>OZ024815.1:44183418-45433418 GCA_964017055.1 Chloromyia formosa
AGAATGTGATGTGATTGCCTTGGTTTTAGATATGATAGGGGTAAGATATGGCATTGAGGCGGGTGAATCATCAGGTTGGGTAAAAGAATAGGAGAGAGGGTTAGTTGAGGACCGTTTATATGAACTCGAGAAATATGAAGCAAAGAGTTCACAAATTTCTCCAGGCGTATTAGCATTAGCGTTGTTGTACGAAAGGGACGAAGGGGTAGAGGAGGAAGTTCTCATATTACGCACATACCTGTATGACCAAAAGAGCTTGGATTCGTTGTTACGTATACTATTTTCGATATTAATAAGGTAAGCGGTTCGAGCGGCATCAATCACACACGGCATAATGACGTCACAGTTTCAATTTTTCGTATGCGCGCCTGCATTTTGTACTAAATTTCATGGTTTTTGAAAGAAAAATTGCTTTCAAATCTACCGATTTATTTCGATTATGATGAAATTTTTAATTTTTGGACCTCCACAAGAAGGGGAAGGTCCTCTTTTCAACCATCCTAAAGGAAATTTGAATTTTTATATACGGTTTTATTCCTATCTTGACAAAATTTTGTAGATTGGACCTCCAAGATTCGGGACCATCGTCATCCCCTTTCCCACCCCTAGAAGTAAATCTGCGAATTTATCTGCAATTTTATTCCGATCTTGAAGAAATTTTGCATATGAGACCTTCTATCCAAGGAGAAGGTGACTGTCTACATCGGATTTCGGTAAACCACCCCTAATTCTATTCTCACCCCTTAAAGTATAATCGGCAAATGTACGAGTATCTACAGTTTTATTCCGATCTTGATGAAACTTTGTATATTTGACCTTCATGGCTAGGGGAAGGTGACTGTCTAGTCTATATAGTATTTCGGAAAACCACCCCATCCTACTTCCCACCTCTAAAAGAAAATCTGCAAATCTGCAAAACTTTGTAAATTAGACCTTATAGCCTAGGGGAAAATTGTTGTCTACAGGATTTTGGAAAATCACCCCATCCCCCTTCTTTTCCCTAAAAGGAAATTTGTGAACTTATCAACAATTTTATTCCGATTTTCGTAAAATATTGTCTATTGGAACTCCAAGACTACGGGATATACTTATGATTTCAAAAAATCACCCCCATCTCCTTTGTCACCGCTAACAAGAAATCATAGAGAATACCTATGGAGGAGCAATCCGCATATACTCAACACTAAACTATTTGAAGCAATTCCAGTCGTAAAAAGTAAACAGAGAGACACGCGCCCTCCACTGCGCAACACCCGCGCAGTCTATATAAAAGCACAGGAAGCACGTAAGATGTCATCCCCTCTCCTACTTTTCCAATTGGAACAATAACATTCCAGTCTGTCTCTCTGCTGCGGAACACCCGCCCAGTCCATATAGAGCAAAAGAGATGTCAAATTTCCATCCCCCTTCCTACTTCCACACTTGTGCCGAATTGCTTCGTTTCTCTCGCTCTTTTTCATTTCCTCATATACTCTCTCTTCAAAGCAAGAAATCTGCAAATACAGTTTCATTTTAATTTCGATGAAATTACCCCTTACCACCTCTAATAGGAAATCTGCGAATTTACCTACATTTTTATTCCGATCTGGATGAAATTTTGTATATAAGACCTTCAACGCAAAAGGAAGGAGACTGTCTACATTCGATTTCGAAAAATCATCCCCAACCACTTTCTCACCCCTAATAATAATAAATAAGGACAGGCTAAGGTACCCAAAGGTGGGCACTGCGACCATGAGATCTATTGTGCCTTATAGCCTTAAACTAATCCAAAAGACTCTCAATCAGCCTGATGAAGGCCAGTAGGTCCTTTGTAGGAGCGCTCTTAACGACCACGGAGCTCACGATGGAATCTCCAAGAAACAAGAACCTCGAACGAGCAACCGCCGGGCATTCGCAGAGAAGGTGTTTGGTTGACTCAGTGTCCTCCAGGCAAAGTCTGCATTCCGTTTCAGTAGCCAGACCCATTTTGTTGAGATGATATCTTACCCAGTGGTGTCCCGTGAGGTAACCAACGATTAACCTCAGGTCCGCTCTGCCCAGGCGGCTAGTTTCTTTGATACCGTATGGGTTTATAAGATCTTTCGACTGACGAAGACCAGCGAGATCATTCCAGTGACGCAACCTTTCATTTGCGGACCATTGCTTAACCAGCTGTCTGGTTGTAGCCCAGCTCAGACCACAGTACGGATCAGGCCCGATAAATTTCACAGATGAGCTCTGCCTAGCGAGTTCATCCGCAGCTTCGTTACCTTGAATGCCCTGATGGCCTGGTACCCAACATAGAGTTACCCGATTGGTGTTTGTGAGACACTGAAGGGTATCAAAACACTCTTTCACTAATTTTGAAGAAAATTTGTATGAAGAAAGAGCCTTAATAGCTGCCTGGCTGTCCGTGCAGATAGCAATGTTTGCGCCATTAAGTTTCTTGTGCAGAATTTCTCTGGCGCAGGTCTCAATGGCATGGATCTCTGCTTGAAATATTCTGGGCCAGACGCCCATGGCGATTGAAATCCTGGTGCTCGGTCCAAAGACCCCAGCACCAACTCCCTGATCAGTCTTTGACCCATCCGTAAACCACATGGTACAGCTAGGGTCAGGACAGAGGTTGGCACTATCCCATTCCGAGCGGCATGGAATTGAGACCGAGAATTTTCTATCGAAGCAAAATTCCGTAGTCATGTAATCTGATCTCGAACAGATCTGCAAACCCGGAATCCGCTCCAGGATGCTCATGTGGCCCTGATTGTACACATGAGCATCATAAGTTAGACGCACTCGAAGAGCGCTAAGAGCCGCAGATTCCTGTATAAAAATATGCAGCGGAGTAAGACCAACAATCGCCTCAATGGCCGATGTCGGACATGTACGGATGGATCCTGCCATACCAAGGCATGCAAGACGTTGTAGTTTGGTACACAACTGTATGGTGCAACGCTGCTGCGTTTTGGGCCACCATACTAGCGCAGCATATGTCACGACTGGTCGTACCAGCATCAAATATAGCCACTTAGTCATTTTAGGGGTGAGGCCCCAGCTTTTACCAAAGAGCGATCTGCAAGCCCACATGATTCGAGTGGCCTTCTCACCCCTAAGAGGAAATCTGCAAATGTATTTACAGTTCTATTCCGATCTTGATGAGATTTTGTATATTAGACCTTCAAGGCAAGAGGAAGGTGACTGCCCACATCGGATTCCGGAAAACCACCCTCAATCCCCTTCTCACCCCTGATCAATGGACAATATCTATATTGTGTGTTGCAGCGCAGTTCAGAACAGCAGAACAAGAATTGCAAGCGTCAAATTTACAAAATAGCTCTAGATTGAGCCGATAGTTAGTGTAATACTTATGATTATTATTCTGCACTTGATCTCCACCGCACAAAAAACCCAGCTAATACAAAGTTTCTATTCCGTTCTTCTTCTCTTTAATAAATACCATTTTCCGTTTTATTGAGCATATTTTGTTTAAATAAGTTAATTTTTCAATTCAATAAAATCATTCCATGTTCTTCAGATTGTCCTACTTATCTGTTTTTATTGCAAGCTCCCCGCCAAACAGCGTTAAAAGAAATTAACTAATTTAATGAGGGTTCAATACGCCGGCGCAAAGCTACGAGCACTTTGGCGGAATTATGTTCATATCAATCCTTTTTGCGGCTGATGAGTTTGTTTTTTTTTTTTGGCGGGAAACTTTTTACAACAGAGTTGTTTTTAGGAGATATCACATCTTTTTGCATTTTATGGAGGATAAAACGGATATGAATTCCAAAAGTGCTTTAGAATGCTTAAAATTTATTGTTATGTATTATTGACTACCAACGTGTATGTTTTTAATACAATGAACAACACCCAAAATAATTTGGTGCAATTAATACCAAATTTTAACACCACGAATTCTCAACTTCCATTTTTACAGAACCGGAACCCGAATCCTAGAACTGAAATTTTTTGCGTATAAATTTCTTCTCTATAAGTGCTACCAATCTGTGGCTTTGGTATTGTCTAAGGCCTGGCTCTACATTACCACGTCGAACTCCAGTTTACTTAAACCTGAAATAAAGTCGGTTGATCAGAATATGTGTCGAGCTGAGCTGGACTGTCCAGTCCCATGTTATGTAATACATTTAACTTTCATCCATTTGGTTTCAAGTTGCACATGATTTGCTTTGAAAAGTGTTACCCCAAGGAACTAATTATTTAGATGGACATCACTGAGTAAATGTGCTTCTGGCATCACTATGAGTTGCTTTCGATGAAATTATGTCTTTCGGTCCTTTATGTACGTTGAGTTATTTACATTCTACACCTGCCTTAAGCCGAAACTGATATTTTCTAGATTTGGTTTCTGTTTCATTTTATGCTTAAGAAGAAACTGTTTTTCTAACTAAAGGACTCAAACACCAGAAACAATACCCTAGTGCATTCGCACCACGATCCCCAGTCGTATGATACCCATTCTACCTAAATATCGCTTCCTTGCCAAGAATATAATTTCTCCAGTCCAAAGGACTCAAAATCCCTTCAACAGTAGTCTACTTCATTCGCCTCATCACCCCCCGTCTTATGATACTCATCTTGCTGAGATACGGATTCCTTACGAAGAATATCCTTTTTTACTTTCCAAAAGACTCAAAATGCCTGCAACAATAGTGCACTGCATTCACCTCATCTCCCCCCCAGACATATAATACCCATCATCCCTTGATATCACTTCCTTTCCAAGAGTGTGCTTTTTCCTCTCCAAATGATGCAAAATGCCACCAGTACTGACCGAAGGACTCAAAATGTCTTTAACAGAATTCCAGTGCATTGGTCTCACTACCACAATTCAGAATATACCCATACCTACCAGTTTTGGTTTTTGTTTCATTTCATGATTAGGAAAGTCCTTTTGTCCCGACTTACGTCTCCAGCAGCAACAAAATATAATCGTGTGGTACTTATAATATCCGTAACCGAAGGAAGCTACGTACCAAATTTAGTTTAACCACGGACCATGAGTATTGTCTGGAAGATTTTTTCTTTAAAATCATTAAAAAGACTTAAGCTAGAAACGCGACTTTTCCTTTAAATCATTTAAAGAACTTAAGCGAGAAACCCTATAAAATTTCACATTTTTTGAAGTATCTTTTTATCTATTGCGCAGATCAGAGCAAATGATAGCCTGTGCACACCCTTGGGGCACAGTCATTCTGTGAGAAAAGAAAGCAGAACTGGATACGCTCTCTACGAGGCTGTAGCCCTGTCAAACGACAACAACGAGAACAAGAAAAATTTGAAAAAAAAAAAGCGATTTTCAAACTGTTATATCTCGGGCATTTTTCATCGTATCGACTTCAAAACATAAACTCGCTAAGACGGCTTGCGACTATGACCCTACCAAATTTTAACCCCCATGATCACCAGGGGCCCGAGCTACAGAGGTCCGGAAGCCCGTAGTTTTTATATCGCGTAAACATAGTCTCGGTCACATTTTCTCGATTTGGTTTTTTTTTTCGATTTTTTCGTTTTTCTTTGGCTGGCAGGACGCTCTCGTGTCCCTAGATCTATCAACTGGAGAAGTTTCCCTCCGTTTGCTTCTTCTATTCGGCAGTTATCGTCATGACAACATTTTGCGGATATTTGTATATTTATAAATGATACGAAAAAAATCCAACGATTCCAATCGATTCCTGCGGTCATGAAACGTAAAGATAACCAACTCCCATGATACATGTCTTCCTTGTATCATGACGAACTCCCCGGTTGAAACTCGTTATTAAGGCAGGGTCGATTAACTGATTTTTTCTTCAAAAATCAGTTAAAAATTAACCCCCTCTATGACTATCACATTCCCATAGATACAATACAGTTCGTTGCATTCATCTAATGATGATGGCCTTCAGGTCAAAGTTCTTCGCGAGCTCTTAATATTCCAATTTACTGGGTGGTCTATTCACCCAAGAGTTCGAAAAATAGGACGACGCAAATTATTTGTACATATCTTGAAAATACGCAAGATTACCGACAATTTTCCCCGATTCTGAAATGCCAATTCCGTATTAACAATGAAAATATATCTTAATATTCCAACAAATTTATTTTATTAAATTTTCCATATTTGGTTTCATGTGCGGTTCTGAATACGTTTCTAAGTGAAGAAAATCTAACTATAATGTCTTCAAGTCCGTACATTTGAAGTTTTCTCATAGTATTGTACACGAACACTTCTCGGAAGAAGTGGACCCGCCATGAAATTCTGGCTCGATGAAACAATGATCGACACTGTCTGGTAAATGGCAGTGCTGCTTCCAGCCCATCCATGCCGAAAATCCGGATTTTGAATGAATTTTTCGGGCACACCGAACCGCTTTACGTATGTCGTTAGTTGTAAGCTCATCGCAGTCCACGTTGCATCCATTGCTCTTTCCTTCGAATTCGTCGCTTTCGCACCAGTAGTTGCTGTTGATCTGGAAGAGTCCGTAGTCCCGGCTTCCGTCTGTATTCTCAGGTCCAATCACATGTGTCCTAAAGCTGGACTCGTGTTTAACCAAGCAAATCCAATCGGCCAGTTCGCGACGTGAAAACCCATAACGGTTGTGCAGAAGTCTGGCAAGATCACAACGCTTGAATGTTTTGTCCGCCGAGGAGAAGGCAGCAAGGACGCAAACCATCAAAATGGTGTACAAAGCTCTCATTTTGCTGATTACCACGTTCTTCAAGACAATAAAATAATTGAAACTATTCGATCGGCTGACACAACACTCTGAACACAACTGACGAATGCCTTTTGTACAGCTCGGTATATATGGAGGTGGTAGGGAAAAAGATAAGACCATCTATAGGGACAAAGGTTAGAATACACTTCATACAAATTAACGCACACAAAAAAACCTCGCTGTGCCAATAATTCAAAGGGAAATGGCCTTTAGAGAGATGTCTAATCTTTGGTAGGGATTTTATCAAGTGACGGAATCATCCGAAAGTAAATTAGATCTCTGCTATAATTACCTTGGCTGATAGGGTTCAGTGTTGTTTGAGATTTCACGCAATTTAGGATGTCGTGAAGATATCATTAGACTTTGCACTCACTTAAGCGACATGCCTATCAAATCATCATCATAGTGCCTATCAAATGCAAATTCCAAAATAAGTACTTACGAGTGAGTGAGTATTATTGTCAGGCATTTTATAGAATATGAAAATAATGCTATTTGAGACTATTTATTCGGAGTTTCACCTAATAACGAAATTTGTTATTGACTGGATTCAGAAGCAGTAGCGGATCTAGAAATCAACTTTGTTACCTGGAGAGCTAAGGACATATCCACACTTATAGAACTTTCGGTGCTCAAGAGGTTTGCTTCTATTGGAAGCGCAGACGTATTCTTTATTGGAGGGAAGTATGCAGTAGTGAACGTACAAAACCATGGACCAATGCTATTTTACCGCACACATAGACTGCATAAAGTTCGTTCTTTTGATACCAGGATTTCAACGCCCGACATTAGCTAAGTATGTATGCAGTAGTGCCCAGTTCAGTGAAAAAATGGAATTTGAGAAATATATTCCTCCTTCTTGTCATGGCAGAAAGGCACAGAGAAAATAAATATTCACTCCTCCATCTCATCACCGCAGCTTCTACAGTATTCATTACAGGGGATGCGATGCATCATGGCGTGCTCCCCAACTATGCAGTGATGACTCGCACAGCAGCTCTGACGAGTTGCCTTTTCAGTGAAAACAGCTTAACGGTGCAGCTAGAGTCCAATCTGGACCACAACGCTTTTGTTGAAAAGTATGTTTTACGTTTTACCATTATCCATTCTGAGTTGGTGTTTCCAGTCACTTTAAACTTTGGAATTAGTTTGAAAGCAGCGACAGGTTCATAGAAGTTTCAACGAATTAGAGCAGCATCACTTTGTAGTACCTGGCATTGAGGTCAGTCCTTACCAGAGCAATCCGCTAGTCAGCTACCTTAAACATGAGTACATAAGAATTTCACCTTGCCAGCAAAAAACTAGGCTCATCTCATGCAGCACAGGAGGCTCTGCTGGAGGTATCCTATACTTTCTTGTAGAGAAAGCAGGATATGTTTTGTTTGAATTAAACTCTACCCCATAGTTCTCAGCCCAAACGGTTTTAAGCTTACTTAAATGCTAAAAATCATTATAAAGAATTGCGTCAAAATGTCGCCCAAACAATTTGCTGTGAGAGGCCATTCTGCAACACCTTAAGGTCTAGACACACAGTACCCGTACCAGGGCAGCGCCGTAGTCGCCCGTATATCGGGCACATGACCATACATTGCAAGCGAAACCACACAGTACCCGTACCGAGACCAACTGTGTGTTTCCCGTGTGTTTCCCATGTGTCCCCGATTCCCGCGATTCTTCCTAGCGACTTTAATTGCATGCGATGCAAACGTGTGTCTATCTATTCAACATTGTACATTTTCTTCGCCGTATGATGGCTACACAACAACCTACCCGGCGGCGGCTGCTCCGTGTTCCGCTATGTGTGTATCCGATTTCTTTCCGTACCGCACCCTGAGCGAGAAAAATTAAACCAAACTAAACGGGCACGGTCTGCCCCGTGACGTGCAGGTGACTGTCTGTTATCCGTGTGGGTAGTGTGGACCAGCAGACTGTTTTATATGGTACAATTCGCTTAACGTAGATCGCCAGTATACGGGCGACTACGGCGCTGTCCTGGTACGGACACTGTGTGTCTAGACCTTTATCCGTTTAACCATACACCTGTAGCCTAACAGTTTCAGGTTTCAAAGCATTCTGTGTAAAACTAAGAGCCCGCGTAGACGGCAAACTTTTTTTTGTAGTTCGCAGAAAAACAATAGTTTAGTCAGGAAAATAGAACACACGGGGGTTTATCAGACCGCGCGCACAGCAAACTAAACTAGTTAGTAATCGACGTCGGGGAGGGCAAAAAACCTTTTCCATAGTCCTCCACGTGGGCGCCCCCTGGTAACGGCAGTGTTTCAAACCGCTGACGGCCAAATCTTAGCGATAAGATATTTGGGAAAAACGCAGATAGCTGCAGCCTGAATGGCTGGCCAACACCTAAGCGTCTCAGGTTAAGTAGGTTAGAATGACTTGCGTAGTTGGATCTGCAACATAGTTGTGTGAACTCCAGCACGTTTATTAAACCATCTGAAGCAGCTATCTTCCGAAGCCATCCCCTGAATGGGATTAAGCGATGTGCTGACAACTCGTCCTTGTAAAAACCACTCCACGTCAAGAAACCTGGAACAAAAGCCTCGGATTAGATGGATTAACAACGACTAAAGGATTATTCTTTCGAATCCTGGAACTTACGCTCCCTGAACAAACCGGGGGCCGAGAAGGCCCTCCTTCAAGCTTCAACAGGTCGAAAAGTACAAACTGAACATTACTGAAGTCCAGGAAACAAATTGGCTTGGCAGCGAGATCAATGACAAGACATTGCGCAGAATTTTTACAAGTGGCAAACCATCGGGCCGCAAGGAGTTTGGAGTAGTATTTAAAATAAACAATCACATTATTGACTTCAAACCCATAAATGAATGGCTGTGTGCGATTCGCATTAAGGCTCGATTCTTCAATCTCTGGCTCGCATCAATATGCACGCCCCAACTGAAGTTAAAGAAGACGCAGCAAAAGACGAGTTCTACGCCCGCCTTGGGACCGCCTTCGACTCACTTCCAACAAACGACGTCAAATTGCTGCTGGGAGACTTTAACGCGAAAGTCGCAAATTAAAGTTGACACCGGAAGACCACTGGAGGCCACAGTCTCCGTGAAGAATGTAACGACAACGGCCAGAGACTTATCGACTTCGCCTGCAGCAGGAATCTAGTCGTAAGCTCTACGTGTTTCCCGCATCGACGCATTCACAAACAGACATGGAAATCTCCAGACGCACATATCGTCAACCAAATTGATCATGTCCTCATTTGCAGGAGATGAGCGACTAGTGTGAGCGGACATGCTCCTATCGAGGACCAACTGCGACTCAGATAATCACTTGGTGAAGACGACCTACAGATGTCTAATTTCCTCAGTGCACCAGCCCTCCCAAAACTTTGCGGTTGATAAGCTTCTGAGCGATGCTACAGCGGTGGCGTATACTACCGCCCTTGAGGAAAGACTATCGCTTATGCTACACAACATCAGCAACACAGGCGTCCATGCGTTCTGGGAAGAACTCAAGGGTACCATCAGGGATGTCGCAGAGAAGGTGGTTTAATATAAAGCCCGGCGAGCGCGAAATGACTGGTTCGACGAAGAATGCAAAAACTCACTTGACGCGAAAAACGAGGCCTACAGACAATGGATTCAACTAGCAACCAGAGCCAAAAGAGAAAAATATGACGAGCTACGGCGAATATCGAATAGAAAAATTAGACGTGGGAAACGGAAATACTTTGACGAGCAGTTGCTGAATATATACGAAAACTTAGCTAATAATAACACCAGAAAGCGTACAAACTAGTAAATACAATTAAGAACGGCTACGAACCCTAGACTAGCCTTTGTAAGGGCAAGGATGGAAACATCATCAGCAACACCGATGGCATTAGCAAATGATGGGCCTCTTATTTTGAAGAGTTTCTGAACCATCCCCACACAAGAAGCTCTCGACGATATTTTTGATCTAGGCCCACCCATGCAACCCCCGATAGTAAAGGAAGTTGATCTCGCGTTGCGGTCACTAAAACGAAATAAAGCGCCGGGCGCTGACGAGATTCCAGCTGAACTGCTAAAGTTCAGTGGAACGGGTCTAGCTAATGACATACATCAATTACTCATGCGAGTATGGGAGGACGAGGAGATCCCAGACGACAGGCGCAGAAGCATCATCTGTCCAATCCACAATAAGGGAGATAAACTCCGGTGTGAGAACCACAGGGGCATATCACTAGTTTGTACGTCCTATAAAATTTTGACGAAAATTCTGGAAAATAGAATAAAACCGTACGCAGAACGAATCATTGGCGATTATCAAAGCGGTTTCACACCTAGTCACTCCACAACCGATCAGCTCTTTACAGTCAAACTGATACTCCAGAAGTGCTGGGAATACAACGTAACCGTATACCAAATCTTTGTCGAGTTCAAGCAGGCATACGACAGTATCGATCGTGGAGTACTGTACAACATCATGCTGCAATTTGGTCCAAATTAGTGCGACTGACAAAGATGACGATGACCAACTCCGGCTCACAAGTCAGGATCCATAATAGACTTACCGATCTATTTGAAACACGCACTGGTCTGAAACAGGGCGTTGGACTGCCACCGACGCTCTTCAACCTAGCACTGGAATTCGCTTTTTGGGCTATGAATATGGACAATAGCAATACGCTACTCATCAAATCGACACAATTAGCAGCGTACGCCGACGACATCAACATCATGTCCCGAAGACTGGCCGATGCAGAGGAACTTCTGCATACGCTCGATACCGTTGCAAAAGAAGTTGGACTACATATCAACGAGGGTAAAACTAAAATAATGATGCTAAGAACACCTGCACAACCGAGCATCAATGTGCAGGACCTCAACATCGAGTTCGCGAACGACTTCATATACCTGGGTTGCAACTTGACAAGGGATGCCAACGAAACTGACGAAATCAAGCGACGGATACAGTTAGCTAATAAGACTTTTTTCTCGGTTCTGCCCATAATGAAATCGAAGCATGTGCATAGGAACTTGAAGCTCCGCGTGTACAAAACCATTATACTACTTTGCCTTAACCCCTAGCGGGGCATAGCGCGTCAACTACTCCTGCGCGCCATCGTACCCTGTTCTGGGCAATGGGGCGCAACTCCCCAAAAGACTTACCCAGTGCCTGACACTCCTTTGCCACAGATCGACGCCATGTGATTCGAGGACCCCCTCTTGGTCGGCCTTGGTTGGAAATGGGGTTCCATTTCATGGCATGCATAGCAATGCAGTTATCACTCTTCCGCAATGTGTGACCTATCCACTGCCATTTTCGCCTGCGTATCAATTCGTCGATTGGCATCTGACCCGTACGCCGACTTAGCTCTTCATTTGATATTGTTTCGGGCCAGAAAATTCTTAAAATTCGACGAAGACATGAGTTGACGAAAACTTGCAGCTTTCTGGTAACTCCTACGGAAACTTTCCATGTACTGCTCCCATACAAAAGCACTGATAGTACCAGGGAGCGAAACAGGCCCAGCTTGGTCTTAATGCTGAGATAACTGCCCTGCCAGATTTTGGACAGCATGCCGTATGCGCGTTTAGCCTGGCTGATACGACGAGCGATGTCCTGCTCCGTACCACCATTTTCGGCAACAATGCTACCCAGGTAGACGAAGTTGTCCACCTTCTCCACAGGCTGCCCATTAATATTGATGGCAATAGGTGTCGGATTTCTTTTTCGCAACGGCGGGCTAAGAACCTTGGTCTTGTTGGTATTAATCTTTAGCCCAACCTTGCTTGCCTCCCTCTCGAGATCTAACGCCATTGCGGACAGATCCATGATTTTGTGGGAGAGTAGGCATATGTCGTCAGCGTAGTCAAGATGTTGTAGATAAGATGTCAAAGTCCATTGAATTCCTCTGTCGAGTCCGGATAGGGCTGCATGCAACACATCGCCGATCACAATGAGGAATAGGATCGGTGAGAGGATGCACCCCTGCCGAACTCCACTGCGAATCTCAAAGTCCCCCGACACCTTACCTTTATGCAGAACGCGACATTTCGCGCCGTCATAGGTTGCCTTAATAATAGCCACAAGCTTCTCAGGGATGCCTCTCCTGCGCAAGGCCGCCCATATAGAATCCCGGCTCACACTATCGAAAGCCTTTTCGAAATCGATGAAAAGCAAGTGAAGCGGAGAATCGTATTCAGCGCATTGCTCGATGATGATTCGCAAGGTGTTAATGTGATCGACACAGGAGAATCCGGATCGAAAGCCAGCCTGCTCTTCATCAATTGTGCTTTCTAAGTGGGCCTTTAGTCTTTCCAGGACGATTTTAGCTATTATCTTGGCAACGGCAGGAAGCACACATATGCCTCTCCAATTATTACAGTCTGTGAGGCTACCCTTCTTTGGAAGTTTGATGATCAAACCTTCCTTCCACTCAGTGGGAAAGGTCTCTGTATTCCACGCTTTATCAACAAGTGGGTGCAGCAAATCGGCAGTTACGCTTGGCGCTGCTTGATAAAGTTCGGCAGGGATGCCGTCAAGTCCGGCGGCCTTTCCTCGTTTTAGTGCAATAATTGCAGTGACTATTTCCTCTTTAGTCGGGGCAGTGGACCGTATACGCACATTTCGATGGTTAGCTAAATTATCTATATGAGGGGGAACTTCACCAGAGGTTACACGGTTCAAGACCGCGGCGAAGTGTTCTTTCCACCGCCTCATTTGATCTTCTTCCAAGATAAGTAGCTTTCCATCACTATCTTTCACCGGATGTTGGCAGGAGTTACGACCACCTGTAAACTCCTTGATGACACCGTATACGGCATTTAAGTTGTTACTTCTTGCGGCTTCTTCTGCTGACGCTAAAAGAGAATTGGCATAAACTCTTTTATCGCGTCGCACACTACGCTGAACTTCTCGAGCTTTCTGACGGTAAAGGAGTTCGATGCTGCTTCGATTGTCGTCTGATGCTGCAGCCAAACGAACTTTCAGCTCCTTTCTTTCAACAATCCGCTGCCATGAAGCGTCGGACATCCAGGGCTTATTCCGGCAATCCGGGTTTGGGCCAAGGATGGTATTTGCGCTATCAATGTACGCATTTTTTATGGCATCCCAGTTTTCGTTTATGTCACTATCTGGGTGACTAGCTATCTCAGCCGCTTTTTGCGCAAGATGGTCATTATATTGTTGTAAGACAGCTGGATTTTTTAGTCGAGCGGTGTTGAATTTGCGGGGCCTGGATCTTTCGTCTCTGGGGCGGCGCACGGCTGCAATACGCAATCGAACATTAGCGATCATAAGATAATGGTCTCTTCCAATCCCAATATCGGCACCCTTCTTGTTTCGCACGTCCAGGAGGCAACTCTTGAATCTTTTACTAATGGCAAAATGGTCGATCTGATTTTGTGTTCTGCGCCGATCAACAGAGGACCAACTGATTTTGTGGTGGTCCTTATGCTCAAACATAGTACCACCGATGAAGAGACTGTGAAAGTTGCAGAACTCTACAAATCTTTCACCGTTGTCATTACGATCACCAAGACCGTGTCTCCCCATCACATGTCTGAGCCCATAGTTATCAGCGCCAACTTTCGCATTCAAATCACCCATAACCATTATAATGTCACCTTTAGGTGTTCTGCTCTGAACGGCGTTTAGTTCTTCGTAGAAGGAGTCTTTTGCCAAGACATTGTCGGGTTCAGTAGGGGCATAACATTGTATTATTGAGATGTTCCTCATTTTGGTCCGGAACCTGGCGGTCAAGACCCTGTCAGAGACCGGTTCCCAGGATAAGAGACAGTTTCGAGCGGCTCTGGTTAAAAGGAGCCCCACACCTGACTCACGACGACTACCGGTAGCTTTACCGGAATACAACATTACAGTGCTGCCCGTTGGAGAGATGAATTCTCCGCTGTTCCACCATCTTATCTCACTAACTCCTAAGATATTTAATTTGTACCTCAGAAATTCACTCTCTAATTGAAGAAATCGTGCGTTCTGGGGACCTTCTGATCCATTGTCCAGGAGAGTACGCACATTCCAGAATCCAATCTTTGTCATTGTACGATAGCCAAAAGTCGTAACCGTTGAGTCAGTCCTTATCCGAGGCATAGTTGACGTTTCGTTAGCATATAAAGATTTCGGATAGTGCAAGTTGCTGGCATACACATCCTGTCCTTTGATTGTCGGTTTTTAACGACAGGCCCTCAAAGGGAAAGGCCATGGTATTTTTTTCACACCCCACACCACAGGGGTACCTCAACCAAATCATCGCACTGCCATCACTGGCGGCTTGACGTTGGTTGGCAATGGTCTGTGACCACCGCCGTTCCAGGGGGCGCCCACGCGGAGGACTATGGAAGAGGAGTTTTTGCCCCCCTTAGACACATTTAAACGTAAGGTTCTACGGCGAATTTTCGGGGCTGTTTGCGATCGAGATGGATCGCATCCGTTACAACCATGAGTTGTATGACCTGTACGATGAGCTGGAAGTTTCGAAAATCGTAAAACTAATACGACTTCAATGGGCAGGGCATGTACAAAAAATGGACGATGATCGCATGCTAAAGAGAGCAATGAATGCAGAACGAGTCGACGGAGCGAGACTGCCTAGACGACCGAGATCTCGTTGGGAGAGCTCAGTAGGTGTGGACGCCGCGCAGCTATAGGGGTTCCAAAATCGGAGGACGCGGTCACGTGACCGAGATAAATGGAGGACAACGATCCAGGCGGCCAAGGCCCGACGTCGGGCTGTCGCGCGAAGATGTTGATGAATAACCACATATAAGCGAAAGGTTGCCAAAATTTTCGCTTTGGCTACTTCCTGTGTCTTCTTTGTTGGTCTGTACCGTCTCTCAGCAATAATTTGCAGCTGACTTAGTTTCAAATCCTCTTCCATCGAATGAATTCCCGTAAATCAGTCCTTTATGATGGCAATGATTCATCCCCATTTGCCGAATGGATAGGAGATAGAAAAACACATACACAATCTAGAATGGCGTTAATATAGTACCCCAGTAGAAAAAAAGACTCTGGGGTAAGGCCTTCTGAAGACCTTCTTGGAAGGAAAGAATGCCTTCTTTTTACCTCCCTTTTTATATACCATTTCCCATATCCATGTCCGCGGAAAGAAGACATTCCACGAAGGTCTTCTTTGGGAGTACTTTGGAATGATTCGAGAAGGACTTCTAGAAAGACCTTATTTTCAGTACTTCGGAATGAAATAGTAAGGACTTATAGAAAGGACTTCTTTTCAATACTTCGGAATGAAATAGTAAGGACTTATGTAAAAGCCTTCTTTTCAGTAAAAATATAAATCAAAAATGTAACTACTACTCAATTGTCCTAACCCCTTGTGGGGCATAGCGCGTCAACTGTTCCATGTGGGCCAGTTGACGTTTCGTTGGCATAAACTGGTTTCGGAGACTGCAGTTGCCAGTATGCACCTCCTGCACATCCATGGCCACAAACGTCGTCGTGGACGGGATTCGAACCCGAAACGCCAGTAGTCAAACATGAGACTGATGCCTCAACACACTGCGCTACCAGTCGTCCCAATATCGCCCCATGAAATGAAATATTTTGTTCATTTCTGAATCGAAATGGGGGAATTCACAAGTGCGGTAAAACAGGGAAAATTTATTCCTTCTAATTTGCTCCCAAATTCCTACTTGGGAATGAAATGATATTGCGTTCTAAACTCATTCTAAATCCCTCCGTATTTGCTTCCTCGCAATGAAAAAGACCTTCTAAAAGCCTTCCCCGAAAAGGTCTTCCGATTTTTCCTAGTGGGACGCTCGACACAGCACGCAAGAGTGCGTAAAAATTTTAAAGAGAAAAATTGATGATTCACCGCACATATCAAGCTCATAAGAAATTTCATCATCAGCTGGAACCTTGAACAAGTACTCGTAATTTATGTACATATGTACTTCAAATTGCACCTATAATCAATGCAAAATGTTGATAGGCGTAATCATCACACACAATCCCTACATGTTTAGCGCACAATTTTCTTTTCAATCCCTACTTCTCCTTATCAGCTCGACTGCCAATGAATGGAATGCTAAATGGCTACCGAAATAAAAATTTAACCCCACTCTTACGACTATCACATTCTCATAGATACAATACAATTCATTGTATTCATCTTATGATGGTGGACTTCAGGTCAAAGTTCTTCACGAGCCCTTGATATTCCAATTTGCTACGTGGTCTACTGAATCTTCGAAAAATAGGACGACGCAAATACATAATTTGTACATATCTGGAAAATACGAAAGAATACCGACAGTTTTCCACGATTCTGAAATGCCAACTCCATATGAACAATGAAAATATAACTAAGATTCCAAAATATTTATTTTATTAAACGCAGCTATTATGAAATCTACTCTACAATTTCTTCAAGTCCGTACATTTGAAGTTTGCTCATATGCATCACCACTTATGGGAAAATACGGATCCGCCCTGGAATCCTGGCTCGACGAAACAATGATCGACACTGGCTGGGTAATGGCAGTGCTGCTGCCAGGCCATCCATGCCGGAAATCCGGATTGTGAATGAATTATTCGGGCACATCGAACCGCTGCACTTATGTCGTCAGTTAGAAACTCCTCGCAATAAGCCTGGCATCCATTGCCCCTTCCTTGGAAATCGTCACTTTGGCACCAGTAGTTGTTGTTGATCTGGAAGAGTCCATAGTCGCGACTTCCGTCTGTATTCGGGGGTCCAACCACATTTGTCCTGAAGCTGGACTCGTGTTCAACCAAGCAAATCCAATCGGCCAATTCGTTACGTGAAAACCCATAACGGTTGTTCAGGAGCCTGGCAAGCTCACAACGCTCGAATGTCCTTGCTGAGGCGAAGGCAGCAAGGACGCAAACTATCAAAACGGTGTAAAAAGTCTTCATTTTCCTCACGTTCTTCAAGACAATAAAATAATCGAAATTATTCGGCCGGCCGACACCACTCTCTGAACGCAACTGAACTGATGAATGTTTTTGTACGGCTCGCGCTCGGCATATATAGGTAGGGATTTTATCAAGTGACGAAATCATCCGAAAATAAGTGAAATCACTGCTATCGTTGCTTTCTCAATTATTTTCTCTTTAGATGGCAGTGTTGTGATACTATACGTATCTAATTGAAATCAGAGTTTTTCGGGGTTTCCCGCAAATTTAGGGGTTTTCGCGCTTGTCCACGGGCGAATTTAAGGGAGTCGTGAAAATATCACTCGACTAAAACTTAAAGCGCGTTGACATTATCAAACTACGGTTTGACAAACTACCAACTTGAACGTGTGAACCCCTTGTCAAACTGGTTTGATGTCTTGTGCTTCTGTCAAACCGTAGTTGGACGGTGCTCAACTTTTCATCAAATTCTAGTTTGTCAAACCGTAGTTTGATCATGTCAACTCGCTTTTAGGCCAGTTGACACGTTTAAAGTACACTTTGGCGAAGTACGTTGACAACCTACTTTGAGCTTACTTTGAACGTGTCGACCCTCTTTCAAAGCGCTTTTAAGTCTTTAGCGTCCCATGATGGCGCTCAACTTTCCATAAAAAAAATTCATGGTAAATCGGTAACTTCACAGAAAAAAGTTGTTGGAGTGGGAAATAATGAGATGTTGGTGGTTTTTGTTCATTTTGTGGTGTGCTGAATAATGCGATTTGGTGTACTACTCACTACTACTCAATTGCCCTAATCCCTTGTGGGGCATGCCGCGTCAACTATTCCGTGTCGCCCAGCTGACGTTTCATTGGCATTAAAAATGCCACAATGGTGGATATTCTTTTCCAAGCCAAACTTTGGCAAAGTGTACTTTGAACATATCAACCGGCCTTTAGCGACATGCCTATCAAATGCAAATACCAAAACAAGTGCCTACGAGCGAGTATTATAGAATATGAAAATAATGCTATTGGAGAAAAATTACTTTTTCGGAGTTTCACCTTAAAGGCTGGTACTAACCTCTTCGTGCGAAAATGTTGCACCTATCTCTCCCACAAAAAACCGACAGTGTAAACTTGCACACAGCACATTACCGCGCCTCTCTGCGCGGCACGCGAATTTCGCTTCTACTCAAAAGACCGGTTTTCAGTCGAAATAAAGTGTTAAGTAATTGTTTTCGCGTGGAAATCGGTCATAATAATGTGGAGACTTTTTTCTTCGAGTGAAATATGTTAGCGCCGGTAGAGGGAAATTTTTCGTGCGAACGAAACTTTTGACAGTTTTTGTATTGGATTTCGCACGAAAAACTTAGTACCTAGCGTAATGCCCGAACCAGATAGCCGGCAGAAGCAAAGCAGCGGCAGCTGCAGCAGCATCGTCTGTGTCTTGGGTAAATGTGCTTTTTTACACCTCACTCGCACCTGGACAATTTTCTGAACAAAAAGGTTAAGATTTAAATGAAAATTTCCGAGGTGTAAGAAAGCACATTTACCCAAGACACAGACGATGCAGCAGCTGCTGCCGCTGCTTTGCTTCTGCCGGCAATCTGGTTCAGGCATAAAGCCGGTACTCAGATCGCGTGGAATGAGATTTACCTCTCCACACAATTTCACGACCATTTTCACCGGAGAAAAAATGTTTGCGATTTTGTATGGGATTTCTTTCACGGCACTTTTCATTCCAAGTGATCTGAGTACTGGCCTTAAGGTGAAACTCCGAATAAGTAATTTGTTTTAAATAGCATTATTTTCATATTCTGTAATACATACATATGTACTCGCTCGTAGGCACTTGTTTTGGAATTTGCATTTGATGGGCATGTGGTTAAAGGTCGCCACACGCGGCAACCATTTTGGTCACGAGCAAACATTGAACCACGTCAAACTCAGTAGAAAAAAAATATCTCCCCATTTCTACCGTTCTATGATTTTTATGGTTCGATGGAAATTCCGCCGTGGTACTGCGCGATCATGTGTGGCGACCTTAAGTTTAAAGTCCAGTGATATCTTCACGACTCCCTAAATTCGCCCCTGTATAGAGCAAAAGAGATGTCAAATTTCCATCCCCCTCCCTACTTCCTCACTTGTGCAGAATTACTTCGTTTCTCTCGATCTTTTTCATTTCCTCTGATTCTCTCTCTTCAAAGGCAGTGATCTACTCGTAATTTACTTTCAGATGATTTCGTCGTTTGATAAAAGTGATCTATTAGTTTATTTTCGGATGATTTCATCACTTGATAAAATCCCTACCTAGTAGCGTTCAGAGAGTGGTATAGGCCGGTCGATGGTCGAATAATTTGGACTATTTTATTGTTTTGAAGAACGTGGGGGAAAATGAGAACTTTTTACACCGTTTGTAATGTGCGACTGAGACTGGGGGTCGGTTATTCTGAAAGGAGGGAACTGGAGACTTTAACAGTTGAGGTGTAGATGGCATGAACACCGAAGATGTCTCCATCAGCAGACGGGCGATGGCATGTGCTGGCTTGAGCTCTGTTCGGGAGATGCGGAGTGGAGTTCTTGCCCGTCCGTTGCCCTCTATCGCCTCATTACAAAAAAAAAACTCACATGCCTTCAAAGCCACCGAGTGAAATAAAGGGACTGGGGATCAGAGGATAAAAATGGTGGAAGGAAAACATTAAATTGAAAAGGCGGAATGTCGGCTGTTCAGACCGACCCATGCACGTCAATGATGAGACCCGCGATGACAAGGGTCTCCGGCCTCTACACCCACCTACGACCAAATTTGGTCCCATGACCGCATGATTTTCGGGACCACCCAATGATAAAACAAAACGAAGTAGAACGGGCGAGGTCAACCCATTGAGCTGAAAAAAGAGGGGCCTTGCGAGGAAAAGTGGCAATAAAGTGGACGGATACGAGATAAATAATACATAAAATTTTGTAACTTACCCAATGACTGCAACGGCCGTTGAATCGTTGAATAATATCGTGGGATAGTTGAGGGATTTTATTAATCGATTTTTTTATTTTATTTTTTTTTTTTATTTTACCACTAAACTGCCACCAATTTATTTAATTGAAAACCGAAATGAATGAGCAATTAAGTGCTTCACCGAAACAAACAAAACTAAAGAAAAATACATTAATAAATAAACCACTATGTAAACTATATCCGAAAGAGAATAAAACAAAAGGAACGAAAATTCAAAACTAAATTTAAGTGTTTAAGCTACACAACGAGCCGCGAGGTACGAAAATTATTTGTGTAAGTGCTTGTTGAGCGACCTAACAATAACGTTTTGCAATGCACGGTTAGTTCCATAGACATTTGAACGTCGACGTCATCAACTCTACAGATGATGCAGAACTCTCTGCAGAAAGCTTTCTCTGCGTATTTAGCGACATATGCTTTTGGTGGGAACACATCCCGCACGAACTTTCTCTTCCAATTGCACTGCACTTATGCCCCCAGAAAACATGAGCAGGAAGCTAGATACACTAGGCACGCCACGGGCGAAATTCCAAATTCTCCTTTTTTTTCAGTTTTAGAAGATGCACGATGTTGCGACGAGATTGATGTGATCACCCAATTCACTTTTACTTTTATTACGTTCAACTGCTGACTCCTGGGTCAAAGTCCGATCAGTCGTGTTGGTAAGAAAAATGGACCACACACTAATATTACACGGACCGATTTTTCTTATTTCAAAATTTTGGCACCAAATCACTTATTGGGGGGTTAGAAGGATCACTTCAAACATGTTAGTTGCACATGTAATAGAAGACACGTGATTTTCCTTTCTGTGGGTACAACAAAGAAAATGAGGATTCGATATGGACCACTTAGCGATACTCCGATATTTGGGCGAAATCACAAGAACTGGGAATGTTCAAATTAGAACTTTTCTGGCACTTTTCAACCAAAATTTCGAACGAAAAGTTAACGGCCGGCCGGCGTGCCGTCCTCGTTCGTGGTTTAAAACCGACTCCCCCCGAAAAATTGCGGATCCTTTTCCTCCCACCAAATTTTGACTCCCCTCGAAACCATCGAATTCTCCCGCCAAAATCAACCGGTTATCCTCCTCTACCCCCCATATCCCTTTATCGGGAGATCATAAAAATTCCTCCTAAATATACGAGTAATACAAATTCATATTCCTATACAGAGAGTCATCCGCTGTCGTCTATACTACTCCCACCCGTACAATATAAGACAATTCTCACCTGTCTAGCAAAGGTAATCTGTATATGGGCAGGGCATACGTCACAGCCAAAATGCGTGCACTAGAGAAAGCACTATCGGAACACGCACAAAGTTGCGGTGCGTTGTTATTGCAAATGCTTGCTTCATAGTGCAATACTTTGAGAGGCTGATGACGTAAGCATTCCATACTATTTCCATTTGCTTCTACATATAATTGCATAAACATAGTACATACTACCGTCTTAAGCAATTCCACACAAGAGGTGAACATTTGTGTTTTTGATTGTTTCTACAAACTGTCACAGGTTGAAAAGATGAAAATTCTGAATCTTTGACAATTTGGAGAAACGTCAAACACCCCAAACATTACACGTTTTGCGTTTTTTTGCGTCCTTGCTGCCTTCGCCTCAGCAAGGACATTCGAGCGTTGTGAGCTTGCCAGGCTCCTGAACAACCGTTATGGGTTTTCACGTCACGAATTGGCCGATTGGATTTGCTTGGTTGAACACGAGTCCAGCTTCAGGACAAATGTGGTTGGACCTCCGAATACCCAGCATACCACCAAGCGAACCTTCACGAAAAAGCGAATAATAGCGAATCTTTTTTATTCACTTATTGCGAAGAAAAGCGAACCAACGCAGGATTTTCATAAAAGCGAGGGTATGCGACTCGGTATAGAGCCATCAAAGTGAATATAAGCGAAGGTTTTCAATATGCGTATGTTTTATGTTCTTTTTAATAAAAATTCTTCGCTTGGATCTCACTAAGAGCGAAGGTACGCGAGGATTTTTTGAAACGACAAAACAAACGACACTATGTATCGAAAACCTTCGCTGAAAGTGAATGTTTTATTCGTTTATAGCGGGAAATGTTTCGGTTCCGCGCTAGCTAAGGAAACACATGCAATTCTGCATTCAAAGAGTTTAAATTAAACGGTGAAATAAAAAGCAGTGAAGTGATTAAGTGTGGAAGAATTCATAATCAAATTATTGATTCAGTTTATCGTAGGTATAAGTACAATATTATATATTAATTATATCATAGCGTAGATATAGATTCCCGTAATACATTGTGTGGTATGCATAATAATGAGGATATACTCAAGAGTGAAGTCTATTGAGGACATTCCTGAGTCTGCTATGTTCGGTGAATCCAGTGAAAAATTTGTATGCATAAAACTACTTTCCGCTCCATAGTGAAAATTGAGTGGAATTCTGTCAACTCAGCTTTACTCCACTCGACTCACTTTATGCATACCACCCATTGTATTTCCCTCCAAGATTTTCCTTATTAATTTCGCTCTCGTTCACGCGTAGCAAATATATTAGCATCCATGCGAGGTGAACCGCAAGTGAATTACCAGTGAGTCAATTTAGTGAAGAAAACCTTCGCTAAAACCTTCACCAAAGACTCGCAGGTAATAACTCTATCGTTCGAAATTTACTTTCGCGGCGACCTTTTTTCCCGGATCACTGACGACTCGAGAAACCTTCGCTTCAGCGAATATATAGACTGGTTATTTATTCGCTCAGGGTGACTCGCTGGTGATTCGAAAAAGAACATTTGCCTCGAATGTCAACTTCAAACGACAAAGGTATTACCGGCGAGTCGTTATTATTATATACTCTGGGGGATAGCCGAAGCAGACCACTAACGTTTGGGTCCCTTTTCGCCCCCTCCCGGTCATCAGTGACTTCCAGATGTCGACTGATAATTGTCGACCTCTTTCTTCATCACTGAGTCCCGTGTTATTGCTAGCATTTGTTTGAAGCTGAGTTCACTCATGGCTTCTACACTTATCGTGTGCTTGCCTGTGATCCTCAACCTCGTGCTAGCCAGTGCTGGACATTCGCACACAATGTGTGCTGCCGTCTCGGCCTCCTCCAGGCATAGCCTGCAAACGTCATCTTCCCCGATTTTCATCTTGGCCAGATGAGCCTTAAAATTACCATGCCCTGTGACCAAGGCAGTTATCCAGCTTAGGGTACTCCGTTTATAACTAAGTACCTTTCTCGCTTCCCTGCCTAAAGGGCTGGTCATTGCATTCCGAGCTTGTTTGCAAGTGACTAGCTCCTGCCATCTTTGTTGATGCATGGAGTCCATCCACTTCCCAACCTTCGCTCCAATCATGCCGTTCCCCAGAGCAACTCTGGGTTCTGGGCCAATGAAAGGTGCCGCAGATCCCTGTTTTGCTAGGGCATCCGCCGCCTCATTTCCTGTTGTACCTATGTGTCCTTTTACCCACATCAGCGTAACCTCATTTTCTGAGGCACACGTGTTGAGCTTCCGGACACACTCTAGTACCAGTTTAGAGTTTATGTTCGTCTGCTGCATGCGTCTGATCACCGATTGGTTGTCCAGTGCAATAAGGATTTTCTTCCCCCGCACCTGACCTTCAAGCAAGTGGTCCAACGCATGCAACAAGCCAAGCATCTCTGCCTGGTATACGGACACATACTCTCCTAGACTAAGCGCACATGCTAGGTTTAGCTCTTCAGAGTAAACCCCCGCCCCCGCTTTACCGTATATTAAAGAGCCATCAGTAAAAATGCTGATGTCATTGTACATACACTCATTATGTATGTTTCCATCTGCAATGTGAGTCTTGTGTAGTCTTTCAACTACCCTACGTCTACTCATGCCTTCTACCGGCATTAGAGTCTCCCTGACCTCATCATGAATAATGTCTAGGATGCTCTTATGACCGCTGCTAGTTCCAAAGCGATGCCACATGGCATCCCTTTCCATGCGTATTGCCGAAAGCGCCGCCGTTTTCTTTATAAATAAGTCCAACGGCGGCAGTCCCAGCAATGCCTCCATTGCTCGCGTTGGTGTGGTGCGCATTGCACCACATATGCTTACGCAAGCTATCCTTTGTACCCCATCTAGCTTCTGCTTTGTGGTATTCTGCATGGCTTTTGGCCACCATACCACTGATGCGTAGGCTAGAATAGGTCTTACCATCATTGTGTAAATCCAGTGTGTCGCTTTAGGTGAAATTCCCCACCTACGAGCACACACTCTCTTACATTGATGCAAAATCCTTTTCGCTTTTTGGATCTTTTCATCAACGTGAACATTCCAAGTTAGTTTCGCATCTAAGGTAACTCCTAGATGCTTCACTTCCTTGGACACCTTGATTTCCGAACCAAAAAGCCGTAAGGGAGTTATCTCTATGTCTTTCCTCTTACGAGTAAAAATCATAGTGTTTGATTTACTAGCGTTTATGGTTAGCTCTTGCTCATTACACCATTCTTCGGTTACTTTGAGAGCTTGTCCCATGCAACCTAGAATTGTGTCCATGAACTTTCCACTGACCGTGAGTGCCAAGTCATCGGCGTATCCTACAGTGTGTACGCCCATCGAGTCCAGCTTCCAGAGAAGACTGTCCACGGTGATGTTCCACAGTAGAGGCGAAAGAACACCTCCTTGTGGGCATCCTCGGACTACCTTACTCCGTATTCTGTCACATCCACTGCTAAGATTTACCGCCCTCTGCTTAAGCATAGAGTCGATCCACTTAATTATAATGTAATCAACCCCCCGCTCAATCAGGGCGTTCCTTAGTTTGGTAAAGGAGATTTTATCAAAAGCACCCTCTATATCCATAAAAGTAGACATAGCGATCCCGCCATTGTTAATCTCTCTCTCTGCAACTCTAACAAGTTCATGTAGAGCGGTTTCCGTAGATCTGCCTGCTCTATAGGCATGTTGGCACCTACTCAGAGGACTATACATTAGCGTGGTGTTCTCCAGGTAGTCCACCAACACCTTTTCCATTGTTTTCAACAGGAATGATGTAAGGCTAACCGGCCTGAAGGACTTTGCCTCTGTATAGTCTTTCTTTCTCGGTTTAGGCAGGAAGACCACTTTAGCCTCCCTCCATGCCTTCGGGATGTAGCCTGCTGAAAGACAGGCGACGAATATATTCCGGATCCTATCTAGTAGAGCGCTCATGCCCCACTGTAATAGTGCCGGGAATATTCCGTCCATTCCAGCCGTTTTAAATGGAGCAAAAGAGTTTATAGCACTTTTGACTCCATTTGGAGTTATTATCCTCTCAGCTTCTTGTTGACTTACCCCACCAGCTCCCATGTTAGTTTGAGGGCATGGTTGGTCTGACTTGAAACTTCCAGGAAAATGTACCTCCATCAGGGCCTGCAACGTTTCTTCCACTGTTTCTGTCATGGAACCATCAACTTTGCGTATCAGCCCCATTTTCGAAGCAGTGTCTTTCGATATCATCTTCTGTAATCTGCATACTTCCGACGTATCCTTCATGCTAGAGCAGAATTCCCTCCACGTATTTCGTTTCCGAAGACGTAAGGTTCTTTTCAGCTCCCACTTTTTATCCTTGTATAGTTCCAAAAAGTGAGAGTCTCTCTCCCTCATGTAACGGTTAAAGGCTTTCCTTGTCTCTTTTTTCATAGACTCCAGTTCCCTACTCCACCATGGTGTTGGGTCCTTTTCGTCCACTACTGTGGAGGGACAAGCGTGTTCGAAGGCGCGATTAATAGCGGAGTTCAGTTGTTCCACTGTTCGCTCTATCTCGACCGTATTCCAAGGTATTCCGTCTTGAATATCCTCGACTTGTTCCAATAAATATGTCTCGTACTTAACACGATCAGTATTTTTTGGCACTCTTATACGTTTGCGTTCGCTACTCCGTTTTCTGCCATACAGAATTTCAAACTGGATAGCCCTGTGATCAGACATGGTTAGCCTGTCCACCACTCTCCAATTCTGAACTCTGTCAAGCATATTAACAGAGCTTAGGGTAATGTCGATCACCTCAGCCCTTCGTGCATCCACGAAGGTGGGAGCGACCCCCTTGTTTGCTACCAGCAGATTGTACTTTTCCACAAATTCTAGCAGCTGCTGTCCTCTGGGATTGTCATCTGTGCTGCCCCACACAGTGTTGTGCGCATTGGCATCACAGCCTATGATCAGGGCCATATCTCTTTCTTTACAATACCTTACCAGATTTTCTACTTCCTCTGATGGAAGTGGTTCTGGTGCATCATAAGGGAGATATGCTGATGCAATTAGGAATGATCCTGCACCACTGCCGATCATTACTACCGTAAGATCAGGCGAGCAGAGATGCATCATTTGTACTGCACGTATTCCATGACGCACCAGGATGCATGTCCTTATTTTACCGTCCACCTGTGCATGGTACAGATTTGCGGTTTGTTGTGACAAACCCCTAATTTTGTTTTGTAAAATCCAGGGTTCCTGTATTAAAGCTATGTCCAGTTTCTCTTCATCAAAGCATCTCGTCATCATCGCTGATGCCGCTTTACTATGATGAATATTCAGCTGGCACACAGTTAGTGTTTCTTCTTCGAGTCGTTAGTGAATTCGCTAGCGAACTCACCAAAGTGACCCGCTGGTAATTCACTGGCGGTCCGCTTGGTATGCTGGGTATGGACTCTTCCAGATCAACAACTACTGGTGCAAAAATGATGATTTCCAAGGAAGGAGCAATGGATGCCAGGCGAATCGCAAAGAGTTTCTACCTGACGACATCAGTGCAGCGGTTCGATGTGCCCCAATAATTCATTCACAATCCGGATTTCCGGCATGGATGGCCTGGAAGCAGCACTGCCATTACCCAGCCAGTATCGATCATGGTTTCGTCGAGCCAGGATTTCAGGGCGGATCCGCATTTTCCCATAAGTGGTGATGCATATGGTTCAAATCATCACCATCATAAAAGTTGAATACAATGAATTGTATTGTATCTATGAAAATGTGATAGTCATAAGAGTGGGGTTAAATTTTTATTTTGGTAGCTATTTAGCATTCCATTGGCAGTCGAGCTGATAAGGAGAAGTAGGGGTTGAAAAGAAAATTGTGCGCAAAGCATGTAAGGGTTGTGTGTGATGATGATTACACCTATCAACATTTTGCATTTATTATAGATGCAATTAGAGATAAGTTACGAGTGGAGTGCTTATTCGGAGTTCTAGCTGATAATGAATTTTTTTTTAGGTTCATATGTGCGGTGCGTCATCAATTTGCATTTATAAAATGTTTACATGCTCTTCCTTGCTGAGGAAGTCGAGCGTACTATACATATTATCATCATTATAGATTGTGTATGTATTTGTCTATCTCTTCACTGCAAAAACACACTTGGTTAAATTACTAGTTAATATCTAGTTAGACTTTAGAGGCATCTGGACAAAATTAACCTATATACTTCACACTGTACCCATACGTGTGATTCCCTCTTACAATCTAAAGGCCGTTGTTGTACACTTCATCGTGAACGTGAAAATGGAAAAATCTTTTCATAGAAAATATCAAATCCACACATCGACCGGGGAAATTTTGGATTGGACGCGGGAAAAATTGAATTTTTGACGCATGTGTGTGTCCACCTTTAAAAGAAAATCCCGAAGATTATCCCTGGTTCTCATAGATATATATTAAACAGATATGAAATACGCACAGAGTGGGGGTAAAAATTTGAATATCGAGTTATGGCTGACACATCCGCGCCTGCGCAGTGAAACGCGCACAACACGTATTAATATTTGGCCCAGGGTCCCGAGGAGCGAGGGACCAAATGCTTCGCAAATGTCAAAATTGTGGCTGAGTCACCGATGGCGTAACGACATTTACCGAACCTATGGCGACCGCGTGCAAATGGGTAGCAGTGCGCATGCGCAGCTTGGTTCGAAAATAACCTGAAGCACAGAGTGGGGATAGTACTATTACCGATCTGTTCTATTTAAATCGATGCTGGTTCTGCATAAATTACCTTCTATGTATTACGTTTACACTATAGCCACATTTATTTCATTTGCGGCTAAAATCTGTGAGTGGTGAGTTTAAAATTGTATGTATTTAACAGTTGCAGAATAAATCAGCCGGCGCAGAGTTAGTAATCTGGGTATAGTGCAAACGTAATATTATAGTTATATAATTTATAGCCACTTTAATATTCTTCTCTTCAACTTTCAGTGATGTTTGTTTCTGGTTTTGAATGTTGAACATATTGTTGCGTGTACGGAGTGGGTATCTTTTACGACCCACACTGTACTAATCTCGAATGATCGATAACAAGTATCAGCTGACTGGCCACTAGCCGATTCTCGAACCTTCGCTGAGTAGTGAAACCCGGGACTCGAACATCTCGAAAAATCTACAGTCTTCACTAATTGACGAAAGCATGGGTTTCCAACTATAAAAGGCAGATGTCAGCGAAGGAGAAAATCAGTAGTCAGACTCGACACTCAGTGGCGGTTGGATCGCTATAAAGCGGGAGGTGGTGCCGTCGTTGTTATTGCTAGTTTTAACGTTTGTTGTTAGTACGCGTGTGTAGTTCGTTTTGTAAATAAAGTGTGTGTTTTTCAATCGAAGTGTTTCATTATTCAGCACAAGAATATCTAACGAACCTAGTTTCGTTTTGGTTTCGCTCAACAGAGGAAACATTACAATATGTACATATATGTTCATAAGTTACTAATTTTTACATATTTCTTTTATCGAGACTTCAGTATCTGAGGCGCTAGATTTTAATGATGGGTTTCAATCAAATTTGGTCTGAAATGAACGAATCTGTAGTTCTTTTCCACGAACTCATAACAGTTTTGGAGATATTCTGCGTTCAATCTGGTTAGGGCCTTAAACGTGCCATACACACACCGATCGATCGGCCGATCCGTCGCCCGAAATCAATATCGGCCGACGGATTGGCGTGTGTATGTGGAAATCGCACCGATCGGGCGATCAATTTTGATCTGCCGATATTTTAGTGCGATTTTCGTGCGATCGATCGGTGACGATATCAAATATGTGGTATACGAAAATACCACACACATCCAAATAGTTAATAAAAATGAATCTAGGTTGGATTGGGAGTGAATCATAACCTATTTTTTGAATTGTCATTCGTTATCGCATTGCAAGAAAATCGCTCAGTGTGTGTGCAGTGGAGATCGGCAGATATTTTGTGGCGATCCATCGGCCGATCGATCGGACGACGGATCGGATAATGTATGGTGGCTATTACACAAGATTTTTCACGGCCGATTTTACCGATGAAAAGTGTGTCAATTTTTTAATTCCACGTGATCTGAGTACCTGTCTTAATGAGTGCGTTCAGAAGGTGGCAAAAGAGCGGAAACCGCTCGCGAGCAGCTCCGCAACTGCTCGCGAGCAGCTCCGGAGCTGCTCGGTTTGGAGTCTGCACCTGCTGAACGCTACTTCACCAGCTGAAAAATCGACCAGCTGAGAGCTGACGATGACAATTTCAGACGTCAAGTGCCGAAAAGTGGAACATACTTGAATCCCACGCTGTCCTTTACAAAAATCACGAACAACGAGAAAACAAAATCAAAAGCACCCGAAAACCAAAGAACTAGAAGCCGAAAGCGGCGAAAACTAAACAACCAACTTGATAACTGTCAAAATTCGAAAGTCGCAACTTGAGCGTGAGGTTGAAAAAGAAGAAGAAGAACCTGAGCACTGATCAGTGCTCAGTGCTCAGGTTCTTCTTCTTCTTTTTCAACCTGAGCACTGAGCACTGATCAGTGAGCAGAAATATTTCTTGCTCGGTGAAATTTGATCATGATCACCCGAGCGGAAGTTGCTCAGTCACTTCTGAACCCGCTCGTTCTGAACATGTTCGCTGAGCGGAAGCTGCTCAGTTCCTTCTGAACGCACACAATAATAAAATCGTTCATCACTGTAGCGGGCATGACAGAAGGCTGAGTTCAGACGACGGTTCCGTTTGATCGGTACCTTCTGAACACAGCTCATAACTCAACCAACGAACATGGAACACGTCTCGATGTTCGTTGACTCAACAGCTAATCATCATCCACATTACCCGAAAACGGCCGGTACGGCTTCCACTAGCACGAAAGTGAACTACATTATCGACAGAAATTGCATTGCGCGAATGTCAACCGTACAAAAATTGCAACAACGTTCTGGTGTTCAGATTTGTTTACTATCGCTCGCCGTCTACTTTTGTTTAATGATAGCCGATCCGTCACTTCAAAATGGTGTTCTACTTTACAAGCAACGTTGTCTCACCGCCATTCACGTTATTCATGGGTGCTGACAAGCACGAAAGTAAGTAGACGATTCGTTTCGACATTCGAATTCCGCTAGAACAGTATTCCGTTTGAGGTTATGAACGCCAAGTAGAAAATTTTTCCTTTTCCAGATGAGGAACTGATACGGTGGGGCTGGTCAGAGGACGTGTGGTTCCATGTGGACAAGTTATCATCCGCTCACGTATATTTGCGACTAAAACCGGTGAGTAGATAGAGGAGGTCGTCAATTGTCCCGTTTGAATTACACCTCTTCCGCAGGGTCAAACAATCGACGACATTCCGGCCGCTCTCATTGACGATGCCGTTCAGTTGGTAAAAGCTAACAGTATTACGGGCAACAAAATGAACAACATCGATGTTGTGTACACAATGTGGGAAAATCTCAAGAAAACGCCGGGAATGGAAGTGGGTCAGGTAGCATTCCATCGCGACAAGGATGTTCGCAAAGTTCGCATCGAGAAGCGGATCAACGAAGTGGTCAATCGATTGAACAAGACGAAAGTGGAGCAACATCCCGATTTCCGGGCGGATCGTGAAAAGCGCGACGCGGCCGAACGGGAGGACAAGAAGCGGCTGCTGCGCAAACAAAAGGAGCTCGAGAAGGAGGACGAGAAGCGACGGCAAGAGGAGGCCGAATTGCGAAGCTACACCAGTTTGATGAAGACGGACGCTATGAAGACGAACTACGACGACGGGAACGATTCAGATGATTTCATGTAAAGGATCAGGGGAAAAATAAAATACAATGTTACGAAAAATTATCTATTTCGTGTCTTATTCCCCCGTCATCGCTTTGAGCAAGCTGTTTAATCTTGTTAGCACTTCGTTCGGTTCCAATTTGATATCAACTGCAGCAAGTGCGTCCTGGATCCACTTGGGAACAGCTTCGCCTTCAAAATGTGATTTCATGAATTTCTTTACAAATTCGGGAAATCTGTCGTCAACGATACTTTGTCTGATCTCGGACATAAGGCGTAACTACAAAAAAGGAATACAAATTCTAGACAAGCCCAGTTAAGGTCTAGACACCCAGTGCCCGTACCAGGGCAGCGCCGTAGTCGCCCGTGTATCGGGCACATGACCGCACATTGCAAGCGAAACCACACAGTATCCGTACCGAGACCCAACCGTATGTTTCCCGTGTGTCCCCGATTCAACAACAACATGCGAAATGCGCGTTGCAAGCATTCTATACGATGCAAACGTGTGTCTATGTTCAACATTGTACATTTTCTTCGCCGTATGATGGCTACACAACAACCCACCCGGCGGTGGCTGGTCCGTGTTCGGCGATGTGTGCATCCAATTTCTTTCCGTACCGCACTGTGAGCGAGAAAAATTAAACCAAACTAAACGGGCACGTTCCGCCCCGTGACGTGCAGGTGACTGTCTGTTGTCCGTGTGGGTAGTGTGGACCAGCAGACTGTTTTATATGGTACAATTCGCTTACCATAGATCGCCAGTACACGGGCGACTACGGCGCTGCCCTGGTACGGGCACTGTGTGTCTAGACCTTAACTCGATGATTTTTCGATTTGTGTACCTGGTAAGCGACGTTGTGAACGCTGAGGAGACTGGACGAAACCGCTTCCATGGTGGCTATGTGATGCAAATAGGAGCGGGTGTAAGTTTTGCAGGTGCTGCACGGACACTCATCGTCTATAGGTCGCTGATCCAGTGCATACTTCTTGTGCTTTAGATTAAGCTGGCCCGTGTTGACAAGGGCGCAACCGAAACGCGCCGTTCTTGTGGGAAACACGCAGTCGAACATGTCGATCCCGAGAGCTACACAAACCACCAAATCAGCAGCGAAGCCCACGCCCATTAAGTAGCGCGGCTTGTCGTTTGGAAGAAGATCGGTGCAAACGTACACCGTGCGCCAGAACTCGTCCTTACTCTCGCCACCACTGAAAACCACGGGAAGGCGTTAGCTTCTGTGGACCAATCTGCGATAATTCGCTACAAACCTCAGTCCACCGACTGCATAACCTCGAACATTGCGTTTCACCAACTCGGCGACACATTTCTTTCGCAGCTCTGGCTCCAGGCCGCCCTGAACAATCGGGAAGACACTTTGATCGTCGTCCCTCTGATGTGCTTCCAAGCATCGATCCAGCCACCTGATCGTTCGATGCATGGCTTCTTCAACCCGTGGTCCTGTTGTCGTTGTCTTCACAACATCGTCGAGTTGCATCATTATGTCGCCGCCAATTACATTCTGAATCTGAGTGGAGTGTTCGGGGGTGAGCATGCACTCGGATCCGTCGTAGGGCGACTTAAAGTTGACGCCGTTCTCATCGATTTCCGCCAAATGCAACAGCGAGACCATCTGAAAGCCGCCCGAGTCGGTGAGAATGCTGCGCGGCCAACCCATAAATTGATGCAGTCCTCCGGCCTTTTCGAGGATTTTTGTTCCGGGACGATTGCCCAGGTGATAAGTGTTGCCCAGGAGGATGCGGCAGTCCAAGTTGATCAGTTGGTCAGGAAGAATTCCTTTGAGTGTGCCCTACAGAGAGTTCGGGGCACGTGTTAATTGATTTCGTGGCTGCTGTTCGGTTGTATTTACCTGAGTGCCCACTGGCATGAATACTGGAGTGTTGACATCGCTGTGTCGCAGACTCATTATGCCAACGCGAGCTTTTGTTACAGAACATTCTGCAATTACTCGGTAGGTGAGCGGCGGAATCTTCGATGTTGTTGACATTTTTGTGGTGGTCGGAGTGCAACAACTGCCAAACGTCAAAAGAGAAATGTCAAACAAATGTCGATGGCTCGACATTGGACAACCCTAAAACTCTAAAACGTTTGATCCCACGTTTCTCGGCGGTTCTAACTGACTGGGACTCCCCATCAATTAGCGAAAGCAAAAACCTGAAATTTTTTTTTCAAGATCCATATAGAGCAGAGCAGGCTAAGACCACACAATTACACTAACAATTTGATCTGAGGCCCTAACCAGATTGAACGCAGAATGCAGCAGCAGCGGCAGAAGCAACAACAACAGGTAGATCTGTCATCGCCGCTGTGTCACCGCGACAGATCTACCTGTTGTTGTTGTTGCGCTGCTGCTGCATTCAGCGTTCAATCTGGTTAGGGCCTGAGTTGTTCTCGATAGAACGTTGAAATGTAGGTAGCGCAGGTGTCGAAGTTTTCGGGCAGTTGCAGTTTGGGAAGTACAAAAAGTTAATTTCCTTGTCAATAAAATGTTTGTTTTGTGTAATTATATGGAATAGTAAACATACAAAATAATTTTGCTGCCTAAAGAAAATTTATCCGATTGTACAATATCTGTACTAAAGATTAAAAGATTAAAAAAATACGCAGCTAATAGCTGCAGCTGCAACTATTAGCTGCATTTTTTTGTAGAGTAGCGAACACGAAAACGGGGCATGTCATTGCTGGGAGTGTGCCTTGGTTTAGTTAGCATTAAAACGTCAACTCAAATTTCAAGAAGAGCCTTAAATCACCGACGCGAAGTTAGCCCCCCCAATCTTACGGAATACGAATTTTTCAGTTTAGATCGTTTGTCGGTCGTTTGTCGGTGATTGTCGGTCACTTTAAAACGTTTGTCGGTCCGTAGTTACTGACTTATAGACGTATCAAATATTTGCGTTAAGTTGGCCCCTCCTGAACTTAAAAATCGTCGTTAGGGAAAACAACTTGTTGGATTTCGATGCAAAATCGTTTGTCGGTCACGTTTTTCGTTTGTCGGTTCTGAAAAATGAGTATTTATATAAGAAATTAGTAATTAAAGTTTTGCTTACGAGCTGTCATACTGTCTCCCGTTTGTAGAGCTTCTCTGTAAACGGAGCATGGTTCGGATCTGTGCTATGGAGGATTTTATATGCGTAAATGTGCAACCAGCTGATTTTGACGATCAGATGGTTTGCACCATAGCCAAATATCTTGTTGGATTTGTTGGAAGCCAATAAAAAAGAAGAAGAATGGTTTCTGAAATGGGAAATATCTTGTTGGATTTCAGTTTGGAATAAACGTTCATCGGATTTGATATGTTTGAGGAGCCAAATCGTTACAATCAGACCTCATCAAATCAACTGTACAACTTAAGCGATGCTATTCCGGAATATGTGAAAGCAGCGGCAGCAACAACAACAGGTAGATCTGTTTTCGCCGCTGTCGCTGCCGCTGTATTCAATCTAGGTAGGTTAAGGGAAATTCATATCTAACTTTGTATTTCGCTGCCGCTGCTGCTGCATTCTGCGTTCAATCTGATTCAGGCATTTTAAACTGTCGAATCGTTTCTGTCCGCAAAATTTTAAACTGAACCCAGGTAATTAAGAAACCGAGTACGAAAAAGTCATTAGTGGAGCAAATACCCAATAGACGAAAGGATCTTTTTGTAACCATGTGCTCAATAAGGAATGCGGGTACAAAGTAACGCAACAGTCACAATGTTCAATTAAAAAAACCCATACAAGGAGTAATCAGAAGGATGTTTTGTTGTGTACATTATGTTCGTAAAGCATGTGGTCTGGCCAGACCCATATGCGTTTTGTGTAAAAAAACGATGCCATTAAACCCCTTTACCTCGAATTTTTAGTCTCTTCCTATTTTAACCAATATGAACAAACAGACATATGCGTTCAAATGAATACATGAGTTTGTATACATTTTTTAAGCCCCAGACCTTCAGAATGTAAAGCATATATTGTTTTTGTCGCTGGGGTCGTAAGCTTCCGCAATCCCCACAGTAAAATGACGAAAGTTCACAACTTTACAACACGACGTTTACGGCGTGATGAATCTGCTTCTTCTTTTTCCTTTTGGTTCAGATTTTAGAAATACAAGATATTGGTGACGCAAATCATCTGATCGTCAAATCAGCTGGTCGCAGGTCTACACCGAGCGTATGAAATTCTCCATAGCACAGATCCAAACCATGCTGCGTTTACAGAGAAGCTCTACGGGGAACCGCTTGACAGCTCGTAAGCAAAACTTTAATTACTAATTTCTTATATAAATACTCATTTTTCAGAACTGACAAACGGGAAACGTGACCGACAAACGATTTTGCATCGAAATCCAACAAGTTGTTTTCCCTAACGGCGATTTTTAAGTTCAGGAGGGGCCAACTTAACGCAAATATTTGATACGTCTATAAGTCAGTAACTACGGACCGACAAACGTTTTAAAGTGACCGACAATCACCGACAAACGACCGACAAACGATCTGAACTGAAAAATTCGTATTCCGTAAGATTGGGGGGGCTAACTTCGTGTCGGTCCTTAAATCCTGAGTTATAGGGCCTTCAATAACGTCAACCCTATGGCGATCACTAGTGCACTCTCATGGCTTAATGTGGGTGCGAATATGTTAATTGCATAGGCACGTCAACATCTCTAGCATCTCTATGCTTTGTTGACGTTTTGTTAGCATATATACTTTTCGGAAGTGCAGTTGCTAGCATGCACCTCTTTATGCTGACAAGCTCGGAGGACCGTGAAAGTTCTATTAGTACCCACAGGCATTTTTTTGATCGCGCCGAGGTTTGACCGCCGAGCTCTAGATTAGTTTCAAAGAGCGAACGACCACGGCCACCGAGCGCGATGGATGCGAATCTAGTTAGACTAATTAATCTGATGTTAACATCTAGGGTTCTAGGGTTATATCGTCTGAACGCAGGAGTGTCTGTAGGAGAACTCCGCAAGGTGGTGTGCTCTCTCCTCTGCTATGCAACATAGCGGTCAATAGATGGCTTTTGGATCTGGAGGGTATGGGCTGCAGGGTAATTGCGTATGCGGATGATATCTCGATTGCCGTCTCAGGTAAATTCCCAAGCACCCTCAGTGAAATAACGCAGACTACTTTCAATGTCTTAGCTAACTTGGCTACGGAATGCGAGCAAAACCGAGCTTGTGCTATTCACTAGAAAACAGCAAATTTTTCCCGTAGAACCTCCTGTCCTAGGAGGTGTAAAACTGGCCTTCTCGGAGAAGAGAAGAGCGAATATTTTGGGTGTTATACTGGATAGGAAGCTCAATTAGAGGCCGAACGTTCAGGAACGGGTCAATAAAGCAACCGTAGCGCTATACTGTTGCAGGAAGGCTATAGGGAAAATATGGGGTCTGCAACCAAAAATACTCCATTGGCTTTATGTATGTGTTCTGCACCCGATATTGCTGCATGGGGTGGGTGGAATGCACTACGAATCTCATATTTTTGGGAAGGGTACAAAAAACGACTTGTTTGGCTATCAGCGGGGCCCTCCGCTCAACTTCGTCCGCGGCTCTAGAGATTATGTTCAACCTTTTTGGATATTATAAGCAAGCAAGTCGCCGCAAACGCGGCCATCCGCATACGGGAGGCAGGTTGCTGGGCAGAATCATACATCGGTCACGCATCAATCCTAAACAACATGAACATACTGCACAGCAAAAGTCACGATTAGCAAAAATTATACGTGCTCAATTCCTTCCCGTATTGACAGGAAAACGTGCGACACGACTGGCACTGAATCGTTATGTATCTATACGGATGGCTCCAAAACCGTGGAGGGGGTAGGGGCTGGAATCTTCTCCGAGGGGCTTAACCTGAACCTGTCGCTCCGCCTCCCAAGCTACTGTAGTGTGTTTCAGGCGGAGGTCCATGCGATTAAAGAGGCAGTGATGTGGCTTGGCCGCAAGGAAGGAGGATTCCGGGCAACAGCGGCTTCGCTGATAACTGTAGGATTGACGAGCTTGGGTCGGGGTCTCGCCATGCCCATCTCCATTTTTAATAATAGACTAAATACAACAGCAATAGAAAAGACTAACTCGAGATGGCTAAGTGGTAGCACCAACCAAAATGTAAAGTTATTGTTGCGTGTACGGAGTAGGTATCTCTTACGACACACACTGTACTAAGCTCCATCATAGTCTCGATCCATCCATGACAAGTAGCAGCTGATTCCAGAGACATCTGGAATCGAGAACCTTCTCGAAACAATTCCAACTATATGTAAAAGGCAGATGTGACCGAGAGAGAAGAAGTAGTAAGACTCGACACTCAGTGGCAGTTGGATCGTTATGCAGTATCCGCTCGGAGGCGGAAAGGAGGACAGTCGTTATTCGCCGTTAACAAGTAGTTCTGCTTTGAAAGCTCATTGGTGTCACCTTGCAACTTGTAATTAACCATATTCGGGTCTGGTTGTGCTGCTTACACCGGCAGATCTATGGAACCACCTAATGAGTATGTTATGTTATGTTATGTTATGTTTATGAGTTGGGGCCTCTTTACCCATCCGGTGGGCACTGCGACCATAGAGAGGTCTATTGTGCCATAGCCCACATTATATTGCAAAAGACCCTCCACCACCTTTACGAAGTGGATTATGTCTTTTGCTGATGCTTTCCTGATAACTGCAGGGCTCACTGTGACCTGTCCCAAAAACTTAAACCTAGCCCGCGCTATTGCCGGGCATTCACACAAGATATGCATAGTGGTTTCATCGTCTTCCATGCAGAGACGACATTCAGTCTCGATAGATAGGCCCATTTTATTTAGGTGATATCTCACCCAGTGTTGACCCGATAAGTAGCCTACAAGAAACCTAAGGTCGGCTCTACTCAGGCAAGTAATGCTTTTGTATTTGAAGGGCCTTATTAGCTTCTTTGATTGACGCAGCCCTGGCAAGTAATCCCAGTATTGCTGCCGTATCCCCTCAGACCACTTTCTAATTATCATTTTGGCCGAAGTAAGACTTAGACCACAGTAGGGCTTTGGCCCAAGAAGAAGGTCGGAAGAACCCTGCCTTGCAAGTTCATCCGCGATCTCATTTCCCTCGATGCCATGGTGGCCTGGCACCCAACACAAGGAGACACGGTTTTTTGAAACCAGAGTCTGCAGAAGCTCATGACACTCCTTCACCATCTTCGAAGAGAACCTATGCGAAGAGAGAGCCATTATAGCCGCCTGGCTATCCGAGTAGATAGCAATGTGAGCACCATGGAGTTTCTTGTCTAGAACCACCCTGGCACAGACCTTAATGGCATGGATCTCGGCTTGAAAAACGCTGGGATAAACACCCATTGCGATTGAAATCCTGGTGTTTGACCCATAGACTCCAGCACCAACTCCCTGTTCGGTTTTAGACCCATCGGTAAACCACCTAATGCACCTAGGATCTTGGCAGGGATCGCCATTGTCGCATTCCGTGCGGTCCGGGATGAGGGCTAAGAATTTTCTGCCGAAACAAACCTCCGTGGTCATGTAATCTGATCTAAAGCAGATCTGCATACCAGGTATTTGATTCAGAATGCTCATATGACCGACGAGATTTATGTGTACGTCAGTAGATATAAGTATACTCTTAAAGCATAGCTGCTGATTCTTGGATAAAAATATGCAGCGGAGTTAATTCAATAACCGCCTCTAGAGCAGATGTTGGGTTAATGAGTAAGGATCTGCCGGTGGTACGAAACCAGAGGCCAAGAGTCTCATTACGCCTGGGCCCCATTATATCCTTATCGCTTCATTTGTTTATCATTCCCCATTTTTGTCTCCCATGTTTGTGTTGTATTCCTCAGGACTATGAATATGTATTCATATGTAAAGGACAGGGGCAACGAGCAACCCCCGCCCACGTTTCCCGAACTGAGCTTCAGCAAGCATAGGCCGCTGCTTAGTTCATTGAAGGGCCTTTTTCTTCGCCAGATGGCACGGCCCGACCTTCACGGTCATTATGCTACCTTAGGCTCCGTCCCCACGGGCATCTTCGGATGCCCACCAAACCGTCCATTACAAATCGCTTAAAAGTTTATGGCCCGTTTCCTCAATGTCCGATTAGAACTTATCGTAATAATAAAGGGCCTGTTAGCACAATTTCATTTTCTAATAGCCGCCATAGAGCTATTTATGTTGGGCTGCGCGATAAACGTTTCTAGCGTCGCTGAGAGCAGTTCTTATCATAGGTCGGAAAAAAGAAAGAGCAAATGCATTGTTTCGACATAAACAGCTCTATATATCACTATCAGCGCTCTTTTTTTCGCACCCTTAGGCACTGCCAACTGTAAAGTGCGGTTGATGTTATTCTCGCATACATTTGGAAGTATATTCTATCTAAACTAAATAGTAAATCGATACCCTCTGTCGAAACATTCAAATTAAAAGACGAAAATCATAATTTATAGTTTAATGTCAATCGCTTAAAAAATTACTCAGTGTACATTATTATGTGATTGTGAACTTTTGATTGAGAGCAAATTATAAAACATCAATAATTTTTGAATACTCTAAAAGTCGCCACACATGATCGCGCAGAACCATGATCGAACTTCCATCGAACCATCAAATATCATAGAACGGTGGAAATTAGATTTTGTTTCTATTGGGATCGGTCGGTCGGATCAGTAGGTCGATTCATGCTCGCGACCAAAATGGTTGTCGTGTGTTTTGACTTAACAATAAACACTTTTACGAAACAAATACTAGTAACATGATTGCGCATAGTGCACAGCGCTTAGAATTGCGTCCATCTCAGTTCTGCCTGTGATGCCAATTTGAATAAGATCGTCCCGCTTCAAAGTCTGAAAGATCTCAAAGTCGATCTCCTGCTCCTCGAACAGTGGCGTAAAATAATCGAGTCCCAACTCGATAAGGATCCTCTCCATAATCGGGCATATCGGCTTTCGGGCTACGGGCGACGCTGCCTTATAAAATTTCCGTTGCTTTTTCGCCGAGCACTTGTTGTTCGAAGGAGTCCTTGCCTTTTCTAAGTGATCGTAGTACGGCGACAGATGATACTTGCCGATTATGTTATCCGCCTTGTAGTTCTTACGAGCAATGACCCTTTCAGGGCAATCCAAGTGTTGACCGTTAGACACCCGCTTTACAGATTTTTCGCAACCGCTTCTATTGTGGCGATGACTGATCATTGCAACATTTCGACAAGTCACCCTGGGCCCCAGCGGCACCGGTGTTCGATAGTTGGGCGTAAGTTGTTTCGTGCTTGCGGGCGTTTTACACGGGAACGTGAATGCATCCATGGTTGCGAGAGGGGTGAGCGGTGATTTGGGATCTTTGCATTAAAAAGATTAAGAAATAAAAAATAAAAATGTATTTGAAAACGAAGAAACTGGACTTACCACTGTACAGGCATTTATACGCTTCCATTTTGTTTATCGACTATTTTGGAAAATAAAACTGGAAAATTGACTGGCTGCTGTTTGTCATAAATACACATTGAAATTTAACACAAAACATAAAAATAAAATTTATTAAATAATTATTGTAAAAACTTAAATTTTAACTTGGGGAGCCTTTAAAGCTGAACCATGGTTTCGACATAAAAATTACTACTGAGCGGGAATGCGCCAACTGTAATATGAACAGGCTTCTTGATAAATTCGATTTTATTCAATTTAACGGGACCTGTGGAGACTTCGGCAAGCGCTGTGTACACTCCACTTTCAGCATTCTATTGCAAAGTGTTGGTTAAAGCTAGTACATGTAGTACAAACGGTTTTGTGCAAAGCACTATGCTATGCTTCTAGCTGGTTGCAAATTGGCTTTTGAAGATGCATATGATAGGTGGAGCAATGGCAATACGTCTCATGAGGCTAGACAGCTAGATCCCAAACATCCTCCGGGCCGCTTATGCTTAACAGAATCACCTAAGAACTGTCGTAGGGGTTAATAACACTGAACGACAAAATTTAACTTTTCGCCTGTTAAATAAATTTGAATAGCTGTTTCTTATGGAATAATTAGCTCTGATTTCAAATCATCATAGCATTTTTTCGTAACGGACAAGGTTTCTTTTGAAAAAAAAAAAACAATTAAAAAAGATCACACGTGTGTAAATGATTTATTAATTAATTTTATTTATTAATATAAAATAATTTTATTTAAAAAATCAAAATGTAGTTTTTCCTACATTTTGCCTGAGGAGCATCTCTTTTTAGTGTTCAGCAGCCTCTCTCTCTCTCTCAATTGCGCTAACCCCTTGTGGGGCATAGCGGGTCAACTGTTGTTCCATGTGGCCCAGTTAACGTTTCGACGGCATAAAATGTCGGAACCTCTAATATCGCCGAGACTTCCGCCTGGAAAACACTACAGTGATCCGGTAAACGACGTGAAATATAGACTTTCAGGCTTTCGGAGTATACACCGGCACCTACTCCTTCGTCATTCCTACTCCTAGAGCCATCCGTACAGAAGTCAATAGAATCGCGTCCTGCGGGGACAGTATCTACCCAGTGGCTCCGCAAAGGAATCAGGCTTGTAAAGTTCTTTCCGAAAGCAAGCTTAGGCTTAGGAGACGTGTAGCCGGTTGTTATGGGAATATCCAGGTTGTTCAGAATAGTTGAGTGGCTGGTACTTAACGTTGCCCAGTGAAGGCGAATGGCCGTATTTGCAGCTACTTGTTCAGCAAAAAATCTGGTGGCAGTATGTTTAACAGCACATCGAGAGCAGCGGATGGTGTAGTTCTAAGAGCCCCAGTTATTGCTATGCAAGCTAAATGTTAGACCTTACCCAACAGATTGCGATAGGCCGCTATACGTAGTGCCGTCCACCAAACAATAACACCATGTAACAGTATGGGACGCAAGACTGACACCAATAGCCAGTAGACAACGTTTGGCTGCAGGCCCCATTTTCTACCAATTGCTCTCTTACAAGAGTAAAGCGCCATATTAGCCTTATTCACACGTTCTTATATGTTCAGCTTCCACGAAAGCTTCTTATCTAGGGTTACACCCAGAAACTTTGCTTTATCAGTGAACACCAACCTCTTCCCTTCCAACAGTGGAGGTGTGAGATCAGGAACTCTGTGTCGCTTTGTAAAGAGAGCAAGCTCTGTTCTGTCCGGGTTTACCATAACGCCAGCACAACTTACCCAAATTGATAGAATAGAAAGTGCATTCTCTATTATTTCACAGAGAACGTTTGGAAACTTGCCCGAGATGGCAATGGCAATATCGTCCGCATAAGCAATCACCTTACACTCTACGCCTTCCAGATCCAAAAGCAGTTTATACACCACCAGATTCCAGAGAAGAGGAGAGAGAACACCGCCTTGGGGGTTCTCCTACTTACACGCCTTCGTTCAGACGACACTGCCAGACTCGTATATATAGCCCTAGATGTTAGCATCAGGTTAATGAGTTTGCAGAGTGAATCGGCAATACTCAGACTTGCGAGTGCATCAGTGATTGCAACCGGTTGAACATTGTTAAAAGCCCCCTGAATATCCAAAAAGGCCACCAGGTGTATTCTTTACGGGCAAGGGATTTTTCGATGTAACTTACCAGAGATTGTAGGGCAGTGCCCACAGACTGTGCTTCCCGTAGGCGTGTTGTGAAGTAGATAAGAGGTGGGGTGGAATACATGCCCTAAAAATAGATGCAATCCAAGTGTACACTAAATCCAGCGTCTGTTGTAAGTCTACCGGGATAATGCCATCCGGTCCAGCGGACTTAAAAGATTCAAAGCTGGAAATCGCCCATAAAATCTTCTCCTTAGTGAGAATAGATGCAGAGACACCGGAAGTTGCTGATGAGGATTCGCCAGCGTGGTGTCAGTCGAGCTGTCATGGAAATGCGTATCAAGCAGAAGCCTAATGTTTTCCTCACTCGTTGCAGTTCAAGATCCGTCGTGCTTAAGTAAAAGCTTGTCATAGGTGGATTTATAGATAGGATTTTGCGAAGCCTAGACGCCTCGCTTGATTCCTCTGTACGCTCACAGAAGAGTTGCCAGGAACTTCATTTAGCCAACCTCAGTTCTTTTTTGTAAGCACTTAGATCCTTTTTGTAGGTTACACAGTCCAAATTTAATCTCGAAAATTTCGCCTTGTTGAAACTTCTCCTGCACGTCACCCGTAGATTAGAAATCTGGGCATTCCACCAGAGTGGTTTCTTATTACCTGATTGTTAGCTGACAGGGCAAGACCTCAACACGGCTTCATTAAGAGCACCAGTTAGAGTGTAAACCATGTCATCCAATTCTTTTGTACTGCATGGGTGACACGGTAAAGGCGGCAGCACCACTGAAACTGTTTCTCGGTATTCGTGCCAGTCCGTTTTCCGATTCAAAATGACTCATCTCGGTAAAGCTCGTTCGTCCAGACAAAATTGAAGGTAACGGTGATCGGAGAAAGAGGGATCCGACGAAACTCTCCAATCCCGTATCATATGCTGGATGTTGTAGTGGACGATCTGGTGGGCATCCGAAGATGCCCGTGGGGACGGAGCCTTAGGTAGCATAATGACCGTGAAGGTCGCGCCGTGCCATCTGGCGAAGAAAAAGGCCCCTCAACGAGCTAAGCAGCAGCCTATGCTTGCTGTAGCTCAGTTCGTGAGATGTGGGCGGGTTTTCGCCGCTCGTTGCCCCTGTCCTTTACGTATTAACAAAAATTCATAGGCCTGGGGAAGACAACACAAACAGGGGAGGTAAAAATGGGGAATAAAGAAAGTAGTCGATAAGGATGAAATGGTTGGCGGATGGGTCAGACGCCCACGCGATCGCACTTGGGTCCGGGTGTAATGGGACCCTCGGCCTCTGGTTTCGTACCACCAACAGATCACTACTCATCAGGTGCTGCTTCGATCTGCCGGTGGGAGCAGCACTACCAGACCATAATATGGTTCATTACAATGTCTTCGGAAACAAGTGATATATCCAAGACCTCTTGCCTACTCTTGGTAATAAAAGTAGGTTCGCAGCCTACATTACAAATTAGGAGATTCGAACCTATTAGAAAGTCGATCAACGATTCTCCTCGTTCATTCGTATCGGAACTACCCCATACTGTATGATGTTCATTCGAGTCACATCCAAGTACGAGGCCATTTTTTTGTACCTTGGCGAATGATATAGCATCTCTCAAGTTATCCGGTGGTAGAGCGCCTTCGTATTCGTGTGGAAGGTATGCTGAGATGATCCAGTATCGCCTGTCCCCAGATTCCCGGCACACCACTACTAAATCTTTGTCGCTATATTGTGATATCAGGAAAGCATTTAGCGTTTTCCTTACAAGAATGAACGGCCGGGGTTTGTCCTGGTCTTTAATGTAAAAACGTGTATAGCCCGAAGATCCAAGGCCCCTCACCAGATCGCGGGCGACCCAGAGTTCCTGTACTAGCGCTATATCTTCCCCACTGCGTGCCAAACGGAGAAGAAGAGCAGCCGATGCGGCTTTACAATGCCTGCGTTCACGTTCTTGAACGTTGCGGTTATTCAGCAATTTAAATGCATGTAAACAGGAAAATCAGTGATTTTTTCCATTTACATGCATTTCAATTGCTGAATAACCGCAACGCTCAAGAACGTGAACGCAGGCAATGATAGATTGATTTGTACGAAACCAATCATTAGTGCGGCAATTTACCCGACTCCACCACAGTGATGTCGGCCTCATCATAAATATCGGATTCGAATAGGTTGTAGAGCAGTGCTTCCATTTAAAATCATGTATTTGTAAACCGCGGCGAGAACCGCATTGGGAGCCGCTTTTTGCGTTTATACACAGCGATGCGCCGCTGTTCAAACCGCTTTTAAAACCGCGGCCCGTTTCTCATTTTGGTCCGCAACTTGGCGGCCATGATTCTATTGGAGACCGGCTCAAGTGATAAGAGAAAGCTTCATGCAGCTTTAGTCAAAAGGAGCCTTCACGCACGACTACTACCGGCAGCCATACAAACCACTACCGTCGTTTAACTGTCGTTGTAACTGTTTCCTAATTCAAAAACAGTCCGTTGGTTTCAGCAAAAAAGGCCGTTATTTTGTAACCTTTCCACGGATATTTCCCACGATTGATCATCTACTCTGATTCATATGACTTCAGTAAATGAATGAGAACATCTCTAATTTTGATGGGGATAAATTGCAAGAAAATCGGAAATAAAACTTATAATTTCATCATAAAGATTCAATCCAATGTTCATCTTGTCGCAATCAGCGACACATAAATTTGTGCGTAATTTTATTTGGAATGCCTCGCGTTGGTGAGCTTCATCATTGCCGAAGACGATTAAACCTGACGTGTCCTTTTAATCTGATAATTCCTGCGTTCACATTTTGGAGCGCTTCGGTTATTCAGCAATTGAAATGCATGTAAACGGAAAAAATCAGTGATTTTTTCCGTTTGCATGCATTTTAATTGCTGAATAACCGCAACGCTCAAGAACATGAACGCAGGCAATGTAAAATCCTTTGATAGTGGCGTAATTCGTCAATAAATCCAATCTTTATTCAAAAACTACGTGTAACCGCCATATCCCACATTTCTTCTAATTCCCCTTTGTATTCAACTTGATGACTTTCGCCGCTTTCGCTCGGCTGCTTGTCGACTCGCATCCGCTAACTCTCCGCTCACCCTCTGTAGGAATGACTCATGCGCACATACGTATCAACATCACGCCACCGGGCCGAGGTACACACGAACTGCATCGGGCTTGAACCGACCGCCGTCGATTGCGAACATCAACAAACGGTCGAAGGGGTGTGTTACCAACACGTTCAATCGTCAGGGGGTGACGGCGGTGCATTTTCAACATGTTTCGCTGCAATAGCAGCTCGCCTCGTTCAACTCACTGCCATCTTTTCAACTTCTCTGACAATTCGACGTCATCAGCGTTGGCTCGCCAGTGTGTCTGTTTACCATCCGTCGTTGTACTCAAGCGACCGAGTCTCAAAATTCGACGGGACAACGTTGAAAGCGGTTGTGTCGGTGCAGATCGCGCAAAATTTCGAGCGAACACTCCCCCCAGCTAGTCTCAGTTTGTGTTAAATTTAACGTTTTTCCGGGCGGTCCGGAACGTGTAACTATTGCAAGTGACCCAGAAGTTTATGCGTGCATTTGGTGCTTTGTCGTGACTCTTTTTGTCAGTTTTGTTTGAAAATCGGGTGATTGTGTGTGACACACGGCGCTTGTGACGGAATTGGAACGCAAAAGAAGTTCGTGAGTGACGTGCACTTTCTGAGAACGGTAGTTGGTTGGTGCGCGCTCTGTGCTCTGGTTTCGTTTTATTTAACGTTGGCAGTGAATTGTGCGTTCCGTAGGTGCCACGGAAGAATTATCCTCGTCCCGTATCGGAAGTAATAAAAAGGTAAGTCCCGCGTGGATTTGCAGATGCCCACTTGAATGGGTCTGAGATTTGGTTTTCACAATTGGAATTGCCCCGCATGAGTCGCACTGCACGATCGACCCACCGTCGTCCCATCCCGTGCAAATTCTCTGAAGAAAAGTGTTCAGGCGCGACATAACCTCAAAAACAAGTTGAATGACGATAACGATAAATGAGCCACTTTCTCTAGTTTCATTCCCATTCACTTATTTTCGCGATCCGCTAGGCAAAATTAATTTCGCCTAGCCGCGCTTTGATTAGGACTGGTTTCTGGTCTCTGTGCAAATTCCCAGACGACGTATGAATCTGCGATGACGTCTCTTCGCGCTGCTCTGTATATAAAATTAGAACACATTTGACCGGTTAAAGTCCAGCCAGGGAATTGGTTGTTTTTCTTGCAATCGATTGCATAACAGTGCATTTCTTCAATGAAATTTGCGTAATAGAATTGGAAGACCTGGTGGGAGAGGGCTGTTTTCTGACTGACCCGGCCAATTGCCTCGTCCATTGCCGACAACTGTTTTTAGCAGCTTCTTCCACCGTCCACCTTCTGATTAGAAATCAATTGCCTGACCTCGATTCACAAGTGTACGATGAAAATTTGTTTACGTTTGGTGCGACGAGCCTTTGAAACTTCTCCGACGCCACACCTGTCTATGCTCCAATCCGCTGGTGGTCGGTCAGGTCGAGTAGAGTGACGACGGTGGCCAATCTTTACATTTGCTCATATGATTGGGGGGCTGACTAGCGATGCGCACGTGCAACCACGTGGTGTCTCATACAAATGCTGGTCTCTTTGTTGGCGTTGTCATTCCCACTTTTCCTCATAAATGAGAATGGCTGTGGCCTCTGGATTCCCCTTGATGTCATACGATGTGCGGATTTTTATGGAGTTCCGACTTGTGAGCTAAATGGCCCATTAACCTGCACCCCCACCCGCTGGCAATGACTTCTTGCCACGGGGAAACAACCACACTAGGTAGTCGCGCAAATATTTGAGAATAAGTGCACGCGTACCGGCAATTTATTCCTCCACAACCGGTAGGTTCTCATTTGACATCACGCACGGTTTTCCGTTTCGGTTCGGGTGATATTTTCTAGGAAAGGCTCCTGCCTATGTGCCAGTCTCTGTTCGTCTCACAATCGTGGTTAAGTGTGCTGAAATGGATACAAAAATCTGGCCAACATTGTGAAAGAAGAACTTCGTAATGATGCATCTTCCTCTATGCAAGAGTCTGAGGAATGTACCGCAACAACACTTCGTTAGTTGTTGCGCTTCCCATGAAGAGGGTTCCATGATAAATTTGCCAGTAGGTGCCAAGTTTTGTGTTAATTGTAAGCAGAGTATGTTCTTCTTTGACAAACTGTTTACTTGATCACGGTGCAGTGAGGTCAGTGTATTTTGACTTCAAAGTTCATAGTGGGAGTAAAATGCTCCTGCATAATTGTCATTAATGCTTTTGTCTTGTGAAGGTCATTGGCAGTTTATCATGTGAGATTTGGATTGAAATCGAAGGAGCCCACTTGTAATGAACCACCGGTAATGAACCATATTCTGGTAGTGCTGCTTCCACCGGCAGAGCGATGGCAGCACCTGATGAGTAATGATCTGTCGGTGGTACGAAACCAGATGCCGAGGGTCCTATTACACCTGGATCTCGATGCGTGTGCTAGGGCATTTACGCCAACCATTCCGCCATTTCGTCCTATTTTTTTTTTTTTATTATTCCCCATTTTTGCTCCCCTTGTTTGTGTTGTTTTCCCAAGGCCTATGAATTTTTGTGAATACGTAATGCCTGCTACAGACAGTGGCCCATCGCGATGCGATGGTGACTTTAATGGCAGCTATCACACACTAATGTCAATTCAAATATCGTCCGACCACACAATGGTCTTTGATGAGCCATCAGGAAATTGCGCATAGCGGGCCATTGAAATTGAAAGCTGGCAGCAGGTCGGTGATAACTAGTCATCATCATCGTGGCGCGACAGCCCGACGTCGGGCCTTGGCCGCCTGGATCATTGTCCTCCAATTATCTCGGTCACGTGACCGCGTCCTCCAATTTTGGGAGCCCAGCAGCTGCGCGGCGTCCACACCTACTGAGCTCTCCCAACGAGATCTCGGTCGTCCTCGCAGTCTCGCTCCGTCGACTCGTTCTGCATTCATTACTCTCTTAGGCATGCGATCATCGTCCATTCTTTGTACATGCCCTGCCCATTGAAGTCGTTGTAGTTTGACGATTTTCGAGACTTGCAGCTCATCGTACATTTCATACAACTCATGGTTGTACCGGATGCGCCATCCATCTCGATCGCAAACAGCCCCGAAAATTCGCCGTAGAACCTTACGTTCGAAAGTGTCTAGCATGTTTTCGGAGGCTTGAGTTAGGGTCCATGCTTCGCAGCCATAGCATAGCACTGGTCGTATAATGGTTTTGTACACGCGGAGCTTCGTGTTTCTGTGCTCATGTTTCGATTTCATTATGGGGAGAACCGAGAAAAAAGTCTTATTAGCTAACTGTATCCGTCGCTTGATTTCGTCAGTTTCGTTGGCGTCCCTTGACAGGTTGCAACCCAGGTAGATGAAGTTGTTCACGAACTCGATGTTGAGGTCCCCCACGTTGATGCTCGGTTGTGCAGGTGTCCTTGTCACCGATTGCATCATTATTTTAGTTTTACCCTCGTTAATACGTAATCCAACTTCCTTTGCAGCGGTATCGAGCGTATGCAGAAGTTCTGCGTCAGCCAATCTTCGGGACATGATGTTGATGTCGTCGGCGTACGCTGCTAATTGTGTCGACTTGATGAGCAGCGTCTTGCTGTTGTCCATATTCATGGCCCGAATAACGTATTCCAGTGCTAGGTTGAAAAGCGTCGGTGCCAGTCCATCGCCCTGTTTCAAACCAGTGCGTGTTTCAAATAGATCAGTAAGTCTATTCTGAATCCTGACTTGTGAGACGGAGTTGGTCATCGTCATCTTTGTCAGTCGCACTAATTTTGCTGGTATACCAAATTGCAGCATGATGTTGTACAGTACTCCACGATCGATACTGTCGTATGCCTGCTTGAAGTCGACAAAGATTTGGTATACGTTTACGTTGTATTCCCAGCACCTCTGGAGTATCAGTTTGACTGAGAAGAGCTGATCGGTTGTGGAGCGACCAGGTCTGAAACCGCTTTGATATTCGCCAATGACTCGTTCTGCGTACGGTTTTATTCTATTTTCCAGAATTTTCGTCAAAATTTTATAGGACGTACAAACTAGTGAGATGCCCCTGTAATTCTCACACCGCAATTTATCTCCCTTTTTATGGATTGGACAGATGATGCTTCTGCGCCAATCGTCTGGAATCTCCTCGTTCTCCCATACTCGCAGGAGTAATTGATGTATGGCATCAACTAGACTCGTTCCACCGAATCTTAGCAGTTCAGCTGGAATCTCGTCAGCGCCCGGCGCTTTATTTCGTTTTAGTGACCGCAACGCGAGATCAACTTCCTCTACTGTCGGGGGTTGAATGGGTGGGCCTAGATCAACAATATCGTCGAGAGCTTCCTGTGTGGGGATGTTAGATGGTCGGTTTAGAAGCTCTTCAAAATAAGAGGCCCATCGCTTGTTAATACCATCGGTGTCGCTGATGATGTTTCCATCCTTGTCCTTACAAAGGCTAGTCCTGGGTTGGTAGCCGTTCTTGATTGTATTTACTAGTTTGTACGCTTGTCTGGTGTTCCTATTAGCTAAGTTTTCGTTTATGTTCAGCAACTGCTCGTCAAAGTATTTACGTTTCTTACGTCTAATTATTCTATTCGATATTCGCCGTAGCTCGTCATATTTTTCTCTTCTGGCTCTGGTTCCTCGTTGAATCCATTGTCTGTAGGCCTCGTTTTTCGCGTCAAGTGAATTTTTGCATTCTTCGTCGAACCAGTCATTTCGCGCTCGCCGGGCTTTATATCCCACGACCTTCTCTGCGACATCCTTGATGGTACCCTTGAGTTCTTCCCAGAACCCATGGACGCCTGTGTTGCTGATGTTGTGTAGCATAGGTGATAGTTTTTCCTCAAGGGCGGTAGTATACGCCACCGCTGTAGCATCACTCAAGAGCTTATCAACCGCAAAGATTTTGGGAGGGCTGATACTTGACTGGTGCACTGAGGAGATTCTACATCTGTAGGTCGTCTTCACCAAGTGATGATCTGAGTCGCAGTTTGCTCCTCGATAGGAGCGGACATCCATGACACTAGACGCCCATCTCCTGCAAATGAGGACGTGGTCAATTTGGTTGACGGTATGTGCGTCTGGAGACTTCCAGGTCTGCTTGTGAATGCGTCGGTGCGGGAAACACGTAGAGCTTACGACTAGATTCCTGCTGCAGGCGAAGTCGATAAGTCGCTGGCCGTTATCGTTACATTCTTCATGGAGGCTGTGGCCTCCAGAGGTCCCCCGATGCCAACTTTCATTCCCGACTTTCGCGTTAAAGTCTCCCAGCAGCAATTTGACGTCAACTGTCAGCTGTCAACTTAAATCAGCTGTTCAAAGTTGGGTACGCGATGGGCCATCGCGTGGAGGAAAATGGCTCTCGAAGCCATTTGTGGCTATCCCATGATCTATCGCTGTTGACAGAAAGCAACCCAAAAACCCTCCTATCAGCTTTTTCCAGCAAGATTGACCGTGTTCTGAGGAAAAAAGGTTTGCAGCTCAGAAACTCCTTTATTTTCTGATGTTTTGCAATTCAGACTTCAGATTCGTAATCAGCGACCCAATCGATCTCCTATCAGTTTTTTTTCCAGAAAGATTGGCCGTGTTAATAAAAAAAAAGTGTTGCCATTCTGGATCCCCCATTTGGTTTTTTGCCATTTGGACTTCAGATTCGCAATCACCGACCCAAAAAAAAACCAATCCATCATCGGTCACGATCATCCACAACACAATAGAAGACGACGACTCCGACCTGAACTTAAAGGAACCATATGATCCGGGTTCGTTTTCATGCTCAGACCTGATCATTTTTCGATTGCAGAGTAGATGGACTTAGTCTAGTGCTCCAGTGTACGGAGTAGGTTAAAAAGAGTAGGTTCGTGAATTGGCAACCATGACTACGGTCCAATCTCCACGGTCATTATGCTACCTTAGACTCCGTCCCCACGGGCATCTTCGGATGCCCACCAAACCGTCCATTACACACTCCCTTATAGCGAGGGCCGGTCAAAGTCTAGTCTAAAGGCGCTGGCAAGGAAATTTTAGTCCGCCCCCCCCCCCCTCCGTTCTCCAGACATTTGTTTTTCAAAATACTGCCTACTTGGACAAGGGCGGTTGTGAGAGTGACTTTTCAAGTGCCGCTTTTATTCAAGCGGCTTCACTTCATACTAATATCGACGCCGCTTGGAGAAAAGCAATTGGCAGAGTGCCTTTTTGTCCGGGTGATTTTGCTTGGTACTAATTATTGTCGATGCATTGTTGGCCTTAAATTTGACATTTTAGCTTAGTCCTGAAAAATACAAATCAGACATACACAGGGAGGCCCGCTTCGAAATCTCTGTTTTTCCTGCGTCTTTTTTTAGCCAGCCCCTCCCTACCGAAGGCCTAGAGAAAATCGTTCATCTAATAAATCTCACTTTCATTCCTTGATGATGAAGTACCTATCTTGTTCCTAGGTTTATAGAAGTCAACGTTATTCCGTTTCTCCCTTTATGGTTTAAACAAAATAAGGAGGACAAATCCACATGAAATCAGACTTGTTATAAAGAAAGGCTATTGAATGTCATTGCCTACCACAAAAAGGTGAAAACAACGATCAATGATCCCGGATTGGATAATGGGAGCGAACTCCCGGCACCGGTAGTTCCACAGGGTATACTCGTACATGTTGTAGTAATGGTCGGAATTTCGGTGTGTTGGTTTGTTACATGCTTTGTCGAGGGATTGGAAATTATCTGCTTCTATGGTGTTCTCACACTTCGATCTGGGAGTCAGGTGCGTGGGTGCAGCTGGGCAGTGAAAGATTTGGTCCACGTCATGAGGTGCTCTATTACAAGCAGGACAAATGTTTGAGACATCCTGGTCAATGTGGGATAAATAGGAGTTCGGTCATGAACACCAGCCTGATCGAAGTTGGGCGAGTGTTGTCCTCGTTGCTTTAGGAAGCCTTTCCTCTTCCGAAGATATCGATTCAGACCTAAACCCGCAATCGATAGAAGTACCTCCTCCTGATCGATCGCTACGTTGGCCGATCTGTGTGCGCATCGCTATCAAAGGGTACGCTTTTGTACCTCTGGACATCTCTTTCGAGGTCGCTCAAGTCACGCCTAACATGTCTTGGCGGCGGTGTCTTGTCCATGAGGTTGAAGGTTGGGTGCTCCCTTCGGTAACAACCCACCAGGTATTGCTTGGCAAGAAGCTGATTGTGGTCCCTTAAAGGCATCCTGGTTTCCTGATGTAGATAGTCCCGGGCAGCATAAGGAAAAAGCCGGTGACAGTACGGGGAGCGGCATTTTGGCACGCTTGAATGTTTTTTTTTTGTGGGCATGACTCCCATTTTCTGAGGCGCCAAATTTTACTGGCGGTTCATTCACGCTAAATCTTAAATGCGAGTGGCCTGAAAATATGAAAAAAAAATATTTTATATACAATTCTAGCATTAGATTTTCCCATAGAAAAGTTTCAACTTAAAAGGTAAATATTTCCAAAACGGTTATGAGTTCGCAAAAAGGACTTCAGATTCGTTCATTTCAGACCAAATTTGATTGAAATCCATCATTAAAATTTGTCGCCTCAGATATGGAAGTCGCCCCGACTGTGTGTCGCAGAGTAGTACAGTATCTTCGTCCTTGTCTCAGGTGCTACCGGCCAAGGCTTTGAGAATCTTATTCCTACTACGCATCCTGTCGCACACGGTTGAGTAATGGGGTGATAATGTGGCCATGCTGTCCAGCGTGACTTCTAGAATTTTAGGATGTGTACGCAGGACGAAGTAGTTGCAGTTGTACTCGTAAGGAAGGCAAACAACTCGAAAGTCTTGGAACCTGATGGCATCTCTATGGCAATGCTTAAACACCTCGATTTGCCAGCTATCAGGACTCTCACGGCTACTTTCAATCTATCCATCGACTCGCTGATCGTTCCTGAAATCTGGAAAAAAGGGAGACTGATCCCAATTTTGATGTCGATACTGTTGCTGCCTACGATAAAAGCAGCTGAAGACCAAACAACATACTCCCAGTCTGTTGTGGGAATGAAAAGTTTGATGATTGAAATAAACTCCTCCAAAAATTCAATCCAGTCAGTTTTTCCGGATTGAGGCCTGGAGGTCGCCTGAACCGGCCAAATTACGACATCAGATCAGTTTTTTTCCGGAGAGGAATACTGGATCGTATATGGTGGCTGGTCCAGCGAGACTGAATGCCGTCTCTGTCTGGAGGACGTGGGAACAACCAAACACATCTTGTGCGAATGTCCCACCATCGCGCGTTTTAGGATGTCACTCCTCGGGCAGGCTACTATCAGCACTGCAGACTTCAAGTTGATTCCTGCTAAAGACTTACTGCCCTTTATTAGAAAGGTGGACGGTCTTTTGGATTAATGGGCTACGGCACAATAGATCTTCTATGGTCGCAGTGCCTTCCTGCTGCGACAGTAGCTCGACTATTTTATCTTAGCTTATCTTATGGTGGCCTTAATTATCCTGAAGCTCCCACGCGCCTAACTCATACTAACTCAATGGGATAATCCCATTGAGGCAGCTGCGTTTCTACACCTGGCCACTGCGGAAACCACGGACAACCAAACTTGGTGACACACACTCATCGGATATCAAAGCGTCGCTACAATAACAACCGCATCATCCGATTTGTTGTTCGGTATATACTCACTCTCACAGCATTCAAACCAGTACAAGGTTTTTGGCTAAACAGAGGGGTTATTAACCCATTGCCCCTCACCAGTATGTCTTTTCCTAATGTGCATGGTAGAGTTGTAAGTGTAACATCACATTTTCTCGAAAAAGACGTCCCACCTGAGCTGTAATGATTCATAGAAAGGCATTATCTGTGAAGAGAAACTAATTTCCAGCACAGCAAAAACCAGTGACTTATCTTTATTTGCTTATTTTATTTCTAAATCTGCAACTATTCTTAATGAAAACAAACATTTTTGGCCTTGGCTAAGGTCTCGTTTCAATACCAGTCAATGCGACGACAAAACCGTGCCCATCTATAATTAAACCTGCCGCAATCCACATTCAAACACATATACATACATAGTTGGCATATCATGAGGTAATACAATACAATTGATTAGTAATGATATATAAAATACGATTTAAATTTACAATTGACGACATTTCAATCAACAAATTAACCGAACGATCAGTGCAATTTGTATTCGATTGGTACTTGAAATCTATGCTTGAATCTCTTTCGAAGAGAAGTTCTTCAATTGGCAAACTGTTTGCGAAATGGATCATATCTACAGTTTTTATAATAGAACAAGATCACACTTGAGTGTCCTGCATTCGTGTCATTAGTGATTTCAATTTTTGAATAAATAATAAAAATTTGCATGCATCATTTCCAACTTAACTGAATGGTTGTTAAAAAAAATGAACCATTTTTATGAGCTAAATTGATCGGGTTCTGTTTCAAATCTCACAAAGCACGGACTTTGATCTAGACAGCGTGATTGTTCCCTTGTATCGCGCATATGGTCATCGCGATGCACTTAAAAACATTTGTTAGATAAGAGTAAATTCCCTGATCATTGTGTGTGCTGACGCCGCACACCAGCACTACTACAGTCTGCGATAAATGACTGCAAATCAGTTGTAACTTGAAAGTTTTGTATTGGCACAAGCGGAGAAGTTCAAGTTTACACTTCTAAGCCTGGTATACAGTTCGTCGTGAAATGAAAAGTACCGTGAAATCCATACAACAATTTCAAACTGGTTCACCGGTGAAAAATTTCAGCGTATAAACGTATCCAATTGAGTTGCTTAGCTCGTTAAATTGGCACCTTGACTAAGTACTAGGACGAACCGTTTTGCCGCCACAAACTCATGTTTCTAAAGAATCTGTAGTTCGTTTGAATGTTTTCAGCAGTTCGCCGACTCAGAGTTTCAAAGAACACAATCCTAATACTCAGAGCTTAGATTTAGCTAGAACCCAGCTCGGTAGCAATAAAGATGATAGCGGAAAATCAGTTTTCACTGCAGTGATTCATATCGCTGAATATCTGTCATTTATGGCGGATGACAGAACAGCAAAACTATCATGTTTCCTATTCTGTCGTTCTTTTCACGATGTGCCCCATCGATAATCACGACTACCCCTAGCCTAGCCTGCTCAGCAGATTCATCTGGGGCCCTACCATGTAATTCGATACGAATCGAATTGCTTTCGAAAGATGAAAATGGTATCATATAATTCATCCATCATCATACAATAGTGATGAGTTTTTAGGATGACTTAAAATAAAACGCGTGACTCAAAACTGGAATCCATTTATTGACTGCTCGATACGAGCGGCAAAGTAGAACTGAACGAGATAAGATAAAGGACAGCTCGCACACATACATCAAGAGTGCTTGTCTGCCATAATAATATAATTAAACGATTTTTACAGTTACATTTACTTCTCGTTTCTTAACAAATAGCATCACAGAGGATGCCAAGAGCACAGGTAAATTACTTCTTGAGACCCATTTTCCTGGGTGCGTTAGTCTAGATGAAGATATCAGCTACTCGGTCAACGTGGGGGTGCGCTATGAGGCATCCCGCTCTGACTGGAGTATTGCCAAAAATATCTTCACTTACAATAAAGTGAAATGGGTCATTGACTCCTTCGACCCATATAAATCTTCTAGCACGGATGGAATCTATCCCGCTCTGTTACAGAAAGGAAACGATATACTAATCCCCTACCTCCTAAGTATATTCAGAGGTAGCTTTGCTCTAGGATATATCCCAGATTTCTGGAGTTCGGTTAAAGTAGTCTTCATCCCAAAAATGGGCAATCGTCCCAAAGATGACCCCAAATCATATAGGCCTATCAGCCTGACCTCCTTTATGCTTAAGTCTAAGAGTCTGGAGCAAAATCCTTGATGCTCACATCAGGTCCACACTTCTCAGCAAATTCCCGCTACACTGTTTGCTTACCAGTCAGGTAAGTCGACTGAACATGCTCTACACTGTTCAGTTGGAGAAATTGAGACCACCCTGGCAGTAAAGGAGACGGCAGTTTGTTCCTTTTTGGATATCGAAGGTGCTTTTGACAACACATCTTTCTCTTCCATTGACTCTGCACTTAGAGCAAAGGGAGCGGATGAAACGACGACACTATGGATAGAAAGGATGCTATCATCCAGAAAGGTCATCACAGAGATAGGAGACTGCACTTTAACAGCAAACGCAAGGAGGGGTACTATCTCCTCTCTTGTGGTGCATCGTAGTAGAGAGCTTACTGTGGAAGCTTACCAAGAGGGTATATTCAACTCAGGGATATTCCGATGACCTGGTCATAACTGTTAAAGAAAAATTTGAAGAAGTCCTAACGGAAATCCTTCAATCGGCATTAAACACAGTATAGAAATGGTGCAATGACAACGGCCTTCTAGTCATTTCGGCTAAGGCGGTTGTTGTTCCCTTTTTGAAGAAAAAAAATCCCAGACAAATGAGATGTCCTGCAATGTACAACCTTCCAGTGGTCCTGGCGGATTCCGCCAAATACCTCGGTGTTACTATGGACAGGAAATTACTCTGGTCGGTAAACCTACAGACAATATTGGACAAAGCCATTAAGGCCCTATGGGTTTGCAGGTAATTTGTGGGTAAGACTTGGGAAACAAGCCCTCGCATAATCCTTTGGATCTATAAGGCTATTGTCAGACCAATTATTGAATATGGAGCTGTTGTTTGGTGGAAGAAATCAGCCACCAATGATGCCAAAATCAAACTGGCTAAGATTCAGAGACCAGCATGTCTCACAGCAACGGGGGCTATCCGCAGCTACCCGACTGCAGCTCTTGAAGCGCTACTCGACCTCCCTCCGCTCCACATTCACATAAAGACGGGGGCAAAAATAGCAGTAGCAAGACTAAAAGCTTGCCAGAATTTCCTCAAACTAAACCCATAGCCAACCAACTGGGTAAATGAGAACCACGTATCTAGTATGCCATCAGACCATTTGGGTAAATGAGAACCACGTATCTAATATGCCATCAGACCATTTAGCTTCAAACTTCCATTCACAACCGAAATTTGGAATAGAGAGGATTGGAATCTGAAGCTGGACACCCTCAACGTTGTTAAATGGTACACAGATGGATCTAAAACCGAAGAGGGTACAGGGACGGGCGTCGTAGGTCCTAAAGAGATATCCATTCCAATGGGAAAGTACGATACGGTATTTCAGGCGGAAGTTCACGCAGTCGAGACTGGCGCGAATACATGCTGGATACCGAGGCAGGAATATTGCAATCTTCACTGACAGCCAGGCGGCCATCAAAGCACTAAGTAACTTCTCCGTCTCGTCGAAATTGGTGCTTAGTGGTCGTGAAGCTATACAAAGATTAGGCTCCGTAAATAAGGTTACCATTTACTGGTTCCCCGGACACGCCGGTATCCCAGGAAACGAACCAGCTGACGAGTTGGCCAGGGGAGCTTCTGCAACCCCACTCGTCGGTCCAGAGCCATACTGTGGAATTCCTTTGTGTACCTAGTGTAAGATGACACATCAGGGAATGGGAGCACTCAGTAACCATCGCGCACTCGGACAATACTCCTGGTTTCAGACAGGCTAAGCTGTTTATAGCTGGACACTCACGCAATCGTACCCATGATCTGCTAAGACTACGCAGAAACCGGGTGAGAATTATTCGCGAGCTCCTCACGGGTTACTTTACCTTGAGGGGTCATCTACATAGAATGGAAATTGTCTCTGACCCAAGCTGTCGATTCTGTGAGAACGCAGATGAGACTTCCCAGCATATTCTCTGTGATTGTGACGCACTTCATCTCTGCCGCTTGAAATGCTTCGGCGATGCATTCCCTGAAGCGGAAACGATTGCCTCACTAACACTCGAACAGCTGAGCAGATTTGTTGGGATGATTGGTCTCGAGAATTAGTTGGATCCCGAATCTGCATAGACTCCAGGATGTAGCACAATAGACTTCCGAGTCGCAGTGCTTGTCGGCCTTCTGCGACAACTGCCCTCCATCCAATCTAATCAAATCATGTAACTCGAAACGAATTTTTCCATTTCAATAATCATCGCTTATTCGTTACGAAATGTTCCATTCGAAGCGACTACGCGAATAATTCTTTAAATTGGGAAATTCGTTTTCGAGTTACTTGGTATAATTTTCATCCTTTCGAAAGCAATTCGATTCGAATCGAAAAACTATACATGATAGGGCCCCAGTAGTGCTACTCATTTGCTCTAACCCCTAGTAGGGCATAGAACGCCAACTATTCCACGTTTTGTTGGCATAAATTAGTTTCGGACGATGCACGTCGCCAGCATGCGCCTCTTGCTTCCATTTTCCCGCCTACCTTTACCAAGTCGGGAGATGTTATGGTTTACTATTACGCCCCCGTATCATAGGGGGAAGACATCACAAATATCCATGGCCACGAACGCCGTGGACGGGACTTGAACCCGTAACGATCGTATTAAGACATGACTGACTGACGCTTCTACACTGAGCTACCGGTCGCCGATTCATCAGTACGATTAATCTTGATGTTGTTATCGTAGCGAAGCGAATGTTGAGTTCAAGTATGAGTGTGTGTGTTGCAAAATTTGTGTGTGGTGTCGTTTTCCTCAAGAGCGAGTTGTAGAAATGGAGCAGTTTCAATAGGGTTGCCTCATAGCGCTCTAGGTGTGAGTTGTGTTGGAACTGCTGAGCAGTTGGAAATATGCTCAACGTTGTGAGGGATACTGTTTCAAGCCGGGCAGATGTTCTGGATGCTGTGGTCAATACGGGATAAGTACGAGTTGAGGCATGAACACCAGCCTGAACGTAGTTGAGGGTGGGCCTCGTTGCTCTAGGCAATCTATGTTCATCTGAAGAGATGTCTGGTGGTTGGGCCATAAGTACTGGATTGATTTTGAGGCTCGTTATCGACGTTAGTACTTCCTTACTGTACAGCGCAGCAATGGTGGATTTGTAGTTGGTGTCATCCAAGGGGGGAACTCTCTTAAACCTTTGGACTTCCCTCTCAAAGTCCCTCAGATTTCGCCTGATGTGTCGTGGCGGCGGGGTTTTGTCCATAAGGGTTAAACTTGCATGATTACTACGATAACAGCCGACTAGGTGTTCTGTTATTTGTGAAGGATATAAAAACAAATCATAGTCAGAACAGAACGTTATGCAGATAGCGGATATCCATCAAAACTTAAACGATTCAAATAATAATGTTCCCTGATGATAATACACACACGACTTCTCGTAATTTGCACGAGCACATTGAGCTGTGGACTTCGCACAGAGTGTCAAGTCCAATGAAAAAGTTATTTTCCATTTTATATCATGATAATTTCGCATACAATCATTGTTGTCGACATGGCCCCAGAAAAAAAAGAAAACTATTTTATAAAAAAAAATAAAGACGAGAATAAGAAGTCAAGGCAGCACCACAATAAAAAATTACGTAAACTTGGTGAGCCGTTTGACGGGTCTTAGTTAGATTTCGCGATAGTCAAGGCGAGTCTAGATTCTAGTAGCAGAATCATAGTTGGTGAGAATTACAATGACGCGATAGTTCTATCATGGGGAGAGGTCTTGATTCTAATGTCTAATCAATTACGTATTCGTTGTCTGTAATTATTTTCTAACATGAAATGCCAATATAATGGAAAGTCACTATACTGATACCAGTGGCGGGTTTACGGGGAGGCAAATGAGTGAAATTTCCCCTCCCAAGAACTTAAGAGATTTTTGGAATATTCTTAGTTCACCGGGCGACGCATAGTTGCTCACGTCTTTGATCAATACTGGGGTTTTAATTGAGATGATTTCGCACTCCCCTTGTGTGGGCTCCGGTCGCGAAATATACCGCCCTAGAATGCTCGCTCTATGAGCCAAGGCGCGAACAACGATGCATCGCCCGGTAAAATAAGAATATACCCAATTTTCCATTGATATTAAACCAGAAGAAGTTATCAAAACATTTTCAGCACAAGGAAATCGTATGCTATGTACATACTACCACTACTAATTATTACTTTAATCCCTCCAGTGGGACATGAGTTGATTAAGCCATGTCTATCTGTGGGCCTGTCCGTCTGTCAATCCGTTGGCGCGATAACTTTCGATAGAACGAAGCTAGCGAGTTTAGTCAGTTGTTTGTTGTAGTAGGATCTAGTTTGTTGGTATTGAAAATAGGCAAGATCTGACCAAAGGATCGATCGTTCAGCTGAAGACTAAGCCTACTTTTGTTATACCAAGTAACCCTTATTACCCTACTTTTAATGTTTTTGTCCATAACTCTTGAACAAATTGACATAGGGCCGTTTTCTCAATGTTTAATCAAAATTTACCCTATAGATAAACGCTAAACGCCATCCATCCTCCAGTTAAAAATTTATCCGACGATAATTGCAAACAGCTGATGCGGGTTGCTAAGATTTTGACAGCTAGAACTGTTTACGTTTGCACATTCAAATAGCACAATTAAACTAGTTATAAAAAGCAGAGTTCTGAAAATTCATTCGATAGAAAAGGATTTGAAACCAACTCAGTCGCAAATTAATGCTGAGAGTCGGTACAGACGTAGAATAGAATAAAACAGGCGGCAGAATTCCGCCAAGAAAATCAGCTGATTTTTCTTCTGCATTATCATATTTTGAGCGTTACATACGCTAAGCAAAGGGGCAAAGACCTTTTCCATAGTCCTCCGCGTGGGCGCCCCCTGGTAACGGCAGTGTATCAATTCGCTGACGGCCAATGTCTTAGCGATAAGACAGTTTGGAAAAGGCAGATAGCTGTAGCCTGAATGGCTGACGAACACCTAAGCGTCTCAGGTCTAGTAGGATGGAATGACTTGCGTAGTTGGACCTGCTACATAGTTGAGTGGGCTCCAGCACGTTTATTAAACCATCTGAAGCAGCTATCTCCGAGGCCATCCCCTGAATGGGGTTAAGCGACGTGCTGACAACTCGTCCTTGTAAAAACTACTCCATGTCAAGAAACCTGGAACAAAAGCCTCGGATTGGACGGATCAACAACGACGACCACGCAAACGAATAAAGGATTATTCTTTCGGATCCTGGAATGTACGCTCCCTGAACAAACCGGGGCCGAGAAGGCCCTCCTTCAACAGGTCGAAAAGTACAAACTGAGCATTACTGCAGTCCAGGAAACAAATTGGCTTGGCAGCGAGATTAATGACAAGAAATCGCACACAATTTTTACAAGTGGCAAACCATCGGGCCGCAAGGAGTTTGGAGTAGCATTTATAGTGAACAATCACCTCAAACCGCATATTACTGACTTCAAACCCATAAACGAACGGCTCTGTGCGATTCGCATTAAGACTCGATTCTTCAATCTCTGGCTCATCAATGTCCATGCCCCCACTGAAGTTAAAGAAGACGCAGTAAAAGACGAGTTCTACGCCCGCCTTGAAACTCTCTTCGACTCACTTCCAACAAACGACGTCAAATTGCTGCTGGGAGACTTTAACGCGAAAGTCGGGAATGAAAGTTGGCATCGGGGGACCACTGGAGGCCACAGCCTCCATGAAGAATGTAACGATAACGGCCAGCGACTTATCGACTTCGCCTGCAGCAGGAATCTAGTCGTAAGCTCTACGTGTTTCCCGCATCGACGCATTCACAAGCAGACCTGGAAGTCTCCAGACGCACATACCGTCAACCAAATTGACCACGTCCTCATTTGCAGGAGATGGGCGTCTAGTGTCATGGATGTCCGCTCCTATCGAGGAGCGACTCAGATCATCACTTGGTGAAGACGACCTACAGATGTAGAATTTCCTCAGTGCACCAGTCAAGAATCAGCCCTCCCAAAATCTTTGCGGTTGATAAGCTCTTAAGTGATGCTACAGCGGTGGCGTATACTACCGCCCTTGAGGAAAAACTATCACCTATGCTACACAACATCTGCAACACAGGCGTCCATGGGTTCTGGGATGAACTCAAGGGTACCATCAAGGATGTCGCAGAGAAGGTCGTGGGATATAAAGCCCGGCGAGCGAGAAATGACTGGTTCGACGAAGAATGCAAAAATTCACTTGACGCGAAAAACGAGGCCTACAGACAATGGATTCAACGAGGAACCAGAGCCAGAAGAGAAAAATATGACGAGCTACGGCGAATATCGAATAGAATAATTAGACGTAAGAAACGTAAATACTTTGACGAGCAGTTGCTGAACATAAATGAAAACTTAGCTAATAGGAACACCAGACAAGCGTACAAACTAGTAAATACAATTAAGAACGGCTACCAACCCAGGACTAGCCTTTGTAAGGACAAGGATGGAAACATCATCAGCGACATCGATGGTATTAACAAACGATGGGCCTCTTATTTTGAAGAGCTTCTAAACCGACCATCTAACATCCCCACACAGGAAGCTCTCGACGATATTGTTGATCTAGGCCCACCCATTCAACCCCCGACAGTAGAGGAAGTTGATCTCGCGTTGCGGTCACTAAAACGAAATAAAGCGCCGGGCGCTGACGAGATTCCAGCTGAACTGCTAAGATTCGGTGGAACGAGTCTAGTTGATGCCATACATCAATTACTCCTGCGAGTATGGGAGAACGAGGAGATTCCAGACGATTGGCGCAGAAGCATCATCTGTCCAATCCATAAAAAGGGAGATAAATTGCGGTGTGAGAATTACAGGGGCATCTCACTAGTTTGTACGTCCTATAAAATTTTGACGAAAATTCTGGAAAATAGAATAAAACCGTACGCAGAACGAGTCATTGGCGAATATCAAAGCGGTTTCAGACCTGGTCGCTCCACAACCGATCAGCTCTTCTCAGTCAAACTGATACTCCAGAGGTGCTGGGAATACAACGTAAACGTATACCAAATCTTTGTCGACTTCAAGCAGGCATACGACAGTATCGATCGTGGAGTACTGTACAACATCATGCTGCAATTTGGTATACCAGCAAAATTAGTGCGACTGACAAAGATGACGATGACCAACTCCGTCTCACAAGTCAGGATCCAGAATAGACTTACTGATCTATTTGAAACACGCACTGGTTTGAAACAGGGCGATGGACTGGCACCGACGCTCTTCAACCTAGCACTGGAATACGTTATTCGGGCCATGAATATGGACAACAGCAAGACGCTACTCATCAAGTCGACACAATTAGCAGCGTACGCCGACGACATCAACATCATGTCCCGAAGATTGGCTGACGCAGAAGAACTTCTGCATACGCTCGATACCGCTGCAAAGGAAGTTGGATTACGTATTAACGAGGGTAAAACTAAAATAATGATGCAATCGGTGACAAGGACTCCTGCACAACCGAGCATCAATGTGGGGGACCTCAACATCGAGTTCGTGAACAACTTCATTTACCTGGGTTGCAACCTGTCAAGGGACGCCAACGAAACTGACGAAATCAAACGACGGATACAGTTAGCTAATAAGACTTTTTTCTCGGTTCTCCCCATGATGAAATCGAAACATGTGCACAGAAACACGAAGCTCCGCTTGTACAAAACCATTATACGACCAGTGCTATGCTATGGCTGCGAAGCATGGACCCTAACTCAAGCCTCCGAAAACATGCTAGACACTTTCGAACGTAAGGTTCTACGGCGAATTTTCGGGGCTGTTTGCGATCGAGATGGATGGCGCATCCGGTACAACCATGAGTTGTATGAAATGTACGATGAGCTGCAAGTCTCGAAAATCGTCAAACTACAACGACTTCAATGGGCAGGGCATGTACAAAGAATGGACGACGATCGCATGCCTAAGTGGACGTTCACACTGCGTGCGATGCCGAGCCGAGCCGAGCCGGGTCGAGCGATGCGATGTGGTGGGTGTTCACATTGCACGCCGTGCGATGCCGAGCCGAACGATGGCTTGCGATGCAAAGATGATCCGAGCGATGGCTTGCGATGCAAAGATGATCCGGGATGTTCACTCCACGCAATGATGGAGAGTAGCGACCAATTTAGTTCAAGGAATAGAATCTGTTCGACATCATGTCGTTTGTATGCTTGACCCAGTAAATTTATTTCTGTTTCAAAAAAGTGCTCTAAAAATGGAAGAGCGTCGCCATTGGGTGCACCCCATTAATGAAGAAAGGCCCAGTGTTGGTGAATTTCATCATCTCTTCCGCGACCTCAGACGAGAGGTTTCACAAGCGGATTGAGCAGCGGCGCACCGCTGTGTATAAACGCAAAAATCGGCAGCCGCGGCGGCTTTAGGACGATGAATGTATAAACCGCTCGACTCGCCGTTGCGGCCACCGCCGCGGTTTGTGGAGCGGCGAGATTGCATTTGAATTCAAACCGCTTGTGAAACCACGCTTTCTAAACGCGACCTTATTACGGTGATAATAACCTTTCATTTGAGCCATACTGAATCAAAACCGGAGTCCAAAGCGTATATACCCTAGACTTGTACAGACCTAGTTGTGATACCAAAACTTCCAACTGGCAACGGCCATATGCATTAAAAGTGAATTTGCCATATGGTCAGTTTGAGCTGTGGGCGTGGATTCAATGAAAAGTTTCATCGTTCATCCATTCGAATTTTGGATATTTACATTTGAACTAACGTTTACAGTAAAGGTTGCCGTTCATTCAATAGGATCTTGCCCATTCTCAAAATCAACTAACCACACTATAAATATTTGTCGCATTTTGCAAGTCGCTAGCATCATTGTATCGAAAGTTATCGCTCATTTGAAGTTTCATTTGTAGGGGACGTAGGGGTTGCTTGGGACGGAGCTTGGCCATTTCCAATACCAACCAACTAAATCTAAATCCAAATATTTGAACCAAATTTCAAGTCGCTAGCTTCATTCTATCGAAAGTTATCGCTCATTTGAAATTTCATCTGTAGGGGTTCCTTCAGTCGGATCTTGTCCATTTTCAATACCAACCAACTAGATCATGCTACAAACATTTGACCAAAATTTCAAGTTTCTAACTTCATTCTATCGAAAGTTATCGTGCAAACGGACAGACAGACAGACAGATATGGCTAAATCGAATTAGGAGATGACCCTCATAATTTCCATGTATACACTGCCACACCGCCGCGCATAAAAGTCTAGGGTATAAAAGCAGACATACATGCATTTTTTTCAGTGTGATTTTACATCAAATATTACTTTACAGCTCGTACTTGCACCATACTGGCTCCAAAAAGCTTCACATCGCAAAGCCCATAAACTCCATCGCAAGGCCCATTAAATTCCATCGCAAAAAATCAGCAGCCGGTACTCGCACGAAAAAGCAAAGAAGTTTGTGAAAACATCGGGCCATCGCTCGGCTCGTCATTGCATCGCGCGCAGTGTGTACACTCAAAGCGTGATTCCATTTAAAATTAAAGACTTTCCATTTTCTTGCTTTAAAAGCTTGTAATCGCATTGCATCGCTCGACCCGGCTCGGCTCGGCATCGCACGCAGTGTGAACATCCACTAAGAGAGTAATGAATGCAGAACGAGTCGACGGAGCGAGACTGCGAGGACGACCGAGATCTCGTTGGGAGAGCTCAGTAGGTGTGGACGCCGCGCAGCTGCTGGGCTCCCAAAATTGGAGGACGCGGTCACGTGACCGAGATAATTGGAGGACAATGATCCAGGCGGCCAAGGCCCGACGTCGGGCTATCGCGCCACGATGATGATGATACGCTAAGCTTTAGTTTAGTGTCCCAGATGGCTAACAATGGCCACGTTTATACCGTGGAACTAAAAGGCGATTAACTAAATCGTTTTAGTGCTAGTACTTGTTCGTGGTGTATTTATACCGACCATACGGAGAGGTACTAAATAGTAAAGATGTCAGTTGTAGGTTTGTGACTTCGGTTTGGGAAATGTCAAGAGGCAATAGCCTCTCAATAACGCGTTTATACCGCTACAATCAAAGGATGAAACGAATAAAAGTTTCAGGAGGGGATGCGGTATTTATATAACATATAAAATACAATTTTCACCAACAACGTCATTAGCGAAGACAGCAACATCATCTATAGGTAGTCCCAATTTTTCAGTCCAGTTCTGCATCGTAAGTGGAGCCAAAATTAGTACCAAAACTAGCTAATGCGACATGTTTATATCGTTGTGAGTTAGCATGAACTAGTTAATACTCGGAAGATAGTTTCGCGGCATAAACGAGGCCTATGGTAGTTTAACCAGACATTGAGAAAACGGGCCATTGAAAGCTGATTTTTTGCTACGCGAACTTGAAACGAGAGTTTGACTTATTTTACCTAAAATTGATGTAATTCAAGACAACGTATCCCAATTAGCATGGTAGGAAATATTGAAAAACTCTCTAGATAATCGGACCGCAATTAAGTTACGTAAAACCAGTATTTTCACATTGCCGTTGTAAACTTGTAGTTTTACGCGTAGTATCAACTCAGATCTAAATGGATTTCCCCTCCCAAGCAATCATTCTGGATCCGCCGCTGACTAATACTGATTATAAAACGTTTTAGTCTGTAAATTATACAAAGTCATTTAGTAATTGGTTTGTTCAAGGTGTTGTCGACCCGTGCGTTAAACGGAAGTTCTATTTAGTATGAAAGGTGGCTTAAGGTCTTAGAGCGCATCGCCGCGGATCTTATATTGAATCAAATTCTTAACATGTAAAATTCCTCATTTTCAGAAAATATGGGTTATTTTATATGTAGAAATTCAACGTTCCTCCAATTCAGCTCAGCGAATTCGATTTTTACAGATTTGATTTGAGAGTTCTGATGTCGACTTCGAGTACTATACAATAGAATAGGCATAATCATAGTAGCCTTGAAAAAGCGTGATTTTCATTAGTACATACGGGAAAAAAACACTGATTACGATCACATTCGTAATCCAAACTTGTTGTACAGGACAGATACGTCTTTACCTAGTATACAGGGTGTCCCGTAATGACCGCATACGGGCAGTGCCATATGATTGCTCATGCAATTTCCAACAAAAAATAATAAGGGACATTTTGCTGCCTCACACGACTTAAAATTCAATATCTGGGAAACTACGATAACCAAAAATCTCAAATAAAATGATAATTGCAGTCAATATGTTGCTCTCAAATATAACATTTATTTGGTAAAAATCAGACAAATACAATACTTTAATTATTAAACATTTTTAAAGTTGAAATTTTTGGTTTGCTTCAAACATTATTTTTTTATATCACCTTTTTCTTAACTTGTTCCAAGCATAATGTACTTGTTCTGTTTTAAAAATTAATTCTTTATTTTATAAAAATCAAATTGTGTTAACATTATTTTATCCTATTTTTTAATTTCTGGCAGTTATAGCCTTTTGAATGTTGGAAAACAGGCTTTTTTGTGCGTTACAAAGTCGGAATACTGCGTCGATTTTACATTGCTTAAAACGCAATAACTCGAGAGCTACGCAAGCAGTAACTCCCAAATAAACTCTTAATCTCAGCTTATAATACATTACCCTTACTTTTAAAATTAATCCCATTAAATTCAGAGCAACAGTTTAGTGTGTACGTCCATGAAATGAAAATGTTTGTTTTAATTTAAAAAAATAGGGTTTTTATCATTTTTCCCCAAATTTTCGTTTAGATAGTGTACAAATTTTATTTTCAAAATCCAATCTCTATTTTGTTGTAGTCAAATCGTACTAAGATCATTCCGCCCTAGCTTCTTAATTTCTGACAGTTGTGGACATTTAAGTCGAAAACTTATCTTTTTCATTAAAAATTTCGTTCTTAATTTTTTATGCGTAACAGCCTTGTCGGATTTTAAAATTGAAATATTTTGAATGCGAAATGAAAGATAATTTATTTTTTTTATCTTTTTTTTATTTTGTTTTAGAATAAGGCCTTCCGCACATGACGCAATTCGTTCGAAACTCGAGTTGGAAACCAGTTTCCGATGCAACCAGTTTCGAACGCAGTTTCAACCTTTTTGCGACTTCAATCCCTACACGGTGCGATTGATTTGCAACCCGAATCACACTGGCACTTTTCATACTCTACTTACCTGTCAAATCAGCTGCGGCCACCAGCCGTCACCTTTTACTATGTTAATAAGCACAAATATTTGAAACACAACACTTTGCAATCACCGCGAAAGCCACTTAACACATTTTAACAGACTGAACAGCTGACCAGATTTCTTGTGGTCTGTGGGCAACAATAAAATACATATGCAGCTTCCAACAGAAACTTCTTTGCGACTTGGGATTCCGGTTGCACGCAACGCGTTGCAAAGTCGTTGCAAACCGGCTTGCAACTAGTCGATTCGTGTACGGATTCCCAGTGGCATATACAGGCAATGTCAGAAATCAGTTGCATCGCAGTGGGGATCCGCACACGAATCGACTAGTTGCATAGTTGTAGTCCGGATGGCGCAACGATTAGCACGTTCGCCTTCAACGCACCTGGGCCCCGGTGCGATTCCTACTGAATGCGGTAGTTTTCTATAAAAAAGGGGATTTACGTGTCGGACTATGCGAACCCCATAAATAACTCGGTTGAGCGTGTTGCTGATCACACACCTCTGCACAAGATAAACCGTCACGATCTAGAAAATGTGATGATGCTAACTCATCTCGAGGCCATGGTTCAAATTGGACTTTTGCGCCAGTTATTTATTAAAGGGCTATAACTTCCAGAAATTTAAAAATAGGATAAAATGATGTTAACACAATTTGATTACTATAAAATAAGGAATTTATTTTTAAAACCGGACAAATACAATACATTATGCATCGACGAATTTAAGAGGAAGGTGATAGACAAAAAAATATTTTTTTTGGAACAAAACAAAAATGTCGGCTTTGAAAATTTTTAATAATTAAACAATTTGTCTGATTTTTACCAAATAATTTTTAACATTTTTTTTATATTTTAGAGCAACATATTGGCTGCGATTATCATTTTATTTGAGTGTTTTGGTTATCGTAGTTTCCGAGATATTGAATTTTTAGTCGTGTGAGGCGTGAAATTTTCAAGAAAAATGTAAATGCCGGTAGCAGCTAAAGGGTTAAAAAGACCCAACCAACCTGATAAAGGCCAGTAGGTCCTTTGTAGCAGTACTCTTAATGACACCGGAGCTCACGATGGAATCTCCAAGAAACAAGAATCTGGCGCGAGCAACGCGGGGCATTCACAGAGAAGGTGTTTGGTGGACTCAATATCCTCCAGGCAAAGTCGGCATTCCGTCTCAGTGGACAGGCCCATTAAGTGATATCTCACCCAGTGGTGACCCGTGAGGAAACCAACGACCAGTCTAAGGTCAGCTCTGCCCAATCGGCTGGCTTCTGTGAGACCGTAGGGGTTGACAAGATCTTTGGACTGTCGTAGTCCCGGGAGATTATTCCAGTGCTGCAGCCTTTCGCCCGCAGACCAATCCCTCACCAGCGCCCTGGCTGTGGCCCAGCTTAGACCGCAGTAGGGATCAGGTCCGAAAAATTTCCCCGATGAGCCCTGCCTAGCAAGTTCATCTGCAGCTTGCATGCCCAGGTACCCAACAAAGAGTGACCCGGTTAGAGTTTGCCATACATTGAAGGGTATCAAAACACTCTTTCACTAGTTTCGATGATTTTGCCCCTTACTATTTTTTGTTGAAAATTGCATGAAGAATTATGTGGCACTGCCCGTGTGCGGTCAATACGGGACACCCTGTATAGTGTCTTTTCAAACCAGGTTATAAATGCGTAATAGTCGCTTTTCCATTGAATGGAGAGTACTTTTGTTCCAAAGAAAAATGTTTATTATTTTGAGAAGTCTCGAGTATTCGATGAAAAATTATGTGCAACAAGTTTTTATGTGAGGCAGAAAAAATGTATGTCGCGCTCGGTGGCCGTGATCGTTCGGTCACCGCTGTACGATAGTAATCTAGAGCTCGGAGATCAAATCTCGGCGCGATCAAAGGCTGCCTGTGAGTACTAATAAACTCTCACAGTGCTCCGAGCTTGTCAGTATAAAGACGGCGCGGGTAGGAGGTGCATGCTAGCAACTGCACTTCCGAAAAACTAGATATGCTATTGAAACGTTAACAAGGCATAGAAGTACTAGAGATGTTGACGCGCCCATGCCCCTGGAGGGGTCAAGGCAATTGGAGAGAGAGATAGGCCCAGACCAGATTGAATGCAGAAACCAGCAGCAGAAGCATCAACACGTACATAGATCTGTCGCGATGACACAGCGGCGATGACAGAACTACCTGTTGTTGTTTCTGCCGCTGCTGCTGCATTCTGCGTTCAATCTGGTTTGGGCCATACGGATACCATCGCGGTGCGGGTATTTATGTGTACTCGCTAAAGATGACAGTTAACAATTCATTAATAATTTCATTTTAATAAAAAAGGTATGATACTTTCGTTGTCTTATGGTGCATTTGCCACTTTTAAATTAGTAGTGAAACTTGTTCCGATTTCACTGTTCCTATGAGAGGTATATGAAATAGTGGGCTGATTTCAACCAAATTTTAGAATATGGTTTGACGTTGAATATGATTGAATAATATGAAATTTGGTAAATATACGTTAAAAAAAAATTTTTTTCTAACAAATACTTGTTTTTGGAACGGTCGTTCCTATGACAGCTATACGATAGAGTAGTCCAAGTTCGGGAGTGTGATTTGGCGGCAGATACTATTGAATAATATGAAATTTGAAAAAGATAGCTTTAGAAATAAAGACGGACTTTTGGACCGGTCGTTCATATGGCAGTTATATGACGTAGTGGTCCGATTCCATTGTCTCCGACATACATATATACAGCATGCAATAGAAAAAAGGCTTTGTACAAACACATTTCAGGTTGATAGCTTCAAAACTGAGAGACTAGTTTGCATAGAACCAGACAGACAGACGGACAAAGCTTAGTCGACTCGCCTCGTCATACTGACCAAGAATATATTGTATGTACAATATTTAGTTTATATGGTCGGAGATGATTCCTTTTATGCGTTGCGAACTTCATGACAAAGTTAATATACCCTATCACATTCGTGAAGGGTATACAAATCCGACAGTTTCGAGCGGGTGCAATAACTTTGATCATGAAAATGTTTTTTATTCAATTGTGCCAATCGTGAAATTATGGATTTCCTGCGATACTACATGTACTGCATGCATGGTCAATACTCTCCCAATACACTGTGGAGTTACTGCCAGTGCACGATAAACGTCTACGCACTGTTAAGATAAGATAATAAATGGGCCGTGTCCAGTAAAAGAGCCACAAGCACTGCGACAATAAGTCCAGATGCTGGAGAGCAGGACTAGATCTGTATATCCAATCTGCCCACCTCGATAAATCGACTGAGATGGTCGGGTTTGATCGAGGTTACGTACTTGGCCATGGAGTAGGCAATTCCGAAACAAACTGTTCGTCGTCGGCCTCACAAAAATGACAGCTTGCATCCGAAACGATGTGCATAGTTTTGAGGTGACCTGTAGGAACTCCACAGATAATTCTGACCCTGTTTCTGCTCAGGCTGAGCAGATCAAGGGACTGGCTACGGGAGTATCCCGCAATGAACAATTTTGATTGTCTCACACCGAGGAGAGCTTCCCACAGCGAGGCAGCTCTCTTGTTCCCAATCCCTAATCCGTTGCCTGACAAGGCAGGTAGGTACTATATACCACTGAAAAGGTATATTCCAATGTCTGAGGCCCCAGATGCCCGTCTGCCAAGCTCGTCTGCTTCTTCACTAGCTACAAGGTTGGAGTACCCAGGATAGTAGATTGTGAGGTTATTGGAGGATCCAACGATGTTAAGGATATCTTGACAAGACTTTACTAGTCTTGAGTGAAACGATGTCAGCGAATGACCGCCTGGCTGTCGGATTAATATGTTTCTGTTAATGTAGCCTGTGACCTGGCATAGTCGCGCATAGGCCTCAATGGCATGCACTTTCGCTTAGAAGACAGTGGGGAAATTTCCCATGGGGGTGAGAATTCTGTGGCCTGGGACGACGATGCCGGCACCTGACCCTTCTAACACACTGTTAATGGACGACTGTTGATCGTATATTTCGCCAGTGGTTGGTGTTGTATTTAATTGTCTTTGTTACCACTCTCCAGCTCTTTCAAGAAAAAATAATTTTTCTCTTCAAGTCGATTATATGCGTTTCGCCTGTTTGTATTGTATTGTGTGTCTCATCTGCGTCCGAGGTGCCCCGACCCACAATCTCGTATTTTCTACGTCATTTGAATCCCTTCCGATATAAGATTTATAGACTCATTGAATGTGAAGCAGGGAAAATCACGACATGATTAGATTAAATGAGTCCCACTGTGTACAAGACTTAATATTAGCTAAAAGATATAGTACAATTAATACTTGTTCTTCTGAAGAGACGTAATCATACACACTTTCAGCTCAAGGCTTTCGAAATTGTCTCCCTACCTCTTCCGTAAAAACGACGCGACTTATGACGACATTCTCATTTCGATGAACTTAAATTTTGAAAGTGAATTTGTATTTGACAATTTTAATCAGAAAAATGATTGGAAAACCAATTCACATGCTCCGCGATTTCTGAACGAACCTCAGATTCGTCACTTCCACTTTTAGGAACAGGAGGCAAATAACTGCACAATCGTTGTCGTTAAAAACTCGATTCCAAAAATTTGTCAACGAAAATGCTTTATTTTCCATTCTTTTCTAAGATACATACGATTTGCCACAATCCCAAGGTGAATAACCACATTTTATCGCTGATTTTCTTACTCTTCTTACCTCATTCGCACACCTTTTCGGGTTATTTGCATTCATTTGAAGACCACAAATTATTATTGCGATTTTATTGAACGTCAGCAAAGCTCTATCACTGTAACCGGCGTATTGGACACATTGACGTGCCACTGATTCATTCTACAGTTTCAAAGTATCCATACCTATGCTAACTAGTCTTAGGTAGTCAAACAATATGGTTTGTCTAAACACCACGAGATGGTGAAAATCGTAACCGTTGTCAATGTTAAGGTGTGTATTGCTAGAAACGGTTGAGCGTCCGTAGTTGGGCTGTCGCTTGCATCGCTAAATGACACATTTATCACGATGAATTAAATATTTTCGTTTTATTTTTTATTTCAAGTTTTTTTTTAGTAAACATCGTAGATATTTTTCGAGATATGTTCCATATTTTTAATCTCGCAAACAATGAAAAGTGATGAAAAAAAATGACGCCCGGGGCCATTGCACTTTGATACTTAATCGAGTAGGTTTTTTTTTGCACGGCGCCTAACCTTAACCTGAATTAACCTATATTGGTGGAGTACAAAATAAAACACTTATAATGTTTGTACGTGCGGAAGGTCGACAACTAGAGAGATATTTCATTGTTTACCTATTCTTGGTGAGGTGACGTCACAATCGTCGCTCCTAGCGAATCAGACCTTTAGTTTCAACAGTCGGCGCAATCGGCATAAACCAGTAGACGTGAACTTGCAATTTGATCGGAGTTTCCGCAGTTATTCCAGTTATACGGTTTTCTTTTCCATACGTTTGAGTTTAAAATGCGAGATTTACGTTGGCTTATGCCACATGTATGCTCGGCCGACATGTACACACATGACTCGCTCCATACTTTTGACACACTATCACTAGGAATGTGTATTCTTGAATAGAAAATCAATCACCATAAAATAGCAGTATGATATGTATTCGTATTTTCTGTTTACAGTTAATTTTTATTTTGCTTGTCTGATATAAATAGTTTATCAGATTAGTAAAAGAAAACTGATAAAAGTGTGACTTTAATGAGAACAGCAGGATAGTGAACATGTTCTGATTTCACGAAGGAACAACACGGGGGCTTCATGGATGGGAGGGGGTGTATTTTATTACAAATTACATACAGTGGCGGACAAAAGTCTACGGCAATACCTTATATTGAGGTTCTGGTTAATTGGAAGCTTTAATCAAAAATCCATTGATGCACATTTTTTCACTAACATAAATACATTTATAAAAAACAAAAACAAAAACTTTTCAAAACAAACTTAAAGAGAAATTCATAAAAACATAAAAAATTGAATGGACAAAAGTCTACGGCAGTCAGTGCTGGCTGACTTATACAATAAAAATTTCCAACTAAACGTGTCGGAATTTCTGAATTCTGTAATGAGCGCTTCCTTCAACAAATTTTTATTTTTTACGCAACATTTTCGAATTTTCTGCCCCAGAAGCTCCCATACATGTTCTATTGGGTTTAAATCCGAACTTTGGGTAGGCGTATTCAGCTGCCTGGGAGCGTAGTACAACAACCAGTTCTTGACGAAAAGTGCTGTGTGCTTCGAATCATCGTCCTTTTGGAAAATCTAGCTCCCTCCAAGGCATAACTTCTCAATTGATGCCCTTAAATGTTGTTCCAACAGGCTCTTGTAAACATAGCGGTCCACAGTAGTTTCAACAAAAGCCAATCTGCCGACCTCAGATGCAGCTATGGCTCCCCAAACCATAACATTACCTCCACCGTGCTTGACAGTAGGAATCAAATTTTTGGTCTCTAATACCGTATTCTTTTTTCTCCATATTTTACTGCGACCATCACACCCGAACATGTTGTATTTCAACTCATCGGTAAAAAGGACTCGATTCCAAAAATCATTGTCCTTGTTGATATGGGCCTTGGCGAACTCTAGCCGCAGAAGTCGGTTTTTTGCGGATATTAATGGTTTTTTTTACGTGAAGTTCTGCTTTGAAACCCATTAAAATTTAATCCTCTCGAGATTGTTCTTGCATGGACATCCTTTTTCCTTACCGCAGCTACTTGTTTCGCCAAATCTGGAGCACTTATTTTTGGATTTTTGTTCACTTCTTTTCAAATTGAACTAATGTCTCTGCGTGAAAGCTTTTTCGGTCGGCCAGTTCGCGGCTTATTTTCAATGGAACCGCTGCTTTAAAATTTTTTGATAATGGTATAAACAGAACTTCGTTTTAGTTTGTTATTTCGCAATTTCCGAGCACTTTTTTATACTGGACGATCAAATTTCGGACATCACTAGAAATTTCTTTTCGCGATGACATTTCGCGATCCTTAACAGTTCGAAACTAGCGATAAACCTATAGTAGAGTTGAGGCGCACATGTACTGAATGGCAGTAAGATCAAATAAACAAATTTTGAAGAAATACAGTTAGGTTTAGTTGGAAATTTTTTGTGTATAAGTCAGCCAGCACTGACTGCCGTAGAATTTTGTCCATTAAATTTTTTATGTTTTTATGGATTTCTCTTTAAATTTGTTATGAAAAGTTTTTGTTTTCGTTTTTTTTATAAATATATTTACGTTACTGAAAAAATGTGCATCAACGGATTTTTGATTAAAGCTTCCAATTAACCAAAACCTCAATATAAGGTGTTGCCGTAGACTTTTGTCCGCCACTGTATATCGTTGTCCATGAAGAAAATAAAGCCCCAGCTTTCAGCTATATACAGTCATTTCCACAAGACCGTATACCTCACAAAATAAAAACAAAATGTTACAAGTAAGAAATTTTATTTTTTATTGAAAGTAAATACAAAATACATTTTCGCAATTATATTTAATACATGGTCCAATCGCCGTCACTATTGATAATTGACTGGCATCTTCGGTGACAACTTTCGGCCAATTTTTCCGCGTAGTCTGTCGATAAGTTCTTTCAAATTTTTTGTAGCGTTCGCCTTAAATGTGCTGCTCCTTTTATTTGCTTTCCTTGAAGCTTCTGCTTCATTAATCCCCAAACATTTTCAATAGGATTGGCATCCGGCGATTGCGAAGGCCAATCAAGTACTTGAATGTTATTTTCTTCTTTCCAGCGTGTACACAACCGGCTTCTATGTTTCGGATCGTTATCTTCTTGTAGAAACCAATCGGTGTTGTCGTTGCCATATAGCATCCTAGCAGACTTCAATAATCCTTTCTTGTACAAAATTATCATCCTTTCAGCAGTAAGAATTCCGGTAAACGTTATTAATTTTCCGAAACCGCGTGCAGAAAAGCATCCATAAACATGGACCTTCACAGGGTGTTTAACGGTTCGGTTCACGACAGCTTCTCCTTTTTGTGACCACACTCGTCTCCTGAACGTATTTACAGCAAAACTTGATTCATCCGTAAAGGTCACGTTGTCCCAATCACGATCGATGTTTTCCTTAGCCCACTCTACACGTCTTCGCTTCTGGTTTTCGGTAAGTAATGGTTTCATCAAGGCATACCTGGTTTTGATGTTTTCCTCTTGTAATCTTCGCCGAATCGTATTCAAGGATACGTAAATATTCTTCTTCGATAACATTTCCTTTGCTTGCACTAAGGTAGTAACGGACGGATTTTTCTTAAAAATATCAATGATGGCCTTATCCTGGGTTTTTGAAGTGCTTCGGGTTTTACCCCTACCAGGTAGATCGTCTACATTTCCAGTATCTTTAAAACGCTTTATCCACTTATTCACAAACTGTGTCAAAACTTTCGGGTACTTTCCGGCCGATGCAGGTGTCATTTTTGGTCCTTTCGGATGACTTACTAAAAACACAGCTTCGAATCGTTTTTTGTAAATCGCACTCATTTCACTTGACGTCTTATCACTCTGCTACTTGAACTTAGAATGACCAAATTTATACAATGCGAAAAAGAGGAAAAATGCAGGTAACTAAAAGTCCCCCACCACTCTTTGAGAAATGGTGCATTAAAAAGTTACAAAGTATACGCTCTTGTGGAAATGACTGTATTAATAGGCTAACAAATTTTGTATTGAATTTCGTCATCGAAACTCCTCCGAAACTATTACCCTATCAGCCAAGATTCCGGAATTCTCCGAGGAAAACAAACGGAACACTATTAATACTTTGTGTCGAAAATAGATAGGCAGTCGGAACTTATTTCATCTATTTACGCACACCTCCTATAAGTAAACAGTTGTGAGGTTCCCCTTCACGATGAATTTGGAAATGAGCCATTAATAAACAATTTCGGCTGAAACCAAATGTGGACCATGAATGGGCACTTTCGTTTCATACTCAATGTTCAATCTCGCTTTGAGACGAAAGTGAGTATATAGCTTCGCTTTCCTTTGCATACGTTATTACGTTATTTTGATTTGAAACCGGACATGGACCAAAAAGGATGATGATATATAGAGTGACTTAATCGAGCGACCTAGGGCTATATACTGGGGGTCTCAACCTCATAAAGTGCGGAGCTATCGCAGGTCGTTCCAAACCAAAATTGTCAAGGCACACTTTGTGCGATACTGAGGGTTGTAAATCAACAGTCCCTTGTGTGGGCTCTGCTCGCTCCGCGCTTAACATCGTTTTCCCACTAGCCGATATTTCGCCGGGATGTTGGCCGACATTTTTAAGCTGAAAACACAAGTGTACGCTTAAAGCTTCAGATGGGGGAGCTCAGTACACCGATAATAAACGATACGACGATCGTGTATAGGGGACAATTTAATTTCCCCAATGCGTCTGTCCGATTTTGTGCGAAGCTTTTTTGTATGCGAAAGTTCAGCACTTGTACATTCCTTTTCGTAATTATTTAGACAAATTCAATACACAAATTGAAATGACGCCCGAATAATAAATTACTAGGATCAGTTTTTCGTACGAAATATCACACAAAAACTGTCAAAAATTGGGCTTGCACGAAAAAATTTCCGCTCTCTCAGTACCTAATATCACATTATTATGAGCAATTTTTACGCGAAAACAATTTGCACTTTATTTCGCTTGGAAACCGGTCTTTGAGTAGCAGTTCAAGTGTCGTGTAGAGCGCTGCGGTAATGTGCTGTGTGCAAGTTTCCACTGTCACTTTTTCGTGGGAGAGATACTACTGTTTACAAATATAACCCGGAATTTTGGTTATGATTTTTGAAATCCTTATTTATTCTTAAAAATCTACACTGGACAGCAAATAAACCGGGCCACCCGCCACCTTGGAACTCTAATCCAATTTTCTCAGAAAGTATAAAACTTACAACTATCAAAGTTATATCTACAGAAAGTGCGTTTCATGAAAATTAAAATGTATGGAAACGCATTGTGATTTATCAATTTATTAAGCTTTTATTAAGGATTTTACAAAGAAGAGTCGTTTTCCAGTCGTGTAATCACCAAGTGAAAAAAAATTAATTTAAGCCGAAAACAAAGAAAAAATTGAAAAAAAGTTTTTGGCCAGTATTCAGTGTTCTCTGCCCTTGTTCGAATAACTGCTACCATCCTCGTATTCATAGACCTCACGAGGTTGACGATGAAATCTTGGGGAATTGCATTTCAGTCCTCTTCAATTGCGATTCGCAGCTCTGGAAGCCTTTTTGGATGGAGCAGGTACCCGGGCTCAAATCCGACGTTTCCGCTCATCCCATAAGTGTTCTATCGGATTCAAGTCCGGGCTTCGAGCTAGCCAGTCCATCGTATGAATGCCGACATCGTGTACCTAGATACTGGGTCAACACATGAGCAACATGAGGCCGTGCATTATCATGCATCAACTGGATATCCTGCCCGATATAACCTGCGTAAGGAACCACATGGTCTGCGAGGATTTCAGTGATGTAGCGATAAGAAGTCAATCCACGTGTACGGCCCGTCGGTTCGATGAAAACTAACGCTGTACGTGCGGTTAGCGAGATGCCGCCCAGACCATTACAGATCCTCCTCCATAATCAACAGATTCCTCGATGCAACACTGAGAATAACGTTCTCCAGGTCGACGATATACTCTCCGACGTCGATCACTTCCATGTAGACTCAACCTGGTCTCATCAGTGAAGAGTACATTACCTACCTCACTGTTCTTACGTCCAATCCCTATGCTCTCGAGCAAATTCAAGTCACGCTCGACGGTGGGCTACGGTTAATGCTGGACCTGTTGCAGCTCTCTTTGGAGTCAGGTTCCGTTCGGCAAGTTTCTTCTGACGGTATCTGAACTTATGACCACTTGGCGTTCGTCACGCAGACTTTGTTGGACTTGAACTGCGTTGAGGCGGCGATTTCGCAGAACAGTAAGTTTAATATAACAACCATCTGCTGCTGATGTAGCCCTAGGTCTGCCCGTTCCTGGACGGCGATCGAATGCTCCAGTCTCTAAGTATCGTCTGTAAACTCGTTGCACCAAAGATCTGCTGATTGGAAGTTTTCGAGCGACCTCACGTTGCCCAAGGCCTGCTTGAAGTAGTGCTACAGCTTGAGCTGCTTCCTCAGGTGTTGTATCCATTATTGGCTGAAAAAAGTAGCAAAATTAGACGCGTCTAAGCAAACAATGGACAAAAACTAAAGAAATGATAAGAAATATCCGACTACCATCACTGTAGAAGAAAAGAAAGGTAAGCGCGAACTCTAGTCAAAACATATAGGTAGTAAATCGTTAGCATTGTGTTTGTCGCTTGATTACAATGTGAGTTTACGGTACTTTAGATTAAATTTATAGGCATTTAAATCGCCATTAAACGCACTTTCTGTATATATAACTTTGATAGTTGTAAGTTTTATACTTTTCGAGAAAATTGGATTAGGGTTCCAAGGTGGGGGATGGCCCGGTTTATTTGCTGTCGAGTGTATTTTATCGCCTTCGAAGTAATCCCCCTCGGTTGCAATGCACTTATGCCAGCGAATTTTCCACTCATCAAAACCTTTGAACAGTCCTGTTTCGGTATGGCCTTCAGCACCTTCTTCGATTCGAATTGAATCTCTTCTATCGTGTGAAAACGGTGTCGCCGGTAGTGATGTGCGGTTCCGGGTTTTTGAAGAACCGGTTCTACCGAGTCCGGTTCTCAGAAGAACCGGGTATTTGGACCGGTTCCGGTTCCCAACAGGGATGTTGAATAATACGTTTTTTTATTTCTTATTCATTATCCTATATAATAAGGCGCGTGCTTTTGCAGCTATCCAGGTCAAGGGTATTTACCCCGAGCTTTTGTGCAAAAAAAGATGTATCTGACCCATACATGATAAAAGCATGTATTTGACATGAAATGGATTTTGTCTCAGATAAAGTGTGGATTTTAAGTAGTGGCATAATTCCACTCTTTGAAAAATATTAAAAATAAACATCATTCTATTACATCAAGAGCAAGCATTGAACCTATCAACTGTGATAAAAGAAACTAATTGAATCCGAGTAGTCCTAATATTTCGACAAAAATCTCTTTTCCAATTGGAAATAGTGTGAATTTAATTGAGTTGAATGAGGTGAAAATGAAAACACAATGGAACATCGTCGAACGAACGAACTTCTTATAGCAACCGGTAGATGCGCCCTAAATAAAAGCTTTACTTGTGCGCTATCCAGGTCAGGATCGGCCCTCGATAAATTACCAGGTTAAGCGTTAACCTATATGGGGTAGCATTGTTGTTTTATTGTGTGTTATTTTACTAACCTATACAGGTGAAGAAAAGCAAAAGAACGCGCCCATATTTTGTCTTATCGTTTTTGGAAAGCAGAGGAACTTTATGATCGCATTTTGGAAAGCAGTAGAACTTTATAATCGCATTTTTTTTAAAAGAACTATGTGTTTATTGTCAATTCTTCGCACAAAGTCGGTATGTGTGCGTTATTATTTTTTTCATTTTGCAATACCTTTGCGCTGGTGCAAACATTAAGAGAATTTAGAAAAGAACTGTTTAATAGATTGCGAAATGTTGATAATAAAAATTGAAACATAATGCAATTTAGCAAAGTGTTCGAGAAAAAAAAAACTACACATAACAATATAAATAAAATTAATTATTTATTTCATGTTGTTTAATAAAAAAAAAGTAAAAAATGAGATCGATTTCTAATCGCTGATAATGATTTCAGTAACACAGATATGTTATTAGATAACCAAAATAAATATATTTTAATAAATATAGTCTTCCGGTCCGAGTTAAAGCGATGCCTTGCATGTGCTAGCGTGTCCAAAGAACCGTCAATTTTCCGATCCGGTCCGATTTAGTCCGTTTACAAGGGTTTTTTTTTAAATCAATTTTCGGCTATAGTGAAATCAATTGTCGGTTTCGACTTTCGATTCTTCTAGAACCGACCGATTGGACCGGTCGGGTCGGTTCCTGTTAGGAACCGGTTCCGCGGTTCCGGTTCCACGGTTCTGTGCAACACTAGTCGCCGGTGCGGTGGAGCTAAATCAGGCGAATATGGCGGTTGCGGAACAATATGGGTGGAATTTTTGGCGAAATGGTCACCAATAACGAGTGCAGTGTGAGATGTTGCGTTGTCATGGTGCAAAAACCAAGAGTTTTCTTTCCACAAATCCGGCCTGTTGAGGCGAATAGCTTCACGCAAACGAAGCATAACACTCAAATAATATTCCTTGTTGACAGTTTGGCCCAGTGGAAGGAATTCGTAATGCACAACACCACGATAATCGAAGAAAACCGTCAACATGACCTTAATTTTTGAGCGACTTTGGCGCAATTTTTTCGGTCTTGGCTCACCACCACAAACGAGATTTGTCTTTTTTGAGGCACAAAACTTCCTTTAAAATGGTGTTGACTGCCAATGCCAAATGCCAACGATATCAGCAAGCTCTCTAGTTGTCAATCGACGATTTTGGAGCACCAATTCCTTAATTTTTGCGACGCGCTGTTCGTCAGTTGATGTTCTTGGTCGTCTTTGATGTGGTTCGTCTTCAACACCTTCACGACCCTCTTTGTACATTTTATGCCATTCATATACTTGTGTTTTAGAATAGCCGGTTCACCGAATTCATAGAATATTATATGTATATTGAGAATAACCCGGTCATCTAATCTTCTTTAAAACTCGTATTCAGGTTTTCCACCCTCGCTTGTTGTATGAAATTCGCAATTGTCTACTATAAGCTGAAATCAGTCTATGATCTCTTGAAACAAAGAATAAATTTGATTGTTTCAAGAACGAATTGATTTGCCAATTGGTAACATCCTGCGCATAGGTACAGAGTCCAGTGTGCCGTGTACATTGTGTGCTTTTGTTTAAAGGCGACATTACTACCACACCATAATTTACATGTGGTCACACAATGTGTGTACCGATAATCATAGCGCATTATTTGCTCGCACAGATATCTATCTAGTTAACTTAATGTGCTCTATATTAAAGTAGAGTCTAGCTAGTACATACATATGTAAATCTTGAAAATGATCTGCAGTGTACGTTCATCGGTTAATGCATAACCATACTTGTAACACTGTGGATAAATTGTGATGGAAGAATTTGGATTACTTAACCTTTTAAGTATGAACGTAAAAAAATTGATGGAAGAATTTGGATTACTTAACCTTTTAAGTATGAACGTAAAAAAAATGGAACATGACTTATGGACGTGACGCCTCCTTTCTTCGTAGTCATCTTTATACCCTAGACCTTATAAAGGTTGTTTTTGTCACGACGAAAATATTTAACACCTTAAAGGAGCCTCCGTAGGTATGGTAATGTATATATAGTAGGTATATATAAATAATTAGGGTCATCTCCTGATTCGATTTAGCCATGTCTGTCCGTTCGCACGATCATTTTCCAAAGAATGAAGCTAGAGGCTTCAAATTCGTCAAATGTTCGTAGTATGATCTAGGTGCTTGGTATTGAAAATGGGTGTGATCCGGCCAAGGGAGCGCCTATCTCCCCTACATATGTAAAATAACTAAATGTATCTATTACTCCCGATTGAATAAACGTGAAAAGCTCTAACTTTGGTAGATAACTCGAGAGGGTCATTTGATACTCTCTTGTAAAAATGAGATCGATAAGTCGTAAAATAATGGCACTTTCCTTGCAAAGAGCCCCGCAACACCCTACGTTTCATGTTTTTTGTCTATAACCCGTGAACCAATTGACGTAGAGGGCTTATTTTTGGCAAGAGGGTCATAGTCAGACTAATGCAAGCCATAGGCGCTCGTATTAATCCGTCGGATTGGTCGCAAGTCAACCACTGATACGCGAACCGTATTCATACAATTTTACTCAAGAAAAGTAGTCAAACAAGTTATTCTCTATCGCCGCGACACGCTCCGCATAAGTGTACAGCGACAGCCCGCGCGACTACCTTTTCTGATCCCATATTGTAGTTGTTGTTTGGGTTGGCTCTGATTTCGTGTCGAGCTCGATGCTCAACACTTCGAGCCCAGACCCGACCCAACAACAATTTCAATGTAGAGCCTGACCGGTATTTGAATAGGTGAATTGTTGTGAATGAACGATTACGGTGTGTGTCAAAATACAGTATGGTCTGCTTATTGACGAATTTTTCAATGCAGAATTTATAGGCACGATATTATATACGTATACATGCACGTACATATGTGAGTATTATAGAAGTCTCGTTGTTATTAAGATTGGGTAGATCTTCACCGTCTCCTTAATCAAAGTTGAACAGGTGCAATAATAAATTCAGCTTGCAGGTAAATAGGAATTATGTAATTATACTGATAATCGTTGGAATATAATTTATTGGTTGGCTGGAAACTAATACATATTTTGAATTGTGCTATATATGGTAAGACTGGGGTTTATAGCGGATCCAATATGGTGTAGTATCTATATATACAGCTTCCTTTTATTCTGAAGTCGGAATATGAGATGAAAAATGTAGTAGCGGAGCTCATTTTTGAGACCTTTGTACCTGATGATGGTCATTGGGAGGTGAATGGTTTCTCCCCTTGAAGCTACCACAGTTAAATATTATAGTAGTTGTCAGAATATATAGAATATATATGTATATATATAATATAAAATAGAAACAAACCCTTTAAACATTTTCTAATATCCTGAACAGTTATACGAAAAAGAAGGTACTCATTAGCACCCACAAAACAATCCGAAAGACCTAGAAGGCCATAAAAAAAGGTAAAATACTCCCGAATTTATGATCCCAATGAACCTATCTACACACCGGGCTGTGCTTTCCTTGAATTTTTAATCGTGTTTTTTTCTAACTGGCAACTTTGCTTTCTTCATTCATAATTTAGAATGTAGCTCGTTGTAGTTGTGGAAACCCTGTGAGCAGATATTGACAGTCATACCAGAGATATCAATGAAACTATCAAATCGAATTATTGCAATCAAGGTACATATGGCAGCTGGTTGTTAGTGTAATATGTGCGACTGTTGCTCTGCACTTGATCTGTTACAAAAACGCAGTATGTACAATAATTCAATGTTTGCCGAATTTCTTCGGTAGTTTTAACGTTATCAGTGCTACCACTGTCTCATACAATTAATATGTAACCGTGGTAGCTCCATAGGTGCAGCGTTGGTCTGTCAAGCGAGAGGTCTTCACCATGCTGACAGCAAATTTGAATTCTCGCTTTTCTCGCCGATTACCAGTCGACTCAGTTGAAAATGAAATTATTGATTTCATAAGAATTATTGGGGGCTAAGCGTGGTACTGACCATTCACCTCCCCATTACCATCATCCCGTACAACGGTCTCGAAAATCAGCTCCTCTACTACATTACATACATATTACATAGATAATATACCATATAGGATCCGCTACAGCACAATTCAACATTTGTTCAAGTTTCCAGCCAACCAACAAATTATATTCCAACGATTATCAGTATAATTACATAATTCCTATTTACCTGCAGGCTGAATTTATTATTGCACCTGTTCAACTTTGATTAAGGAGACGGTGAAGATCTACCCAATCTTAATAACAACGAGACTTCTATAATACTCACATATGTACGTGCATGTATACGTATATAATATCGTGCCTATAAATTCTGCATTGAAAAGTTCGTCAATAAGCAGACCATACTGTATTTTGACACACACCGTAATCGTTCATTCACAACAATTCACCTATTCAAATACCGGTCGGGCTATACATTGAAATTGTTGTTGGGTCGGGTCTGGGCTCGAAGTGTTGAGCATCGAGCTCGACACGAACTCAGAGCCAACTCAAACAACAACTAGAATATGGGATCAGAAAAGGTAGTCGCGCGGGCTGTCGCTGTACACTTATGCGGAGCGTGTCGCGGCGATAGAGAATAACTTGTTTGACTACTTTTCTTGAGTAAAATTGTATGAATACGGTTCGCGTATCAGTGGTTGACTTGCGACCAATCCGACGGATTGGTACGAGCGTCTATGGCTTGCATAAAGGAACACCTACCTTCACTACAAATATCAACAAAATGAAATATTTCTTTAACTACGATAACTTTTCAAAATTTCACTATTACACTTGTTCGTATCAAATTCCACAAAAACGAAGCACTCATTATTTATTCCCTTTCGAGAATCCGTAATAAGTTAAAATATGTACTATTAATAAATCTTCAGGTGTGTGCAGTACAGGGTAATTGAACTTCTGATATACACGTGCGTTTGTTTCAGTTATCCTCCAGAAGGCGTGATAAGTAAATTCCAACTACAGTGAGCCCCGCTTGTTGTGATCACGTTTGGACTGAGCAGAAGTGATAACAATAAATGGACGATAACATTAATCGAAAACGACCAAAAATCATGAAATTCCTCCCAAATTAGATAAAATTTCAAAAAAATAGTCGTTACACCAGAATTAATTAGATAGAAATACGTAACTTATTTATTTACTGTTATTTGTTATTATTATATTAAGTTAGTATGTCATACGTAAATAGGAAAGTTATTGTATAATGCAGAAATTATGTGATGCTTTATTTGGAAAACAGATTCAACTTGGATTGCTTTTTATTTACACATAACTTTTCCATAAATTTTTCATATTTATAATGTAAACTTGAGTCGTAAAATCTAAACTGAACTCCTTTTCTTAGACTTTCTAAAGCGCCAAGTATACGGTGTAGCAAGTATAAGAAACTTCTGCGTCGCGGATACATGCTACACCGTGTGGTGCCTTGTTCTCCTCTCGGTATTAAAGCCACCATATCGCATGGAAATCCAAATTGTTTTGAAAGCCAGTGGGCGGAGCGTAACATGTTACACTGCCTGTCGCTTAGGGCTTCCAACATTTGACGATTGCTTGGTTTTTAATGTCACTTCCAGTTTCAGTTCATGTTTTTGAGCTCAAGCATAGGGGAGTTGATAACACTAACCGGAATATCGATTAAATATGACTGGTTTGGTTGATAACAATAAACGGTCGATATCAGTAACCGCGATCACAGTTAACGGGGTCCACTGTATTTGGTCAAGACGAATAGAAGTTTCCTTTATCGATTACTTGACTAGCAACAGTTTAGTATTTATTGCGGGTGGGAGCAAGTTACATATATTGTTGTTCACTCCGGAGGCATAGGTCGAATCGATTTCTTGCGATATTGATTTCGAAATAATACTGTTTACCCCGGATTGCGTGAAGCATTGTTTTTTTATGGGGATTATTGGAGTTACTAATGACTGTGATGGTCATTGAAACAATTTCGCTACAATTATCTACTGAACGAAGGTAGAATTGAAATTCGGGTATGTTTTATCATTCATACACTTCTTTGTTAAGAATCACATTTACTTTTCATATGAGGAAAAAAACTTTAATGAAAACCTAATATTGTGGCAAGTAGCCGTCGTATTCTTCCATATGTAACTGGTGGTTGAAAGGACATCTAAAGACGTCTGTAGGGTGGAGCCTAAAGTTGTGACTTTTGTCGACGTCTGAAGGATGATTTAAGCTGGTATTTCCAAGGAAAATGGGGAAATACTAAATGTACGAAGACGATGTACTGGGATTTTTTTTTTGTTTCGTCAACATTACTAGAATAATACCGAATAATAATAATACCGGAGATTAGTGTCAAAACATTGGCTTTCGGAGTCGCTGAGATGGTGGCACTCACAAAATTCCCCATCCCTCCTCCACTCCCGCAGTTAGATGACCGTGAAAAATGTCCAACATGACCAACATTAGTGTCGAATCAATAGCTTTCGATTCGCAGGTGGGGGTTGCCAACCTGGTATGGGCAACCCCAATTTTTATACCCTAGACTTATGGTATAGGGTATATTGTTTTTGTCACGACGAAAATATGTAACACCTTAAAGGAAGCTCCGGAGGTATAGCAATGTAAAATATATATATAAATGATCAGGGTCACCTCCTGATTCGATTAAGCCATGTTTGTCTGTCTGTCCGTTCGCACGATAACTTTCGATAGAATAAAGCTAGAGCCTTGAAATTTTGGTCAAATGTTGGAAGTATGATCTAGTTGGTTGGTATTGAAAATGGGCATGATCAGGCCAAGAGAACGCCTACCTCCCCTACATTTGTAAAATACTTAAATGTATCTATAACTCACGACCAAATAAATGTGAAAAGCTCTAGCTTTGGTAGATTGCTCGCGAGGGTAATCTTCTACTCTCCTGGAAAAATAAAATCAGTTGAAAACTAACGGTAATTTTTTTACAAAGAACCCCGTACTACCCTACTTTTCAGGTTTTTTGTCTATAACTCTTCAACCAATTGACGTAGATACCTGGTTTTTGGCATGTAACCCTGAGGTGAGAAGCTGCTTCAATTCTAGTAAGTTGAGCGTAATCAGATCAAAGGAACGCCTACCTCCCGTACAAATTTCAAAAAATTAAATATTACTTTAATTACGATAACTTTCGATAGAATGATACTACCGAGTTAAAAATTTGGTGGAATGTTGCTAGTAAGACCTACTTAGTCGGTATTGAATATGGGCAAGATCCGACCCAAGGAACCCCCACCTCCCCTGCAAATGAAACTTCAAATAAGCGATAACTTTTGATCGAATGTAGCCAGTGACTTGAAATTTCGGCCAAATGTTTGAAGTGAGATTAAGTTAGTTGACATTAAAGATGGGTAAGATCCGGCCTAAGGAACCCCTACCTCCCCTAGAAATGAAACTTAAAATAAGCGATAACTTACGACAAAATAAAGCTAGCGACTTGAAATTTTGGTCAAATGTTTGTAGTAGGATCCAGTTGGCTAATATTGAAAATACGTAAAATCCGACCAACTAAACCCCTACTTCCCCTACAAATGAAACTTCAAATAAGCGATAACTTTCGATAGAGTGAAGCTAGACACTTGAAATTTTGTTTAAATGTTTGTAGGGTGATCTAGTTGGTTTGTGGCAATGATGAGCAAGACCCGACCCAAGGAACCCCTACCTCCCCTACAAGTGAAACTTCAAATAAGCAATAACTTTCGATAGGATGAAGCTAGCGACTTGAAAAATTCGACAAATATTTGTTGAATGGGTTAGTTAGTTAATTGATTTTGAGAATGGTCAAGATCCTACTGAATAAGTGTCAACCTCCCCTATGAACTGGCCATATAGGAGACCCATTCTTAATGCATATGGTCGTTGCCAATTGGTACTTTTGGCATCACCACTAGGTCTGTACAAGTCTAGGGTATAGACGCTTCGGACTCCGGTCTAGGGTATATACGCTTCGGACTCGGCCTGGTATTTTTTTTTTGCCTCCGGATTCGGAGTCAGCGACCCCCCAATTCTCTTTAGTTCGTGCCAGCCAGATCGGACAACTATTTGCTATGAAAACGGAGTTGCCAATATGGGATGGGCGACCCCAATTTTTTTCTTTTCTTTTTTGACCCCAGATTCGGAGTCAGCGACCCCCCAATGCCCTTTAGCTCGAGCCAGCCAGGTCGGTCCACTATTTCCTATGAAAACAGGGTTGCCAATCTGGAATCGGCAGCAACAATTTTTTCTTTCTTTTGTTTTACTTCAGATTCGGAGTCAGCGACCCCCAATGCCCCTTAGTTCGAGCCAGCCAAATCGGACCACTATTTCCCATGAAAACGGCGTTACCAATCTGGGATGGGCGACCCCCATTTTTTTTTGTTTACCCTAGACTCGGAGTCAGCCACATCGGATGAGTATTTCCCATAAAAACGTATGATTTCATACGACGAGTGCCTTACTCAAACTAGCTCTCTTTGAACGACGGGTGTCAAACTCAAACTAGCTCTGTTTACTCTTTTTAAACTACGAGTGTCTAGCTCTTTTGACTCGTTTGATTCTTTTTGAACATGATACGACTCGATTTTGTATCGTTCTTCTATGATGTTAGACTGTATGTACGAGTATTACAGCAGCTGGAAATTTGAATTTGCTCTCATTGTAGCTGTTGTGGAAGCTTTTTGTTTGGTTTCATCTAAAGTTGAGCTTAAGATGATGATACATAAAATAAGACGATTACTTTTGTTTTTTTTTGTGGGAAACTTGGATGTGCGGTGCGTCGTAAGTAAATGATTATTAATTTACTTGCAGTCAGCATGGGAATGGATTTAGATGGGATCGGTTTGGTAGACCACCATTATCTCGGTGGTTTTAGTTTTAGATAGATAATTGAATGCGATGTGAATGAATGTAGTACATTATGTGTAATGAGAAATTTTGAATGATTGTGGATTGGGTATGCGTTGGGTAGTATTTTTGCGGGGGCTAGTTTGGGAATTAATTTTACAGTGTGTCATTCTTAAATTGAACGACTCGGAGGCTATGTCGTTGTCCCGAATCTTTCCCTCATTCTGTTGAGTCGTTCAAAATGAACGACTCGTTACTATCCTACACATCACTATCCCCACCCACGAAACTGAGTGACTCTGAGAAAATGACTTAAACGGAAGAGATCAGTATCAAAACCATTGGTTTTTGGGTCGCTGAAATAACTGGTAGCCGGAAAGAGGGCCGATGTTGATATCAAACAAAGCCGGGGGTGAATGAGAGTGCAAAAAATGTCGAAAATGACCGAGATTAGTGTCAAACCAATGGTTTTCGGGGTCGCTGGGATGAATTGTGGTACTTTCAAAGCGCTTTCCCAGCAAACAATTTCGTATCATTTGGAAGATAAATTGCCCAGATAATACGATGGCGATTCGTCCATACGATAAATTTATGGATTATTTGTCGCCTTTTCAATAATTAGGGGATATCCCTCAGGCGAAAGAATCGCAATACGATGGCGATTCTTCCATGCGATAAATTTATAGATTATTTATCGCTTTTCCCATAATTAGGGGATATCCCTCAGGCGAAAGAATGGCGATGGGATTTCAATTCGCCAATTTATCGCCAAGATGATATTTCGCCAATTCACAATAAATACGAAACGACGATTGTGTCATTGTCATTGTTTGTAGTCTAGATAGCGCAATGGTTAGCACTATGGACTTGCAAATATGGGAACCTGGTTCGAATCATACAAATATCAATTGTGAAAAAGGATGAAATATGAATTATGAGCATCAAAGAATATGTAAGATAAAAAAAGCATGAAGATTAATAAAAAAAGCGATAATAAATTTTGTTTTAGTTGACTCTCATCGCGTCATTTTGTCAATTCGTAAATTTATCCCCGCCGCGATTCGCTTTCTTGTTGCCAACTCGTTTCGCCAGTTTCTCCAGGAAGTTTCGCTTTCGGTAACTATTTTCTCCCGAAGGGGGTGACTCCCGCGATAAGATGGCGATATCCCCGTCTATAAATTTATCTTCCAAGGCGAATCGCATTCTTATCGCGGAAGATAGAAATTGTTTGCTGGGTTCTATCTTCGGGGTGACTGACCGTGAAAAAATGAACAAAACGACAAAAATTAGTGTGAATATTGTGAGCGACGCGTATCCTAGAATATCTTTTAGTTAATATTTATAGATGCAAGCAGATGCACGTTGCATATACGGCTGAAGTTAATTTAGCCTCTTGACAATGACCATTGACCACGCGATTTAACAATAAAGACGTTTCAAGCCAAAATAAAGCATCATGCTTGAACTCATACCTAAGAGGTTGTTTTATTAAATATTTTTCCTCATAGTAATTCCTATAGTTCAAGATTCAATAAATTCCATTAGACATTACTAAATACATGCATACAATATGTTTAACGGTTTAATTTAAAAGATATTCAATTAATATGTATTTTATTTCTTTCAGGTGAGTTTCGTGCTGCCTTCAATTTTGGGCGTTCACACAGTATCGTTTTTAAATCAGCTCATAATGTTTGTGTTACTCTACGACTTTCATTGAAAGGTATTCATCATTTTAATTCCCAAATCATTAAGAACGAAAATTAAAATACATGACATCAAAAAATCTAATTGTCCGTTTCATTGCACACTACTACATTCGCTTTCATTGACGCCACCATTTATAAAAATAAATGAACCATAAGGTTAATTGCTTGATAAGATTTAAAATATTAATTCAAATTAAATGTTACATAATATGGTCCCATGAGCATATCGCATCTTCCTGCAAACATTTCTAAAATAAATAATTAATCTTATCAAAAGTTTGCAAAACAAATGCATATATTTATTTGTATGTATTTGTAATATCATTTAACACATACATATGTATGCACGTCAGAGATAAATGCTATCGTAACAAAAACGAGTGCCATGTCGCCACTTGAAAAGGTGAATGAAATTTGTTTGTTCGATTAACGTTTTTCGATGAAATGGGAAACCATAATCAAGTTTGTGCGTACTTCTGTCTTCAACGTTCTAGTTACATATTCATACATACTTTAGATCTTAAAAGGTGTAGGGTATATTGATTTTATCACAAGGTATATTAGCCGCGTTCAATGGATTTCGGTGCCACACCGATGACGAGTGAAAAGAACGCCACAGGTCTGCGGCGACCGGTAGCGCAGTGTGTTGAGGAATCAGTCTCATGTTTAACTACCGGCGTTTCGGGTTCGAATCCCGTCCATGGATGTGCAGGAGATGCATGCTGGCAACTGCATTCTCCGAAACCAGTTTATGCCAACGAAACGTCAACTGGGTCACATGGAACAATTGACGCGCTATGTCCCACAAGGGGTTAGGGCAATTGAGTATACAGATACTTCGCTGCGTTTTGGGCGAATTGCGGACTCGGTATACATTTAGATAGGGGGCAAGTTGACTTTCAACCAATTCACATTCAATTCTGATCCGATAAGATCCCCATACGAGACCATACGATCAAAAGCGGTCTATCGTATTGTATGAAAATTGACCGAAATCCTCTGAAATGAAGGCAGCTAATGTAACACTTCAGGCCGAAGTACATGCAGACGGACGGACGGACACATTTTGTTTTAGTTATTATCACGGGGTCAGGGGAGATGTTCATGATTTCAATTGAACTTATTTGTTTGCAACTTCATTCAACGGCAATCAGTTGTTTCCGCATTGATCGTTCACCAAATAATTTTTTTTTCAAAAGTTCATTATGTTTATAGATGCGGGACGTTACCAAGTATGCTATGATATTTTCTCAAGAAACGGACATTTCAGTGATTTGTGCTTGCATTTACCACCCACAAGATGATGGCTGATGGGGAAATATATCCTCAGAGGTCGTCATCGAACATATTCCTTGTAAACTATGCATACGAGTACATCGTGTGCATCGTCTCGTCGCCGAGAGCAATGAAATTTAAAAGCGTTTGCTTGCACACTCTAGCAGCCGGCTCCCTTCCAAAAATGGTTACAAGGAAGATGTCTATTAATCCAATAAATAGAGACCAAATAAGGGGGGTTAGCGTGCAAAAGGTGCGGTAGTTCTGAATTTTTGATATATTGTATAGGTCGGTGGGGTAGTAAAAAATCCAAGTTTGCGTCACTCGGCCTCCTGTGCTCCCCCCGCTACCTTGGAAAAACTGGCACATTTATCAGTTTTTCGCCCATAACTCCGTTCCAGTTCATTTTAACGCAAAGTATACGTATCCCATTTTTGTAGAGCACAAAATTTACTACAAATTTCATCTGACAAGTTTTTTTCTACAACTAATAGCAACGGAGCTAATCTAATTTGAAAAGCACTTCTTGTCAATTGCTCCATTGTCCCCACGAAGTGGAAAAATAATCATTTTTTGGTGTATTTCATCAAATAACGAGTTAAATATTAGTCCCACAAGGAAAATGATAAAGATCGATTTTTCTTTAAACTAACTAAGGTTTAATTTGCGATTAGTCAAATGCCCGTAAGTATGACAGTTATGTAGAAAAGGGGAAAAACCATATATTTTTAAGATTTTGCCGTCTATCCGTCTACATGTACTTCGGCCTTAAAAGGAGGTTCTATGGTAATAACAATATATGTACATATATACATTTTTTCCTTCAAATTAACATATTTACTGAGTAAATTGACAAATTTTCAAATGAAATTTACAAATTTTCGAATCAAATTAGCGAATTTGCGAAACAAGTGAACATTTTTACGAACCAAGTAAATATTTTTGTGGACGTCATTCAGGATCATGAGTTAAACTGGACTATGGAAGAGGAGGTATCATATCATACCTTTGGCAAGCTAGCCAAAGACTAGCTTGTCTTAAATCTACTGATAAATTAACGATTTTTGCTTTATTGAAAAGCGTTTACACGTTGCGCCATTTTTAAAAATCCGCGACCAAAACAAAATACTGCTATTTGTTTACAGTCGTCATATAATTTGGGAGTTCCCCTAAATATGGTTGGTTAGCGATCGATTCTTGTGTTATTGCGGTATTCCCCCTAATTTATCTGGATTTCAATCAATATTTGCGCAATCATGGGGTCTTTCTATGGTTAGAAAAAAACACGCTGAGACTGGGAAAATATTCGTAATAGAAAAAAAATCGTTATAAAGAATTTCGTTATATGGGGATCGAAATTTAACGAAAAAGCAGTGGTCATAAAATAGATTCGTTATATCTACATATAGTATAGTATATACGAGTATATGTAACTGCATAACCACTGTACTATATACCCATAACTACGATAACTTTCTATAGAATGAAACTCTCTCTCTCTGTCTCCCCGGTTCCTGTTAACCCCTTGTGGGGCATTAACCACGCCTACTTTCCACCTTTCTCCGCAATCGCCTTTAGCTGTCTCCACAATTTGCTTATAGAGGCTCCCTCGCTCACGACATTTTCCACGTGTTTCTCGGTCGGCCAACACGGCGTCTACCCTTGGCTCCTTGTGGGTTCCAATTGAAGGCCTGTTGAGCAATGTTGTTCGGTCCTTTACGGAGGGTGTGACCTATCCATTGCCACTTTCTTCTTTTGATCGAAGTGTCTATCCTATCCTGGCGAGTAATAGTAAGGAGGTTGTCGCTAGAAATTACCTCCGGCCAGCGAATGTGTAGGATGCGCCGATGTCTACGGCGAATGTAATAATTCACGAATGTTTGTACAATAACTTAGTTGTTATCTCATTGGTTACCTTCCAAGCTAGCCATATATTGTAGAAGCACGGATTTTACATTGGTTTCTAACATCCGGAGTTTGGTGCGTCTGGAAATGTTGTTTTGCCAGATAGGAGTCAAACTGAAAAAAGCTGCTCGGGCCTTGTTGATGCGAGCCTGTACATCAACATCCGCTCCACCATCTGCTATAACTACGCTTCCGAGGTAGCAGAAATTGTTCACTTTTTCGACTGCCTACCCCGAAACACAAATTTAGCTTTGTCTTCCTGGATTCAAGCTCAAGTACTTAGTCTTGGCAGCGTTGATTTTAAGCCCCGCATTACGGCTTTCGCAATGCAGAGCATCAGACACATCAGCTACTTGATCCAATTTATTTATATATATATTATAGATCGCGCTCGGTGGCCGTGATCGTTCGGTCACCGCTCTACGATACTAATCTAGAGTTCGGAGATCAAATCTCGGCACGACCAAAAACTGCCTGTGAGTACTAATAGAACTCTCACAGCTTGTCAGTATAAAGACGGCGCGGATAGGAGGTGCATGCTAGCAACTGCACTTCCGAGAAGTAAATATGCTATTGAAGCGTCAACAAGGCATAGAAATGCTAGAGATGTTGACGCGCCCATGCCCCTGGAGGGGTTAAGGCAATTAGAGAAAGAGAGAAGGTATTTGAACAACTTCCATCTTATATCTTTGTTCTGGTGTTCTTGAAGTGCTGATTGCTTAGTACATTATTAATGGCATTTAAAAACAGTATAGGTGACAAAGTGCAGCCTTGTCTTACTCCGCTATGCACCTCGAAAGGATCTGATAGCTTACCCTTGTGTAAGACGTGACATTGGGCTCCCCTCATTGATGATGGAAATTATTTTATCTGGTATGTCTCTCCTACGTTAAGCTCTCCAGATGTATTTCCGGTCAATGCTGTCAAACGCCTTCTCGAAATCGATGAATACGAGATGTAATGTGGATCTCTACTCTGCGGAGTTTTCAATAATAATTCGGAGGGTGTTGATGTGGTCGCTACATGAGAAACCCTCGCGAAAGCCAGCTTGTTCATTATTCGATGTGCGGTCAGCTGTTTGTTTGATCCGGTTCGAGATTATTTTTGCCATTAATTTGGAGACTTGAGAATGAAGCTAGCGACTTGAAATTTAGGACAAATGTAGGGTTAGTTAGCTTGTTTTAACATTCGAATCAAGTGTTACCTACCTTCCTCACAATGGTTCCATCATCGTAGTCTCATCGGCTAAGTTCTGTTCAATCTGACGATATGTATAAGGCACACTTGCATATGGCGGGTGCCAATGTGTAGTTTTTGTGTCACCACTTGGCCTGCACAGGTCTAGGGTATCCATGCTTCGGTCTTGCTTTTTCATGCGTTTTTTTGATAATGCGGTCACAAAAAAAAACGTTTAACTCCTGTACAAGCCTTAGAACATACAGACATGGAATGAGCTTGTCTTGTATATCTCCATAGAAACAGTGGCTCCAATGTCTGGGTACTAAGTCGACAGGTGATCGACAGTCAGCTAACTCAGTAGACCGTTTAGTAATTTTCAGAAATTTAAACATTGGCAAGAGTTGACGTTTGTTTATGCACAATTCGACAGAGCAGTCAACATACGAGTATGTCAATATCAAACAACAACTGAGTAAGCTGGCTGTCGACTTATTCGCTAAATGTTGAAGCCAGAGACATACAGGACAAGCTCATTCCATGTACTGTATGTTCTAAGGTTTGCTGACCATATGTGGCAAACACATTTTTAATGCATATCGCCGTTGCAAATTTGTAGTGGAAGTATCATCACTAGGTATAGGGTATCCGTATTCCGGGTCCGTTTCTATCTCGTTTTAACATAATGTTGATCTGAATGATTATTTGAAATTGGGCAGTTATTTGAAATTTGCATTATTCCAATCAACTTAATGATGTTATCGCGAACATGAAAATCATAGATAATCTCTGGGACAATTGAATTGAATTCATTACATGACATTTTTATTGTTTACATGAATTAACTGACATTCAACGACAATTAATTATTGTGTTCAAGCTATTGAGTAGAATTTCTCTAAATTATAGTATTCAGGCACTATACAATTTGGTTGTTTGGCGAGTTCGATTTTTTTTGTAACTTTTAAATGCATTTGATTGAGGGGATTGAGTCAAGCATTGACGGTGATTGATAGAACGTTTGATTGACTCAACCGGTTGACGAGGGTGCTTGACCGTCTAGGACAATTTTGTCATTGCGTCAACTACTCGATAATTACTGCGCAAGTTTCCATTATGATGAGTTCTAGAGTCTGGGGAGCAATGGTGCACATGAATTTCAGGTCTTCCGCATCCATGCCAGAAGCTGGGTACCTCAATGTGATAGAAAGTCTCTCAATTGCAGGAATTGCTTCACGCATATTTAGTGTGGACACGACAACCTTTCTAGGTCTTCGTTCCTATTCTAGTCCATATATTAGGAGATCTGTTGTCTAATTTTTTGGCAATAATGTAACCTTACATCGTTATTCTGATGTTTTTTTTATTGATATGTACAGTCATTTCCACAAGAGCGTATACTTTGTAACTTTTTAATGCACCATTTCTCAAAGAGTGGTGGGGGACTTTTAGTTACCTGCATTTTTCCTCTTTTTCGCATTGTATAAATTTGGTCATTCTAAGTTCAAGTAGGAGAGTGATAAGACGTCAAGTGAAATGAGTGCGATTTACAAAAAACGATTCGAAGCTGTGTTTTTAGTAAGTCATCCGAAAGGACCAAAAATGACACCTGCATCGGCCGGAAAGTACCCGAAAGTTTCGACACAGTTTGTGAATAAGTGGATAAAGCGTTTTAAAGATACTGGAAATGTAGACGATCTACCTGGTAGGGGTAAAACCCGAAGCACTTCAAAAACCCAGGATAAGGCCATCATTGATATTTTTAAGAAAAATCCGTCCGTTACTACCTTAGTGCAAGCAAAGGAAATGTTATCGAAGAAGAATATTTACGTGTCCTTGAATACGATTCGGCGAAGATTACAAGAGGAAAACATCAAAACCAGGTATGCCTTGATGAAACCATTACTTACCAAAAACCAGAAGCGAAGACGTGTAGAGTGGGCTAAGGAAAACATCGATCGTGATTGAGACAACGTGATCTTTACGGATGAATCAAGTTTTGCTGTAAATACGTTCAGGAGACGAGTGTGGGCACAAAAAGGAGAAGCTGTCGTGAACCGAACCGTTAAACACCCTGTGAAGGTCCATATTTATGGATGCTTTTCTGCACGCGGTTTCGGAAAATTAAAAACGTTTACCGGAATTCTTACTGCTGAAAGGATGATCATTTTGTACAAGAAAGGATTATTGAAGTCTGCTAGGATGCTATATGGCAACGACAACACTGATTGGTTTCTACGATCCGAAATATAGAAGACGGTTGTGTACACGCTGGAAAGAAGAAAATAACATTCAAGTACTTGATTGGCCTTCGCAATCGCCGGATGCCAATCCTATTGAAAATGTTTGGGGATTATTGAAGCAGAAGCTTCAAGGAGCTTCAAAATCAATCCAAATCAATTTGGAATAACTTATCGACAGACTACGCGGAAAAATTGGCCGAAAGTTGTCACCGAAGATGCCAGTCAATTATCAATAGTGACGGCGATTGGACCATGTATTAAATATAATTGCGAAAATGTATTTTGTATTTACTTTCAATAAAAAATAAAATTTCTTACTTGTAACATTTTGTTTTTATTTTGTGAGGTATACGGTCTTGTGGAAATGACTGTAGTTCCTTAGAGTAAGGAATATCAGGACTGGAACATAAGAAAGATTTAGGCAGCAACTTTGTTTCAGCTAATAAATATCTTTTTGGACACAGTTTTGCGTAATTTACACGGCAAATTGCATTTAAATGGCACTCTATTACAAGGAAAATTGAAATTTCAATCAGTCGAGATGAAAATCGGGAAATCTTTCAATAATTGACATTTAGCGACCCACTTTTTTACTAGGCATTGACAATTAACTACCCAACGAATTGGTCAACTTTTTGTTGTTGTTTTCACATGTAATTTTTGAGCTATATTCCAATCCTGTTCTTTTTTTACATCTGGGTAGTTCACTTAGTTCAGGAAGTGCGTTGTCATGATTTTTTTTTCACGGTTTTTAAATAATTTTAAAGCCAAGGGCACGTTGATGTTTTGTTCAAACTCACCAACAAACTCACGCGCAAATATTTCGTAACTATTTATAAAAATAATTATTACGATGAAGTCATATAATAGTTTACTTAAAAAAATTAATTTGTAATTTGTGTACGTATTAGCAGTCAAAATAATGCCGAAAGTTAATTTCAAAAGTCACACGTACCAAAGATTAGACATTACAAGATACCGCACTTCATACAAATTAACGCAGTTTCCTAGTAGTTGCATATGTGTTGGTTTTCATAGTGCGTACAAGGGGTAATGCCAACTAACAAGCATGTTACTCATGCAATGAAACGTCACATACTATTTTACCTTAACCCCTAGCGGGGCATAGCGCGTCAACTACTCCTGCGCGCCATCGTGCTCTGTTCTGGGCAATGGGGCGCAACTCCCCAAAAGACTTACCCAGTACCTGACACTCCTTTGCCACAGATCGACGCCATGTGATTCGAGGACCCCCTCTTGGTCGGCCTTGGTTGGAAATGGGGTTCCATTTCAGGCAGCTGTCATTAGTGAAGTGTTGTCGTCTCTATCTCTTTAAAGGTGATTTCCCTTTGAATTATTGGCACCGGGAAGTTTATTTGTGTGGGTTAATTTGTATGAAAGGCAGTATCTTTGTAATGTCGTAATCTTTGACACGTATCGCAAATGGCCAAGAAATACGTTGCCATAATTCTTGAATGTATCAAGGCAGCTGTTGACAAAATAAATCATTGAGTTTTTTAAAACACCCGATTGTTTGTTTCCAAATTTTACGACAGTACATGATTTATAATAAAAAAATGCAATTGGCAAGGTTAGGCAAAGGGTGTAACGACGAACTGAGCAGCAGTACGTGTTTGCTGCTCAGTTTAGGAATTATGGGCAGAGTTTTTGCCCGCTTGTTGGTCCAGACGTCACACAATTATTAAAGATAACGTGTTTCGAGGGGTAGACAACACGAAACAAAGGAAATCCCATTGACATAGAAAACCAAATTATCAGAAAAATGAAAGGAAAGGAGAAGGATAGACCGTGATCCGTTCACCTGCTCATGGACTCATCGACCCGCCAACTCGCCGATCGATGGCTTTAAAGTCGCTTAGTGCCAGAAGCGTTCGGAAGCCTATAGGAGGAGGTATATGCTAGCAACTGCACCATTCGAAATTTATTTACTACCGCAATGTCAACCAGGCATTGCTATACTAGAGACGTTTACGCGCCCATGCTCTGGCGGTCTTAAGGCAATCAACAGCTTAGAGGTCTGTTTTGCTAGACAACACTCTGCGTCGATCAAAAAAATACACACAAATAGTGCTACGTGTTCTATGGGTTGATCGCTAATCGCAAACAATGTGCGACGATCGTGTGCCTAGCAAAACACACCTTAAAGGTCTGTGTACGTCGGGGCTACCAATGCGATGGTAGCCCTGCGACGAAAGTTCATCGACGATCGTGCACGGGGTGTGTTGTTCCTCGAAGCGATGATCAAATACAAGCAATAATAAAAGCATCACGTGGACGAAATATACGACAGCGACTTGGCTCCCATCTACAACGCAAGTTCCCACCAAGAAGCCGAACCCGCGCACAAACAAACATTTTTCTTGGCATGCACAACGTCCATCTCAGTCAGCCGACATGCACAGCGGCTGCGACGCCCAAAAACGATAACGACGATATCCTATCTCCTGCGATGCGACTGACCAAGCCATGAGATGCTCGTTGGCGAACGTAGTCGCAGTCGTTTGGAGGAACAGAGCTCCATAGACAATACCCACAAATAGTGATCAGTGCTGATCGCTGAGCTGGAATAGCTGCGATGTCGTCGCATGGATCACCCAGAGGAGCACTGACCTTAACACTGCTAGAAGCGACTGTAGTACGAGTACGATTGTAAAAGCGACTATCACGGAGCACTATCAGAATCAAAATCACAGAATCCATCCAATTGAAGAGTAGGTTGTAATGGACGATTTGGTGGGCATCCGATGATGCCCGTAGGGACGGAGCCTAATACTTTGGACACACGCTGTGTCCGAATTAACATTCGGCGAATGATGAATTGCTGGCAATGACGAATTGGACATACACGCATTACTGTAAACGACATTCCAACTGCCACTGCGAAATCGACTTACCACTGTACTTTACGAATAAATATTATTCATGTCGCTTAGTAACGAATAAGTCGCTTAGCAACGAGTGAATATTATTTCTACTCAATGACATTTTGTCAGATAGGCGGCACTGCATACACAAAGAAGGAATCACTTTACTCTGCCAATTGTTTTTCGTGAATTATCATTCGCACATTGTTCGAATGATCATTCACAAGGACACACAAAGAAATCGAAATATGTATCATTCGAATGGGGATGATCATTCGCGTGCATCGTGTGTCAATGTGTTAGGTAGCATGGTAATGACCGTGAATGTCGGGTCGTCCCATCTGGCAAACTGTCAATCGCTTCTATCAATACAAACTTCAACATGTTTTTCTGAAGAATGAAGTCCACCACTACGAAAAATGATCAGCATTTAAGCCAATTATATCCACTGTCCCTGGTTTCGTCCACATGATGGATTTTATTCATCAGGAGCTGCTTTAATCACATCGGTGAAGCAGCTCGATCAGGCCAGGTATTTGGTATTCGGACCTAAATCGCCCCTGGATACTTTAACATGGGTTCTAAAGGTTGAATTTCATGCAGACGGCAATATTCTATTGATCAATTTTTTTTATAAATTTTTTGATCAATTATTCTCATTCGCAGTACGACGTTTGAGCTTTTTCTCAAATTATGCAAATTCCATATAGACATCTCCCTTCCGGCGAGTTGTTGAGGCTAGCTCTGCAGCCTTTTGAATCGCTAGCACTTCCGCCTTGAAGATACTGCACTCGTTCGTTCGGCAGTCGGATCGATAGATTGTACAGGAGTTCCGGAGCGTGAACTACCGCTCCAAACCCACTTCCATCTTTGAGCCGTCAGTGTAGAGATTTAGTGATTTCTTCGGCACATTCTCGACTGTAGCATAATAATCTCTATCTGGTATAAATACCAAGAAGTTTTCGTTGTAGTCCACCACTGCTTTAGTGAAGTCGGGGGTTGTGACTAGCAGTTCGCTTCAGCTTCTAAATTCGGCCTTAGATAGGGGTGAAACAACCAACCAATTTAATTTCAACTCGGTTCCGTGGCCATGGATGTTTGTGTTGTCTCAATCATTGCGATGATGATGGTTGAATATTTATGGCAAGGGGATGATGGCTAGATGATAAAGTTTGGGTGAGGATTTCAGTGTCATGTGTGTATTGTATGCACTCTGGGCCAGATCGATCTCGAGGTTCAGTTGCACCAATTTCGTGTCGATGTTGAACCGAAGAGGCGAGAACGAAAAATTTCGAGTTAGTCGAGTAATAGGGGGAGACCCTAAATTGGATTTTTTAGTCGGTCGAGACTGAAATCATTGACCGAATTACTATTGTATGATGATGATTTCATTATTTTTGTCGTTGGACTCATCAACTGATGCCTTTTAACACGGGCTCACACGAGAATCCGAGTCGATGAGTCCGCCTCACCGGTTGACCATGTGAAAACCTCCATTTAAGTTTATGTTAAATCTATCGGGTCAATGAGCCGGTAAGTTGAATCGTGGGTCTCTGATCAATCGAAAAGGTTCGTGGAATTAAAAAAATAAAAATAAACTTTCCAATAGGAGAAGTTACGTCTCAAGTTTACGTATTTAATTTCATATTTGCACAATCAGTTTTACATGAAAAGAACGTGCTTACTTATAATAAATGACATCAAAGGCTAGCTGTATGCTGATAATTGTTGTAAGTTCGCGTATTATGATCATGTTTAGTTTCAGTGAACTACTACAAAAATATGTTTATATGTGTCTGAGCAGCATCGTCCAAAATGTAAGATTTCATTTTATTTGCAGTTGAACAGATTTTTTATATTTTAGTGAATCTGGTAATGACATTTTTTTTTTTTTGCAATAAAACGAAAATTCTACACATGGTCTTCCATGTTGTCGTCATGCCCTAAAAATTGCAATTTAAGTTTCGACATCCATTCAATGACATCTTACAGGTTTAAAAGCACAAAAACTAATTTATAATGGTTGCCTACAATTGTTTGTTAAAATTGTTGAAATTGTTGTCCTCTTTAGTCTGAACAAACAAAAGAGTATGATGACAAAGCAATTTCACTAACTTTTATAACTATCATGATAAGTACACGAGCATGATCCAAATTTCAGGATAATAGCCACCCGCTGCTTAGTGTCACCATATACTGTCGAACTCGAGCACGAACCTGGTACAAATTTCGTCTGACACACACATACACTTCACATAGGTGTGAAGAAAACCGGTCCACTTGTACTAGGTTCGTGTTCAAGTTCGACAGTGTATGGTGACACTTATGTTGCTATTTCAACAAATGAATTTCTTGTTTGTTGAATCATTAGCCAAATTGAGAATGACCTGTGTCTGTAGAATAATGATAGACAATAGCTGCGTCCAGATCAGAGCAGAACAATAATTGCACGCCTTGCACTAACAAAATTGTTCTGCTTGCTAGTGTAATGTGTGCGATTGTTGCTCTGGATGCCAAAAAATCGCAGGTACCGTGTAAATTTTCAGAATCTGTTTGATAAAACCAAAGCTCTGGACAGAGTAGTAATAAAGGAGCATAGAATACAAATGTGTACGTAGTTTCCTTGGGCGACGGTAAAGCACCATTCGGTGACGGCTTATTATACCTTATTTATATCCATTGGGTTTACATGTTCATTGAGAGGGTTATACATCTCCAGGATTCAAGGACTTATTGGTGTTCCTGGTTTTGACTCACCACTGCGAAGTTCTTGCAACTCCCCTTACAGTTGAAGCACATGTTGGATCAATAAAGTCCTACCTTTTGGCATCTACAATTTCGTTGGTCGTTGTTTTGTGTATTCGCAGGACATAAGATTCAAAAATAAGGAGCAGGGGGGGGGGGGGGAGAGGGCGGTCTCAGGGCCAGAATTTTGATTTCCATCCCTACTTCTCAAGATTTTTAACCCCCAACCATTGCTAACGTACTCGGTAGCCGTGTGGTCACTGCTCTACGATGCTACATCTAGAGAGACGGAGGTTTAATTCTCGGCGTGTTAGAAAAACTGCCTCCGACTAGAACTAGCTAGAGCAGTTATCTGTCCATAATTAGGCCCAAATATTTAACACTGTCAACAAGGTGTGTGTTATTTCGTTGCGGGTGAGTGTAAAGGTATTATTTCCGTTTTTGTCATGTTTGCCTTAATACCTGTCTATTCGGTCCAGATTTGGATCTGGTCCAGCGCCGATTGCATAAGGTCCGACAGGGTTTGAGGGAACTTACCTCTCACAAGCACTATAATGTCATCGGCATATGCCACCACTTCGAAGCCGCCGCTGGGTCTTAACGGCTCTAGTATTTCACTCACCGCCATGATCCAGAAGAGAGGGGATAATATCCCTCCTTGCGGTGTTCCTGTGTTTTTTGTTTTCTCTTTTTTCACCCTAATAAAGCACATAAACAGTATCTAAACGTTTTCAGTTCTGCAGATACCTGTCATAATAACCAATAGGTTTATATCCTCCCCAACTACAGTCACCGTCTCTTTGCTGATGAGATATCAACAAACCGCCGCGGTTTTTGGAGCGGCGAAATTTCATTTAAATACAATGTAAATTTGGAAACCGCGGCGGCTGCCGCTTGTTTCCCTTTATAAACATCGGATGCCGATCTTCAAACCGCCCTTTAAACCTAAACTGCAGCTTCCAAACAGCGCCTAAGTAGTTTATAGACAGCATACCAGTCAACTTTAAGACCATCCACGAGACCTTCTGTGAAACCAGTCACGAGACTTGCTGTCAGATTAGACCAGCCATTGGATATGCTTTTCGATCTGCTGTCAGGAAAATGAATAGGTGGTTTGATAGATGATGCAAAGTACAACCTGGTGGAGCCTTTTCCGATTTTCTACGGAAATAACGGTACATTGAGTGTTCTTTGATATTAGTGATTGATGCATAATACGGGCACTTACCGTGGTCTCAACCATATGCCTTCCTCTTTCTTTTTTAACCAGGCTTGGGACTGGCTTTGGTGGACTTAAGGCGATAGCCTTTTTATGGCCTCGTAGTTCATAGAAAACTAGATATCAGGTAAATAAATAGACGATTAACACACAAAATCATGCCAGTTTTACCATTACGAGATTGACAGTCTCATTCCAGTGTACATTTTCGGACGGCAGCTCAGAGTTTATAGAAACCTAGATATTAAAGTAAATAAATAAACGATTAGCGCACAAAATCTTGTCAGTTTTACCATTAATAGATGAAAATTGGGCACTAAGTCAACACAACAACAAAAAATGCATTCTATCAGACGTTTCTTTGAGACAACTCGAAGATATCTGAAAATTTAAGAATTTTAGTAGAATTGGATTTAATTTAATTTTCACTTTGCAAAACAAAGAAGTTCGCACTTACCACCTTTCCAGATGATGCAACATTTTCCTCGATGGAATAGAGTTATTTGACAAGTTGGTCCTTTTATTAGAAAAGTCCTGAAATAATTAATACATTATACGAGTATATTTATATTATTGTTTGCATATGGCTTACCTTCATGTGGTTTACATAATGATGCGGTAGATTAAGCTCTGTTCATGCAATATTGAATGTATGCTGGTCCCACTAATGCCTAAGGTTGTCTCAATCTCACGATAGGTCACATGACGATCTTGCAATATCAGTTCGCGCACAGCATCAATGGTTTCCGGAAAAACAACTGATTTTCGACGACCTTCACGAAATTCGTCTTAGAGTGAACTACGACCTCGATTGAATTTACCATACCATCGATAAACACAGGTCCTTGACGGGGCTTCATCGCCAAAAATTGAATTCAGTTCATCCATGCACTGTTGCTGAGTTAATCCACGTCGAAAGTTGTAAAAAATAATCGCACGAAAATGTTCACGATTGAATTCCATTATTTGGCCGAGATTAATCTTTTAAGTTACTGTAAAAAAACACAAATAGCGCTCGTATGTCAAAACGTTCTGAGTACGTATAACCTCAAAAATGTCAAACTTTACGATAGAGCTGTCAGTTGCCAGATTGCAACATATAAAAGGCAACCTCCGTATCTTCGGCAAGCTAGCCAAGGGCTAGCTTGTTAAGAATTACACGGTCAGGTAACTTGAACATAGCCTCGTGACGGAAATGGTTCGAGCGAGTTACCGTACTATTCCTTATTTCTAAGTGTGCATAATTTAATTTGCTCAGTCATAACGATCTCCTATTTTCATCGCGCGGAAATCTTGAAACACAATTTTGTATATAAATTTTTGGAAAAAAATATAAAGCCCCCAAGAAATCTTCTGGCGTAGTTAGAGGAGGATGAGTGACCGCCATTGCATTGTAAAAAAAGAAGTAGACGATCTGCGTTAAGTTGACAGTTGTCAAGTTGATGGTTTTGCTCGCGCGTTGACATCGGAAATTTCACGATAACATATTATTAAATGCTGTATGCTGTTTTTCGCATTTAATAATATGTTATCAAATTGCCATTGAGAAGATCGAAGGCTTTGTCATGGAGCTTAGAAATTCGCATTTACCTGTGACACGATACACCATTGGCATGAAAGTTCTTCTGGCTTCTGCAACTTGGCACCACGCACGACATTTTCGTTTTTGTTTATGAATTCTGCAATGTGAATTGACTTTACTCTTGCCAAAATATTTATTCACTATTTCTGCACGAATGCTCAATCGCGTAACTCGGTTCAAGAGGTAGAACACTTTGAAATTTGATAATTTCTGTTGTCGCGAATATGTAAACAGACTCAAGATGACATAAATTTGACACAGATGTCCTAGAACTGTCTATAAAAAGAAGTGGGGATGAATCTTCTTCTTTATTGAGTGGAAGCGTGAATTAATGTATGTCCCGCGTTTCCTCCAACAATTTGTATGGGGCACCCTCTCCTTTTTTTTCCCTCTCAAAGTTACGGATTCACATAGCTTTGCCATCTATGTTACTCACTGTCATTTATTGAATCAGTGCTAAAATATCAGGCCCGCGAAAACCCAACCATTGGCGATCGCGAACGATCAAACCAACTAGCAACAGAAGAGCCATGTAAAGAAACGCGAGCAATCAATCGTAAATGTATTAAAGCAGTGCATCAAGTGAGTTGCTGAGAAAGAGCAAGTGACCGAAGTGAGTGGTGAGCGTTCGTTGTCGAATGAAGTGAGTCGACTCACAAAGTTCAGTGTGATGATTGGACTCACTCATGTGCTACTCATCACTAACCTAGAGCAATATATTTTTTGTCAGTCGCACTTGAAGATAGTTTTGCCAGAAAACAATCAATAAAAACAAGTGACGTGGCCTTAACCCATCCACCCCCACAACGAGAACCTTTGATCAGCGATTGATAGGGACGTTTAAACTTTTATCAGAGGCAAATAATTTGACTTTTCTGTTTGCAAAATGAAAAATGCCAAACACGATAATGACAATTAGCCGATTCAAAGCTATACATAGATACATTTATTACATGCATATGTATAGAACCATTCATCTCTCATCGCGAGCCGCCCATACCATTTTGTGTCGTTGTTGTGTCTTTTTCTCAGACGCACAAAAAATCATTGAAATTCTAAACTTTTGAATTTTAAACATTGGACTCTGCAACTTGTACTTTTGGCAAACGCAACGTTGCTAGCAGACCATGCAACGTGATGAGAGTATATGTTGAATTAAGAAAAAAAAGAGTTGAAAAACAACGAAATTATAAACTTTAAATAGAAAGTCATAGTCAGTTCATATCTGAATTCGTCGTCGCGTTTGTGCAGTAAATATAGTGAGGAATAAGCATGATGGTGTTTAAGGAATTTGCGAGTTCGATATCAATGTACGATTTGTTGAAAGCAATGTACATATTTTCTTAAAAAAGAAATTATATTTCAAAAGTAAGTAATTTTCGGCTTGATGTTGCATTAAAAATAGAAAAACTCGGTATTCAATAACATATATTTTAATTCATAACAATAGGTAATTTGAAACGCCGAAAATAATCCTTGATTTTTCATGTAAAATATTTAGACATCATGTACGTACGCACATAATGCATAAATTGGAAGCTTGTCTCAATGAGTGACACTAAAGAGGTGAGCTTTCACCGAATTTGTCAATTTGCTGGAAATTGCAACATATGAGTATGTAGTCTGATTTTATTTTACTAATTCAGCTAGTTTAGGATATATATTTACATTTTTTGTCCTGTTACATTGGCTGGTATGAATAAAAAGTAGTGAAGTTCAGTATACTATTGTACATATTTTGTAGTAAATGCGGCTTTGTAGTATGATTGCTATGATTAAAGGAGCGTTCTTTTGCTTTTCTTAACTGTATAGGTTAGTGAAATAACACGCAATACAACAACAATGCTACCCTATATAGGTTAGCGCTTAACCCGGTAATTTATCGAGGGCCCATTCTGACCTGGATAGCTCACAAGTAAAGCTTTTATTTAGGACGCATCTAGCGGTTGATAGAAGAAGTTCATTCATTCCACGATGTCTACGCTATTTTCACCTCAGTTCATTTCAATTAGATTCAATGAAATTCCACATTATTTCCAATTGAAAAAGTGTTTTTTTGTCGAAATATTAAGAAACTACTCGGAATCAATTAGTTTCTTCTATCACAGTTGCATTTTGATAGGTTCTCTCGATGTAATAGAATAAAGTTTGTTTTAAATCGGAGGTACTGGGAATTAACTTATCCTACCGTCTTCCCGACTTTTGTAGTGTCCTGCAGGCCGAGGTTTCGGCGATCTCGGAAGCACTGACCTGGTTGAGGAATCATGTCGTGACTGCAAGAGACATTACTATATATACGGACAGTCAGCCTGCGATTCGCTCGCTTGACTCTGTTCTCACCACATCGAAAACTATTCTGGAGTGCCGCTCGGCCCTCATGGAGATGAGTTACTTTTTCAACATTACCCTCTTCTGGATACCGAGTCATGAGAGGTCTAAGTGTGCTGTGTTGTTTCATGGCAGCCCCTTAACCTAACCTTGTTTTAAATATTTTTCAAAGAGTGGGATTATACCACCGCTTAAACTCCAAACTTTATCTGAGACAAAATCCATTTCATATCAAATACATGCTTTTCACCTGTATGGGTTAGATACATCGTTTTTTTGCACAAAAGCTCGGGTTAACTACCCTTGACCTGGATAGCTGCAAAAAAACCCGCCTTAAAGCGGTGTTTACTATACTACAATTTTCGAATTTACTACAAAATTAAAATTTTTACAAATTTAGTATGAATAAAAGTAGTATACACTACATTTTGTTATGTAGTAAAAAATTGCAAGCTACAAATACGTTTACTGTAAATAAGTAGAAAGAAAACACTTAAATTTGCACGTTCTGTCTCAAAATAATTGTACTCAATTATTAAATGCATTAAATAGTAGCTGGGAATAATGAATTTGGTAGGTCTTTAGTTAAGATCGCCTGACACTAGCAAACAGCACGGTTGGGAACCACCTCCGAACGATACGTCACTATTTTACGATCGTCACACACGATTCATTAACTCGACACACATGGCGAACCAAATGATTCGCGACCACCATCGAACCACGTAAAAATCAATAGAACGTGCGGAAAGAAATCTCATTTCCACTGTTCAATTGATTTTGACGTGGTTCGATGGTTGCCGCGAACCATTTGGTTCGCCATATTTGTCGAGCTTAAGGTAACCCCTACCGAATCACTATCGAACCATCAATTTCATAGAACGTGCAGAAAAAAATTCTCCTCATTTCCACCGTTCTATGGTTGATTTGATTGTTCGATGAATGTTTGATCCTGATTGTGCTCTATCGTGTATGGCGAGAATTAAGCTCGACACACAGGTCGAACCAATTGGCTCGCGACCACCATAGAATCACGTCAATTCCAATAGAATGGTGGAAATGAGGAGAACCCTTTTCTGCACGTTTTATGAAGTTGACGTGGTTGCGGTATGGTCGTGAACTGTTCGGTTCAATTATCTGTGGGGACTAGTGATGGTTGTAATGACTCTTTTCACTGTGCCGGCATACAAGCTCTCTGACTCTTTCCAATGAGTCGTCCAAAAAGAGTCAGAAACTTAGTTAATAACAAATTCAATAAAAATCGTAGTTTTTTTTTAATCTCTTTTGTTTTTCTTTATTTTTTACGCCTGATTCGCAGTCGGTGACCCCCAATGCCATTTACTTAGAGCCAGCCAGATCGGACCACTATTTCCCATGAAAACTGGGTTGCCAGTTTGGGATGGCCATCCCCAATTTTTTTTTTCTCTCTTTTTTGACCCCAGATTCTGAGTCAGCGACCCCCATATGCCCTTTAGTTGGAGCCAGCCAGATCGGACCACTATTTCCCCATGAGAACGGGGTTGCCAATCCGGAATGGGCTCCTTTGACTCCCTTTGAACGGTATGATACGATTCGTTTTTGACACTTTTGACTCCTTTTGAGCGATATGAGCACTGTACCTGTAGTGGAAGTGGAAGCTATGTGTGTTTGTCTGGTTTCATCTAAAGTTGAGCTTGAGCAGATGATACGAGTACATAAGACGAAATCAAATTATTCAATTATGAAATTTGACCGATTCTGGTGATTTTAATGGATCTGTAATACAAATATCAAATATGTAGTATACGAAAATGCCTCACAAATCCAAATAGTTAACGAAAATCAATTTTGGTTATATTGGGAGTGAAACATAACCTATATTTTTTGAATTGTTATCTGTTATCGCATCACACGAAAATCGTACCGTGTATGTGCAGCGGAGATCGTCAGATATTTTGTGGCGATCCATCGTCAGATCGATCTGACGACGGATTGCACCGTATATGGGGGCTATTACAGTCATTTCCACAAGAGCGTATACTTTGTAACTTTTTAATGCGCCATTTCTCAAAGAGTGGTGGGGGACTTTTAGTTACCTGCATTTTTCCTCTTTTTCGCATTGTATAAATTTGGTCATTCTAAGTTCAAGTAGGAGAGTGATAAGACGTCAAGTGAAATGAGTGCGATTTACAAAAAACGATTCGAAGCTGTGTTTTTAGTAAGTCATCCGAAAGGACCAAAAATGACACCTGCAACGAAGAAAGAAAAATCCGTCCGTTACTACCTTAGTGCAAGCAAAGGAAATGTTATCGAAGAAGAATATTTACGTGTCCTTGAATACGATTCGGCGAAGATTACAAGAGGAAAACATCAAAACCAGGTATGCCTTGATGAAACCATTACTTACCGAAAACCAGAAGCGAAGACGTGTAGAGTGGGCTAAGGAAAACATCGATCATGATTGGGACAACGTGATCTTTACGGATGAATCAAGTTTTGCTGTAAATACGTTCAGGAGACGAGTGTGGTCACAAAAAGGAGAAACTGTCGTGAACCGAACCGTTAAACACCCTGTGAAGGTCCATGTTTATGGATGCTTTTCTGCACGCGGTTTCGGAAAATTAATAACGTTTACCGGAATTCTTACTGCTGAAAGGATGATCATTTTGTACAAGAAAGGATTATTGAAGTCTGCTAGGATGCTATATGGCAACGACAACACCGATTGGTTTCTACAAGAAGATAACGATCCGAAACATAGAAGACGCTGGAAAGAAGAAAATAACATTCAAGTACTTGATTGGCCTTCGCAATCGCCGGATGCCAATCCTATTGAAAATGTTTGGGGATTAATGAAGCAGAAGCTTCAAGGAAAGCAAATAAAAGGAGCAGCACATTTAAGGCGAACGCTACAAAAAACTACGCGGAAAAATTGGCCGAAAGTTGTCACCGAAGATGCCAGTCAATAATCAATAGTGACGGCGATTGGACCATGTATTAAATATAACTGCGAAAATGTATTTTGTATTTACTTTCAATAAAAAATAAAATTTCTTACTTGTAACATTTTGTTTTTATTTTGTGAGGTATACGGTCTTGTGGAAATGACTGTAGATAGATAAAGGGATGGGATATGAAAGAATGTATTACATTATATGTAATGAGAAATGTGCGTCGATTGGTTGTGCGTTGGGTACTATTTATGCGGGAGGCTAGTTTAGGAATTAATTTTACAGTGTGACATTCTTAAATTGAACGACTCGGAGGCTATGTCGTTGTGCCGAATCTTTCGCTTATTCTGTTGAGTCGTTCAAAATGAACGACTCATTACTGTGCTTCACATCACTAGTGGTGACCATTAGGGGATTAATAGAATTTTTTCTGCTCGATAATGGTTGGCGACCACTATCGGTGAAGTGTTTATTTTTCTGTGATAGTGATAGTTTTGAGATATAGGCGAAAATGAGCAACGTTGCTGAGAAGATGTTTTCAAAGAATTAACGTTTTAGTACCACTTTTTTAGTTAGCTGTTGGCATCATAAACATGGCTATTGAACGAATATGTAAAATTAAATGAATGCCTTTTCATGACTGATTGTTTTCAACTGGCAGCTGCCCCGGTCCGGCGGAAATCGAAAACCACCGCATTCGACTTAGTACAACTATCGCCATTGCCTTTTAGCGATCAAAAAACGTAAGAGTTCGCGATATATTTAGTTAGGAACACAACTGCCAACAGCTACAAGAACGAAGAAAACCGCACATGAAACGCAGTAAAAGCCTAAACTGCCAAGCGATAGGAAAACCGGGTAACAAATTCCAATTACTTTAAAAACCCAAGATTGACAATTTGGTTGATACTTGTCAATTTATAGCACATGCTACATGTAGATTTTCGAAATAGTGTTTACTACAACTTCGAAAATTTATTTTTATTCATACCAAAGCGAGAGTTTTTTGATAGAGTTTACTTTTGAGTTACTACAAATTTTGAAATTTACTACTTTATTCATATCAGGGATTATGTTTGCAAGTCATAGTTACACCTACTGGTGTTTTTATTACGTGAAATTTAGTTGAGAGGTGTCCACTACAAAGCCATCGCCATTTTTACTTACGAAACCCTAATAAGCAACCACTACCAATTCATATCTACTGCGAAGTTGAGAGTATCTTGTTGATCAGAGGAAAAAGTAAAAATATTCACAAACATTGAACTTTGTACTGATAATCACGCAAAACATTCTAAGCGCCCCCACACGATGACATCTAAATGAATTGGTTGTCTTTCTAAAATACATACATGTGATTTTTTTCAAGGTCCGCTAGAGTAAGTTGGCGCACATCTCGTGAAAAGATAAAAATATCGGACGACTTACGCCAAAGTGCAGAGTACAATTTCTCTTTTCGACTGTAGGAAGATATTTGCCGAGTGAAGGAAGAAATTTGCTAAAAATATAAAATGTACTAAATATAGCAAATAGATATTTTGCAATGTTATTTATGTTTTTTTTATAAAAAAAATTGTTCGGATTATATTTCCTGATAAATTTAAAAATTTGCAATCCTTAAAAATAAAACCGTTCAGGCCAAATCTAAGTATTAACAGGCTAACAAATTTTGTATGGGAATTTTGCGACGGAAACTCCACCTAAACTACTGAAACGATTTTAATGATTTTTACACAATTAGAAAGGTATTCTTTCAGAGGTGTGCACAAACTATTTATTAAAATCGGATAAATAGTTTAGGTGTAATTCGCTGAAAAACGAATGCGAGCTTTCGTCACTCCAGGCGCTTTTCATGTATATATATGCTTTCCTTACCCGAATTGCGCTAAACAAACTTCTGTTGTCGGTAGTTTTCCCGTTGAAACTTATTTTCATCAAAACAGCGCGTTTCCATAACGAGATCTTTATTTTTTCTTTTTCGAATACAATTGTTTCGAGAGACACTTGCTCTCTTCCTCAGTTCGTGGTGCTGGTCAGCAATTGTATTCGAAAAAAAAATAAAGATCTCGTTATGGAAACGCGCTGTTTTGGTGAAAATGCGCTAAACAAGTTCTATTGGTGCGCGTTTTAGGAAATAGTTTGTGTCTTTTTATACGGCCTCTTTATAGTTGTATGTGAGCTAAGCTGAATAGCGCTGATCAAGTTCGATTCGATTCGGTTCAAGGAGGGTAAAGCCTATGATTCAACAAGATTGAACCATGGGTACAGCCAAATGATAAGATACACACGAAATAAAAAAGGTACGGATGATCATGAACGCCGAATTGAAAAGCAGCATTAAAGAAATAGTTTTATCTTTCTATACGGTTCCATTAATAGGCACCGTCATACGATAAGTAAGATACACACGAATTAAACCACCTAAAGGAGATGTCAGAAGGAGAGGAGGAACAAAAAGGTTTAGCAAAGAAAAGAAAAAGAAAGAAAAAGAGTGCCTGTTCTTTCACTGTGCAGATATATGGTTTCTAATTCTTAATTATTTTATCGCTGAAGACAGCAGTCGAATTTCGTCTGCTGTCTCTAGATTGAATGGTCTTGGCCACAGTAGTGAGGTGTGAGCCGACGTAATTGTAGGTAGTTGGCCTTAAATATGGATTAATGTATGTATCTTATGCCTGCTGCAGACAATGGGCCATGATTGACAATTTGAAGCCATTGCCATCGTGTATCTACGCGTATAGAAGTTAGTGGAGACGGCATTTGATGGAAAATGGCTTTGAAGGCCATTATGAGCCAGTTGCAGCGATAATCGCCACAAACCATCATCGCCACAAACCGATATCTGCCCAGGTTAGCGATATCAACTGACAGCGATGGGCGACCGGTAGCGCAGTGTGTTGAGGCATCAATCTCATGCTTTACTACCGGCGTTTCGGGTTCGAATCCCGTCCACGGCGAAGTTCGTGGCCATGGATGTGCAGGAGGTTCGTGCTGGCAACTGCATTCTCCGAACTCAATTTTTGTCAACGAAACGTCAACTGGGACACATGGAACAGTTGACGCGCTATGCGCCACAAGGGGTAAGGGCAACTGAATAAAAGTTTGTGGCGAATTTTGCGGAAGGATTTGGCTCTCCGCCCGTATAAGATTGCGTTGACTCAAGAAATGAAGCCAACCGACCACATTCGCTAATTGGGCTCTGGACCAGATGCAAGCTAATGACGACTTTCACAAGAAATGAAATTCACTTCTGGCTCGATGGTTTTGTCAACAAGCAAAATTGCCTCATTTGGTCGAGTGAGCAGCCTGAAGTGATGCACGAGACACAACTTTATCCGAAAAAATTAACTGTTTGGTGCGGTTTTCATGCCGGCGGCGTAATCCGTCCATTTTTTTTTTCTGATGAAAACAATTCGCCAACAATCGTCAACGGCGATCGCTACTGGGCCATAATATCGGAGTATTTTCGGGACCAGCTCGACGTTACGAACTTGGACGATATGTGGTTCCAACAGGATGGCGCAACGTGCGTACAGCGTACGACACAATCGAATTATTGGAGACCAAGTTCGGCGCGCGAGTTATCTCACGCAACGGTCCTCGCGAATGGCCGCCTCGTTCTTGCGCAAAAGTCCAATTTTAGACCATGGTTAGCATCATCTTATTTGCTAGATCGTGACGGTGTGTTTTGTGCAGAGGTGCGTGATTAGCCGCATGTTCAACCGAGTTATTTACTCCAAGTGGGAGCCGAACCAAAGAGGATTGATATTCTACAACAGTGATCACTCCATAGAACTTTCCCCTCTGCCAACGGATTTGTATGTATTGAGAAATAGTATAAACTACACAGTATAGATACACAAGAGAATCAATTCATACAAATCTCCCGGCGGAGGCTAAAGTTGTATGGAGTGAGCTTTCTTGTGTAGTCTATACTATTGGTCAATACTCGGTTCAGAAAGTCCCGGGAATTTTGGTGGGATGGCGCCACCACTCTCAAAACGTTATCATTTTTCGGAAGTGCCAACTTTTTAATGAAGAATGTCAAATTTTCATGACATTTCATTTAGTAGTTTGGAAGCTATCGCTGTATAAGTGACGCTACTTTTGGTATTTCGTAAGCAATGGGAAAAAGTGAATTTCGCATTTTGATAAAACATTGCTTTGTGATCGGAAAAAACGAGAAGCAAACATTGGAATGGCTCCAAAAACATCACAGCACATCTGCTAAAACAAGATGATGGTTTGCTGAATTTAAAATGGGTCGTACCGAGCACCATGTTCGGGCCGACCAAATGAGGCTACCACTCCAGAAACATCAAGAAAATCCATCAGATCGTTTTGGAAGACCGCAAAGTGAAAGTGAGAGAGCTAGCAGACAATGAAGTTGTCGATCGGCAGTATTTTGAATATTTTGCATGAGCGTTTGGAAATGAAAAAGCTGTGCGCGCGATGGGTGCCGCGGTTATTGACAATTGATCAAAGGCAACATCGTGTCGGTGATTCGGAGGCCAATTTGGAGCTGTTTCGGCTTGATCGGAAAGAGTTTTTGCGTCGATTCGTCACAATGGATGAAACATGGATCCACGACTACACACCGGAGTCCAATAAACAGTCGGCGACATGGTTACAACCGGGTGAGAGTCGCCCGAAGCGCCCAAAAACGCAAACGTCGGCTGGGAAGGTAATGGCCAGGATATTTTGGGATGCACATGGCATAATTCTCATCGACTATCTTGAGAAAGGCAGAACTATCACCGGCGACTATTACGTAGCGTTATTGGACCGTTTGAACATTGAAATGAAGACAAAACAGCCGCATATGGCAAAGAAAAAAGTGCTGTTTCACCACGACAACGCACCGGCTCATTCATCGCTCAAAGCAATGGCCAAAATTGAGCGAATTACGATACGAATTGCTGCCCCACCCACCGTATTCCCCAGATTTGGCCCCCAGCGACTATCTGTTTCCAAACTTGAAAAGATGGCTCCGGCGAAAGAGATTTTACTCAAATGAGGAGGTCGAGTTCGAAACTGACGCCTATTTTGAGAGCCTCGACGTCGACTACTATAAAAAAGGTATCGAAATGTTGGAGGATCGTTGGATGAAGTATATCTCCCTCGAAGGGAACTATGTTGAAGAATAAAATCGATTTGTATCAAAAAGTTTGTGTTTTCATCATTTTTCCCGGGACTTTTTGAACCATGAACATACAAATCTACTGGCAGAGGCGTAAGTTCTATGGAGTGATCACTCTTGTAGAATATCAATCCTCTTTGGCCGAACCGTCGAATCGAGGCCCGGTGCATAGAAGGCGAAAGTGCTAGCCATTGCACCGTCCGGATTACTAATTTATTTATTAAAATATGAACAAAAATTAATACAATACCTTGGAAATTAACCGCTTATGCTAAACCATCACATTGCCCCCATCTTCCCAGTATATACCTACTACCCATTACCAAATCACATTTTATATAATTACACATGTTCCTAAATCACACAAAATATATATTGGATACATCAATAGCTCATACGATATTTGTCCTTCTTTTCAGGAGCTTTAATTCATTTGTTGTGTATTGTGTTTTTTTTTTGTGAATTCTACACTTATGCGGGGCTCTCATCATCAATCATCAAATAATTGCCGTATTACTACATGTACACATATCTAAAATAGAAAAAAAGAGGCAAACAAAATATCGACATATAGTACATTCATCTATTCTGAATAAATACATTCATCGTATAATCGTCAATATATTACTGCGACATACTCCTACAAGGATTCAATAGAATATAGACAAGAAAGTGGATAATTATTACACAAAAGTCACAAAATGTTCATCGAAGATGACGTGCAGTAAGTATTAGAATTATTTTATTTTTTCCTTATAAACGTTTCAAAAATTTTATGCATGTTTTAAGAGTAAGCAAATGTATGACTTAAAAACGAACACACTCAAGAGGAAAGTCTACTTATATTCGTATGTACTGGAGACAGACTACGAGAAATCCTCGTTCCTTAAACTTCCAAAGGTGCGTTTAGATTTCGCGAAACTGTTGCGCGAGTAAACTCGCCCGAAATTCACTCTCGCGCATCAGTTCCGCGAGTGGTTTCGCTAAATCTAAACGCACCTTAACAGCTTTAAGCTTTCACACTCCATATAGAAGAAGGTTACGGACGTCAGAATCATAGAATCGAGCTTTTCATCGTTTTTGGCAGAGCCAAAGAGGTTTGATATTTTACAAGAGTGATCACCCCATAGAACTTTCCCCTCTGCCAGTTAATTTGTATGTATTGACAAATAGTATAGACTACACAGTATAGATACACAAGCGAATCAATGCATACAAATCTACCGGTGGAGGATTGATACGTGTTACAATGGTTGCGGTTCTGAAAGCTTGATTTTTTACCACTGGTTAAGCAAATGACATTGCGCAACAGAGATGGCAAAGCATTATGTATCCGTAAGTGAAAGACAGACGCATTCGACTTAACATTCACACATGCGACGCACACGACTCATGTCGAAGCATCTACATACGAATCCCAACAGCAGAATGACAACCAACCAATTTTCGTTACCTCTGTCTCATGAACATGAACTAGAGCGAAAGAGACAGAGAGGGCGGTAGATGTATTTGTTTAGAAATCATGGGCTAGGGAAACGAACCAGGAATTTTTCCGGCCTATTTCCCCTCTAAATATCTTGTCAGATACGCGACACTCTCTCCTTCACTTACTACTTTGCCTTAACCCCTAGCGGGGCATAGCGCGTCAACTACTCCTGCGCGCCATCGTACTCTGTTCTGGGCAATGGGGCGCAACTCCCCAAAAGATTTACCCAGTACCTGACACTCCTTTGCCACAGATCGACGCCATGTGATTCGAGGACCCCCTCTTGGTCGGCCTTGGTTGGAAATGGGGTTCCATTTCATGGCATGCATAGCAATGCAGTTATCACTCTTCCGCAATGTGTGACCTATCCACTGCCATTTTCGCCTGCGTATCAATTCGTCGATTGGCATCTGAACCGTACGCCGACTTAGCTCTTCATTTGATACTGTTTCGGGCCAGAAAATTCTTAAAATTCGACGAAGACATGAGTTGACGAAAACTTGCAGCTTTCTGGTAACTCCTACGGAAACTTTCCATGTACTGCTCCCATACAAAAGCACTGATAGTACCAGGGAGCGAAACAGGCCCAGCTTGGTCTTGATGCTGAGATAACTGCTCTGCCAGATTTTGAACAGCATGCCGTATGCGCGTTTAGCCTGGTTGATACGACGAGCGATGTCCTGCTCCGTACCACCATTTTCGGCAACAATGCTACCCAGGTAGACGAAGTTGTCTACCTTCTCCACAGGCTGCCCATTAATATTGATGGCAATAGGTGTCGGATTTCTTTTTCGCAACGGCGGGCTAAGCACCTTGGTCTTGTTGGTATTAATCTTTAGCCCAACCTTGCTTGCCTCCCTCTCGAGATCTAACGCCATTGCGGACAGATCCATGATTTTGTGGGAGAGTAGGCATATGTCGTCAGCGTAGTCAAGATGTTGTAGATAAGAGGTCAAAGTCCATTGAATTCCTCTGTCGAGTCCGGATAGGGCTGCGTGTAACACATCGCCGATCACAATGAGGAATAGGATCGGTGAGAGGATGCACCCCTGCCGAACTCCACTGCGAATCTCAAAGTCCCCCGACACCTTACCTTTATGCAGAACGCGACATTTCGCGCCGTCATAGGTTGCCTTAATAATAGCCACAAGCTTCTCAGGGATGCCTCTCCTGCGCAAGGCCGCCCATATAGAATCCCGGTTCACACTATCGAAAGCCTTTTCGAAATCGATGAAAAGCAAGTGAAGCGGAGAATCGTATTCAGCGCATTGCTCGATGATGATTCGCAAGGTGTTAATGTGATCGACACAGGAGAATCCGGATCGAAAGTCAGCCTGCTCTTCATCAATTGTGCTTTCTAAGTGGGCCTTTAGTCTTTCCAGGACGATTTTAGCTATTATCTTGGCAACGGCAGGAAGCACACAAATGCCTCTCCAATTATTACAGTCTGTGAGGCTACCCTTCTTTGGAAGTTTGATGATCAAACCTTCCTTCCACTCAGTGGGAAAGGTCTCTGTATTCCACGCTTTATCAACAAGTGGGTGCAGCAAATCGGCAGTTACGCTTGGCGCTGCTTGATAAAGTTCGGCAGGGATGCCGTCAAGTCCGGCGGCCTTTCCTCGTTTTAGTGCAATAATTGCAGTGACTATTTCCTCTTTAGTCGGGGCAGTGGACCGTATACGCACATTTTGATGGTTAGCTAAATTATCTATATGAGGGGGAACTTCACCAGAGGTTACACGGTTCAAGACCGCGGCGAAGTGTTCTTTCCACCGCCTCATTTGATCTTCTTCCAAGATAAGTAGCTTTCCATCACTATCTTTCACCGGATGTTGGCAGGAGTTACGACCACCTGTAAACTCCTTGATGACACCGTATACGGCGTTTAAGTTGTTACTTCTAGCGGCTTCTTCTGCTGACGCTAAAAGAGAATTGGCATAAACTCTTTTATCGCGTCGCACACTACGCTGAACTTCTCGAGCTTTCTGACGGTAAAGGAATTCGATGCTGCTTCGATTGTCGTCTGATGCTGCAGCCAAACGAACTTTCAGCTCCTTTCTTTCAACAATCCGCTGCCATGAAGCGTCGGACATCCAGGGCTTATTCCGGCAATCCGGGTTTGGGCCAAGGATGGTATTTGCGCTATCAATGTACGTATTTCTTATGGCATCCCAGTTTTCGTTTATGTCACTATCTGGGTGACTAGTTATCTCAGCCGCTTTTTGCGCAAGATGGTCATTATATTGTTGTAAGACAGCTGGATTTTTTAGTCGAGCGGTGTTGAATTTGCGGGGCCTGGATCTTTCGTCGCTGGGGCGGCGCACGGCTGCAATACGCAATCGAACATTAGCGATCATAAGATAATGGTCTCTTCCCATCCCAATATCGGCACCCTTCTTGTTTCGCACGTCCAGGAGGCAACTCTTGAATCTTTTACTAATGGCAAAATGGTCGATCTGATTTTGTGTTCTGCGCCGATCAACAGAGGACCAACTGATTTTGTGGTGGTCCTTATGCTCAAACATAGTACCACCGATGAAGAGACTGTGAAAGTTGCAGAACTCTACAAATCTTTCACCGTTGTCATTACGATCACCAAGACCGTGTCTCCCCATCACATGTCTGAGCCCATAGTTATCAGCGCCAACTTTCGCATTCAAATCACCCATAACCATTATAATGTCACCTTTAGGTGTTCTGCTCTGAACGGCGTTTAGTTCTTCGTAGAAGGAGTCTTTTTCCAAGACATTGTCGGGTTCAGTAGGGGCATAACATTGTATTATTGAGATGTTCCTCATTTTGGTCCGGAACCTGGCGGTCAAGACCCTGTCAGAGACCGGTTCCCAGGATAAGAGACAGTTTCGCGCGGCTCTGGTTAAAAGGAGCCCCACACCTGACTCACGACGACTACCGGTAGCTTTACCGGAATACAACATTACAGTGCTGCCCGTTGGAGAGATGAATTCTCCGCTGTTCCACCATCTTATCTCACTAACTCCTAAGATATTTAATTTGTACCTCAGAAATTCACTCTCTAATTGAAGAAATCGTGCGTTCTGGGGACCTTCTGATCCATTGTCCAGGAGAGTACGCACATTCCAGAATCCAATCTTTGTCATTGTACGATAGCTAAAAGTTGTAACCGTTGAGTCAGTCCTTATCCGAGGCATAGTTGACGTTTCGTTAGCATATAAAGATTTCGGATAGTGCAAGTTGCTGGCATACACATCCTGTCCTTTGATTGTCGGTTTTAACGACAGGCCCTCAAAGGGAAAGGCCGTGGTATTTTTTTCACACCCCACACCACAGGGGTGCCTCAACCAAATCATCGCACCGCCATCACTGGCGGCTTGACGTTGGTTGGCAATGGTCAGTGACCACTGCCGTTCCAGGGGGCGCCCACGCGGAGGACTATGGAAGAGGAGTTTTTGCCCCCCCTTACGGATATACAATACTTCACATCTCTGTTACTGTCAAATTGTCTGATTCAATTAAGTTTACCAAAACGCAACCAATGGTGCAAAAAACCCAAAAAAGGATTGTTCACTACTTGTAAGACGTATCTTAGGTAATAAAATCTAGCACGTATAAATAAGAATACAGACACCCTTAGCATTGTACTCAAGATGGGAGCAAGTTGCTTCCGAAATACTACTACATTAAGTAAAGAATTTTGTAGTCTGAGCAAAAGTTAGTAGTCATCAGTTATAGTATTACAATATACATAATTCAACAATGTCGGGAACATAAAAGAAATAAGAACATGAATATTATACTAAGTATTAACTTATTTTTATTCTTTAATTTTTTTAATTAGAATCGACGGCTGATATCGATTTCATTTGATTGTGGCAAATCTCGTAGGTTGGCTGATGGCCGGCAATAAGAACTTGACAGACATGCATGGCCACATGTGAATATTTCGCACAATTAAACGATCGCTCAGAGTGTGGGCCAATTCGTTCGTAAAACCTACATCGATAAGTTCAACGTCAATGACATTCGCTAGTGTGTTGGCAGCTTGAATTAGTTCTCTAGAAAAAGGCGCCGAAATCATAAAGGCTCATCTAAGCAGCATCCTATAATTAGCTATTTATTTTTCCAATTAAGTGTGTAAACTACTAGGTAAGGTTGGATGGCAGCCTAAAGGCACGGCATTGACTGCTTGGGTTCATAGCGATACCACGTGCTTCCGATACCCATTATGTTCTGGTGTTAGTCGTTTCCAAAATATCTTTGTTGAGCTCGAAGGATCCTGACTTATTAGCGAAGCTCCAAAGACTTCTCAAGCTGAGACGAACTACTGCTTCTATGCCTTTGAGAAAGTACGCCCCATGAATTTTAATATTTTCCTAGCGAGTGCTGGACAATCGCGCAAAAGGTGTCTTAGCGGTTCCACTGTATTTGGTAGCTTTCAATTCCTGTATTCACTACCAATCATCATCGTTGCGCGACAGCCCGACGTCGGGCCTTTGCCGCCTGGATCGTTGTCCTCCAATTATCTCGGTCACGTGACCGCATCCTCCAATATTGGAAGCCCAGTAGTTGCGCGGCGTCCACATAAACTGAGCTCTGCCAACGAGATATCGGTCGTCCTCGCAGTTTCGCTCCGTCGACTCGTTTTGCGTTCATTACTCTCTTTGGCATGCCATCATCGTCCATTCGTTGTATTGTACATGCCCTGCCCGTTGAAGTCGTTGTAGTTTGACGATTTTCGAAACTTCCAGCTCATTGTACAGTTCATACAACTCATGGTTGTACCGGATGCGCCATCCATCTCGATGGCAAAAAGCCCCGAAAATCCGCCGCAGAACCTTACGTTCAGATGTGTTCACTACCAATGATCAGTTTTAATCTGTATGCGTGTTCCCCTAACAATCAGTGCTCCGTTAGTACGTCGACTAGTAGGGCGCACTTCCGTCAAGGTGTTTGGTGTGCTTTCTGTCATAGGAGTTCCACCGCAGCTCTCCAGTTGTCCCTCTGTTGTGGCTAGCCCCTTGTTTATCTAGTCCATCCGCGAATTCGTTTCCTAGAAACACGCTGTGACCCGAAACCCACCAGAGCTCCACTGTTCTAGCGGTCCCCAACATTTAGAGGGCTGTTAGATAGTTATACACTTAGTCTTAGGCTTGATGTTAACAGGCTGCAGTGCCTTTAGCACGGGCTGACTATCCGAATGTATGCGCTTATCTGACAGCCTGGAGGATAGATTACATGGAAGTTCTGGGAAATAGACTGCTGCACCCACTCCAGCTTCAATCTTGGAGCCGTCTGAAAAGAGGTTCAGAGTCTTTCCACGTCCACGCTCCAACTGTCGGGAAATGATCTGTATCGAGTATGTTAACTTTGAAGTTTATGCTGAAATTCTGTTTTTGTTTCGTATAGTCCGTATTATTAGGTGGTAACCTAACTTCAGGAACTTATTGTGTAAATTCATCCTGTACTCATCCTAAAGAAGTTAAAGTCGGTGCACTTGATCGGAAAGGTTATGGTCAACTGTTTTTTTTTTGAAAGCAAGAGCGTTCAGCTTACTGATTTACCCAGAAGAGAGTGGTACAATATCTGGAGGATAATATGCAGCACTATTGGCTAAACTGGAGGCTGTTGTTGTTGTAGCAATGTTCAGAATTCGGTGTGTTTGTTGGTTACATGCCTACGGATTCGTCTTCATCTCCGGTGTTGAGGGATAGAAAGTTAGCTGCCTCTATTGGGTTCTCCTACAGCGATCTAGGAGTCAGGTGCGTGGGTGCAGCTGGGCAGTGAAAGATATGGTTTACGGAAGTCTTTCCTCTTCCGGAGATATCATTGGTGGTATGGACGAGAGAACTGGACTCGAACCTAAGCCTGCTATTGACTGATTAACCTCCTCCCGACGTACGATGCTGCGATGGCCAACCTATGTGCGCCACTATCAAAGGGGGTACCCTTTTGTATCTCTGGACATCTCTTTCTAGGTCCCTCAGGTCGCGCCTGACATGTCTGGGCGGCGGCGTCTTGTCCATGAGGTTGGAGTTTGGGTGATCACTTGGATAGCAGCCCACCAGGTATTGCTTGGCAAGAAGCTGGTTGTGGTCCCTTAAAGACATCATCCTGGTTTCCTGATGTAGATGGTCCTGGGGTGACATCAGGAGACAGCCAGTAACAGTACGGAGAGCGGCATTTTGGCACGTTTGAATCTTCTTCCACTGTGTGTCACAGAGATTCGGCGACCACACAGGAGCCGCATAGTTGACCACTGATCTTCCGACTGCTTTATACGTGACCAGTACTGGAGGCTGTAAAACGTCGCGGTTTGCCATAAAATAAAAAAAAATTCTGCTTCATTAAGATAGTGTGCCGGTAGTCGCCATGGCTTATGTAAATTCACCAATTGAGAATCTAATTGATTGAACAACCACCTTGTGGAAAAAAATCTATACTGCAAAAAAAAATTGTACTTTTGGACTTTTCAGGCCGCGGCCACCTCGTAAAACTATTAAAAAATCAAATAGGTTGCTTGCATTCATTTTTAACCATTTGCGAATCATACAATCGTGTTTATACAAAGCACGTGTCTTATGTGCTAATATTTATGCTAATCGAAGGCTTGTAGAAATATAAACGCATTTTATCATGACAAAGAAAAATGATCATATGACAAGGCACAAAGGGCGACATTACGTATTACTCGTACATTCTTACACGGCTCGCTTCCTATTATAGTGCGCTCAGTGACAAACAAGTACTCGTACACTATAATACTGATAACAACTGATAGTATTTTATTTAGTGCTTGCATGTTGTACTTTGACCGACCGCAATAAACAAAATTTGATTGTTATGAAATTAAAGTGTTCAAGGTGGAATGTTGTAATATGTTTGGCAGAACATTTCAATCAATATTTTTATAAACAGTGGATGTAGAATACCAACTTCTCAAGACTTATGTATACTCGTAATTCGTATTTTTTAACCAGGCTATCATATTGACCATTAAAAGATGTGTTTAGTGTTTGGTAGATATAATTATCTTCAAAGGGAAGCCAGTGACATACGTCGCGTAGCTCTATGCAACGAAACATCCACGAGAAAGTCAACCACATTTAAAAGGATACTAATAATTCCTGTTTATTATAGTTCTGACCTTGTAGAGGTAGTAAAGATTCCAAAAGAACTTCACAATGCCTAGGACAATTAGTGCTTCTGCGATTTAAGGTGCATGAACTCGTCATCATTATTGTGGCGGTACAGCCTGACATCGGTCCTTGGCCGTTTGGTCGCAGGATGCTCAATGGTATTGGTGAATCGAGAACAAGTATCCTTTCGAGCCTCACTAGTCAGTCATGAGTCATGAAGTAGAGAATATTGTCCGGGTTTTTTTTTGCGGAGTGGTGGGTTTTGAACCCACATTACAGTGCTATAGGTTCGTTCTCATAGCATACTCGAGAAGTCTTTCACCTTGCTCATTCGCGTCAAACTGCCCCAGACAACATGATGAACATTTGTTATGTTAATTACCGTTACCGCTCCAGGGGCATGAGCGCGTCAACCTCAAGATATCCTTAGCTTAACAATGCCTTGTTGGCGTTTTGGGTAGTGTAAAATTCGGATGGTGCAGTTGCTAGCATACATCTTCCTATTCGTATGTGGAAGCTCTAATGTATTCTCTCACAGGTCGTTTTTAATTAATTTTTGACGAAAAAATCGGTTACTCGACCCTCCTTCGATAACGAGTTTCGATCCCGGAGTTGGTTTACGTTTCATGACCCCAGGAATCGATTGGCATGTTAGTCATGTAGTATCATATATCCGCAAAATGTTGTCGACCCGATAACAGTCGAACGGAAGTCGTAAGCGAAGTGAAACTTTCCAATTGAGAGATGTCTGCGGGGAGCCGGCTGCTATTGAAATCCAGCAGTATCGATAAAGCGGTTAAAAAGTTAAAGTTATATAACGGGAAAAGAAGAGACTGACGCCTCTACACACTGAGCTACCGGTCGCCCCAATGTTAACAGTGCATTAACAGTATGTTAACAGTGCACTAAAAGTATGTTAACAGAATGTTAGCAGTCTATTGACAGTTAATTAATATTACCTATGTTAGCAGTCCATTAGCGAAATGAAGTGTGAAGCTACTTGCAATAAACTCTACAGTGTGCATTCATGGTTTCTATGAATCCGAATGCAGCATCGTGGTAATTTAATCATCTAGGGCTGTTAAATTGGATGCCAGTGACACAATCTGGAGTCCTTAACGTAAAAACAGTTTTGACGAGATAATGCTGATCTGCTTGCGTACGTGGGGGACACTCGTTCTCCGTCTCAGGCTTTTTAATTTACGTCTTTGGCTACTTTCCAGTAGTAGCAGCAGCAGCAACATATTTACAGCAAATGTATTTTATATGCTGAGAGACCGTACTGATATGGAATAGAATAGTGTACGGTTGAATTCCGCCAAGAAAATCAGCTGATTTTGGCATAATTTGAGCTTTGAGATGCGTTCCACACATTATGGTATAGTAATTTAACTGACGTATGAGAAAATGGAAATATTATATGGGCAGTTTATAGCTTGAATAAGCTCATGTCCCTGTTAGTTAACAAGCAGTTTAACAGAGTATTAAGAAAACGGGCCTAATAGTATATGCACATCAGACACCTAAATGTTCATAGATTTGGAAATCCCGAAATCCATGCACACCATCCGTTCTTCTTCCGCCACTAAGATTAAGGCCCGTTTTCTCAATGTTCGATTAAACTCTTTGTTAACTAACAGGAACACAAATCAATCGAAGCTATAAACAGCCCGATAAGGATTTTTGTTTTCTCATACATCGAATAAATTACCAAGCCATAAAGTGTGGAACTTATCTCAGATCACAATTATGGCAAAATAAGCTGATTTTCTTGGGGGAATTCTACCGTCTACAAATGTATCATATTTTGCATTAGTGCGGTCTCTTTCACTGTTTTCATTCACTTTCATTGTTTTCATTTGAATTTGCAAAAGAGAACAGTTCTAGTTGTCAAAATCTCAGCATTCGGTATCAGGTGTTGGGTTTTTGTTTAGCATAAATTTTCAACCGGAAACCAGGAGTTGGGTTTTGTTTTAGACAAGAGATTAATCGAAGGTTAAGGGACGGTTTGCGTTTATCCGATTAATAACGCTAAACAGATATTGAGAAAATCAAATCATGCTAAATGGCAGTTTATTCTTATGACAAATTTTAATCGGACATTGAGCAACCGGCCCTAAGTGCTGTACATGTAAAATACATTTTTTTTCACTAGGACATACCGTGTAGAGTATGGTGAAATGTAAAAAGCATATATTCAGGCGAAGAAAGAACATTTCAACAAGATTTCAGCAAGATTTGTTTTAAATCTCGGTCGAAATCTAGATTAATAAATTTATGGTAAATCTTGGAGATTTGGTGGTAGATTTTCTTAAATCTCGAGATTTATCCAAATCTCGTGTAGTGTAGTGTGCAAGAGACATAAGATAATTAGATTAAGATTCTCTTGATACTCGCAAATGGTCGAGTTGAGAAGTAAGTAACTCATATTAATTCATCTTTGAAAGTTTGCCACAATTTTCACGTGATATAATATTCACATAAATTCCATCGGGTGCGAAGTTCTTCATATCAGCATACTATCTAATGACTGTTTAAAAAAAAATCTAATACAAAATGGTAAGGCGCCTAGTACCAAGCGGCTGTATTGGGAAAATTTGGGACGTTATCAAAGTATGAAGTTCAAAGTAGCGTGCGTGTTATCGCGGCGATATCAAACATGGTGAATGTGTAAAGATGCATTTATAGGAGTATAAATTAAAATTTCTGAAAATTAACCGGATTATTGTGATTAGAATCAGATCGATTTTTTTAATAAGTGATAACTACGATAAGAAGGTTTCTGAATGAACTATTTTTTTTAATGGACGTCCGGGTAGCTTAACGATGTGTTCATTTTTATGTCAGGCAGATATGGTCACCAATCACCATAACTGATTTGTTGAGTGTATGCAAATTTCGGTTCTACTGTTTTGCTAGACCGCTTGGAATGGGCCTTATTTGATTGAGATCCCTCTGATTTGTTAGCAGAGTTGTTAACAGAACAGTAATTTTATGGTGACTACACTATTTAATCCCGTCAAGGACGATTTTAGGCGAACGGTTAAGAAGTTACATGAATTTAAAGTCAATGGAACACTGGATGGCAGACTCTACGTTGAAAGCTTTTGAAATAGCTGGGACACTGACGTTGGCTCATTACATTTACACAGCGATACCACTCTTTAGTGAGAATAGCGATCAAGTCCCGGAAAAGCGACTAGACTGAAAATTAAATGATTGTTGATAAGATTTCATAAATCAAGATAGTGCGTTCATTTTATGTTACCAAGCGTTTCAAACACTTTCCTTTAACAAAATTAGGAGCAATAGCTATAGAGACATCTTAAATCTCAGTTGTGAAACAGTTTATCCAGCAGTTATTATAATCCAAAGGCAAAGGTTTTAAGGATAAGGCATGGGCGCATCAATATCTCTTGTAGAGATGTGCCTTGTTGACGTTTGGATAGCATATAAACTTCGGATGGTGCCGTTGCTAGCATGCACCTCCTATCCGAGCCGTCTTTCACTGGCAAGCTTGGAACGCTGTGGGAGTTCTAATGTTAATTGCCTTGACCCCTCCAGGGGCATGGGCGCGTCAACATCTCTAGCATTTTTATGCCTTGTTAACGTTTCAATAGCATATTTACTTCTCGGAAGTGCAGTTGCTAGTATGCACCTCATATTCGCGCCGTCTTCATACTGACAAGCTCGGAGCACTGAGAGTTCTATTACTACCCACAGGCAGTTTTTGATCGCGCCGAGATTTAAACTCTGAGCTCTAGATTAGTATCGGCCACCGAGCGCGATAGGGAGTTCTAATAGTACCCACAGGTAACTTTTATTAACGCGCCGGGGATTGGACCCATGATTCTGTAAATGCAGTATCTTAGAGTGGCGACCGAGACCAAATAAACAGTAATAACAGTAAATTGGAAGTTATTTTACACTTACTCCCCCTCGACCTACTAATGAGGTTCAACGCCGCGTGTAGCACTGTCAGACTTAAGGAGTCTGCGTACTGGACAGCGAAACCATATGGGCATAGCAACATTCTGTCCTCCCTGGAGGGTGCGATGCACAATATGCTACCAACGGACTACATCGTACCCGAAACAGACTTCGAGAAACACTTCGCTACCGGATATCCAACTAGATCGGAATGGTGTGACGAAGATGTGATGTCTGGATATGACCTGAGGATTTTTACCGATGGCTTGAAAATGCCTTGTGGAGCCGGTACAGGGTTCTTCGCTGAAGACCTCGCAGTCTCTAAGTCGTTCCGCATCCCTGATTTTGCTAGTGTATTTCAGGTGGAAGTGCTTGCAATTAGGGAGGCCTGCCGGATGTTGAGGCGCAATTTTCACGGATAGCCAGGCTGCCATTATGGCTCTCGAGGCGGCGACAGTGTCATCAAAAATAGTAAAACAATGTCGTCAAGAGCTGAACTCTCTGGCCACCCTTAACAGAGTCACCCTTCTCTGGGTTCCGGCTCATAAGAGTATAGCGCGAAATGAGCAGGCCGATCACCTGGCGCGGTTGGGCTCCGCCCTTGAAAGATCATATGCAGTGGCTGTCAGTGCGCCACTTAGTGCCACTAAGAGGGAAGTACATAAATCCTACATTAACTTAGCAAACAATAGATGGGGCGCATTATGGACATGCATTACCTCTAGAAAAATCCTATAATACACAAAGAACAAATGGCCTTCTGATAAGGACCCGTCCAGAGGTGGCCAGGATTGTCACCGTTACAACAGGTCACTGGCATGTGGGAGAGCACGCACTTGGTATTCCCTACAACGAGTGCTGTCGTAGTTGCAAGGACAGTGGGGAGAAGGAGACTCTTTTACACTCTTTTTTGTAGATGTCCGGCACTGACTAGGGCGCGGCACTTTTCTTTGGGAAGTGCATTTCTTACAGACATAACCGAGATCTCCTCTTTGAGAACTGGCAAGATACTTCATTTCCTAAATTCCACAGGGTGGATCTAAGGAAATACACCGCCCGACCTCTCTGACAGGCTTAATAGCATCAGTTTTCCTGTTACGAGGTTTGTGGTATCAAAACGGCGCGCACCAGCGCTAATTGGGGGGCTCTACCGCAACCTAAACCAACCAACCAACCAGATTGGAAGATATGCATTTACAGTGTACGCTCTCACAACCTGACACCATTGGGACCAACAATTTTTCATGAAAATACGATGAAAGGCTATTGCGGAACCATCAATTTGTCCTGCTACTAGAGGTTTAAGGTTCGTCGTTGGCAGCAAGCTGTTCGGCAAGGATGTCCAGCAAAGTCACGTTCAGTAGAGCCTACCGTAATGGCGACACACGCCAGCCTTTGAACTTTCTCCAACAGGCAGAAACGCATCCTATAGGATGCGTTTCTAAGTGCCCTCCACCACGCCACTATCCCATATATAAGAATGGGGCGCAAAACCAACACATACAGCTAGTAAACCACCCTCTGTTGCAGGCCCCATTTCCTACCTATAATAGCCCTTCTACACGAGTATAATGCGACAGTGTAGTCATGGTTGCCAATTCACGAACCTACTCTTTTTAACCTACTCCGTACACGCGGACTAGGTCGACCTACTCAGCAATCGAAAAATAATCAGGTCGAAGAATGATCAGTATCGAAGCATGAAAACGAACCCAGATCATATGGTTTCTTTAAGTTCAGGTCGGAGTCGGAGCAGTTGAAAAATGAACAGTGAATAGGTTTAATATTGTAGTTCCGTCTGTCAGTATCGGAGAATGATCAGATCAGATCGTTTAAATCTGAGATCAGATGAGAGAACTGAACTATTGATTAGATTAGATGGTGTGACATATATATGTATATACATATATATCTAATATATACGCTAAATTGTGGTGTAGAATGAAGTATATTTTCAATTGGATTTTATTGGTGCTGGGTCGAGTGAAGCTTTCCGTCTTTTATTGTGTTGCGGGTGGTCATGGCCGATGATGGATTAAGAGTTTTTTTGTCGGTCATTGCGAATCTGAAGTTCAAACGGCAAAAAACAAATGGGGGATCCAGAAGGGCAACATCTTTTTTTAATAAACTTGGCCAATCTGGCTGGAAAAAACTGATAGGGGGTCGATTGGGTCGCTGATTGCAAAGCTGAAGTCAGAATCGCAAAAAATCAAAAAATAAAGGAGTTTTTGACTGGCAATCCTGTTTTCTCAAAAACACGGCCAGCCTTACTGGAAAAGGCTGGTAGGGTTTTTTTTGGGTCGGTGATTGCGAATCTAAAATCCAAATGGCAAAATAAGAAATGGGGAATTCAGAATGGTGATACTTTCACGGCCAATCTTGCTGGGAAAAGCTGATAAGGGGTTTTTTGGGTAGCAAATTTGATGTCCAAATGGCAAAAAACCCAAATGGGGATCCAGAATGGCAACACTTTTTTTTATAAACACGGCCGAACTTACTGAAAGGAAGTGGTAGGGGGCTGATTGGGAATCTGAAGTCAAAATAGCAACGAAAAAAAAAACTAGGGTATAAAAACCAGCTTGCCGAAGGTATGATACCCTTCACGCTTCGCTTCGCTTCGTTGTGTTTTGTGGTACATTTGCCACTTTGAAATTAGTAGTAAAACTTGTTCCCATTTCACTGTTCCTATAAGAGGTATATGAAATAGTGGGCCGATTTCAACCAAATTTAGGAACGTGGCTTAGCAGTCAATATGATTGAGTAATATGCAATTTCATAAAGATATCCTTAGAAATAAAAATTGTTTTCTGATAAAAAACTTGCTTTTGGAACGGTCTTTCCTATGACAGCTATATGATAGAGTAGTCCGATTTTAACCAAATTCGGGACGGTGATTTCACTAAAAATACTATTGATTAATGTGGAATTTGAAAACAATATCTATAGAAATAAAAAAGTTATTCCCACAAAGACGAATTGTTGGACCGGTCGTTCCTATGGCAGCTATATGACGTTGTGGTCCAATTTCAACCAAATTCAGGAATGTGATTTGACTAAAAATACTACTGATGAGTGTGAAATTTGAAGATGATATCTTTAGAAATAAAAAAAGTTTTTCTCACAAAGACGAATTTTTGGACCGGTCGTTCCTGACAGCTATATGACGTAGTGGTCCTATTTCAACCAAATTTGGGTATGAAATTTAGCTAAAGATATTATTGATTAATGTGAAATTTGAGAACGATATCTTTAGAAATAAAAAAGCATTTCTCACAAAAACGAATTTTTGGACCGGTTGTTCCTATGGCAGCTATATGATGTAGTGGTCCGATTCCATTGGTTCCGACATATACACAGCGTGCAATAGAATTAAGGCTTTGTACAAAATTTCAGCACGATAGCTTTAAAACTGAGGGACTAGTTTGCATAGAAACAGACGGACAGACAGACAAAGCTTAATCGACTCGTCTCATCATACTGACCAAGAATATATTTAGTTTATATAAAATAGTTCGGAGATGCTTGCTTCTGTGCGTTGCAAACTTCATGACAAAGTTAATATACCTTATCACATCCGTGAAGGGTATAATGAAGGAGATTCTGAACGGCAATCCTTTTTTTTTTGAAAAAAAAAACAGCCAATCAGTCGCTTAACTTAAACGCGCACAAACGGTTTTCGGGGAAAATTACATGAAACATGTGCTCGGTAAAAATTAAATTAAAGTAAACGCTCTTCACAAGTGCGCACATTATTTCCCTATGGGAGCGCGTATGTTACCGCACCATCAGCTGTTTGTCATTGCCCAACAGGACAGTACTCGTAACTCATACCAGGCGAGAATGTCAACTCGCACCTCGCCCAGGCTACTTACCTCGGCCATTCTCGCCTAATATACTTTAATGTAAACCGACCATGAAAGCTCCACGCCATCTGATATCAATAAAATCCAATTGAAAATAGAATCCATTTTATTCTACTGCAATATAGCGATATGTAGATAGTCTTCTAATCTAGTCAGTAGTTCAGTTCTCCATTCTTATAGTTCCAATTACGACTCAGACTTCAATGAACCTAGTTCATCCACTCTTCTGTTCTTTCACTCCAACTCCATGACGGACGCAGATTCGTTTCATACGGAGTAGGTATGCGAACCTAGTTTCTTGAACCTACTCCGTTGTTGGACTCGGAGCAGGCCGACCTGATCCGCAAGAGGAGCAGATCATATCATGACTACGACAGTGGCCTTTTTAACTCGTTGCTGAATACATATTAGGCTTCCAGCACAATCTCCTATCCAGGATGAGCCCAAGAAATTTAGATTTGTCAGCGAGAACAAGCATAATGCCATCCAACAACGGCGGCTTGAATGAAGAGACAATCCCAAAGGTTGTAATACTTAAGGCGGAATTCCACTGAGGCAACATTGGGCGACATGACGCATGATACTTGCATCCTAGTGTTGCCTGTTCGACAATGTGCTACAAAAATTCACTATGTCGCATGCGGCATTTGTCGCTCTACGTCGCATACGCTTTGTCGTCTATGCTTGTAGCATGCGTCTAAACTGATTTCATTCAGGCAACTTGAGTTCGGTGCATCATGCATGACTTTACAAACGGTCGCGGCAGCTGCTTATTTGGTAATCGCTCTGAACCGTAAAAAGAAAAGAAGAAAGCCCCGTTGGTGGAGAAGACAACTATATGTTGCCAGTGCAGAAACTCAGTATAATTTGTACGGCAGGCTACTTGCTGACGATGAAGCTAGCAATTGATATTAGGCGCGTTTTTTTCAAAATCCATATAGAGCAGAGCAAGTTAAGACCACACAATTACACTAACAATTTGATCTGAGTTGCTCTCGATAGAACGTTAGTGCAGGATTTCTACTCTGTTAAATAGTTCCACATTTGAAATGCAGGCGGCGCAGGTGTCGAAATTTTAGAACAGTTTACAGTTTGGGAAGCACATAAAGTTCATTTCCTCTCAATAAAATGTCCGTTTTGTGTAATTATTTGGAATAGTAAATATACAAAATAATTTTACTGCCTAAAGGAAATTTGTCCGATTGTATATATGTACTAAGGATTTAACTTTTCTCTTGAAATTTGAGTTGACATTTGAACTCTAACTAAACCAAGACACACTCATTTAGCAAAGACAAAAGCTTACTCCGTTAAATCCGGATCGTTTTTTCGTCGCTTAACGTGCTCTGCTCTGCTCTGTACGAAAAAACGCGCCTATTGTTGATCTCGGCACATCCACGTCCAACAGAAAGCTTTAAAGTTCAAAAGCAAACCATTGCCCTTTTCTTTTGGGCGATGAGCTACCCCTTTTCGCGATTTTTTTTTCCGTTCGCGTTGAAATGCTGAACGCAAATTTTTAATTTTCTTTTTGATTTCAACCACCGTACAGTTGTATTTATCTGCCAACTGCTTCAACTTGTCATTTTTTAGTCGAACATCTCTATATACACTCATTTTATTGTTCCATAGTTCTGGTGAATTATGACAATCTTCAATAAAAAAAGTGGTTTCACTCCATGTCGCACGATACAAGCCGCACCGATCCAATGACTATCCGATAACGACGACACTGTTCGACACGTTGAATTTTGTCGAAAAGTGTCGCATGCGTCCTGGCAACAACAATCGACTTGTGGCATGCGTCAAGGAGACTTGTTTCTTGTCGCTTCATGTTGCTTCAATGGAAAGACTGTGTGTAGCATGCGTCTATGTCGCATGCTACATGTTGCCCAAAAGTTGCCTCAATGGAATTCCGCCTTCAAGTGTCGTCACACATTAGGTGCGTTTTTTTTCGTACAGAGCAGAGCAAGTTAAGCGACGAAAAAAACGATCCAAAGCAATTTAACGGAGTAGGGTTTTGTCTTTGCTAAGTGAGTGTGTCTTGGTTTAGTTGGAATTCAAATGTCAACTAGAATTTCAAGAGAAAACTTAAATCCTTAGTACATATACAATACAAATTTTCTTTAGTCAGCAAAATTATTTTTTATGTTTACTATTCCAAATAATTACACAAAACGGACAATTTATTGAGAGGAAATGAACTTTATGTGCTTCCCAAACTGTAAGCTGTTCTAAAATTTCGACGCCTGCTCCGCCTGCATTTCAAATGTGGAACTATTTAACGGAGTAGAAATCCTGCACTAACGTTCTATCGAGAGCAACTAAGATCAAATTGTTAGTGTAATTGTGTGGTCTTAACCTGCTCGGCTCTATATGGATCTTGAAAAAAAACGCGCCTAATGTCGAACACGAACTGGGTATAAGTGTCCTCCGAATGGCTCAAGGCACACACAAGCAGCGTTTTTTACAGAGCAGAGTAGAGCAGGATAAGCGGCAAAAAACGATCGAGAGCAGATTAGAGTAGCGACATAGAGAATAACTATGGAGGAGCAATTCGCATATACTCAACACTAAACTATTTGAAGCAATTCCAGTCGTAAAAAGTAAACAGAGAGACACACGCCCTCCACTGCGCAACACCCGCGCAGTCTATATAAAAGCACAGGAAGCACGTAAGATGTCATCCCCTCTCCTACTTCTCCTATTGGAACAATAACATTCCGCGGAACACCCGCCCGGTCCATATAGAAGCACGAGAGATGTCAAATTTCCATCCCCCTTCCTACTTCCTCACTTGTTCCGAATTACTTCGTTTCTCTCGCTCTTTTTCATTTCCTCTGATTCTTCTCTCTCTTCAAAGAGTAGCGAGCACGAAAACGGGGCATGTCTTTGCTGGGAGTGTGTCTTGGTTTAGTTTAGCATTCAAACGTCAACTCAAATTTCAAGAGGAAACTTAAATTCTTAGTACATATACAATCGGGGAAACTTCTTGTAGGCAGCAAAATTATATTGTATGTTTATTGTTCCGTATAATAACACAAAACGAACATTTTATTGACAGGAAATGAATGTTATGTGCTTCTCAAACTGTACACTGCTCGAAAACCTCGACACCTGTGCCGCCTGCACTTCAAAACGCAGACTATTTAACGGAGTAGAATTCTTGCACTTCTATCCATAGCAGCAGCGAAATTGTTAGTGTAATTGTGTAGTTTTAATCTGCTCTGCTCTGCACAGCTGTTAAAAAAAACCGCCTACAAAAAGGTCCACTTGTACCATGTTCGAATTTGTGTTCGCCAATCTGTGACCGGGGTAATACCTCATTACCATTATGATTCGGGCTAATTTCACATGGGCTTTCATGACTCGGGGCCCGGGGGATTCGTGGCTCTTTAAGTTGGAGTTTTCTTTCCTTATGAGCCTTATCAATGCACAAGTTTAGCTAAATAAATGTTTGGTTGTTTGCACAAAGAAGTCCAGTGAAGATTGCTTTTATTGCGAAACGATTAATAGCAACTGAATCTTGGTGGTTGAAGAAGAAGAAAACGGATGGTGTGCATGAGCTTCGAAATTTGCAAATCTATCTAGATTTAAGTCTCTGGTGTGCATATACTAATACACACCCTCATCATGATCTTCTTAAACGAATTCTGTCCGTTGCACTCTAATCTATTCGTCCGTAGATTAAAGTAAAGATTGGTATTATTTACAATTTATACAATACTTAACAATCACCTCCGACGGATCGTTATCGATCATTTCCATTCCACGCTCAACGTGTGGTCGTTATCAATAAACGTAGTCAATTGTGTTAGATTCTAACTCTCTTTCTCCCCTTTTACTCATTCGTGATATTTTCAAATGATAATGGAAACATGCTCTGCTCATACACTGAGATTTTCCACATTTTTTTTTAATTAATAATACGAATACGTCCTTTCCTCTCATGTTCTGAACTGTATATTGGTTCAATGTTTCATGAAGTAAGTTTGAGTATCTTTATCGGGTTTGTCGCTAAAATGTTATTGTCCATTAAACGATGATACGGTGTTATAAAAGCTGATAACAGAATACCGTTTTTCCACCAAATCATTAAAATATGATTTTATACTTTTAATCAGTTTAGTTGAAGTCGTGGTTTGTTCCGAAGAGCAGTACTTCTCAGGTCAACAATTTGAACTCCTTATTATTATTTTTTCAAAAAAATAATTTAAACTATATTTTAATTCGTGCGAAAAGTGCCCAATCTTTAACTTTTCCATAAGATTATACGTCAATCATTCCATATAATAAAAAAAATTTCATTTAATTTAATTGTTTAGATAAATATTTAATTTTTTTGGTTAGATCAACTGAAAATACATAGTTTATTCAAATATCCCCAAAGTGCAAATGATTTGTGCGAACTTTAATGATTTTTAATTAGAAAAGAAACTTCGACATCAAGAAAAGTGTTAACAGTGAGTTTTTTACTTTCATGTTTTCAGGATGGAGAGCTTCTGGGTGCAGACAGCAATTGGAGCTTTCAAGGCAATTGCATTTGTGTGTGATATAATTACATTGCCAGTATATTTAGTGTTACAACAACCATGGAAACGGAGACAGCTGTCCAGAAGAGTTAAGGTAATAATAATTTATATAATTTATGTGAAGTGAGTAAATCGGAATTATGCTCCAAAGTTCGAAAAATGCGATAATGGTTATCAAGTTTCAATGAACACACAAGAAGCATGCCGCGAAAATCTGTACCTATTTGGACTTTGACTTAGTGGTTATGTGCCGGTTGAAAGGTGGCCTCTCGGTTTTTTGTAGGCTTTTGAATTTATGTCGTTATCAGCATCATAGTCCAGTCCATTTGACATTTTACCTCGCATCAAATGTTTTTTTTTTGTGGTACATATGTCGTTAAGGTCTAATTACACGGTTTCGATTCACCGTGCCTCAGATTCAGAATGAATCCAATGCCACGGATATGCGACAAGGAAATTCAAACCTACAGTTTGGGCAGTTGGTACGAATCGTCGACTTTTAAAATCTCGATTACCAAAGCCGAGATTTTTTTTGTATGGAAAAATATCTCAAAATCTCGGCTGATGAAAATATCGACAGATAAAGATTTGGATAACTAACCTCGTCTAATCTCGACTCAAAAATATCTCGACTGATGAAAATATCGACAGAAAAAAAATTGGATAACCTCGACCAATTTAAAATTAATTTAATGGTGAGGTGTAATAATCCGTCATAATCAATAGCGTCAATATCATCTTCATCGTGGGTCGACAGTCCGGCGTCGGGCCTTGGCGGCCTGGATCGTTGTCCTCCAATTATCTCGGTGACGTGCCCGAGTCCTCCAATCTTGGAAGCCCAGTAGCTGTTCGGCGGCCACATATACTGAGCTCTCCCAACGAGATCTCGGTCGTCTAGGCAGTCTCGCTCCGTCAACTCGTTTTGCATTAATTACTGTCTTTGGAATGCGATCATCGTCCATTCGTTGTACATACCCTGCCCATTTAGTTGTTTTATGTAGTTTGACGATTTTCGAAACTTCCAGCTCATCGTACAGTTCATACAACTCATGGTTGTACCGGATGCGCCATCCATCTCGATCGCAAACAACCCCGAAAACTCACCGCAGAACCTTACGTTCAAATGTGTCTGGCATGTTTCCGGAGGGTCCATGCTTCATCGTAGCCATAGCATAGCACCGCTGGCGGAGCTTCGTGTTTCTGTGCACATGCTTCGATTTCTTATGGGGAGAACCGAGAAAAAATTTTTATTAGCTAACTGTATCCGTCGCTTGTAGTAGTCCGGATGGCGCAACGGTTAGCACGTTCGCCTTCAACGCACTGGGCCCCGGTTCGATTCCGAGGATTTACGTGTCGGACTATGAGCCCACTCAGCTGTTAAAAGAGTACCCATTATGGGGTAAATAACTCGGTTGAGCGTGTTGCTGATCACATACCTCTGCACAAAAACCGTCACGATCTAGAAAATGAGATGATGCTAACTCATCTCGAGGCCGTGGTTCAAATTGGACTGTTGCGCTAGTTATTTATTTATTTTTATCCGTCGCTTGATTTCGTCAGTTTCGTTTGGGTACCTTGACAACCCAGGTATATGAAGTTGTTCACGAACTCGATGTTGAGGTCCTCCACATTTTTGCTCGATTGTGCAGGTGTCCTTGTCGTCGATTGCATCATTGGTACAATCATGAGCTGTACCAATTGTACCATTACTTTAGTTTTACCCTCGTTGATACGTAGTCCCAACTTCTTTTGCAGCGGTGTCAAGCATAGGCAGAAGTTCTTGTGCGTCGGCCAATCTTCGGGACATGATGTTGATGTCGTCGGCCTACGCTGCGCTAATTGTGACTTGATGAGTAGCGTATTGTCTGTTGTCCATATTCATAGCCCGGATAGCGTATTCCAGTGCTAGGTTGAAGAGCGTCGGTGCCAGTCCATCATCCTGTTTCAGACCAGTGCGTGTCTCAAATAGATCAGTAAGTCTATTATGGATCCTTGCGAGACAGAGTTGGTCATCGTCACCTTTGTCAGTCGCACTAGTTTTGCCGGTATACCAAATAACAGCATGATGTTGTACAGTAACCGACGATCGATACTGTCGTATGCCTGCTTTTGAAGTCGACAAAGATTTGGTACTCGTATACGTCTACGTTGTATTCCCAGCACCTCTGGAGTATCAATTTGACCGTAAAGAACTGGTCGGTTGTGGAGCGACCAGGTCTGAAACCGCTTTGATATTCGCCAATCGCTCTGGGTACGGTTTTATTCTATTTTCCAGAATTTTCGTCAAAATTTTGTTTTTTTCATGTCTTAACTCCTACATACCTCGCATTGACCGGGATGTCACGAAGACATGCCCCGCCTGCAATGTTGCACTTCACGATGTGGACTACATTTTTAACTGCCCAGCTGCGCCCACACACCTGACCCCCAGGTCGCTGTGGGAGAACCCCGTAGAATCAGCTATCTTCCTGTCACTTAACACCGAGGAAGACGAAGAACATAACACAACATGTAACACACTCACACGACGTACTTCTGACCATTGCTACAAAAACAACAACTTGGTTGATACTTTTTTAGACAGAACACGTTGGATTCTGGCAGCATTGTTGGTATTATCGACACCTTCGCAGAATCTAATCCAATTGCGTTTCTTGGCATTGCGAACATCTTGAGGCGTGTTTTTTTTTGTACTGCGGCGCAGGTTAATTGGGGGCTATCCGGGTTAACTTACACATATTACACAAACAACATACCCTAGTTGTTTGTGTAATGTGTGTAAACACGCCTTTTGTTGTAAGAGTGTGTGCGAGGCTCGGTGCTATTCTCACTCACCAGTACGCTTCGCTTAATTGAAGAGTCTTCTAGTACTCTTGCGTATCGCAGTGAGTTTCACCATGGAACGCGTCCTAGAGTTAGTAGAGCTACTTAGAGGACAATTTTCCTCATAAAAGGATGTGGTTGCTTCCGATACGTTGGATACCAGGGAATCTAAGCTGAGCCACTCTGAGACTTTATTGTCTACCAGGTCAAGTTTCTTACACAGAAAGACCGAATATCCTTCCCAGTCAGTGCTTTGGGCAATCCTTCTGCTTGCTTTGACTTTGTTTAATGCGGCTTTGTCAAAACGAATGTGCCTTTAATCGGATAGAGATGGCTCATTCGAGACATGTCAGTTCTGTATCCGATTTGAGCTGTTGTGAGTCCCGAACGTAATGGCATGGGAGGTCCATGCCATTACGCCTAGTTCCTAGTGCCACAAATAGGGCTGTCGCTATTGAAAATATTTAAATCTACACTAGTAATAAGTTCTAGAAGGTACTCACCTCGACTGTGTGTCTGGGGCAGTACTGACCCAGATTGTGTGATGGGCATTCGCATCACAACCGATCAGTAGAGGTGGTAATCCGTGAGCCTACATACTTCCGAAGATAATATGTATGTCAGTACCTCCGGGAAGGTAGGCCGATGCGATGAACAGTCCTGGTGTTTTACTGCCACTGGTCGATCCAATAGCTACTGCCACTATTGTGGCATGTGGATTCAAGCTTAATTTTGATTAGCGCTGGCTCATATTGAGACCCACTATCCGGATGAATTTTTTTTTGTTCTTTTTTTTTTGAATTTCCATGGAATTTGAATGGTCAAATATATTAATTGCACTGAGTCAGCTTTATTCAAAGCCGTTCCATTGATTTATTTATATTAGCAATAAAGATAAAACAAAAATTGATTAAATTTTTCGCTGCTCGGTCAGACCACCATCGCATGGTGGCTGTGCTGTGACGTTCAAAATTATACACCAAAGATAACAATACTACACATATGATAAAAATCCGCGAAAACTTTCGTCAAGCTCACGAAACTCGCATTAACTTTCAATTTTTACATTCATATAGGTATATGTACAGCTTTTGCTGTACGATAACAATTTTGTAAATATTTACTGCACTTTCTTGATATGCCATGCAAAAACGTTAAACGTTTAATAATACTACAGTAGCGCCTCGATAATTTGAACTAATTAAAACCGAGCTATTTCAAATTGTCGAGGGTTCCAAATTTGGGAAGGTGTATTTCTATTAAAACAAAAGTCTATACAGTAAAACCCGCTTTACTGCAAACAGAAAATGTTGTTTCAATTCGTGCACAAAAGCGGGTTTTCCACTTAAGCGGGTGTCACAAAGAAATATGTATACAAAGTTGTGCTTCAAGCAAATAAATTCAATTCTTTATTATATTAAAAAAAAAAAAAAAAAACAAGAAATAAATAACAAAAACATTTTTTCTTCTTAACTGTGCATGCAAATGTATTTTACATTGCGTTCACACAAATATACATTCAAAAATATTACATATGTAAAATACATAATGTATGTAAATAATAAATAGCTCTTATTAGGTCTCGGTCTTATTCATTAACAAGGAAGAATTCTGAAATTTTTTTTTGCCGACATTCTTTTGATAGCTTAAATAGCTGCACTTTTATTAAATCAAGATGTTCAGTATTTTGGTTGTGGCTCTCCAAATAATTTATAATATTTTGTAGACTACGCAAAGCTTTGGCTCGAGAAACCTGAGGCGTAATTAAAGTCTCTTCAATTTCCTCCTAAATCGAATCTTCGAAATCGTTTTGAGGTGACACTTGATCCAATATTTCATCGATACTTAAATCTCCAAAACACTCTATGTCCCGGTCAATATCTACGTATTCTGCTAATTCTACCTCGTCAATAGAACTTTCAAGTTCAAACAGTTCTTCTTCATAATCAATCGTCTCGTGTTCCCTATATTTAAAGCCACATTTCTTGAAGCAGTTTTTAATGGTTGAAGGTGTCACTAGCCACCAAGCCCTTTTGATCATTTGAATAGCACATAAAATATCAATGGATTTTGAAAAGATTTGAAGATTCACTCCTCTCCCGAGAGCTAGAATTTGTTTTCGCACAATTCCCTGACGGTAATATGCTTTAAAACATCTTATAATTCCAGCATCCAACGGCTGTATCAATGAAGTTGTGTTAGCTGGAAAGAAGACAATCTCAATATTTCCTAATGCTACTTCATCGATAAGTTTATGACAAGCGGCATTATCCAAAAAAAAGTACGATTTTCCTTTTTTGTTCACTTAGTTTGTTATCAAATCGTTTCCATATTTCTGTCCATGTTGCTGAAACCATCCACGCCTTTTTATTAGAATAATAAGGAATAGGAACATGTTTTCCATGAAAACATCGAGGTTTTTTCGTACGACCTATTACGTATGAATATTTTTCCGAACCATCCATGTTCGTAACAAGAAGGAGAGTTACACGTTCTTTATGGGACTTCTCTCCTACAACGTTTTTAGATTTAGTGGCTAACGTACCCTTCTGCAAAACTTTATAAAATAACGCAGTCTCGTCTGCATTAAATACGTTTTCTTCTCCATATTTTTCAATGTATGCTGGTAAGCATGCCCGAAAACTGTCGGCACTTCGTGCATCCGCCGAAGACCTTTCACCTGAAAATTTATCAATTTTTATTACATTGGGGCTTTTATATAAGCTAATGTCACAGTTTGTTACCTTGAAAGAGCTTGAAACTAATATTGTTTCTTTTTTTCCAGCGATCAAGCCATCCGTTGTTGTCCAAGCTTAATTTAATTGCAAATTGTTTGGCTTTTTCAAACAATATCGGTCCAGAAATCGTAACATTTTTTGCCCTCATTTGGTCAAACCACAACTTTAAGGAGTCATCCAAGACTTTGTATTTTCCCGTTCGAAACCGCTTTTTGTTATCACTTCTGTTCGAAATTTGTGCACTCCGTAGAAGATTTTCATTTTTAATTATCCGGGAAATTGTAGCCACACTACACTCATATTTTGAAGCAAGTTCCTTGCGTGGCACAATATCTTTCTTCACTGCCTCCAGTATCTCGATTTTTTGTTTCAAATTTAACTGTTTGGATGTTTTCATCGCGACAGGCAACGAAACGATTATAAAGACTGTCCTTTCGTGAATACGTTTATGACCTCCGTTTTGTTATATGACAATTTGAAACGCAGTGGTGCCAGAAGCCAGAACAAATGCAAAATGTCGATGCTTGTCAAATAAAGTGTAACTATTTGCCGCTAGAAGCTACTGGCGCTGTGTTCAGTTAAGCGATATTTATGTCATGCGTTTTTCGATTATAATGCAGGAATGTTGTTGCAACTAAACGGTTTTGCATTTATCCGAGTTTGCTGTTATCAGGGTGATTTAATATGAACATGGTTATAATATGTTGAGATTATTGCAAATAAACGGGTTTTGCAATTAAGGGAGTTGCAGATAACCGGGTGTTACTGTATATGTACATATATAGGTATAGTCTTAGGGTGCGTTTATGTTGGAGCTTCGACAAACGATAAGAGCAGCGCTGATAGTTATACACAGATCTGTTTATGTTGGAACAACGCATTTGCTCTCTCCTTTCTTCCGACCTAGGATAAGAACTGCTCTCAGCGACGCTCTAAACGTTTATCGCGCAGCTCCAACATAAACAGATATATGTATGGTAACCATTTCCATCAGGGCTGCTCTTATTGATAACAGTGATAATTGCACCCTTATCGCTTAATGTTTCTTTAAGATGTATATTTACGTACATGAACAAAAAATGTAATGTAATTCTTTTGGAAGTAAAAAAATAAAATAAATAACTGGCGCAACAGTCCAATCTGAACCATGGCCTCGAGATGAGTTAGCATCATCTCATTTTCTAGATCGTGACGGAATGTCTTGTGCAGGGTGTGTGATCAGCAACACGCTCAACCGAGTTATTTACCCCATAAATGGGTACTCATTTAGCAGCTGAGTGGGCTCATATTCCTACACGTAAATCTCACTTTTTGTCGAAAACTAATGCATTCAGTAGAAAGAAATCAAACCGGGCCCGGTTGATAGAAAGCAAACGTGCTAACTGTTACGCCATCTGATTAATACGAATAAGTAAGCCAAAGCTGTAAATGTTAGTATTATTGTAGAAACGGCGAGACGTAACACATACTCGTATTTTAAAACGTTAGTTTCCAACATAACGGTAAATTTGACTACATAGAATATGATAGATGATGATAGAATCTCTTATTTTTTTTTTTGTCGTTGTTTTTGATACTTCCGTCAGTGTTTACCGGTCCGTTGTGTAGTTTTCAATTATATTTGGTATTGTTTAGCAAGTGATGGATCCTCAACAAGGTGCTGGAAGACATCTCAACGAATCTGAAATGTGTAGGGTTGTGACGTTAATAGAGCAATGCCATGGATTCCGGGAAATGAGCCGTCGGCTTGGAGTGAGGGCACATTCCTGTTTCGCGAATATTACGAGAATTCTCTCTATTGAATTAGAGAGAATTTTTGTAATTCCTTAATTTCCGGCATTTTTGCTTTAGGTAGTCCATTTCCGCTTTAGGTGGTAAGAACCTAGAATCCACCCGGGGGGATTAGTAGGTCCTAAAGCGGAAATTTCCCGAGTTTTGTGAAAATTCTCCCTAATTTAATAGAGAGAATTCTCGTAATTTTCACGAAACAGGAATGTTCCGGAGTGAGTTATTCTGTAATCCAAAGGGTCTGGAGAAGGTTCAAGGAAACAGGACAACTCACAAGAAGACGACCAAGAGCAACATCTTACAGCGAGGACAGATTTATACCTTTAAGCGCACTCAGAAATCGTCAAAACACACGGTACCTTCCATACAAAGTGACTTCAGACAGATGCCCGTGGGGACGGAGCCTAAGGTAGCATAATGACCGTGAAGGTTGGGCTGTGCCATTTGGCGAAGAAAAAGGCCCCCCAACGAGCTAAGCAGCGGCCTATGCTTGCTGCAGTTCAGTTCGGGAGACGTAGTCGGGGTTTTCGCCACTCGTTGCCCCTGTCCTTTACGTATTAACAAAAATCCATAGGCCTGGGGAAGACAACACAAACAGGGGAGGTAAAGAATGAAGAAAGCAAAAAATGAGGCGATAAGGATGGAATGGTTGGCGAATGAACCTAGGGCCTGTACGAATAATTCAAACTATTACGTGATTCCCCGGACTATGTGCTAGAAAACCTTGAACCGAAACTTGCTCAAAATATAGAGATAACAGTTTGAAGAAAAAGTTCAAATTATAAGAGAGATAATGCTGAAAAATGAACATTTAAATTACTGGCGGTTTAAATTGTAAAAGGCTCAAATTAGCGAGGCATTATGTATGATGAACGAATGTATGTATCATAAAGTTATCTTATCGCATTAAAAAAAGAGAGAGAGAAATTGAAATTTTATAGGAGCTTGCTGACGGTTGACTTATCTCAATTGAAAGCAAATTATCGCTTTCATCTCAAAATACATATTCTCGACTTATCGTCAATACATGTATTAAATGATTGCAAACTTGAATAGTTGACCTGACATTTTTATAACTTTGAAGTATGTTGTAGTTATCATTTTTTTAGCAATTAAATTTAATTTAAATTAAATTTATGACAATGTTTTACATTTCAACACCTGATGGATTAAGTGATGTAGGTTGGTGGCGAATGTAGATTATTTACAGCTGCTGAACTCTATGTGTTTTTTGCTGGATCCATCGACTTACCGCCGAATGGATTTTATGACAAAATGGCAACGATGTTGCGATAAAATGATGGTTAAGTCTGTAATGAACCATATTCTGGTCTGGTTGTGGTGCTTCCACCGGCAAATCGATGGAGGCACCTGATGAGTAATGATCTGTGGGTGGTATGAAACCAGAGGCCAAGGGTCCTATTACGCCTGGACCCCGATGCGAGCGCGAGGGAATCTGCGCCGTCCGTCAACCATTCCATCCTCATTTTTTTGTCATTCCCCATTTTTACCTCCTCTGTTTGTGCTGCCTTCCCCAAACCAATGAATTTTTATTAATATGTTAAGGACAGGAGCAACGAGCGGCGAAAACCCCGCCCACTTCTCCCGAACTGAGCTACAGCAAGCATAGGCCGCTGCTTGGCTCGTTGAGGAGCCTTTTGCTTCGCCAGATGGCACTGCTCGACCTTCACGGTCAATTATGCAATCTTAGGCTCCGTCCCCACGGGCATCTCCGGATGCCCACCAAACCGTCCATTACAAGTCGTTGCGTGTGGATCGCGCTTTAGAGATGACACGAAATATTACAATTTGCAAAAACACTTCGCACTTAGGCTTCCGAACACAAGTCGATTCGACATCGACTCGGACTCTGTTTGACTGTGACTTGTATTTAACACTAAAGGCTAGTTTTATTTCAAAATTTTGGTACGCTCACAATGTAGCCACTATTTCCGTTGTTTCGGACGTTTTTCACGGTCACTCACCCCCGGGGAGGGGGAGGGAGGACTTTGGGAGCGCCACCATTCATCCCAGCAACTCCAACAACCATTGGTTTGACACTAATCTCGGTCATTTTCGACATTTTGCCACTCTTATTCACCCCCGGGTTTATTTGGTATCATATCGGCCCTCATTCGAATGTGCATCCGAATTTGCATCCGAATTTCCTCCGTCGTGTCGTATAACGCCACACTATAGTGAAGCACTGTACGATGTGACGAGAGTTAGAATACGTTCCACACTTATTGGGCTTGTTCGAGCCCCGATGTTCCCCGATACAATAAATGGTAGCTCCTGACTAGTATGGTCTATCGGTGGACGAAATCAGCTCAAGCATGTGTGTGAAAGGCTTAAAAGCTGATTAATTTTTGGTGGGGATCATTGGTAACCTCTTGTTGGTTAGCAATGACATACTCTTTTATTCTAAAGAATGCAATCTATTCGCAAAATAGTGTAATGGTCATCATCTGACCGCCTGGATCGTAGTCCTCCAATTATCTCGGTCACGTGACAGCATCCTCCAATCTTGGAAGCCCACTAGTTGCTCGGCGTCAGCATATACTGAGCTCTCCCAACGAGCTCTCGGTCTTCCTGGCAGTATCGCTCCGTCGACTCGTCGTCCGTTCCTTACTTTTTTAAGGAGCCCCTAGACGATCATCAAGCCGCTTGATCAAACGATTGCAGTCCCGTCAATCACGGACGCTTCTATCACGCCTTCTACACCCGTCGATCAACTCTTCAATCTTTTGATCAAAATTCATTATCACCTTAGTTTCCGACTCGGAAAGAGTGTGAAGTGTCGTAATGGTTTCTATCCCAATACAGATTTGGTCTTTCTTGCATTAATATTGATTGCCCTCGAGCGAAAAAAAAAACAAGTTGAGAGGAAACGTCGCTGATCCAAGGAGTGGTATAAAATGAGAAATCGCTTCACTCATGAACATTTACTCAACGTTCTCCGCGATACGGAACCAAAAGACTACAGGAACTTCATTAGAATGGACCAAGAGAGTTTTGATTTTTTATTGAAGCTGGTACGGCCCAAAATAGAAGAGACGGATGCAAATATGCGTGAAGCGATTCTTCTTCTCAGAGACTTTCTATTACATTGAGGTACCTAGCTTCTGGCATGGATGTGGAAGCCCTGAAATTTATGTGCGCCATTGCTCCTCGGACTCTGGAACTCATTATAATGGATACTTGGTCAGCAGTTATCGAATGACTGACGCAATACTTGGTCAAAATTGACCTTGACGCTCAAGCACCCTCGTCAACCGCTTGAGCCAATTAAACTTTCTACCAATCACCGCGTCAACGCTTGGCTCAACCCTAGGCGGTCAATTACGCTTGATTCAATCGATTGACACTAGATCAGTAGATTTTGATCAAGCTGCTTGCTCGTCTAGGGGCTCTTTTAGGCATGCGAACATCGTTCATTCGTTGTATATGTCCCGCCCATTGAAGACGTTGTAGATTGACGATTTCCGCAACTTCCAGCTCATCGTACAGTTCAACTCATGGTTGTACCGGATGCGCCGCGTTGGCCGGGATCGTTCGATCACCCCTCTACGATACTAATCTAGAGCTCGGAGATCAAATCTCGGCGCGACTAAAAACTGCCTGTGGGTACTAATAGAACTCTCACAGTGCTCCGAGCTTGTCAATATAAAGATGGCGCGGATAGGAGGTGCATGCTAGCAACTGTACTTCCGAAAAGTAGATATGGTATTGAAACGTCAACAAGGCATAGAAATGCTAGAGATGTTGACGCGCCCATGCCAAGGGGCAAGGCAATTAGAGTGGTTCCCCGATGCCAACTTTCGTTTTCCACTTTCCCATTAAAATCTCCCAGCCGTATTTTGACGTCGTTTGTTGGAAGTCAGTCGAATAGTGTCTCCAGGCGGGCATAAAATTCGTCTTTCACTGCATCTTCCTTACTTCAGTCGGAGCGTGCACGTAGATGAGCCAGAGGTTGAAAAACGAGTCTTAATGCGAATTGCACACAACCTTTCATTAGTAGCTTTGAAAACAATAACGTGCGGCTTGAGCTGTTTGCTCACTATGAATGCGACTCCTTGTGACTCGATGATTTGCCACTTTTGAAAATTGTGTGCAAATTCTTGTCGTTTATCTCGTTACAAATCCAATTTGTTTCCTGGACTGCAGGGATGCTTAGGTTATAATTCTTGACCTGTTGAAGGAGGGCCTTCACGGCCTCCGATTTGTTCAGGGAGCGTACATTTCAGGATCCGAAAGAATAATCCGTTAAACGTTTGCATGGTCGTCGTTGTTGATCCGTCCAATCCGAGGCTTTTGTTCCAAGTTTCTTGACATGGAGTAGTTTTTACAACAATGGGTTGTCGGCCCATCGCTAAACCGTATCCAGAGGTGGCCTCGGTGATAGCTGCTTTAGGTGGTTCATAACGTGCCACAATCCACACAACTATGTAGCCGGTCTGAGATACTTAGGTGTGACTCAGCCATTCGGGCTACAGCTATCCTTCCCTCCTCCTTTCACAACCATGGCTTGGGACAGGCTTCGGCGGAAATATACGTCATCGAAATTTGTGCTAGGCTGTGCCAAACCGCCGCGCTGGCTATTTAAAGAGGGACACGACAATATTCATTGACATTCAGTCAGCTATCAAAGCAATAACGAGCTTCACTATCTATTTTAAGCTGGTGTTGGCCTGTCAAGAAGTCCTCCATAATGTGGGTTCAACGAACGGACTCATATTTTAATGGTTCCCTGGGGAATGGAAGACAATAAGCTGGCAGATAGGCTAGCAAACCGAGCCTCCGCCGTCCTCATCTGCGGCCTAGAACCGTTTTTCTCGACACTCGCGTCTGTGGGGTCACCTTAAAAACATGCGTGCCGTATCTGTCGCTTTTGCTAGGCTGATGACGAGACCTCACAGCACACAGCCTCACAACATTTCCTTTGGCAGAGGATATAAAACTTTGCCAAATTAGTTAATTTATCGAGAAGAGCTGGCTAAATCATATGATCTAGTCTAGCTTCTCTAAGGATAGAGCAATAGCACAATAGACTTCATACTCGTAGTGTTTGTGGTTCCAATACGACCCACGGCCCACCATCTTTATCTATCTAAGTGCTCACTACAAAACCCTTGAATTGTGGGCGGACCCCTCGATATTCCCGCTTATTTTTTTTAGTTTCAATCATTTAACATCTAAATTATTCTTTTTATTCATTCCAGGCAAAAGTCATCTCACAAGATGATTCACAAATCACATACCGTACAACGGAACCGCCACGTGAAACTCACGTTAGGATGCTCCAAAATAACATCGATACGTTGGAGAAAATTCTCAACTATGTGACAACAACGTATGCGACGAAACGTTGTCTGGGTACCAGGCAAATCCTTAGCGAGGAGGATGAGGTTCAATCCAACGGTCGTGTCTTCAAAAAGTACAAAATGGGCGACTACAAGTGGAAGAATTACATTGAAGTTGAGAAGCTAGCGGCGACCTTTGGACGGGGCTTGCGCGAGTTAGGACAAAAACCACTCGAGAATATTGTCATTTTTGCCGAAACCCGTGCGGAATGGATGATTGCAGCTCATGGTTGCTTCAAGCAAAACTTCCCGATTGTAACCGTGTACGCAACATTGGGAGATGACGGCGTGGCGCATTGTAAGTTTTGTGGAGAGAGTTGTAAGATAAATAGTAGGTAATGCTCATGTATGTAATTTCTTTATATAGGTATTAATGAAACCGAGGTTTCGGTCGTCATTACGTCACATGAACTGCTTCCCAAGTTCAAAACTGTGCTGGATCATCTACCGAACGTGCGTACAATCATTTACATGGAAGATCAACTACATAAGACCGAAACAACCGGCTTCAAGGAGGGTGTCGAGATTATTCCATTTTCGCAAGTACTTCGTCTGGGACAAGATAGCAAATTCCGTGAGTATAGCTGATATTTTTTCTATTATATTTATTTTATTTTTCTAATTGTGGTGGATCAGATTGTAACTGATGTACTCGCTGACATATTTCTAACCACCAAAATTAATGTCTAATTTATTTCAATTAACCAGAGGGTGTTCCACCATCCCCCAGTGACACAGCGATCATTATGTACACATCAGGATCAACTGGAACCCCAAAAGGTGTACTGCTCTCGCACCGCAACTGTATTGCTACAATGAAAGGATTCTGTGATTTTGTTCCCATCTATCCAGATGATGTACTCATTGGGTGAGTATTTTAACATGAAAAAGGAGAACTTTGTATGAAATGTTGAAATGTTATGTGTAACGAGATTATGCAACGTTTGTGACGCAATAATGAAACGTTCATCTTGAGGAGGGTAGCGCATTGCAGGGATCGGGTTGGCAGGGTAGGATAGTGAAGTGATAGAAAGGGTAGAATAGTCAAGTGAAGGGGAGGAGGAGAAGAATGAGGCAACCCAAAGGCCACTCAAATGCCCCTAAGATAAATTTAAAGGCAACTGAAAGGGAGCTGAAATACAGCTCAAGACAACAACAACAAGAGGAAACCCAAAAGCAGCAACTCATGGGCATCTCAGAGGAAACTTGAGAGGCATTCTAAAGCAACTTTAAAGACAACTCGAACACAACTGAAAGTCAGACAACTTAAAGTCCGAGTTTGTGGCACACACAGATATCTTTCTTCTTGCGTCGAAGGTATTTTTCTTCTTGCGTCGAGGGGGTGGTGGCAGCTCTTGGCCGTGAAGCACGGGTCGCTCCGGTATGTAGAACCGATCCAATCGATCGATTGGAATTGGATCGGACCGACGTTCTAAGATCAGTAACTTTACTGGATTTGAGCCAGCAATTGACTATATAACGACCACGATCAACCTTTCCATCTCATCGTCTATCATCCCCGATTTTTGGAAGGGAAGGATGATTCCTATTCTAAAACTAAGGAAGAAACCAACGCAAGGCGGATCATACCGTCCCATTACACTTTTGTCTCCTGTGGCCAATACTCTTGAAGCGCTACTCCACCCTATAATTGTAACCCACATTCAATTATCAACATGGCTTTAGAAGAATGCACAGCACAACTACGGCTACGGATGCCATCACATCAAGAATACACAATGGCCTCAATCAGGCACGTCCAAGTGAACGAACAATTCCAGTGGCTTTAGACTTGTCAAAGTCTTTTGACAATGTCAGCCACTCGTTTCTCCTGCCTGATATCTGCGGTACATCTCTTCCGTCGGGAATAATTAAGCGGACCGCCATTTACCTGCTGGACGTCTTCCAGGCGGAGATTTCAGCAATCGCGGAAGCTCTGTCCGGGCTGGGGAGGCATATCGTTACTTTAAAGGACATTACTATCTACACGGACAGTCAAGCGGCGATACGGTCGCTTGAATCGATTAGTTCTACATCAAAAACGGTTGCGAATTGTCGCTCGACACTCATGGTAATGAGTAGCTTCTTCGATATTACTGTCTGTTGGATTCCGGGCCACAGTGGTTTCACAGGCAATTGCAAGGCTGATGAGCTGGCCCGTCAAGGGGCAATCGGATCCACTGATACGTATCTTAACCACGTTAGCACACCCATAGCACTGTGTAAAATGGGAATCAAGTCCGCTGCGATCGGCAGGGCCAATGCTAGATGGCTCAACGGTAGTACTTGCTAAACAACGAGGATTATATGGTCTAGGATAGATCCAAATCGCTCTGCCTCACTCCTCTCTTTAAACAGGAAACATATTGGCAGGGTGGGGGTCATCACGGGCACTGTTCTATCGGCGAGCATGCGAGGAGGCTTCGACTTCCTCATCGCGACTACTGCAGAAGTTGTCATGATGTGGATGAGGAGGAGAGTGTTGCTCACCTTCTTTGTTACTGTCCAGCCTTGTCTTATAGGAGGAGAAGGTTTTTGGGACTCTCCTTTTTCCAGAACCTAGAGGGTCTCGTAAGAGTTAATGCATTTCAAATTAATCGGTTTATTGCCAGCGTCGGCTGGCTGGACACTTCCGTTTAAGTGTTTAGGTAACAGAATCTTGGCCACAACAGACCATGAGTGGTGTTTGTGTGCTGTGGTTAATTCACGGCAACCCCTAAACCTACATACCTACCTACCTACCTTGCTAGAAGACAGTCCTACATAGAATTTAGAACTGGGAAATCTATACTAAGGAAAATTCAAAAGGGTGTCCCTCAAGGAGCAGTTTTATCTCGCACCCTGTTTAATATGTCAGGACTCGTAACGCCACCTGACGAACTTGAAATCGTCAGTTATGCTGATGATGACTGCTCGATTTTGGCAATCGGCAATGACATCACTCAAATGTGCGAGAAGATAAATGATTATCTTGAAGAACTCAACAACTTCTTCATTAGCATGAATCTTATTCTGTCAGCGCCGAAGTCTTCTGCTACTTTTTTTTACCACCATCGACCAAGGAAGTGAAGCTACAACTGGAAATCGCAGTAGATGATCAAACTATTGCCACCATCAACCACCCAGCAGGAACAAACTGGCAGTTCCTGCGGGAAAGATAAGGAGACCTACTCGCGACATTCAAATCCATCGGAAGATCTGTGGGCAATCAGGCGAATCCCATCTGGTCAGATAATTTATGCGACACTCAGTGGAAAAATATACAGACCTGTCAGAATACTGCTCTTAGAACTATCACAGGCTGCCACCTGATGTCGTCGCAAGACCATCTACATCAAGAGACCAATATGATGCCTTTAAAAAGCCACAACACTCTTCTCACCAAGCAGTATTTAGTTGGCTGTTATCGGAATGACCATCCTAACTAACCTGATGGACAAAACTTCATCGCCGCATAACGTTGGTGTCACCATACACTGTCGAACTCCATCACGAACACGAACATGGTACAAGTGGATCGGTTTTCTTCAAGTTTATGTATGTGTGTGTGTCTTGAGCTATTCAGAGGGCATTTGTATCAGGTTTGTGTTCGAATTGGAGTTCGCCATTGTATGGTGACACTTAGACGCAATATGAGGGGCCGCGAGAGGGGAGTTCAACGGTTCAAAAGATTTCCCTTTGATAACGCCAGCTATAAGCTGGCCATCACAACACTGCACAGTGAAGAAGCGTTTTCTTCGATTGCGGACCTAAAACCAAAAAGAAGGTATTGGAAGCGCAACCACCTGCCAAGAGCAACCAGAACTACGTTAGCTCAACTTCGTTCTGGTTGATGCTTGCGTCTGAACTCAGACTTGTCCCGCATCGACAGTGTCATCCAAAACTCCTGCCCAGCATGTGGTCTCGCTCCACACGATGTTGAGCATATCTCTCCTATTACGTTGTGGGAGAACCCCATCGAGGCAGCTGGTTTTCTCCGCCTAGACCTAGAGGATACCAACATGGATGATTAGAATTTTTGACACACACATATTAGAGCTCAAAGCGACGCTACAACAGCAACTTAAAGACAACTGAAATGCTACTTTAAAGCAGTCATACTGGCCAGACATTAGTTCTGCTCGTAGCTTGACACCAACAGCATGTTCGAACTGGATATAATGCTTCGGTTGCACGTGAACGCTGAGCCAAACACGGAATTTTGAAAAATTGCATTGAAAATCATCAACAACAAAAAGATGCACTTCTGTTCTTACATGGCCATGAATTCCCGAGCATTTAAGTCGTTCTCACAAAAGATACGCAATTTTTCAGTGTTCCGTGTTTGGCTCAGCGTTCACGTGAAAACGAAGCATAACATTTTTATTATCTGTTTTCCAAGCTACGCCTAAAACTTATCAGGTCTGAATTTTGTCTACATATACATATGTACAATTATTAAAAAAATCACATGAATGCTAACTGGTTGTTTCCTTTATTTTACATAGATTCCTTCCACTGGCTCACGTATTTGAACTGCTGGCAGAAAGTGTGTGCCTGTTGACGGGTGTTCCGATTGGCTATTCAACACCACTGACATTGATCGATACAAGTAGCAAGATCATGAAAGGATGCAAGGGTGATGCGACCGTTTTGAAACCAACATGCATGACCACAGTGCCCGTAAGTTGGTGAATATTATTTTTTTCATTTTGTCTACTAGATTCTATAATTAGGAAACCAGAAATCTCTGATTTATTTCTACGACCATCACAATCTAAGGACAATATTTTCTATTTGTAGCTTATCTTGGACAGAATATCGAAAGGTATAAATGACAAAGTGAATTCCGGCTCACCCCTGACAAAGGCTCTATTCAAATTCGCGTATGCCTACAAAGTAAAGTGGACATCGCGAGGATATAAAACACCATTGATTGACAAGTATGCATTAGAATAAAATCACAAGAGTAACGGAAAGTGTTTACCAACAATACTTTTCCTTCTTTTATCTACAGATTGATTTTCAAGAAAGTTGCAAAATTGATGGGTGGTCGTGTTCGTGTTATGATGTCGGGCGGTGCACCCTTGTCGCCCGATACAAATGAACAAATCAAAGTTTGTTTGTGCGTTGATGTTGTTCAAGGATATGGTTTAACGGAAACTACTTCAGGAGCATGTGTCTTAGATCGTAAGTATAGAAATTTGATACCGAATTAATTTTAGCGCCGTTATCACAGTATTGATTGTTTGTTTTTGCGTATCTTTGCCAGAATACGATATGTCCTTTGGTCGTGTCGGCGCTCCATTGACAATTAATGATATTAGGCTTATTAATTGGGAAGAAGGCGGCTATAGGGTAACAAATACTCCATATGCTCAGGTAGGTGTATGAAATTATGTAGTTGGTAAATTGATTTTCTTTAAAATATTTATGTAAGTGACTCTCCTAAATCTAAGACGAAGGAAATTCGAGACGTGAAATGCTTAATCGGGAGAGCTATTAACATAGCAATTATTTAAAGAAAACATCTGCTGCAAAAATCGTTACTTTCTAAAGTAGAAAATAGTGGGGATTTATTCGTAAATTACTCAGAAACTTGAAAATGTAAACTAAAAGAAAAATGTTTGACCTTCCCTAAGACCGGTTTTTATTGGTAAATGTGTAAAGTGTTCGTCAAACTCTACCTACCTGATCATGTAAACAAGTCACGAGCAAGAAAGATAGAAGGATTCCCACGTCTAATGAAGCATCAAAAATCAAATAAACACGGGAAATCATTGCGTCCTTATGCATTAGCCAAACCCTAGGGTCATATCGTGTCATACCGGACTCAGCTGTCTATTATAATAAGTATATGTTAAGGCCGCTTTCACACGAAACGTACGTCATATGAGTTTTTCGCGAAAAGCAATTGTAGCGAGGGTGCTTTTTATGTACGATGATTGAATTGAAATTGCACAGTTGTATATAGAAAGCCTGCTGCCACTGATGTTTTTTGGTGAAAAATTATATACCGTCCGTGCCGTGTGAAATCGGGCCCACACAACCATCCCATTGGCCCAACAATTCAATAAGAAGCCACCTTAAATGAAGACAAAACTTTTACCTGGTGACGAGTTGAGCGTACAAAGAAAAAGGTTGGGTGATTTCCACCTCTGAAGATTGAGGAGCTCATTGTATTGTACAAAACTGAACATCACTTATTCAAATTATTACAACGGCAGTCGGTTCTACGCATCAGAACGACCCGTTCATCAGCAACAGTCAAGGACTGCCAAAACCCTTCAACGCCAGCAGGCGTTACTACAACAACAACACACACTGAAACCTACTTTTGCATACCATGCTCGAGTATATAAGCAACTGGGAACAGCCAATGGACCCCAGCTTCTACCTATGGCTCTCCTACAGGAGTACAAGGCACTAGTAGCCTTTTTCAATTTTTCCTGAATATTGCGTTTCCATCCCACAATCTTTTGTCGAGAATGAGCCGAAGAAATTTTCTGGTCTCCAAAAAAACTTGTATCGTTCATTTGTGGAAAATTTACACCGTTACATTGTATTTTTTTTATGCTTATACTTAGGGGATACCCTTTGATGCGAGAGCACAGTCTTGGCGGGAAGGAAATTAGGGTAGTGGGGTTGGGATGGGCTGAGTTTGAATGAAGTAACGGTGTACGCTTCGTTTAAACTTTTCCAGATCATAACTGCAGGGGAAAACAAAAGATGGTAGGTTGTTCCACATTCGTGTTGTTCTGGATACAAATGAATCGTAGAATTTAACGGTACGACTACTACTGAGCTGAAGAAAATGAGGATGTGCACGGCAGGGTAGCCAGGTTTTCCGCAAAGGAAGCGCAAGCTCAGGAATAAGACTGGATATTTCGTCAGAGCAACGGCGGTTGTAGTAGCGGTGAAAAATTGATAAACAACCGACATTTCGCCGGTGTTCATGCGGCTTGATATGAGAAGTTATGGATTCATCGCCAATAAGCTTGAACGCTTTCCGTTGAACTTTGTCTAATGCGGATAGGGCAGTTCGACCTGCGCCTGTGGGAATTATATTCGAGTCTCGGCCTTATGTGGGTCTTATAAATTTGCATCAAATCAGATGGTGTAAAGTATCTTTTACAGCGATTCATGAAACCCAAACATTTCATTGCATATTTTGCAATGTAGAAGATGTGGTCAGGCCAGTTTTGTTTACTAGAGATGTTTATACCTAGAACGTTCAGTGTGGGCGAGTCAGTAATGCTGACAACATCGACAAGAATGGGTTGAGCGGTAGATGGGGCACGTCGTTTATTGAGAATAAGCCAACATTGAGCTTTGGAGGCATTAAACTCTACTCGATTCGCTTTCCCCCGTGGAATAATTTTTGAAATATCTCTATTTGGTGACATGAGACATGCGACCTCGGTTGAAAGATGTATCATTTTGGCAGGAGTCAGCTGCAGAGTTAAATGTATAAATAGAATCAAGAGTGCTGTCATCTGCAAAACTGTGAATTGGGTTTGAAGTCACACTTAGAAGATCGTTGATGAACAGAAGAAAAAGCGTTGATGATAGGACGGTACCTTGAGGGACCCCTGCGTTGGTGGTGTGGCAGTTCGATTTAACTCCATCAAGGACGACTCGAAGCGAACGGCCGTGGAGGAAACTTTCAATCCAAATAACTAATTTAGGGTCCAGACCAAAAGCCTGGAGTTTAGCTAAAAGAGCCGGATGCCAAACTCTGTCAAAAGCTTTCGAAATGTCGAGGGCAATGATTTTAGCTTCACCAAATTGATGAATACATCGATTCCATCTTTCGGTGAGATATGTCATTAAATCTCCAGTGGATCGCGAAGAACGGAAACTGTATTGGCGATCGTTGACGAGATGGTGTGAATCAAGATAGCTTAAAAGTTGGTTGTTGACAAGGGTTTCAAAGACTTTTGACAGGACCGAAGTCAATGCTATTGGTCGATAGTTAGAGGGATCAAATGCTTCACCTTTTATTGGGGATTGGTTGGACATGAGCCAGCTTCCATGTTGATGGAAATACTCCTTTCGAGTAGGATATAGAATAGCTTTCGAAGAGGTCTCGCTAATGAGGAAGCGCAATGTCTGAGAACTAATGGAGAGATGCCATCTGGTCCAGCAGATTTTTGATACATTGAGCTTTGAGAGTACTTTAAATATTTCCCTAGTGCGGAAATGTAAAGGCTTCTGGTGTGAATCGCATAAGGGTATAGCTGGTGGATTTTGCGTAGTGGGCAGTAGCCAAGAGTTTGCACCGAAGATTTCAGCAAACAAATTGGCCTTTTCTAGTGATTCACTATATATTTTCCCATCATGTACAAGTGGTGGAATGGAAGAAGAGCTGAAGCTATTCTTCGCAGCTTTAACAAGTGACCAGAAGCCTTTGCTACCTTTTCGATCAACGAAAGCTTTTTGTCTAATTTTACTATCGAACTGAAATTTAGCTTTATTCACAACAGATTTGCATGTGTTCCGCGCAGAGTTGTACACCCAGTGACAAAAAAAACCCCGAAATAACAAATTTACCGAGATTTGTTTTTTTTTTTCATCCGAATGTCAAAAATTATTGTCAAATTGTGGAAATATGTACTTCTTGTTGTGTTTGCTATACTGAATTGATGTTTTGACGATTAAAAAAATCCAATGTTAAGACTGGGTCTGAAAATACTAGAGAAAGTGACTTTTTGGGCAATAGTACTTCTTTATAAATAATTTTATCTAAACACGTATTTGAGAGATATTGTTTTATGTTAGAAGAATTTGGTGAATGCGTATAAATTTTGATTTTTTTTTAAACAAAAATTAATGAGAGCATATTAAAATTAATACATGTAAAAGCTGTTAATAATTAATGTGGCCGCCTTTTGCTTTAATGACAGCTTTTATTCACCTGTTCATACTATCATATAGCGTGGTCAACGTATCTGCATTCATTTCGTTCTCCCATACTTCTTGGATGACGTGTTTTATTGTTCTTGGCTCTTTTTTCTTTATTTTCGATCCCTTTATCTGCCATAGATTTTCAATGGGGTTCAATTCGGGGCTATTTCCGGACCAGGGTAGGGTTTCAATCCCGAGTTGCGCCTTATATTGCGTGATCTGTTATTGATAAATGTTACGATAACAGCGGATTTTGATGCAATGTCAAAGAAACTTACAGAGCGAGCTCGATGTGTTGGAGCAGAGTCATCCTGAAATTTCAAATTTTGAATGTTTTCTGTTAGGTCCCCAATTGCTGGAACAACACCTTCATTTATTATTTTCTTGAATGCTGCTGCATCCACAGATCCTTCTAGAAGGATTAGAGGCTCTACGCGGTTGTACATGATGCATCCCCAAACCGTAACGTAGGGGGAATGCTTTACAGTTGATTGAACGTAATCACCAGAATAACGCTCTCCTGTTCTAGGGCGTACTCTGGCTGATGCATCGGGCCCAATCAAATTGAATTTGAATTCATCGGAAAAAATAACAAGTTTACAATCCTCCAAAGTCCAATTTTCCCGCGCCTTGCACCACTGTAGTCGAGCTTTCCTCATTCGTTTTAGTAAAAGGGGCTTCTTGGCAGGTCGACGGGAGCGCAAACCCATCTCATTTAGCCTTCTTTGGATAGTTCGCGTACTACAAGGCTTTTTCATCGAAGGTTCCAGATCAGCTCTTAATTTTGCAGCCGATATGAAGCGATCCTGAAGTGACAAGAGCTTCAAATGGCTCCCCTCTCTTGGTGTAGTAACCCTCCGCCTTCCGCTGCCTGGTTTCCTCTCATAATAAAAAAAACAGAAGGAAAGAGGCACTTTCTGTTTTTTTTATTATACTTCGCACTGTCCACCCGTGGCATCCAACTTCACGAGCGATTTCGGATTTCGATTTGTTTTACTCGAATAAACAGCAGATTCGCAAGCTCTGTTATACCAAGAGGTGGTAGTTGGTTTGATGTTCTTAAAGCTATGCGGGACGAAGCAGTACATTCCGTACCAGATGATATGTATAATTGATTCGCTTATATAGTCGACGTTCTTCGTGGAGAAGCAGTCGACCCAGTTCAATTCATTGATGTTGATTAAAAGCGACCCAATCCCCCTTATTATAATGCCATAATAGTCTTTTGGTGGGAGATAGGCCTTTGACATTCAGTGCGCAATTAGTGAATCGGGTCGATATCAGTTTGTGATCGGAACTTCCCAAAGGAGATGAAACCCAATACTGAGTATTTATCGGGGTGTGAGATGAAAAACAAGTCCAATAGGTTGCCGTTTTGGCTTTCGATATCAGGTATTCTGGTTGCGGAATCTACTAATTTGTGTAGGTTGTATGATTCACAAAACAACTCAACCAGTCGTCCTGCTGGGCTTGTGGACGAAGAGTACTTAAGCCATTCAGTATTGTGTACAGTACATTGAAATCGCCTGCCAAGACGATTTCTGATGAAGGGAACTTCTCTAACAACTCATCGATATTGCTAGAAAGTATATCGAAGTAGTGTTCCGTATCGGAATCAGAAGTCCCAGGGCTCCGATATAGAAAACACAAGAATATGATGTATTTTTTTAAAATTGAATCTAATCCAGGTGTAGGTGAATTCTGGATTAGATAAAGTGAACTGGGGGCTGATGGTTGAATAAGCGACATTATTTCTAATGTAGATTGCAATTCCCCTTTGGAATCGCTAGAAACTTCCGTTTCGCTTAAAGCCATAACTGCTGGATTATGCAACATCAGATGAGCAAGCACAGCAGTATGATTCGCCCTTATTCCACGAATATTGCAGAAATCAAAAATTAATTCTTGCATGTTTCCGTGTAGGAGTAACGAACAACGCTACGGGAAGGATGGTGGATTTTGTCACTTAATAGTCGGACCGCAGCAATGATCCGATCGCTGCTAACAGTAGTGTTATGCCTACTTGTTAGTTATGATTGGATCGACGGCTACCTATAGTCGCAATTACTACAGTGATTATTCTGAATTTATTGCATTTGCATTAGATTCAACATTCCCTTGTTGTGTGTGCAGGGATTGGTGCTCTAACAGTAGACCAGAGTTTATTGACTACAGATTTCAGGTTGCAATTATTTAAGTGAAAGCTTCCTCTGGTTCTCTTCTGAGTTCTCTAATCCTAGGGTCATCAGGATTAGTATGAATTCTGAATCTAATGCAGATTTGCTTTTGCCGCTGCGTTCAATCTAGGTCGCTTAAGGGAAATGCATGCTTTCTGACTTGACATTTCGACTGCTGCTGCATTCTGCGTTCATTCTGGTTCGGGCATTACTGATATCTCTTTATATGAACCCGCAACTAATATTACGTTTACACTATACCCAGATTATTTCATTTGTGCGCAGATCATTCAATCTGGGTAAAATTAAAAAGCAGATTATTTCATCTGGCGTAGCTTCATCTGCAGCAGATTCCGCATCCAGATTATTATACCCTAGTCTCGATTTAAACTCACCACACACGTCATCATCATCGTGGCGCGACAGCCCGACGTCGGGCCTTGGCCGCCTGGATCATTGTCCTCCAATTATCTCGGTCACGTGACCGCGTCCTCCAATTTTGGGAGCCCAGCAGCTGCGCGGCGTCCACACCTACTGAGCTCTCCCAACGAGATCTCGGTCGTCCTCGCAGTCTCGCTCCGTCGACTCGTTCTGCATTCATTACTCTCTTAGGCATGCGATCATCGTCCATTCTTTGTACATGCCCTGCCCATTGAAGTCGTTGTAGTTTGACGATTTTCGAGACTTGCAGCTCATCGTACATTTCATACAACTCATGGTTGTACCGGATGCGCCATCCATCTCGATCGCAAACAGCCCCGAAAATTCGCCGTAGAACCTTACGTTCAAAAGTGTCTAGCATGTTTTCGGAGGCTTGAGTTAGGGTCCATGCTTCGCAGCCATAGCATAGCACTGGTCGTATAATGGTTTTGTACACGCGGAGCTTCGTGTTTCTGTGCACATGCTTCGATTTCATTATGGGGAGAACCGAGAAAAAAGTCTTATTAGCTAACTGTATCCGTCGCTTGATTTCGTCAGTTTCGTTGGCGTCCCTTGACAGGTTGCAACCCAGGTAGATGAAGTTGTTCACGAACTCGATGTTGAGGTCCCCCACGTTGATGCTCGGTTGTGCAGGTGTCCTTGTCACCGATTGCATCATTATTTTAGTTTTACCCTCGTTAATACGTAATCCAACTTCCTTTGCAGCGGTATCAAGCGTATGCAGAAGTTCTTCTGCGTCAGCCAATCTTCGGGACATGACGGCGTACGCTGCTAATTGTGTCGACTTGATGAGTAGCGTCTTGCTGTTGTCCATATTCATGGGCCGAATAACGTATTCCAGTGCTAGGTTGAAGAGCGTCGGTGCCAGTCCATCGCCCTGTTTCAAACCAGTGCGTGTTTCAAATAGATCAGTAAGTCTATTATGTATCCTGACTTGTGAGACGGAGTTGGTCATCGTCATCTTAGTCAGTTGCACTAATTTTGCCGGTATACCAAATTGCAGCATGATGTTGTACAGTACTCCACGATCAATACTGTCGTATGCCTGCTTGAAGTCGACAAAGATTTGGTATACGTTTACGTTGTATTCCCAGCACCTCTGGAGTATCAGTTTGACTGAGAAGAGCTGATCGGTTGTGGAGCGCCCAGGTCTGAAACCGCTTTGATATTCGCCAATGACTCGTTCTGCGTACGGTTTTATTCTATTTTCCAGAATTTTCGTCAAAATTTTATAGGACGTACAAACTAGTGAGATGCCCCTGTAGTTCTCACACCGCAGTTTATCTCCCTTTTTATGAATTGGACAGATGATGCTTCTGCGCCAATCGTCTGGGATCTCCTCGTTCTCCCATACTCGCAAGAGTAATTGATGTATGGCACCAACCAGACTCGTTCCACCGAATTTTAGCAGTTCAGCTGGAATCTCGTCAGCGCCCGGCGCTTTATTTCGTTTTAGTGACCGCAAGGCGAGATCAACTTCCTCTACTGTCGGGGGTTGAATGGGTGGGCCTAGATCAACAATATCGTCGAGAGCTTCCTGTGTGGGGATGTTAGATGGTCGGTTTAGAAGCTCTTCAAAATAAGAGGCCCATCGCTTGTTAATACCATCGGTGTCGCTGATGATGTTTCCATCCTTGTCCTTACAAAGGCTAGTCCTGGGTTGGTAGCCGTTCTTAATGTATTTACTAGTTTGTACGCTTGTCTGGTGTTCCTATTAGCTAAATTTTCGTTTATGTTCAGCAACTGCTCGTCAAAGTATTTACGTTTCTTACGTCTGATTATTCTATTCGATATTCGCCGTAGCTCGTCATATTTTTCTCTTCTGGCTCTGGTTCCTCGTTGAATCCATTGTCTGTAGGCCTCGTTTTTCGCGTCAAGTGAGTCTTTGCATTCTTCGTCGAACCAGTCATTTCGCGCTCACCGGGCTTTATATCCCACGACCTTCTCTGCGACATCCTTGATGGTACCCTTGAGTTCTTCCCAGAACCCATGGACGCCTGTGTTGCTGATGTTGTGTAGCATAGGTGATAGTTTTTCCTCAAGGGCGGTAGTATACGCCACCGCTGTAGCATCACTCAAAAGCTTATCAACCGCAAAGATTTTGGGAGGGCTGATTCTTGATTGGTGCACTGAGGAAATTCTACATCTGTAGGTCGTCTTCACCAAGTGATGATCTGAGTCGCAGTTTGCTCCTCGATAGGAGCGGACATCCATGACACTAGACGCCCATCTCCTGCAAATGAGGACGTGGTCAATTTGGTTGACGGTATGTGCGTCTGGAGACTTCCAGGTCTGCTTGTGAATGCGTCGATGCGGGAAGCACGTAGAGCTTACGACTAGATTCCTGCTGCAGGCAAAGTCGATAAGTCGCTGGCCGTTATCGTTACATTCTTCATGGAGGCTGTGGCCTCCAGTGGTCCCCCGGTGCCAACTTTCATTTCCGACTTTCGCGTTAAAGTCTCCCAGCAGCAATTTGACGTCGTTTGTTGGAAGTGAGTCGAAGAGAGTTTCAAGGCGGGCGTAGAACTCGTCTTTTACTGCGTCTTCTTTAACTTCAGTGGGGGCGTGCACATTGATAAGCCAAAGATTGAAGAATCGAGTCTTGATGCGAATCGCACACAGCCGTTCATTTATGGGTTTGAAGTCAGTAATATGCGGTTTGAGGCGATTGTTCACTATAAATGCTTCTCCAAACTCCTTGCGGCCCGATGGTTTGCCACTTGTAAGAATTGTGTGCGATTTCTTGTCACTAATCTCGCTGCCAAGCCAATTTGTTTCCTGGACTGCAGTAATGCTCAGTTTGTACTTTTCGACCTGTTGAAGGAGGGCCTTCTCGGCCCCCGGTTTGTTCAGGGAGCGTACATTCCAGGATCCGAAAGAATAATCCTTTATTCGTTTGCGTGGTCGTCGTTGTTGATCCGTCCAATCCGAGGCTTTTGTTCCAGGTTTCTTGACATGGAGTGGTTTTTACAAGGACGAGTTGTCAGCACGTGGTGAAAATAAATTACAAAGTCGGGTGAAAATATCAGTTTGATTTATCGGATCGTTTATCTAATGCGACGGCGGACGTTTTAAACTCGGCTTACTGCTCCAACGTAGCAAACATCAATCAAATGAGTTCTTTATCAGTGACAATTGTAGCTCTAGATTTTTATCCAAATGGGTCCTGGGTTCAATTCCCAGCTTAATTCTCATTTTTTTTCCTTTTTCCTTTTTTTTTTACTGACATTTTAGTAATCCTATTGAAAATGTATTATTTAATTATAGGCATGTGCCTATCAGAGCAAGAAAAATAGGAATGTTTTAATGTTCATGTGGCAAAAAAAGATATGGCAAATGGCTAGATTAAGCCGGGATAGTGTAAACACCTAAACTCACCACGTTTTAATTTGCGCGCAGATGAAGTAATCCATGTATAGTGTAAACGTAATATAAGGCGCGACGAAAATTATCTACAAAAGGACGGGATTATCATTTCTACAAACACATGCATTATTTCCAACTGCGGGATAAATTTTCAGAAGTTAGGCGAGTCGCTTGCCATGAGTGTGAAAGCGTCTTAACGGTTAAAGACAGAATGTCCATTTTGGTGTCAATTTTCCACAAATGAACGGTACTGTCTTCCATTTATGTGTTTACCATTTGAAGCGGGACACCCTGTATATATGTACCTCATGGTAAAAAGAACAAGTTCAGTTTTGCTCGGATTAAGCCACAGGAAGTGGCCCAATTTGCAAGTAGAGAGCATTCTAAAGCACCTCACCCTAGATAGCAATGACGTTTCCATTGCTATGTAGGGTTAGCTCTGCATGGTTCTTAGTGGTTGGGTGCACAGAGCCTTTACGTGTGACTATTGATGCTTACGCGCTGGTTTTGGTAGTCGTTTAAACTATATACTGCTCAATTGCCTTAATCCCTTTGTGGGGCATAGCGCGTCAACTGTTCCATATGGCCCAGTTGACGTTTCGTTGGCATAAACTGGTTTCGGGAAATGCAGTTGCCAGCATGCTCCTCCTGCACATCCATGGCCACGAACGTCGTCGTGGACGCGATTCGAACCCGAAACGCCGATAGTCAAACATGTGACTGATGCCTCAACACATTGCGCTGCCGGTCGCCCCAAGTCTATATGGTCACAATAGATGGGCTTTTTGATTTGCAGGCTATCTGTGGGGTGAGCCGCGAAAGGTAGTATTTTACCAGTAATAATTCTGGCTTCCTTCCGGCTATACACTGATACGTTTGCCATACTCTATATTTGATCGTAAACGAGAATACGCTTACAGACTGAACTTATGCCACACTGATGTGGTAATTTACTTGGTTATACATAGTGCATTAAAACGTTTCCACTTTTTCTTTTGTCTTCGGTGAAGTGTAGCTATTGTCGTGCGTTCTTGTACAAGGTTCATCTTTAGTGTCAGTTACACTTATACATTCTACGCAAATGAAATTGACAATACCCCTAGCTTCCAAATGTACTCAAAATAGTTTTAAGGATTTATTATATTTTTTTCACGATTTATGAAAGATATTATCAGTGTTCAATTTGACTTCTTTTTAACAGGGTGAAATTCTCGTCGGTGGCGATAACGTTTCAATGGGCTACTACAAAATGCCGGCAAAAACTAAGGAAGAATTCTTCGATGAAGACGGCCGACGATGGTTCAAGACTGGTGATATTGGTGAAGTTCATCCAGACGGTGTACTTAAAATTATCGGTAAGATTCAACATGAACCGCGTAGGGAAATCAATGCTTAACTTTTTACGTTTATATCTTCAAAATTCACAGACCGCAAAAAGGACTTGGTTAAACTGCAGGCCGGTGAATACGTATCGCTCGGTAAAGTTGAAGCTGAACTCAAAACATGCGCCATCATTGAAAATATTTGTGTATACGGTGATCCAACAAAACACTATACAGTCGCTTTGGTCGTACCAAATCAAAAACATTTAGAAGATTTAGCTTTAAAACATAATATATCGGGATCCAGTTTTGAAGATTTGTGCTCGTCGCCGGTTATGGAGAAAGCAGTAATCCGGGAGATTGCCGATCATGCTAAGAAATGTAAGTGTTTGCTGAAAAATGCGAAATTAAGTTTACCGACTAATGTCGAATGTTTCTCCTCGCCAGGCAAATTGCAAAAGTTCGAAATTCCTGCCGTCATTACCCTGTGCAAAGAAGTTTGGTCGCCGGATATGGGTCTCGTCACAGCCGCCTTCAAGCTCAAACGAAAAGACATCCAAGAACGATACCAGCACGAAATCAATAGAATGTACGCCTCATGAAAATAACCAAAATCTTCGCAATAATCATTATGTATGTCGATTGCCACGATGTCGATAGAATACGACAACAGACAAAGATACAAAAGTACTACACTCTACTCTTCATATCCAGTATGTCATACATAAAAACAAACCATCCACGCCCAGTCTCAGAACTTATATACAGAGAAATGTAGAGCAGCAATTAATAGTAATTTTGGAGAGATTTCAAAGGAACGGATAGTAAATAATTCAATGTTAACTTAATCGTAATTGTATGATGTGTAGTAAAAATTTCTCATTTCTTCAAAAACAAACAAAATGTATTCGTATGTGTGTATGTAATAATGAGCGTCCGATTCCTATAAAAAGTAAAAATAGGATTGGGAAAGAGGACACAAAACGCCGCTAATGATATTTTGTAAATAAGGTAACAATTTTCATGATCAATTATTGTATTGATCGGTCACACAACGCAGTAGTTTAATTTTGAATTAGATACAAAATATAATTAAAGAAGTAAACAAAAAATGAGAAAATCGCAATCAAAATAAAATGTCAATGATTATGTATCAATGGAAATTTGTCTTAAAGCAGACACCTAACACCCTAACCGAAATAAACTCGGGAACAAGTAAAAACTTGGCGCGTTTTTTTCTGTTTGCGTATCTTTCGAGTGTATTGTAGGGTAGCAAACACGCGTGTAATGCGTGTTTGTTACCCTACTCCACTCGATAGATACACAAAAAAACGCGCCTACTGAAATGTAAAAAGAAATGTGTAATATCCAAGTAAAGCAAAGCAAAACAAAACGTGTAAATAGGATGATTATGTACTTTTTAAATATTTTTTTTTTTTATTTTAGAAAAAAAAAAGTCGAAAAAGAAAAAAGTTAACGCAAATTAATCCTTTTTTTACTAAGGATTATTTATTTAGTTTGTTGCTTCCGATTCAATGCGTCTATACTACTTTGTTAAGAAAGATTAATAAAAAAAATACAAAAATAAACTCTAGAATGTTACAATTTATTGTGACAGATTAAAATGAGAGATAGTGCGCTTCTTATTATTATTATTATCCAGTTTATTGATGATTATTAAAGTTGTAAAAACAGAAGCAACAAATTCAAGGATATAATTCCTTAATTTATACATATTATGTTTAGTCGTTATAACGTACTTGTTGTAACAATAATATATACATAGTTAGGTTATAGAAGTGATCAAGCAAATACAAACTTTGGAAAAAAAGAAAAGAACAATGTAAAAATTGAACGACGAAGAAAGGGAAACAAAAGCATTAAATTTAATTTGATATGTGAAAATGTTTAGTATATAATTTATTTATATATAATATTCAAGAAAAAGACGGCAATATGTTTTCTTCATTGAAGTTGTTATAAAGATTTGATTTTCTTCTTATTTGTTTGTTTCTTTTCTTGGTATCTTGAATAGAAGCTGATCGAATAATCGCTGACTGATCAGTTTCTTTTCGGTTCCTTCATTATCGCCTACTTCATGAGTTATAAGACTCCTCCTAAGCGTTTTTTTTCTCTCATGTATTATATTTAATATATGAAATATATTTCATTTTTGCAAATATAATTTTGTGAGTTTAAGGAAAATTATACAAGACGGTGTTTCATTCACTTCAACAGGTGGTGAGGATTGTTTATTCGATAATATTGGGAAAGTTGTGCAATAAGGTAAAATGGGTTTCACAGCTGTAATACAATGTTAGTTACAAGAAAAGTAAATCGTTTCTTAATAGTGGTGCTTGATGATTCGACGCTATAATAAGAAAATTCGGGTTAATATTTAATCATAGAACGCGACACGATGCCACCGCTCCTACGGTAGCCGGTTTTATGCACCGGAGCGACGCGGGGGGGAAAAGACCTTTTCCATAGTCCTCCGCGTGGGCGCCCCCTGGTAACGGCAGTGTATCAATTCGCTGACGGCCAATGTCTTAGCGATAAGACAGTTTGGAAAAGGCAGATAGCTGTAGCCTGAATGGCTGACGAACACCTAAGCGTCTCAGGTCTAGTAGGATGGAATGACTTGCGTAGTTGGACCTGCTACATAGTTGTGTGGGCTCCAGCACGTTTATTAAACCATCTGAAGCAGCTATCTCCGAGGCCATCCCCTGAATGGGGTTAAGCGACGTGCTGACAACTCGTCCTTGTAAAAACCACTCCATGTCAAGAAACCTGGAACAAAAGCCTCGGATTGGACGGATCAACAACGACGACCACGCAAACGAATAAAGGATTATTCTTTCGGATCCTGGAATGTACGCTCCCTGAACAAACCGGGGGCCGAGAAGGCCCTCCTTCAACAGGTCGAAAAGTACAAACTGAGCATTACTGCAGTCCAGGAAACAAATTGGCTTGGCAGCGAGATTAATGACAAGAAATCGCACACAATTTTTACAAGTGGCAAACCATCGGGCCGCAAGGAGTTTGGAGTAGCGTTTATAGTGAACAATCACCTCAAACCGCATATTACTGACTTCAAACCCATAAATGAACGGCTGTGTGCGATTCGCATCAAGACTCGATTCTTCAATCTCTGGCTCATCAATGTGCATGCCCCCACTGAAGTTAAAGAAGACGCAGTAAAAGACGAGTTCTACGCCCGCCTTGAAACTCTCTTCGACTCACTTCCAACAAACGACGTCAAATTGCTGCTGGGAGACTTTAACGCGAAAGTCGGGAATGAAAGCTGGCATCGGGGGACCACTGGAGGCCACAGCCTCCATGAAGAATGTAACGATAACGGCCAGCGACTTATCGACTTCGCCTGCAGCAGGAATCTAGTCGTAAGCTCTACGTGTTTCCCGCATCGACGCATTCACAAGCAGACCTGGAAGTCTCCAGACGCACATACCGTCAACCAAATTGACCACGTCCTCATTTGCAGGAGATGGGCGTCTAGTGTCATGGATGTCCGCTCCTATCGAGGAGCAAACTGCGACTCAGATCATCACTTGGTCAAGACGACCTACAGATGTAGAATTTCCTCAGTGCACCAGTCAAGAATCAGCCCTCCCAAAATCTTTGCGGTTGATAAGCTCTTGAGTGATGCTACAGCGGTGGCGTATACTACTGCCCTTGGGGAAAAACTATCACCTATGCTACACAACATCAGTAACACAGGCGTCCATGGGTTCTGGGAAGAACTCAAGGGTACCATCAAGGATGTCGCAGAGAAGGTCGTGGGATATAAAGCCCGGCCAGCGCGAAATGACTGGTTCGACGAAGAATGCAAAAATTCACTTGACGCGAAAAACGAGGCCTACAGACAATGGATTCAACGAGGAACCAGAGCCAGAAGAGAAAAATATGACGAGCTACGGCGAATATCGAATAGAATAATTAGACGTAAGAAACGTAAATACTTTGACGAGCAGTTGCTGAACATAAACGAAAACTTAGCTAATAGGAACACCAGACAAGCGTACAAACTAGTAAATACAATTAAGAACGGCTACCAACCCAGGACTAGCCTTTGTAAGGACAAGGATGGAAACATCATCAGCGACACCGATGGTATTAACAAACGATGGGCCTCTTATTTTGAAGAGCTTCTAAACCGACCATCTAACATCCCCACACAGGAAGCTCTCGATGATATTGTTGATCTAGGCCCACCCATTCAACCCCCGACAGTAGAGGAAGTTGATCTCGCCTTGCGGTCACTAAAACGAAATAAAGCGCCGGGCGCTGACGAGATTCCAGCTGAACTGCTAAGATTCGGTGGAACGAGTTTAGTTGATGCCATACATCAATTACTCCTGCGAGTGTGGGAGAACGAGGAGATCCCAGACGATTGGCGCAGAAGCATCATCTGTCCAATTCATAAAAAGGGAGATAAACTGCGGTGTGAGAATTATAGGGGCATCTCACTAGTTTGTACGTCCTATAAAATTTTGACGAAAATTCTGGAAAATAGAATAAAACCGTACGCAGAACGAGTCATTGGCGAATATCAAAGCGGTTTCAGACCTGGTCGCTCCACAACTGATCAGCTCTTCTCAGTCAAACTGATACTCCAGAGGTGCTGGGAATACAACGTAAACGTATACCAAATCTTTGTCGACTTCAAGCAGGCATACGACAGTATCGATCGTGGAGTACTGTACAACATCATGCTGCAATTTGGTATACCAGCAAAATTAGTGCGACTGACAAAGATGACGATGACCATCTCCGTCTCACAAGTCAGGATCCAGAATAGACTTACTGATCTATTTGAAACACGCACTGGTTTGAAACAGGGCGATGGACTGGCACCGACGCTCTTCAACCTAGCACTGGAATACGTTATTCGGGCCATGAATATGGACAACAGCAAGACGCTACTCATCAAGTCGACACAATTAGCAGCGTACGCCGACGACATCAACATCATGTCCCGAAGATTGGCTGACGCAGAAGAACTTCTGCATACGCTCGATACCGCTGCAAAGGAAGTTGGATTACGTATTAACGAGGGTAAAACTAAAATAATGATGCAATCGGTGACAAGGACACCTGCACAACCGAGCATCAATGTGGGGGACCTCAACATCGAGTTCGTGAACAACTTCATCTACCTGGGTTGCAACCTATCAAGGGACGCCAACGAAACTGACGAAATCAAGCGACGGATACAGTTAGCTAATAAGACTTTTTTCTCGGTTCTCCCCATAATGAAATCGAAACATGTGCACAGAAACACGAAGCTCCGCGTGTACAAAACCATTATACGACCAGTGCTATGCTATGGCTGCGAAGCATGGACCCTAACTCAAGCCTCCGAATACATGCTAGACACTTTCGAACGTACGGCGAATTTTCGGGGCTGTTTGCGATCGAGATGGATGGCGCATCCGGTACAACCATGAGTTGTATGAAATGTATGATGAGCTGCAAGTCTCGAAAATCGTCAAACTACAACGACTTCAATGGGCAGGGCATGTACAAAGAATGGACGATGATCGCATGCCTAAGAGAGTAATGAATGCAGAACGAGTCGACGGAGCGAGACTGCGAGGACGACCGAGATCTCGTTGGGAGAGCTCAGTAGGTGTGGACGCCGCGCAGCTGCTGGGCTCCCAAAATTGGAGGACGCGGTCACGTGACCGAGATAATTGGAGGACAATGATCCAGGCGGCCAAGGCCCGACGTCGGGCTGTCGCGCCACGATGATGATGATGATGACGCGTTAATCAACAACGGCCAAGAGCCGCCAAACTCCATTCGAGGGGGCCCGATTTTTTGGTTACCTGGAGAGCTTAGGATATGTCTCTCACTTGTTCAACTGATGAACATACAAAAATAAGAAGCAAGATTAGGTATAGGGTTGCTGTGCTTGGTCTGCAATGGGGTTCGTTCTGTTGCAGGGACTTATCACTCGAAAGGACATACGGTGTGACAACACATGCGTCTACGGTCCCCGACTGTTTTCGGTGATTTTTGCCACAAACTGGCATCAAATCGAGCAAATTGTTCGTGTTTAATTAAGCTGTGGTTGACGCTACCACTAATTTCTCCGCGTTTTTCTGAACTGCAAAGTTTTTCCTTAAAAAATTTTGTTTTTCCAATGCCTGCTTGTGGCCCCGATTTTTCGGTCAAGTAACGGCTTTTTTCATTGTGGTTCACATTCGTACTTGCGCCCGGTGATTGTCATTGTGGACGCTTTTGTTTATTTTCTCATACGACATACCCTCATCGTGTAATCAGCGTTGCATCAATTTGTCGTGGAATTTATATTACGTCTAGTTGTCAACCCCGTTAGTGAATCGGTCCGCGTGATATTTTGTGCAGTGAATAAAGTGATATTCAATCTGCCGTCGTGTCGGACTGCGCGGGGTAATTATCCCGTGCCGCGACAGGTGAACGAAACAATATTCGCATCTCTCCTTTGTGTGATTTTAGTGATATATCTATAATTGTGTAGTGCGATTGTGTTAGTATCCAAGGAGGCTTGTTCGCTGGGTACGGATGACTGCTGACGTCAATCACTGTTATTTTCGGTTCGAGTTGTCCGGAGAGGCACGACGTATACGAAAATAGTTCAACGGATCCCGAGCTGCAAGAGCTGCGGTTAAATCTGGCTCTTGTAGGGACACACCTGGCACATCGGGTACTCTCCACCCCCGCGAAGTCTCGTCAAGGGCTTCTCCTTTCGATGTTTTGGTTAAGCCTGGTCCTAGCAAGGTTACGCCATAAAGTGTCAACCCTAACCAGGAGGGCTCGTCAAGAGCCTCCCCTCGCGTAACGTCATCCCGGGATGAGGTCATAGGACATCCTGGCCCCTAGCAGGAGTACTTTTAGTAAGGCGGTAGGAGACGGGAAGCGACCGACTCCCTCGAAATCGCTCTCACGTAATAGACGAGATGCAATTCGAGTTCGGAATTACATTTCGAAAATTGATGTTGCCCTGAGGACTGAGAAGCAGATTGCATCTCTGGAATGGGCGCTGAAAGTGATTGCCGATACCGAAGAAAAAGGCATCGTCAAGAGACAGAGGTCCGCTGGCGAAACGCCTGAATACTCGAAGAGGCGGGAGACAGCCAATGAGGGCTATTCGGCTCCTTCTTACGCGTTGAAGGTAAATTAACCTTAAACTTCCTTAAGTTATTGGAAGCTAATCCAGGACCACGTCCGGAGTGTAAGGACGGATGCTGGTTCCTTGGAAGAAAGCTTATGAAATTTGCGGATCAGCGATCGACAGATCAATTTATTTATTTATTTATTTTTCCCTTGATATATGTAGAAGGGGCTTTCGACAACATGTCATTCATAGCCATCGACAAAGCACTGGAGGAAAGAATGCCGACACCACTACAACAACATGGATAGGACAAATGCTTTTCTCCAGAAGGATCATCACCAATATTGAAGGCGTCACCCTCCTTGATAATGTCACTCTTGGCTGCCCACACTCCTCCCTGTCTCCTCTCCTATAGTACATAGTGGTTGATGGCGTGCTGAGGATTCTCACGACGCAGAGCTACTCAGTCCAGGACTACGACGATGACTTGGTGATATTGACTAAAGAAAAGTTCGAGGAGATTTTACCAGACATCCTTGAATTAGCTCTTCGTATTTTGCAAGAATGGTGTAATGAAAACGGACTTCGAGTCAACCCAACAAAGGCAGTTGTCATTCCATTCTCTAGAAGAAGAAATCTCAGGCACATCAAACGCCCCCAAGTGTACAACTCTTCCCTACCCATGGGAAATTACACCAAATACCTGAGCGTCACCCTCGACAGTAAACTTCTCTAGCAGGAACACGTCAGTGTGGTAGCGGACAGGGCCTCTAAGACCTTGTGGATATGTAGGCAATATGTAGGCAAAACTTGGGGAATCAAGCCCTCTATAGCCCTCTGGATTTACATGGCTAATGTCGGACAAACATTAGGGCGGCCGCATCCTGGCCGTAGGCAGTGTAATGAACCACCTGTCATGAACCATATTATGGTCTGGTAGTGCTGCTCCCACCGGTAGATCGAAGCAGCACCTGATGAATAGTGATCTGTTGGTGGTACGAAACCAGAGGCCGAGGGTCCCATTACACCCGGACCCAGGTGCGACCGCGTGGGCGTCTGATCCGCCCGCCAACTATTCCATCCTTATCGACAATTTTTTTTGATTCCCCATTTTTACCTCCCCTGTTTGTGTTGTCTTTCCCAGGCCTACGAATTTTTGTTAATACGTAAAGGACAGGGGCAACGAGCGGCGAAAACCGCGCCCACGTCTCCCGAACTGAGCTACATCAAGCATAGGCCGCTGCTTAGCTCGTTGAGGAGCCTTTTTCTTCGCCAGATGGCACAGTCCGACCTTCACGGTCAATTATGCTACCTTAGGCTCCGTCCCAACGGGTATCTTCGGATGTGCACCAAACCGTCCGTTACAGCAAGGCAGCGCAGCGCAGCGCTCACATGGCATTGTTGTTGTTAAATCAGATTTTGGCAATTGTTACAACAACAATGCCATGTGCGTGCTGCGCTGTCCTGCCTACGTCCATGATGGGGCCGGCCTTAGAGTACGGTGTAGTAGTCTGGTGGAAAAGAGAATTCACTATTGCTGGCAAGACCATTTCAGGCAAAGTCCAGAGACTTGCAAGCCTAATGGTGACAGGGGCTATTCGCTCTTGTCCATCTAGCGCTCTTGATGTACTGCTCGACCTATAGCCGATAAACATTCATATAAAGGCAGAAGCTAAAATGGCAATCGCGAGACTAGTTGCATGCAATGCTAATGTAGAGCTAAATCCAGTACAACTCAGTTGGCTTAATGACAGTATGATCACAAGAATGCCATCTGACCATCTTGTGAAAGAAATATCATGCAACGAACGGTTCACGGTCGTAATATGGAACCAAGAGCATTGCCAGGAAAAATTTGCGAACCTTTCCCCTCACATCATCAAGTGGTTCACGGATGGCTCAAAAACCAATGAAGGAACCGGGTCAGGCGTTGTGGGTCCCTATCATCAGGTTTCCACAGACCGGCTACCACAACAAAAGTTTGGCAATAGTCACGGACAGCCAGGCGGCCATCAAAGCTCTGTTAAAAAGGACGACACCATCTAAGATCGTACGTACTTGCAACTTGCCAAAAGGCACTGCGCATAGATTAAGCTCTTTTAATAGAGTGACATTACTCTGGGTCCCTGGCCATGCTGGCATCAATGGCAACGAACAGGCGGACGAACTGGTCAGAGCAGCTTCAGCTACTCCCTTTTGCGAGCCAGAGCTCTTTTGCGGAATTTCAACCTTTATAATAAAGAAACTCATCAAAGACTGGGAATGCGGCGAAGCTGCTGCCCATTAGAACAACCAGCCAGAGCCGAGGCAGGCTAAGCTTTTCATCTCAGGCTATTTACAAAGCAGATCGATATAACTGTTAAAGTTAAACCGATACAGGGTTAGACCCATCTGTGGTCACCTAACTGGACACTCATGCCTGAGAGATCACTTAAAAATCATGGGATTTGTTTCGGACTCGAGCTGGCGTTTCTGCGGAGAGGACGACGAGACATCGACCCATATCTTATGCGATTGCCACGCCTTGGCCTGGCGACGTAGAGACTGCTTTGGAGCCTCCTACCCGCAGGCAAATGATATCGCTTCAGTGTCACCGCACCTCCTGAGCAAATTTATTAGCTCGATTGAACTCGATCGACAGGTTTAGGCCTGATAACAGACTGGGCTATAGCACAATAGGCCATCCGGCATCAGTGCTCTATACCCTGCGGGGTTCAACGCCCATTTCACAATCTAATCTAGGTTTGGTTTCTGTTTGCATGTCAAAGAAGGTGCTATTGTCCTGACCAAAGGACTCAAAACGCATTCAATATTACTCCAGTGCATTCGTCTGATCACCACGAATCAGGTTATATCCATATTCGTGAGGTTCGACTTCAACCACTAAAAGGTCCTTTTGTTCTAACTAATGCCGGAACCAGATTCAACGCAGAATCCAGCGGCAGCAGCAACAACACCAACAAGCAGATCTGCTTTCGCCACTGTCGCTGCCGCTGCGTTCAATCTAGGTCGCATAAGGGAAATGCATGCTTTCTAATTTGACAGTTCGTCGCCGCTGCATTCTGCGTTCGATCTGGTTCGGGCATTACAAGAAATCAAAAAGTCATCGACAGTACTCCAATGAATTGATCTCATCACCACGAATCAGAAAATTCCCGTAATAGCTAGGCGTAACTTCATGCCAAAAAAAGGTCCTTTTGTCATTACCAAAGGACTCAAAATGTCTTCAACGGTACTCCAGTGCATTGGCCTCATCATCGCTTCGATCCAGGAGATACCCATATCTACCAGGTTTGGTTTTTGTTTCATTTCATTATCAAGAGGTTAAGTTATAATAACCCAAGTATGCTATGCATCAAATTTGGTTGAAATTACCATGGGAGGAGCGATCTTTGTGTAATTCCGGCTTGAATATAACAGAATAAACCGTTACTCCGGTCAATTGCTGACACCGGGCTGTGTTTAAGGTCACCCGCGGAAGCTACATACCGAATTCGGTTAAGTTGGGACCACGGAAAGTGTCCGGGCGGACGCACAGCATGCATCAGACTATATGCCCGTTCATTAGATTAATATAGAGGACGCGCCCAAAAAGAAAACATCTGACGTATATTTTTGTTTTCTTTTTATATATTTTAATGGAAATTAACATAATAAAACCTCATTCACATTGCCCTTACAATTATACTTTTTACAACTAAAATAACATAAAAACTTCAGTAGTGTATGAAATGTTCGGATTCATAATCTTCCGGATAATCATCTTCGATTGGAATATCCGATCGTCCTATATTCCGCCGCATAGGCCTTTCTGGTTCTTCCTCTTCCTCGCTATCGTCCGCGTTGTCATTCGGATTGAAAAAGTCAAAGGCTTTTTCATTTTCGTTGAGCAGATCGAAAGGACCGTACTGGTTGTATTTGCGACCTCTTGTATGATTCGAAAGAATCGATTTAGTCTTACCGGGCTCTATTTCCGTCTTTTTCATCGGTGTCGATGAATTTAATTTCAGTATGTATTCTCCGACAGGAAGTGGATTGTATTCTCCAGAGTTTTCGTTGCCATCAAGCGTATCGGTGAGAGAATGGTCACCTTTTTGAGAATAAGATGTTTGACTCACTTCTTCGGATTCCTCTTCGGTGTTCGTATTTTCTTTATCTTTTAACCGACCTTGATCTTCGTTAGAAGTAACCAGGGAAACAGCTGGATTTACGCTAATTGCTTCATCGACTTTTACATCGTCCAGTTCTGAGTTAATACTTTTACTTTCACCTACTGGTACATCTACTTCATCTTTCAGCACGTTTTGGGCCGTTTCACTCATGATCACTCGTTCTTCAGTGCCTCGGATCGTCCAATCGCTGTGTGTATCACGGTTGGGTGCTTCAGGAATGGTGAGATTCTTCTTGACCTGCTCAATGTGCTCTAACTCGGCCATTTGTCCATTGTCCGGACTATAGTTAAAATCTTTGGATGCATTCAAAATACGTTTCTTGACGAATGAACTCTCAGTCGAGTCCTGCGTCATTGATAAAACGTCATCGAGGACTTCGAGTTGAATGTTGAACTGATCATCTTTGGGTGCGGATTCCGATATATCGTCAGGTTCGTTTGAGCCGGTTAACGTTTCTCTCCAGGACGTTGTGTCGTGTTCAATTGTTCTATTAATGGATTCGATCAAATTCGCTAGTTCATCTTCTTCAGCTTCGGTGAATTTTGTTCTTCTGACGTCAGGAGAGGGCAGTATGTACGGAGGAATAATTTGAGAAGACAAATCATTATTAGTGTTCTCTTCTATATATGCTAGAGAATTGGTTGGCTTTGATAGTTTATCATTCTTCAGCGTATCTTTTACATGTTCCAACGTAGCGTTGTCCGGATCAATAACATTATCCTGTATGGTAAAATCTGTTGAATTTTTGGAATAATTCTTCTCCTCGGACGGAATGAGCAGCGATAACGTTTCATCGGCTAAGTCCTCCAGAACTTGAATAGTCGATTGAATCGATTCCAGCGATTTTTTCGGGCCATCCAGATTTTCCTGTGTTAAAGACGTCGGCAAATCGTAAGTTTTACGTTGAGATTCGCTAGTCGGCTGGCTAGTTTTCGATGTTGAATCTGAGGAACTTCCATCAACGGATTGCGAATTTTCAACCATTACCGACATTTCTGGGTCCATCTGTTGTACTGTCGTTGGGACGGCGTCCTGATCCTCGCTTGATTCATTTTCGGAATTATCCATAAATTCAAATAGCTCCTCCGGCGACATAAGTACGGAATCGGTCGTTTCGGTTGTAGTTCTAGATAACGCGGTTTTCTCGGTAGGCTCCAAAACTGAAGGACTCGTATCGTCGCTTGTCGGGACAGCCTTATTGTCGTCGATTTCCTCGGAGTTCGCCATAAAATCGAGAAGTTCTTGCGGCGAAATAGACAGGGCATCGACATTTCGATCACCTTCCCGAGGAGTTTGCAAATCTGCAATCGTCGATACAGTGTCAGAATTCGAGTCAACTGATGATGAATTTCCTGGATTTATTCTGGGGTCTAGTTTGACAGTTGCAAATGTAGCATCGATAATTTCGCTTTCGTTGCGACTGTTTGTCGCGGTGGTATTTATTAAATTCGAAGCAGGAACTTCAGCAACTTTATCTGCAGACGCAGGGATAGCCTTTTCGTTTTTCGCTTCCGATTGAAGATCGTCGTTCTCGATTCCCTTATCAACCTTTGGCAGTTCTGCTTCTGCAACTTTAGCATTTTTTATAATTTCGTAGCTGAACTCCTTTAGTCGATCACTTTCTTTTGTTAGCCCAACAGTCTTGTCATCGTCAGTTGATACAACTGGGACTGGCGATGATTCTTTTTCCGATAGAACAAGGCCTTTCTCATCTATTTCAATAGTTGATTCCAACACAGGATTCGGAATACTGTTCTCTGTGGATTTTGTTTGATCACTATTGCCGACAGGTTCAGCAATAAATTTCGTTACAGAAATCTTTGAATTCTCAACATCATGGTTCTCGAAAATTTGAACAGATGGCACAATCGCCCTTGTTTCTTCGACCCTGTCATCTAATGCATCGACGGATTCAGATTCTTCTGCCATATGAACGTCCGATTCTTCAACATCAAAGTTCTCCAAAATTTCAGATTTCGCCTCTGTGTCTCTGACCCTGTCGACCGATTTAACAACACTTTCAGTTTCATCGGTCCCATGGACCTTTAAATCTTCAACTTCGAGGCTTTCAAAAATTCCAGCAGGTGACTCAAGGCCCGACGTCGGGCTGTCGCGCCACGATGATGATGATGACTCAATCGCCTTTGTGTCTTCGACCCTTTCGACAGACTCGACAACGGACTTGGTTTCTTGGATCCTAGGAACCACTGAGTCTTCAACAACGAAATTTTCCATTGTATCAGCTGGAGGCGTATTTTCCTTTTGGTGGACCTGGACCTCAACGCTAGAATTATCACTTTCGCTAAACTGATTGAACTCCGATTTTTCTCCAAGTGATGGTTCTATGCTTCCAACATTCGATATTCGACTAGCTTTTTCCAGTATGTCAAGAAGCGTTTCTTCGGCGGACTGATCCTCGTCGCTGCCTCCCAAATCCGTCAGCAAATCAGGGACAAAATCATCTAAAATTCACATTTATTAGCTCACGAGGCAATGAAACAATTTTGGTTTTCAGGACTTACCTTGATTACGGGCTACGACGAATGGTAAAATTCCAGCCGCTTCCAAAGCAACTAAATTGTCCAAAGGATCGGAATATTCTTCTTCAGACCCACCACTCTTCACTTCTTCAATGATTTCAGCGACATTTCCGAAATTGTTAGATTTTTTTGATTCGGTTGATAAGTCATCATCGTGTGACACAAAATCATAGATTTCGTCCTTCGGTGAAGCATCTTCTGCGGGCAGAATATTAAACTGAATCTGGCTGGAGTTTGGGTCGGGCTCAGGAATATCTTCGAGATTTTCAACGACAATTTCCGCGATCATATCACTACCGATATTGTTATTATTTTCCGTAGGCACGCCATTGGGTTGATCGGTATTTTCTTGGAACACAGTGTAAGCGGGCAAATTGTTGGGGTTAATAAGTTCACCTGTACTATCAACGAACTCGGCACTTTCATTATTTTCAGGTGAATTTCCTACAATATTTAGATCAACGCCCGTCTCCGAGTTCCCGGGACGCCAAAGACTCTCTCCGTTCCCGATTGGATAGAAACCGAAACGTTGCAGCTTCCGTTTGTACAAGGCAAGCCAATATAGAAAATCCGAGTAACTTTCACTTGTCGGTAGATCACGCGACAGTACAGGATAATGCTGGCGTGGTTCAAACTTTACTACGAACCCATCAGCCCCAACAACCGTCAATAAAACGTACAAAATCAAAAACTTCATTTTCACTCTAATCGATCAAAGACTCACTCTCATCCTTCACTCGTGGGCACTCTGGAACCAAATGTACCCTAGTCGTCCTTTTTGCCAACAACGAAGCCTTCCATGACCACACCTGACCATACAGTGTAGTTTTATCCCAAAAACTCAGGTAGATTTTCGATATTGTATAAACCTTTTGTGTATTCAAAGTCCGAATTTTACCTGTCTGTCGGGGAAAACCTGTAGATTTTTAATTGACATTTTATTAAGACCTCATGCCAGCCAGACCTTGGAAAATATATCCTGAAAAATGAAAGACATCCCGAGGTACCATTGCAGGAATGGCGTGGACTATGTGAAAAGGAAGAACGAAAGAACACCGAATCTAATGTCTAGTTTAGGCGGGAACACGGAAGGTGTTATAAAATATACGCGTGCAGAATGCCTAAAACATTTTATTGAAGTGTAATTGTTTATAGCTATAATCGTATAAGTTTACTCTTTTAGACCAATTGATAATTAGTCTAGGCGCATAGGCGCACACTAGACCGGGTGTCTGAAACACCCTGATTATCTTATGTGCCAGATCCTTTGTATGCGGTACGCTGATTACTTCGGATCTCATAATGGCTCCGTTGTGTATATAAATTTACAAACATTCCGGAGAATTGCTCAATAAACATATCCTTGGGTGGGAATGTACTGTGGGTGGTAATGGTAACTTTTAGGGAGACGCAGGCGTCAAATGAGGAAATGGAAATGAGGCTGGCAGTGAAGAGTTGATTAATCCCAGTCGGACTACGCCTGCTAACAGAATGTACCTGCCTGATGAGCGGATTATTATTATTTTAAAGAGCTTACATAATACAGTCGAGAACGGATAAATGCAAAACGCCTAAGTGCAAAATATATAAAATCCCGGTGACTATTCAGTTCAAAGATACTACGTGTACGTTATAAAAATGGCTTCAAGAGGTTGTGTCAATTCTCCGAATAGTGTCTGTTATATTTGTGATGAACTTGTAGTGAGAAAACAACAGCGAAACACCACGAACTTTGTTAAAAAAGTTTATTTTGCATATTTTGGAGACCAAGATAAATTTTGGGGCCCCCGATGGAGTCTGTTCAGGACTCCACATGTGGTTGAAACGTAAAGTTAAATCGTTTCGTTTGGAGTCTTTTTAATATAGAGAGAGCCCCAAAACCACGGCGATGACTGCTACTTTTGCTCCTGCAATATATTGTACAAGGGTACACTGCGAAAAATAGAAAAAAGATGAATTATCCAAATTTGCAATCTGCACTCCGCCCAGTACTTCATGGATCTGGCATTCTGATGCCCGTGCCACCAGAGAAGTTTGACGATTTGCCAGCGCCATCAGGGGCCGAATCCAATGAAAGTTCTGAGGACCCCAACAATTTTCACAAGCGGAATTAAATGACCCGATTCGAGATTTAGGCCTTTCTAAAGATTCTGCTGAGTTGCTAGGCTCCAGATTCCAAGAGAAGAGTTTTTGACACCTGGAACTTCTTTCGCTTGGTTTAGAAATAGAGAAAGAGATTGTGAACCTTTTTTTTTGGCAAGACGACAAACTTATATATTGCTCCAATGTCCCCGGTTTGATGTCAATGTTTAATATTCAAAATGTGGCGGATGATTGGAGACTATTCATTGACTCATCAAAAAAAAAGTTTAAAAGCTGTTTTATTCAACAACGGCAACAAATACGCCTCTATACCGGTTGGACACTCAGTTCATTTAGAGGAGAAGTATGACAACTTATATTTGATTTTAGACAAACTCAACTACAAAGAATTTGAGTGGACCATCTGCGGGGACTTGAAAGTTATTTCTACGATACTAGGACAACAAGGTGGTTACACTAAATACCCCTGCTTTTTATGTGAATGGGATAGCCGTGCCAAAGCTCAGCACTGGATCAAGAAGGATTGACCAAGAAGAACACTAAAAGTAGGAAAAAAAACGTTCACTTCGAATCTTTGGTGGATCCGAAAAAAGTGCTTTGGACCATACTTAGCAGGCTGCAATTGGCTGCAATATGAAGGGCTTTCCACCAAACCACAATACCATGAATAAGTATGAGGCGTGCAACAGAAACGTATTATTATTATTATATACTCTGGGGGATAGCCGAAGCAGATCACTAACGTTTGGGTCCCTTTTCGCCCCCTCCCGGTCATCAGTGGCTTCCAGATGTCGACTGATAATTGTCGACCTCTTTCTTCATCACTGAGTCCCGTGTTATTGCTAGCATTTGTTTGAAGCTGAGTTCACTCATGGCTTCTACACTTATCGTGTGCCTGCCTGTGATCCTCAACCTCGTGCTAGCCAGTGCTGGACATTCGCACACAATGTGTGCTGCCGTCTCGGCCTCCTCCAGGCATAGCCTGCAAACGTCATCTTCCCCGATTTTCATCTTGGTCAGATGAGCCTTAAAATTACCATGCCATGTGACCAAGGCAGTTATCCAGCTTAGAGTACTCCGTTTATAACTAAGTCCCTTTCTCGCTTCCCTGCCTAAAGGGCTGGTCATTGCATTCCGAGCTTGTTTGCAAGTGACTAGCTCCTGCCATCTTTGTTGATGCATGGAGTCCATCCACTTCCCAACCTTCGCTCCAATCATGCCGTTCCCCAGAGCAACTCTGGGTTCTGGGCCAATGAAAGTTGCCGCAGATCCCTGTTTTGCTAGGGCATCCGCCGCCTCATTTCCTGTTGTACCTATGTGTCCTTTTACCCACATCAGCGTAACCTCATTTTCTGAGGCACACGTGTTGAGCTTCCGGACACACTCTAGTACCAGTTTAGAGTTTATGTTTGTCTGCTGCATGCGTCTGATCACCGATTGGTTGTCCAATGCAATAAGGATTTTCTTCCCCCGCACCTGACCTTCAAGCAAGTGGTCCAACGCATGCAACAAGCCAAGCATCTCTGCCTGGTATACGGACACATACTCTCCTAGACTAAGCGCACATGCTAGGTTTAGCTCTTCAGAGTAAACCCCCGCCCCCGCTTTACCGTCCATTAAAGAGCCATCAGTAAAAATGCTGATGTCATTGTACATACACTCATTGTGTATGTTTCCATCTGCAATGTGAGTCTTGTGTAGTCTTTCAACTACCCTACGTCTACTCATGCCTTCTACCGGCATTAGAGTCTCCCTGACCTCATCATGAATAATGTCTAGGATGCTCTTATGACCGCTGCTAGTTCCAAAGCGATACCACATGGCATCACTTTCCATGCGTATTGCCGAAAGCGCCGCCGTTTTCTTTATAAATAAGTCCAACGGCGGCAGTCCCAGCAATGCCTCTATTGCTCGCGTTGGTGTGGTGCGCATTGCACCACATATGCTTACGCAAGCTATCCTTTGTACCCCATCTAGCTTCTGCTTTGTGGTATTCTGCATGGCTTTTGGCCACCATACCACTGATGCATAGGCTAGAATAGGTCTTACCATCATTGTGTAAATCCAGTGTGTCGCTTTAGGTGAAATTCCCCACCTACGAGCACACACTCTCTTACATTGATGCAAAATCCTTTTCGCTTTTTGGATCTTTCCATCAACGTGAACATTCCAAGTTAGTTTCGCATCTAAGGTAACTCCTAGATGCTTCACTTCCTTGGACACCTTGATTTCCGAACCAAAAAGCCGTAAGGGAGTTATCTCTATGTCTTTCCTCTTACGAGTAAAAATCATAGTGTTTGATTTACTAGCGTTTATGGTTAGCTCTGGCTCATTACACCATTCTTCGGTTACTTTGAGAGCTTGTCTCATGCAACCTAGAATTGTGTCCATGAACTTTCCACTGACCGTGAGTGCCAAGTCATCGGCGTATCCTACAGTGTGTACGCCCATCGAGTCCAGCTTCCAGAGAAGACTGTCCACGGTGATGTTCCACAGTAGAGGCGAAAGAACACCTCCTTGTGGGCATCCTCGGACTACCTTACCCCGTATTCTGTCACATCCACTGCTAAGATTTACCGCCCTCTGCTTAAGCATAGAGTCGATCCACTTAATTATAATGTAATCAACCCCCCGCTCAATCAGGGCGTTCCTTAGTTTGGTAAAGGAGATTTTATCAAAAGCACCCTCTATATCCATAAAAGTAGACATAGCGATCCCGCCATTGTTAATCTCTCTTTCTGCAACTCTAACAAGTTCATATAGAGCGGTTTCCGTAGATCTGCCTGCTCTATAAGCATGTTGGCACCTACTCAGAGGACTATACATTAGCGTGGTGTTCTCCAGGTAGTCCACCAACACCTTTTCCATTGTTTTCAACAGGAATGATGTAAGGCTAACCGGCCTGAAGGACTTTGCCTCTGTATAGTCTTTCTTTCCCGGTTTAGGCAGGAAGACCACCTTAGCCTCCCTCCATGCCTTCGGGATGTAGCCTGCTGAAAGACAGGCGACGAATATATTCCGGATCCTATCTAGTAGAGCGCTCATGCCCCACTGTAATAGTGCCGGGAATATTCCGTCCATTCCAGCCGTTTTAAATGGAGCAAAAGAGTTTATAGCACTTTTGACTCCATTTGGAGTTATTATCCTCTCAGCTTCTTGTTGACTTACCCCACCAGCTCCCATGTTAGTTTGAGGCCATGGTTGGTCTGACTTGAAACTTCCAGGAAAATGTACCTCCATCAGGGCCTGCAACGTTTCTTCCACTGTTTCTGTCATGGAACCATCAACTTTGCGTATCAGCCCCATTTTCGAAGCAGCGTCTTTCGATATCATCTTCTGTAATCTGCATACTTCCGACGTATCCTTCATGCTAGAGCAGAATTCCCTCCACGTATTTCGTTTCCGAAGACGTAAGGTTCTTTTCAGCTCCCTCTTTTTATCCTTGTATAGTTCCCAAGAGTGAGAGTCTCTCTCCCTCATGTAACGGTTAAAGGCTTTCCTTGTCTCTTTTTTTCATAGACTCCAGTTCCCTACTCCACCATGGTGTTGGGTCCTTTTCGTCCACTACTGTGGAGGGACAAGCGTGTTCGAAGGCGCGATTAATAGCGGAGTTCAGTTGTTCCACTGTTCGCTCTATCTCGACCGTATTCCGAGGTATTCCGTCTTGAATATCCTCGACTTGTTCCAATAAATATGTCTCGTACTTAACACGATCAGTATTTTTTGGCACTCTTATACGTTTGCGTTCGCTACTCCGTTTTCTGCCATACAGAATTTCAAACTGGATAGCCCTGTGATCAGACATGGTTAGCCTGTCCACCACTCTCCAATTCTGAACTCTGTCAAGTATATTAACAGAGCTTAGGGTAATGTCGATCACCTCAGCCCTTCGTGCATCCACGAAGGTGGGAGCGACCCCCTTGTTTGCTACCAGCAGATTGTACTTTTCCACAAATTCTAGCAGCTGCTGTCCTCTGGGATTGTCATCTGTGCTGCCCCACACAGTGTTGTGCGCATTGGCATCACAGCCTATGATCAGGGCCATATCTCTTTCTTTAAAATACCTTACCAGATTTTCTACTTCCTCTGATGGAGGTGGTTCTGGTGCATCATAAAGGAGATATGCTGATGCAATTAGGAATGATCCTGCACCACTGCCGATCATTACTACCGTAAGATCAGGCGAGCAGAGATGCATCATTTGTACTGCACGTATTCCATGACGCACCAGGATGCATGTCCTTATTTTACCGTCCACCTGTGCATGGTACAGATTTGCGGTTTGTTGTGACAAACCCCTAATTTTGTTTTGTAAAATCCAGGGTTCCTGTATCAAAGCTATGTCCAGTTTCTCTTCATCAAAGCATCTCGTCATCATCGCTGATGCCGCTTTGCTGTGATGAATATTCAGCTGGCACACAGTTAGTGTTTCTTTGTGCGGGCCCGCCACCATCCCTGATAGACTCCTCCCTGCGGAATCATCTACCCCCGCTCTAACTTCGACATTCAGCTCACCGGACATTCCTCTTGAATTTCACGATAGCTTGATCAAGACCGCAGTTGAGTCTCCCCCCTGCGTTCTCGATAGCCTTCGCGTCCTCCTTTGGACACCATACCGTGAGCATCTTGCCCCCCTTCTCTGCATTGCCAAATTTTCCCTCGTGAGTAACCCTCCACTTGGAAGTGTCCTTCACGCATTCGTTTTGCCTTTGCAGCCTCTTCAGAATGATATCCTTGCTGTCGGTACAACCATGAGCAAGGATGATCATCCTTACCTCGTCGCGCAACACATGCAAGGTATCCACCCTCAGGTTGGCACCTTCCCATAAATTGGTCAGGGTTTGTTGAGTGTTGATAAGCCAGCTTTTGGTCGCCTGATTTTTACACGTGATGGTAATGAATCCGTCGACCAGTTTGGCATTGCCAACAAAACCTATATCACCAACACCTTCACTGAGGTTATCCAGAGCAGACAAGAGAGATGCTTTGAAAGCGTTCAGGTGTGTCGTCCCTAGAGCCCCCTCCCGCGACAAGTTGGTGATACCCAGGGTAAGGTCTCTTCCTGCCACTTGTGCAAAAGATTGCTTTCCCTGGCTAGGTTTCCCTTTTTTGCTTGCCTTCGGCCTCTTAGTACTGTTTCCACTACTGCCTGGTCGCTGGCTCGCATGCTCTACTGTTTCAACTTGGTTAACCTCCCCTGCGGGTGGTCCACCAAGTGGAACAGTCTTTCCACGAGGACTCTTCTCCCCCCGTGGTTGGTCCGGTTTTGAGTTTCCAGGGTTTCCGCCCTTGATTCTCTTCACCGGTCTTTCCACTTCCGGAGTCGACTCCTCATGCCCTAACTCATCGAGTTGATTCGAGATCTTCCCGATAGCCTGCCTTTCCCTTCGACGCCTCCTCTTCATCCTCTGTTTCTCACTTTTTGTGATCCGCATTAGTTCGGAGTCGGCAGATCGATCGTTAATCAGAGTGCGCGTTGTCTGAACTAACCTCTCCGCGCCTTCTGGCGCGTCATTGTCCGTTCCAACAACGCCTCCCTTCTCCCCTGGAGCGTCTTCTTCAGAGATTAACCTCTTCAACCCTTGCGAGTCGTCGCTGTCCATCTCATTGGAACACCTCCAGCCACTTCCTCCAAGAATGTCTTTTTCCAATTCCATATTCTTGTTTTTATTAATTCAGGTTTGGGTTTCCCGTTCTCGGACCACAGCCGAGGCAACTGCCAGCATATTGCTTCCCGCTACTCCCCGCCCCTATAGGAACATTATGACGATCCGGCCGTCCTTTCCTCTCTTCGTGCCGCGAAGCAGACTCCCTCGCGACCTCCCGAAAGTTCCGTAGGCGTTCATGCCACTCTGCACCTGCTACCCTTGAAGCAAATCAAGGTTTCTCTCTTAGTCTAACAGATCGCTACTCTGTAGACCACGGTTCACCAGGTGCAAGAAAGGAGCAAAGTGAAGTGTTGGATCCAGAACCCCGCAGGTGAACTTTCACCTCAGTCACCAGCTCCAGCCTCACACCTGATCGCCGTGTCAACTATGCAGAGAGTTTCATAGGCGCCCTTCTGCCAACGTACGGTCGGGGAGACAGTTTACACTACCCATACAACTGGTTATTGTACAGGTGTGTGGCAGTAACTTGCTCCGTTAGTGATGACCATTTGCGTCCCTGGTCACCTTCCCCCGATGGGCACGGTCACATAACACCCCGGGGATTTAGGACATCTGACACTCCGTATGGACTACCTTCGCCAAAACTATAGAACACAAGAGTTGGCCAGGTAGGGAGTGTGTCGATTGCTTACATATCGCAAAACGGCGGTACTCGCGTAATGCGACAGTACACGCAACCGGCCCCATAGCTCAGCCTTCGCTATTCGCGAAGTTACCAGCGGCCACCACGCGGAGGTGCTATGTAGACTTGCCCGTGAGTTACCCCACAGACCTGACCGCCTGAACAGAAACGTAAAGCCAGTGCACAATATTTGGTTGCAGACCGTACCTTCTACCTATGGCTCTCCTGCAGGAGTACATAGCAATAGTAGTTTTTTTCACTCGTTCCTGGATATTGGGCTTCCAACCTAACCTTTTGTCGAGAATGAGTCCAAGAAATTTTGCTGTTTCCGGAAAAACTAATCTAGTCCCTCCCAACTGTGAGGGCACGACAGAAGGTAGATTAAATCAGCCGGCGCAGATGAAGTAATCTGGGGATAGTGTAAACGTAATATTACGTTTACACTATCCCCAGATTACTTCATCTGCGCCGGCTGATTTAATCTGCAACTGTCAAATACATACAATTTTAAACTCACCACACCCAGATTAAGCAGCAGATGAAGTAATTCTACTGACCGGGCATGATTGGAAAGCAGCTTTGTTAAGTTCACCCGTCAGAGTTTGTACCATGTCATCCAGCTCTGACTTGTTTGACGGCTGGTGAGGCAGAGTGGGTAGTACCTCCAGTAGAACCTCCCTATACATGACCCAGTTTTCCCTTTTCCGATTAAGAACGATAGGCTTGGGCTCGGGAAAATCATCAATGCTGAACTGGAGGTAGCGATGATCAGAGAACGAGTGCTCCGTTGACACTCTCCAATCTTTCACTAATATTACGTTTACACTATCCCCAGATTACTTCATCTGCTGCGTAATCTGGGTGTGGTGAGTTTAAAATTGTATGTATCTGACAGTTGCAGATTAAATCAGCCGGTGCAGATGAAGTAATCTGGGGATAGTGTAAACGTAATATAAGTGATGATATAGACTCCGAGACAAGCGATATGTCTGGGATATGTCTTGCTCAGCGTGGTGACGTCGTACTAGCACTACCATACGAAAAATGTTATCCTGCCAAGTCGACATGAGTAATAAATTCCGGAAGGGAGCAACAAATTAGCAAATATTTATTACTTTCATTATGCATTCAACTTGAGCTAGATATGCTAGTGGAGATAGTACAGGAGGTCCAAATGTTGTGTTCTTCCCATATATAAACTGGAATCCTGGCAAATCGGCAGGAGAGATAAACTCGGGAATAGAGCAACAAATTAGGAATTAATTATGTCTTTCATTTTGCATCATGTTTGGGTTGCGATAGATGTTATATAAAAAAGTGGGGGTGTAAAATTACGTTTACACTATCCCCAGATTACTTCATCTGCAGCGTAATCTGGGTGTGGTGAGTTTAAAATTGTATGTATATGACAGTCGCAGATGAAGTAATCTAAGGTTAGTGTAAACGAAATATAAGTCTGGCGTCACGCTAGCACCACCATTCGGAAAACATTATCCTGTCAATTCAGGGGGAGTAATAAGTTCCAGAATAGAGCAATAAATTAGCTGCTGATAGCGATAGATGTTATATAAAAATGTGGAGATGTTAGCGTGACGTCACGCTTGCACCCCCACATAAAGTCGTCAATTCGTATGGTGGCTGTCTGAATTGGCTCGTCACAGATATAGGCCGTTCAATTCACTCTGGAAACCTACTTTCACACTTAATTATTTTTTGCAAGTCATCCTCGTCATGATCGACACTTTTTCCGTTCCAAACAGATGACAGGCTTCGAGCAGAGTTGGAGCATTGCAACGCCATCTAGATAAACAGGCCTGCGCTCAGCTGATCGTGTACGTCATTATTTCCTTCGCCAAGGCAGTGACTGCACACGACGATGTTCCCGGCACGACATATGTTTACAATTGGAATTGCGTCGGACGGCATTTTAGTCCTCTAAAAATACACTTTCTGGACACTTGCGGCAATTTTGTCGAAGTCACAGCCCCGGGGATCAGTCGCAGAGTATCGTGGAACAGTTCACACTTGACAAAATACATCTTTTGACCGCACGACACACTTTCATCGCCCACGTGTTTGTTTTCTCGGATCACTAGATGAAATTTTACTAGCAAATAAACACTGAACGCGGAAAACGAAAACTAAACACGGAACGCACAAATACCGGAGACTCGCCGCCAGCAGTCGCCGACCACTGGATTGTGGATACGATGGCGTCATCAAAGGAAATAATTGTGTAATTTAGCCGTCAAAATCAGCTGAGCGCAGGCTTGTATAGGTATATCTAGATGGCGTTGCTCAGCGCGACTGATCCCCGGGGCTGCGAATTCGACCAAATTGCCGCAAGTGTCCAGAAAGTGTGTTTTTAGAGGACTAAAATGCCGTCTGACGCAATTCCAATTGTAAACATATGTCGTGCCGGGGACATCGTCGTGTGCAGTCACTGCCTTGACGAAGGAAATAATGACGTACACGATCAGCTGAGCGCAGGCCTGTCTATTTAGATGGCGTTACGCCAGCATTGCCATCTTAATTACACATGCCTCCGCTCAGCTGATCGAAACTTCTATTTTGCCGTCAATTTGACGTCACTCGAGTCAATATCGAGCCAGCGTGGGAAAGTTCGAAACTGTTATGCGAACTCAAAATAATGGTGTTTAATTTTAAATTCTTTTTCTTTAAAATAATAAATAAATGTTATGCATAGTTCTAGTATTTGATATTTTCTCCAAAATGAAATGCCACTCCAATTAGAATGCTATGATAAGTGTATGGATGATAAGTGTTTGGAAAACCTAAGGCCCTAACCAGATTGAACGCAGCAGCAGCGGCATCGGCAGCAGAAGCGTTGGCAGCAACAATAACAACAGGTAGATCTGTCGCGATGACACAGCGGCGATGACAGGTCGCTGAGTCATCACGACAGATTTGCCTATTGTTGTTGTTGCTGCCACCGCTGCTGCTGTGTTCAATCTGGTTAGGGCCTAATTCTTAGCATCACATTCTAATTGGAGCGGCATTTCATAATGGGAAAAATATCAAATACTAGAACCATGCATTACAGTTTCGAATTTTCCCACCGGAGGCAATTAAGATGCACACACACAGATATGCGGTTAAATGGGCAGGAGGTACATGCTAGCAACATACACTGCTCGTCACCAGAATAGGTTCAATGTTGTGCAAAAGTAAAATAGCTCTACCTCTGTAACCAACCGGACGATTTCAATGAAATAAATTTTTATCGATAGCGCAAGATGTTGTTAATGATGTAAAATAGTTTGGGACTTATTTATAATTTTTTTTCTAAAAAACTTAACAAAAAGTTCATTTTTTTTGTCACCATATGTACATAGGTACTCTGAAACTTGGCCATGGAAAGAAATGCCGTACAATTCAATTCAATAGATAGGAAGATACTTTGAATCTCTGGCGATAAGATCGATTTTCAATTGTGCATCCGGCCGCCTAAAAGGCCTGTCCGGTCGCCTCAAGGCGGCCTGAAGCAGCCATACACGATCCGGAATTCCTCTAGGCCGGGCCTGATCAGTTTTTCCGGCAGGAATTCCGGATGTTGTATGGTGTATTCTATTTTCAGGCGAACCGGAAGGCCAGGTCTCATCAGTTTTTCCGGATGGTGTATGGTCGGCTTTGAGATTGGACTGGTAGGGGAGCATCTTTTCGCCGGTTTTCAACTCGGAACTTGACAAAAAGTTAAAATTTACACTTCTTGGGAAAAATGCTCCATCTTTGAAGAGCTGTATCTTGGTAATTATTTGAGTCACAAGAATTATTTATAGATCATTCTATTTGCTTGTAAAAAGTTCCTTTTCATTTTTTTTCAAAAACGCATAGTTTAAAAGAAATTGTCGAAAAACCAAAACAAGTGAGAAAAAATCGCTGTTTCGACCATCACTAAGTTAGCACAGGGTTTCTAGGGTTGCAAGTCTGGATTTACACTACTAGTACAGGCTCAAAATATAGAAGCAAAAAATAGCAAGTAATCCATTTAATGTAGGTTCATGCCTTTTTTGTGTAAAGTTTGACTAGTCGATAATATGAAAAATGAGAACAATATTGAAAAGAGAGGATATGGAAAATACAGGAAAATAAAATGGAAATTATATGATAAGTAAAATATCGAAAATGGAAAGTGTGGACAATGGAAATAAAATGAAAATGCAGAGACAATAGAAAACGCAAAATAAGAAAAAATGAAAAATAGCAACAAATAAAAATATGGAAAATACGTAATACGGAAAATGTTGAGAATGGAAAGTCTGGAAATAAGCATAATGTCTCAAATGGAATATATCGTAAATATTATATTTTAGAAAATGAGAACAAATGACAACACGGATTTCATTTTCATACATAGCTTTCTGCGAGAATTTTTTAATGTTATTTCATTAATAAAAAACTATGGACATATATAATTTATGAAATGAAGCGGAAATATAAATAATTTTATTCCACTGAAATATTTATTTATAGCTTCTGTAACTAGGGCAAACGTTTTCCTGATTTTGTTTTTCTTTCCATTAATTTGATTTATTTTTATCATTTTTCCAATTAAGCAGGTGCCACATTGTCGTTGAGTGTCAACCGCTACAACGTAGCAAGTTGGCCATAATAATTGATGTAGTGCAAATTTTAGCACAAATTCGAATGTTCCTACGTAATTAGCTTGAAAAATCACTCAAAATTGATGTATGACTATATTTTACGGTCCAAAAGTGGTGAGTGTTCGGAACAGAACAACATCAGTGCCAGATTATGTTATGCATGTGTGTATAGTATATCATGGCGAAATTGCACTCATCACATTTGAAAAAAAGATAATCATCCTGTTTAGGAAAAAAAAAACACTAGGGCGGAGTATTAAAATCAAACATCGGGCACCAGAATTTTCCGATTATTCTTTAACATAGATTCGACTCAAAGTTCCGACAATTCTCTCAAGACAAAGTGGCCCGCCCAGTTGACGTTTTGTTAGCATAAATTGGTTTCAGAGAATGCAGTTGCCAGCAGTTGCCATGGCCACGAACGCCGTCGTGGACGGGACTAGAACCCGTAGCGTGTCGGTAGTCAAACATGAGACTGATGCCTCAACACACTGCGATACCGGTCGCCCCAATGATAATGATCTGTCGGTGGTACGAAATCAGAGGCCGAGGGTCCTATTACACCTGGACCCCGATGCAAGGGCAAGTGGGCCGTCCGCCAACGATTCCATCCTTATCACTTCATTTTATTTTATTTCCCCATTTTTACCTCCCCTGTTTGTGTTGTCTTCCCCAGGCCTATGCATTTTTGTTAATACGTAAAGGATAGAGACAACGAGCGTCGAAACCCCACCCACGTCTCCCGAACTGAGCTACAGCAAGCATAGACCACTGCTTAGCTCGTTGAGAGGATTTTTTCTTCGCAAGGTGGCACGGTCCGACCTTCGCAGTCATATGGCTTAGGCTCCGCCCCACGGGCATCTTCGGAAGCTCACCAAACTGTCCATTACAATGTACATATTCGGTTTTAACCCGAAATTGTGCATACATGCACCCTTATACTAGCCGTTCTAATCCCTAATGGGGCATAGCGCGTCAACTGTTCCCATGTGGCTTTGTTAACGTTCCATTAGTTTAAACTGGTTTCGGACGATGCATGATTCTGGCATATATCACCTCCTGCAAATTTAGCCGCGTACCTGCGACAAATCGTAAAAGGGAGATAATAGCACCACAAACATTCATGGCCACGATGCGACGTGGGCAAGATTCGACCCCGGGCCGTCGAGAGGGGGGTGCGAAAATGGCAAAACGCACGGGGCCCGTGATTTTAAAGGGGCCTGGAAATGTTCAACATTGAAAGAAAAAAGTCGGTTAGTTTTGTAAAAAAAAGGTACGAGTCAAACATTGTTCAAGGATAGAGCAGGAATAATTCTTCTAATTCAGCATGAAAATTTCAATATTACAACTTGTTTTATACTACATATATAACAATTTTCAATTTCCTTCTTTCCGTGTTAAATTTTTGATTTGACCCGGTGCAGGTCATGTCGCTACCCCGTCCGCTCTGGACTTGGTCCGATTACAAGGATTATAACACCAGTGATCTGGGTCGATGCAAATACGAGGATCACGTCTCGGAGTGGCGTTGAGTGAGCTGGTACATAGTTATATTATACTAATCAAATTACTCATCCTTTGACAGATAAAAAAACATTTTACTCGTGGCGAACTTGAACCCACCACCGCTCGAATTAGAGATCAACTCTCTACTCATCAAGCTACCACAATCCGCGTTTAGTATTTCGGTGAAAAATGTAAAAAAGTCATCAGCTACTTAACTGGTGACGTCGTTATGAATTTATCAATTACTTTCATTAAATATTTCATCAGTTGATGAGCGACGGCATGGTTAGCAGTGATATGATTTGATCGAAACTGACTTATTTATTTGGGATTATTTGACAGACAAAATGTACAGAAATAAACCCCAAACAATTCAGCAGCGGAAATGTATTGCTTCAGAGCAATAGAGCCAGTGAAAGAAGATTTTCTTCACGTACTCCTTTTTTTTGCAAATTGAGGCTGATTATTTAAGCAAGGCATATTATTTGTAATTATACATTGAAAGTAAAGTATAAAATAGTCTTTAAAAAACAGTTAAAAATACTTAAAATCGTCGGCAAATACCTATGGGACATTCAGTATATGGGCCAATAGTTGTTCAGCCCCGGCCCGGATTTTCTGTCGACGGTCCTGCTCAAATCCGTAGCTGACAGATAGCATGAGATATCAGACTGACGCCTCAAGGCACTGAAATCCCTACCCTTAATAGGTGCAGAAATTACATTTTATACTTAAAAATTAAAACGAAATTAGATAATTATATAAATTAGTGATTAATTAGACATTGTGAAATTAAATTCAGTCTAGTTTGCCTAAAAATCGAAATCATATACCCGATACTTAAGGAATATTCGATTACCCCTACTGCATCATCAGTACCTCCCGATATCGTCCACACTGTGACCACTGCTCATTTGGTCGAGCCACCTTTTCCCCACAAGTTGAGTGTACGATTGATAGTGCCAGAGATTAATAAAATAGAGAGCAGGCATTGAGAATAGTCTATTGAAAAGCTGCGAACCTACTCCAAAAGTACTTGCATACTCCTTATTTTCGGGAGAAACGACAGATACAAAATAGAAGGAATAAAAGCGGATAATAGCACTTTGTATTTGAATGTATATCAAGTCAAAACTACGATTTGCATGCAATATGCATATAAATATTTTTAATTATTTGGGTCATATTCGACAGATTCATAAATATTCATCTGTTTTTAAACCAATTTATTGCGAATGGGTAACATTTGTCCAATTTGTATGAAATGCCAACTCTTCGCTATTTCATGTTATTACTTTATGACTGTACCACCTAAAGATTCTCTAGATCAGATCAGATAGATATAAACACGCAACTTTGGCGATGATCCTCGAAGCTTGAAGAGCACGATTGTAGATAAAATGCCCGCATGAACGAGAACAAGTGATAATGATCTTTTGAATACGAGGTCGCCATATTTAAAAATAATTTTCGATATATAGATATGATCACTTATGCATAGCAATGATGACGGCTCATGATGACTGGGCTTGTGTCTTACAGGATCAATGCGGATTTTTGTCTTGTGGCTAAAAGGACGAGTCAAGAAAAAATTGACTTTTCAAGATGACAAGACATCCCATTTATGTACTTCGAGGAATGTGTATTGCTCAAGTGATGTTGACAAAATGCCACTTTTGCTAATCTTTTTTGTTAGACTAAAATTAAATGCATCGGTTTAGTCGCGAAACGTGTACGTGACATGATTGGATGTACTCGTAAATATACCCGTCTCATGAATAAAATATATGCGTATAGTTCTTATAAAAACAAAATATCGTTGAAAGCAAACCTCATATGTATTGTTTACAATACAACATACTAGCGAATTTGTGTACTGAACAAAAATTTTAAGACCGATTGTTGGTGTGAAAATAATCACCGTAGCATGGATATTGACGCTTCATAAGTGTGCATCAATAACTGGATCATTGGGCTCATTCATAAAACATTGAGCGGCTACGGAGCGACATCTCCCCTCCATGTCACACGGAGCGACTGCTCCCTGTCACAACCGTCACACACCTGTTTTGTGAATACACCGGCTACATATCGAATTTGAGACAATCAGCTGACATGGCAAATGTCTAACAAACGGCTAACGGCTGTCTGTTTAAATTGTTTGGTTTGGCCGGGTTTCAAATCACTCACAATAAGGACGTGGTAATAAAAGGAATTGTTGTGTAGTTTTGTGCTATAAATTCCTCACAACTGCAATACACAGTTCCTGCGACAGCCGGTTAAATTGCCAATTAGCCAAACATGGGAACTCATAATTGAAGTCATGCCGGCCCCATTGCTAATTGTGACGTGACGAGCATCATTAGTTGTCGCACTATGCCCCACGCCCCATTAGGAGCATAAGCGCGCACACACAACAAATATACAATACAATTAATGAAAACACCACTCACCTTTTAATTGTAATTTTGCTCCAAAATTCCCGTAAAATAACACGCAGGACTTGTGTTGTCAAACACTCAAACACTCAACACTCAATCAAATGGCATATGACGCGCGCACCATCTGTGATGCGAATTGTGAAAACAAAAATGTATCACGCTCCAAGCCAAGGGAGCGTGGAAAATTTTCGCTCAGAAGGAGAAGTAGCCGCTCAGCAACGGCTCCATGGAGCGATTGCATTCACCAGACATTGGGACAGTAGCACTCCACAGCGCTCAAGAGGGGAAGGACCGCTCAGGGAGCGATGATGATTCCTGAATGCAGGCATTGTTGCATTAGTTGCCTTTTATACCCTTCACTGAAAAGGGTAAATGAACTTTGACATGAAGTTTGCGACACCGAGAAATAAGCATCTCTGCCCGTATAAAGTGTATATGCGTATAGCATGACGAGATGACTTGATTTAAGGCGCGTTGACATGATCAAACTACGGTTTGACTTGAACGTGTCAACCCCTTGTCAAACTGGATTGAAGTCTTGTGCTCCTGTCATATCAGAGTTGGAAGTTGCTCAACTTTTCATCAAATGCTGGTTTGTCAAACCATAGTTTGATCATGTCAACGCGCTTTTAGCCATGTCCATCTGTTTCTATGTAAACTACAGTGAGTCACAGCCAAAATGAACAATCTTATGTTAGAGAAAGAATTACTTAGAAAATTACTAAAAACCATTTAGATTAAAATTGTTTTTATATATGTACCGTAGTACGGTCCATGAGTTCTTTGCCTAACATAGAAAGAAAAGTCATAAATAAAAAGAACTGTGACTATTTTTCAATACATTCTCCCTTTATTTGCACACACTTTCCAGAACGTCTGACTGAAGCTTCTAAGCCACTATAAAAATATGATGCATCTTTAGAGTCAAAATGGACGTACACCGCCTGTTTAATTTCATTGTCACTGTTGAATCTTCTACCCCTTAACAAAAAATAGTCGGATGGGGCCAGATCAGGGCTATATGGTGGGTATTCAATCTCTGTGAAGCCACATTCGCGAACAGTAGCTTTGGAAGTGGACTGGAGTATTGTCATGAAGCAAGCGCACACCTTGGCTGATTTTTCCGCGCCTTTTCTCGATAATTTTTTGACGCAACTACCTTAGTAAGTCAGAGTAATATGTTGCGTTCACGGTTGTATTTGATTACTTAAAGTCAATCAGAAGGATTCCCTCGCAGTCCCAAAAGATTGTAGCCATCACTTTTTTGGTGCTTTGAGTGACCTTTGCTTTTTTTGGCACGGGTTCTCCTTTCCGATGCCACTCCATGGAATCTCTTTTGGATGTCGGATCATAGTAACAGACCATGGTTTCATCACCCGTTACAATTGATTGGATTACTCTTCTTGGTCCTCGTGGCTAAGCTCTAAAAATTGATCACAACATTCTACTCGACGCTGCTTTTGCACTGCGCTGAGAATTCGAGACACCCACCTTGCACTAATTTTTGTTATATTTAAATTTTCATGTAGGATCCTTAGATCACTTGTTTTGGGAATGCCGGTCTGTGCTGCAACTTGTTTTTGGCGTTTTTAGACGTCGGTCACTTAGAACAATTTCTTCCACAAATTTAATGTTTTCTGGGGTAGTCACCGTCACAGGACCTCCCGCACGTGGGTCACCTTCTAATGATTCTAGTCCCCAACGAAACAACTAAGAGCAATTTTTTATTGTTGAAAATGATGGACACAAATCGCCGTAAGCAGCCATCATTCCTTCTTTGATTTGTGTTGGCGTTAATCCTTCTTTAGTCAAAAACTTTATAACAGCGCGAAACCCATTTTGAGAAATTTTTTAAAACAACTTGTCGAAGTGATCGTTCGAGCTTTACTACAATTAAACGGATTGAAGTAGCAAGTTGAAATTTTGTGTAAAGCTTGTCGAGGCTTGTCACTGACGCTTGCATAAAGATTTTTGCGAACGCACTCTATTTACTATATGAGGCCAAGAACTCATGGACCGCACTACATACATGAATTTATTTTCAGAATATCGATGGTGAAGGTATCCAACATCCTATGTCAAAAATGGAATTTTTGGAGTTAGTTTGCAATAAGAGGCTGTAGAAGTTATAAAACACAACATTGACATAGAGGGTTTGGATGTTGCTGCTTCTAACGGTTTTTCTCTGAAAATAACCGTATAGGCGGTTGAGCAATTGATGCATAAATACTTTAAAAACACGTGAGAAAAAGAGAAAATTTTTTTTTTCAAAAATTGACATAGAAGGTTGTGAATCTTCACCATCGAAGTCTCTTTTTCAATATGTTTTATGATTATTTTTTCTTCTTGGTACGCAAAAAATTACATAAACTTCAAAAGTTCAAAAATACACCTCACAGTCAAAATGAACCTCTTAAATAAAAGTAAAAGGCACACACAGGGTGCCACGCTTGAGATGGTGAATACTTTAATGGTAGATAGTACCGTTCATTTGTGGAAAAGTAACACCAAAGTGGACACTCTGTTTTTAACCGTTACAGAGTTATAGCATTTTTTGTAAATTGTATCAAAAAGCTTGACTTTCCGAGCAAAATCAAAATTTGCCACTCTCCCAATAGTTTAATCCAAGGTTTGACCTGAAATTCTGAAACTACAGAAAATTTCATATAAACCATATAAAATTTCCCGGTTTCGAAATTCACCGTTACTACAAAGATACAACTGTTCAAACCATCAAGATCGATTTTTCATCGAAAATATAAATGATATGTTTACGGTACTTTGAACTGACAAATCTGCAAATTTCACAAAAGTTGGCCCAATGCGTTATCAAAGAAATATACCGTTGGAAAGCCAATACATTGGGCCAACTTTCGTCAATTTTGCAGATTTGTCAGTTCAAAGTACCGTTGTAAAAAAAATCATTTGAATTTTCGATGAAAAATCGATTTTGATAGTTTGGACAGTTGTATCTTTGTAGTAACGGTGAATTTCGAAACCGGGAAATTTTATTTGTTTTATATGAAATTTATATACACTGCTTGTCATAACTATAACCGCACTATGAAACAGCTGATATGTGACGTTTAGAAAAACCTAAAGCTATTACAAAGATGCCATACTTTAGAAAAGTCAAGAAAACAAATAATTTAATCAACATAATTTATTTATTTCAAACCGTTATTTTTTTATAAAGCAGAAAATTGTTCCCCACGTTGCATAACTATAACCCCACTTGAGAAAAATATGGTAAAATCTTCATAAAAAAGGCAAATAAAGAAAATCAATAATCGGTAGAACCTCCCCTCTTTTGAATAAGCTCAAGGAGCCTATCTGGCATACTCTCCACCAAATTCATTCTCAATTCTTCGGTTACCGACCTCCACGCATCGATAACCGCTTCCTTCAGGTGAAACACACTTTGATATTGTCAGAATGTCACATAAACCTGCGAAGTCTTTCGTGTACTGGGAAATGCTAAATCAACTGCTCCGTCAGACTAAAATGCTCCCTACACCATTTCTCTTACAATTAGATAAATATCGATTTCCTTCCGCAGATCCCTCCAATAGTTGTTAAATCCGTCTGGACCGTCAAGATTGATTTTTTTTTCATCTGAAATTATCACCTGAAAAAGGAAAACTTAGAAAATAGAAGTACCGCAGTAGTGAATCACCTTTTTTCCAGTTTGTCTCTAAATTTTTCTTTGCAAACGCCATACAGGCATATTTATGCCATCATCATCATCATTGTGATGCGACAGCCCGACGTCGGACCTTGGCCGCCTGGATCATTGTCCTCCAATTATCTCGGTCACGTGACCGCGTCCTTCAATTTTGGAAGCCCAGTAGCTGCGCGGCGTCCACACCTACTGAGCTCTCCCAACGAGATCTCGGTCGTCCTCGCAGTCTCGCTCCGTCGACTCGTTCTGCATTCATTACTCTCTTAGGCATGCGATCATCGTCCATTCTTTGTACATGCCCTGCCCATTGAAGTCGTTGTAGTTTGACGATTTTCGAGACTTGCAGCTCATCGTAGAGTTCATACAACTCATGGTTGTACCGGATGCGCCATCCATCTCCATCGCAAACAGCCCCGAAAATTCGTCGTAGAACCTTACGTTCAAATGTATCTAGCATGTTAGTTAGGGTCCATTCTTCGCAGCCATAGCATAGCACTGGTCGTATAATGGTTTTTTACACGCAGAGCTTCGAGTTTCTGTGCACATGCTTCGAGTTCATAATGGGAAGAACCGAGAAAAAAGTCTTATTAGCTAACTGTATCCGTTGCTTGATTTCGTCAGTTTCGTTGACGTCCCTTGACAAGTTGCAACCCAGGTAAATGAAGTTGTTCACGAACTCGATGTTGAGGTCCCCCACATTGATGCTCGGTTGTGCAGATGTCCTTGTCGTTGATTGTATCATTATTTTAGTTTTACCCTCGTTAATACGTACTCCAACTTCTTTTGCAGCGGTATCGAGCATATGCAGAAGTTCTTCGCGTCGGCCTATCTTCGGGACATGATGCTGATGTCGTCGGCGTAGGCTGCTAATTGTGTCGACTTGATGAGTAGCGTCTTGCTGTTGTCCATATTCATAGCCCGAATAACGTTTTCCAGTGCTAGGTTGAAGAGCGTCGGTGCCAGTCCATCGCCCTGTTTCAGACCAGTGCGTGTTTCAAATATGTAGATCAGTAAGTCTATTCTGGATCCTGAGTCATCTTTGTCAGTCGCACTAATTTTGCCGGTATACCAAATTGCAGCATGATGTTGTACAGTACTCCACGATCGATACTGTCGTATGCCTGCTTGAAGTCGACAAAGATTTGGTATACGTTTACGTTGTATTCCCAGCACTTCTGGAGTATCAGTTTGACTGTGAAGAGCTGATCGGTTGTGGAGCGACCAGGTCTGAAACCGCTTTGATATTCGCCAATGATTCGTTCTGCGTACGGTTTTTTTCTATTTTCCAGAATTTTCGTCAAAATTTTATAGGACGTACAAACTAGTGATATGCCCCTGTAATTCTCACACCGCAGTTTATCTTCCTTTTTGTGAATTGGACAGATGATGCTTCTGCGCCAATCGTCTGGGATCTCCTCGTCCTCCCATACTCGCAGGAGTAATTGATGTATGTATGTATGTATTTATGCCGAAGATGTAATTTCGGTATCGTAAGGAGTTTTTGCCGTTTAATGCGTTTCGACATTCTTAAAACTCTACTTATTGTAGATTTAGATACTCTTTACTCTCGTTAGCTATCGTCGATAGACTTCTCATAGAGTTACTTGCAAAGTTCAAAATGCGGCGGTTGTCTCTTCCAGATAGCTTGGATTCTGGGCCTCCAGTTTTCTTCTTACCATATTCGTTTTGGTTATTGACGAAATTTCGGATGACTCTGTCCGAACGTTTGTTCAATTTTCGTCGCTAACTCAATTTTTGATCCAAAAAGGCTAAAATTTTACCTTTTTCGACTTCCCTCAAACACGCGCCAAGTGGCATTTTGTTCGAGAATGAATGACAAAACAAAATAAATATAACGGTAATGTCAATGAAGTTCAATGTGTTGGCATTTTCTTCAAAGAAAACAAAAAATATGGCTATAATGCAGTGTGCAAATGTAGTGTGGCTATAGTTATGACACAAACAAAATAAAGTACATGACGTAATTAAACCAATTTATAGAATAGATAGCTCCAATTTGGCAAAATAGAAGTTAAATTATATCGCTTTAATATGCCATAATTAGTTTCATCAAAATATCTCATAAAATAATACTAAAATTACCAGAATATATGATGCGGCTATAGTTATGCTATGTGTATCTAGTTTCAGAAATTCAAGTCAAACCCTCGGCAACTTATTTTTAAAATTTTAGACGAAGCTCTTACAGTTTTATATCTATCACATTTTGAAAAGTCCAGCTCCTGTTCACACACAGGAAATATCCTAATACATAAATGTTCACCACAACTTAATCTCGTTTTAAGTTCAGAAAACTTTTAATATGAATTATCAAATAATTTCCACCAATCATTCTTTTTTTTTAGAAAATTCCTAATTCTGCCAAACATCCAACCTTTTGCAGAGTTCGCCAGAGTTTCTATTCCATTACATTTACCAGCAAACTCATATAGAACATAAGCGGGTATGTAAATCAGCTTCCAACCGAAAATATTCATACAAATTGCGCTCGTTTTAGTGTTTCTCTAATTAGAGAGACGTCGGATGGTCACGGTCCGTTTCCACTGAATGATTTTTCATTGTATTTTTATCAAGTCAGTAAAAAAGCGTATTCCAATACTCGGTGAACTTGTCACACTATTATGAACTATTATGGCGGATCAACGATGTTGATGTGCGTTCGGCTCAAAACATTGTATAGGCTCCTATACTAATTGTGATGCATCACAGAAAAAAAATCAACATTGACTGGGATTTTTGATGGATTAGTGGATATCTATATATGTATGTATATAAAAATGATTGTACGTTTCTTTGGGGCGTATAGACTCCGGAACTGTTTTACCTATTGCGCTCAAATTTTTGGGTTATGTTAGACACTTAGACACTGTTAGACACAGCTGAAAAGGTTTTGTAGAATCCCGTTTAACCGAACTGACTCATCTCAAATTAAAGCTCATAAGTTACAAGCAAAATCGATCCTTATCATTTTCCTCGTGAGACTAATATTGTACCTGTTATTTGATTAAAGAAAAAAATATCACACACAAACTGGATACGACTCATTCGAGCTCTCGAGACGGTCGGTCAGAGGCACCAGCCTCATTTCCCGCCGCCGTCCCAGATGAGCTCTATCTGTCAGATGCTGACGCACCTCGTCGTCGCTCCTCGTAGCGCCCGTTCTAGATATAACCACTCGAGACTGCCTTATCCAGACTCTCCAGGTGGTCTTTGTGACCCTCTTCGCCGCGGGTTTGGTGGTGCAGCTTGTAAGCGTTACCCAAGGTATCTCTTCCATGGACATGATCCTGCTAAAGAGAGCTTGCTGCGAAACATGCGCCTCCTCCGCTCCCTCCGAAACGACAAAGATCCGAAGAGGACGAATCAGTTGGCCCACTATCACCCACTGCAGAGACTAGTAAAAAGCCGCGAAATTCGTCCCGGACATCGCCATCTCCACTTGGCAAAAATGCACAAAAATGTAGTTAACAATTACCTCAAGCCGCACAATACTGACTTCAAACCCATAAATGAACGGCTGTGTGCAATTCGCATTAAGATTCGATTCTTCAATCTCTGGCTCATCAATGTGCACGCCCCCAGTGAAGTTAAAGAAGACGCACTAAAAGACAAGCTCTACGCCTGCCTTGAGACTCTCTTCGACTCGCTTCCAACAAACGACATCAAACTGCTGCTCGGAGACTTTAACGCGAAAGTCGGAAATGAAAGTGGACACCGGGGGACCAATGGAGACCACAGTCTCTGTCTCTCTCCTCAAAACCGGTCCACTTGTACCATGCTCAAGATCGAGTTCGACAATGTGTGGTGACACTTATACCTATATGTTCCTGCTGCATCCAGTTCTACACACCGGGTCGACACGTTTCACAACGGCCAAGAGCTGCCAAAACCCTTCAATGCAAGAAGGAAAGTATGTTTGTATGTTACATGCCTCGTATCGTTTTTTATGTTCACTGGGAGCAATACATCTCGGCGCAACTGCTCTCAGTGTTACTTCTCCGCGCCGGCATTGAGAGAAACTCAAGCACGGGGATCTGCTGCGTAGCGTATGCGATAGAGTGCTGCACTCAAACGCGACTACGGTGAGATGCAGTTGCTGCAATCAGTGGTGCCACCTAGGATACTGCTCTGGTATCAACCATCACTGGAATTCCTCCTTTACTGCAAATCAGTGTAGGAATAGAGGACTGCAAGCAACAACCTCATCATCATCCATTCACGGATTGCCATCTTCAATACGCTCTCACTCGTCCAACTCAATTGCAATGGGTTGCAGAAGAAAATCGCTGAACATCGCATCCAAGTTGAAGCCATACAGGAAACGAAACTGCACTCCAACTCGTCCATTAACTCACATGGCAACTACGCTATTATCAGGAAAGACAGACTGATCAACGCTGGAGGAGGGTTTGTTTTCATATTTCACCATTCTGTGCAATACCGGGAAATTGATTTTACTAGTAATGATGATGATGACACATCTACTTTCCACCGGTATTCAGCTGTCCCTCAGGATACCATGTAAATATTAACCATCTCCTTGCCGGTCAACATTGCCTTCAGCTCGATGAGTTCAATGCTCACCATGAACTTTGGCACTCCAACCTTAACAACGACGCCAGAGAAATTTCAATAGCTAAACAGCTTGACGCTTCCCATTTCTGTACTCTGAATGACGACACCCCCACTCGCATCGCCGGTACATGTTCCAGTTCACCAGATATCACGATTGTCAGCGCAAGCCTCATAAATGAAACTCAATGGGAGCCGGTCCTAACACTATCTTCAGACCACTTGCCAATCGTGACAAGGCTTGACAAACCAACAAATAAGACCACAATAAGGCTGATTAGAACGGTTTCATCTCCTACACCAACGCTAAATTCCTCGCTTTGCCAACGCCAACCGACGTACGTATGGCCGAATCCAACGTAAGGGAAGTCCTGAACAAAGTGGCTGCGGCTTAATTCCTGCTGGACAGATTCCGAAAATTCGGCCCAAATTTCCAACCACTGCCGCCAGATTGGCAGACGAGAGAGACAACATCAGGAGCGTAAATCCGAGCGACCCCAGAGTCCACGACATGAACTGCAAGATCCATAGACAAGTAGCCCAACACATTAGGTCAAAATGGAGCACCCATCTGAATAACTGTAACGTAACTACAGGGCTGAGCAAGTTATGGTCGACTGTCCGTGACCTTTCTAATCCACCAAAACAGAAAGAGAGCCTCGCCATTCAGTTCGGTGAAAATTCTATAAGTGACCCTAATCACTGCGCAAGTCGTTTCAATAAACAATTTATTGAATACCCCATACCTGACAGACTTAGGCCCGTTTCCTCAATGTCTGATTAAAATTTAAACTCCAGTTAAACAGACATTGAACGTACCCATCTGTCAAATTTTACAGGGAAAACAACAATAACAACAAATTTTATCTCGAGTTTAAATTTTAACTGGACATTGAGAAAACGGGCCTCAGACGCATAATCCGTGGGAAGATCCACAACCGAACTATAGGTACAGACATCATACCTGTTTTCACCACGGGCGCAGTAGTTGCAGCTATAAGGGTGGCCGCATCTTGGACGTAGGCAGGGCAGCTGGCGCAGCGCGCACATGGCAATGTTGTTGTAACAATTGTCAACAACAATGTCATGTGCGCGAGCTGCCTTGTCTGCGTGCAAGTATTGGGACGTGATTGCATCCCAATGACTATGCTGGAACACCTCGATCTCCAATCTATCAACTATCTCACGGCTACTTTCAATCTATCCATCGCCTCGCTGATCGCTCCTGAAATCTGGAAAAAAAGGGAAAGTGATCCCAATTCTAAAACCTGGGAAGAAAGCGACACTCGGCGAATCTTATTGTCCCATAACTTTTTTGTCACCAGTTCCCAAAACGCTTGAAGCCCTAATCCACCCTGTCCTTACGGCCCACATTCAGCTAGCGGATCACCAGCACGGCTTCCGAAGCATGCACAGTATGACCACGGCCTTGGATGCCATAATATCCCATGCCATCCACAATGGTCTCAACCAGGCCCGGCCATGGCAAAGAGCGCTTGACCTGTCGAAATTCTTCGACACTATCAGCCATTCAGCACTTCTGTCAAACATCAACTGTTCATCGCTTCCGACGCAAGTAGTGAAATGGATTGCTAGTTATCTTGCTGACAGGCAATCCTATACCAAATTCAGGAGCAGTAAATCGAGGCTTAGGAAGATTAAACAAGGTGTACCTCAAGGAGGAGTTTTATCTCCTACCTTGTTCAATCTCTACTTGTCAGGACTCCCAACACCACCTGAGGGAATCGATATCATCTACTACGCTGATGATTGCTCCATTCTGGCAATAAGGAACAACATAGTGGATATGTGCGAACACATCAACGCTTATCTTGAAGAACTTCGTTCTTCAAAAGCAAAACCTAACCGTCTCGGCGTCTAAATCCTCGACAACCCTATCACCTGGACGAAGGAAGTCAAGATGCAGCTTGGAATCTCGATTGAAAATCATCCAATTCCTACTATAAACCATCCTAAAATCCTAGGAGTCACGCTGGACAGCATGGTCACATTATCACCCCATGCCTCAATCGTGTGCGACAGGATGCGTAGTAAGAATAAGATCCTCAAAGCCTAGGCCGATAGTATCTGGGACAAGGACAAAGAAACTCTACTGGTCACGTATAAAGCAGTCGGAAGATCAGTGGCCAACTATGCGGCGCTGTTTGGTCACAGAATCTCTGTGATACACAGTGGAAAAAGAATCAAGCGTGCTAAAATGCCGCTCTCCGTACTGTCACAGGCTGTCTCCTGATGTCACCCCAGCACCATCTACAACAGGAAACCAGGATAATGCCTTTAAGGGACCACAACCAGCTTCTTGCCAAGCAATACCTCATGGGTTGCTACCGAAGTGAGCATCCAAACTCCAACCTCATGGACAAGACGCCGCCAACCAGACATGTCAGGCGCGACTTGAGGGACCTAGAAAAAGATGTTCAGAGGTACAAAAGATTACCCTTTGATAGCGGCGCTCGCAGGTCAGCCATCGCAGCGATACATCCCGAAGAGGTTCTTCAATCAATTGCGGCTTTAGGTCCAAATTCAGTTCTCTTTGCCATACCAAAGAATAGAGATTGTTGCTTTAATGGCCATACCACCAACGATATCTCCGGAAGAGGAAAGACTTTCGAGAGCAAGGAGATCGACACTGGCAAAACTTCGGTCAGGCTGGTGTTCACGATTGAACTCCTAACTATCCCGCATCGACCAGGACGTCTCAAACATATGTCCTGCTTGTAATAGAGTTCCTCATGACATGGACCACATCTTTCACTGCCCAGCTGCACCCACGCACCTCACTCAAAGATCACTGTGGGAGAACCCAATAGAAGGAGCTAATTGTGTATTCCTCGACACCGGGGATAACGACGATGTGTGTATGTATGTGTTTTACATGCTGTATAGGTTTTTTGTGTCTATTGGGAGCAACACATCTCGGTGCATCTTCTCTCAATACTACTTCTCCGCGACGGCATTGAAAACAACCCAGGTCCTTGGATCTGTAGCGAATGCAATAGAGAGCTGCATCCCAGTGCAACGTCAGTGAGATGCAACTGCTGCGACGAGTGGTGCCACCTGAGGAGCTGCTCCGGTTTAAACCATCACAGGCACTGGAATCTATCATTTACCGCCAGTCAGTGCAGAAATTGAGGTCCACAAGCAGCGAGATCATCAAACACGCCTCACCTTCCTACACCAGTGAGCACCCACACGAGCTTTCAGTCAACCTCAACGACTCCTGCGAATAGACCCAGTAGGATTCCCCAACAAAACAACCTTACGCTTGCACCACCGGTCGCCATTTTCGATAAGCTCTCACTCGTCCAACTAAACTGCAACGGGCTGCAGAACAAAATTGCCGAACTCGTTTCATTCATGGACATCCAAGTTGGAGCCATCCAGGAGACGAAACTACATCCCAGTTCGTCCCTCAACGCTCATGGAAATTACATCATCATCAGGAAAGACAGGTTGACCAACGCTGGAGGAGGACTTGCCTTCATCATTCACCATTCCGTATAATACCGGGAAATAGATGTCACCAACAACGACATCAACATGGAAGTGCAAGCCATCGCCATAAAATCAGGCAATGTTAATATGTATTAAAATTTACAACATATATATTTCACCGGTATCCAGTAGTCCCTCAGGCTATCATGTAAATCTCAACACTTTCCTCACTGGTCAATACCGTCTCCTACTTGGTGATTTCAACACTCACCATGAACTCTGGCACTCGCATCTTAACAACGACACCAGAGGTATCGCCATTGCAGAACAACTTGATGCTTCAGACTTCTGTACACTGAATGATGATACGCCGACCCGTATTGCCGGTACCTGTTCCAGCTCTCCAGACATCACGATTGCCAGTGCCAGCCTTATAATCGAGACACAATGGGAGCCGGTTCTTACACTATCATCGGACCACCTACCAATCGTGGTAAGGCTTGACAAACCGACAGATGTCGTATCTGTCGAACATCGCAGTTTTGTCTACTACAAAGCTCACTGGAATAGCTTTACCGAACACACTAGTACTAAATTCCTCACCCTGCCAACTCCTACCGACGTACCTACGTAAGGTCGAGTCCAACATCAGGAAAGACCTCAACAAAGCGGCTGCGAAATTTATTCCTACAGGACGCATTCCGAAAATTCGGCCTAACTTCCCGACCTCAGCCGCCAGTTTGACAGACGAGAGAGACAACATTAGGAGCACTAACCCAGACGATCCCAGAATTCACGCATTGAACTGTGAAATTCATAGACTAGTGGCCGAACATAAGAGGTCAAAATGGAGTTCGCATCTGAATGAATGCAACCTAACAACAGGTATTAACAAATTATGGTCGACAGTCCGTGCCCTCTCTAATCCACCGAAACAGAAGGGAAATGTCGCCATACAGTTCGGAGAAAATTCAATCTCCAACCCTGCCCACTGTAGTTTATTGAACATCCTCCACCAGACAGACAAAAGCGCATAATCCGCAGGAGGATTCATAACCGAACTGTAGACAACATACCTGTCTTCACCACGGACGAAGTGACTGCAGCAATCAGGAAAGCGAACAACTCGAAAGCCTTGAGACCTGATCTCAATGGCAATGTTTAAACACCTCGATGCACCAGCTATCAAATACCTGTAATGATATCCGTGCTGCTGCTTTACAAAAACACCACCGGTACCTTGCACCTGCTTGCAAGCAGCTCAGTTCGGTGAGATGCTGGTCGGGGTCGTATAACGTAAGGTCCGGGACAGATGGTCACACAGCTCATCACTTTGTATCAGGTGCTTTAATAGCCCGATCTACGAAAAATACACAACAAAAAAAAAGGACCGAACCACCCTGGCCCGGATAAGACCAGCCTCTTACCCCCCAAATCGGATGGGACAGGGGTGGTCGGAAATAGGTACGACGGCTCCACGTCCCTAGAGGCCCCATTGAGCCCAGACACCCCCTTCAGAACTTCCTAATCACAACACATAATAGACATTGATACAATTATTTTTATTACAACAAAAAATACATAGATATATTAAATATTTTGTTAAATGGAATTTGAATAAAAAGAATATTACATTGTATTATCTATTTTTTTCTCTTTTTTTTTCTTTTTCAGCTAACTTTACGGATACGAATTAACGATTGCTACTTCCGGTGGCGGCCACTACAGGACAAGCACAATGCACAGCACAATTCCCAATAACGTACGCGGTCAAATAAATATTATTTTTTTCTTACAATTATTAACTTGATCTTTTTGTTAAATTATATTATTTTTCTACACTAATAAACATACACAAATTACTACCGTTCTACGGACATTCACAAAATACCTCGGTCTATTTTTGTTTTACTTTTCTTTTGGACGGGTCTCCAATCCGGACGGCAAGCCTCGTGTCGGGCGCAGTCCCGTTGACGTTTGGTGGCGAAGCCCCGGCACGGGAGGTTTCCTGCCGCACGCACTGTTGCCTCGTGTTGACGTTTGGTGGCGAAGCCCCGGCACGGGAGGTTTCCTGCCGCACGCACTCTGACACTCGTGTTGACGTTCGGTGGCGAAGCCCCGGCACGAGAGGTTTCCTGCCGCACGCACTGTTGCCTCGTGTCGGCGTTTGGTGGCGAAGCCCCGGCACGGGAGGTTTCCTGCCGCACGCACTCTGACACTCGTGTTGACGTTTGGTGGCGAAGCCCCGGCACGGGAGGTTTCCTGTCGCACGCACTCTGACACTCGTGTTGACGTTTGGTGGCGAAGCCCCGGCACGAGAGGTTTCCTGTCGCACGCACTCTGACACTCGTGTTGACGTTTGGTGGCGAAGCCCCGGCACGGGAGGTTTCCTGCCGCACGCACTCTGACACTCGTGTTGACGTTCGATGGCGAAGCCCCGGCACGAGAGGTTTCCTGCCGCACGCACTCTGACACTCGTGTTGACGTTCGGTGGCGAAGCCCCGGCACGAGAGGTTTCCTGCCGCACGCACTCTGACACTCGTGTTGACGTTGGGTGGCGAAGCCCCGGCACGGGAGGTTTCCTGCCGCACGCACTCTGCCTCGTGTCGGCGTTTGGTGGCGAAGCCCCGGCACAGACTTTTCGTCAAATGCGCACTCTGACACTCGTGGCGGCGCTTGGTGGCGAAGCCCCGCCACGGACTTTTCGTCAAATGCGCACTCTGACACTCGTGGCGGCGCTTGGTGGCGAAGCCCCTGCACGGACTTTTCGTCAAATGCGCACTCTGACACTCGTGGCGGCGCACAACAGAAAAACCTAAAAACAGTAAAGGATTAGCAGCATCATCCCGAAACTACCCCGTATATACTTCTTTTTAATGTTTGCAACTTACTTGCTGATTCCGAGAAGCGTTGTTCTAATTTCGTCCTCGAGTAGAGAGTACTTATATAGAGACGTCCGTCTCGTTAGAAATCTGTCAGCAGAAGAGCCCATGTGGACGAAAGAATTTCCCTCTGAGACCCTCTACCGGGAAAATCCCAAAGCTCAGTCGCGAGGGAAATTGTTGGGAATTTCCCTTGTAACTTGGCCACCGCCACCTGTCGGATATTACTTTTCTTCCGCTGTCGACGTTTTGACAGTTAATATTTTGTATTTCGTTTTCGTAAATTTTTAAGCCTGTGGGTGTATCCGTTTTCAAATTTGGAGAACTGTCACAACCCAATGAATCCAGTTCTTCAATTTGAAAACAGACAAGATACCTACAGGCCGTATCATCATTTGCCAAGAAATATGTCAACCTGACACGAGTTATTACATACCTCACGACCACACTCAATCTATCCATCGCATCACTGATTGTTCCGGAACTCTGGAAGAAAGGGAGAATAATCCCAATCCTGAAACCTGGGAAAAAAGCGACACTCGGCGAGTCCTATCGTCCCATTACACTTCTATCACCAGTTGCCAAAACGCTCGAAGCACTAATCCACCCTGTTCTTGCGGCCCACATCTAACTTGCAAGCCACCAGCACGGCGGATGCCATTACAACTTGCATCCACAATGGCCTCAACCAACCTCGTCCATGTCATAGAACAATTCTGGTGGCACTTGACCTGTCGAAAGCCTTCGACACAGTCAGCCACTCAGCACTTCTGTCAGACCTATACAATGCATCTCTTCCAACGCACACTACAAAATGGATTGCCAACTATCTCGCGGGCAGGCAGTCCTACACCGAATTCAGGAGCAAGAAGTCTAAACTAAGGAAGATCAAACAAGGCGTGCCACAAGTAGGAGTTTTACCTCCCTCCTTGTTCAACCTTTACCTATCCGGAATTCCAACTCCACCTGAAGGAATCGAAATTATCTCCTATGCTGACGATTGCTCCATTCTGACAACAGGGAACAGCATCACGGAAATGTGCGAACGATTAAATGATTACCTGGAAGAACTTAACTCCTTCTTCATGAGCAAGAATTTAATCGTATCAGCGCCTAAATCCTCGGCAAACTTATTCACCACCTGGACGAAGGAAGTCAAGATGCAACTTGAGATCTCAATTGGCAATCAAGTTATTCCGACCGTGAACCATTCTAAAATTCTAGGAGTAACCCTGGACAGCATGGCCACGTAATCCCCCCCCCCCCCCCCCCATGCTTCAAACGTACGTAACAGGATGCGCGGAAGGAATAAAATCCTTAAAGCCTTGGCCGGTAGCACCTGGGGCAAGGATAAAGAGACCCTACTGGTCACATACAAAGCAGTTGGAAGGTCTGTAGCCAAGTACGCGGCTCCTGTGTGGTCACAGAATCTCTATGACACACAATGGAATAACATCCAGGCTTGCCAAAACGCCGCCCTCCATACTGTAACTGGCTGTCTCCTGATGTCATCCCAGGACTTTGACAACATCGCATACCGATCAGCCATCGCAGCAATACACCACGAAGAGGTACAAACATCAATCGCAGGACTAGGTCCAAATAGAGTTCTCTCGACACAACCACCAGTCATTTCTCCCGATGAGAGAATACTTCCGAGAGCAGCGAGGACGACACTTGACCAACTTCGGTCGGGCTGGTGTTCCCGTCTTAACTCCTACGATGAAAGAATATAGATCGTTGCTTAACTCCTACCTATCTCGCATTGACCGGGATGTCACGAACACATGCCCCGCCTGCAATGGTACACATCACGATGTGAACAACATTTTCAACTACCCAGCTGCACCCACGCAGTTGACCCCCAAGTCGCTGTGGGAGAACCCTTTAGAGGCAGCTATCTTCCTGTCGCTTAACTCCGAGGAAGACGAGGAACAATAAGAACATGTAACACACTCCTACAACAAACTTCTGACCATTGCTAAAACAACAACAACAACAACAATCGGCAATAACGAAGTAATCTGCTGCGTCCCTTCAATGTCGTTATAAACGATATCCAATGTAATTACTTTCCTATAAAAAAAAACTGCTAACTATTCAACGGTTTCAAACCACTGCTGTTAGTACAATTGTACTTTTCCGGATATGACGGCATGAACTGAGTTTTCTGCGTCTCTCTTCCGCCAGGTTCACATGCAGATGTCTCTCCGTATGCTTTTATTCCCCTCGTCTGTATGCGTGTTTGTGAGTACGAATCCTCGCTGGGAAAACACTCTTCTCAGGGAAAATTCAACACATTACACGCCATTCAGTGTTGCCGACCGCAATGTGCTATCGCCTGAGTAACGTCGCCATAGCGTCGAGTCGAGCCATCCGTGTTCCAAGAACGCTTCAGCCACATGCCACAGTCGTTCGCTATCCGTCCGTGGAGTAAGTCGAGTTCGAGAGTTTGCGCCGATTTCGTGTGTTCGTTCATTTGTTGTGTGATTTCGAGAGTCCACCGCGGTGCCGTTGTTTTCTATCTGTTGTTGCACAAATTCGTTTGAGAAAGAGCTGATGAATTGTTGTGCTGTACTATTCGTACTATCGTGTGCATCAGCGTGAGTTCTATTTACGTAGCGCGTGGTCCATTGTTCACGCAACCAAAAAGTGATTCTACCAAATTTACTCATTTTACCCCGGGAAAAAGGAGTGTGTGACGCATCTCGTGTTTCTTTTTTTTTCGGTTCCAATCGACGCACTTTTATTTATTTAACACCCTCACCCCCGCGTGTGTGTGTGAATCAGTGCATTCGGCATAAGTCCGTCAAGTTCTAGTCTGCAACTAGCAAATTGCGAAAAAGGAAGAAAACGATCCTTGCGCTCAGTGGATTATCAACGAGTCAGTTTTAAGGTACGTTTCCTGAACAAAGCATTTGCATGGCTCCCGTTCGAAGGCGCAGAGTGGGTCTTCTTATGTTCAAAAATTGGTTCGAAAAAAAACCGATCTCAGGGGGGTATTGTTGTCAAATGTTTTTTTAGGCTGCGTGCGCAATGCGCACATGCCTGCTCAGTGATTGAGGGAACATGATATACAGGGAAATACAATAGGGAGAGTTCATTTCCCTTGTAGCGTATAGCTCACAAGGAGGTGCGAAGGAGCATTATGGTACCTCTAAGAATAATAAAGGAAGCCTTGCGTCTCATACTCTTCTTGTTATCGTATGATCGGCTCGCTGGGCCCCTGCCACGCTCAGCCACCCCATCAGCTGTTCGCTAGTGAGCAAGCAAATGCGTGAATTCAATCAACTGGAAAATCGGTTGGTTGGCTGCCCGCGCTCGCTGGCGTTTCCGTCCTCTTGCGGGAGATTGCCTCATTGACGAGAAGAAATTCTGGAACAGTGCGGTGCAGTGCTCAATTTCCCGGGCAGTATGACAGGAAAATAGGTCCCTCCGTTTCCTGGCACACCGTCATCGTCGCCTTTAGCTATCGTGAGTGAAGTTGAAAATGCACAGACGCATAACGTGCATCGTTTTTTTCGGAGCCGTGTGTTGGCCAATGCATTTTTACGTTTGCAAAGGGTTGTCGTGTTCGAGGGAAAATTGCAGGATCTTATGATGGAGTCGAGACTGTAAAAAGTTGCATTCCAATAAATACCCAATGTTTTCTACGTTTGATTGCTTTAAAAAACGAAAATTGTTGTAGTTTCTAATAAGACGCAATTAATAAGCATAATTTGCGAACTTTAAACTACATTTTTTTTTGCTATGCTTTGGCTCTATACGAATTCTGTTATAGCCCCATTTTCAAAGCTGCGGAATTCCGCTGCGTGTTGCGGAATAGAATACTTTCAGCCTTGTTTTCCAGGCTGCAGGATATCGCTGCATCTTGCGGGATAGACTGCCTCGAAAGCAGTCTGTTCCGCAACACACAGAGGCATCTTGCAGCTTCGAAAATAGGAAAACAGGGACTTTGAGGCAGTATGTTCCGCAGCACGCAGCGGAGATCCGCAGCTTTTAAAACGAGACTATAACAGAAGGGTATTGCTTTTCTTCGAATACTTTTTATTAACACTGGTCGCGGTCCTGAAAATCGATCCAGATTTGGATCTGGCACTGACTGTTTCGATTTCTCCTCCATATGCTTTCCCCTCCCGCAGGGACGTAGCTAGGATTTTGTTTCGGAGGGGGTCCAGACATTTGATACCAGATATGTTGCTATCCCACATATTAAGGTCGCCAAACATGATTAACCACGATCGAACTTCCATCGAACCATCATCAAATATCATAGAACGGTGGAAATGACGAGATGCTCGCGGCCAGAATGATTGTCGTGCGTGGTATCCTCAAGGTTCGTCTTTTGCGCCTTGTCGATTGTAGTTTAGTTCACGCTATGCAGCTTTTTTTCGTCCTAGCTTGAGACAGAATAAAAATACACTTGTCCCAGCAATATGCTGTTAATTGCCTTGACCCCTCCAGGTGCATGGGCGCGTCAACATCTCTAGCATTTTTACGCCTTGTTGAGGTTTCGATAGCATATCCACTTTTCGGAAGTGCAGTTGCTAGCATGCGCCTCCTATCCGCGCAGTCTTTATACTCGCTCGGAGCACTGAGAGTTCTACTAGTACCCACAGACAGTTTTTTGATCCCACCGAGATCGGAACTATTAGGTTGGTGCAGATGAAATGTTGGATTCAGTAATAAATTTTTGAACAGCTGTAACTTTTTATGAAGATAATTTTATTAATCGAAATAGGTACCAGCGAATGCGAAACACTGTTCCCAACGAGATACAAGCGCATTTATTCCTGTTTCGTAGAGGTCCGAGTTTCTGGTTCGAAGAAACTCCTCGAAGGTATTTTCGACAACTGCTTCATTGTTAAACTGTTTTCCTGTCAAAAAGTGATCCAAATGAAATGAAGAAATTTTAATCTGTTGGCGAGTGGTCTGCTGAAAATGGCGGGTGAGGAAAAGTCTCATAGCGCAACTCGTTCAATTTTTGGATCGTTGTTCTCGAAACATGCGGTCATGCGTTGTCATGAAGCAGTATAACTCCATCCCTGTTGACTAGCCTAGGTCGTTGAACTGTCAATTTCTGATGCATTTGGTCCAGTTGAGCGCAGTATTTCTCAGCATTGATGGTTTCGCCAGGTTGCAGGAACGAATAGTGGATAAATCCAGCTACAGACCACCAAACAGTCACCATTATTTTCTTTGGATGAAGGCTTGGTTTCGGCAAGTGTCTTGGAGCCTCATCGGCATCTAGCCATTGAGCCGATCGGCGACGATTATTATCGTATAGTATCCACTTTTCTTCGCAGGTCACAATTCGGCTCAAGAACGGTTTGTTTCTGTTGCGTGAGAGAAGAGAACTGGAAATTTACATTCGACAGGCCATGTTTTGCTTGGTAAGAGCATGCGGAACCCACTTGTCAAGTTTTTCACTTTTTCAAGTTGTTGTAAGTGACGACAAATTTTTCTAACCACCGCTGAGTGGTTCATTAGTTAACCGTATCAGGTCCAAATGCGCTGTTGATATTTCTCGTTGCTACCGTTGCGTTGTGCTCTAGATTAAATTCGTAAAGGAGAAATAGTCGTTTTTTACTCGCTTCCACTCGATTTTTCTTTTTTTTTACAGATCACCATGAAATGCAAAACCGAAATGACTCCATAAGCCAACGTAGCAGTACTTATGCTTCAATATATCATATCACTAGGGCCGCTTGGTGGCAGTTTGATACATAAAAATCGCAGCCAACTTCATGTCATTGCAAAATCCGACATTTCATCTGCACCAACCTAATACTTTTAAGTATTACTTCCCACCCTCCCGGAGCTGTTTACGACGCACAGGTTGTGACACACGGCCTCCCAATTTCGATCTGATAAAAGCATATATGTTCCACAATATTTCACGGGCTCGATACACCTCCCAGTTCTGCCTCCAGTTAAAAATGTTTCTCTGTAAATCGCTAAGGGTCTTCAGCTACTCCTGAATATTCCGAACAATCCGACGAGTCGTCCAACTAAAACCTGTGGATATAATGTCTATAGCCCCCATTTTTGTAAGGAACTGTGTGAGGCACCGTTTCATTTCATCCACAACTCGATTTGCGGGATGAGTGTGTGTGTACGTCCATCGACCTGGTGACAATTCCCCCGCGCCGATTCTTTTCTTAGAGACACGTTCCTTTCCCTGTTTCTACGTTCTTCCCAAACTTCGGATGGTTCCAAACGTCGGCCTTTGTAAAGCGGCTTTGCTTCGTTCAGTCCGCTAGGATTTCTATTCGGGTCATTCCGCCGACGACGTAGGCAGAATGATCCTAATAGTCATCCTATTGGACGAAACAAAGCGACCTTACGAAGGCCAACGTTTCGAACTAACGTAGTCTAACAACAACACAATCCTGCATAGGTTAGTGGTGTGGTTAGCCTACATTCTATAGCTTTTGCACTATGGCGCTGAGATTTTAGCGCCGAAGTGATAATTTCATCAATCAACTTATTAAATCCGATCTCAGAATTAGTTCATAGTTTCCGCAGATTTTAGATATTATTTGGACGCCTTATGACTATAGCTGAATTATAAGATACACTTTGAGGAAATATCGTCAACAGAATGCTACTCTTAAGATCTTAAGATGTTAGTGTTAAGGGCGGAAACTAAGTCTAGGTGTGCCGTTAGGCAGCATAGTTGGCCATAGTCCTTGTCACTGTTCTTATAAGATCTATGCGTTACAGTAACGAACGAAAAAAAAACTACCTGCGGGTTCTATTAGATCTCCCACAGTGTTCAAAGCTTGTCACTTAAAGACGGATATACGGAGAGGAGATGTATGCTAGCAATTGCAACAGTAGAGGACAGTAGTTGTCGCTTCTGCGAGGGTGATAATGAAACATCAACGCATATTTTCTGTTAATGTGTGGGTACGTTTTCTGTTCGCTTCCCCGACTAGGAAGATATCACTTCGACCCTATCTAACATTTTGGCTAACTTCATCAGTAGGATCAAGATAGATCGCCGACTTAGTCCATTTATAAGATCTAAGACTATAGCACAATAGATTTAATAGATTTAATTAAGCTTCTTTGATTGCGGACGTCACTGGTCCAAAAAGTGAATACATATAAATGTACAGTCTGTCTTTCCCGCAAGTTTGCTCTTCATAATGGCCCAGTCATTTTCGATGGGGTTTGCGTCAGGAGATTGGCAGGGCCAGTCCAAGGTGTTGATGCCATTTTCCTTCTTTCAGGCGCGGCAGAGGCGGCTTCGATGCTTTGGGTCGTTGTTTTCTTGAAGGACCCAATTTCTGTCATCAGGTCCAAACATTCGGCCGACTTCATAAGGCTTCGTTTGTAAATTTTCAAGCATTTTCACTGCATTCAAAATCTGCGTGACTAGAATGAATTTTCACTGCAGTTTATTTCAATAGACGAATGTATCTGAAGCTTGGCTATGGAATGTAAAATTCAATCCAATAGATAGATACTTTCATTCTATGGCGATAAGATCGATTTGCAATTATCCATCCGGCCGCCTCAAAGGCCTGTCCGGCGGCCTCAAGGCGGCCTGAAACAGCCATACACGATCCGGAATTCCTCAAGGCCGGGCCTGATCAGTTTTTCCGGAAGGAATTCCGGATGGTGTATGGTGTATTCTATATTCAGGCAAACCGGAAGGCCGGGTCTCATCAGTTTTTCCGGACAGGAATTCCGGATGGTGTATTTTGGGCTTTAGCGATAGATTGGACATCTGCAGCGTTCGATCGCGGGATAGTCGGCGATCAGCGGTCAAATGCAACTGGTTGAGTTTATCGCAGATCTTAAATATTAAAAATGGCAGATTTCACGGAAAAATTTATTGAACATGTAAAAAAAACCTAATATGTAGTTTAATATGTTACATGCTGATTACAACAATGTCCGCGTATAATTTTTAAAAAATTAAAAAATGTTCCTTGCGATAGCAATTGCAACATGGTGTGTTCGCTTCCTCCTGTGATCGCGATCGCGAACGCAATCGTGACCGTGATCGCGTATGTGTGTGATGCCCACCAACTACCACCACATGTTTTAGTGTTCCTGGAGACTCATCCATGTTGACAGGTTCGAATGCTGCATAGAAAGCCGAATTTGTGCCCTTTCTCATTCCTTCTTCTGTGAACATCGACAATGGGAATGGTGACAGCTCATACGTGAAAAATAGTTTCAATCCTTCGTCAGATTGTTTCAAGACGCATAACATGTGAAAGGGCGTTAGATGGTCAAATGTCACCTTTCTCTCACCAATTGAGGCTGTTCGTACAGCAGATGCTAGGGACACGACATTGTTCTTTGTTTCCAATTTGAAGAAGTAATTGATGGGGTTAAAAATGGTTAAATAATAGGAAGTTGTGCCCTATATGTATCAGAGGACTTCAGACATGTCGGTGATACTTATTTCAGAATTATCTAGATTTGCAAAATCTACACGCTAGTCCATGCCTTCAAAACAAGTGTCGATTTTTTTCATGTTCTATTATAAAGCCTCTAATTTCCAAAACAACCTAATCGCAATATCCCTTCTTCTATTTCCCGATATCAAACACGTCATCTCTCACCTCCATTTTGTAATACCACCCCAGCGTCTGATAAAGTTCTTCGCGCCAAGATTTCGACTAGGCACACTTATGATTTATTATTGCGCTCTGTCTGTATACAGAAACTCACAACTTTCATTGTGACGTAGTTTTAAAACGTAACTGGTGTAATCTCGGCTCCCCTTCTCCACCACTCCGAAGATATGACGCAACACTGAAAACGTAAACAAAACATCGAGAGAGAAAAATTACGCGCAAAAAAAGTTAAACCAAACCAACAAACGCCAAAGGACGATGGCAGCCTCCCTCCCGTTTCGACCTCTGTTTTGGGTGGTACAAGATGCACATGATAAAGGAACAGACTGCTCATCGCTGTCCCGGATATTTTAGTAAAAGTATAGAACCCTCGAAAATGTGGAAGATGATGGTATTAGTCTCGAAATAGGATGTTGTTTTGTAACGATGCATAGAAAGGACCTTCGACGTTCATCGTCGTATGCCCGGCATGTATGGAATTGTTGTTTGGTCGTCTGTCTGATTAATGCCCTTTCATAGTTAGATCGAATCAACTCTGGCGGGGACAATCGGTGGATAAATTCAAGGTACATTTACTACAAATTCGTAACGCAACCGATGGGCTGCCGAGAGTGAAGAATTGGGGATGAAATTTCTTTGTGTATGAAATGGGGTAAGGTGAGGCGTAGCGAATGCTTTGCTATGAATAATACGCAGAACTTGCACGTCCAAGCAAGGAGATTGCTTTTTGAATAGTGGTCACTGCTATTGCAGGACGTTTCTCATAATTTGTATTAACTACGATATAAATGATAGCTTCGGCCTTTACTTATTTTTTAACGCCAAGCTGGCAATGGACGGATTTCAGCAGTGGGTGTAGAAGTACCAAGAAGTTTTTGGACTTTCGCGTCGCTCAAAAACTATAGTGGAGGTCACTGAACGCATAGTTCTGCATTGTGTCAAGTCAATTAGGCCGCGTAGCCGTTTCGAGGGAATGAGTGAGAAGTCAACATAATACCGGCAGTCGAGTTTTATTTCTTAAGCCAGTGAACTCTTTTCCGAATGCTTTCTGTGTTGCTATCAACCGCGTTTCTTTGTAATCAGAATAGTAGAGAACACAATAACAAACAAAGAATCGATACAAAACAATATAAGGGAAGTTTAGGGGAAAATTGTGGTTTTCTTTAGTTGGGTGTATCTTGGATTAGTTAGCCTTAAACTTCAACTCAAACGTCAAGAGAAAATATATACACTGTCCCATGCCCATGGGGCAGCAGAATATTTTTTCGTATATTTTTTTTTGTAGCTACACAAAATAAACTGCATGATTGGATCCTCTGCAGCGAAATCCGAATATTTCAACCTGGAAACTCACTTATAGATCCAAGTTTCTTGCCCAACTCTCCATCCAGCACTATCGAGGACAATGTTATTAGTGTAGCGTGTGTTTGTTGCCCTATTCTAAGTACAAAGAAACGGGATTTTTAGGGGATACCCTTTGATGCGAGAGCACAGCCTTGGCGGGAAGGAAATTAGGGTAGTGGGGCTAGTATGGGTTGAGTTTGAATGAGGTACCGGTGTAGGTTTCATTTGAATTTTTGTAGATCATACTACTTTGCCTTAACCCCTAGTGGGGCATAGCGCGTCAACTACTGCTGCGCGCCATGGTACTCTGTTCTGGGCAATGGGGCGCGCTCCCCAAAAGACTTACCCAGCGCCTGACACTCTTTTGCCACAGATCGACGCCATGCGATTCTAGGACCCCCTCTTGGTCGGCCTTGGTTGGAAATGGGGTTCCATTTCATGCAAAGCAATGCAGTTATCACTCTTCCGCAATCTGTGATCTATCCACTGCTATTTTCGCCTGCGTATCAATTCGTCGATTGGTATCTGCCCCGTACGCCGGCTTAGCTCTTCATTTGATATTGTTTCGGGCCAGAATATCCTTAAAATTCGACGAAGACATGAGTTGACGAGAACTTGCGGCTTTCTGGTGGCACTTACGGAAGCTTTCCATGTACTGCTCCCATACAAAAGCACTGACAGTATCAGGGAGCGAAACAGGCCCAGCTTGGTCTTGATGCTGAGATAACTGCTCTGCCAGATTTTGGACAGCATGCCGTATGCAGAACTCTACAAATCTTTCACCGTTGCTATTACGATCACCAAGACCGTGTCTCCACATCACATGTCTGAGCCCATAGTTATCAGCGCCAACTTTAGCATTCAAATCACCCATAACCATTATAATGTCACCTTTAGGTGTTCTGCTCTGAACGGCGTTTAGTTCTTCGTAGAAGGAGTCTTTTGCCAAGACATTGTTGGGTTCAGTAGGGGCATAACATTGTATAATTGAGATGTTCCTCATTTTGGTCCGGAACCTGGCGGTCAAGACTCTGTCAGAGACCGGCTCCCAGGATAAGAGACAGTTTCGCGCGGCTCTGGTTAAAAGGAGCCCCACACCTGACTCACGACGACTACCGGTAGCTTTACCGGAGTACAACATTACAGTGCTGCCCGTTGGAGAGATAAATTCTCCGCTGTTCCACCATCTTATCTCACTAACTCCTAAGATATTTAATTTGTACCTCAGAAATTCACTCTCTAATTGAAGAAATCGTGCGTTCTGGGGACCTTCTGATCCATTGTCCAGGAGAGTACGCACATTCCAGAATCCAATCTTTGTCATTGTACGATAGCCAAAAGTCGTAACCGTTGAGTCAGTCCTTATCCGAGGCATAGTTGACGTTTCGTTAGCATATAAAGATTTCGGATAGTGCAAGTTGCTGGCATACACATCCTGTCTTTTGTTTGTCAGTTTTGACGACAGGCCCTCGAAGGGAAATGCCGTGATATTATTTTTACACCCCACACCACAGGGGGAAGGTTTACCTCAACCAAACTATCGCACCGCCATCACTGACGGCTTGACATTGGTTAGCAATGGTCAGTGACCACTGCCGTTTCAAGGGGCGCCCACGCGGAGGACTATATAAGAGGAATTTTTGCTACTAACATACGGAGCTGTGGTATGCGTATGCTGGACAGCACTCAACATGAAAACCAACATAAAGAAAATGGAGACTATGTTGGTTGAGTGGGGATCACCGGTGCTTTGAGGACCGTATCTTCGCTTTCTGGACACTCTCCTAAGCCTGTCCCCGATTGACCTATATCTAGGGAATGGGGCAGCTAAATGTGCTATAAGACTCAGGGAGGCAAGGCATGGGCTGGCCAACGCAAACAGGCGTAATACCAACAACTCCAAAATAATGAAAATATTCTGGAACTCCTACGACAGAAGAAAACCAATTGGGCATTTCCCAGAAGACAGTACGTACTACTAATGTGCATACAAACGGGGCACTGCTTGATTGGGGAACACGCATCCAGATTAAAATCGATTACATTGAATTGGAGGGGGTTGCGTCTAGTCATGATATGACCTCTGCTCATCTTGCGGATCAGGTCGACCTATTCCGAGTCCGGCAACGGACCTAGGTTCGCAGACCTAGGTCTTCGAACCTAGTTTCTTGAAGTTAGTTTCTAGTTTCTTTTTAGCGTTCACATTGGTATAGCCCCTTAACTCCCAATCCCATATTCTATCATCTTGTATCATTTGCATCGTAACGCAACGCAACACCTATTTTATGTTAGACAAATAATACATATAAGTAAATATAAGTACGAATGTGCATGCACCGAATCCAGTACCATATTCTTATCCACCATACCGATCGGCCACGGTCACTCAACACTCACAACACAACAAAAGACGAAAAGCTTCACTCTACCTAACATAAATAAAATCCAATTGAACATTTATTCCACTCCATTCTACACTACAATATAGCGTAGCAATAGCGACATCAATCGTATATACCTATATGTCACATCATCTGTTCTTCATCTACTTTTCTATTCCCCATATTTAAACGATCTGATCTGATCATACTCCGATTCCGACAGACGGATCTATTATCAAACCTATTCACTGTTCATTTTTAAACTGATCCGATTCCGACCTGAACTTAAAAGAATCAAATGATCAAACTGCTCCGATTCCGACCTGAACTTAAAAAAATCAAATGATCAAACTGCTCCGATTCCGACCTGGACTTAAAAGAATGAAATGATCTAGGTTTGTTTTCTTACTCCGAAATTGATCATTTTTCGACCTGATCATTTTCGATTGCGGACCTAGGTTGACCTAGTTCGGTATACGGAGTAGGTTAAAAAGAGTAGGTTCGCGAATTGGCAACCATGACTAGTTGCGTTGCGTCCCATTGCCCAGAACAGAGTACGATGGTGCGCAGGAGTATTCGACGAGCTACGACCCACTAGGGGATAAGACAAGGTCGTAGTAGTAAGTACAGTGGAAACTCTTAAGATACCTTCCATGCAACTGTCCAGCACTCGCTAGGAAAAGATTAAAATGCCTGGAAGTTGCGGGTCTCAGTTTGAGAAGCCTTTGGAGCTTCGCTAATGAGTCAAGGTCCTTCGAGTTCAACAATGATCTCTGGGTAAGGATTAACACCAGAACGTTATGCATATCGGAACGGAAGTACGTGATACCGCTATGGGCCTAAGTGGCCTATGCGGAGCCGTTAGATTGCCACCCAACCTAACCTCGCATATATGTACTGCGTTTTACAACTGAACAAAATGAAAGTGTACCCTGCGCAGCAAATTACAAATCAATTCACTTGCACCACACTATCACGTGCTTCACCATATTGAACTTACAATTAGTGAATATGTTAATTGCTTAATGGGGCATGGACATAGGGCATACTGCTAGCAATAATGAAATCGACGCATGTGCACAGAAATATTAAGCTCCGTATATACAAAACCATCACACGACCTGCGCTATGCTATGACTGCGAAACCTGAAATCTTACTCAAACCTCCGAAAACATGATAAACACATTTGAACGTAAGGTCCTTCGGCGAATTTTCGGACCAGTTTCAACCCGAAAAGGATGGCGTATCCGGTACAACCATGAGCTTTACGAACTGTACGATGAACTGGAAGTTTCGAGAATCGTCAAACAAACTACAACGTCTGCAATGGGCAGGACATATACTATACAACGAATAGACGATGGTCGCATGTCTAAGAAAATATTGAATGGACGACGCGTCGACGGAGCAAGGCTGCGAGGAAAATCGAGAGCTCGTTGGAAAGACTCAGTAGATGAGGAAGCCAAAGAACTGCTGGGCTTGCAAAATTGGAGGACACGGTCACTTTTGGAGGACCATGATCCAGGCGGCCAGGGCCCGGCGTAGGGCTGTTGCGCCACGACGAAGATGATTAAATAATCCTCAATCTTCTTTAATTCTTGAGTCCATTAAAGTATGCAAAAGTGTACATTCAATCCCAATGATGCCACACGGCATCAAACCATAATTTGTTAACATGAGTACTTAAAAAAAATCTGTCTGAAAATTTAATAACCGGTGCCTATTGAACAATGAAAAGTAACAAAAGATTTTTACTGATTGAAATCCATAATTTGGGAAAGAAAGGGTTAAATGAGTTATTTTGATTTCATTCCAATTTTTCCTTCTGATTTGCTTTGTGTAAATAATTGCGGTCACGAGTGTACGGAGCGGAGCGACTATTCTCGTTGACTGGGAGTATGAATCAAAATTTGATCATTCAGATTCCTTCGCCTGAACTCTATGTCTACAAACGGGCACCCGCTTCAGAAAGGACACAAAGTTCATTGCGCCCTACAAATTTATTGGCCCACTTAAAGGACGGAAGTCTTACAATCAACCATCTGTCCTAAAAAGACTCATTCACCCTTGAACGGATTGTTTTGTCTCCGCCAAAACACGTGCCTCTACACCAGGTAACCATATTAGAAATGCACCCATTTCGCTTCCATCCCTCCATCATATGCCGCCTGGAGCCTGAACCGATCCTTGACAGATGCATTACCAATGCACCGTAGACAGATCAATGGTTCAACAATCAATTCGTGGAGGACTAGAACTAGTCGTCATTCAAAAATTGCACGTTGTCGTCATCGCGGATTTCGTTTCAAGGACCTGGACTGTATGTTCAGCAGCTCATTGTTTCTGGAACAGCTGATCAATACATGTATTTCTCCCTTAAACACCAGACATCTGCCTGCATCAATGGAACTTATAGCCGAGATAAATAGTTTGCAATCTTGTTATCCGTGTACGACGAAGCCGATCCGGGATCGACATTGTCATCACTTTCATCTTTAGCAGACAATGTGTCGTCGCGTCACATTTATTGCAGTTTTCCGAGCTCTGGCGTTCAGGGTCTCTGGGCCTCGGGAATGGTTTGTAATAGCAATAACAAGAGCAGCAGCGCATTTTCGTGTGCAAACAAAAGAAAGATCATCGTCAGACGCGCTGGCTGGGCTTGGGATCATAATCGGATTCCCGTAACTATAGCCATAAAAAGTGAACTAATGCGTTGTGTGTTCAAGTATGCAATTTTGGTGTGTTATATCTTTTTTTTTTAGGAAATTATTAAGGTGACGGGCTCGGAACTGTTCAAAGATTCACGAATATCCTGAGAAACTTTTAGGGGAAAACCAGAAAGGATCTGTTGAAGAATTTCATTCAGTTTGTTTGTTTCGAATCTTCTCTCTTTCAGGCCCGTTGTATTTGTCCGGGTTTTAACGCCCGCCGCTGCTGCGGCATTGCATTTGCGGTCTGTAGTACGCAAAGTATCCTGACGAGAATAATTTGGGGAAATTCGATTCTAGTCGCTCTGCCTCTTTGCTGTCATTGAATTGTAGGAAGCACATTGACGGCAGAGTAGTGGGGACTGTCATAGGGCACTGCTTCATCGGTGTGCTTGCATGGAAGCTCCGTTGTCCTCATAATGACTACTGCAGGAGTTGTGAGAATTCAGTTGAGGAGCAGAGCGTTTTACACCTTCAATGTCACTGTCCAGCTTTGGCCATTAGAAGGAAGAAATTCGTAGGCTTTTGGTTTAACTGTGACTTGCAGCACCTCAAGGATATCAGCGCGATACAGCTCAATGGATACATTACCAGTACTGGCTGGTTCGGAACCTAGGTTTCTTTTTAATCAGGTGAGACGTTATTGGTGGGAACACAATGGACCCATAAGTGGTCTAAGTGTGCTGTGATGCATCATGACGGCCCCTTAACCTAACCTGTCAGTTGGTCCGGAACCCTTTACTGTTATTCCTTTATGTAGTGTTAAAAGGGGTGTTATGGTTTAGGAGTGATCGGAAGCCACCACTCCCTCCAGCCTCAGTTGGAGGCCCTTCAGGTCTGACACCGTCAAGACAGTTTGACTCCGGATATTCGCGAAACAGCTCCTTGAACCCCTCCTTCCGCATTCGCAGAGGTTGAATCTCTCTATCATGTCGAGGAGGATTCTCAAATCTAGGGCAGCTTGCTTATTGGTTAAATCAGTGCTTGTCGAACACCTGCGGTCCCACGTCCAAACTCTATTTCTAGTATCAGATTGGGCGGTGTGTTGGTTCCACTTTCGTAACTCAGACCATTTGTACAAGGGATTTCCCACTAACATCCCATGACGTCCCCTAAACATCAATTACTCTAAAAGACATCTCAATCAACCACCTTAATAAACATACATCCGAGAAAGCTGTTGAATTTCCACAAAAAAAAAAATACGTGTAGAAAAGATTTTTCGTAAACAGCTTGAAATAAATACGAGAACAGTTAGACATGGGTAAATGCTCTAATATTCTCATGTACTCCCGACATACATTACACTTTTTGCTTGTACCGAACTTGTGCTAGCAAGCCGGGCTAACTTTGGATCTGGCTTTACACTAGTTCAGCTGTAATAAAAAGCGAAATTCAAGTACGTTATAATGATGAGTCGTCATCGTGTGCGTACTGAAAATTTTGGACGCGGTTTTCAGAGATATATGTTTTTATATGGCCGACCGACAACAGAACATTCGTTAACCGAGACCAGAACGCGTGAACCATTCGAGTGTGCACTGTACAAATCTCTTATCCAACAGTTGCTCCAATATTGTTGAAAAGCGAGCAACAGATACACCGAGTATAAAACGATAATAAAAAGATACACAGATGAATAGATAGTTCACGGATGGCACAGGCGGCCGTCGCGCTGGTTCCACGGTAGTAATTTTGCTTTCAGGTTCATCAAATAAATACCTACAATACATTATGGACATTATTTTGTGGATTATTGTCATTTTGGTGGCGGTAACAGTTACAAAGGTGAACCTACAAACGAGGCGGTTCAAAAAGCCACTGCAGAACGGTCTAAACGTGGAGGAGCCATTCATCCATCCCGGCCTGCAAATTGTTTGCTCGTTCCAATGGTGCGCCGGCCGTACGGATGAATGATACGGCATGGTAGTGACGACGACCATGGCCTGGTGGAGAACATCTGGTCGCCATCGACTAAGTATAATTTGGAATTTTTTTGAATAAAAACATGAGGGAATCTTTAAAGGTGTTACCGTTTGAATGGAAATTGCTTGTCGAAATCATCATTTGCAAGTCTTGGATTTATTTAAAATAACCATAACAATACAATGCAGTTTTAACACCCGAACTGGCATGACACATTAAACACAACATAAACCCTCAGTTAGGACAGGCTTCGGCGAACAAAATCCTAGGAAATGTGTACACTGTGTGATGGACTGTTTGGTGGGCATGGAAGATGCACGTAGGGACGAAGCCTTAGTGTCACCATACACTGTCGAACTCGAGCTCGAACCTGGTACAAATGTCATCTGACACACACATACACTTCACATAGGTGTGAAGAAAACCGGTCCACTTGTACTAGGTTCGTGCTCGAGTTCGACAGTGTATGGTGACATTAAAGTAGCATAATAACCGTGAAGGTCGGACTGTGCCATCTCGCGAAGAAAAAGGCCCTTCAACGACCTAAGCAGCGGCTTATGCTTGCTGTAGCTCAGTTCGGAAGACGTGGGTGGGATTTTCGCCGCTCGTTGCCCCTGTCCTTTGTATTAACAAAAATTCATTGGCCTGGGGAGGACAACACAAACAAGGGAGGTAAAAATTGGGAATAAAAAAAAATGTGGCGATAAGGAAGGATGGAATGGTTGGCGGGCGGCTGGCTCACTTGCCCTCGCGCTCGCGTCGGGGTCCAGGTGTAATGGGACCTTCGGCCTCTGGCTTCGTGCCACCGCCATCGATCTGCCGGTGGAAGCAGCACAACCGGGCCATAATATGGTTCATTACAACTGAAGACTCAAAGATGGAAACTGGTGTAGGAGCAGCAGTCCACTCACCAGAACTTTCTTACCATCTATCCATCCGGCTGCCTGATGAGTGCAGCATTTTCCAGGCGGAGATGCTTGCTATTCAAAAGGCAGCAGGCCACAGTGGAAACCTAGTAAATTAAATTACGGTTGGTCTAACAAAGCTAGGTGCTGCTCTTCATCACGCGGTAGCTGAAATGGTTCCTATATCAATACAAACAGTAAGTGCGACCACAGAGTGAAAGCTGAAGCTGATGCTTATGCTGGTTTTTGATTGCGAACACTCAGTAAAGAGAAACGTTTACGTGAAACGTGCTCATGGAGCTTTCCCTGCCAATGTTGCTGAAGATCACATTCGTAATTGTCCGGTGTATTCGTTCATTTTTATGTGTGTTATGAATGGATTTTATAAAGAAAATCACCGGTCAATTACGAATGCGATCATGAGCTTTAGCAACAGTATGGGCAGGGAAAGCTCAATGAGCACGTTTCACGTCAATGTTTCTCTTCACTGAGTGTTCACAATCAAAACACCAGCATAAGCTTCTGCTTTCACTCTGTGGTCGCCCTAAAGATGAAAATGGACTAAGATGATGGAGCTGGCCAATACTAACTGAAACAGCGCCACCAACTCCCAAATAACTAAAAAACTCTGGGACTCTTACAACCCAGAGAAAAAAAATGCACTCTTAGTGTCACCTCAGACTCGAACACGAACCTAGTACAAGTGGACCGGTTTTCTTCACATATATATGAAGTGTGTGTGCGTGTCAGAGGACATTTGTACCAGGTTCGTGTTCGAGTTCGACAGTCTGTGGTGACACTTAGGGCTTCCTAGTGAAAAATGTGCAATGTTAGCTGGCTTACTGACTGGACAATGCCTGGTAGGGTGTATGCACATATGGGTTTAATCACAAGTAATGGCTGCAGGAACTACCAGATACTAAGCAAACCCTAGAAAACATCCTGTGCGAATGCTCGGCACTCACCAGACAAAGATAAAAATGTCTAGGGATCTGAAAGCAGTTGCAGACTTTAGCATGAAAAGTCTTCTAACATTCGCAGATGCGGCGAAAACTTTTGAACTCAATAAAGACCCAGCACTAACGATCAACACCAATTCATAATAGGCACCGTAGATATGTGGCATCGCTATGGATCCAAGTGGCCTATGCGGGCCATAAGGCTGTCACCTAACCTAACTTATCGAGAGATGAGTGGGGCGTAAATACTTTCCTGTAATCGGAAGCCATAAGTATGTTCATTGACGACTCAAAAACAGTAGAGGTCATTGGCGGAGAGGCTGGTCATTCCATATTGCAGATTTTCGTAGCGTCTTTCATGCGGAGATGTAATATCGTATCGGTAGAGGATATCACCATCCATATCGATGGGCAATCGACAATTAAATCCCTCGGCGCCGCGCATACCACTTCGAAGCGTTGTTTGAAATTAAGCGCGATCTATACGCAATGACTTATTCATCATTTTGCATGCAAAGATATCGTTTTCAATGTCGTTATCGATCATGTCGTAGCGATTTGCATCTACACGCTCCGATGATAAGGACAACGATATCGACAACGATATCATTGCAATTAAACCGATGGATAAGTCGTAGCGTTGTGGACAGCGTTACGATATCTTTGCGTGCAAAATGATGGATAAGTCGTTGCGTGTAGATCGCGCTTTAGACTCCACACCGATCTCTGCCTTAACATAAGGAGATCCTCGATATATCATGTGCTGAAGCATGTTGTTTCCAAGAAAATTTTCCTTTCACAAACAACACAAACTGAATGGGATAGCGAAGAGTGAGACGTCGATAAACCTTCCTTGTCCATTTGAATACAAGATCAGGTCAACACTCGATCGCAACGCTCATATATTCTCTTGAATATAACGATGCAACTTTAGAATACCTAAACGTCCCCAAATAAATAAATGGCGAAGCAATGCGGTATGCATCAAAATGAACATGAACAGATTTGTCGTTCAAGAAATTTGTGATTGAGAATCGGAATTATCGTGGGAAAAAATATTTAAATGAAAATGTTTCTTTTTAGTTGCGACCATCGTTTTCTTGTGCAATATTAGGCGCGTCTTTTAACAGCAATTCAGAGCAGAAAAGAGCAGATTATCTCCACACAATTACACTAACAATTTGAGCTGCTTTGGATAGTGCAAGAATGCTGCTCCGTTAGCATTTTCACGTTTTGAAATGCAGGTGGTGCAGGTGTCGAAGTTTTCGGGGAGTTTACAGTTTGGAAAGCACTAAAAATCCATTTCCTGCCAATAAAATGTTCGTTTTGTATAATTATATGGAATAGTAAATATGCAATATGAGTCTGCTGCATAAAGAAAATTTGTCCGGTTGTATCTATACTAAGAATTTAAGTTTCCTCTTGAAATTTAAGTTGACGTTTGAATGCTAAACTAAACCAAGACACACTCCCAGGAAAGACATGACCTGTTTTCTTCTTCGCTACTTTAATTTGCTCTATAGCGTTTTTTTTGGCTTATCTTGCTCTGTACAAAAAAACGCAGCTATTATCGTTAATATTGGGTATTAGATCGGCACGATACGTATCCCCTTCTCCGACCATTGCAGCTCTTTCTTAATGTTATTCAGGATTCAACTATTAAAGGACACTTCTGTTCCGCATTTATACACTTCCTTTTAATTACACGCCATTAGAACATTTAATCGAAACAAAACGACATACATACAATCCGTTCCAAAACTTGCATTCACTACTATCACACACCTCCCTACAATTTTACACCCCTGACGAAAAAAAACCCCCATAGAGACCATATATCTCAATACGTCGTCGCTGCATCCCTCGGTAATTCATCCCTCGATATGAATTACTACGTACGTGTATGTAAATCGCCCACTGCACTCACACACAAATGCGATAAAATTCACATTCGATAAGAAGGTGAAGGATGAAGAATACTCGCATTTCTTTTTTGTTGTATTTGGGGGTTCATCCCCTGCCTTTTTGTTTGAAACTGAATACACACTGTGTTTATAGCATTTGAAGCTCGAAAAGGACGAAACGAAGCAGACTTTGAATTGCACTGAAATGGGCCAATTCGATTAGGGGAAGTTTTATTCTCTCGTTGTGTACTACTATAGGGTGAAAGGAGTTGGCAGGATTTGTGTGCATATAATAATGAGAGGAACACATACAAATGTGTTCAAAGTAATGTGACAGAGGCAGCTTCGATTTAACGAAACTGGTTCACACTATACCTTTATCTGAAATCTATTGCGAGTCTTAAGATTTACATTTTTATCTGTTCTCGGGGGCATTGAAAATGTTGATTTATGTCGGTTAAATTCGGATTTTGGGAGTGTTTTTTCTTTACATATACAGTGTACGCTCTCATGATCAGCCACCATCGGAACTAAAATTTTCGTCCGGTTATGGGGAGTGATTGCTTACGAGAATGTCAACATTTCTTTTAAGGCAACCTTCCAATTTGAAAAAAAATCAAATAACCAAAACTGAACCGGGAGCGAAATTTAAAATTTTAATCACACGCCCATCCAAGAGTTGGCATTGACTGGTTGTATTAGGGGGCAGAAACGCTACTAAACCCCAACAAACCGCCGGGCGATCACGACAGTGACAGACCTAGAGAAATAAGCGCTGCGCGATGGAAAATGTTGCGTGTGTGTGACACTGGACGTCAAGAATTCTTTAAATTCGGCAAACTGGCGACCCTGACTATTTGGCGCGACTAATACAGGGCGACCGGTAGCTCAGTACGTAGAGGCATCACTCTCATGTCTGACTACCAGCGTTTCGGGTTCGAATCCCGTCCACGATGACGTTCGTGGCCAAGGATGTTTGTGTTGTCTTCCTCCTGTGGTGCAGCTTGTCGTAGGTAGGCGGCTAAATGGGGGAGTAGGAGGTGCATGTTGGCAACTGCATTTTCGGAAACTAGTTTATGCCAACGAAAAGTCAACTGGGCCACATAGAACAGTTGACGCGTTATGCTCCACAAGAGGTTAGGACAATTGAGTAATACAGAGCTACATTTCGTAAAAAATTCAGCAGTATGAAGTCAGCGAAGGCCCAAGAGCGTACAAGGATCCGTACTCGGCCCTTTGCTGTGGAACATCATGTACAATGACATATTGGATTTGCCAGTGCCTAAAGAAGTAACGATAGTCGGGTTCGTAGATGACATAGCTGTGGTCGTGGTGGCCAATGATCCGGCACACGGAACTCTAAGTAAATGAGGCAATCACAATTGTCAAGTTGTAGCTGGAAAATATAAGACTGGAGCTAGCTGAGTAAAAAACGGAAGCCGTTCTTATCAGTAATCACTGAAAAAGGAAAACACTCTGAGAATCAGAGTCAGAAGCACCGTCATCTAAGCCAGCAACTAGGTACCTGGGATTGATGATTGACGCGAAGCTGCCATTGAGGGAGCACCTCAAGTAGCTAATGTTGCTTTGGCAAGGATGCCAAATGTGGGAGGATCACGACCGAGTAGGCGACTTCTATTGTCTAGAACAGTCCCCTCTATTCTCCTGTGAGCGTCACTAGTTTGGATCGACGCGCTCCGCCACGCTTGTAACAGTCGAAAAATCAACTCTGCTTACGGAAGGATTGCGTTGAGAGAGTGCTGTGTATACCGAATAACATCCGATGAGGCTGCTTATGTTGTTGCAGGTATAATCCCCCCCATTCTAAAGCCACTAAAAAGAGAAATGAGGAAATGGCAACAGCGGTGGGATGAAACCTCAAAGGCAAGCTGGTCTAATGGGCGGTCTAATGCGTGGTCTGATGCGTGGTCTGATGCGTGGTCTGATGCGTGGTCTGATGCGTGGTCTAATGGGCGGTCTAATGCGTGGTCTAACGGCTAGTCGGGCTAATATCTAGAAACCCCTTAGAGCTGTCCGGTTATGGGAGGTGTCCGTGCAGAGAAAGTAATTACGTATATCTGACAACTGGGTAAAATTAAAATAAATGATATTTTTGTGGTTTACTAAAACCCTCTTGATAGTGATGTTCCTCGTAGTTGAAACCTTGTAAGTTTTGCTTTAAAAGAAACACCTTGCAATTTTATTATACATCCTGTGTTCACCTTTCCCCTAACTCCTTTTTTACGATCCAATGAACTACTCATTTCCTTTCATTTTCCCTATCGATACGACTTGGAAATATCAGAGAGAGGACCACTACTACAATCCTCATCGTCTTGTATAGCCGCTCTTTTGTATACACGTGACGTGAAAATTATTGTGAAACAGAAAAGCAGCGGTGGTCGTCATCAGAACCACCACAACAGTACGAATTTTCCGTAGGAATATCCATTCCGTGTACCATGTGTCAGGAGGGTGAGCAATTTATTGTTAGGACTGCAACCTAGGAGGGAGAACGGAGCAAAGTAATCGTAAAGCATCCATTTCACGACAGATACTCGTAGGTTATGCTTCCACAATATAAAAAAAAATATGAAAAAAAAAAAAAAATCCCTTCAAGTGTAGTGAGCAAATCAACCAACCTCCTCAAGGAACAATAATAATATGCAGCAGCAGTAGTTTTTTGTCTTGTCTTTCACTAAAGGGTCCTAAAGGAGGTCGATGGCATATGAATCAACTCAGTATGGTCTGGGAATGGAACTGGCATCGAAGGGGGTATATAAAAGAATACCCCGTCGGAACACATGGTGAATATGACACGACAACGCGGTCGAACCGAGAAGAGAATTTTCAATGTTGCATGTTATGTGTATTTAAATGTTTCGTTTACTATACAGATACACGCACCACGTGCAAACTATGCAGCATGAGATTATCGCTCATTATGGGATACTGTTGTTGCTAATCCGTAAAATGTTTTACTTTCCAACTTTCTCGTGCAAATGGAGTTGAAGCAGAAGCATTCAAGGATGCCCGAATGAGCACTTGTTGCGATGCGAAGTTCAATATTGCAATGAATGTAAAAGGATGTCGAATGTTTGGTGAAACGTTCGATCTGAATGTTACTCATACTATTCTTTTGGGCACTTTCTATTCATAATCTATATATTAATAGGCTAATAAGACTTAATGCCGAACTGACGTAAATTCCCGCTAAGATGCGGTTGGATGAGACCTGTATCCCGAACGTAACCCTAAATGCGTTCATATTCTACCTCGGCAATTTATCTTTGGTGTAAATAGGTGCGATTTGGCGAGCTCTGGTTAAATTTCATGCATTTGACTTTTCTCGATTTCTCCTCCATATGTTTTCCCCTCCGGTAAAATGTACCGTGAACTGTCAATTTTAGGATCTGAAAATGTTCCCCTCCGGATTAGAATACTTTTCAGATCCGATACATACTTTACCGGAGGGGAAAGCATATGGAGGAGAAATCGAGAAATATTACAATAAGAGCGCGTTTCCATGACGAGATTTTTATTTTTTCAAATGTTTCAAGAGCTACTTGCTCTGTTCTTCAATTCTTTTTGGCACTGCGGAATTTACGTGTTCGCAACCTTTTCTTATATAGCTAATTGGTAACATTATTGGCATGACAGATGGTATATTACATGTGTTTGTTACTTATTCTACCTGGCTAGTTTGAACAATCTAGACACACAATTGCCCGCGTCGTGGTTCTGCGACGCATCTCTACCTACTAGACGCCAAGTTGGGAAGAAAAAAACCAGTGAGGCACACAAAATCGATGTTTGCCCGACACATGATCGAAACCGGACACAACATCACATTTGAGGATGTCGAAATATTGCTTAATGTTCGGAAACGATACAAATTGGATGAGGCGGAAAGTTTCGAGATTAGTCGTGGAGGTAGAGATATAGTACGTTGCTGAACCACGACGCGGGTAATTGTGTGTCTAGATTGTTCAAACTAGCCAGGTAGAATAAGTAACAAACACATATAATATACCATCTGTCAAGCCAATAATGTTATCAATTAGCCATATAAGAAAGGGTTGCGAACACGTAAATTTCGCAGTGCCAAAAAGAACTGAAGAAGAGGGCAAGTAGTTCTCGAAACAATATTGTTTTCTTTGAAAAAAAAAAATAAAATTCTCGTCATGGAAACGCGCCGTTTCAATCTTAATCTATGTCGACGAGAAAACTGCCGCCCGAAGAAGTTAAAAAATCGAGAAATGAAATTTAACCAGAGCTCGTCAAAACGCAGCCAATAGGCAAACCGGTTTAAAGTTGATCCATACCACTCTATTTTCGCCTTATGTCGCCGCAATTGGAAAATGATTTTTTTCTGATCGGAAAAATGATTTTCTTTGAAATGTTAGGAAACAATCCGGAATCAATTAATTTCTCTTATCACAGTTGGCATTAAGCTTGTCAAACTTAATGTGTTAATTGCCTTGACCCCTCCCGGGGTATGGGCGTGTCAATATCTATAGAATGTCTATGCCTTGTTGGCGTTTCGATAGCATATCTACTTTTCGGAAGTTCAGTGCTAGCATGCACCTCCTACCCGAGCCGTCCTTATAATGACACAGAGCACTGTGAGAGTTCTCTTAGTATCCACAGTATCGCACCGAGATGTCAACTCCGAACTCAAGATTAGTATCGTAGAGCAATGACCGAACGACCACGGCCACCGGGCGCGATTAAGTATTTAAGTATTTAAAGTACTCCCAAAGCTCGATGTATCCAAATCAGCTGAACCTGATGGCATCTCCCCCTTAGTTCTCAGACACTGCGCTTCCTCGTTAGCCGAACTTCTGCGAAAAATCTTTTGCCTCTCCTACTCAAACGGGAGAGTTCCATCATCGTGGAAGCTGACTCATGTCCAACCAATCCCCAAGAAAGGTGGAGCATGTTATCCCCCTAACTACCGACCAATACCAATACCGACTTCGACCCTATCAAAAGTCTTCGAAACCCTGGTTAACTATCAACTAATGACTCACACCATTTCATCAATGATCGGCAATATGGTTTCCGTTCTTCGCGCTCTACCGGCGACCTAATGACATATCTCACCGAAAGATGGAATCGCTGTATCCATCAATTTGGCGAAGCTAAAATCATCGCCCTCGACATTTCGAAAGCTTTAGATAGACTCTTCCAGGTAAGCTCCAGGCTTTTTAAAATCATATCCAGGCTTGGACCCAAAATTAGTTAAATGGTTCCAAAGTTTCCTTCACGACCGTTCGCTTCAGGTTGTCTTTGGATGAGTTAAATCAAATTGCCATATCACCAACGCAGGGGTCCCCCAAGGTACTGTCCTTTCACCAACGCTCTTCCTTCACTTCATCAACGATCTTCTAAGTGTGACTTCTAACCCAATCCATAGTTTCGCAGACGATAGCAATGGGCAGGCGCAGGTAGAACCGCATTATCCGCGTTAGACAAAGTCCAACGGAAAGCCTTCAAGCTTATTGGCGATGAACCCATAACATCTCAAATCGAACCGCTTGAACAACGGCGTAGTGTCGGCTGTCTCTCACTCTTCTATCGCTACTACAACCGCCATTGCTCTAATGAAATATCCAACCACATTCCTGAGAGTGCTTTTCCTTTACGTAACACCAGACTAGCCAATCGTGCCCATCCTCATCTTCTAGAACTCAGCAGAAATTGAACCGCCAAATTCTATGACTCGTTGGTATCTAGGACAACACGAATGTGGAACAATCTATCTTTTGTTTTCCCCTGCAACTATGACCTGCAAAAATTTAAACGAAATGTTCACCGTCACCTTATACAAACTCAATCCATCTCCCCACTACCTTAATTCCTTACCGCCAACGCTGTGCTCTCGCACCAAAGGGTTTTCCCTAAGCTTTGGTATCAACATTAAAAAAAAACATCATTTTCGCAACCGAACGGAAACGACTCACCTGAATTGCCAGCAGGCTCTTCTACGAGTAGGATACATGAATAGTGTCTATACGAGTACATGGTGTACAGAGCTAATCATATTGGCATCAAGGTAGCTAGAGTCTCGTTATCCCATAAAAAAAAGTGGAACCCATATGTGCGATGTAAATACGGCTATGTGCAATTAAAAAATTGAAGAGTATGCTCGATAGCTTATCGAGCAATGGATTTAGAGTTGCTAAGCTTGAGTATTAAACATGGTTTCTTACAGGATCGTCGATCCACGGGAGTCATCACTGAAGTCTTCTGATGAGGGGACGACTGGATCTATTAGACTATGTCAGATGAGCAGACAAGTTAGCATGATCAACCTTTTGCGTCAGCCTAGTGCTACACAGTACGCAAAGGTTTAGCACAGTAGACCCTCTAATCTGGCACTTCAGGGTACTTCGGGCCGACTCTATTAGAATAACGATTCCATGTTAACAGCATCCGAGCGAGACAATGAGCATTATCTTTCTACATGGCAGTACAATGGACAGGACGAACCGAAAGCATCAAATCGATAATATCTGTGAATTTAGTGAATTAGGTTATGTTAATCTTCGAAAATATCAATGCAAACTCAAGAGTATTTCCTTGCTATACTATAGGCATTACCCTTACAACCTGCAGCAATATTAAATTTCATGCCAAGTCAAAATCTAGTTCAAGTGATCCTTTTCCCGTATAATATATTCCTCTCGATAGGGAGCAATGTACCATCATCGCATCCAATAAATTCGCGCGCCTCTATGCGTTCATACTACTTTTTGCAACTACCTACATACATATCCGAAGGAACATTTTCGTCGAGTTTATGGAAAAGATTGAAGACAGTAGACAGTGCATCAAGAAGTCGTCTTACATCATACTCGTATATATTGTTGTGCACAACAGCATCATAAGCGTCAGGGACGGTATTTATGCACCCTTGAAATAAACTGAAGCTTTTGTGGAGCATTCAGACTAAGTATTAGTTGAAATCAGGACAAAGTTGATGCTAACGCGGATACATTGGGTGTCTGTCTGTCATTATGCAACACTTATGTGCAGCGGCAGCAGCATATTTCCTGCTGTCTAAAGAGCTTCAACGAAGGATAAAAAAGTGGATAACTTGAAATCGTCAACTGACTATAGATGGTCCAATGATGTAGCCCGTACGACGATATGAGATTAGACATGCATTGTATTACAAAAGTATCGTCCTAGTCAGCATCCTGGATGCAGGTTACAATCAGGAAATGGATGAAAGCTTTGAAGTGATTTCTCGGGACAATTGAATATGTCGCGAATTTCGTTGAACGGGTACTACTGGTCCTGTTGGGGATACACTTGCTCTAGATTCAGGGTTTATGTGAGTGTAGTCACTTTAAATTTGTTGATTTTAGGAGGAGCAACCGCATGTCTTGAGCTTAAGGTAATAGATATATCTTAAACAACTACAATCCTACTAGTCTTCGTTCCTCTCTGAGATTAAAAGAATGTATCCAGAAAGATAAAATTTATAGACTCCCAGATAGAAAATATGGTGGGCTGATGAGACGCGGCGCGAATTACAAGTTTGAGGAACAAATTGCAGAAGACAGATAGTGGATCTGCGAGGAGGAGATCGCCGTGCAATTTCGAAAATCCCAAAACACCCTATTGAAAGATCGCCCAACGAGTGCCTAACTGGTGTCGAGTTATTTGTCCTCGGTTTTTTGGTTGAAATAAGCATTTGCCATGGTTGTCTTTCGCTTGTTGGAATAGGTTAAGATGTTGACGCTTGATTGTAACAGTGGAAGTGATGCGCAAAGCCGATGCAAAGCGTGTTTGGTTATATCGAAAGCTTCCACCACTTCTGGCTATTTCCTCGGTTACGGACTAATTATTCCATCTAACAAGAATTCATTAAAACTTTCCTTTTTTATCAGAAGAAGAAAATAAAAATATAATGCAGAGTGTCACAAAAATTCCAATTTCACTGAAAAATAATCCGCACTTGCACATTGCAAGAACATTGAATATATTAAGTAAAATTGCCATGCAACAAATATCTCCACTTCTCCTCACCCTCTCTCCACCCCTTCTAGTGAGTTAATATACGTGCTTTACACCATCTGGGCTCCACGGTCAAGTTTTCAAGTAAAATCACGCCTTCATGGCTTATACTAGCAGAATTCTCACACTTTCGTGGTCGTCTTGAACACGGATACTTGCAAAGATGCAATACCTGATGAGTGCTTCTATCCGTACGAAAACACTAAGCTTGGAAAAACTAAAACAGAGGGAATTTGAGAATAAAAAGTATTTGTGCCGTTGTGAGGCTTGAACCACAAACGACCGGGTTTCGAGTAGCAAAAAATGCCCGGTGCGTCACCGAGCTAAGCTACGGACGCATACTAAACTAAGTTGGTGTGCAGAATGAAACCAAGTATCACACAAATTCCAATTTCATTGAAATATAAATGCATTGGGTTCGTAAGCCATTGATCCCATCCACGGTGGGCCTTATCGACATACCTCTGGTTTTTATAGGAATATGCTTCTAAGATCTACAAAGAACACGGAATCATGGAATTTAAGCAAACGTTGGCGAATCTAGAATTACGTTTTAAGCCTCAAAATAAGCAGTTTATCGATTTTAATATTAGCTAGATCATCCTCTTTGAGTTGGATGATGATGTAGGAAGAAAGAATTATCTTGACAGGGCAGGAAAAGTACATGGATGATGAAAAATAGTAAATGTTTTCCACGTCCTCATCGGTGCAGTTTTCGCAGTCATTGTAGAAAAGTCAAAGCCTCCCGGCGTGTTCACTAATTATGTACTGTTCAAATATGAATCAACCGCGCTTAAAGCCAACTATGGTCTGTCTATAGATCTCGTAGCTCGAGCTCTACTACTTTGCCTTAGCCCTTAGTGGGCCATAACGCGTCAACTATTCCTGCGCGCCATTGTACTCTATTCTGGGCAATGGGTTGCTTCTGCTTCCAGGACCCCAGCGACTCACACTCTTCCACCACAGATGGGGGCAATGAAATTTTTGGATGCCCCATTGGTCGGCCTTCATTGGGAATGGGGTACCATTTCATGGCATGTCCAGCTATGCCATTATCACCCTTCCGCAATGTGTGACTAATCCACTGCCATTTTCGCCTGCGTATCGCGAGGGCATCTGGGCCGTCCGTCAACCATTCCATCCCTATCGCCCCATTTTTTTATTATTCCTTATTTTTGCCTCCTCTGTTTGTCTTGTCTTCCCCAGACCTATGCATTTTTGTTAATACGTAAAGAAAATGGACAACGAGCGGCGAAAATCCCGCCCACGGCTCCCAAACTGCTACTACTTTGCCTTAACCCCTAGTGGGTCATATCGCGTCACTGTCTTTATACTACCTTAGGCTTCGTCTCCAAGGACAACTTTGCTTTTCAGGGATGATGTAGAATCCCGGTTCACACTATCGAAAGCCTTCTCGAAATCAATGAAAAGCAAGTGAAGCGTACTCAGCGTATTGTTCGATGATGATTCGTAAGGTGTTAATGTGGTCGACACAAGAGAATCTGGATTGAAAGCCGCTGCTCTTTAACAATTTCAATTATTGCAGTCTGTAAGGCTAGTTTTTTTTTTTGAGTTTGATGATCAATCCCTCCTTCCACTCAGTCAGAAAGGTCTCTGTGTTAAGCGCTTTATCAACAAGTGAGTGCGGCAACTCGGCAGTTATGCTTGGCGCCGCTTGAAAAGTTCGGCAAGGATATCGTTGAGTCCGAGGGCCTTTCTTCGTTTTGGTGCAATAATTGGATGTTGGCAGGAGGTATGACCACCTATAAACCCATTGATGACATCGTATATGGCGTTTAAGTTGTTGCTTCTTGCAACTTCTTCTGCCGAGAGTTCGGATATCCTCTTTTATCGCGTCGCACGCTACACCGGACTTCTCGAGCTTTCTGACGGTAGAGTAGCTCGATGCTGCTTCGATTGTCGTCTGATGCTGCGGCTAAACGTGCCTTCAGATCTTTTCTTTCAACAATCCGCTGCCATGATGCGTCGAACATCCAAGGCTTATGCCGGCAATCTGGGTTTTTACCAAGGATGGGATCTGCGCTGTCAATGTACTTTGATGGCATCCCAGCGTTCATTTACTTCACCATCTGGACTAGTTATCTCAGCTGCTTTTTGCCCAAGATGGTCGTTATATTGTTGCAAGACAGCTGGAGTCGGGCGGTGTTGACTTTGCGGCGCCTGGATCTTTTCGCCACTTAGATGGCACACGGCTCTTACATGCAATCGAACATTAGCGATCATAAGATAATGGTCTCTTCCCATCCCAATATCTCTTTCGAATCTTTTACTAATGTAAAAGTGGTCGATTTGATTCTGCGTTGTATTGTCGATCAACAGAGGGCCAAGTGACTTTGTGGATGTCTTTATGCTCAAACATAGTACAACCGATGAAGAGACTGTGAAACTTGCAGAACTCCACAAATCTTTCACCGTTATCGTAACGATCACCAAGACCGTGTCTCTCCATCACATGTCTGAGTCCATTGTTATCAGCACTCACTTTTGCATTCAAATCTCCCGTATCCATTATTGAGTGTACGGTAGGGTAACGAACACGAATTACACAAAGAACAAATCACTTGTTGTTTGTGTAATGCGTGTTAGCCAGCGGCAGATCGAGAGGAGAGGGCCCCTCCAAAATGGTCGATATATGGTCTTACAATATTCCGGGAAATACTTGAAAATAATTTATAAAAATGACTGATAGCTATGGGTAAAGGCTAATCCGAACAAAGCAGAGGTAGATCTTCACAAGTATAGGATACTTCCAGTCGAGCCTCCTGTGTTGTATGGGACGATCCTAGTTTTTTGCTCATTTTGGGGATATGTTGTTGCCTGGTTGCCGAGTACAGAGGCTAAACGTAACTTGCAGGCAAAGGAGCAAAGAATGAACTGTGCTGCTTTTTGTGGTGCCCTTAGGATAGGACTACCACTTCTGCTCTGAACATGCTGCTTAACCTGCTACTTCTTGTACTTTTTAACATTTTGACAAATTGCAGCAAATACGGTTATTGGACTCCATAACACTGGCTGGAGTATCACATGGTTTGAGCTAGGGATACTGTCTGCGTTCCTGCTGCATAGTAATTTATTCTAGGACTGAGCTAAGCGCTTTCACTTTTAGTCAGCATACATTTTTTACGCTTTTCTGGTTCAGCGCGTATTTGTGGATTGTGTAATCCGTCGCGACTGGGTCAACCGCGGAAACGAATGATAACGTTTAGGAATTGTGTAATGTTTCCAAACCCCGCAGGATGTCGTCCACCAGTCTCAAATGTTAAACTGAATATTGTATTTGACAAATGAGGCAGCATGTCATCCACAAAACACAAACTAGTCACAATTTTCTGCTCGGCGATTTTGAAGCGCTTGTCATTGTGATTCTCACCGACGACCAAGCTATAACTAAATCCCTCGAACCGGATATGACTACGTAAAAAATCATGACAGAATGTCGCTCAATGCTTACGGAGATGCGTGCGATTTTGTTTAAAATTTATTAAATTTATTTAAATTTTGGGAAAGAGCGGTTTGGCTGATAATTTTGGATCAGACGAGCTTACGAGGCAGGGTACAATAAGCAATTCTGCAGGAGTTCGTCGGCGCAGGTTATATTGTAGTCGTACCGCTTTACTATATTAACTGAAAAGGCAACATATCAGAGTTGCGGTGGCAGTCATCGCTGGGCAGTGGATTGTTTGGGACCATAAAAGGTGCGGTGACGAAGAGAAGTAGGAGTGTATTCATTTGTCCTGCTCTGTCAGAATTCCACTATCTCACTGAACTGAATGACTTAGCTAATGTTGATGGTGGCAAGCTGCATCTTTTTATTGAAAGCTCTGTCTGGTGTAATGATTAGGATAATCGGGTGATGAGCCCATGGGGGTAACAGAACAAATCCCATTGCAGTTCATGTATGCTGTGGTAAGCACAGCAACACTCAAACTTAACCTTAACATGGTTCATAGGTTTGTACGTTCATTATTATATGCTTTTCTTCAATAAGGAACGCGTCTCCGCTTTCAATAGACGCATGCCTCTTGAGGACCGAAAGCTAAATAAGTGGGGATATACTCTCTCCAGGTAACAAAGTCTGGCCACCTGCAAATTCAATTTCTAGATTCGCCACTGTTTGTTACCCTACACTACACTCGATATATACTCAAAAGAATGCGTCTATTATCTTACTAATATAACTGATTTCAGCACTAAATTCTTAGAGAAAAGCCGGATATTGCAACTTAGCTGATCTTCTTGCAGCTACGCTCATCATCGTCATTATCGTGGGGCAACAGCCCGACATCGGGCCTTGGCCGCCTGAATCATTGTCCTCCAATTATCTCCGTCATGTGACCGCTTCCTCCAATTTTAGAAGCCCAGTAGCTGCTCGGTCATCTTTGCAGTCTCGCTCCGTCGACTCGTTCTGCGTTCATTACTCTCTTTGGATCATCGTCCATTCGTTGTACATGCCCTGCCCATTGAAGTCGTTGTAGTTTGACGATTTTTGAAACTTCCAGCTCATCGTACAGTTCGTACAACTCATGGTTGTACCGGAGGTGTCATCCATCTCGATCGCAAACAGCCCCGAAAATTCGCCATAGAACTTTACGTTCAAATGTGTCTAGCACGTTTCCGGAGGCTTGAGTTAAGGTCCATGCTTCGCAGCCATACCATAGCACTGGTCGTATAATGGTTTTGTACAACCAACAACAGCCCGACATCGGGCCTTGGCCGCCTGAATCATTGTCCTCCAATTATCTCTGTCATGTGACCGCTTCCTCCAATTTTAGAAGCCCAGTAGCTGCTCGGTCATCTTTGCAGTCTCGCTCCGTCGACTCGTTCTGCGTTCATTACTCTCTTTGGATCATCGTCCATTCGTTGTACATGCCCTGCCCATTGAAGTCGTTGTAGTTTGACGATTTTTGAAACTTCCAGCTCATCGTACAGTTCGTACAACTCATGGTTGTACCGGAGGTGTCATCCATCTCGATCGCAAACAGCCCCGAAAATTCGCCATAGAACTTTACGTTCAAATGTGTCTAGCATGTTTCCGGAGGCTTGAGTTAAGGTCCATGCTTCACAGCTATTCCATAGCACTGGTCGTATAATGGTTTTGTACACACGTAGCTTCGTGTTTCTGTGCACATGCTTCGATTTCATTATGGGGAGAACCGAGAAAAGTCTTATTAGCTACCTGTATCCGTCGCTTGATTTCGTCAGTTTCGTTGGCGTCCCTTGACAAGTGCAACCCAGGTATATGAAGTCGTTCACGAACTCGATGTTGAAGTCCCTCGTTGATACGTAGTCCAACTTCTTTTGCAGCGGTTTCGAGCATATGCAGAAGTTCTTCTGCGTCGGCCAATCTTCGGGTTATGATGTTGATGTCGTCGACGTAAGCTGCTAATTGTGTCGACTTAATGAGTAGCGTCTTGCTGTTGTCCAAATTCATAGCCCGAATAGCGTATTCCAGTGCTAGGTTGAAGAGCGTCGGTGCCAGTCCATCGCCCTGTTTCAGACCAGTGCGTGTTGCAAAGAGATTAATAAGTCTATTATGGATCCTGGCTTGTGAGACGGAGTTGAACATCGTCATCTATGTCAATCGCACTAATTTTGCCGGTATACCAAATTGCAGCATGATGTTGTACAGTACTCGACGATCGATACTGTCGTATGCCTGCTTAAAGTCGAGAAAGATTTGGTATACGTTCACGTTGTATTCTTAGCACCTGGAGTATCAGTTTGACCGTAAAGAGCTGATCGGTTGTGGAGTGACCAGGTCTGAACCGCTTTGATATTCGTCAGCGATTCGTTCTGCGTACGGTTTTATTTTATTTTCCAGAATTTTCGTCAAAATTTTGGCATGCGATCATCGTCCATTCGTTGTACATGCCCTGCCCATTGAAGTCGTTGTGGTTTGATGATTTTCGGGACTTCTAGCTCATCGTACAGTTCATACAACTGGTTCATGGTTGTACCGGATGCGCCATCCTTCTCGATCGCAAACAGCCCCGCAAATTCGCCGCAGCATGTTTCTAGAGGCTTGAGTCAGGATCCATGCTTCGCAGCTATAGCACAGCACTGGTGGTATGATGGTTTTGTACACGCGGAGCTTCGTGTTTCTGTGCACATGCTTCGATTTCATTATGAGGAGAACCGAGAAAAGTCTTATTAGCTAACTCTATCCGTCGGTTGATTTCATCAGTTTCGTTGGTTTTACCCTCGTTGATACGTAGTCCAACTTCTTTTGCAGCGGTATCGAGCGTATGCAGAACTTCTCATTCACCGAAGCTACATCGAGCGTCTGCAGAAATTCTCATTCATCGCAGCTACGGTCACTGATTCATAAAGCGCAGCTGATTTCACATCTTCTCCGGCTGGGCTCCTAGATGTCAGAGGGGAGATATAATTCGTCTGGTTTTTCTATTTTATAATAGGGGATAACTGGTGCCACCTCCCTCAATATTTCGATTTGCTTGTTAACCCACATCCTGCTCGCTTTATTTCCCATCTTGGTATCATTCCTCTATGATAGTCTTTTTTGTGAATAAAAAGAAAATAATCCAGAGCCAATTGAACGAAAGAAAAAAAAACGGATAAATCGATATCGAGAGTTCCTTTCGAAAGGGTCCCTTTAGAAAAAAGCAGAATACATTGTCATTGTCATGTACACGTTCCTTGCATTATCAATGAAGTAGTGTGTACATATGATTACATTATGCGAGTGCATACAGTGACTGATGAAAGGCATGTGCTGGAAAATTGCAAATATGTCAGATTAAGTAGTTCTCAATAGTACAAAAAATGCCTTCCAGTAATATTTCTGAACCATGAAGTTATTCGAAAATCCACTATTTTAGATCCCTTAATTTCGAAATATTATAGAATCGATCAATGAACTTTCAACATCTGTCCGCCACCTTCCATTTCAATTTTCTCCTTTTATTCATGGATTAAAATTGCACTTTATTAATATTAATGATTGCAATTTACAGCAAGTGTACCAATAATCCCCAGCCACATTCAGTGCTCAAAATCCCATCGTAAAATTACTTCTTGCACTGACTATACACTGCGCCGTTGTTCCATTATTGTTTAGGGAGAGAAATCAAAAGGATATCGAACGCATACAGAGATGACATTAGGGACCCCGAAACTATAATCATTCCCCAATACGAAGAAAAAAGCCTGTTCGTTCGTCTGTGGTGTTCCATGTCCATCATGCATATCTCACAATCTTTCTTTTATCCATACGTTCGATAAATGTCGACATTTTTAATTCAAAAAATTGTATTTGTGCGTTACGCGTGTTTCGGACAGCTGCATCACCCTGCGCACATTCCCCCTCGTCTCCTTTCGACCCTATCCATTTAAACGCACGCTATAGAATACAATTTTATGCACACACAAAAAAAGCAGGAGCATAGCAGTAAAGCCCTTCCATCGGCCATAGTGCGTTTATTAATGCCTTTGCCGAAAAAAGACGGAACGGCCGACGTGTAGGGATCAAGGCACGGACATTAATTTGGCGGTAAAACCTGAAACACCCTTCCATATTTCGGGAGCCTATCCGAGTAGTAGTCACCCTCCGCCCTGGACTATTGTCCTGAATGCACGGTAGTAGGGTACATCGTGCAACCTACGAAAGGAGTACTTATATGGTGGTGGTGATATCGGCAAGTAATGTACACAACTGAGCCGAGTTGTGTTTTCTCGAACCGACTCAGTCATTCATCGGTGACTTTGGGGTAGTTTGGTCGTCATTACTTTTCGCCTATAGGGTACGATGGATTCAGCGTCGATCCAGTGTATCGGTGTGCTACTTTCAGATAGGGATTTTATTATGAAATGCAATGCGTTCTCTTATACACGGCGATACACCAACCACCAACAGCACTTCTCCGTAAAGAAGGATTCAAAAAGAGGGTGATATGGGATGATGGCCGGTGCTCCTATGAAGGATTTGAGTGTATTACGTTTAGAGTAAAAAGGGTAATTTCTTTGTTATATCTCAAGGGAACAAGCAGCACAAACGTAGTAAGAGACGGACTCGGCATACATGATGCGCTTAATTTAAGTACAATATGTTCGAGTATGTCATTGCTAGGGATGATTAATTTAGATTTTATTCCACATTCTTGAGCGCGTGAATAGTTTTTATCCTAACTTAAATTTTCAAATTAATTTACGACCTGTAACTAGAATGATTAAGCATATTTTTTCCTCTTTTCTTTCATTACAGATCAACTGCATGATATCGTAAAAAATATCACAACCTTCATTCACAACGACCACACATAGTCGTTGCGAAAGAGCGCCAAAGCGCAAAACAATTTTCTTCTCCACAAAGGTTCAATAAAAGCCGTCAAAATTCATTTCAAAATGCTTATGCCCGGTGCGACCGAGACAGATGCAGCCGCACTGGCAGCTATCGCTCAAGCGAACTCACAAGCGGCCGCTCTAGCCGGGGCACCTGCTGCCGCTCTCACAGCACAAAATGCCACCCTAACCGCCGCCACCTTGTCAACGCCCTCGGTACAACAAAAGGATACCACCTGGACGAAATTGTTTGTGGGCGGCCTACCCTATCACACGACAGATAAAAGCTTGCGGGAGCACTTTTCCGTGTTTGGCGAGATCGAGGAGGCAGTTGTGATAACCGATCGACAGACGAACAAGAGTCGCGGTTATGGATTTGTAAGTTTTCAACGAAGAGGCGATAGGATTGTGGAAATTGATTAAATGAAAATGTTTTACCCTATGCAGGTGATAATGGGGGATCGTGCTAGTGCCGAGAGGGCATGCAAAGATCCCAATCCAATTATTGACGGGCGCAAAGCAAATGTTAACTTGGCAATATTAGGTGCTAAACCGCGTGGCAATGTTACACCAGGTGAGTGGAGTTTTTGTTTTGTTAATGTTGTTTTTTTTTACGGCATATTAAGCTTAATTCAATGGGGAGGAAAATTGCATCGATCATTCTCTGTTCGATTTTCTCTTGGGCTGATTGGACCGCTTTTCCCGCTTGAGGAGGTGGACAGGACCATCTTTATAGAGCAAATTTCGATATTTGACCACATTTTCCGAGCTAATATCGGTACACGATAAAAAACTTACGGACACTTCCCATAACCGGACAGCTCTTATAAGCGGACAAATTTGAAGCCCCAAACATATTAGGTGTACAACTTTGCTTCCGCCGTTTTCTGACAGACTGCTGCATAGGTGCGGGCTGGTCAAAATACGTAGTTCAAAAGTGAACGTATCGACATCCCCGCATTAGTAAAAGTTGTTCGCATTTTTAATAAGATTCGCGATTCAAAATGTCGGTTTTCGAGCCAAATTCTCGTCATTTGCGGGAAGTTTTGATCTTCTGCTTCCATTTGAAAAAAAAAAAACTGCAGCTGAGGCTCATCGAATGCTCTCAGCTACTTACGGTGAGGTTGCTCTGAGTGACAGAATATGTCGTGAGTGGTTTCAACGTTTTAAAAGTGGCGATTTCAATGTCGAGGACAAGCATGGTGGTGGGAGAGAAAAAAATTTCAAAGACGACGAATTGGAAACACTGCTCGATGAAGATTCGTGCCAAACGCAAGAAGAATTAGCTGAACCACTGGGAGTGACTCAGCAAGCCATCTCGAAACAAGGCCATGGGCACGATTCAGAAACAAGGGAAATTGGGTTCCGTACGAGCTAAAACCGACAGATATTGAACGGCGATTATTTGCATGCGAACAACTGCTTCGAAGGCAGAATCGGAAGCGATTTCTACATCACATCGTAACCGGCGACGAAAAATGGATCCGTTACGATAATCCCAAGCGTAGAAAATCATGGGGAATGCCCGGACATGCCTCAACGTCGACGACAAAACCGAATATTCACGGCGTCAAGGTGATGCTTTGCATTTGGTGGGACCAGCTCGGTGTAATATACTACGAGCTACTGAAACCGAATGAAACTATCACAGGAGATCGATACCGAACGCAATTGATGCGTTTAAGTCGAGCATTAAAGGAAAAACGACCACAGTACCAAGAGAGACACGACAAACTCATCCTGTAGCATGACAATGCTCGGCCACACGTCGCAAAAGTGGTCAACACATACTTGGAAACCCTGAAATGGGAGATCTTGCCCCACCCGCCGTAATCCCCAGACATCGCTCCTTCCGACTACCATCTGTTTCGTTCCATGGCGCACGGCCTAGCTGATCAGAATTTTCGTTCGTACGAGGAAGTCGAAAAATGGATCCAATCATGGATCGCGTCGAAAGACGCCTCCTTTTTCCGAGATGGAATCCGAAAATTGCCAGAGAGATGGGTGAAAGTTGTCGTTAGCTATGGACAGTACTTTGAATAATACATCTGTAAAAAAAAACGGCGGAATCAAAGTTGTACAACCAATACTTATTACCCGAAAATAATAAATTTTTTCGAGGAAATGGGTTACAGCTAAATTAAAGTAGAGAATATCTAATGAACCATATTCTGGTCTGGTTGTGCTGCTTCCAGCGGGAGATCGATGACAGTGCCTGATGAGTAATGATCTGTCGGTGGTACGAAACCAGAGGCCGAGGGTCCCATTACACTCGGACCCCGATGCGAGCGCGATGCCATCTGAGCCGTCCGCCAACTATTCCACCCTTATCGCCCTATTTTACCTCCCATGTTTGTGTTGTCTTCCCCAGGCCTACGCATTTTTCTTAATACGTAAAAGACAGGGACAACGAGCGGCGAAAACCCCGCCCACGTCTTCCGAACTGAGCTACAGCAAGCATAGGCCGCTGCTTAGCTCGTTAAGGGGCCTTTTTCTTCGGCAGATGACACGGCCTGACCTTCACGATCATGATGCTACTTAAGGCTCCGTCCCACGGGCATCTTCGGATGCCCAACAAACCGTCCATTACAAATATTTGCAACAAAAAAGGTCTTATATAATTTGTTGCAGTATGCATTGAACGGTTCACTAAGGCAAAGCCCAAGACACGGGTTTTCCGATTCGAAATCACTGCTATCATTTGGTATTGTAGAGATTATCACGTATAACAAATAAAGGCGTTGAGTAGAACAATTAATTTCAATCCTCGAGAAATGCACGGTTTTCGTTTTATAAGATAAAAACGTCAAAATGGGCAAATATTCGGCCTTTTTCTTGAATTTTCTCAATGATGCAGATTAAGGCATTTTTCTGAGGGTCAGATATACCGTCAGGCTTTTCTACTCGAAAGAGGAAAGATCACCACATTTCAGTCAGTCGGTCATTGAACACTTACGTTAGGTGATAAGGTAAATACGCCAAAGTTTTATAAAAAAAATAAACTAATCATAATCAAGATAGCGCGGCCAAGCATATAAAAACCGTAACAGATTACATCAACAGAAAATGTGTTATCGGAACTGGATAACCCCTTTGATTTGATCAATTGAAAAAGCGTGATACAAACACCGGTCTCTAATCTAACTTCGAATTCCTGAATAATCGTATACATATTGTACAATTATTGGAATTCTGCATAATATTATTGATTTTTTGTTTGTCGCTGTCAGTTATGCTTAAGTGTAAAATAGTTATGGATGGCTTCTGTCAGAACAGTGTATGCTTTAGATTTTTATCTGTGTCGCCGTTGAGATGCAAAGGGTATTTGCAGACAACTACATGCCAAACTTAAGTACATATGTATATGCAAACTCCGATTTCAGCAGTGGTTTAAAGTCTTCTCACTGTGTTCCCGAAAGTGCTTGAATCTAAACGTCACTTCGATTATTCGATATTAAAATGGAATAAAGTGTCCAAAGGCTTGAATAAAGGTACCTTTCAATGTTTTAATAATAATGGTCTCAGAAAGTGCCACTCATATTCGAGCTATCCATGGATGATTCCTTATAAAAAAGAAGAATTGCGTATAGGTATTTCGGTATTTTTTAAAAATATGACAGTGCGGACCTAGGGTCTTTGTTAGTAATAATACCCTGGAAATATTGAAAAATCAGAAAAAATCTCGAACATAATCCTGCCTTTCTGGATCACTATACTAAATTTTTGACATATACGAGTATGTATGTTTGAAAATACTGTTCTCTCAGGTTGTTATGACGTAAGAAATACCTCATAAGCAGCAAGTAACTCCAAGAAGTTTAAGACTGATGATTTCAGCGAATAGAGATAGATCTCTTTGAATTGTTGAAAATGGCTGCTCTTTCGCCTTTCTCTTGTTGGAGTGTTGAAAATCTCTCTCCAAATGACATACGCTTGTCTTTTCGGTGAAAACTGTTCACAAAGTAGATTTGCAGTTTCTCTTCATATTGTCACTTTCGTTTTATGCATCTTTCTGGTATGTTGTTGCAAAACCCTGCAATTCTTCTTTGCCTTCTGACAAACATCGGATGAGCCTCTTCGTATATCCTTCATCATCATCATCGTGGCGATACAACCCGACGTCGGGCTTTGGCCGCCTGGATCATTACCCTAAAATTATTTCGATCAAGTGACCGCGTCCTCCTATTTTGGAATCTACTGAGTCTTTCCAACGAGCTCTCGGTCTTTCTGGTAGGCTTGCTCCGCTGATGCGTTCTTTCAATATTTTCTTAGACATGCGGTTATCGTTCATTAGTTTTACATGTCCTTCCCATTGGAGACGTTGTAGTTTGACGACTCTCGAAACTGCCAGCTCATCGTACAGTTCGTAGAGCTCATAGTAGTACCGGATGCGCCATCCATTTCGGTCGCAAATTGCTCCGAAAATTCGTCGGACCTTTCGTTCAAATGTGTTTAACTTAACACGTTTTCGGAGGCTTGGGTTAGGGTCCAGGATCCAGGTTTCGCAGCCTTAGCATAGCACAGGCCGTATGATGGTTTTGAATAGGCGGAGCTTAGCAGAAATACTGCACATGCTTTGATTTTATTATAATTGTTATCGTTTTGGATGCTTGTAGCTGTTGAAATAATAAAATCCTTAGCTTCTCCTACTACAAATATGTTTATTTTAAGTATATATGCGTATTTCGGGAGCTACCTAAGCAAAGTCGGTTGCCGGTGCGTGTATCGGTGTATCTAGAGATTTTGTTTATGAATGGTTTAATGTGGGAAGCACACGTTGAGCTCACGACAAGGTTTCTGCTACATTCGAAGTCGATCAGTCAGTGACTATTATCATCCGTTATGCATTGCTCGTGGAGGCTGTGTCCTCCTGTGGTTCCCCGATGCCAACTCACGATTTCAACTTTCGCCTTGAAATCTCCCAGCAGTATTTTGACGTCGTTCGTTGCAAGTAAATCGAACAATGTTTCCAGACGGGCGTTAAAACTCGTCTTTCACTGCATCATCCTTCACTTCAGTGGGAGCAGCCACATTGATGAGCCAAAGGTTGAAAAATCGTGTCTTAATGCGAATCGCACACAATCCTTCATTGATAGGTTTAAAGTCAACGTGCGGTTTAACGTGTTTGTTCACGATGAATGCAACTCCAAACTTCTTGTGTCCAGATGGTTTACCGCTTCTGGAAATTGTGTGCGATTGCTCGTCATTGATCTCGCTGCCCAGCCAATTTGTTTCTTGGAATGCGGTGATGCTTAGTTGGTATTTCTCGCTCTTTTGTATTAGCACTTTCTCGGCCCCGGTTTGTTTAGGGAACGTACATTCCAGGATCCGAAAGAATAATCCGTTAAACGTTTGCGTGGTCGTCGTTTTTGATCCGTCCAATCTGAGCCTTTTTTTCAGATTTCTTGACATGGAGTAGTTTTTGCAAGGATGGATTGTTGGCCCATCGCTAAACCCTATTCAGGAGTTGCCTCGGTTGGTTCATAACGTGCCAAAGTTCACACAAACTTTGTTGCAGGTCTGACTACGTGGTGGATGCCACCGTAATGACCTGAGGCGCTTAGGTGTAACTCAGTCAATCAGGCTACAGCTATCCTTCCCTCCTCCTTTAATAATCCTGCCTTGTGACAGGCTTCGGCGAAGTTATCCTTCATCATTTTTCCAAACTCTTTTCTCGACTCAGATGATGTACTATAAAAAATGTAATAAAATCCACCTTATTGACTTTGCTATTTAACTTTTTTTATTAAATTTATATTACATTAATAAATTAATTTTTCGGATGCATTTCGATATTGTTTACTGTCATCCTCAGCGAGTACATTTAAGGTAACCTGAAATCGAAATCTTCATCCTCCACGATCCTTTGCGGTGGTGGTCCACGCACCGCTAGTGCTGTAATGCTGTAAAGAGGGGATTTATCGACTGTTATCTGTAACGGGTTGTCGATAGATGGCGCTGGTTTCATGGGTTCGATCTAGGGCACTATGGTCGTTATGCGTACAAAGAAGAAACGCTCTCCTGATGAGAACCCCGTCAGGTGTAGCCAGGGTCACAGCCATTACAACGGGGCTTTGAGAGAACGCGCGGGCAGACTACTTTCACTTTGCATGTTCCGCTCTGGCTAGGGTCAGGCATCGGGAACTGGGTGAGACTTTCTTCGCCAGCATATCCACTGTCTCCTTGAAGATGATGGGGAAGATGTTACGCTTCCTTAGCTCGGCGGTATGGTTCTGAGAACACTCTCCGTCGACCGCCATAGAAGACTCTGACAACAAAGGTTTTCCTTCTACGAGGCGTATGTTATCAAAATAGTACACTGCAGCACTATTTGTGTCCTTAGCATCAGTGATATGCTACTTTGACCAACCAACCAATGTATCTTCAATTGAGTCCTGGTTTATATCGGATATATGTATAGGTATATGTCGTAGGCTTTTAGCGAAATTCGTCATTTCGTGAAATCGCCCGGCAAATATCGTAGAACTTTAAGCACATCGTTTGCCGGCGGTATTCCATGCAGTGCTGGCAAATATGGTAACATTTCTATTGCACTATAAACCGGCATCTGGAGAAACTATATGTCCATCGAATTGTTATTACATATTTGATTAAAACTAGAATAAAAGGAATGTTATGATGATATATGTAAGATAGGTTTTTAATGCCTAAAGTGGAAATTCCAGCTTTAGATAGTACGAACTTTCCTTGAATATATCACAACTGGCGGCAACAAATGTTACACTAAGTGGCGAGCATGCTAAAATTAGGCATTTAGTGAAGTAGCAGTTTGCAGCATTTTATTCACAATTTGTTGGAATTTCCTGAAATGACTGCGGTATAGTACAATGTAAGAAAATCAGTACACTGTTTGACGGGCAGCTTGTGAAATGACGCGTTCGCTAAAAGCCTACGACATATACATAAAAAATTTCCATTATTAAAGTAACTAACAATTTATCAATGGATCATAAATTAACTTATCGCGCTCGGTGGCCGTGGTCGTTCGGTCACCGCTCTACGATACTCATCTAGAGCTCGGAGTTCAAATCACGGCGCGATCAAACTCTGCCTGTGGGTACTAATAGAACTCTCACAGTGCTCCGAGCTTGTCAGTATAAAGACGGTGCGGATAGGAGGTGCATGTTAGCAACTGCACTTCCGAAAAGTAGATATTCTATTGAAATGTCAACAAGGCATAGAAATGCTAGAGATGTAATAAAATGTTTTGATGAAAATTGCATTGCAATCTTGAGAAATATATTCCAAATGCAAGTGTCATACAAATTTAAAAGGCAGTGTGTCATGCATTTATCATAAAAACAATTTGTTTCACATTTTAAGTGACTCCATTGGTCAAATAATATGCTAATGTAATAGCACCTTAATGTACATTAGCAGCGACAAATTGCTGGCAGCGACCTTAAACGACTGCCAGGCGCGTCGCGCAACGCGATTCGCTCGGGCATAAACACAGCCTTAAGGTGCTATTCATTATCATCGTGGCGCGACAGCCCGACGTCGGGCCTTGGCCGCATGGATCATTGTCCTCCAATTATCTCGGTCACGTGACCGCGTCCTCCAATTTTGGGAGCCCAGCAGCTGCGCGGCGTCCACACCTACTGAGCTCTCCCAACGAGATCTCGGTCGTCCTCGCAGTCTCGCTCCGTCGACTCGTTCTGCATTCATTACTCTCTTAGGCATGCGATCATCGTCCATTCTTTGTACATGCCCTGCCCATTGAAGTCGTTGTAGTTTGACGATTTTCGAGACTTGCAGCTCATCGTACAGTTCATACAACTCATGGTTGTACCGGATGCGCCATCCATCTCGATCGCAAACAGCCCCGAAAATTCGCCGTAGAACCTTACGTTCGAAAGTGTCTAGCATGTTTTCGGAGGCTTGAGTTAGGGTCCATGCTTCGCAGCCATAGCATAGCACTGGTCGTATAATGGTTTTGTACACGCGGAGCTTCGTGTTTCTGTGCACATGTTTCGATTTCATTATGGGGAGAACCGAGAAAAAAGTCTTATTAGCTAACTGTATCCGTCGCTTGATTTCGTCAGTTTCGTTGGCGTCCCTTGACAAGTTGCAACCCAGGTAAATGAAGTTGTTCACGAACTCGATGTTGAGGTCCCCCACATTGATGCTTGGTTGTGCAGGTGTCCTTGTCACCGATTGCATCATTATTTTAGTTTTACCCTCGTTAATACGTAATCCAACTTCCTTTGCAGCGGTATCGAGTGTATGCAGAAGTTCTTCTGCGTCAGCCAATCTTCGGGACATGATGTTGATGTCGTCGGCGTACGCTGCTAATTGTGTCGACTTGATGAGTAGCGTCTTGCTGTTGTCCATATTCATGGCCCGAATAACGTATTCCAGTGCTAGGTTGAAGAGCGTCGGTGCCAGTCCATCGCCCTGTTTCAAACCAGTGCGTGTTTCAAATAGATCAGTAAGTCTATTCTGGATCCTGACTTGTGAGACGGAGTTGGTCATCGTCATCTTTGTCAGTCGCAGTAATTTTGCTGGTATACCAAATTGCAGCATGATGTTGTACAGTACTCCACGATCGATACTGTCGTATGCCTGCTTGAAGTCGACAAAGATTTGGTATACGTTTACGTTGTATTCCCAGCACCTCTGGAGTATCAGCTTGACTGAGAAGAGCTGATCGGTTGTGGACCGACCAGGTCTGAAACCGCTTTGATATTTGCCAATGACTCGTTCTGCGTACGGTTTTATTCTATTTTCCAGAATTTTCGTCAAAATTTTATAGGACGTACAAACTAGTGAGATGCCCCTGTAATTCTCACACCACAGTTTATCTCCCTTTTTATGAATTGGACAGATGATGCTTCTGCGCCAATCGTCTGGGATCTCCTCGTTCTCCCATACTCGCAGGAGTAATTGATGTATGGCATCAACTAGACTCGTTCCACCGAATCTTAGCAGTTCAGCTGGAATCTCGTCAGCGCCCAGCGCTTTATTTCGTTTTAGTGACCGCAACGCGAGATCAACTTCCTCTACTGTCGGGGGTTGAATGGGTGGGCCTAGATCAGCAATATCGTCGAGAGCTTCCTGTGTGGGGATGTTAGATGGTCGGTTTAGAAGCTCTTCAAAATAAGAGGCCCATCGTTTGTTAATACCATCGATGTCGCTGATGATGTTTCCATCCTTGTCCTTACAAAGGCTAGTCCTGGGTTGGTAGCCGTTCTTAATTGTATTTACTAGTTTGTACGCTTGTCTGGTGTTCCTATTAGCTAAGTTTTCGTTTATGTTCAGCAACTGCTCGTCAAAGTATTTACGTTTCTTACGTCTAATTATTCTATTCGATATTCGCCGTAGCTCGTCATATTTTTCTCTTCTGGCTCTGGTTCCTCGTTGAATCCATTGTCTGTAGGCCTCGATTTTCGCGTCAAGTGAATTTTTGCATTCTTCGTCGAACCAGTCATTTCGCGCTCGCCGGGCTTTATATCCCACGACCTTCTCTGCGACATCCTTGATGGTACCCTTGAGTTCTTCCCAGAACCCATGGACGCCTGTGTTGCTGATGTTGTGTAGCATAGGTGATAGTTTTTCCTCAAGGGCGGTAGTATACGCCACCGCTGTAGCATCACTCAAGAGCTTATCAACCGCAAAGATTTTGGGAGGGCTGATTCTTGACTGGTGCACTGAGGAAATTCTACATCTGTAGGTCGTCTTCACCAAGTGATGATCTGGGTCGCAGTTTGCTCCTCGATAGGAGCGGACATCCATGACACTAGACGCCCATCTCCTGCAAATGAGGACGTGGTCAATTTGGTTGACGGTATGTGCGTCTGGAGACTTCCAGGTCTGCTTGTGAATGCGTCGATGCGGGAAACACGTAGAGCTTACGACTAGATTCCTGCTGCAGGCGAAGTCGATAAGTCGCTGGCCGTTATCGTTACATTCTTCATGGAGGCTGTGGCCTCCAGTGGTCCCCCGATGCCAGCTTTCATTCCCGACTTTCGCGTTAAAGTCTCCCAGCAGCAATTTGACGTCGTTTGTTGGAAGTGAGTCGAAGAGAGTTTCAAGGCGGGCGTAGAACTCGTCTTTTACTGCGTCTTCTTTAACTTCAGTGGGGGCATGCACATTGATGAGCCAGAGATTGAAGAATCGAGTCTTGATGCGAATCGCACACAGTCGTTCATTTATGGGTTTGAAGTCAGTAATATGCGGGTTGAGGTGATTGTTTACTATAAATGCTACTCCAAACTCCTTGCGGCCCGATGGTTTGCCACTTGTAAAAATTGTGTGCGATTTCTTGTCATTAATCTCGCTGCCAAGCCAATTTGTTTCCTGGACTGCAGTAATGCTCAGTTTGTACTTTTCGACCTGTTGAAGGAGGGCCTCCTCGGCCCCCGGTTTGTTCAGGGAGCGTACATTCCAGGATCCGAAAGAATAATCCTTTATTCGTTTGCGTGGTCGTCGTTATTGATCCGTCCAATCCGAGGCTTTTGTTCCAGGATTCTTGACATGGGGTGGTTTTTACAAGGACGAGTTGTCAGCACGTCGCTTAACCCCATTCAGGGGATGGCCTCGGAGATAGCTGCTTCAGATGGTTTAATAAACGTGCTGGAGCCCACACAACTATGTAGCAGGTCCAACTACGCAAGTCATTCCATCCTACTAGACCTGAGACGCTTAGGTGTTGGTCAGCCATTCAGGCTACAGCTATCTGCCTTTTCCAAACTGTCTTATCTTAAGGTGCTATTACATTAGCGTATATATTGGGCCAATAGAGTCACTTAAAATATGAAACAAATTGTCATGAAAAATGCATCATACTGCCTTTTAAATTTATATGACACTTGCGTTTCGAATATATTTCTCAAGATTGCAATGCAATTTTCATCAAAACATTTTGTTTCATATTATATATGATACCATTGGTCAAATATATATGATAATCTAATAGCACCTTTAGCGCTTAATCTGACAGAACCAAGCTGGTGTCATACAACAAATATATACCCAAATTTGTTTCAAGTCGCTAGTCGCTCTCAATCTCATAGCGACTGGAAGTCGCGTCGCGCGATGCGTTTCGCTCGGGCATAAACGCAGCCGAAGTCCAAATTATGGATTTGACGTCACACATAGTATACTACTACTAAGTATATGTACGATGTAGTGTGTGTTGAATTTTATAAAAATTTCGACTATTGTTACAAACTTGTATCGCTCCAATGATTCTCCAAACCTCAAAGCCTCCATTCTTAAAATGCAGTCACTAAATTGATATCCACCATTTCGTTTATTCCATTTTTGCACAGTTTCCAAATTATTATAACTCAGTGGGATCCGTAAATACCATCATGCCACAAGTTGCCAGTAAAGTTAAAATTTTGGCTGCCTTCCAAAAACTTTTGTAAACTTCTAATTACAACCGACCATAAAATGTGTCTGACCCCAATGGTTGTGTGCGATTGTATTTCGTTCTAAATATTGACGTTTTCATAATGTGTAGCAATGGACCATTCAAAATATTTTGATTCGTCAATTGAAATCATATTTAATTATCTTCTCTGTCCATCTATTGATTGGTCAACATTAGTGACACTGTGATAATAGATGCAGCGCCTTCTTTACATAATAGTTTGTTGTGGTGATCATTTCGAGATGTCACCATCTTTCAATCCTTTTCAGACTCTGACCAGAGCGCACTCTCTGATCTGAGGAACCTCTCATCAATTCCAACTTGTGGACGTCATAAAAGCCATCATTCATTGCCCGGAAGAAGATTATAAAAAGAAGAGAAATAAATACGAAACACGAAAATATAGAACAAAAGTAAGGCTCTCTATAGTAAAATATGATTGGGACGAACTTGTACCATATGTTTGGAAGTTCTGCTGGCATGGGTAAAATCACCAGTCCGTGTTATATGAATATAAGGCGTGAAGAGTAGTGGCCAGATTGCGGATGGGTGCGGGTCTATGGGTTTAGGTTTTCCCAAGTTTTCACAAATATTACTATGGGTAAAATGTATACTACAACCACTGTCGATGATGATGGATAGAAAAGAAAATGATCGCTAGTCGCCGGTTAGTTTTATAAACGTGCGTGTTTGTAAACAACAGTATTCTAAAAGAGAGACTGAAATATGTACTCGTATTATATACAAATCGATCAAAAACTGGGAATTGGTTCGTGTTTTTATCAAAAATCGTCTACACGCTGTACGGCCACAATCATAATTAATAACATGCGCTGATGTGGTTTTGTTTTGCCCATAAATACTATATATGTGCATACTTACATATAGGGTAATGAAAGGTATGAATTGTGGAGGGATATTGCGTTGGTGGTATGACAATGTAAGTTGAGATTTACTCAAATGCCCTAACCCCTTATGGGGCGTAGCGCGTCAACTGCTCCATTTGGCCAGTTGACGTTTCGTTGGCATCACCTAGTTTCGGAGAATGCAGTTGTCAGCATGCACCTCCTACTCCCCATTTAACCGTCTACCTGCGACAAGTCGAGAGATACTGTGGCTTATTATTATGCCCCGCAACACAGTGGGAAGGCAACACAAACATCGATGGCCACGAAGGTCGTCGTGGTCGGGATTCGAACCCGAAACGCCGGTAGTCAGACATGAGACTGATGCCTCTACGCACTGAGCTACCGATCGTCCCCTTCCACGTTGAGATGAGATTTGGCGGCTCCATTATTGTTTTTTCCCTTTTTGATTGGTACACCCAACTAGCAGTATCATCCCTTATACAAACTGTCAGTTGTCGAGGAACCCTGTCACGTTGTATCGAATCTTCAAACTTTACCGCGACCACGCAGCTAACCTAATTCTTTCATTTAGACGTTTTGAAATCAAATTACCGTCGCGTTTATTATACAGAGCTAGTGATGTGACATCGGCATGGATCATGTACATATATGTCTGTTTTCAAATTGTAAATATCAAAGTTGGGTCATCAAAGTTGTACGCACCAAATAATGTATCAAGTTAGGTCATCAAAGTTGTGGCCATTAAATTATCAATTTCAAGTTTATCTATCAAAGTTGTGTTCATCTATATACGAGTATTTAAAAATGAAGTAATGATCGTATGTCCGCGGTAATCTCGCGAATTATTCAAAGGATTTTCATGTTTTTTTTTAAATGTTTCTTACAGTAAAACCCCGTTTAATCGCCGAACTACACTGACCACAACGGCACTCCGCTATCCGTTTCCCATTTTCAATGTACCATCTAGATCGCAATAGCACCACAACGGGGTCATACCGTTTTCATTCCCTGTTTCCCATTTTTAACTCACTACCCAGACCGCAGTCGCACCGGAATCAAACTTTTCAATTTCCACTTTTCGTCTTCCGTTTTCAATAGACCGACTTGGATCATCCATTCACCATTCCATCGCATTGTTTTACTTTAGATTAGAGCATCTGGAAGTTACGTTACGATCGTTCATCATCATCATCGTCATCATGTTTAGGCATACGGACATCGGTTATTTCGTTGTACATGCCCTGCCCATTGAAGACGTTGTAGTTTGACGATTCTGGAAACGTCCACACGTTACGATACGCAAAAAATATTCGGACCCCCAACCAAAAAACAAGTCTTCTGTTTTCAGGACATTCATTTATCAGTGTACTAGCTGAACCACAGTATGGATCTGGTCCGCAGAATTGTGTGAATGAGCCTCATCTAGCGAGTATATCTGCAGCTTCGTTACCATCAATACCCTGATGTTCCGGAACCCACGAATGCCTATCCCGATGTGCCACGCGGAGTTTCACAGTTAGCACAACAGTTATCACACCCTAATTTATACGCTTTTCGTTCAGGTGCTAAGGAAGGAATTCTCCTGCGGCTAATGTTTTTCGGCGTCTCGTCTCTTTGGCGTCTCGGAGAGCAGATCTTTTTAGTAGTCATCCTTTCTCATCGGAAACGCATAACCAAAATCCGGTATTTACGCTTGTTACTGGAACTCCTCTCGAAAAGGTGGGTCGAATTATCAGTGATTGGAATCTTTAGCGGATGAAATCCATATCTGTCAGTGGGAAAATCACACCTTAAATTGACAGCTCCAACTCGTAACCCATTATTTGCACTTGCTTCTGGTTGGCAAGGCAGCCAATTGGCTCTGGAGATTCCAAAAAGCCATCATTAGATTCGATCGGGATCAGTTCTGTGCGACTCTAAGGGATCGGTTCCAAGAAAGACTCTCTGAGGATTTAGTGGAACTGATTTGTAAAAAAAAACAAGGCCCCTGCGAGTATTTCGAAGCGTTCTATGAGAGTGTCATGGAACTGGGTGACAGTCTTGCCTTTTCAGTAGCAGAGTGGGAGTTAAATGAAATCCTGCGCAGGAACGTTAAAGTGGGGCTTCGATGCTATCTAGCTAATGCTCCCATTTATTCTGTACGACAGCTAAGAACTCTTATTCTTTCATTGGGAAAATTTGGAGAATGGAATGACTTGCCGCCAGATCGTGTGGTTGCATCAAGTTCCTCCTTGAGATGGTTATTTTATTATACAGACCCTCCTATCCCAATGGATGATTCTGGTTCCGAGTTTGTTTCCGCTATCAGCGATAAAAATGTTTGCTGAAATTGTCGCAAAGGGGGACATTGTTTTGACGAGTGTTTTGCTCCTCGGACGATATTTTGCTTTGGCTGTGGGGCTCCCGAAACATACAAGCTAAATTGTACGAATTGCCGCAAAAAACGGATGGCGCCGGGCAATTCGACGGTGTCTGTTAGAGCTCGCGCCCACAGCAAACTTTTTAGTTCGCGGAAACACGAAATAGTTTAGTTTGAAAAATGGAACACACGGCGGTTTATGAGACCGCGCACACAGCAAACTAAACTATTTAGTAATCGCTGTGTGCGCGGTCTCATAAAACACCGTGTGTTCTATTTTCCTGACTAAACTATTTAGTATTTCTGCGAACTAAAAAGTTTGCCGTGGGCACGAGCGCTTACTGTAACCAAACCGGCAGATCATACTCGTGTCCCTTCCTACCGTTATTGATAAGAGTGAGCCTCTGGATCACTATAGTTTCAAACCTTAGCATGTACGCTGGAAGGAATATCAAGCCACGCGTGAGCGAATTTTTAAAACGGAAGAAATTCAGTTGTGTCGTTCTAATACGTTAAGTTTACGAACTTTCTGGAAAGGGTTCGTCGATTTTACTGCTCTGCAGTTTGTCCTAATTCCCAACTTTCAGACATACGCTCTTGTACGGAAGTTTCTTTGGTGAAAGAGTTTCAGGACTGATTCCGTCATTGTCCTAACAATTATATCTAGGGGTGGATTTTGTACAAGTTTTCCATCTAGCCGTTGACCTATTTGTGTCTTCTCTACGGTCAGAGATTCCAGTTAATAATATTCTGTACTTCATAATAGCGACAACCGGCACAATCTGACTGCAGCACAGCAGAATAAGCTCAACGCGGCGATTCTGTTGTATCCTTCGTTTAAGGTGGAGAGTCTAGGGCGCACGAACTTAATCAACCACGTCATTGACGTTGGTGAAAATAAGCCCATCGAGCAACGGCACTTCGCTGTTCCTCTCGCTGTTGAGAAACAGCTTTAGAACGCGATTGCCTGCATGCTGGCCCTTGACGTTATAGAGGAGTCCCAGAGCTCTTGGTCGTCGCCAGTAACTGGGTAGGTCCGTTTATGCCTGGACGCCCGAAAGGTAAACTCCGTCACAGTGAAGAAGGCTTGCCTTCTTGCCACTTATCGAGGGTATATTGTTGAATAGGCTCTGTTAGGCGCATGAATATTTGTAAATAATATATTTCTAAGGAAAAAAAACTAAAACAAAGAAAGATAAGATCGATTTAGTCTTAAAAGATGCCTGATAAGTGTTCCAGGGATAAGACTGCCTTCACTGTGCCTGGGAGGCCGTTGTATTAGTTCGTGACTATGCCTTTCGAACTGTGCAGCGCGCCTCGAACTATGCAAAGACTGATAGATCGGGTGATTTCAATCCACCTTCGCCACCAGGTGTTCATTTATCTCGACCTGTTGCTGGTGATCGAGATTTTTGAGGAGCATCTCCTTTTATTACCTGAAGTCGCTGCTGGACTTAGTCTGAACGTTGAGAAGTCCAAATTCGTGATGAAGGAGGTACGATATTTGGGACACATTATTGGGGACGGTACTATCCGCACAGTTCCTGAAAAAGTGCAGAGAATCGCAGAACGTCCGAAGACCATTAAGCAATTAAGACACTTTCTGGGCATGTGTAACGGAGGGTTTGGTGGGCATCCGAAGATGCCCGTGGGGACGGAGCCTAAGGTAGCATATGACCGTGTAGGTCCGGCTATGCCATCTGGCGAAGAAAAAGGCCCCTCAACGAGCTAAGCAGCGGCCTATGCTTGCTGTAGCTCAGTTCGGGAGATGTGGGCAGGGTTTTCGCCGCTCGTTGCCCCTGTCCTTTACGTATTAACAAAAATTCATAGTCCTGGGGAAGACAACACAAACAGGGGAGGTAAAAGTGGGGAATAAAAAAAATAGTCGATAAGGATGGAATGGTTGACGGACGGATCAGACGCCCACACGGTCGCACCTGGGTCCGGAATGTAATGGGACCCTCGGCCTCTGGTTTCGTACCACCAACAGATCACTACTCATCGGGTGCTGCTTCGATCTGCTCGTGGGAGCAGCACTACCAGACCATAATATGGTTCGTTACAGGTGGTTCATTACACATGTGCGGATGGTATCGTCACTTTATAGACAGCTTTGTTACATCGTCTCCGTTGACAGATATGTTGAGCCGAAAACGTGCATTCAGTTGGACGGAAGACGGGCTCAAAGCTTTTGAGGCTTTATTGGCAAGTCTAACTGCCGCGCCCTTGTTGCAAAGCCCAGAGTTTAAGCAACCATTTTCAATACATTACAACGCCAGTCAATTTGGTATTGGTGCCGTTTTAGTGCAAACTTCAGATGATGGCGTCGAAGCACCGGTCGCTTATATGTGTTACAAAACTAAACTCCGCCCAATGTAATTACACGGTTTCGAATCAAGATTGTCTGGCAGCAGTGACGGCAATAAAAAAATTTTGCGCTTAAGGCTGGTACTAACCTCCTCGTGCGAAAATGTTGCACTTATCTCTCCCACGAAAAAGCGACAGTATAGACTTGCCTACAGCACATTATCGCGGCGCTCCGCACGACACGCGATTTTCTCTTTTTCTCAAAAGACCGGTTATCAGGCGAGGTAAAGTGCAAAGTAATTGTTTTCGCGTGAAAATTGCTCATAATGATGTAGAGACTTTTTTTCTTCGAATGAAATATGTTAGTACTGAGAGAGGGAAAATTTTTCGAACGAACGCAACTTTTGACATTTCTTGTATGAGCTTTATGTGGAGTGCTACGAAAACGTCAAATGGCTGTTGTCGTTAACGGATCTGCACGGCAGATTAGCCAGGTGGGTGTTAAAGATTCACGGTTTTCGGTTCACGATTAAACATCGCAGGGGCAACCAACACATTGTTCCTGATACTTTGTCGCGCATCCATCCTACTGATAGACCGGCCGCATCTTGGACGTAGGCAGCGCAGCGCGCACATGGCATTGTTGTTGTAATAATTGTCAAAATCTGATTTTACAACAACAATTCCATGTGCGCGCTGCGCTACACTGCCCTGCTTACGTCCAAGATGCGGCCGGCCATACAATTGAATCCCTGGCCATGTTTGATCCTTCAATTGAAGTTGACTTAAATTCTCCAGCTTTTAAAACCGATTCATACACATCGTTAATAGCTACGATTGCTGACAAACAATGTTTACTTCCGGATTTATAAGTCATTGATAGTTTCATATATCGACGTTCGGAGTATGCAACCGGGGATGAATGTCCAGAGATGCTACATCTACTCTGACAGTGTCTACCACTCCCCTTCCTAGCTTTATTGACAAAAGTATATTCCGGAGATACCCGAACCAGACCACTAATATTTTGCGTCCCTTTTCGCCATTGACAAGAGTAAGAAACTGATGAATGGTAGTGGATGCAAGAATTAAAATACAAGCTACCAAATACAGAGGAAACTCTAAGGTACCTTCTGTGCGATTGTCCAGCGCTCGCTAGGAAAAGATTAAAATGCCTGGGGGCCTAGTTTTTCAAAGACCTAGACTAGAAGGAGTTGCTGTCTCAGCTTGATTTGGAGCTTTGCTAATGAGTCAGGATCCTTCGACCTCAACAAAGATCTTCTGGTAACACCGGAATGTAATAGGTATCGACAGCACGTGGTATCATTATGGACCCAAGCGATCTATGCGGAGCACTTAGGCTGCCACCCAGCCGACCTTTAGTCTATCAATTATCATATTACGGTGATGTCCTCCTCCTCTCATAAGGTCCAAGTATGCGTAAGTATATTCCAAATATCGGCGCAATGTTTCTTAAAACCACGACCCCGTTTCCCCTAATCAGAAAATTTAAATTGCTAAAGTGATTACCACAGACACTAGGTCTTGCATGGTTTTATATATTTTTGTTAAAAAATGAAACCGCACATCGAAACTCCTACAAACACTTCCACAACAATATTATGGTGAATTTCATGGAGCGAGTTTTTGCTGGCGATCGCTTCCGGTCGGAAATGAATAAAACGCAAACACAATTGCTCTCCTACGCAAAACGAAGCGCAACGCTCGCATTGCTACGAGTGACTGTAATTTACATACGAGTATGCTGGCGCACTGAAAATTCATGATCGTGTGATATAGTACGGAGCCTTAGGAGAGAGAAACGTAAAGGTCGATCGATTTGATCGTGTTCGTGTATTTTTTTTACATAAATACGGAGCATGTAAAACAGCGATCGATTGAACTAGTACATGCAACTGAGTTAGGTATTTACATATGCATTAACCCGCGTTAATATACGGTATGTACAACAGTCGACAAGCCAATACGGGATGACCCGTGCCCCGCGCCATGCGACAACTGAGGTATTTACAGTGGCCCAGACTGTAATATGATTCGCTTGATGGCTTCCAGGCAGGGCAAGCCGGCGCAATCAATTTCCTAGTGTGGTTTTCGAACACCACAGCGCATAACGTTCAAAGTAGGCCTATGCTAGCTATTGTAGATGCGGTGACCTGAACCTGGGCGTAAAGGCAGCACATATTTTATAAAAAAAAACAGAAACGACCACATGTGAATTCATAAGAAAGTGAAATTAGGAACGGTTTTCCCGTGGGCATTTTTATGATAATTTTTGTGGATTAATAATATTCGTCGATAACAGCAGCTAGCAAACAAGAGCGACGAGTGAACTTTATGTTGATGACACGATATGGCACTTTGTTTGACTGACGGCTTACTTGTTTGGTTTCACTGCCATATCACACATCACCACATACATATGTATATTGTTCTACAAAGAACCTATTTAAATGCGTTTCCAACCGCTGTTGGATTGCTGCTGCATCGTTATGTGGTTAGACTAAAGGTCACCATTGACCTTGTCACAGCAGGAAGGCAGGTGTCCTCGAGGACTCGATATTGTCTCATGAACAACGCAGCTGTCCATAGTAGAGACTTGTTCAATGAACCTTGTATAAGTCGAACATAGCCTAAAACATGTTTTTGGCTATGAAGTTCATATTAGATTAGGTTGATAGGATTGTCATGAAAATATCCACAGCAAACAGGGACCACCCTCGGGTCCGTTGTATCCACTCAGCATCCCGAGACCTGTCCGCTAAAAAACGGAGTCAGTCAGTATTTGACGCATTTCTTTTACCCAGTTTCACCAGGACGAATGGCCGTATGTATGATACTTACAGCGAATATGTTTAAGCGGAATAAAAAGCAGTAAATCGAAGACAGCGGGGAATATACAGCTGAGAGAGTGATGTCAACACTGGCTTTCAAATTTCTTCAAAAAATTTCTGGAAACTTCAGCCGCTATATTAAGTGCCGTCCATCGGACGACAATTTCATATACACGGGTCGTAGAAAATGTAAGTTTCCCTAGAATTCTCTAAATTCTGGGTGGTCCTGTTTTTTGAATGAATGTTGGCATATATGTAGTGATAGTCCTTCGTCGGTTATTTTAGTCTCCCGCCAAATAGCTGGGCGTATGTAGCTCTGGAACCATGGAGATCCCCGTTGCCTCTTACGAGAACGTCGAACTAATGCCAGGCAAAAACGCAAATGAAATCCGCCGGTAGATTGTTTCCGCTTTCGCTGTAGGCTGTCAAAAGTCGTTCATATTCCACGCTCCGGGTGTCCTTCAAGTGCGACAGAGGGGGAAGCAGTAAAGTGTGTTTTGGAGATTGTTCAACGGGATGGGCGCCTCACCCTTGACAATATTGGGAATGCACTACCTCCTCACATCGAAAATAGTCGAATGTCGCTCGCTAACATCCTTAGTGAAAAGTTGGGGATGTCCAAGGTTAGGTTGAATGGCTGCCGTGCTGCTCATAGCACACATAGACCACCACTGGGTCCGTTGTGATACCACTATTGCCTCCATAGACCGAGTACTATCTGTTAATTGAACCAGCCAGAGCTGTCAATAAAACGTCGGAGCCAGCTAATGCTAGCATCCCTAAGATCGTCCAAATCGTTGAAATAGAAAGACCCCAAGATCCTTCTACTTGCAGCCTGGGCATGACATTCGCAGAGCAGGTGAAAGGTACTCTCCTCCTATCTCCACAGCTCCTACATAGATCACTGTGTGCAAGCCCCAACCTCCTAGCATGCTCGCCGAGCAGGCAATATCCTGTAATCACTCCAACAAGAGTTCTCATGTTACTTCCAGCGGGTCCGTAGAGCGCTTAGTATCGTACTTAGGCCAAAGCTATCCTAGTAACATTACAAGTATTTCCATTAATCTATTTAACATTAGCAGTAGCCAACGCGGCATAATTTACCAGCGTTTTACAGGCTGTTAAGCACCACCCAAAGAGGCGGTGACTTGGCCTGATCCCTGCACTCGCACTTTCCCTAGCTAGCTCATCCGCCCTGCAGTTACTATCAAACCCACTATGGACCGGGATTCAGCATAGGGAGATGTTGAAGAATTCCCCCAACTCCAGGAGGGAGATTCGGTATTCGATGACGAGTGATAACAGACTCAACCGTTCCAATCGCCGATTTGCTATTAGTGGAGATAGTAATATCCCTAGCAACTATGACAATTTCCCCTAGTCAGTTAAGAACCTCGCCAATAGCCATAATCTCAGCCCGGAGAACGCTACAGAAGTCAGGGAGACACACCGACATGTTTACCTTTAGTCCGTCCGAGTACACACCAACTCCCACTCTTTGATCCGTCTTAGAGCCATCGGTATAATAGCAGGTGAAGACCAAAATGTGCGCACGTTGTGTTCCCAGGTTGCTGACCCCTGACCACAAAACAAACCGTATTGAATCGGCTCAAAAATTTTTGGAAATGCATCTGGAGGAGGGGGGATGACATGACATACGTGGGTATACCATTCAACCTGCTATCGCGCTCGTGCCCGTTGTCGTTCGGTCACCGTCTACGATGTTAATCTAGAGCTCGGAGTTCAAATCTCGGCGCGATCAAAAAAACTGCCTGGGAGTACTAAGAGAACTTTCACAGTGCTTCGAGTTTGTCAGCATAAAGACGGCGCGGAGAGGAGGTGCATGCTAGCAACTGCACTTCCGAAAAGTAGATATGCTATCGAAACATCAACAAGGCAGAAATGCTAGAGATGTTGATGCGCCCATGCCCTCGAGGGGTCAAGGTAATTAACATACAACCCCTGAAACAAAGTAGCAAGGCATGGTGTGGCAGGAAAAAAGGGCCCACCCAAAAAAGCTAAAGTTGTTCTCTCAGCAAGCGACGTAATGACTACAATTTTTTGGGATAAGCAGGGTGATTTGCTCGTTGACTACCTCTCTAGAGGATAGACTATCAATGCTGACATATAGTGAAGTTTTGAAGCACTTGAGAGGGGCTACCCAAAACAAACGGCGCTGAATGTTGTCAAAAGGTGTCCTTCTGCTTCACAATATCGTGCGCCCTGATGTCGCAAGAAAGACGGTTGTGCTGCTTGGCCAATTCAATTGGGACGTTTTTCCTCATCCAGCATACTATCCAGACCTTGCTCCAAGCGATTACCACCTATTCCCGAAGTTTAAAAATCACCTGGGCAGACGAACTCAAGTCGAAAGTAAACCGAGTTTTGAAGGAGATAGCGGCGGCAGACTACGAGGCCTGACAAAAAAAGTTATTGCCACTAATGGTGGCTACACACTCTCGAAAATGAACTCGAACACGAACATGTAACAAATGTCCTCCAAATAGCTCAAGACACACACACACACTTCACACAAATCTGAAGAAAACCGGTCCAATTGTACTATGTTCGCCAGTGTGTGGCTAGGGTTATGGGCAGGAGGTATATGCTAGCAATGTGCTAAGGAAACGTCAACTAAACCTAGTGGTTAGGGCAAACGTATACTCGTACATCTGGGGCGGCAAGTGACAATATTCAGGCTTCGTTGACCATTCTTCAACTATTTTCTTCTTCGAATTTTCTCTGATATACCTAGTCTAGCCATAAATATTGTTACAAGGTTTGGCAACCCTGCAGAAAGGAACCGTTTTATTGCATTTCTTAAAAATTGAGCTAATCGCTATAGTACGCTTGTGCTTGATGCATTTGTCATCATTTGAGTTTAATTTTTAGTGTAGTGAACATGGATTGGGGTGACAAAGAAAATATAATTGCTGTGATTGCACTTCATAAAGTAGGAATGCAACCAAGTGATATTTTTAAGACTCTGCATACCCTTGGTATAAGCCGAATGTTTGTATATCGGGCTATTGAAAGATTTAATGATACGTCTGGAGTAAGTGACCGTGAAAGAAGTGGCCGTCCGCGAACTACTCGAACACCTCAAGCGGTTAAAGCCGTGCGCGAGAGAATTCGCCGTAATCCTCTTCTGAAACAAAAAATTTGATCGCGTGAGATGAAAATACCCCAAAGAACAATTTCACGTATCATCAAAAGTGACTTGGGGTTGGGTGCTTATCGTAGATCTACCGGGCATTTACTAACAGATTCGTTAAAAAAAATAGAGTGGAAAAATCAAAACGATTACTTTGCCGGTACGCAAACCAAGAACACCGTAAAATTTTGTTTACGGACGAAAAAATTTTTACTGTCGAAGAAACATTTAATAAACAAAACGATAGGGTTTATGCTCGCAGTGCCAGAGAAGCTTCTCAAGTTGCCCAAAAGGTTCAAAGAGGTCATCATCCAGCCTCAGTAATGGTTTGGTGGGGTGTTAGCTACAACGGGGTGACAAAGTTGCATTTTTGTGAGAAGGGCGTCAAAACTGTAATGAACCATATTCTGGTCTGGTTGTGCTGCTTCCACCGGCAGATCTGTGGCAGCACCTGATGAGTAAGGATCTGTCGGTGGGACGAAACCAGAGGCCGAGGGTCCCATTACATCTGGACCTCAATACGAGCGCGAGGGCAAGCGAGCCATCTGCCAACCATTCCATCCTTATCGCCTCATTTTTTTTTATTCCCCATTTTTACTTCCCTTGTTTGTGTTGTCTTCCCAAGGCCTATGAATTTTTATTAATACGTAAAGGACAGGGGCAACGAGCGGCGAAAACCCCGCCCACGTCTCCCGAACTGAGCTACAGCAAGCATAGGCCACTGCTTAGCTCGTTGAGGGGCCTTTTTCTTCGCCAGATGGCATGGCCCGGCCTTCACGGCCACTACGCTACCTAAGGCTCCGTCCCCACGGGCATCTTCGGATGCCCACCAAACCGTCCGTTACAAAACGTCTGCCAAAATTTATCAAGAAAGTGTCCTTGAAAGTGTAGTGAAACCTCTCAACACGTCATTATTCAAAAATCAGCCTTGGAGTTTCCACCAGGTCATAAGGCGAAGTCAACCCAAAAATGGCTTGAAGAAAATTTTCCAGATTTTATTAAAGCTGAAGATTGGCTTTCCTCTAGCCCAGACCTGAATCCGCTGGATTACGAATTATGGTCTGTCTTAGAGCAAATGACGTGCTCTAAAAGACATTCTAATATCGAATCCTTAAAGAAGTCTCTTACGCATGCAGTCGCCAACTTTCCGATTGAAGTCGTGCGTGCTTCCATAGATAAGTGGCCAGCTCGATTAAAGGCTTGTGTAAAGGCAAAAGGCAATCACTTCGAATAACTTGTTGCAATTTCCGTTGTTGACAATGCATTTAATAAATAAACAATGATTTCTTAACATATAACACCTCTTTTATTGAACAGTGCTTCAAAAAGTTTGTAACAGTATTTATGGCTAGACTACGTACATAGGTATGATTGAAAAAAAGCCCTAAGGCAACCTGAGGGTAGCTTATAGTAAGGTCTAAAAATATTTCGGTATGTGCGTTTTGTGACTAACGATATACCGCACACCAAATCGAATGCACATTTCGTTTTCATTTCCTTAAATCAAATCCCATTGGCAAATCAGACCCCACATTGGACGCGAAATATTTTTGGCTATTTTCTACTGTGAATTTTCAATAAAGTAGGATCAAAACAAAAAGCCTTAACGTAACCATCATCTGGTTGATGCCATCATGGATGAATAGCTGAAAAAAAGAAATCATAGCACAGAGAAAATGTCGTGAAATAAAGTGGTGTCGTGTATCGGACTGATGACGAATGGCGACTGTTGGCTTTACTTCTAGTGAAATTTTTATGTCTGAACTAGTTATGTTAAGATAAATTGCCGCTTTTAGTGTTGTTTTTCTAAAAATGAAGAGCACGGTTAACTAAGGATAATGAAATGCTAGATTTTCCTGTATTGTATATTTCTTAATCAAACCTTCGGTTTAGAAAAAAATCAAAGAAATTTTACCGTTGCTGAATCTGGAACCCCTTTAGTGATTTTTTACACGAATACACGAACGGTAGCTCGATGGGTAGAATGTGGATTTACTAAGCGAATTGTCGCAGGTTCGAACCTTCCAAAAACATATTCCAACAGTTGGTTCTCTTGCCGACGTTCAGTCAACTCAGTTGTTAATGAGTACATTAATTTAATAATGAAACCGGAATATAGAGGGCTACGCCCGCAATCCGAGGGTTTTGTAGCAAGCGCTTATTTTGGTATGTAAATATCGGTTCCTTGCTCTTCTTGGTACCACATAGATGGATTAAAAAAAATCGTAATTAAAATGTCACTAATTCATATTACGTGATTGTAACGGAACTTAGAACTTAGGAGGGTGGGACAAATTATGATCTGATATTTTCTTCTTCCCCACTGTTTCCTTTTTTTCCAAATTTAAAGAAAATACAAAAAATGGAATGTACTCAACATTACCTTTCTCACGACACCCCACATGCCTACGCCAGTCGTTAAAAAAATTGACATTAATTTCGTCTCTATGTGGAACTTGGTTGTTGGCTAATTACAACCCATCGTTTTCTCCAGCGAATTATATCATTTCTACACATTCTCACCGAATTTGATGAGGGTAGCTTCAGCCGTTCGTGAGATATTCTATGGACAGACGGACAGACAGACATTTGATCGATTTAGTAAGATTTAAGATACAAAACTCTTAAAAAAGAAATTGTATGTATAACCAATCTTTACCCTTCCAAAATTGGTTCATTAAATAACTGTAATTGGCACTACGAAAAACAACATGCAAGTAGTACTTGCACCTATGCTTGAGGTCGGTAGGTGTATTTTTTGTATAAATAAATAACTGGCGCAACAGTCCAATTTGAACTATGGCCCCGAGATGAGTTAGCATCATCTCATTTTCTAGATCGTGACGGTCTTGTGCAGAGGTGTGTGATCAGCAACACGCTCAACCGAGCTATTTACCGCATAAATGGGTACTCATTTAACAGTTGATTAGGCTCATAGTCCGACAATCCCCTTTTTTATCGAAAACTACCGTATTCAGTAGGAATCGAACCAGAGCCCAGTGCGTAGAAGGCGAACGTGCTAACCGCCATCCGGACTGCCATTTTTTGTATGGATAGTGTCAAAATGCCTAACTTTAAATGAATGTACTATTATTAAATATTATGTGATTGTAATGAAATTTAGAGATGTTATTGCCCATGATGTTGGTTATCATTGGCCATATTATTATTTTTTACCTCGCGTGTGCTTAACGGGTGCAGAGGTGTGCTAAATGCAACTATAGAAATGCACTATTATTAACCTTTTTTGATGAGATTTCAGAATTTCATTATTTTTAGTTTTCTATGCTAAAATGCCGCTTTCCTGTAAATTTTCATATTTCTAAGTATAACAGTCTCGAAATGCAAGGGGGGGGGGGGGGGGGGAAGTCGGTTCAGATATTTGCCCTCCCCCTCTTTTCTTCTTTCTTCAAATTTGAAAAAAAAAACTCCAAAAATGGAATGTACTTGGCGGTACCTTTCCTACTCCACTTGTCTATACCAAACGAAAAAAAAAATTCGACCTTCATTTCTCCTCTATGGGGATCCCCCTTAAAGTTAACCTATTACAACGCATCACTTTCTTCGGAGAATTATAGTACATACTTCTACATATTTCCACCAAATTTCATCTACGTAGCTTCGGCGTTTCGTGAGATATTTCATGGACAGACGGACGCATGACCGATTTCATAAGGGTTTTGTTTTTACCACAAAACCCTAAAAATGAATGGAGTAAAGCAAAGGCGGGATCATGTCGCCTTCCAATTACCATCTCCTCGGAAAAATGGTCTCGGAAATGAAGTGATCTATTCACTTCGTGTCTCATGTTTAGATTCGGAACGGAAAGGTGTATACTTTACCTTAAGATTGATTTTATAGAATTTGTTCCTTATACACTCGCAGTATAAGGAACAAATTTTAATCTTTTATTCATTTAATTACCTTAAGAGCTATGTTTACTTCGATCCTTAAGATCAGAGATCCTCAAAATTTTTGAACAAAAATTTGTACATAATTTTTTTTTATTCGGATGTATGTATAAGGTTTTCCGCTCGATCTTTCCTAGAAAAGATTTCCATTGTAGGCTAAGGGCTCGACTTTATTTTTATCTCCGTCAATACAGTTCTGAAATTCATAACATGGATGATCAACCGACCATCGACAAACAATAATTATATTTTCAGTCATTTCATTTCCACGAAACCGTTTACCCCGGCCGAAACTCATATCGCCGCTTGACCGTTGATTATATTCACAGACCCCACCACATTAGTACGGATAACATGTACAGTGAGTGTTATAATATGCGCATACGTTACATATGCACATGACACGTTATTATTACGTTTACTTACATTGTCCCCTGTATTTCAAATCGCCCATTGACGCGAGTAGCGCAAACTAGACGCATTTCTACGGATCAAAAAAGATCTCCTGCTGGGAATGAGCCTTAGTCTCATGCACATATATAATTTTCCCTAATAGAAGATGCCGGTCGCCTGCGTGGTTGTTAGACTGTGTTCCGAATAGAAAAAAAAGTACTATTACTACCTTTCACTAGTTTAAATTTTATTAAAAAATAAAATTTTAAAATTTCATCGACTTTTGGTATGTTGGGTGTTATATAAAAGGGGTCGACGATTACTGGTATTTTTATACCCTTCACGAATGTGATAGGGTATATTAACTTTGTCATGAAGTTTGCAACGCACAGAAGGAAGCATCTCCGATCATATATGTAAACCATATATATTCTTGCTCAGTATGATGAGACGAGTCGATTAAGCTTTGTCCGTCTGTCTGTCTGTTTCTATGCAAACTAGTCCCTCATTTTTAAAGCTATCGAGCTGAAATTTTGTACAAAGTCTTCTTGCTATTGCACGCTGTAAATTTGTCGGAACCAACGGAATCGGACTACTACGGCATATAGCTGCCATAGGAACGACCGGTCCAAAAATTCATCTTTGTGAGAAAAACTTTTTTATTTCTAAAGATATCTTTTTCAAATTTCACACTAATCTAATAATAACATCTCTAGTCCAATTACATTTTCCAGTTTGGCTGAAATCGGACTACTCTATGATATAGCTGTCATAGGAACGTTCCAAAAGCAAGTTTTTGTTAGAAAAACTTTTTTATTTCTGAAGATATCTTTACCAAATTTCATATTATTCAATCATATTGACTGGATATTTCTAAATTTGGTTGAAATCGGCCCACTATTTCATATACCTCTCATAGGAACAGTGAAATCGGAACAAATTTTACTACTAAAGTGCAAATGCACCATAAGTCATAACGAAGGTATGATACCCTTCACGCGAAGGGAGACAATCAGACACAACGGAACAGTGGAATACGCGAAAAAAATGCTCAAAATTGTATTGCAGTATGTACAATGCATTTCCCACTATCGGTAACTATTACATGATTGAAAGGCTTTTCGAACACCCTTCCCCCAATGAACTTTCCTTCCAAAAATAAATGAATTATCCGCGAAAAATGTTGTATGGCATATGGGTGATTTTTCCAACATGAAATCTCCCCAAATTTGGGGTGATAATTCGTCGCAACTTCAACATCTGAGACGCCAAATTTAAACTATGGATTTCAATCAAATTCGATCTGAAATGAACGAATCTTAAGTCCTTTTCCGCGAATTCATAACCGTTTTGGAGATGAGTTAAAGGAGAAACAAAGGTTCCTTACTACAAAATATATTTATTTCCGCATATATGTATTTCGGGAGTTACTTACTCCCTTCTTCAGTGCTTTTTGAAGCACTGAAGAAGGAACCTTTGTTTCTCCTTTAACTCATCTGTTAATAACGACTACAAACAACGGTAATCCAAGATAAGCGTTTTGGAGATATTTACCTTTAAAGTTGGAACTTTTGTATGGGAAAATCCAGTGCTAGAATTAAGTATATATAGAATAAATGTCCGCTTTAGGTAGTTACGAATCTACTATGATACATCATCATTTTATATTTTCAGGCCACTCGTATTTTAGATTTAGCGTGAATGAGCGAGCCGCCGATAAAATTTGGCGCCTCAAATATCGAAGTCGTGCGGATAATTCGTAAAATTCCGTTAAAAATTCGATTTTGGTTTGGGGGGAAGCTCTACATGGACAATCACCCCAAAATGCATATACAGTGCACTCGCGCTAATAATACCCGCCAACTTGACCTAGCCGCTAACTTGAAGATTTTTTTGAGTTTATCGACTGGTTTTTAACTTAAACCAATGCAAAGGACGCTATAACTTGAACAACAAATTCTTAGGGATTCCATGGTAAACCACATGGCACATCCAGTGAGCATTCCATTTTTTTCCGTGTTGTTTTAATTTTGTATTATTTGTGTTCCGCTAATTTTGTGTGAATTACACAGTTTGAAACAATGGCAATGGCACACAGGGGGCAGGGACTCTCATACTATTGGAAATTTATTTTATGAATTCTCTCCGTTGAGTATATGCTGGACATTCCAGCAAGACATTTGTCTCCGATCCCCAAAGAGATTGTCGTCGATCCTATAGCGATTTCGATCTACAATCGAACAACTTTCGGTTCTTTCTGACAACATCTCAGTCTCAGACAAGAATCGAAAGTTGATTGATTCTAGATCGAAACTAACTACTGAGGAATCGATGAAACATCGGCGACATTTGTATGCGTTTGTCAGTTTTTGTGATACCGAAAATTAGAGAAGGGATCGATTCAAAATCGATGACTAGAGTCAGTGTAGAATCGATGACTGTAGTTTATGAAAAATTGATGACTATTATCAAATTGGAGACTAATCGATGAATAGAATCGCTATAGGATCGAAGAATTATCGATTCTTTTGGTGTTCGGAGGCAAATGTCTTGCCAAATGTCATTTTTCTCTATTACAAATATTTCTCTGCTGACTAGATCCAGCATATGCTGATAATATTTTGTTCTTATTTTTGGTGCCAGCTCTTATCGCGTTGGTTTCCAATTTTACTTAAGTCCCGGTGTGTATGTAATATGCTTAAACTGTGGATTTAGTGTGAGAAAAATATTTTAAATTGTAAGTTTGCGTTTGTTGTTTTTTTTTCTCAACGAAGAATGACGCAACTGAGTATAATACGCGAGTAGTAATCGTAGGTAGACTAAGTGAAGTTTGACTTATAGAGGAGAGTGCTATTTGATTATTTAAATAATAACATGCATGCAACATGGCCGTGGCTCGGTTTTACAGGGGGTTAATTCTTATCTTACTTAGGCCCGTTTTCTCAATGTCCGATTAAACTACAAGGCTCATATAAGACCGAGACTTGAATTTAATTCCCATATATGGGCAGGCGCAGGTAGAACCGCATTATCCGCGTTAGACAAAGTTCAACGGAAAGCCTTCAAGCTTATTGGCGAGGAACCCATAACATCTAAAATCGAACCGCTTGAACACCGGCGAAGTGTCGGCTGTCTCTCACTCTTCTATCGCTACTACAACCGCCGTTGCTCTGATGAAATAGCCAACCTCATTCCTGAGCGTACTTTTCCTTTACGTAACACCCGACTAGCCAGTCGTGTCCATCCTCATCTTCTAGAACTCAGCAATAGTCGCACCGCCAAATTCCATGACTCGTTTGTATCTAGGACAACACGAATGTGGAACGATCTACCATCTTTTGTTTTCCCCCGCAACTATGACCTACAAAAAAGTTAAACGGAATGTACACCGTCACCTTATTCAAACTCAACCCATCTCCCCACTACCTTAATCCCTTACCGCCAATGCTGTGCTCTCACATCAAAGGGTTACCCCCTAAGCTTTGGTATAAACATAAAAAAAAAAAAAAAAAAACTCTTTGTTAACTAACAGGGACATAAACTAATCGAAGCTGTAAACAGCATTTTCGTTTTCTCATACGTCTCATACAAATTACCAAGCCATAAAGTGTGAAACTTATCTCATACCACAATTATGGCAAAATCAGCTGATTTTCGTGGCAGAATTCTACCGTCCACGAATCTATTTTGTATTAGTACGGCCTCTCAGCATCTATTCATTTGCAGCTGAGTTTGTTGCAAATTCTCTTCCATCGAATGAATTTCCAGGAACTCTGTTCTTTATGGCCACTTTTATTGTTTTCATTTGAATTTGCAAAACTGAACAGTTCTAGCTGTCAAAACCTCAGGATCCGGTATCTGGTGTTGGGTTTTTGTTTAGGATAAATTTTCAACCGGAAACCAGAAGTTGGGTTTTGTTTTGGATAAGAGATTAATCGAAGGCTGGGGGCGGTTAGCGTTTATTCGATTAATAACGCTAAACAGATATTGAGAAAATCAAATTGTGTTAAATGGCAGTTTATTCTTAAGATAAATTTTAATCGGACATTGAGTAACCGGCCCTTAACCATAAATGACGCGTCGTTATTGTTATAGTCTAGTCGCCATACATTATCCGATCCGTCGTCCGATCGATCGGCCGATGGATCGCCACAAAATATCTGCCGATCTCCACTGCGCACACACTGTTCGTGCGATGCGATAACGAGTGACAATTTAAAAAATAGGTTATGATTCACTCCCAATGCAACCTAGATTAAATTTTGTAACCATTTGGATTTGTGTAGTATTTTCGTATACCACATAATTTGATATTTCAATTTCAGTGCCATTTAAATCATTAGAATCCTTGAAATTGCATCAATTAATAATTTTGTAATTTGACATTCACTTGCGATAATCGCATATACTATCCAATCCTTCGTCACCGACGGATCGCACGAATATCGCACTAAAATATCGGCAGATCAAAATTGATCGGCCGATCGGTGCGAATTCCACATACACAGGCCGATCCGTCGGCCGATATCGATATCGGGCAACGGATCGGCCGATCGATCGCTGTGTGTATGGCACATTTTAGATGAATGAAAGTGATTTAAATCTGCGAAGATTCTTTTCGTCAGCTTTTCTGTGGGATTAACGAGGATGAAACCGAAGATTTTCTCATTTGAAAGTGTTGTCAATTTTTTTTACTCACTTCCTCATCGAAATCCACATATGTTTTTTCTATCAGATGATCTTCCGCCATTATCCGTTTCCTTGTCGAGGGCTTTTTTGGATATTTACTCCTCGTTCCCAGTAGACTGTAACTTTTGAAGCTTAACGATGTTTGGATAATCGTATATTTCGTACAACATTGTTGTACCTTCTTTAACTTCTACCACAAGTTGTCCCAACGAGCAACAGGTACCCTTCTTGCAAAGGCCTTTCTAAGCAACTGTACGTAATGTCTGTATGCGTGGCATAGCTCAAGTGTGATTATAGTTTTTTAGCCATATACGTTCAGGTACACCTTGAGATATACCTTAAGGTATACCTGGCCAGGTACAACTGTACAAGTCTGGACGCCTGTGCAGCGAGACAACACAAACTACGTTGGACCTGTGCAGGTATACCTCAAGGTGTACCTGATATGCATAGGTATACCTTAAGGTAAGGTATAGCTGAACGTATATGGCCAGCATTATTAATTATTGCATAATCGAATACTGAACATTTACACATTAAGCAGGAGGTCAGCATAAACATTTTCCTTCTTCAGACTTTTGAGTTGTTCGAACTGTCGAAAGTGTTACAGTTATCGTGACTGTATTTTAACAGAATCCTACAGAAAATAATCTATTCCAATCTTTCAAACTAATAATAAATAAATCGATAGGATCGTTACTTTTATCAGATAATTGCAAAGCAATTTTCATGTCAAAGCTAAAAAAATACATACCTGTGTGTTTCAACAACAAAAGTATGTACGAATATTGACAATTTGCGTACCGCAGTTGCATGCCTGCGACATTCGTGTCTTTTCGTCGTCTTCCCTTCGCCTTATTATCATTATTGAGTTCAAACCCCTTTTGTTTTCTGAAAATTACCTCGAATATTGTGTCGGTTCTAATGAAACCAATCAAACAAAACGAATGGGACAATTTGAATGAATTGCTTACTCAGGCAAACTTGTAAGTCACACTTGAAATGTACGTATAGTATCGAGCTTGACGAAGGTTCTTCCTTCACAAGACTGTCATGTCGTATTTTAGATGCCGGCTTCTGATTCAGTTCGAATATCCTGTGCATATATGTAGGTACATTGTATTGCGTGGTATAAATACATAGCCACAATGTCTCACCGAAAAGTGTGCTCGATGGAAAAAGAAGTGTAAAGCCAGTCATTCATCCATCGAACTATACACAACGCATAATTTCAACGCGGCCTAAAAAGGGGGGTCTATGTACAAGTACTCGTTGTACGAAATCGAAATAGCGACCGGCCGACCGCGCCACTATCATTAAAAGCAGGAGCCTTTAGTGTGAGTTTCAGGACAATAGCAATCCCTCGAAATTGGTGACGTGTGGCCTCATTGTTTTTGTATCAGTTTGAATTTCATGACTTAAGCGGCAGTTGGGGTTGCCGATTTCAGGAATGGCCTATTTTGATGCATGACCTTTTGAGCAGTTAATTTCTATGATTTAGTGTCAATTGACTATGAGGTCACATAAATTGAGCTTTCAAATATCATGTCAAAATTATCTAGACCGCGAGTCAGCAATCAGCAGCCCGCGTGCTGCTGCGGCCCTCCATATGTGTTTTCGAGGTCCGCTGGGCTCTGCAACGAATTACATAATATACTCTAAGTTAGGATCTGCAGTCCGGATTGCGCATCGGTTAGCACGTTCGCCTTCCACGCACTGGGCCGCGGTTCTATTCCTACTGAATCCGTTATTTTTCGATAAAAAAGGGATTTAGGATTTACATGTCGGACTATGAGCCCACTCAGCTGTTAAATACGTACCCATTTATGGGGTAAATAACTCGGCTGAGCGTGTTGCTGATCACACAGCTCGGCACAAGACATACCGTGACGATCTAGAAAATGAGATGATGCTAACTCATCTCGAGGCCATGGTTCAAATTGGACTGTTGCGCGAGTTATTTATTTATTTAGGATCTGCAAAAGCCGAAGGATTTGCTCGCAGTTTTATAATACAATACATAACTACAAACAGTACTATCGGTTACACAAGGACTATATATCTGTCAACGGGCACGCTGTTGCTTAAAAAAAGCCAGGTCGTTTGCTCAATGTTCGGTTTTTGCATGGTAGTAGGCAATAGTCCATTCATAACGAATAATTAGATAGCGGACCCTTTATGCATTACTAAAGCGATGACAGACGTCAGCAAAAGATCCAGGACACACTTGATTTGATTGCCATTCAATTCTCCCGCAAGTGTAAATACAAAAAAAAACACAATTGTTGGATTCTACGAAACTCTCGACAGTGCTTCAAATTATCTCCAGTAATTTCAACAGATTTTTCGTCCTTTTTTCCTAGAAGATTTTCGTCAGTGTAGCCTGCAAAATTTTCGTCCATTTTTCCTGTAGGAATATTGTCTGTCCAACTGATTGCGAATGGGCACGTTTAGAGCCCGCGCAGACGGCAAACTTTTTAGTTCGCAGAAAAACTAAATAGTTTAGTCAGGTGTTTTATGAGACCACGCCACAGAGACATATAGAAGGAGATGAAACCCCCATTTACTGTGCACAAAATTCTGGACGTAATTCCACCACATACGAACTAGTAAAAAGTAAACATAGAGACACATGCCCTCCACTGCGCAACACCCGCGAAATCTATATAAAAGCACAGGAAGAACAAAAGATGTCATCGCCTAACATAACATTCCAGTCTGTCTCTGCCGCGGAACACCCGCCCGGTCCATATAGAAGCACGATCGATGTCAAATTTCCACCCCCCTTCCTACTTCCGCCGAATTACTTCGTTTCTCTTGCTCTTTTTCATTTCCTCTGATTCTCTCTTCAAAGGACCGCGCACACAGCGATTAGTTTGTTGCGTGCGCGGTCTCATATACCGCCGTGTGTTCTATTTCTCTAACTAAACTATTTAGTTTCTCTGCGAACTAAAAAGTTTGCCGTCTGCGCGGGTTCTTAACTAAAATCATAGAGGACTACAAACTTGACAATATGAGCGTTGTCTATGATGAGGGGTTGTCGAGCTAAGCAAACATTAGGCTAGCAAAGTGTTTTTCAAAAATGATTTATGTATCGCGTTGCGTGCTTGCATCACAAACGAGGTCTTCACGGTTAATATTTTTGTACAAACACCAGGTCTTAAAATTTTTAAATCAATTTTTTTTTTCACGAAAATTTTTTATTTTGAGTTTTACTTTACTATTGATTTTTGGAGCGCATGCTCCTTCTAGGTTAAGTTTGGTGCAAAGGCTGCTTGGCACACTTAGACCACCATTGCGTCTGTTGTGGTACCACTAAAAAATCACCTCCGTTGAAATATACGTCTCAAGTCAGCGTGTGCTGGGAATGTAACTGTTGAGCCTTGTGGCGGTCATATAGTATTTCTAAGGTCATCCAGATCATAGAAAGCCCGATAGCCCAAAAATGTCCTTCTCCTGCCGGCCAAGGCCGTACCGTGACAGAGAAGGTGGAAAGCGCTCTCCTCCTCATCTGCATCACCACAACTCCTGCAGAAGTCATGATCAGAAATCCGGAGCCTTCAGGCGAGCTCCTCGATTGGGTAGTGACCCGTGATAGCACCTACTTCCCTGCCAATGTGCTTTCTGTTCAGCGACAACAGTATGGCAGAGCGACTGGAATCAAATATCGGCCAAATTCGTTATTTTGGCATGTGTTGCCGCTGAGCCCTCTTATATTGGCCCTGTCCACAGCAGCGGTCTTAATCGCCAATTTGCACATGCTAAGTGGCATTTTAATGTTCTTGCGATTTTCGTCAACCACCCCAGTTATACCTTCTCGAGCCAGTTCATCCGCCTTCATCGAGCCAACATAGAGTGATATTGAAGAAGCCACTAATCTCTGTGAGGACTGAGCGGCAGTTATCAATGGTTTTAGATGTCGTCAAGACGGATTCAAGTGACTGAATCGTCGCCTCACAGTCTGTGTAAATAGTAATGGCCCTCACAGTAATGACATGACTGCTCAGCCAAGACAGGACTTCCGAGATCGCCGAAACCTCCGCCTGTAGGACACTGCAATAGTCGGGAAGACGGAATGAGAGATTAATGCCCAGTCCTTCCGAGTAAATGCCCACCCCCTCGTCGGTTGTAGAGCCATCTGTATAGATGACCATGGAGTCGCTAGTTAAGGGTCGCGTTCGGTGGCCGTGGTCGTTCGGTGGCCGTGGTCGTTCGGTCACCACTCTACGATACTAATCTAGAGCTCGGAGTTCGAATCAAACTGAAGAAGTTTCTGTTAAAATGACATTTTGGAGAAATGTAGTCCGTCTCCCTGGGGAGATCCAGATCGTTCAATATAGTAGAATGCCTCGCACTCACCGCACGCCACTGGCTCGTCTCGCGAAGGCGCAGAGTCGTGTTTGCTGCCAATTGTTTACCAAGTATATCCAATGGGAGAAGGCTAGACTTACATCTAGTCCGGCAGACGGAGTGGTTCTAAGTGCCCCTTCTACCCAACCCCGAAATTTTGTTCGGACGACACTCTGCCATTTCCTACTCTTCGACACTCCCTAGACAAGAATCTAAAAATTTCGAATACTCCATTTTACTCAATTTATGTTAAGTATACATACGTTTTGGAACTGGAGAAGAAAATTATAAATCCAAATAAAGTTTAACTAGATAGTCGAATATCCTTCCGCGTCTTCTAATTTTGAAAGCCCAATAGTTGTTTTACGTCTGCATCAACTGAGCCTTCCCATGGAGCTTTGTCTTTGTCTCAGCCTGGTTCCGTTGATAATATAGTATAACATAATAGCTGCGTTTTTTTGTACAGAGCGGAGTAGAGCAGGATAAGCGGCAAAAAACTATCGGGAGCAGATTAGAGTAGCGAACACGAAAATGGGGCATGTCTTTGCTGGGGGTGTGTCCTGGTTTAGTTAGCATTCACAAACGTCAACTTAAATTTCAAGAAGAAACTTAAATCCTTAGTACATATACAATCGGACAAATTTCCTTTAGACAACAAAATTATTTTGCATGTTTGGTTGGTATAAGTGGTGGCTCAAGTACAACTTGCCAGAGCCCAATTAGCGCGTATGCGCCGTTTTGTAACGACAAACCTCGGCAAAATCGTTTATATGAAGATGGTTGGACTAACAGGGGATTCAAGGATGCCTAGATCCAACCGGAGGAGTTCAGCAGGTATAGCAGCTGCCCGATCTTCGCCCCCCATACATCCCCCAGGTTAACAAGAAAGGCCTCACCCAATGCTCGATGTCTGGCCCTAGCCTTACGTGAAATTGTTTTCGCATCGAATTCGATTACGAGATACGAACCGAAATACATGATACGGCCCCTGGATTTTAAGTTCGTTTATCGGAAATAAATCTTTTTTTATTTACCAACTGGAGGGGGGACTTTATAGTTTCTCATGCTGCTATCTATGGTAATTACGAGTGTGCTGCTGCATTCGCTCGACAACCCATTTTTCCAATCTATCAACATAACACATTCACCACTTCCATTTCTTTTTTTCTTTTCCAGGATTCCCCTTCGCTGCTGGTCTGCGTGCTGGAGGATATCCGGTTATTTCAAACCAGTTTGGGTAAGTTCATTCACTTCATTACATACGCCACAATATACTTTCCCACTTTTAAACGTACCATACATCCTTGATATTGCCATGATATCGCCATTATCTAATTTGCCTCTTTTTATTATTTCGATATTGTTAACTTAAACCGTGTACTACCAACTTCTGGTTGGTTCAGAAAATGGGGAAAAACGAGAAACAAAAGTATAGTGTGAGATAAGAGTGCAAGAAGGTAGTAACCTATATATCCTGGGATCGTATCCCATAGCCCGGTACTTAAGCTAGTCGAAAAACACCGCAATAAAATCTACAAAAGAAAAAACAATATTTTTCGGCAACAATACTACAAAAGGAGAATAAAAAAAAGGTCCTAGGCTATTCAGAATTACCCGCGTTTAACGTAATTAGTTACGCTAAATTATCGACTCGTATTGTTGTGTATAGTTCAGTTGAATATCCAAAAGCTTGTTTCGATATCGATATGTATGAATCTATGCGAGAATATAAGCACAATCCAAAAGAGATTGATAGCAAAATGTTGTATCTATTTTCTTTTTTCGATCTACTGTATCTTGTTCAAAATTTGTGACAAAAATGCTTTACAACCACAGGTGCAAGTTTCTATATTTAAATTTTTTTCATGGGTCGATATTGATCATGTTGCTCTACTATACTCGAGATAGCAACTAAAAGTTTTACTCATACTCTGGTGTTGCGCTATAGAAGCACACGAATGCAGAGAAGATGATGTGTTTTAGTTTGGCCTAAATTCAAGAAAATGTTTAGGAAAATTGTCACAAATTTTATTTTATCTTATGCATTATTGCGTTTTAAATGACTAGAAGATACAATATTATTTAGATACATCTCGTACTTCAAAGATATATGGGAGAAGACTTTCGTAACTTTAAACTTTTGAAGATACCTTAATATTTTGCCTTTGAAAAGATTCGATTAGACTTACTACATGTATATTGTTCGCGGGTAAAAAGTAGTGAGCATTAGTGTAATAGATGTTGCAATTAAGAAAATAGGAATTTTGTTTTGGTTAATTGGTGATTTAAATTCATTTCTTAATTCAGCTCGTTAATTTATTTGAATTATGTCGGGACTAATGAATGGGGTTTTTCATTCAGCCAAGGATATTTTATTTCATAACAAAAAATTAATGACATCAAAATTTTCTGTAAGGTCTTCCGAATTTAAACGCATATTTCTAAGCCAGACAGACACACTTATCAATCCAAGCTGTTGGCACTAACCGAAAACAAGTCGATTGTTCGGAGAAGTTTCGCTGTTCATTTTAAATTAGTTGAAGGGCTTTTTCGAGGTATGTAATTAGCTGAAAAATGATTACCCTTGTTTCCAAAGGATTTTTTTTTTCTGCGGATGGTATTTATTAAATGACCTAAACTTCACTTGCCAGATATCAGTTTGTGCCGACGAATATCCCAAAATCAAACCAAAAAATCAGAAGAAAAAAATACTACTGACTCGTAACTGCCCCGATGATCGGCTAGAGGTCGGAAGTTCATCAGTTCAATCATACACCACTAGTGGTTGGCAAATTTCACGGAATACAGATTACAATTCCTTTTTTTGCTACGGAACGTTACGGTATGCGATCTTTACGACCCACCGAATTTGACGCGACTGTCCCAGCAGGGCCGGTATAAGTTTAACTAAAGGCGCAGGTACCTACTTGGACAAGGGTGGTTGTATGAGTGACTTTTCAAGCTCCACTTTTATCCAGGCATTTTGGCTTCATACTACTGCCGACGCCGCTTAGAGAAAAACCGTCGGGAGAGTGCCTTTTTGTCCGGGCGGTTCCGCTTGGTATTAATTATCGTCGTCGATGCATTGCCGGTCCTAACTGAAGCGGCACGCATCCACAAAGCCCTGTCTAAGGAGCACACTAATGGTATCGGATTGCTTATGAAACAAGACTGATCCTTCATGGAGGGCCCAGAGGAAACTCTTGAGCTCCCCCTAAACACCCATTTTCCTGGTTCTGTTCAAGCTGAACCCTGTTTATTCATTGCATGATCATTGCTGACCATCGTGTACCTATTAGGCGATTAAACAGCCTCTCGGAGGTCATTTTCGATAAAGAAAAGGTCATTTAGGCCGTGGAGTCCTTTGAACCCTTTAAGGCACCTAGTGCCGATGGTATTTTTTCCTGCACGTTTACAATACAGCCTTGATTTTATTATCACCCCCTTGACTGTTCTGTTTAGGGGCAGTTACTCCTTGAGTTATAATATATTCCACGTGTATGGAGGGCGGTGAACGTGATATTCAATCCGAGAAACGGTAACAAGTCAAAGGAACTACCGAAACCTTACACACCGATTAAGCCTTTTATCGTTTCTTTTGAAAACTATGGGAGAGGTTACTGGATCTGCACAATAGACGGCAAATGGATTGCACGTCTCCGTTGCATCGTACTCAATTTGCCTACACAATCTCGTAGGATCGATTGAAAAAACCCTTATGGATAAGGAAATTTCTCTTTGCGTCTTCATTGACATCGAGGGAACTTTTGACAATACTGGCTATAGCTGTATTTCTAGAGCTCAGACACATACCTACTGCCACAATCATGTGGATCGATGTAATGCTTCGTAGGCGAGAAATTCACTCAACGTTGGGCGGCACCCAAACTAGTGATTATGCTGTTAAGGGTTGCCCTCAGGGTGTGGTCCTGTCCGCACTTCTCTGGTCACTTGTCATAGACAAGTTACTAGTAAGGTTGTGTTATTACGGTTATGATGCAAGAGGTTATGCCGATGATATAACTATCATAATCAGGAAAGTTTTAATCGACCGTTACTGAGGTGGTGAACGCGGCACTCGATCTAGTACTTCGCTGGTGCACTGAAGTTGGCCTAAGCGTCAACCCTCAAAAAGCCATCTTAGTTCCCTTCACCCGAAGAAAGAATCTAGGCTTAAGCTCCGTTAGCCTGGGCGGTACAGTACTTCAGTTCTCCACTGAAGTCAAATGCTTAGGCATTTTGTTGGATTGGCGGCTTAATTGGAGAAATCACATCGAGGATGTTATCAGTAAGGCCACTCGGATCATGTGGGGTTGCAGGTCTCTGTTTGGCAAAATTTGATCGAGTGGCTATATCTGATGGTCGTACGTCCAGTTGTGACTTACGCGGCGCTAGTTTGGTGGCTCAAAACGAATCAACGTTGCAGCATACAGCTTTGTACTAAGTTACAGCATCTTCAGCAGGATCCATCCACACTTGTCCGACATCGGCTATTGAGGCGATTGTTGGACTTACTTCGTTGCATATTTTCATACAAGAGTCTGCGGCTCTGAGCGCTCTTCGAATGCGTCTAACATACGATGGTCATGTGTTCAATCAGGGACACATGAGCATTCTAGAGCGGATCCCTGACATGCAGATCTGCTCGAGATCTGGTTATGTGACTAGGGAAATAATGTTTCGGTAGAAAATTCTCGGTCTCCTTCGCCACTCGCGCAGAATGGAACAGTAGCATTCTTGGCTCCGTCTCTCGGTGTACCCTGTGGCTTGCCGACGGATCGAAAACGGAATAGGGAGTTGGTGCTGGAGTCTATGGACCGGACACCAGGATCTCCATTGCTATGGCCGTCTGGCCTAGCGTTTTTCAAGCTGAAATCCATGCCATTGAGTTCTTCGCCAGAGACGTCCTGGGCAAGAAACTCAAGGGCGCTAACATCGCTATCTGCACTGATAGTCAGGCAACAAGTAAGGCTCTTTCTTTATATAGTTTCTCATCGAAATTAATGAAAGAGTGTTTTTATACCCTACAGTGTCTCACTAACACCAATCGGGTTACTTTATGTTGGGTACCTGGCCATCAGGGCATTCCTGGTAACGTAGCTGCCGATGAACTTGCTAAACAAGGCTCTTCGGATAAATTTTTTGGGCCTGATCCTCACTGTAGTGTGAGTTGGGCTAAAACAAGATCACTAGTGAGGGATTGGTCTGCCAATGAAAGACTGCGTCATTGGGATTGTCTTCCAGGACTGCGGCAGTCCAAAGATCTTATAAAACGCTGTGGTCTTAAAGAAACCAGCCGCCTGGGCAGAGCGGGCCTGAGATTAATCGTGGGTTACCTCACGGGGCACCACTGGGTGAGATATCACCTCTACAAAATGGGTCTATCCACTGATACGGAGTGCCGGCTTTGCCTGGAGGACACTGAGTCCACTAAACATCTTCTTTGCGAGTGTTCGGTGGTAGCCCGTTCCAGGTTCTTGTTTCTTGGAGACTCCATCGTGAGCTCAGCGGTCGTAAGCAGCACCCCTACAAAGGATCTACTAGCCTCCATTAGGCTGGTTGAGGGTCTTTTGGATTAATTTAGGCTATGGCACAATAGATCTCATGGTCGCAGTGCCCACCCTTGGGTATTTTAGCTTGCCTAAAAAGATAGAAAAAAAAAGTATTTTAGCGCCCTATTCAACTAATAGAAAATGGCTCTTGAAATCTTAGTTTAGTCCTCAAAAATACATATTTGACATACTCGTACATAGGAAGGCCTGCTTCGAAATTTTTATTTTTACTGTCCTGTGACGCCTTCTTTTAGCCCCTCCCTACCGAAGGTCTAGAGAATATTGTTCACAAAATAAATTTTACTTTCATTCCTTGTTCAACTTCAACGTTATTCCTTTTCTCCCTTGACTGTCTAAACAAAATAAGCAGGGCAAATACACATTACGAAATCAGACTTGTTATAAGGAAAAGCTTTTGAATGAATAACAACGATCGTGGATCCCGGATTAGATATTGGAAGGAAACTCCCGACACCGGTAGTTCCACAGGGTATCCATGTCGATAATCTTGCTGCCTACAATGCAAAAGCAGCTAAAGACAAAGAACATACTCCTAGTCTGTTATGGGGTAGATATGGGAAAGAAAAATTTACATGGATGGGATAAGGATTAAAGAGGAAAAAAAATGTCGGTGTAAGCCCTGTTTACGTGAAGTGGAAGTATTAGAACTGGATCTCAAAAGCTATCAAATGGCGCCTAAATTGGGACCTAATAATTTACCGTTAAGGTTAATTTCGGTCCCTGGGTGACCGCTTCATGCACTCAGGGCGTTACAGACTCAATCCATTTTTTAATCTGTTAACCCTTATCTCACCGGTGTACCCTTCCTTGTAGAAGACGATTTTCCACAGTGTCGTTTTGAAGTTTTATGTTAGGTCGCGTCTCCGAAATTTTCTCACCTTTGAGGTTCACATTTGTGTTGAACAAATAAGGCAAAATGCGCCACTAACCCTAGCAAGGGTTGGATTGCGCGATGCCGCAAACGCCATCAGGTGGCATCTGTATCAGTTGCAAGGCCGAGGATTATTTGGAAAGGATTGGATAGCTGAGCTAGCTACGGATCGCGCGTCAAACCTATTACTAACTAGGGAGGTTTTCGCACTTAGGTGTGTGGGGCGGTGCGCACGACCATATATTTAGCCTCAGACTTGGATCTACATATAAGCGCTCGTGCCCACGGCAGACTTTTTAGTTCGCAGAAAAACTGAATAGTTTAGCTAGAAAAATAGAATACACGACGGTTTATGAGACCGCGGACACAGCGATTACCAAATAGTTTGCTGTGTGCGCGGTCTCATAAACCGCCGTGTGTTCTATTTTTCTAACAAACTAGTTTTTCTGCGAATTAAAAAGTTTGTTGTGGGCGCGAGCTCTAACCGGTACAGATGACTGATGGAGTTGTTGACGCGATACGCACAACAAGGGGTTAAGACAAACTAGTCTAAGTTTCCTTAAGACTACCTCAAAGTTTATTTTTTGACATCAGTGACACTTTACACCAAAAAATTGTCGAAAAAATGACCGAAAAAGTTCCAAAATATTCGGCGCCCAATGTGGGATCAGTGTGATTTTGTCTAGTTAAAAAAGTCAAAACGAACAGTCGACAGGGCGCTCACTACCGTTAGTCAAAAGGCGCAGAAACCGAAAGCTCTTGAGACCTTAAAGCTTCCTTACGGTCGGTTTTTTAATCCACGAAGTAGTGAAAATTTACCATTGCAAATAGTCGAAAAATGATCGTAAAAGCTCGAAAACATTGTGCGTAAAATGTAAGCTCAGTGTGATTTTATCTTGTCATTGAATCTGAAATAGGCAATCAGATAGATACGCGTCGCCGTTAGCCACAAAAAAAACAGCTTTTTTATACCTACCTTAATGACACATTTTGATTTTTAAAGTGTAACATTAAATTCATTAAATTGGAGATATCGCACCCCTGCATAATGACACCCTGTTCAAATTCACAGTCTGCACATATGGTAGAGCCGGGCCTGTAGGTAAATCACTATTTCATTGGAGAATGAAGCCCAAGATTCGAAATTGAATCGTTCGTGCGTGTCAATTTGCACTGTGAGAATCACATTCAATCAGATGACTCGCGAAATATTTATAAGGTCGCTGATAGAATTCACAAAATTTTCAAAATCTCTAATTTCCTGATAGTTAAAAAAAATTTTAATCTGGCCAATATGGTCTCGTAAGAGATCCTCTGCTTCACTATCAAAAGAAAGTTCTGACAAGTAAAAACTCGTACTATACCCTTCCAGAACTACGATGGGTTAGACAAATTAGAAGCACACAAATTTAGAAGGTGAAACAGGGGCGCCATACCGGGACTGCAAATGTTACTGTTAGCCAATTTATCGTGAAAGGAAGACTATCTCGAATAAGACAAGGAATTTTTAGGGAAGACCTGGGGAACTAGCCCTCGAATAGTTCTTTGGATCTACAAAGTGATCGTCAGACCCATAATTGATTATGGGTGGAAGGAATCGTGCACCAAGGACGGCAAAACTACTCTAGGGAAAATTGAAAGGCCTACCTCATTTTAACGGGTGTTATTCGTAGTTGCCACTCTTAAGACACTGATCGATCTCCCTCCGCTCCACATCAATCTAAAATAGGAGGCAAAATTAGCAATAGCCGGACTTAATGCCAATCAGACCTCTCTTAAACTGAATTCTGACTATAATAAATGACTACTCGAAATCAATGCCGATCACTTAACAAGGGAGATATGCTTCTGCCGTGCCGTGCCGTGCGGTGCGTACTCAACGTGCAAGCGAACTTACACTGGGATAAGAGTTTACCTTCCAGTTCAGATGTGGTTGGGCAACAGAATGAATCCCACAAATTGCAAAGTATGGCTTGACTGCTATTCCCACCAAGGAAGATCTTGATCCACAGTCACTTTTGTCGACCATTGCTTGTAAATGCAACAAAGACTGTAGAGGAGGTTGCAGTTGTAAGAAAACAGGCTTCAAATGTTCTACCATTTGTGAGAGTTGCATACGCCTTTTATGTACAAATGCTCCCACTGAACAGGATACTAGAGACGACGTCAGTGAACAAATGAAGACTTGCCAGATGTTAGAAGTGAACCGATTCCTACAAAATGTGTGCGGTTGGATCACTAATAAAGTTTTGCAAGATTGCAAGATAATCGACAGTTTTCTGTTGATTATTTTACTCAATTGCCCTAACGCCTTGTGGGGCATGGCGCGTCAACTGTTCCATGTGGCCCAGTTGACGTTTCGTTGGCATAAACTGGTTTCAGAGAATGCGGTTGCCAGCATGCACCTCCTGCATATCCATGGCCACGAACGTCGTCGTGGACGGGACTCGAACCCGAAACGACGGCAGTCAAACATGAGACTGATGCCCCTCAACACACTGCGCTACCGGTGGCCCCTGTTGATTATTTTAGCTCTTATTGTTTTTTTCTGGAAAATCTAGTAGTTTTTAAGTTACGTAAAAAAACTCGAAAAAGAGAGTTTTTCGCGCAGTTTCGTGCGGTTTTCGTGAAGTGCACACTTTGGCTGAGAGGGAAAATTTAGAATAGTCACGATGGGACGCAACTGAAGCGATTAAAACAATAAAATCTTTACCAGGAATTATTTCCGAGCAGACACACCCAACCACTGGTCCAATCTCTATTATTAATTATTTAATAGAAGTGAATACAACAAACCCATTTTTTTTGGTTTAAGTTTCTGTGCCATCATTAGTTTACTCAACATCGAAATATCCAAATGCTCACTACTTTTTAAATATGTTTACAAAATATTTTTATAACTTCTTTCATATTATTTTGTATTTTTTTTTTCTCCATTTATAATTTCAGAATTATAAAATTTAGTAAAATATCTGTCAAGTGAATATTATAAAAAAGTGTTACCGAAATAAACTGAAAATCCGCAAATTGTGTTGAAATACGCGTTTTGTGGGCAGGCAATACACTAAACTCCGAAAAGATAATTCGAGAGAACAGTACACAAACACACAAACAAAATGTTCAACGCGAACTCTACATTTCAACGCAAAACGCCCTCAATTGTATACGTTTGTGTATCGAAGTGACGACCAGACGAGAGAAAAAATAATCTCCTGGCAAAATGCAACCAAACAAAGAAAAGAAAAACGTAATGAAATATTTAATTTGTATTTCTCATACATAATAATATTTGTCGTTTTGTTGTATATTTTTTAGTTATTATTTTGTTTTGTTGTCGCTTTGGTTTTTCTTTTTGTTCATTTTTTTACGTTTATCTCAAGTTTCCTTGTTTCCTAGTCTTTTGAATTTCTTCGTTTTCTTCTCGTGAGAAACAAGCCAAATAAATACTTTATCTTAATTTTGACTAATAATTGGATTTAGATCGAGTGCTCAAAGTAATAATTTCTGGAGAAAAAAATTCACAATAAAATCGATCGGTTGTTTTTCGATTCGAATTTGCGATTTTAGTGAAAAAGTAACGATTTTCACCTTAGGAAGTATTTTCTTCCCGTTTTAAATTTTGCCGAGTTTTCTTATCGTTTGTGTTTTTTTTACTGTAAATTTTGCGTTTGTTTAGTCTTTCTTTGGATTTATTAATTGACTTTTTTTTTTAATTTAATTTCTGTTATTTTTTGTTTCTATTCTTTTTTATTTATTTGAATTTATTTTATTAAATGAGGGTGTTTCAACACGGTTGGTTTTTCATTTGTTGTCACATGGGTGTTGCGGAGTTTGCGTTTTAATTGATTATAACACACGGTTTTCTGATTTTGTGGATTGATGAAAACTTGAAAACACCCACTGAAAACACCAATGATTTTTAGCAAAATAAAACAAAATGCATTTAGCTTTTCCAAAGGGAAAAACAATCACGATTTAATTAGTTCTGATTTAAAAATAAATTACTAGAAACTTATTTGATTTCTGTTTCATTGGTTTTTATCAGTTAAACTATGCTTTTACGAGTATGGTTAAAATATTTTAAAAAAGAATGTTATTTTATTTATTGATGAATAAATAATGTATTATTGTGAATTCCATAGCATTGTCATAGACAATTTGTTATTAGTAATTAATTTGTGGAGTTTTATTGTAGTGCAAGAATGAGATCGAATACGCTAAGCATAATTTCTTAAATTTTGATTTCGGAAAAAAAACTGTTAAATAAAATAACTAATGTTAAAACCCATCATTCTGATGTGACTATTAAGGCGCGGTTCTTATCATTCAATTCAGATCATCAATTGACCCATTTTACTGGATCTACAAAATCAAAACCATTGTTTTAGTTAAGTTGATCAACTTTTCAGTGGATAAAGATTGCTCTAAAGTTGAATTGTTGAGCTTAAACTTGTTTTTAACGTGCGAATTTTAGGTGACTGATTGTCTTCAATTATTCACAGCACGCGTAGATGTTTTAAAACTGAAGTAAAATAGTTTATCTGTTTATATTGAAACGTGTAAGCAAATCAATTAAGTTGTATGTATTTATTGTTGATCAACTAAAATCGGTCAGCTTACTTTAAATAATGAGAGCGCAACTGTGAAGTATCAGTAAATGTTAATAGGAACTATGAAGTCTTGTGAATTTTGTTAGTTAGGTATTTTGATATTGTTTCATTGAATTTAAAACAATTTCGTTGATTCAACTTGTCTCCGACTTCCATGTCAACCACATTGAAACGGCGTTGATTAGATCAAAATCTAAATTGTGAATATTGTTAATTGCCTTGACCCTTCCAGGGGCATGGGCGCGTCAACATTTCTTGAATTGCTACGCGTTGTAGACGTTTCGATTTCGATAGCACAATGTTTTCGGATGATGAAATTGTTAGCATGCACTTCCTATCCGAGCAGTCTTTTAACTAACAAGTTTGGTCTTTGGGATACTGTGGGAGCTCTAGTAGTATATCCATAAGTAGTTTTTATTAATGCGCCGACGATTGAACCTCTGTTTCTCTAGATTTCCCATCGTAGAGTAGCGACCGAGACCTCACGGCTACTGTGCGTGTTGGTTGATTAGTATAAGTGGTGGCTGAAGCACAACTTGCCAGAATCCAATTAGCGCAAATGCGCCGTTGTGTAACCACAAACTTATGCAAAATCGGTTATAGGAAGATGGTTGGATTAACTAGGGGATGCAAGGATGTCTAGATCCAACCAGAAGAGTTGAGGAAGTATAGCAGCTTCCCGATCTTCACCCCCGACACATACCGCAGGTTAGCAAGAAAGGCCTTATCCAATGCTCGACGTCTGGCCCTAGCAACGGTCGGGCATTCGCAAAGGAAGTGAGTGAGAGTTTCTTTCTCATCCTCGTTCCCGCAGCTGTATCAATGCGGATTATAAGGGATGCCAAGCCTGATTGCATGTTCTCCGATAGACAAATGTTCTGTAATGACCGCCGTGAGCCTGGCGATATCTCTACGGGACTCGGTCAAGAGCTCAGATGTTTTCCTTCTGTCATAGAAGGGTCATATCTTGCTTGATACGGCGCAAGTGGGCGGATTCCGCCATTCGGAATCCGCAACATTGTGTTACTGAGAGGAGATCTTGTACTTGTGCACGAGATCTTTCTAGGACGACCCTATATGTCCAGCTCGTCGGGTTTTTCGTTGCACTCAATGTCTCTATGACCAGGCACCCAGAGCAGGGTGATATTTACCCGTCTGCCAAGGCGAGTTAACTCTTCCCGACACCGCTCGACCAGTTTGGTGGAAGTACTCACCGAGTTCAGTGCTAGCGGCTTGGCTGAGCAAGTGTCGATGTTCTGATTATCTGGTATATCTCTGAGAGTGTGATATGCCTTCATAATTGCGAGCGTTTCCGCCTGGAAAATGCTGGCATAGTCCGGGAAGTGATAATTCTCCAAAATATTCAGTGTTTCAGGAAAGATTCCTGCACCGACGCCCGCCGCAGTCCATTTTCGACCCGTCGGTGAAAACCGTGATGTCATTCTTCCTTTTGTGGTTTCTGTAAGGCTTTGGAGTCTCCCTGATAAGATTTATATTGAAAAGTATCTAGTTGTGGTCCGAATACGGATACTCCCCATTTTTCAACCTTAAAGATATTGTTGTCTGTCAGGAGTGTGATATCTAGGACCTCTTCCCACTATGCGTTGTCAACAGAGCTTGAGAAAACGAAGTTTGTGGCGTTCCCCTTATTACACACTACGAGGTTAGTATTTAGAATTATGTCAAACAGGGACTCACCTCTATCGTTGATTTCTATGCTCCTCCACAAAGTGTGTCGTGCGCGTTGGTATCACATCCCACCAGCAGGTTGGCCTTCCTGGATGTGGTAAATGCCACGAGTTGCTCCAGCTCCTCTGGCGATGCTGGTCTTCCATTGGCCATGTAGGCGGAGGAGATGTAGAGTTCGCCATTCTCTGGAATCTCCGTTGTAGCTACTGTTAGATAAGACGTGCTCAAATTAGAAGAGAGTAAAGCGTTAATGGATTTTTTGGCTGAAATGCAAGTTTGTGGTTTACCTTGATCCAGGTTACTTTTGTTTTACGAGTAAAACAGATTGTACTGCTTGTCCATGAGTGTCTTGACAGATTCAGCATGAATCCATGGCTGCTGCACAAGGCCGATATCGATGTCTTTTGGAAAGACCAGCAGATTATATTAGGCACTTTTAGAGTGCTAATGTTAATCTGCACTACCTTCAACATCGCTATGGTGGTTGTCTACACCTTCGGAGTTAAATCGGAAAAACTTTACTTTGGCATACCGTTTGTCGAAGCGGAGTTTGAAATCAGCCTCAAGTGTTGGCATGCACTCTTCGTTGATGAGGAGCAGGAAGCATTGACTCTGCTTTTGGGGCTCCTCTGTCTTTATTACGCTCCAGTCGTGCATCGGAACTTTTGGTTTTTGCAGGCGTAGTCCCTGGAGAAGCTTTAGTCCCTCTATCGGCATGATAGGTAGCCAAATGTCAGCCCTAGGTTTCTTCGGGATGTCCTTGGCCGGGATCAGCTCGTTTTTCGAGCCCGTCCAGCCGCCGCTGATCTAAATGACGCATTGGCCCAGGAAATTCGTCGAGAACTCGTCCTCGCATTTGACTACTCGGTAGCCCCTCACCGTTTCCGATGAGTCAAATTGGTTAGTATATAGTCAAGGACCAAATCGGACAGCTTCGCCTCGATCTTGCCCACGCTTCTGTCGAGAGCTTACCACCGGTCAAGTATCTGTCGACCAGCGCAATCTGTAGGTGATTTCTGACTATCCCACTGTACGATTTGTTTGGCTTGCTGCCCGAATTGGTCCCTGGTTAGCGCTAGCGGCATAGCTTGCTTGGCAAACTCGACCTTCTTTGCGTCTTGGGTCCCCTCTCCTTGGGGCCTTTTCCGCTCTCTCTTGTCTCTCGTTGTTCTGGCTGTTGTTCTTTAGTAACCAGGCGGTCTTTGTACTCATCAACGACCGCCTGGTAGCTTTTCCTATCCTTCGCATCTTTTTCCTGAGCAGTACCGGCTACTTCATTCTTGGTGATCTTATCAAGAATGAATAGAACCTTCTGATACTGGCTCATCAGGATTGCTCCGGATGATTTCTTCTTACGATACGACCTGGTCTGTTCACTATGGCTGATGCCCTTGACCTCGGCCTTGGATGTAGACGGTTGTGGATTAAATTGGTTGATCGACACAGGAGTACTATGGCTGGTACTCACTGTGTCGCTGAGAATAATCGTCTCCTGGCTGGAGCCATGCAGTTCGCCTTTCGACGAAAAGCTAAAGATGGTCTCCTTGGACCAGTTGCTCTTGGGGTCCATGTCCCCCCGAGACCCGATTACGCGAGCCCCGGTGAGCACCAGTTCGGTCCAATAAGAATTGTTCGCAACGCCGCGTTCACACGCTCGTTACAATTTGCTGAACGACTCACGGACATAAACAAGGTGCCATACCGACTCCCACATTCCCGCTGCAGATGGCAATTCACCACCATGGAATGCTGGTCTCGACAGCCTACAAACAACCACCGATCGACCACCAACTGAATGCCCCTTCACTTGCACGCGACCACAATCGATTGCCGACCAGGATTGTGTATACGCTAATTTTCGCGTCGCGTACACCACTTGGGACGCGACCATGTAGGCATAAACGGATCACCGATGTTAGCTCTCTCTTTTGCGCCAACAGCGCCGTTCACTCGCGCAGCCTTAAACCACACCTGGGAATAATATTGTCGACTCACAAACAACCACAGCGGTTAACATCTCTTGCCTTGTGTATGGCAAAAAAAATTGTTCAAGTGTGTTCCTACTAGTAGTCCTGTGGATTCGCTGGGTTATGATGAATGTACACGGGTGCGTGTCCCACTTTAACAAATTGATATTTGTGTGCTAGCATCTATAAAACGAAAAACATTTTTCTTTTTCATTTTAAGCGAAGTGGTTTAAATTTAAAGAAAGGTTCAGGTCCAAAATTCACCAAATTCCACTGTGTGGCATCAAATGAGTGTATCATCGTTCTAATGTAGAAAGGGCGTAACTACCATTTTTTTTCGGAGTCAGTTTTTTTTGTCTTTTCGGGTAGATAACTCTCAAAAGAGGCTGTCATTGAAATTTTAATAAGGTATAACGAAAACGTAGCAAATTTAAAATAAATCTAAATTTTTAATGGGAGTGCATTTTGTAAGTGACCTACCAAAATCTACAAAAAAATGACGTTAGTTACGACCTTTCTCCATTAGAACGACGGTATAAAAATTAAATATTCTTTTTTATCTTAATTCATTTTGCGAAATTACTCGAAATTTTTTTTTTTTTTTCAAAATGAAAAATTATAATTATAAACAAACAATAAACATTAAAATATTACATGAATATGTCAATTCTAGGCTCACTTGAATGAAATCTTTCTCATCACTTCACTCCGGTTCAAGAAATCTGATAAAAAAATTGAACAAGGCATCTATATCCTTTATGGCAAAAGAAAAAACTACCAAGGTTTTAAACAAAGTATATTTTCGAGCCATTGTCTTGCATATGTTTTATGTGTCATTTTTCATCCCTATAAATATCCTGGTGATTGATTGTCTTTTTGTCTTTCTGTTTAATTTTGTGTGTCTTTTAACATCTTTAAATAGGGTTAAAATTCATATTAATGGGAAATTTGATTGATGTGGTTTCTATAATAATTGTTGTATCCGTTATGCAATGTAATGAAAAATCTGAAGATATTTTTATAAAAAGTAGAAATACTTATATAAAAATATCAAGATATTTTTTTTTATGAAAATATAGTATCAAGAAATTTGTATGTACTTATAAAATAATATCATGATCAAAATAATTTATATTGTTGTTTTATGATGATATGTCTTTAAAGGTTGGTTTTGTATTTAAATTTTTAACAATAATGTGTTTTCTCACTTGGGGATCAAAAAAAAATTTTTTTTAGTTTCTCTGAATGTTTAACATGCCCGTTTCTAGTTTTATGTATATGTGCGTTATTTGGGATTAATGTAATTATCAGTGTTGTACTGTGGCTTTACGTATGAATACTATAGAAAAGTTCAGTTGTTGCTGTTGACTTCTAATTTCACTCAATCCGATTATAATACGAATATCTATATATTCCATATTTAGGAAAATAAATACCTATATACTCGTATATACGAGTATATTAGATACGATTTTTTTCGTACTTCGAAATTAAGTTAAATTTTTTTTCCGAATAAAATTCAACCTTATCCAAATCAAATGAAATTTCCCATTTAAAATTGCATGTAGGGTTTTTAATTTTCAGCGCTTGATCTTTGAATTAATATAAAACAAATTGTCTATTGCTATGTCTTTATTTTGGAACATCAAATATCATCATCATTATTGGCGATCTAGCCCGCGTCGGGCCTTGGCCTCCTGGATACTGCTGATCCAACTATCTCGATCAAGCGACCGCACCCTCCAGTTCGACAATCGTAGAAGATTCCTGCAATGTGTATTCGTTAAGTCCTCCCATCGTACACAATTTCCTTGGACTTGTCCCTTAAGCATTCTTTTCGAGATTCTACCATCGTATTTCAGGACCCCGGCATTTTGAGATGGAAAGTTTTGCAGACGTTATATATTTTGGGCTGCTGAACACGAATCTATAGAAAAAGTGAATAACATATGTTTTAAAGAACACTAAATATGCTAAAATTTGATACCAAATTAAGCTCAGTACGTACAGAACTTTCCAAGAAGCAGCTCTTCAAAATTTGTTACAAAATCAAAAAATCTACAAATAAACTTATCTATTAGCTTGGTAGCTTAGCTTAGTAGTCCGGATGGCGCAACGGTTAGCACGTTCGCCTTCAACGCACTGGGCCCCGGTTCGATTCCGGGGATTTACGTGTCGGACTATGAGCCCACTCAGCTGTTAAATGAGCACCCATTATGGGGTTAATTACTCGGTTGAGCGTGTTGCTGATCACATACCTCTGCACCAAAAATCGATCTAGAAAATGAGATGATGCTAACTCATCTCGAGGCCGTGGTTCAAATTGGACTGTTGCGCCAGTTATTTATTTATTTATTAGCTTGGTGCAGATGATCGGATTCAGTAGTAAATTTTTGAACAGCTGTAACTTTTTATAAAGATAATTTTATTAATCGAAGGTACCAGCGGATGCGAAACACTTTTCCCAACGAGATATAATCGCATTTATTCCTGTTTCGTAGAAGTCCGAGTTACTGGTTCGAAGAAACTCCTCGGAAGGCATTGACAGTTGCTTCATTGTTAAACTGTTTTCCTGTCAAAAAGTGATCCAAATGTTTAAAGAAATGGTAATCTGTCGGCGAGAGGTCTGGTGAATATGGCGGGCGAGGAAGAGTCTCATAGCGCAACTCGTTCAATTTTTGGATCGTTGTTCTCGATACATGAGGTTGTGCGTTGTCATGGAGCAGTATAACTGCATCCCTGTTGACTAGCCTAGGTCGTTGAACTGTCAATTTCTGATGCATTTGGTCCAGTTGAGCGCAGTATTTCTCAGCATTGACGGTTTCGCCAGGTTGCAGGAACGAATAGTGGATAAATCCAGCTACAGACCACCAAACAGTCACCATTATTTTCTTAGGATGAAGGCTTGGTTTCGGCATGTGTCTTGGAGCTTCCTCGGCATCTAGCCATTGGGCCGATTGGCTACGATTATCGTATAGTATCCACTTTTCATCGCAGGTCACAGTTCGGCTCAAGAACGGTTCGTTTCTGTTGCGGGAGAGAAGAGAACTGGAAATCTCCTTTTTTTTATATATATATACAGGCGGGGGAATCTTCTATAAGATACCGATATCGGTATTTCAGATTTTTACTGACTAAACCCAACACGGTGGACAGTATTTACATCCAACTTGCGCGAACACCTGTGCCTCCCCCCTTGCCCTGTGGAACCACCTTTCGGTATTACTTCGCAGACCTGCAGACCTGCGCCTCTCCTCCCTTCGGAGCTCGATATGAATGTTGCACACTGCACGATTCACGGCGTCCTAGTTGCTCGTGGACAAGAGCATGTGCTCAACAAGGTTCTCCGGGCTGATTGTTGCGCCCAATTCCGCTTCTAGTGTTTCGCGGTTCCTAGCGAATCTTGGGCAGTGGAACAACACGTGCTTAGGATCCTCCTCTATTCCAGGACATCTCGGGCACTCCGCCGATTCGTCAATCTTGAACCGGTGCAGATACTGCCTGTAAGCGCCGTGACCAGTTAGGAATTGTGTCAGGTACCGTGTTTCCTATTCATCCAATTCGGGGGATGAGTGTGTAGGTCCAACGACCTGTTTGGGCTTCCTCCCAACGTACTTGCCATTTTCTTAGAGACTCGTTTCTTTCTCTTACTCTCCGTGCTTCCGGAACCCCCACTGGTTCCAAATGACGACTTTCATAGAGCCGGTTCATTTCGTCGGTTAGAATATCTATTGGAATCATTCCAGCAACTACGTAGGCAGCTTCATGGGATGTCGTTCGATAAGCGCAAAACACCCTCAACGCACTCCTTCGATAGACTGAGCTTATCTTTCGAATGTTACTTGCGTGAAGAAGCGCCCCAGACCACACCGGTGAAGCATACAATAGTACTGAGGTGATGACTCTAGACAATAAAAGCCTTCTACTCGGTCTCGGGCCCCCTATGTTAGGCATCATTCTTTCCAGTGCGACAGTTGCATTATCCGCTTTTTCACAAACGTATTTGAGATGCTCCCCGAAGGTCAGTTTTGAGTCGATCATTACTCCCAGGTACCTAATAGCTTTTTTGGAAGTGATGATGCTACTTCCGACTCTGATTTTCAAAGAGTTCCTCTTTCTGCGATTTCTAATGAGAACAGATTCCGTTTTCTGCTCTGCCAGCTCAAGTCCTACTTTTTCAAGCCACAGCTTAATTGTTATTGCCTCGCCGGCATACATTTCTGCGTAGTCCGAGTCCTTAGCTACCACAACTATCGCAATATCGTCAACATACCCGATTATTGTCACGCCCTTAGGCATCGGGAGGTTAAGAATGTCATTATACTCGTACATTATGTTCCATAATTCGGGCCCAAGAACCGATCCTTGTGGAACTCCTGATGACACGTTCTATTCCTTGGGTCCCTCACCTGTATCATACTGGAGGATACGATTTGAGAGGTATCTCTTTATTAGCTCGGCTAGGTAAGCCGGCGCGCCCATTTTATGGAGAGATGTGTGGATGTGTTCCCAATTGGCGGAATTGAAAGCGTTTTTCACGTCCAATGTCACCACGGCACAACATTGGTTCTCCCGCAATGCATCCTTTGCCAAGGTAATCACCGAGATAATCGCGTCAACCGTGGATCGGGCTTTGCGAAAGCCGAACTGTTGGTCTGAGAGGCCTCATTTTTCCTCCTCGGCCTGGGATAGCCTGTTGAGAATTATCCGTTCAAACATCTTTCCGGCAGTGTCCAAGAGACAGATTGGGCGGTATGAGTTTGGTTCCCCTGGCGGCTTATTCGGCTTGGGTATCAAAACCAATTTCTGTTTTTTTTTTCATATATTTGGGAAAGTTCATTCTTCCAGGCAGGCTCCAAATGTACCAATGAACTTCTCTGGCACAGTGCGAATTGCCACCTTCAACGCTTTATTGGGAATACCATCCGGGCCTGGTGGTTTTGAATCATCGATTTTAGAGGATACTTGTAAAAGCTCAGTTACCGTTATGGCCGGAAATTCGTCTCCATTCCCAACGTTGTGCTCCCTTGGTCGCACTTCGTGACGAGGAAACAAAACTGATATTATCCTCTTCAATAGAATGGGACATTCTATTTCGGGTGGTTTTTGACTATCTCCATTTGACACGCCATGTTTTACTCGGTAAGAGCATGCGGAACCCACTTGTCAAGCTTTTTCACTTTTCCAAGTTGTTGCAAGTGGCGGCAAACTGTCGAATGCTGTACGCCCAATTGCTCCGTCAGATCCCCTATGGTTTGGTGGGGGTCAGACTCCACTAATGGACTCAGCTTGTCGTTATCGATCGATGATCCTGGGTTTCTACGTGGCTCGTTTCGAAGGTTCCATATCTCGGAATCGAAATTTTTCCAACCACCGCTGAGTGGTTCGTTCGTTAACCGTATCCAGGTCCAAATGCCTTGTTGATATTCCTCGTTGCTTGTGTTGCGTTGTGCTCTAGATTAAATTCGTAAAGGAAAAATAGTCGTTTTTCACTCGCTTCCATGTTTTTTTTTTAACTGATCACCATGAAGTGTAAAACCGAAATGACTCCATAAGCCAAGGTAGCAGGACTTATACTTCAATATGTCATATCACTAGGGTGGCAGTTTAATACATAAGAATTGCAGCCAACTTCATGTCATTGCAAAATCCGACATTTCATCTGCACCATATATACAATACATATAATAAATCTGTAAATTTTGTGTATCTGTACATTCGAGATATTTTGAAAAAACTTGTCTGGGGTATAGTTGTCGAGTAACAAAACACATTAAAATGGTTTTTGAAATTTTTGTCTGTTGGGGCATCACATGAAAAGCACTAAATCGATTGAAATACTTTTTTTTTCGAAAAAATATTGCTTAATTTTCAGTATTATTTAGTTTTTATTTCACTGAAATCGGTTCTATCGATCAAAAGATATGCAGATTTGAAGGTTTTCAAAATATCAATATTATCATCAAAGCCACAGTTCCCGGTGGGAAACGGCAATTGTAAAACTCACCTCACCTCTTTCAAATCTGCTGGCACTGATGGTATCATTCCGGCGGACCTGCAACATGTACTGGACGTAATAAACCCGTGGATTGAATCGATCTTCAAAGCCTGTCTAGAATTAGTATATATTCCTCGTATATGGATGGAAGTTAAAGTGGTATTTATCCTAAAAGCGGGTAAAAGTTCTCACGCGCGCCCGAAAGACCTCCGACCCATTAGCCTTTCATCAGTATTGCTGAAGGTGTTGGAGCGTTTGATCGACACACACTTGCGGTGCACTATTCCATCGCATCTTCTATCCACTTCTCAGCACGCCTATTGGAAAGGACGATCAGTGGACACTGCTTTGCACTCCTTGGTAGGCTACATCGAAAGGTCATTCGCATACAAGGAGTACACGTTGGTTGCCTTTCTCGATATCGAGAGGGCTTTCAACAATGTAAAACCTGAGGCTATTATCGATTCCCTTTTAACTCTGTGCGGTGATGACTCGCTTTGCAAGTTAATTCACCTAATGCTTGCGTCTCGGGTGGTATCCTCTAGTCTCGGTGCATCATCTCTACGCAGGTATGTAAGCAGGGGTACCCCTCAAGGTAGTGTTCTCTCTCCCCTTCTATGGCATCTTGTGGTCAATAGGCTGCTTCTAAGCCTGGAAGGTTTGGGATGCAAAGTTATCGCTTATGCAGACGATATTGCTATTGCAATCTCGGGAAAGTTTCCCTGTGTCCTGAGCGACTTAATGCAGAATGCCCTATCTCTCCTGGCGAACTGGGCTAGCGAGGTTGGTGTTGGAGTAAATCCGCAAAAAACTGAGCTTGTTCTCTTTACTAAGGGACACGCTGTACCCTCTTTTGAACCACCATTAATGGAGGGCACAAGGCTTGTACTCACTGAGAAACCCAAATTCTTTGGTCTCATCTTGGATAGATAGCGTGTGACTAAGGCAACTGTTGCACTATATTCGTGCAGGAAGGCTATAGGCAAAAAATGGAGCTTACATCCAAAAGTGGTCTACTGGCTATATGTATCAGTACTGCGTCCCATGTTAATGCATGGGATCATCGTTTGGTGGACGGCACTTAGCATCATGTCGTACAGAACTCTGTTGGAGAAGGTTCAAAGACTGGCATTTGTTGCCATCACAGGGGCTCTAAGGACAACACCGACTGCTGCTTTAGGAGTGTTATTAAATTTACTTCCTTTAGACATTTTCGCTGAGCAGATGGCTGCAAATACGGCTGTTCGCTTCCGGGAAACCGGTCAGTGGACCGCATCAATCGCAGGTCACTCGGCAGTGCTGAGAAACTTTGAGATTCCCGGAATGACGGTCTACATCTCTCCGAAACTCCTGTTCGATAAGTCCTTTACAAGCCTGATCCCATCGAGAAATGAGTGGTCTGAAAGCGCTTTTTTGGAATCTAATGCCATTAGCCTTTTTACTGACGGATCTAAGACTTAGGGAGGCGTTGGGGCTGGATTGGATTCGGAGAAATTTAATATTGGTTTGTCGTTCCGCCTTCCGGAATACAGTAGCATTTTTCAGGCGGAGGTTGTAGCAATTTCCGAGGCGCTAGTCTGGCTTGCGCACAATGTTGTATCCACTAGGGATATTGTAATCTTCACGGACAGTCACTTAAAGCGCTTAGCTCCGTCCTGGTTACATCAAAGACGGTATTGGACTGCCGTGACTCTCTCAGGGTGATGGGTAGCTTTTTTAACTTAACTCTGTGCTGGGTACCGGGCCATAGTGGCATATCTGGGAACTGCAAAGCTGACGAACTGGCTCGGGCGGGAACGACTAACGAGATCAGGGAGTGGTGGCGTAGAACAGGGATGCCTCTAGCAGCTTGCAAAATGATTACCCATAATGTGGCGTATGACAGAGCCAGCGCCAGATGGAGTAGTGGATCCACATGTCATGCAACTAGGCAATTATGGCCTAAGCTGGATCCAATCCGATCCTACGGGATGCTGATGCTGAGCAGACGGCATTTGAGAAATGTGGTGGGGCTCATCACTGGACACTGTTTGATCGGGGAGCATGCTAGAAGACTTCGACTCCCGCACAATGATTACTGTAGGAGCTGCGGGGACGTAGAGGAGGAGGAAAGCTGTCATCACCTTCTCCTCACTTGCCCTGTTTGGCGGAACGTAGGAGAGATATCCTTGGGTCCTACTTTTTTGTCGATCTGGACGACCTAAAGGCAGTTAGTGTCTATCTGTCTTCTTCATCGTTTCATTTCCAGCTCTGGCTGGTTTAACGATTGAGATAAGCTCAGGTATGCTGTACCTAGGGGGTATCACAACGGACCCAGTGGTGGTCTATGTGCGCCTTTCTCTTCTAGGCAACCCATCTAACCTAACCTAACCTAAAACCCACCTCATTAGCTTTAGCACAAAACTCCACCGATTTGTGTTTAAGGACTCATGTGAAATAATGAAAATTATCCGTAACTCCCAATCGAATGAATCTGAAAAGCTAGCTACTTGAAATTTTTCTCAAATGTTTGTGGTAGGATCTAATTGGTTGGTATAGAAAATGCGCAGGATCCAACCAATGGAACACCCACCTCCCTTACCTATGTGAAATAATTAAAAGTATTTATAACTCCCGATTCTCGGCCTTGAACAGCAATTTCGATTGAATATGCAGAAAAAAAAAATTAAATCTCACCTCTCTCTCACCACATTAGCTTAGCGTAGAACTCCACCGATTTGTGTTTAACGACTCATGTGGTGAAATATCGGTTTGCCACAAAGCTTTTGGTAATTTTTTTTCACCATAAGGTGAAACAACAACAATTTTGAACAAGTAACCCTGTTCAAAATTTTAGAATTGTTTTTAGCAATTGAAATACCATTGGAATAAAGAAAAATTCCTAAACAATAAAAATATTTACATTTAAATAACCGCCCAAAAGTTAGCTAAAGAAACGTTATTTTGCCAATAAAAAAAATTCTCTGCCGAATTTTTGTTGGCAAATCCAGGAATCGTGTTCAGCACCCCGAAAAACATAAAGGTACACAAAAATCAAGAGGTTTGCAAAATTTTCTATCTCGGCCGCTTATATATTCCAGCAATCTTAGACTATCGTTCGACATGGCCTGGAAATTGCAGTTTCCGAAATTTGACGATTTTCCCCAAACAATTCATACAACTCATGGGTTTTTTTGTTGGCATTCTCATATAAATTGGCACAATTTCACAAATTACGCAAGTGGTGTTCATTTCTGGTCAAATCGCCACATACATATTTGCGCTTCCTGCGTCTTATTGAATTCTGGATCATCATTCCTGAAAATATCAACTTTTGTTCTCGGCTTAATTTTGCGAAGTTGTCAAACGTCGAGCGAGACTTAAAATAAATGTACTCATGTACTCGTACATACAAGAATTTATGTAGAAATCGAACATTTTTTGATTTGTTAGAAAGTTACACGTGTCTATCTTTTAACATCATGTAAAATCAGATACCCAATCACCAAAACGTAAACGAATGCCAGGAAGTCTATTCAAAACCGTAAAATTACTTAAAATTATAAATGTATATAGACATGCTTTCGATGTGATGATCAGTTTAAAGTCAGATTTTCGGCATGTTTCCCAAAGTCGATATTTCAATTTATGTGATAACATCTTTACAAGTTATTTAACTTCCATCCTTCCGTTTACTATTATCTGTTTAATTTCTGAAAAATGCATTAGTCAAAAATCTAGTTGTAATTATTTGTCATTTTCAAAGGTTGGTCATTGGAACGGGCATCTCTATAAATAATCTAAACCATTGGCCGGCCTGGATAACTGACATTTTAAATATGTTATACATATGTAATAATACTGATTTGGTATCTTACGGAGCACGGCGTAAACGTCTATCCTAATTTTTTTCTCTAAAGTCCAGGCTTTTACACATTGTGTATTAATTGCGTTTAACGATTTTAGATTAAAGGCAATTATTGCAGCTAGTGAACAGTTTAAATGGGAGCATGTGATGGGTGCACTGTCAGAAAAATTACATTCATTTTATATGTATTGCATACGGAAGAGTTGACATTCGGTTAGGTTAAACACGCTGCAGCGCAGAACACAGCACACATAGACCATTATCAATTGCCGTCTCAAAACCATGAGAGTCTCGTCGTTGAACCATCCGGAACTGTCAATGAAGGGAAGTAGATGACCAGGTCCATGAATTAGAAGGAGTCTTTTCTTCTTTCGGTTAAAGCAGGGCAAGTGTACAGGAAGAAGGGGGGGGGGGGGGGGGGGTATAGTTCCCTCGTGTTCTCACAGCTTCTGCAATAATCATTGTGTGGAAGCTTCAATCGCTTGGTATGCTCGCCTATCAGGCAATGTCCCGTTATAATCCCCACGACCTTCATGAAGTGCCGCCTCTCCAGTACCAGCTGCCATAAGGAGCGCTTAGGATGGAAGGTTGGTCAAATCTGTCTTGCGATTTTGCAAGTACTACTTTTTACATGCTTCCGTGGGTATATTAACAGTTCGAAAGCACCCCTATCCACGCTGGTCGTGCCTTTCCGAGCCAGCTCGTTCGCCTTACAATTACCGCTGAAATCACTTTGTCCTTAGTGGTTGTGGGATACCTCACTTCGGTTTTCGAAGTGGCGATCGCCGCATCCAGGATTTTAACAACAGCCTGACTATCGGTGTAGATTACAATATTCTTTCCAGACACGATATTACAGACTTCCGACTCTCAAGTACTACTTATGGCCCACTCTTGCTGCGATGGTATTAGGCTAGTATGGCCTCTGTCGAGAGATATATAGTCCATTTCTCTTGAAATAGGCAGACCAGTCAATATAGCAGAGTGGCCTGTAGTAGACTCTGTGCATCGTCCTGTCTCTCGAAGACTATGGGCCGTAAATGCATAAATCTGCTCTGCTCAGCCAGTATGTCCAAGGAAAGCAGATTAAGCATCATGTCAGGAACCGCAGTCGGTGTTGTCTTGATAGCACCAGTGATAGTTATACATGCTCAGTTGCCTTAACCCCTTGTGGGGCATAGTGCGTCAACTGTTCCATGTGGCCTACGCCCCACACCGCAGGGGGGAGACATCACAAACATCCATAGCCGCGAACGTCGTCGTGGGCGGGATTCGAACCCGAAACGTCAGTAGTCTGACATGAGACTGATGCCTCTATGCACTGAGCTACCGGTCGCCCCAGCTGGCTGGCATGACAAGGGGAGTAGTGCCTCTTTGAGACACTCGCTAAATTTGCACCAGTCGGTTCTTTTACGATTTCTGAAGACCGTGTTTTCACTCTTACACTTTGTGTAGTGCGAACTGCAGTAATGGCTGATCAGAGATGGACATTCAAAAGTACATATTTTTACCTAAATTTTTTTTTTGCAAAAAAAAAACAATAGAAGGGTACCCGCTCGGGACTTAAAAACCATTTCTCCGGAAGAAGATTTCCATATAAACGTCTTTGCTGAAGCTTAGGTCAACACAGTAAGGTTCAGTGGATAATAAGGATGAACTCTTAACTTAACGGGGCGACCGGTAGCGCAGTATGTTGAGTCATCAGCCTCATGTTTGACTACCGGCGTCTCGGGCTCGAATCTCGTCCGCGACAATGTTCGTGACCATGGATGTCCAGGAGGTGCATGCTGGCAACTGCATTCTCCGAAACAAATTTATGCCAATGAAACGTCAACTGGGCCACATGGTACAGTTGACGCGCTATGCCCCACAAGGAGTTAGGGCAATTGAATAAGCTTAAGTCTTTAACACAAGGTTCAGTGGATGATAAGGATGAACTCTTAACTGGCAGGTTCATCTGCAGTCGTGTTTTCTATCAATGCCACGGTAACATGACAACTCAGCACAGGAGGCTTGGTTCTTCGTTGACAGATTTAGTATCACAAATTGCTCCAACCAGCGTCGACGCCCTTTGACCGACCGTTGTAAGATGTACTCTAATAGCATTGGTAGCTGCTGATTCTTTGATAAAGATATGCTACGGAGGCAGTCCTGCGTCGTAGACAGCTTTTATGTAGTAGAGGAAGGGAATATGAAGTCGGCACAAATTTAATTTTTTTTTATATGCGCTCGGGGTAGGATGTTAATCCCTCACTTCTTAAATGAAAATCAATTCTCAATGCTTAGACCATTCTCATTTGCCCTAACCTCTAGTGGGATATAGCGCGTCAACTATTCCATGTGGCTTACCTCGTTTCGTTTCGTTGGCATAAACCATTTGAGACGAAGCGCGTTGCCAGCATGCGCCTCCTGCTCTTATTTAGCCGCCTACCTGCGACAAGACGGGAGATGTTGTGGCTTATTATTACGCCCCGCACCAAAGGGGGAAGGCAACATAAACCTCCATGCCCACCATCGCTATAGATGGGACCCGTAACAACCGTAGTGAGACTAAAAAAACTGCCGCCTCTACGCACTGAACTGCCGGTCGCCCCACAGATAATGATGATGAGTAAGTGATGAAATATATTATGAGTTTCATCAATAAAATCAGGAGATAAGATAATGATGATGAGTAAGTGATGAAATATATTATGAGTTTCATCAATAAAATCAGGAGGTTTGTCATAATCACAAACTCTTCGTGATTGAAGCTTTAAAAACCTTGATGAGTTTAAGAGTTCAAATTTACCAAGAAACTTACTTGGCTGGGGTACGTCAAACAGTGCAAGAGTTCAACCAATTTTTGACTGGGAGGAGTAGCGGTGGTAGAAAAATTAAATAGTCATTGTATAATTTGAATGTACATAAGTGACGTTCGTTCAGGCACTCATTATAAGGTCATTGATAATATGCATCGTCATCACATGGTTAGGACTTATAGTAGCAGCAGCCCTAGCACTACCATATGATATTTGATCAAGAGGTCATCCATGTAAAACGTCGAATCTCCTATCTAATTAAACAATACGTTAGAATTTAAAAATCATAAGGCATCCTTAATGTGTCTCGTGACTAACGATTCCACACGCTTATTCGATTGTTCATTTCGGTGTTATTGACTAGACAAAATCACGCGGACCCCACATTCGGCGTTGAATATTTGCAAGCTTTTTTGACTATTTTCCACTGTATATTTTCACTGACGAGGTTTTGGTAACCGTAAGGTAAATTCAGGCTACCTGAAGGTGAAATCTAAAAGGATTTCGGTTTTACGTCTTGTTACTAACAGTACCATGAGCTTATTTGTTGCCAATTTCGATTTCATTGACTGGTTAAAATCACAACGACCTCACTTTGAGCGCCAAATATTGGTCGACCGGTTGATGTCATGGATGAATTGGTGCTTTTCCACAAAGGAAAGGACAGTGAATTAAAGCCCAACCTTAAGAAGTACGTAAAGACATTTCGGTATGCATATTCCTATTTTACCGAGCGACGCGTCTTGTCTGATAGTGGTTCTACGGCTGTAGCGAATAGAGCGAGTGCTTTGGTGCGTTATACTGAGGGTAACGAACTGGAGTGTACGTACGAGCGTGCAACCGGAGTACGAAATCCTCTCAATTTAAAACCCATGCGAACCAGTATGCGTTGCCCGGATAACTAAGGATGTTCCTTCTATTAGTTGAACAGGACGCTAAAATAGGGTCCTGTTTTGGTAATTCCTTCGGTTTGCTACCATGTTCGGATATGAAGACCACGTTAACTCTCTTCCATACTTCTTCAAGGAAACATTGCTAATCATCGAGCCATACTATACACTCCGTTATTTAGTTTTTGGAATTCAGAGGATCTATACTATACAATGCGTCTGGATAAAAAAGACTTAAGGTCAGGACAAGGTAATGACTGTCTTTGAACAAGTTTCGAAAAAGAAGCCATCAATCTTGACAAATTTAAAAAAAAAAAAAATACGCATCGTCTGGGTTGATGAATCTAAACTCCACTTTTTGGGCTCTTAAGAGCCATTCCATCTGATCAGTCTAGGAATCAAATCCCCTGATTCCCAGTCATCTTACTATAAATTTCAAATATTTTGATTCCAAATATTTTCTGCTCCGGATCGAATCCGTTCGCCTCAAATGAAAAATCCAACGCATTCTAGCTAGCAATTAATGCCAGAAAATGTATCTTATTTCGTATTTTTCTATTTCCTGATATATTTTTTGGACACTTTTCCCCAATGTCTTACCGACAAATCCTCAACTTCAATAGCAGGCACTCCGTACGCTTGTCACTGCTCCCCCGGCGCAGTTGTTGCTCGTTTATATTTTTAGCAATAGCCAGGAGCGCAACAACTGCCATGCCGCTGCGACAAGACGACAACGTCAACGTTTGAACTCTATTTCAGACGGCGATTTTCTCGATTATTTCGAAGCGCATTAAGGACGTGAAGATGTCGTCTTCATTCTCGACATATTACGGCCGTAAATCTTTTTTCCCACCATCGTTTATAGTGTGTGCCCACTTCATTTTCAGAATCCGGCGGTGGACACTTTCATCACCGCTCGACCAAACAACCGGAGAGGAAGGATGCCGCCGTGTATGTTCTTCTTTACATTTGAGAAGAAGACGCGCCAGCCGATGTAAAAGAATTCCACCGAAAGAGGATCGAGGAGATTTTGGGGTTGCTGGGGGGTAATCTTTGTACTCTGAAAAAAGACGACGAACCTTTCTTCGTGTATCTAAAATTAAATTAATTTTTTGTCGTCATAGAGTCGTCGTTGAATCTCGCATAGTTGCTGCCTGCTATGTTGAAGTCTTGTGCGTGTTTCTCAGTTTTAATTAATTTTATAGAATTTTCCACGGGTCTGACAATGATCGTCGCGATAGCATGGTGACTGGGGGAGCGGGAATTCGGTGGGTACGGCAAGCGATCAGCTGCGCTGCGTCGAAAAAGGGGGTATGAACATGAACAACGATCGTCATGACGATGGCACTTTAGAGAATATTTGTCATTGTTGATCGCCCAAAGCCTTGTTCTTTCGAAATCTCCATTAAAATGGCTAAAAATATCGCAAAAAAAAAATTAAAAAAGAAGGCTCGAAGAAAAAGAACAACTAAGAAGTTAATTATTCACCTAAAGTTTGGTTGGGCGTAAAGAGATTTCAATGGGCTCGGATCGGATTGGAATTTCCTCGGAGTTTTTTGACACCCGACACGTCGGTTCTGCATGTTATCGGCTTGGGCAAGATTCTTCAACTGTATCCATAGTTTCTTTACTAGGAGAGTTCTTTTTCGTTATTTCATTTTTGGGGAAGTTGATGAAATGTGTAAAATGTCATTTATCTTTAGCCAGAATGTGTCTTTTTTTTTATTCTGGTGGTCGCAGTCATCCATCTATCGAGAAGATTTTTTTTCGACGATATTTTTAGGAAATTTACTACACATATATGTGGAGCGTATTCGGGTGCTTTGTCATTTTTGTAAGAAAATAAGAGGGAAATCAAGACAAGGACTATTAAAAATTGAATTTATATGCGCGTGTGACATGTATTTTGGAGAGTGTGATTGGTGTAATTTAAGCTATATCCGGGTGACAAAGGTAGATGTGAAAAAGTCTTAAAATAGAAAAGAAATGATGTCATTGGGGATCAAAAGATATACATACTTTCTATTTTGCTCAAGAAATTATGGGCATCGATAAGGATTTTGTTGAATATATGGGATAAAATCCTATTTTTTAATTTGAATTATTAAAGACAGCAATGGTGTTTCATGGTAAAACAGTGAACTTTTTGACAAGCGGACTTTTAAACCCACCCAACGTACTAGCGATTGAGACACTTACCGAACCACGCTGTCAGAATACAATAATAAGACTTGCCAAATGTCGTAGTTGGCATCGATAGTTCACTGATAACTAAAGGTAGGAGCGAAACATCGCAAAATGAGTTATAGTCGTCACATTTTCGAAAAAAAAAATTAAAAATTTAGAGATCATATCGGCGGGCTCATCAACTCTCCGGCTTATCGACTGATGGATTTAACATCAAATGTAGATTTTCACACGGTCTTCTTCTTGAGTCCGACTGATCAACCCATCGTGTCCAAATCTCAGTTTAAGTCTATGCTAAAATAATTCCAAAAGCAAATGAGTCGGTGAGTTGATGAGTCGAAGTTCGGGCTAATTTTCTATATTCGCGCTAGAAAATTCGATGGATGATTTCAGTCTTCGCCGATTGAAAGGTTTAATTAAGAAAAAAAAAGTATTAAACTCCTCTCCAGTGAAAAATTGCATTGATAACATAAAAAAATGATTTGGTGAGTCGGTGAGTAACTCACGGACTCATCCGTGTGAAAGCGCTGATCTAACTCTGCACATTTCGTAAGCTTTCGAGCCCATGCTGTGTGGTTTCGCCGTCTGAAAACAGCCTTAGACAAATTAGATACCCTAGTTGTTTGTATATTTATTTATTTATTTAGTAAGAAATACTGAACAGGAGTTGGTTCCAAAAATACAGTATGTTAATATGACAAGAAAATTGGAGTAAACAGAAAAAAAAGAATTAATATAAAAGCAGAAGAAACATGAAATAAAAGGTTAAGGAAAATAATGTAAATTAGAAGTAATAATTAAGAAAATTCAAAAAAATACAACAAAAAAGAAGAAATTAAATGTTAGTTATGTATATAGTATAGCTCTCTTGTGCTCTTGGTGGACCATTACAAAAAGGTCGATTTGAAAACAATTTATAGGCAAGACGTAAGAGTCGCTCTGCATTAAGCTTCTGATGCACGAGACGCGTAAACGCGACGCACGTGTCAAATCGACGATCCCCGTCCCTTGCAAAGAGCAAACGAGTACACGACAACGCGTAACTTGTTAGCTGACGGCGGGTACTTATTCGCCGTTACGTCAGAAACGGATAAAAAGTAAAATACAATAAATAACTGGCGCAACAGTCCAGTCTGAACGAGATGAGTTAGCATCATCTCATTTTCCAGATCGTTACAGTTTGTCTTGTGCAGAGGTGTGTGATCAGCAACACGCTCAACCGAGCTATTTACCCCGTAAATGGGTACTTATTTAACAGCTGAGTGGGCTCGTAGTCCGACACGTAATTCCCCTTTTTTTATTGAAAACAACTGCACTCAGTAGGAATCGAACTGGGGCCCAGTGCGTAGAAGGCGAACGTGCTAAACATTGTGGCATCCAGACTAAAACAAAAACGCGGAAACATTGCACACGTCGTTGTGTTTATACGAGGTGCGTTTACGATCAGACAGCATATGTGCGAGTACTGACATCTCTTTTTTCATGTGTTTGTTGTTAGATTTGTTGACTCATCAATGGCGGATGAGTACCCGTCGGGACCAATCATCAGCTAACAAGTTAAGCGTTGTCGTAAACCCGCTTGCTGTTTACACGGGACTGGTATCGTGGATTTGACGCGCCCGACGGGTTTACGTCTTGTGTACTAGAACTTTTAAGCTTCTCATACACGAGACGGGTAAATATCACACAATTGCCATTTTTGGTGTCACCAAATTTACAATACTTGTCGTCTGTATTCAACACATAGGGTATGTACAAATTTTTTGACCACACCGTCTGGTTACGCGGTTCAGGTAAATACGTTTCTTGTGTAAATACTGAATATTGTTTACTCTTAATGCGTTTATTTTACGCGTTACGCTTTTTAGCGTGTTGGAATCGTATTTGACAGTGCAAAATCAACTGACTAGATTTTAATTTTGACTTGCAGACATTTGCAAATTTAAGTTTCGTTTTGTATCTTAATCTAAAACTTGGATACATTATAACAAAAATCAATAAACCAACCTCAAAACCATGCTAATGGCTAAGTTCATGACACACAGCGGTTGGCATACTGTTGCGATGGATGCTCTTAGAATTCGTCTAACCTCTGCCGAAGGTATCGAAGAAGGCGGTAACATGAGTATTCTGAATCAAATTTCTGACATGTAAATCTGCTTGTGATCAGATTACATGATCACGGAGGTTTGCTTTGGCAAAACATTTTCAGCCCTCATCCCTGACCACACTGAATGGAGAAAACGGCACTCCCTGTCGGGACTTTTGATGTATTAAGTGGTTCACCGATAGGTCTAAAACAGAACAGGGTGTTAGCGCAAGTGTCTTTGAACCGAACACCAGGATTTCGATAGCAGGCATTTGCAATGGGAATCTCGCCCAGCGTCTTCCAAGCTAAAATCCACACCATTAAGACCTGCGTCAGGGTGATTTTGGAAAAGGTCTTCGCGGCGCTCACATTGCTATCTACTCAGGCAGCCAAGCAATTGGTGTTACAAAATCCTCAACTGTTGGCGACCAACAACCGAGTTTTCCTGTGATGGGCTTGAGGCCATCAGGCCATTGAACGAACGTGGCTACGAATGAACTTTCTAGACAAGGATTATCCCATTGTTTTCATGGACCAGAGCCATACTGTGTCATGGGACTGGCGTTGGCCAAATTGCGGATCAGCCATTGGTCTGCACTATTACGTCAGCAGTGCTATAATAACCTCCCAGGGCTGCGTCAATCGAAGCAGCTGATAACGCCCTTCAAATATGAGGGCACTATTCTAATGAGTAGAGCTCATCTAAGACATCTAGTAGGGTACTTATCGGGCCATCATCTGGTCAGATATCGCCTGAACAAGATGGGTCCGTCCAGCGAGACTGAATGCCATCTCTGCCTATAGGACGTGGAAACGACGAAACACATCTTGCGCGAATGCCCCGCCATCGCGCCTTGTAAGATGTCATTCCTAGTGTAAGCTACTATCAGCTCTGCAGATTTCAGTTTTATTGGACTATACGGCACAATAGACGTCTTATGGTCGCAGTGCCTACACGCTGGCTCAGTAGGCCGCTGTATTATCTATCCATCTTCTAATGGACACAAACATGCTGTGTTATGTTAATTGCCTTGACCCCACCAGGGGCATGGGCGCGTCAACATCTTTAGCATTTATATGCCTTGTAGACGTGTCGATAGCATATCTACTTCTCAGAAGTTCAGTTGCTAGCATGTATATGTTTATACTGAGAAGCTCAGAGCACTGTGCGAGTTTTATTAGGACCCACAGGCAGTTGTTGATCGCGCCGAGACTTGAACTCCGAGCTCTAGATTAATATCGTAGAGCGGTGACCGAACGACCACGGCCACCGGGCGATATGCTATATATGTACATATGCTGACAGTTCAGAAATAATACTCACGCTGTCTTATTCAAACGAGATGGTCATAGAAATAATAATAAGGGCATTCGCAGAGCAGATGGAAAAAATTTTCCTCCTTCTCCTCCTCCTCGCTGCTCCTGCAATAATCATTAAAAGGAAGCCTCCTAGCATGTTCACCGATAAGGCAATGTTTCGTAATGGAGCCGACCACGGAGCTGGGCTGGTATTTGGTCAGCGACAGCTGTTTAACCATTTGTCTGATATCCAGCCTTAGCTAGATAAGCTTGGCATTATAACATGTAGCGCCATTGGATTCCCTGACCAATTTTACCAGGGAAATCGATTTGGCGATATGTTGCTACCCTCCGAACGAGCTCGTCAGCCCTGCAATTACCACTAAAGCCATGGTGGCCAGGTATCATCCCGTACAGCGTAATATCAAAATAGTCGTTCACCTCCGCTAGCCGCGCCCTGCACTGCGATAGGATTTTCGACGTGCAAAATACGGATATGAGAGATTTTACTGCAGCTTGGCTATCGATAAAGATAGTGATTTTTGTCATGGAGATTGCGTGAAGACTCAGCCAAGCCACCGCTTCCTTAATCGCAATAATTTCCGCCTGGAAGACGCTACAGTATTCCGGTAGCCGTAAAGAAAGGTGAATATCGAGCTTTTCTCAGTGTACTCAGAAGCACCCACACCTTCGGCAGTCTTAGAATCATTCGTGTAAATTTTTAGCGTGGACAATAGAGGCGGAGCACCCCCTTCCCCCCACAAACTCCATGATGGAATCAACTTTCCTTAATCGCAATAATTTCCGCCTGGAAGACGCTACAGTACCTATTCCGTTAGCCGGAAAGAAAGGTGAATATCGAGCTCTTCTCAGTGTACTCAGAAGCACCCACGCCTTCGGCAGTTTTAGAACCATCCGTGTAAATTTTTAGCGTGTGCGATTGTGCCCCCTCCCCCCCTCCATTTCCCACAGACTCAATGGTGGAATCAAGTTTGTATAGTTCTTACTGAACCAACGCTCTGAGATGTAATCTATTGACCCAGGAATATCTCCATTGGTCAAGAGGTTAGAGTGACCGATATCTAAAGGTTGCCACTTTTAGGTCTCCAATTCAGCTTCTTATCTAGTACGAGTATGAGACCAAGGAAGCTTGCACTTCCCGCAAGCGCAAGTCTAATCCCCTCTAATAAGATAGGAGGCACCACTGGCGGAATATTGCGTTTCCTTGTAAATAGGATTATATTTGTCTTACTGAGGTTAACGCCTAAAGCCGCGATTTCGAATACACCAGAATGAGGAACAGGAACAGAATTCAGTACATTTGTGGCATAATTTTGCCCCTGTCGCTATAGCGACGAAAATAACAGCAGAATCGACGACGGAGAATTGTTGTATTGGCGACAGAGCAAAAAGAATGCAATTATGCGTTGTTTCTGGTGCTATCGTCAAAACAACCATTTTCGTTCGTCGATTCTGTGGTTATTTTTGTCGCTATAGTGACAGGAATAGAATTATGTCACAAATGTACTGAATTCTGTTCCTAATTCTGGTGTATGCGAGATCGCGGCTTAAGCCACGTCTATTAGTCCAGTTTGTCAGCAGAGATAGCGTATTCTGCGTTACCTCGCTAAGTGTACACGGGAACTTACCAGACACAGCAATCGAGACATCATCGACATAGGCTGTCACGTTGCATTCCAGATCTATCAGAAGTCTGTTGCCCACAATGTTTCAAAGAAGCGCCGAAAGCACCCCGCCTTGAGGAGTACCTCTAGAGACACTTCGCCAAACTATCGAGGTCCCTAATTTGTAAACACCCTAGACATCTTGTTAATGATTTTGACCAAAGAACTGTTGGCATCTAGTCCTGTGACAACGCCGATAATCCGGCTTTACCTAGTTGAAGGCACCTTTTATGTCTAAGAAGGTAATTATGGTATATTTGCCGTAGCTAAGTGATGTCTCTACGTAACTCTCTATGGAATATAGAGCTGTATCTACAGATCTGCTGTTGGTATAGGCATGTTGCAATACCGCGAAAGAACTTTTTGGTATCGTGTTACGTATGTATACATCAGACGTTTCAATAGCATATCTACTTTTCGGACGTGCAGTTACTAGCATGCGCCTCCTATCCGCGCCGTCTTTATACTGACGACCTCGAAGAACAGTGGGAGATCTATTAGTACCGACAAGCAGTTTTTGTTCGCGCCGAGGATCGAACCTCCATTCTCTAGATCGTAGAGCTGTGACCCAACGAACACGGCCACCGAGCGCGGCAGAAGATATTAGATGAGATTAAATCTTTTGTGTGGCTAGGTACATGGGAATGCCAAGATCATATAGGAATCAACCGAAAGGTTTCAGCCTCTATAACTATTATTTCGAAATTTCAGTATACGGAGCCAGCCATCTCCCGACTGCTTGAACAGCAGTCGGCCGAGATCGTTCAGCCCTTTCAACTTACATCTACAGGTAAGCGAGGGCTTGCCAGACCCGAAATTTAACATAGAGCTCAGTTTCAGGACCTACGTTATACTGAAAGCATACTGAGAGATTATCGTTACCGGATGGATATAGGACAGTGCTAGGCACGAGGACCTGCATTGTAGTTCCTAACCATAGAGTCTTTATTTTTATGTGGAGCTCTTTAACGGTTTTCGTCGCATATCTTCAAAGACCAAAATTTTGTCTACGGGATTCTTTATCCCGTTCCGCAAGAAGAGACATATCGGACAACGAATTGAGGCTGCAAAGTAGTGGGAAATTATCTCGGGCCCTAGACATGCAAAGTTATTCATTTGAAGTTCAGAAATGAGCCAAAAATAGTGCAGACATATTTGTGACCTCCTAATAAATAAGTCATAGGCTCTTGCCACACTTCTCATAAATTCTTCCCTCAAAAGCCTGCCTGACTTCGCAGCTCTGACAATCATCTCTTTGACCATAACTCACTTTGGAACCCTAGCCTATTCCTGCAAATAAAACTTCCTAAATCAATAATAAATTAGCACTCGATAAACATTAAAAAGGCGAACGAGCCTCTTTCCGGATGCCTTTGGCTCAAGTATCGTCAACCACTTCACCCACATACACTTTGCATGTTTCAGTGAAAATTGGCAGGGACACGTGAAAGAAGATTTGTTAGCGGGCGGCCCATCAATCGGAGAATCATGAACAATTTTCCATAAAGTGTACCCCCAACACTTGGTGTTGTTGCCAAAGAAAATACGTCGGGAAAATTAAGTGAACATTCATCGGCTATCCGCCCCATACGTTTGCATGGCTAAAATTAAGTTGTTAAAAGAAAATGCCATCACATTTTCCGAAGAGTAGACAAGTGTGTAGTCAACTTTGACACGTTGCTGCTGTACTCCGTAAAAATGGACGACGACGTTGCCATTATTTCGAAACAAACTTTTGTCTTACCATGCTCCGTCACAATCGTATATACACGTATATACTTCTTCTCCACCTTTGTCGCACAACCATCTTAGTACTATCTTACTTGTTTTCTTTGTGGGGCCACGAGATAGAAGATAAGACCTCCCGAGACTCTGAGTATCTGTTGGATGTGATGATGGCACATCGGACAACACGGGGGAGCCCATTTGAGTCCTCCGAATAAGCAGAGTGAGTATTGTACATATATTGTGCAAGTTGTTGTTGTCTATCACTTCCACCAGAGCTTACGTAGCGTGTACAGTACATACAAATAAGCTCCACCAAACGTACTTTTCACGTATACTCGTATGTGGTTGCACAGTTGGTAAATATGGGGAGACAAGCGCAATCCAACACTCAACGGAGATTGGCTGACAAATAAACAACCGAATGGCTTTTTGCAAAGAACTGATTGGAGGATACATCCACTGTTGCCCGGGGGGACTTTCTACTGTATCTCACACGTCGACAGGTGATGCGCAGATATTGTTAAATATTTTGAAGATAGGAGGACATCCGAAATAATTGAATCCCGCCTGTTTGGTCTAAGATACGATGACGTTTTAATGAAGATGGGAAAACTGTGGAAGTAAAAAATGATTTAAGATGTGAAGAAAGATAGAAAGGTCGAGTCTTTCAAATTTATTGAGAACGATTTTATTTAGTAGTTTCGTAGAGGAAACATTTGCTCTTCATAAATATGATGTTTCTAAAAACGTCGCCAGAGAAAATGTTAGACACAAGTTGTTCGCTACGAGTATTAATGCTCGGGATGGCCATCAAATATTTATATCGTAATATTCAGCGATGACAAGAATCTGCTTCATCCAACCACAATTCCTCCTCCTCCTCATAGGAGGTTCCTTTTAGTTAAATGCTAATTTTGTTAGTTTTGTCTCCACTGTTACCTTCATCATTTTTAAGTTAGTTAATTAGTTGGGTGTTAGGTTCGATACACACCTGGACCTGCTACAGTGTTGTTAGCAGGTTTGGAAACTAACCTGTACAAATGAAGATTTTTTTCTTTACAGGCCACAATGCCCATTCCATTAATAACTTCTAGGTGCCTTTTTATATATCCTAGACATTATACGGTATTCTACTTTGCCTTAACTCCTAATGGGGCATAGCGCGTCAAGAACTCCTGCGCGCCATCGTACTCTGTTCTAAGAAATGGGCCGCAACTTCCCAAACGACTTACCCAGCGCCTTGCACTCTTTTGCCACAGACCGACGCCATGTTATTTTAGGAACCCCTCTTGGTCGGCCTTGTTTGGAAATGGGATTCTATTTCATGGCGTGTAAAGCATTGCAGTTGTAATCCTTCCGCAATGTGTGACCTATCCACTGCCATTTTCGCCTGTGAATCAATTCGTTGAGTGGCATCTGACTCGTACGATGACTTAGCTCTTCGTTTGATATTGTTTCGGGCCAGAAAATTCTTAGAATTCAACGAAGACATGAATTGAAAACTTGCAGCTTTCTGGTAACTCTTACGGAAACTTTCCACGTACTGCTTCCATACAAAAGCACAGACAGTGCCAGAGAGCGAAACAGGCTCAGCTTGGTCTTGGTGCTGAGATAACTGCTCTGCCGAATTTTGGACAGCATGCCGTATGCGCATTTAGCTTGGTTAATACGACGAGCGATGTCCTGCTCCGTACCACCATTTTCGGCAACAATGCAACCCATGTAGACGAAGTTGTCCACCTTCTCCACAGACTGCCCATTAATATTGATGGCAATAGGTGTAGGATTTCTTTTTCGCAATGGCGGGCTAAGAACCTTTGTCTTGTTAATATTAGTCTTTAGCCCAACCTTGCTGGCCTCCCTCTTGAGATCTAACGCCATTGCGTACAGATCCATGATTTTGTGGGAGAGTAGGCATATGTCGTTAGCATAGTCAAGATGTTGTAGATGATTTTAAAGTCAATTGAATTCCTCTGTTTAGTCAACAACAACACATCGCCGATCACTATTAGGAATAGTATCGATGAGAGGATGCACTCCTGCGAATCTCAAAGTCCCCCGACACCTCACTTTTATGCAGAACGCAACATTTCGTATCGTCATAGGTTGCCTTAATAATAGCCACAAGCTTCTCAGGAATGCTTCTCCTGCGCAAAGCCGCCCATATAGAACGCCGGTTCACACTGTCGAAAGCCTTCTCGAAATCAATGAAAAGCAAGTGAAGCGGAGAGTCGTACTCAGCGCATTGCTCGATGATGATTCGCAAGTTGTCAATGTGATCGACTCAGGAAAATCCGGATTGCCAGTCTGTGCTTCATTAATTGTTTTTTCTAGGTTAGCCTTTCCAGGACGATTTTAGCTATTATCTTGGCAACGGCAGTAAGCACGCAAATGCCTCTCCATTTATTACAGTCTGTACGGCTACCCTTCTTTGGAAGTTTGCTGATCAATCCTTCCCTCCACTCAGTGGGAAAGGCCTCTGTATTCCACGCTTTATCCGCAAGTGGGTGCAGCAACTCGTCAGTTACGCTTAGCGCTCCTTGATAAAGTTCGGCAGGGATATCATGGAGTTCGGTGGCCTTTACTCGTTTTAGTACAATAATTGCAGCGACTAACTAACTTTAGTTGGGGCAATGGACCGTACGCACATTTTGATAGTTAGCTAAATTATCTATATGAGGCAGAACTTCATCATTTCACAGACCGCGGCGAAGTGCTCTTTCCACCGCCTCGTTTGAGCTTCCTCCAAGATAAGTTGCTTTCCATCACTATCCTTCGCCGGTTGTTGGCAGGAGTTACGACCACGTGTAAACTCCTTGTGCCATGGATGGTCTGCGCTCTCAATGTACGCATTTTTATGGCATCCCAGTTTTCATTTATTTCACTATCTGGGTGACTCAGCTGCTTTTTGCGCAAGATTGTCGTTATATAGGCTGGATTTTTTGGTCGACTGGTGGATGTGACTGGATCTTTCGTCGCTAGGAAGGGCATACACATCCTGTCCTTTGTTTGTCGGTTTCTACGACAGGCCGGCAAAGGGAGAGGCCGTGGTATTATTCGTACGCCCCACACCACAGGGGGAATATATACATCAACTAAATCTTCGCACCACCATTACTGGCGGCTTGATTTGGTTAGCAATGGTCAACAACCACTGGACCAGGGAGCGCCCATGAGGCGGACTGTGGGAAACGATTTCTGGGAGTATTCTTTACATTTACCGGAGCAATAACTAAGTCCCATTATTTTGGAAAAAACTGGCTCTTTTATCAGTTTTTCGCCTATAACTCCGTTCCAGTCCATCTTAACGCAAAAGATGTAAGGTCAATTTTTGTAGGGGACAAAATTTCCTACAAATTTCATTTGACAAGTTTTTTTTGTACAACCAATAGCAACGGAACTAATCTAATTTGAAAAACACTTTTTGTCAAATGCTCCTTTGTTCCCGCGAAGTGGAAAAATCGTCCTTTTTTTGTGGATTTCATCCAAATTAAGGGTTTGCACTGAGGTACTTGTCCATGATAACCAGCTCGGTATAACGGATTTCTTTGTGGTAGGTGAGCAAAGTTTGTTGGAATCTTCCCTGCATTTCATAGTATACCTGGTTGTTTGTTTTCCAGCGCTTTCAATAAAAGATTTCCTAATATCAATCACAACGTTTCGCAACTATATTTGCATCGTCAGGTGTAATTTTGTTTTTTAATTTTTGAATAATTTTTAATATCCAAATTGGTCTAGTCCATTTGTTGATTGCCTTTGTTCAGATTATGACATTGATTTCATGACATAATTTGACAGCCGAAATCTTGAGATTTTGTGCGACTGTAGCTACTATTATCCGCCCCTGGTGTGGCATACGTTTTTTTTTGACAGTCCACTTCTGCTTTCACGCTCTACGTTTCTAGTATTTGTATAACGCTTTATGATGTTTCGTACATTTGAATACGGCCTCTCAACTATAGTGGAATTTTCGCGATAAGACACTGTACGTAAAAATTATTTATTGTTATTTTACGGACCACTACTAATTTCTGTAACACCGCCCATTTGGCTCAGTTTTTCACCAATTCAGAATCAACGCTAGCTTACAATAGCCGTTTTTTTTGCGGTCCAGATCATGAGCAGAACAACAATCGCACGCATGCATTACACTAACAACCTGCTCTATTATAGAGCAATTTTGTTAGTGTAATACTTGCAATTTTTGTTCTCCTGTGATCTGGACTGTTGGAAAAAAACACAGCTAATGTTTGCAAAAATGAGACTACTAGTATTTTAATTTATCATTGAACATTTTTTTTGATATGTTTTCGGGGTAGTTTTTTTTTTGTATTCCCAGATGGGTATGCTATGATCTAACGGGAAATTTTAGTACTCGTTTTGATGGCAATTAACTAATGGTAGTATAACTACGAGTAAATCGCCAAATTCCGCCAAAATTGTTATTAATAGGATACTTTAGAACACGTTTTCACAAAAGTGTTGCGTGTGCCTAAACTTTCTCACTGTACGTAGAAAGCTTGTTGTCACTGGCGCTTTTTGGTAAAAATCGGTGAAACATAGTTACACGATACGGAAAATATAGAACATTGCATTTCTGTTTGTACGAGATTTTTAAAACTGTTTTAGTCCTTTTCGAAATTTTTGATCATGGTGTGTCCATTGTGCATTGAACTTCGTAGAAATTCTGCTCATTGAGCTTCTGTTGTATTTTTCTTTTCAAGATTGTAAGATTCCCTTCTGGCGTTCACTAACTTTCTACATTATACGCTGCTCTGTAGATCAAATGTCTCATTTTTATTGATTTCAGATACTCAAACTGGCATCCAGGAGCAGGATATATAGAGGGAAACGAACGGTCTATCACAGCTACATCTCTTACTGACACAAGGTTAGTTCTGAATAAGTGAAGATCGGTACTCAAGTTAATTAACGTTGTACAAAAGTCGGGGGTTGATAAAATCATGTCGATATGATGTTTTTGTACTCTAAGTTACGCAAGTCATATTTTTGACATATTGTCCTTCGGGGAAACAATTGCACGATATGCTCTTCACAGGAGGAGAAGAGCTTAGTTCCAATTCTATAAAATACGGAGATATTTGCAGTCATTGTAGAATTTTAAATTAGGATTTGGGCATCATGGTTCTTGGCAATCTTTTCCTAAAAACATTGATAATGTGAAAACAAGATTTTGGCGAAGTTATGGTTTTCTGAGGATTTTCGATTCAAACTACAATATGTTCACCATAAGTACAGGGGTTTCTTATTTGTAAGAAACCTCTCAGCAAAAAATACCTTCCACATTTTTTAACTAACGATTCCGTACCGCCCATGCGGGGGCTATGATTTTCGACGATACCGATATACTACTTTGCCTTAACCCCTAGCGGGGCATAGCGCGTCAACTACTCCTGCGCGCCATCGTACTCTGTTCTGGGCAATGGGGCGCAACTCCCCAAAAGACTTACCCAGTACCTGACACTCCTTTGCCACAGATCGACGCCATGTGATTCGAGGACCCCCTCTTGGTCGGCCTTGGTTGGAAATGGGGTTCCATTTCATGGCATGCATAGCAATGCAGTTATCACTCTTCCGCAATGTGTGACCTATCCACTGCCATTTTCGCCTGCGTATCAATTCGTCGATTGGCATCTGACCCGTACGCCGACTTAGCTCTTCATTTGATATTGTTTCGGGCCAGAAAATTCTTAAAATTCGACGAAGACATGAGTTGACGAAAACTTGCAGCTTTCTGGTAACTCCTACGGAAACTTTCCATGTACTGCTCCCATACAAAAGCACTGATAGTACCAGGGAGCGAAACAGGCCCAGCTTGGTCTTGATGCTGAGATAACTGTTCTGCCAGATTTTGGACAGCATGCCGTATGCGCGTTTAGCCTGGTTGATACGACGAGCGATGTCCTGCTCCGTACCACCATTTTCGGCAACAATGCTACCCAGGTAGACGAAGTTGTCCACCTTCTCCACAGGCTGCCCATTAATATTGATGGCAATAGGTGTCGGATTTCTTTTTCGCAACGGCGGGCTAAGAACCTTGGTCTTGTTGGTATTAATCTTTAGCCCAACCTTGCTTGCCTCCCTCTCGAGATCTAACGCCATTGCGGACAGATCCATGATTTTGTGGGAGAGTAGGCATATGTCGTCAGCGTAGTCAAGATGTTGTAGATAAGATGTCAAAGTCCATTGAATTCCTCTGTCGAGTCCGGATAGGGCTGCATGCAACACATCGCCGATCACAATGAGGAATAGGATCGGTGAGAGGATGCACCCCTGGCGAACTCCACTGCGAATCTCAAAGTCCCCCGACACCTTACCTTTATGCAGAACGCGACATTTCGCGCCGTCATAGGTTGCCTTAATAATAGCCACAAGCTTCTCAGGGATGCCTCTCCTGCGCAAGGCCGCCCATATAGAATCCCGGTTCACACTATCGAAAGCCTTTTCGAAATCGATGAAAAGCAAGTGAAGCGGAGAATCGTATTCAGCGCATTGCTCGATGATGATTCGCAAGGTGTTAATGTGATCGACACAGGAGAATCCGGATCGAAAGCCAGCCTGCTCTTCATCAATTGTGCTTTCTAAGTGGGCCTTTAGTCTTTCCAGGACGATTTTAGCTATTATCTTGGCAACGGCAGGAAGCACACAAATGCCTCTCCAATTATTACAGTCTGTGAGGCTACCCTTCTTTGGAAGTTTGATGATCAAACCTTCCTTCCACTCAGTGGGAAAGGTCTCTGTATTCCACGCTTTATCAACAAGTGGGTGCAGCAAATCGGCAGTTACGCTTGGCGCTGCTTGATAAAGTTCGGCAGGGATGCCGTCAAGTCCGGCGGCCTTTTCTCGTTTTAGTGCAATAATTGCAGTGACTATTTCCTCTTTAGTCGGGGCAGTGGACCGTATACGCACATTTTGATGGTTAGCTAAATTATCTATATGAGGGGGAACTTCACCAGAGGTTACACGGTTCAAGACCGCGGCGAAGTGTTCTTTCCACCGCCTCATTTGATCTTCTTCCAAGATAAGTAGCTTTCCATCACTATCTTTCACCGGATGTTGGCAGGAGTTACGACCACCTGTAAACTCCTTGATGACACCGTATAAGGCGTTTAAGTTGTTACTTCTAGCGGCTTCTTCTGCTGACGCTAAAAGAGAATTGGCATAAACTCTTTTATCGCGTCGCACACTACGCTGAACTTCTCGAGCTTTCTGACGGTAAAGGAGTTCGATGCTGCTTCGATTGTCGTCTGATGCTGCAGCCAAACGAACTTTCAACTCCTTTCTTTCAACAATCCGCTGCCATGAAGCGTGGGACATCCAAGGCTTATTCCGGCAATCCGGGTTTGGGCCAAGGATGGTATTTGCGCTATCAATGTACGCATTTTTTATGGCATCCCAGTTTTCGTTTATGTCACTATTTGGGTGACTAGTTATCTCAGCCGCTTTTTGCGCAAGATGGTCAATATATTGTTGTAAGACAGCTGGATTTTTTAGTCGAGCGGTGTTGCGGGGCCTGGATCTTTCGTCGCTGGGGCGGCGCACGGCTGCAGTACGCAATCGAACATTAGCGATCATAAGATAATGGTCTCTTCCCATCCCAATATCGGCACCCTTCTTGTTTCGCACGTCCAGGAGGCAACTCTTGAATCTTTTACTAATGGCAAAATGGTCGATCTGATTTTGTGTTCTGCGCCGATCAACAGAGGACCAACTGATTTTGTGGTGGTCCTTATGCTCAAACATAGTACCACCGATGAAGAGACTGTGAAAGTTGCAGAACTCTACAAATCTTTCACCGTTGTCATTACAATCACCAAGACCGTGTCTCCCCATCACATGTCTGAGCCCATAGTTATCAGCGCCAACTTTCGCATTCAAATCGCCCATAACCATTATAATGTCACCTTTAGGTGTTCTGCTCTGAACGGCGTTTAGTTATTCGTAGAAGGAGTCTTTTACCAAGACATTGTCGGGTTCAGTAGGGGCATAACATTGTATTATTGAGATGTTTCTCATTTTGGTCCGGAACCTGGCGGTCAAGACCCTGTCAGAGACCGGTTCCCAGGATAAGAGACAGTTTCGCGCGGCTCTGGTTAAAAGGAGCCCCACACCTGACTCACGACGACTACCGGTAGCTTTACCGGAGTACAACATTACAGTGCTGCCCGTTGGAGAGATGAATTCTCCGCTGTTCCACCATCTTATCTCACTAACTTCTAAGATATTTAATTTGTACCTCAGAAATTCACTCTCTAATTGAAGAAATCGTGCGTTCTGGGGACCTTCTGATCCATTGTCCAGGAGAGTACGCACATTCCAGAATCCAATCTTTGTCATTGTACGATAGCTAAAAGTCGTAACCGTTGAGTCAGTCCTTATCCGAGGCATAGTTGACGTTTTGTTAGCATATAAAGATTTCGGATAGTGCAAGTTGCTGGCATACACATCCTGTCCTTTGATTGTCGGTTTTAACGACAGGCCCTCAAAGGGAAAGGCCGTGGTATTTTTTTTCACACCCCACACCACGGGGGTACCTCAACCAAATCATCGCACCGCCTGGCGGCTTGACGTTGGTTGGCAATGGTCAGTGACCACTGCCGTTCCAGGGGGCGCCCACGCGGAGGACTATGGAAGAGGAGTTTTTGCCCCCATTATTAGAAAGCCATCCTACATTAGTCTCGATGGTGTGTGCGGTGGGTTGGTGCCACCCTAAAAAAAGATAAGAATACCCAATTAGTGCGGGTGTGCAACGTTTTGATGATACAAAAATTCTTCCAAGAGAAAGACCATTGAGATTGAAGTCTGTTAGGAGGACTAATCTGGGCGTTACCTTAAATCCAACCTGTGAAATTGAGGAAACAAAACTATCTCCCCTATGCCATTGCTGGCGATCTGCGATGTATCTATGAGGAACGCTCTTCCAAAAGCTCGATGACGCGCCCTGGATAGTGCTGGTCATTCGCAAAGGAAATGAGTCAGGGTCTCCTTTCCCTATCCTTACAGCTACGGCAGAATTCATTGTAGGAGATGCCAAATCTGGCCGCGTTCTCCCCCACTGGCCAATGTCCCGTCGTGACCGTGAGAACTCTGGGTCCTATTCAGAAGGGCATTGGTTTTTAGTGTATTGTAAAATGGGGCATATTTTCCTAGATGTTGTACATGTCGTCAGCGCGCTTCATCTGTCGTTTGCTAATTTTATGTAATAGTTGTATAAACTCCTCTTAATAACCCCAAGTGGCGCGTCGACTACCACCGCACCGCGTAAGATACGTCAAGTGCAGAAACTAGCCTTGCAAGTTGGTCGGCCCGCTCGTTCCCTGCTATATTCCTATGACCCAAAGGAGGGTGATTCTGTGGATACTGGCAACGTCGTTCAACTCCCGACGGCATTGCTTTACTACAATATTTTAGATGATGTTGTCACCGCCTCTAGAGTCTTTATAGCAGCTTGGCCGTCACAGAAAATGGCGATGTCCCTTGAGGCTACTGTGCGGTGCTTTAGCATCCGACCAGCCTCCCTCATTGCCAGCACTTCCGCTTGAAATGCACTTGCATAATTTGGGCGGCGGATTGACTTAGAAATGTCGAGGTTTTCAGAGAAAACTCCTGCGCCGACGCCGCAAGCCATTTTCGAGCCATCAGTGAAAATCCTCAGGTCGAATCGCGACGTCACATCTTACTCACACCATTCCATTCTAGTTGGACAGTCAGTGGCGAAGTGTTTCTGATGTTCTATTTCGGCGACGATGTAGTCCGTTGGGAGCATGTCCTGCACCTCACTCGTAAGGGATGACAGTAATGTTTCTGTATCCATATGGTTTCGCTGTCCAGTTATCAGAGCCCCTAAGACTGATCGCGCTACAAGCTGCGTTGAAGCTAATTTGTTGGTCAAGGGGGAGTAAGTGCCTCTGTCGGTCATGATCGCATAGCACTCGGTACTCCGATGCATGCAGTCCCTTGCATCTGGCTCAACTTGTAAATGTTATATTTCCTGCACAGCGCTGGCCACCAGACCAGCGCTCCGTATGTGAGAATCGGTTGCACCACCGCTGTATATGTATATAGAGTGAAGAACATTTCATTTCATTTCATCTGTTTAAGTCCCCAATTGCTGCCGCAGGTTTTCCTGCATGTATAGAGAGCTATATAGGCTTTTTTTGATGCAGCGTTCGACGTTCAGTTTCCATGAGAGCTTCGACTCGAGAATGACTGCCAAGCACTTCACATTGGTCGATAGAGTCAGTGAGTGTCCATTTAGTACAGGAAGCACAAATTCCTCAATTTTTGGTTTTGTGGTAAAAAGAACGAGCTCGGTTTTCTCTGGATGCACACTGAGGGCGCACTCTGCTGTCCCAGCGCTGACCATCTTCAGGACGTCACTCATGATGTCACTCATTACGGGTAGAAACTTTCCTGAAATCAGGATAACAATGTCATCTGCGTACGCGATAATCTTAGCTCCAGTCTTCTCCAGTGGAGAAGGAGGCCATCCATTGCTGAAATCCACAACAGAAGGGAAATGACCCCACTCTGCGGCGCGGCGTCCCTGTGCGTACATGTTTCGTTATCCGGCTCTCGCCGATGTCGGACTGAATTATTCTTGTTTTCAGCATGGTTATTTCCCAACTACTGAAATATCTTTCCACACCCAACTCGTTGAGGGCTTCCAGTGTAGTATCGGTTTTGACTTTGAGCGCGTTTTTTAACAGCTATTCAGAGCAGAGCAGTTTAACACCGCACAATTACACTAACAATTTGATCTGAGCTGCTCTGGATGTAAGGTTAGTGTAAGAATGCTGCTCGGTTAAGTAGTCTGCGTTTGAAATGCAGACGGCGCAGGTGTCGTAGTTTTGGGGCAGTTTACAGTTTGGAAAGTTTTGTGTAATTATATGGAATAGTAAACATACAAAATGATTTTCTCTCTCTCTCAATTGCCCTAACCCCTTGTGGGGCATAGTGCGTCAACTGTTCCATGTGGCCCAGTTGATGTTTGGACGGCATAAACTGGTTTCGGAGAATGCAGGTGCCAGCATGCACCTCCTGCACATCCATGGCCACGAACGTCGTCGTGGACGGGACTCGAACCCGAAACGCCGGTCGTCAAACATAAGACTGATGCCTCAACACACTGCGCTACCGGTCGCCCCAAAGGAAATTTGTCCGCTTGTATCTGTACTAAGGATTTATGTTTCCTCTTGAAATTTCAGTTAATGTTGAGTTAAACATGCCGCGTTTTCTTCTTCGCTACTCTAATCTGCTCTCGATCGTTTTTTTATGCCGCTTATCCTGCTCTACTCTGTTCTGTACAAAAAAAAACCGCAGCTATTATTGAAGGTGCCCTCAATGTCTTTGAAAGCCTCCAGGGTATACTGTTTGTAGTGTAAGTCGCGCTCAATTGTGCGAACTACCTCGTGAAGAGCCGTTTCCGTCGATTTTCCCTTCAGGTACGGATGCTGACATGCTGATAATGTAGCTGCAGAAATTGTCGAATTTGACTGTCTAGGATTCGCTCAAGCGACTTCATAACGCAGGAGGTAAGATCGATTGGTCTGAAACCTTTCGCGGTGTCATGATCTCGCTTACCCGCCTTTGGAATAAAAGTCACACGAACTCGCCTCCATGACTTGAGGACGTAGCTTAGCGTTATGCAGCTTCTACACGTATGCCACTTGGTGGGCCGCTGCAATTAGGTGCCACCCTGATGATCTTTTTTAATCACCCTCTTCATACTCGTACTGCCCATGTGGGGGCTATAATTTTCAATTTTTGCCTACCGATATACCCACCCAATGTAGGCATCCGGGCTTTTTGCTGGGCTGTATAAAAGAATAAGGAGATTAAAGCCGGTTATTCACTGGCACACATGTAGATGTAAATGTATTGAATTCTTAGTAAATTCGATAGTCACGAATTTTCGAATTAAAGAACAACGTTTGTGTAGTTCGATCGTTCTTATGACACAATGTTTTTAAACAAACGGCTCGTTCAAGAATAGAACAAGAGATTAAAAATAAATTGCTGTCGTCTCATTTGACCAGACATCCCAAGTTGAGCGCTCACTACAAAACCCTCGCACTTTCCGGCTACATTTTTATTTTAGTCAAATCAGACTCTTATTTGTAATTAATTTTCTTTTTTTTTTTTGAAAATGATGAGAATAATTCCAAGTTACGTAATAGGAAAAACTTCTAGTGGTCCTGAAATTCTATTTGGATCTATTTTTTAGTAATGTGTGCTTATTACAAATTGACGGTTTGCCGGTAAAGTAATTTTTATGATTCTCTAATGCTATTTGTATACTAGTACACTATTCGTAGCCTGAATTCCTGAAATCTATTACTGGGCCATTTTTATGACACTATCGATTAACGATATATACACAACAAAATTAATCTTGCACGCAATTATATATCACTTTGTTCGGTACTGTCCATGAACATTCTACACCTTCTTATTAATCATTAATTGCAAACTGAAATTATCTCAACTCTAGTAATTTAGAGCGTTCGAAGCTTTTACTTTAATGGCCTTTTTGTTGCCATTGCTTGCACTAGCCTGCAACCATACACGTCAACCTAAATATGTAATATGAAAAATAAAGTGATTCATTCCCTGCCGACGCTCTAAACCCATCCCCATGCCTCCATTAACCACAAATATGAGTAAATGTCATTGAGCATCATTAAATATTCATTTTTGTATTGGAATTCCTTGTTCGAATCATCGAAATTTTCGTTCGGTAGCGGATGGGGTTTTGGGGCGCTTTAATGCAACCAGCCGCAGTTAAATCAGCCATCGACCATTACTATCACCACACTCAACCATAATCATCATCAACAAATCATAAATAAACAAAAACCAGGCAAACTAAACACATATACGAGGTCCCAGAAGGCGAAAGAACAGTGAGCTCTGACGTGAGCCTTTGAAGGGATGGCAATCAATTGATAGTAACTGCTCTATCTATCCTTCGACGGAAATGTCCGTATTTTTTTTATTCATTACTTTCGCCTGAAACATGTAACTATGATAGAAATAGAAAAAAAAACGCTTCAATACACTTTTGTGGCATTAGACCACCTTCCCCGTGTGTGCACTTTATACTTGGACATTAATTCGCCCTTGCGTCAAATGACAGGAATATTCTCACAAAATAGACATTACAGAGCGATGGTCGACCAGGATATCAAGGACATTATGGACATTTGGTGTTAGAGCTAATGGACAGGTGCTGCAGACCTGGACGCCCGATTTGACATTTATTTTAATTTTCGGTTCGGGGGGATAGTTAATTTATTGTAATTTCGAATGCCTTCATTATTGGCTCTACGGTACTGACGTAGAAGTTCAATTGTTATGCATCGACGTCACTGTGGACTGAATTGAAATGGTGACAGCGTTAGTGTACGATTTATTTGCTTTTTTTTTTTGAAAGAAACAAACAAAATCTAGATAATGTTCGAATGGAGTCAGAAAAGATAAGGCCATCGGAAATAAATTGAGATTGTCCACAATCAGTTATAAACCACTGCCTTCACAAATATCAGCGAAAGTGCATACAATAATTGTCATGGACTACTTTCCGATTCCCCCGTATTTATCCTTCCTTTATTCAAAAACTTTGAAAGTCCGAACAGTCGACTGAACTCTGCCTCCAATGAACCTGGCCATATAATTGATTAGTGGCGACCGCATTATTCATCATCGATGTATGTCTATGAATATAATTGTCGCCGTAAAAGGATATAAAGAAAAAACTTCTTCGAGAAGAGAAAAAAACCACTGAATAAAAAATGAACCCTTTCGGATAATTACTGTTTACCGCCCATTCAACGACGCCATTTTGAAAATTCTAGGTTATGTTGATTTAATTGCGCCGCTATTGCTGTTGTGTTGTCTATTCTGTCCAGGACGCCAATACACGTTATATGTATACATATCTCGTGGAAGAGAAGAATTGCATGTTTTGAACAAGTTTTAGAACTTTGAATAGTGGTGCTCACTCACAATGCGGACAACAGCGAAAGGGTTGTTTTTTTTTTGACGTTAGAAAATGGGAAATTGTAAATTTATCAAATGTGGAAATCTAATTCGGATTCTAATGTTTGTACTCTATTGCGACACAGAATTCATGGGATATCGTGAAACATGAATTCTTAAATAAAATCGAAGTGTTGACTACTAGAACTTTTCTGAATTATTTTATTCGGATAGGACTGTCATAGTTGAGTATGAGGCTGAAACATCAGAACTTGAATATCTTTTAAGCTGGATATTCATGGCGACGCCGTAACTTCGATCGAAGCCAAAACTCACCGTGTGTGGGGGTCAACTAATGGGTCTGCCATTCAAGTGACGTTTGGATATTCATCTCGCCCAATAACCCGAAGCCAAAGCCACCGAAAAACTCGAATACCCCGCTGCTTGGTGGGCGACACTCAAACTAAACTGTTCACTCAAATTGAAAGAAAACACTGTACGGACAAAAAAGTAATTATGCTGCAAACGAATAATAACCAAAACAACATCGACTTACAAATGTAATTTTGTCAATTGTCAAAGTACGAGATGACGGCAGTTGACAGATTGTTTCTTGGCTCGATGGATTCGGCTTTTTCGTGAATGACCTCCAATTTTGCACTCGAAGGCAAATGCCAAATGGCCTCCCCATGAATGTCCAGCTTTAAGCTCCACTTAAAACTAGGCTTCGTTTCTTTTACGTTGTACTATAACTTGTATTTAATATCGGAGCAGCAAAATTGTACTTTTAACACGGCTTTTGGTAGCCACCAACGACGAACCACATTAATTTTTAGTAGGATGGACTGTGATTTTTTTATACTCTACGTTATTAATTCCCCTTTTACCTCTTATGGCGCATAGTGCGTCAACTACTTTCTAGTTGAGGTTTTGGTAGCATAAAAAATATTTCTGATGATGTAAGTTGCTGATATACATATTAGTTTGGTGCAGATGAAATGTCGGATTTAGTAGCAAATTTTTGAACAGCTGTAATTTTTTATAAAGATAATTTTATTAACCGAAACAGGTATCAGTGGATGCTAAACACTTCTCACAACGAGATACATACAAGCGCATTTATTCTCAACTTTATACTCAAATTAAATGGTAATCTGTTGGCGAGAGGTCAGGTGAATATGGCGGATGAGGAAGAGTCTCATAGCGCAACTCGTTCAATTGTTCTCAATACATGAGGTCGTGCGTTGTCATGAACCAGTATAACTCCATCCCTGTTGACTACCCTAGGTTGTTGAACTGTCAATTTCTGATGCATTTCGTCCAGTTGAGCGCAGTATTTCTGACCATTGATGGTTTCGCCAGGTTGCAGGAACGAATAGTGGATAAATCCAGCTACAGACCACCAAACAGACACCATTTATTTCTTTGGATGAAGGCTTGGTTTCCGATCGGCGACGATTATCGTATAGTATCCACTTTTCATCGCAGGTCACAATTCGGTTCAAGAACGGTTCGTTTCCGTTGCGGGAGAGAAGAGATCTCCATTCGACACGCCATGTTTTGCTCGGTAAGAGCATGCGGAACTCAGTTGTCAAGTTTTTTCACTTTTCCAAGTTGTTGCAAGTGCCGGCAAATTGTCGAATGGTGCACGCTCAATTTCTCCGCAAGATCGCTTATGGTTTGGCGGGGGTCAGACTCCACGAATGCACGCAGCTCGTCGTTATCGATCGATAGTCCTGGGCTTCCACGTGGCTCGTTTCGAAGGTTCATATATCCGGATGGAAATTTTTCCAACCGCCACTGAGTGGTTCGTTCGTTAACCGTATCAGGTCCAAATGCCCTGTTGATATTCCTCGTTCCTTCCGTTGTGTTGTGCTCTAGATTAAACTCGTAAAGGAAAAGTAGCCGTTTTTGACTCGCTTCCATGTTCTAATAGGCGGTCTAGTGCTTGGTCTAATGGCTGGTCTGATACGTGGTCTAATTAGTGGTCTAACGGCTGGTCTCATACGTGGTCTAATAAGTTGTCTGATGCGTTGTTAACAGGTACGCGGGTAGCTGATCTAGCGTCTAGGTTAGGTTAGGTAGAGTGGCATAGACCGCTGGGGTCCATCGCGATACCGCATATTTCAGATACTTATCCCGTGTCGTTGCTAGCCCTTACGAGAAGACCGTTGTTGAGCGAAGGAACCTATTGGCGAAGCTCAAGATGCTTCTCCACTAAGTCTTGCAACTCCTTCAAAGTCGTTGAAGAAGTAAGCTCCTAGGCACTTTAATCTTCTTCTGACGAGTGCAGGACATTCGTACAGAAGGTGCTTTAGAGTTTCTTTCGTGTTTGGTATCTGGCAATTCCTGCAGTTATCGCTAGTTATTAGCTTTAGTCTGTACGCGTGTTCCTCTATCAGGCAGTGGCCCGTTAGTATGTCCACTAATAGTGGACACTAACTTCTGGGAGCTTCCTAAAACCTACAAATCAATAAGTCTCTCATCGTTTCTTCTTATAACCATTGAGAGGGTACTGGATCTGCATATAAGGTAAAGATTGGACAGCACGGCACCCCTGCATCGAACTCAGTTTCACCTAGGTGAAAGGTAAGTCCACTGTGGTTGCCTTACACAATCTCGTAGGAACAATGAGAAAACCATTCATGACAAGGAGATTGCTCTGTGCGCCTTCATTGACATTGAAGGAGCTTTTGACAACACTGGTTATAACAGTATATCTAGAGCACTTGAGCTCAGAAATATTCCTACGGCCACAATCGCGTATATTAATACCATGCTTCGCGGGCGTGAAAACTACTCAACTTTGAGTGGCACCTCAATATGCGTCACCACTGTTAAGGGTTGCCCTCAAGGTGGAGTTCTTTCCCCGCTTCTTTGGTCACTGGTCGTTGACTAGTTACTCGCTAGGCTCTGCGATTATATTGTAGTTACCAGGCGATTGGATACGCCGATCATACAACCATCATTCCCAGGGAAAAATTTGAAGCAACCATCACTGAGGTGATGAATGCGGCACTCGATCTTGTCCTATGCTGGTGTACTGAAGTTGGCCTGAGCGTCAGCCCTAAAAAAACCGTCCTAGTTCCTTTCACTCGGAAAAGAAAACTAAACTTAAGCTCGGTCACCCTAGGCATGACGGCAATCGAGTTCTCCACTTAAGTGAAGTGTTTAGGCATAACGCTCGACTGGAGACTCAATTGGAGCAAACACGTCGAGAATGTGGTTAGCAAGGCGGCTCGGATCATGTGGGCAAGCGGGACCCTTTTTGGAAAACCTGGGGATTCACTCCGAAAATGACTGAGTGGTTGTATTTGATGCTGGTACGACCAGTAGTGACTTATGCTGCGCTTGTATGGTGGCCTAAAACTTGTTAGCGTTCCACATTTCAGTTGTTGTGCAAACTACAACTCGCATGCCTTGGTATAGCAGGACCCATGCGTACTTGTCGATTATTGGACTTACTCCGCTGCACATTTTTATTCAGGAATCTGCGGCTCTAAGCGCTCGTACAGTGCATTCGACTTATAATGCACATGTGTACAATCAGAGCCACATGAGCATTCTGGAGCGGATTCCTGACATGGCGATCGGTTCGCGATCAGATTGCATGGCTACGGAATTTTACTTCGGTGGGAAATTTTCGGTCCTCATCCCTAACCGCTCGGAATGGGATACAGACAATCCTTGTCTTGACCCCAGGTGTACCGATGGGTCTAAGACGGGGCAAGGTGTTGGTGCTGAGGTCTTTGGACCGAACACTAGGATCTCCATCGCCACGGGCGTCTGGCCCAGCGTTTTCCAAGCCGAAATCGATGCCATCGAGGCCTGCGCCAGAGAAGTTCTGCATAAGAATCTCAGCGGCGCTAACATTGCTATCTGTACTGACAGTCAGGCAGCCATTATGGCTCTCTCTTCACAAAAATTCTCATGGAAACTCGTGAAGAAGTGTTTTGATACCCTTCAGTGTCTTACAAAAACTAATCGGGTTGCTCTTTGTTGGATACCAAGACATCGGGGCATTCGTGGCAACGAAGCTGCGGATGAACTCGCCAGAATAGCCTCATCCACGAAATTCTACGGGCCAGAACCCTACTGCGGTCTGAGCTGCGGTACAGCCAGGTCGTTATTGAGGGAGTGGACTGTTGACGAACGACTGCGGCAAACCAAGGATCTCGTTACCCCCTACGATCTCAAAGAAACTAGCTACCTCGGGAGAGCGGACTTAAGGTTGTTAATGGGTTATCTCTCAGGAAACCACTGGGTGAGATATCACCTCAACAAAATGGGTGTGTTCACTGAGACGGAATGCCGGCTTTGCCTGGAAGACATTGATTCCACCAACATCTTCTCTGCGAATGCCCGGCGGTCGCTCGTTCAAGGATTAGACTTCTTGGAGACAGCATTGTGAGCTCCGCTGTCATTAGAAGTGCTCCAACAAATTTCTTTGATTTTCGCCGACCTAAAGTTAAGCTCACCTTCTACGATCGTGCAAACTCAGTTTCCATGTATCATTATTATCTACAGAAGGGATTAAAACTATTTCCAGATCTTTCCCTAATTTTTTAGTAATAAAATTTAATTTTACTGGCCTATCTACTATTATGAGTGTACGTGTGTATGATGTTTAAGTGGAAAACTGTATTTTTTGTTGCCTTGCAAAATTGCAGTGAATTTTCGGGGGTTATCATCATTTTCGTGTTTTCTTTCTTTTCATAATAAAAATATATGTACATTTGCACAATTTTTTCGTTCTAAATGGAAGATATTCTGAATCTGTTATGGGTTTGGTTTATGTTCACCATTGCGTATATTAGCTTAAGTGCTGCTTTCAACCTTGGTTATACTCGTATGTATTCGACTGGAAAATTTGTTAGATAGTAAAATCAATCACGATTTTATCCGTCTGTGTGTGTTTGCAATGATCTGAGCCCAGAATTGATCATAGGTCTCCTTTTGACAGAATATACTATAATATTCTACCACCTACATTTCGCCAAATTGCGAACTACAATTGACTTTCTAATATTTATTTTTTTCAGATTTAAGTGTCGCATTTTCAAAAAGTCGTCCACCCAAATGCCTAGACGACTGTTCACTCTCAATCGCCTTTTGCAAAAGCAAAATGTTCCCTTTCTTAGGATAACTATATGATTTGTAAGAAGTTTGTTGTGATCAACTGCTTTTAGGTTTTCTTTTCTCGTTGTTTTGAAGAGTTTAGTGTTGCGTGCAACTATGGCAGTGAATAAATCAATATACTCGTATCTCTAGCGTCCAGTTACATCACATGATGCCCATTACTGTATGAGTCGAAAATAGACCTGGGCATTTATAACATTTTTGACTGTTGTCAAAGAAAATCTAAATTCAAAAATATTCTAAATCTTTGAAAAGTAGATTCCGTTTCGACATAATAAAAATAATCATTGTGATGTAATGGAGAATCAAAAATTGTTTTATCTATATATATATAATTTTTTTTTGTCGACCAGCAATGCGGATGACAGGAGTTTTATAAATTTATTGTGATTTCCGTGTTTTTTTTTTCTTTTTCGATTTTCTTCAAAGTTTATTTATTTTGTTTTGCGCTGAATTTGCGGTGGCGTTGAAAACACAATTTTTATTGTTTAATCTATATTTTTTCTCATTTGTTTAACAACTCTTAATCTGAGTTTTGTTTTATCCGAGAATCTTAAGCCTCACGCCGTAGGGACAGAAGAAAATTGATACAAACGTATATGTGTCAGAGATAATTTAAAGTTAAAATTCTAATTGATTTATTTAATTTTGTATCCTGTTTTATTTATTTTTTTACCCAATATTACGAGTATGTCACAACAACAGCAAAAAAATGAATTTGCAGTTTGGCGATTTTTTTTTTGTTGCTGAGAGTTCGTTTTCTTAACACCTTTTACAAAAACAAAACAAAATAGACAAAGTTTTAAGTGATGATATGATGTAATGATGATTTTCTTTTACTTTGCATAGATGTTTTTCTTACATTATTAGGTGTGACGTTTGTAACGTGCTTGATTTAATTAATTTCTAATTTTTTTATTAATTTCTAATTGAATTTGTAGAGTGCCGCCATCTTTTGTCTATGGATCACCATATTTGGGAGCCGCTTCGGCTGCGGCAGCTAATTCGTCAGCTGCTGCCGCTGCTGGCCTAGTTCCGATACAAGCTACGCAATTATCACATGCAGCTGCTATTGCTGCCGCGACGAGTCAGTTCTATGAATATCAGGTGAGTCTTTTTCCTGAAATTGAGTACTTGAGGAATGAGAGCGTTTTATTAAATTATGGGTTTTATTTGATTTTAGAATGCTGTAGCTGCCGCTGCTGCTGCACCGTATCCTGGACAGTATGCCGGATTTGAGGCATATCCTTACGGAGGAGCCGCTGCTGGTAAGAAATTTATTTTATTAGTTGGTTTTTAGGTGCCAAAATATTTATTTTTAAATAGAACAGTTTGATGTATTGTAATACCTTTTAGTTGGGACAGTAAACGATTTAACCTTGCAAAATATGAGAGAGAGAAGCCGTTTGGTGGTTATACTGTTGGTGGTCCTTGGATCCCGCGGCAGAGCAGGCGAAAAACCGGAAAATTTTAGCCCTTTTTTATATTCCCCTCATAACTTCTGGTGCCTCGGACCGAAAAACCTGGTGGGATGTAATTAAACAGCGTCAAATTGTCACTGTCCAAAGTTGAAATTCGGCTCAGTAGTATAGTAAAAATTTAACCTTGTTTAAGAAGAAGTCTTTTGTCAGACTAATTTAATTAATTAAATAATTAATTAATTAAATGATACAATTTCTTCCATAACTTCAAAGTTCAAACAACTTATATGACAGGAAGCTCAACATACAGGAGCGAGAGAACAAGGCTACTGTGGTGCTGTACTGTTGTAGAAGAGCCATAGGTAAAAAATGGGGCCTGCAACAAAAAGTGATCTACTGGCTGTTCGTTTCAGTCGTGCGTCCAATACTCTTGCATGGCATTGCTGTTTGGTGTACGGCGCTGCGTACAGCGGCTTATCGCAAAATGTTAGGAAAGTTGCAGCATCTAGCTTGCGTTCGCCTTCCTGAGACTGGTCAGTGGGTAACGTCAAGTGCCGGCCACTCTGCCATTCTCAACAGTATGGATATCCCTTCAACGACTACACGTCTACTAAGCTGCATTGGGGAAAAAACTTTGCAAAGCTTGATTTCATCGCGGAGTGACTGGGTGGATGCTGTCCCCTTAGAACGGGATTCTATTGATTTCTATACAGATGGCTCTAAGACTTGAGAAGGAGTTGGTGCGGGTGTATACTCCGAAAGCCTAAGACTTAAACTCTCCTTACGTTTACCGGATCACTGCAGCGTTTTTCAGGTAGAGGTCTCGGCGATTGCAGAGGTTTTGGCATGGCTGAGACACGTCACATTGTAGCCTCTAGAGATATTACCTACTATATACACGGATAGCCAGGCTGCGATAAGATCCATCGACTCTGTTTCCACCTCATCTCAGTTGGTGGAAGAGTGCCACTTGTCCCTCGTTGAGCTGCGAAAAGTCTTCAACATTTTGTTGTGCTGGATTCCTGGCCATAACGGTTTTGCTGGCAATTGTAAAGCCGATGAGTTGGCTCGTGCAGGGACTAGGGAGATCGTGATGAAGCCTCACGAAATGGGAATGCCCATATCCGCTTGCAAAAAGAAGATATTGGAGAATGCGGTTGACAGGGCTAATACAATATGGGGTATCAGTAGCACCTGCCAACTGACAAAATTGATATGACCTAGAATCGATCTTGGCCGATCTTCCAAACTTCGATCAATGGATAGAAGGCATATTAGTGCTCTGATGGGAGCTATCACTGGGCATTGTCTGATCGGCGTGCACGCCAAAAGACTGCTAACTTACAATGACTTTTGCAGAAGTTGCGATGACGAGGAGGAAAGTACTTCGCACCTCTATTGTTTCTGTCCTACCTTGGCGGTAAGGAGGAAAAAGATTCTTGGGTCTTTCTTCTTCGAAGATTTGGATGACTTGAAAGATATTTCGTTTCATTATCAGTTTCGGCTGGTTCAATGATTAATCTTGTCTATGCAGGTTGGCAAATACCGCGGATATCACAACGGACCCATCTGTGGTCTATCTAAGTGAGCTGTTACACTTCATGGCAGCCCATCTAACCTAACCTATATGACAGTTTTAGGTTGATTCCTAATGTATTTCGTAATTCTGAATCGAATGAAACCAATGGCAATTCCAGACGACCAATATATCTAAAAGATATTCAGATTTTTCCCCGATTTTTTTAATAATTAAATAAGATATTTCGATATTAAGAATGATTTCCCCCCGAAGAGGGCCGAAAAATTGTGTTTCTCGGTTTCGAACACTAATGCGAGGCACGTCTCATCAGACGTTTCCGCATCGTACCTCCCATTAGTGTAAGAGGCGTGATTGGGAGCGACCAAGTCGATGTTGATTTGCCTTATATAGGCCGGCAATCACAACATGGGTACGAACGGATGAACGAACGGAAATTACAACGTGCAGCTTGCCGCTGCGAAATTCTGTATTTGTTCTGGCATGACGCCAGTCGCAACGTAATACGGAATCAGCTTTTCGAGCGACGACCATCGACCACCATTCCACGTATATGGCGCTTAATATGCCGTCGCCCTTAGCAGTCACAAATGCGACTACACGTTTAAATGGTATTAAGAATGATTTCCCCCCGAAAGGAGGAGAAAATTGTGTTTCCCGGATTCGAAGACTAAAGCGACGCACGTCTCATCAGACGCCTCCGCACCGTACCTCGCATTAGTGTGAAAGGCGTGACCAGGAACGACCAAGTCGATGTTGTTTTGTCTTATAAAGAGAAACCGGTGCCGTATTATGTTGTCACTGATGCCAAGCCAGAACAAATACAGAATCTCGCAGCGGCGAAGATTCGTACCCATGTTGTGTGTGTCGGCCTATATAAGGCAAAACAACATCGACTAGGACGTTTCCGGTCACGCCTCTCACACTAATGCGAGGTACGATGCGGTGTCGGATGAGACCTGCCTCGCACTATTGTTCGAAACCGGGAAATACAATTTTTGGGCTAAGTCAAGTCGCCAGTCGCACACATTACTGGCGACTTGACTTAGCCCAGAAATTGTGTTTCCCGAATTTGGTTGAGGTAAACATTCCCAATAAACATGTGGGGCGTAGGAATAATGCCGGTGCAGGAATCTTTTCTGAAGCACTGAATATCTCGGAGAGTTATCGCCTCCTCTTGCAATTATGAAGGTGTGTCTCACTCTCAGATATATACCAGATAACCAGAACATCACCATTTGCTCAGACAGCCAGGCCGCTATCAAAGCACTGAATCGGTGAGTACTTCCTCCAAACTGCTCGAGCGGTGTGGGGAAGAGTTAACTCGCATTGGCAGACGGGTCAATATCACCCAGCTCTGGGTGCCTGGTCATAGAGACATTGAGGAAAACGAAAAAGCCGACGAGCTGGTCAGGAGGGGGCCGTCCTAGAAAGCTCTCATGCGGGATCTGTTTGTATTTCGCTGAGGTCTGTTAAGAACAAGATCTCCTCTTACTACCTCAATGTTGCGGATTCCAAATGGCGGAATCTGTCCACCTGCGCCGTATCAAGGAAGATATGGCTCTCCTATGACAGTAGGAAAACATCTGAGCTATTAACCAAGTCCCGTAAAGATGTCGCCAGGCTCACGGCGGTCATTACAGGACATTGGTCTATCGGAGAACATGCAATAAGGCTTGGCATCCCTTATAATTCGCACTGTCGCAGCTGCGGAAATGAGGATGAGAAAGAAACCCTCACTCACTTCCTCTGCGTTGCCCGGCCGTTGCTAGGGCCAGCATTGGGTGAGGCCTTTCTTGTTAACCTGGGGGATGTATCGGGGAGCTGCTATACTTCCTGAACTCCTCCGGTTGGATCTAGGCATCCTTGCATCCCCTGTTAGTCCAACCATCTTCTTATAATTTTGCCCAGGTTTGTGGTTACAAAACGGCGTATTCGCGCTAATTGGGCTCTGGCAAGCTGTGCTTCAGCAACCACTTATACCAAGGATTATACCACGGCCTTTTCCTTTGACGGCTTCTCGTAGAAACCGACAAAAACGGGACAGGGTGTGTATGCCAGCAACTTGCACTATCCGAAATCTTCTATATGCAAACGAAACGTCAACTATGCCTCGGATAAGAATTCAACGGTTACGACATATGGCTATCGTACAATGACAAAGATTATATTCTGGAATGTGCGTACTCTCCTGGACAATGGATCAGAAGGTCCCCAGAACGCACGATTTCTTCAATTAGAGAGTGCATTTCTGAGGTATAAATTAAAAATCTTAGGAGTTAGTGAGATAAGATGGTGGAACGGGAGAGAATCTCCAACGGGTAGCACTGTAATTTTGTACTTCGGTATAGCTACCGGTTGTGGTTGTGGTCGTGAGTCAGGTGTGGGGTTCCTCTTAACCAGAGCCACACGAAACTGTCTCTTATCCTGGGACGCGGTCTCCGACAGAATCATGACCGCCAGGTTCCGAACCAAAATGAGGAACATCACAATAATACAATGTTTAGTTCGAACCCGCCAATGATTTGGCGCAAAACTCCTCTTAAGTATAACTCAACGCCGTCCTGGGCAGAACACCTAAAGGTGACATTCTAATGGTTATGGGAGATTTGAATGCAAAAGTTGGCGCTGATAATAATGGACTAAGACATGTGATGGGGAGACACAGTCTTGGTGATCGAAATGACAACGGTGAGAAATTTGTAGAGTTCCAGCAACTTTCACAGTCTCGTCATCGGTGGTATTACGTTTGAGTGCCACAAAATTAGATGGTCCTCTGTTGATCGGCGCAGAACAGAAAATCAGATCCACCACTTAGCCATTAGTAAAAGATTCAAGAGTTGCCTCCTGGACGTGCGAAATAAGAAGGATGCCGATATTGGGATGATGGCTAATGTTCGATTGTTTATTGCAGCCGTGCGCCGTACATTGAGAGTGCAGATACCATTCCTGGCACAAACGCGGATTGCCGGAATAAGCACTGGATGTCCGGCAGCTGATTGTTGTTCGTTTTGCTGCAGCATAGACGACAATCGAAGCACTCCTACCGCCAGAAAGCTCGAGAAATTCAGCGTAGTGTGCAACGCGATAAAAGCGTTTCCACTGCAGCCGGGTCTACCCACAGTAGCGACCCGTTCATCAGCAAACGGCCAAAGGCTGCTAAACCCCTTCAACCCCGGTTTATCCGGTTTTGTTAAGCGTAACGAGCACGTGTTAGACAAACACCATGACATTTGTTGTTTGTGTAATGCGTGCTCGTTAGGCTAAATTAAACGGGATAAAGTCACAAAAGAACGCATCCAATGTGATGTAAAATACGTATATGCTTAGATTAATTAATTAATTAATTAATTAATTAATCTCCATTGATACTCGACTGACTCTGATGTTCATCGTCTCCACTTCGCATCTGAAACACACGATGTCTTACATGGACTTCAATCAATGTTAAATCTGTTATCTCTTATTACCAGTTTACCCTTTTAATGATATGGTATAAAGAGATTAATTTATTTTAATTGTTCAACTAAATATTCCAACCATAACTTTGATTTCATATTTTCTGTTTCTCTTTTTGTTTATTTTAGCAAATGCCGCTGCAGCCAGCTACATGACCCCATACACATACGCAACCCTACCACAAGCTGGAACCGCCGCTGCTGCGGCGGGTGCATTTCCTGGCCTTACGCCATATCAACAAGCAGCGGGCGCATCCCTACAGGAGGCTAGATTACAATAATACTAATACAAATCGATAAAAAAAAACAAACACATACAGACAACACAAAGCAACTTATTTATTCACCAATATATTTTTCTATTTTATATAATGCAAGAATATGCAAACTAAGAAGAAAAATAATTGAATAATAAAAAAAAGCAAAACTTTTTTGCAAATGGTTAACGGTGAAAAAAAAAATAATATTAATGGTTTCAAAACAACCAAAAGTCAACATATTATTTAATATATACATATTATATACACTATATACAATTGAACCAAATAATTAAATACTATGGTAAAGTATACATATATATTTAAAAACAAAAAAAAAACATGAGAAAGAAAAACTCGAAATATTTATATATTATAATCTCAATCTGAATACTATTTAAATATAGTATATGGACAATTATTTATCACTTATGATATATTGTAGTACTTACTAATAGGCTAAGGAGCTAATAATATTTTGAAATTTTGCAAAACAAAATAAAAATCTTGAGAAGAAGAATGAGAAAATAAGACAATATTCAACAACTACAAATCGAAATTTTTTTCAATAAATATTTTTTATTTTATATAGTCAACTTAACGACGAAAAACAAATAAATCCTTCTCTTTAGCAGTCACACAAAAAAATGTTAAATGCGTAAAAGTACATAGCTACAACCATATGAACAGATCCCTTAGTTTCCACTAAACCAAATGAACACTAAAACGTAAAAACTAAGAACAAAAAAAAAACACACAATAAATTATTAAAAGATAACAAACAAACTTAGCATTAAATCTAGTGATATTTTTAATGAAATATTTAAATTTTACAAGACATAAGACGAACAATTAGTAGACATGTACTAAATAGATTTATCTATTTACGTACTATTAAAAAATATATTATTACCAAAAAAAAATTAATAAAAAAAAACATAAAAAAAATATCGTCTAAGTTAAATTAAAAAGGTACGCTACTTATTTATTTATAACACAGGAAAGAATATATATATAGGTATATATATTATGAAAAAACAATTCGTTGAAAAGGTCGCCGAAAAAAAAGAAGTCAATATTACTTTTAAGACGAACAACACTTATTTAAGATTTAATTATTATTATATCAATTTAAACAAGAAAAAATCTGAAAATATTGCAATGCAAATTCTTGTCATGTTTTTGCTAAAAAATGAATTAACATAATTTAAAACAAACATCGTAAAGAAGAAAATACGAAAAAAACTTGTTATATCATATATATTTAAATAATAATAAAAATTAAAATAAGAAAATCAACAAAATTGATTATTTGAAATTTTTAATAAGACAGCGAAATGGCAATGAATTGATCTAATAAACTTGACCGGAAAGGAGAAACCAGATATACAAGAGGATATTTAATATGTTTCGGTATATTTTGTATAATATTGTTGAATACTGACAAAACTAGTACTCGTTTAGAGAAAAAAAACTGGTCAGCTTGAGTTAAACCTTAGTGGATATACACTGAACTGAATAATCGTTGGCGGACTATACACACAATTTTGCAATATGCACTGTTGGTATTTTTCATAAATTTTCGATAATAGGAAGCTGCAATCTCGGGTTTATTAAATATGTTTTTCAGAAGTTTAATATAATAAGCGTATTTTTCCTTAAAAAAATACAGAAAGACAATTAGATTGGTCTAATTATTTTATTAAAATGAAAATGTTATTTGAAGACTTGGTGCCGATGTAGGGTTATTTTTTTTTTTGTACTGTATAATTTACTATATTTGAGCATTATGCTGTATGTAACTCCGATGAGTAAAACGTCGAACTACGTTGTTACATTTTTTAATATACAGTAAATGTTTAGGTTGAAAAAATTCAAATATTGTACGTCTACCAAAACTAGCTGCAGCTGACACCGAAAGGATGGAATTTGCCATTCCTCCACATTAGCTAGGTCCCCGAATCGGTAAAACAATAAGAACTTTCCACTCTTTTTGCTAATACAGGAAAGGTTCAGATCTGGTAAAATTTGGGTTTCTCCTCTGTCTCATCTTTTCACATTCTACAGAATTAATTGTATTGAAGTCAGTCTACTGGCGTAAGCGGTTGTTGTTGTGGTAGCGATGCTTCAAATACTGCAGTTCTTCTTGCATCAGGGGAGTTTGACAGCTCTTGGGCGTTGAAAAACGGAAGGAACAGGAACGTGGCGTAAGTGTTGGATGAAACCAATAATTTTGGCGAACTGTTAAACCCTAGAATTGAGGGGCTCGTTTCCGCGGCGCGTTAATAAAATGAAAAACAAAACTACATGTGGGCATAGGCGCCGACCATGGGGGTAAAACACTTTTTGTCTCCTAAATCCAAATATGCGAGGGGAGGTTCGCAAGCAGTATCCCCCGAAGGACACTGCCAGCCACATAGGCATTGTCAACCGCGATGACTTTCATCTTACTAATGCGACTACTCTTCAGGTAAAAACCTCTATCTTCATCGGGTAGCCCGCGGAAACACTGTTGAGTATTACTTCGGGAGGCTGCTGTTTCTATAAAGTATGGTTGAATTGATTTTCAGCTATAAAATCAAAATATAATTTTACTAGTGCTCGCGTTGTTCGCTTCGCTCAGAACTTGACACTAACCTCGACTATTTTTTTCATAAATAATTAATTTGTTCTCCGCTTACTCAAAACCACGACGATAAGGCTAAACTTAAGCTAAATTAAAAGTAAGTGACAATGCGCCATAGTTGTGAGCTCTTTAGACATGCCCAAATTTCATCAGCCCTCATCCCTTGGAGTATTACTGGCAAAGTTTACCTAAAGTCGCCACAGAAAAGTAATGTAATCCCGCCTATGGGCCGGTCGTTTTGTTTGATGTCACGTAAAGTTCTATCTACTGCTTCAACCACTTTCCGATTCGCCATAGTGCACTCGTCCCATATTATTAAGAAACAATCGCACAGAAATCTGGCTTTGTCACTGTTCCTAGAAACGCTACACTCTGGGATCTCCGTATGGTCCAAGTCAATCAGGATCTTGAACATAGTATGAGCAGTTTTGCGTACTGGTTACAATGTAGCGGCTATTCCTGATGAGGTGACAGCAATTGCTATTTTGTTTTGAATACGTATTTGGGCTAAGATGACTTGACTTTAGTGAGAAATGTTTTCCCCGTCCCACCGGGTGCATCTAAAAATAGGATTCCCCCAAATCATCGTCTACGCTATGACATATACATGATCGAATATCAAACGTCGTTCTGCTGTCATACTCCATTTCGCAATATTTCAGCCAACTGCACTGAACTATAGTTGATTTCCGCTGCATACTCCCTATTAATTTGTTCCCCGCCTGAAGTTGGTGTGGGCATACTGTATTCAGAAAGAGAATTACCCCCTGTTACTGTTTCTTGGATAGCCAGCAAGCATCAATTGTAATTACTCTCGCGTAATCTGTCAGTCTCACGTGTTTGTTGCGACATGCATCCCCGAAAAAGTCTTCAGCAGATTTATTTTGATACTTATGCCACAATTTCGCTGCATGCGAAAGACCACAAAATACCAGTAATATGACAAACAAACGACACAAGCGATGTGAATGCCAGTGCTGATCACCATTTAGCAAGTGACGTGCCCGGCAGGCAGTCTGATAAGTATCGTATTCAAAATCGTCAACCTTTCGCAAATCAGCAAAAGTAGTAGGACCCCGTACTGTATGAAGTTGTAACCGTAAGTAATAGCATTCTAAGTTGTTTGGATGTACTGTGTAAACTCTTTCCAGAACGTGTTCTTTGAGAATGCCAGGTACGCCATCTACAGCTAATCCACGTTTTCTACGATTGAAAACTCCTTGCTGTTTGTTATACGTACGTATAGTATGGCGGAACTTCTTCGTATAAGTGTTTTTGCGAAATCGTTAACCTGACAAATTCGAAAGAATGCCAACAAAGTGGTTTGTCGCGGGCTTTCAATTTGCTCTGTCACATTTTCAGAGTTAAAGTATACCCTCTGCCCAACACCAAGATGCATAACTGGTGGAAATCTTTCATGAGTTGGAAATCTCAAAACGCTTCAAACCGCCTCAGAAGAACTTATATAGCGGCCAGATTGGAATCCACTGACTTCGTCGTATTCATTATTTCTTAACTCAAATGTTGCTTGACCACTACCTTTGTTGACGTATTTTTTTGTGAGACGGAAGTCCAGGTGCAGTTAGGAAATTTAAAAATTCAACCAGATAAATGTGTAGCATCTTCTCGATCCATTACTCAGTTGATTGAGCGATATTCAACACATTCTCCAGAAACGCATTATAATTCAGCGTTTGTTGCAGATGCCTGGTCTTTCCGGGGAGTCAAAATAGCTCTCCTGCAAAGCCTAGAGTTTTCATGATCAGTTAATTTTGCAGGGTCGCCATACACTAAAGAAATTAATTTTTTTCGTGATTGAAGAACTACACAACATAATTTATTATGTAGAAAAATCTTCTCCTCTTCTTCTTCCGGACACGCACCGTCACCAATTTTCAGTAACAGATCTGAAAACTCTTGGGCGTTTGAATTATCCTCAGTTCGCTGGTAAAATATATGCTCAACAATTTGTATTCGCTAAATTAAAATAATGAATACTGAAATGTGAAATCTATATATGTATGTATACTGAACGAAATAAGACCTAAAATACACATTTTCCAAATTTTGTCAACAACTTTATTATTATTCAATTAATATATGTTGTGAATTTGAGCCAAATTGGACCACAAATACGAATTTTCCAAATAACTCCACTCCAGTGCCACCTACCGAGTACAAAAAAAAGTTATGGACATCAGAGGACCAAACAAACATATGGTGTGAATATGAAATGGATAGCTTTGTTGGTTCGTGAGTTATAAAAGCAGCAACATATGCACAAACGTTTTTATATAAATTAAGATTGAAAAATGTCCTCTTTTTCAGTCGCCCAATCTCTGGTAACACTAGCCGTGTGTGACCTCGAAATTTGAATCGGCATCGTTCGGATCGGATCCATTTTGATTCGCGTCAAATGGACGCATGTGTGTTTTCACCTTTAATCGGTCGTTGCAGGTATTTTTTCGGTGAAGGCGACACCGAGCTATCGGTGCGATCAAGCCTGATCGGCAGGCTTAGTTCTGAAATTAAACTTGGGGCTATAGCACAATAGACCACTTGATCTCAGTGCTTCATCCGTCCGAGCTCCTATCTCCCTTATTTGCTATCTAGTTCAATTAGCGATGATGACTCCACAACCTATAGTTTTTAAAATAATTGAATCCAAAAAAGTGCAAACAATTTTTGGAAATTTCGTGCTCTGTATCAAAATAAAATTTTCGGGGGTTTTAATATTTTTGCAACAAACACAAAATCGTAAAAATGTGTTTCCCTTTTGGTTGTGAGATTAGATGCCTCCCCTCCCATTTCTCATCATATCTATTGACACAAAGGGAAATTAGCAGCCCGCCCAGTCGGACAAGAATCGACACTTGACCGGTCCTGGATCGATGACTGTCTACTAAGGAATCGATGACTTTATCGGAGACACGTCGGAGATATTTGTATGGGTATGGCCGCTTTTGCGATACCCAAAATGAGGACAGGAATCGATCCGAAATCGATGACGGTAGTCGATGGAGAATCGATGACAGGAGTCAAGGTAGAATCGATACTGGGGTCGAGTTGGGATCGATGACTGTAGCCAATGTGGAATCGAATTGGAATCGATGACTGGAATCGATTCCAGACCGATGACTGTAGCCAACGAGGAATCGATACTGAGATCGAATTCGGATCGATGACTGTATAAATGGGTTGAATCTATTTAAGCCTGATAAATACCATTCGTCCAGAAACTAAAAGTGTCGTGAAATCTTTTTGTATTGATTTCACGGCACTTTTAATTTAACGGCGGATTGTATTCAAGGCTTACAGAAAAAAAAACAACATATTCCGTATTCCATATTTCATATAAGTGTATGACAACATGCGTCGCCAAATGCCAGATACTTTCAAATGAATTCAAATTTCAGGCTAGCTCGATACATAATTGAAAACATTTGAATTTGTCCAGCTTCGGAAACAAACCGATGAATGGAACCGGTAAGAAATCGAAGACTTTGCGATTCCACTGGGATCGGAGACCAAATGTCCGACTGGGCGATTAGCTGGCGAGACTGTGACCAGTAATAGAACTCGTAGTCAAGTGGGGCATCCTTTGCAACAAGCACTTGATGGAGTCGCACGACAATGCTCCTCTTTATGATGAGATGAGTCGATTAAGCTTTGTCCGCCTGTCTGTCTGTCCGTCTGGTTCTATGCAAACTACTTTCTCAGATTTAAAATTATCGATCTGCAATTTTGTACAAAGCCTTCTTTCTACTGCATGCTGTATACAAAGTGTACCGCTCCTGATGGTAAATACTTTAATGGTTGATAGTAGTGTTCATTTGAGGAAAATTAATATTCATGGACACACTCTCTTTAATCGTTACAGAGTTATAGAATTTTTTGCAAATTGTGTCAGAAAGCTGGACTTTCCGAAGAAAATCCAAATTTGCCATTCTTCCAATCATTTAATCCGAGATTTAACCTCACTGTCTAAAACTACATACAATTTCATATGACTTTGGCCGGATAAATGATCTACCTTTACAAATAAAGCTCAATATGTATATAAATTTTTTTTTGCGGTACTCGAAACATTTATTTCAATATCATCGTGGCGCAACAGCCCGACGTCGGGTCCTGGCCGTCTGGATCATCGTCCTCCAATTATCTCGGTCAAGTGACCGCGTCTTCCAATTTCGGACGCCCAGAAGTTGTTCGGTGTCCTTATCTACTGAGCCTTTCCAATGAGCTCTCGGTCTTCCTCGCAGCCATGCTCCACCGACGTGTCTTGCATTGCATATTTTCTTAGGCATGCGGTCATCGTCCGTTGTATATGTCGTGCCCATTGTAGACGTTGTAATTTAACGATTCAAACTACCAGCTCTTCGTACAGCTTATGGTTGTACGGATGCGCCATCCATTTCGGTAGTAAACTGCCCCGAAAATTCGCCGAAGGACCTTTCGTTCAAATGTGTTTATCATGTTTTCGGAGACTTGAGTAAGGGTTCAGCCTTGGCAACCATACCATAGCACAGGTCGTATGATGGTTTTGAATATGCGGAGCTTAATATTTCTATGCACATACTTCGCTTTCATTATTGAGAGGACCGAGAAGAAAGTGTTATTTGCTAGCTGTATCCGTCGCTTGATTTCGCCAGTTTCATTGGCGTCATTTGACAGGTTACTAGCCAGGTAAATGAAGTCGTCTACGAATTCGATCCTGAGGTCGCTAACGTTGATGTTCGGTTGTTCTTGCGTCCTTGTTCTTAAATGCATCATTACTTTTGTTTTGTCCTGGTTAATGCGTAGTTCAACTTCTTTTGCAGCCGTGTTAAGATTATTTAGAAGTTCTTCTGCATCGGGCACATTTCGGAACATGATGTCGATGTCGTCAGCGTACGCTATCTACTGCGTCGACTTGAAGAGCAGTGTTTCTGCGGAAGCCGGTTCTTCGTAGCGGAACGACCCGTTTTTCAACGGCCAAGAGCTGCCAAATCCCCTCGACATAAGAAGAACTGAAGTATTTGAAGCACCGCTACCACAACAACAACTTGTGCCGCTGCGGTCCGCATTCATTATCCGGATGGTGTGGTCTAGTGCCAGGATGAAGAGCCAGTCAGTCCATCGCCTTGCTTCAGTCCAGAACGTGTTTCAAAGAGATCAGTCAGCCTGTTTTGGATCCTGACCTGTGAGACGGAGTTGGTCATCGTCATCTTCGTTAATCGTACTAATTTTACTGGTATACCAAATTTCAGCATGATGTACAGTACTCCACGATCGATACTGTCGTATGATAGCTTAAAATCAACAAAGATTTGGTACACTTCAACATTGTATTCCCAGCACCTTTGCAGGACCGTGAACCGTAAAAAGCTGATCGGTTATAGATCGGCCAGGTCTGAAACTGCCTTGATATTCGCCAATGATTCGTTCTGCGTACGGTTGTATTCTATTTTCCAGAATTTTCGTCAAAATTTTATAGGACGTACAAACTAGTGATATGCCCCTGTAATTCTCACATCGCAGTTTATCTCCCTTTTTGTGAATGGGTCAGATGATGCTCCTGCACCAATCTTCTGGGATCACATTTATTTGGATAAATAAAAAAAAAAATTAAATATTGTAAATTTATACAGGGTGGCACACGGAAACCGGACGTTTTTAAAAAAATCTTAAAAATTCGCAAATTCATGTTATAAAAATTTTATTGCCATAAAAACACTCGGTACAACTAAGCATTTAAGAAGACAGAACGCCGCTTGTGGATGAAATGCGAACTGAAAGAAATCGAATTTTGTTTATGTTTTGTTTTCTCACAGTTAAATAGCAACAAATAAGTCCTTTTGCATGTTGGCTGGCCGCCAAGGTGTTCGATAAAAACTTTTGCAATCCAATTGTCGATGCGTGGAATTTAATTGAAAAAGTGAAAATTGAGTTCGTCATCGAAATTGACTTTTAAAATGACATTTGGCCCGGGATGGATTGGCTCCACAGTGTGTGACCCCGAAATTTGGATTTTGGACGCAAATGTGTGCCCACCTTTAATCTGCCCAGATTACTTGATCTGAAACTCACATTTGTATGTATCTGACAAATTTAGATCAAGTGATCTGGCCAGATCGTATTAGTAAATGCTGGAATCTGTCTAGTAGGTATATTGAAAATATTCTATGATTTGCTCAATAGAATCGACGGCATTTTAGAAATCATCCTTTGGGAATGAAGGAAAGCCAGTCTACAATAAAGCCTTTGAAATATAAGATATTCAGCTTATTCATCATCGTAATCCTGTAATGACTGCACATACAAAAATTTTCAGTCAGTACATGGTTTTGGAAGAAAGGCGTAAACTTAAATTACTCGTCTGAGATTTATTTTTTCATTTTTTTCGACTTACCAACTGGCCATTAAATTTATTGGAGTTGGCAAGATATTGTAGATTAGTAGTAATTTAAGGAGGTGTGGTGCACGTAAATAGGCAATGGCTACCCTTAGGCTGAGCACGTTGATCGCATTCGCATGTAATTGGCTACGTTCATAAAAATATTCCCTGAGTCAGTGCTGAGTCAGCGCTTAGTCAGCACTTCACAGTTGCTGACCAGCACATTGTGATTATTTTCGTGTTTTAGAAACGGCATGCCGTCTGTCTCATTTGTCAAATGCTATATTCAGTTTGGCATTTGACAGAAAACTCGAGATTTCTTGCTTTGATGAGTCCCAGGTGACACACAAGATATGGTAACATTCTTTCCCACAATAAGGTTTAACAATTACGTTAAAAACACGATCATTGATCATACGTAACACAACCGAGGTTAGAATTGAAGTTTGAAAATTGTCGTAAATGTCAAATATTGCGCTGAACCAGAAAAAGGAGAAAATGACTAAAAGTGAAAGCGCTTAGTGTCAGCCATATGCTACGAACCACGGCTCTGTCGAGCCGCCTTCAGTGCAAAAAAAAACATTGTTTTGACCAGGATACTTTTTGCTCGGTGGCACAGGTCCCGGCTAGACCAGCGGGGGTCGTGGGTTTGGAGCCAAAGTACCCTGGTCCTAGATCAGCCCCTTTTAAAATATGAAAACACGAGGAAAGGAAGGAAAAGGGGGGGAATGTGCCCATCCTTCGGGACACGGAAGAACCCAAAGTGATGAAAGAGGCGAATTAAACATTAGAGTCATTATTTTTCGAGCAAAGAAAAATCATAAAACTCAAATAGAAACTTTAAGGAATTCTTTCGAAATGGATAAATTTAGTCACGATAAAAAGAATATAGAATTCAAAGATGAAGCAAACTCAACCGGAACTACTCGAAATTTGGTTATGCAAAACTAAAACTAAAGTTAATTAAAAGTTTAAACTCACTGTGTGATCCCACGTTGAACGATCGATCGCCCGCCGTGTACGCTCCACCGTGAATCGGAAATATTGAACTCTAGAATATTAAATTCAATTTATTCGAAAAAAAAAAAAAATTATGAAAAGAAAAAAAAACAAGTGATTCATCCGTGTCCAGCTCGATTGTGTCCTTGATTTCAAAATAATTTCACTTGTGACCGACGCCGAATTACAAATGACTCAAATTTTATCATAGAAAATACGGTGGTTTCTGTTGAATTTCCGCGGATGTAACTACCTACCGCTAACAAGCAGATTGCTTCTTTTCGAATCAAATATAATACGGGAATTTATGAGTTCAGGTTTATTCGAAAATTATTGCACAAATTAAAAAAAACACAGCACATCCACTATATTAACTTCTGCCTTTTTTTAGCAGTCAAAAAAGAACAAAATCCATCTTTTCTTTGGTTTATGACTTTCGTCCATACACTCTATTTTTCTATGTCCGCTCATACCACTGTTAATGTTGGAAAATACGCACTTCTTCTGCAACCGATAAATGATTCGAATTGTCACACTTTAATCCATAATAGGCGTATTCGATTCGCCGGAATCTCGTTGGATCTCCATATAAATTTGCAGACCGGTCTTGATCCAGGTCTGTTGTTGGATCTCGTTGGATTTGTGCTGCTGGGTCGTGCCATTACATCCACAAAGTTGTCGCTCTGATATCTATCTGACAGTTCTCGAACGTTAATTGGCTGTCATAGGTGTCATGGAACTTAAAGAGATGCGTGTGCGGCATAGGTATTAAACTGTGAATTGCATGTTCGAAAAATTAATAAGTCGTAAACAAGATACGTGCACAGAACACGCATTTCATTCAATTCAATAGGATTTAACCTGCGGCTGTACGCTTCGCTCGTTCGGTAATTGACAACTCCCATCCACTTTGACGTTGTCTCCTTCTTAGTAAGTAGTACTACCAACTGTTAGATTTTGAGATCCATGCCGTTTTATGCATTCATGATCCAGACCAAAACGAATCGAATGAACCTAATATGTACTTCCAAATAAATTCATCACAAATTTATCCAAAACAACATCCACCAAAAACGTCCGTTTTTCAATCCCCAATCTCAATATAAAAAAAAAAACAGTCGTTTCCACCGAAATTAAACTGTCCTTCACCGCAATCAAAAGTTTACCATGCATAGGGGCGTTCTGGCCCGCCGGGCTACCGGGATTTTCCCTTCTGGAAATGATTAATAATTTTCTGGACTGAGGATAAAAAAAAATGTGAATGTGAATCATGTTCACACTTGGTATTATGCTCACATACTTAACTTGGTAATTAGTGATACTCTCAACTGTACAGTGTCAGCTACATCATTGTTCGGTATGCGGCAATCATTAGCAGTGTTTTTCAAAGGCTCTAACAAACGAGTACTCGAATATGATCGGACAATCCCAGTTTAATTGGTAATACACGTTGGAATTTCAGAAGTGATGCGTTAAAAAAAAATATTTGGGCATTTTGAAACATTGAAAAATGCAGGCTCTTCGTCGAGAATTGGCGATATTCAGTCTAAAGCTGTTTTTTTACACGTAGTTAAATAAAAAATAAATAACTGGCGCAACAGTCCAATTTGAACCACGGCCTCGAGATGAGTTAGCATCATCTCATTTTCTAGATCGTGACGGTTTTTGTGCAGAGGTATGTGATCAGCAATACGCTCAACCGAGTTATTTACCCCATAATGGGTACTCATTTAACAGCTGAGTGGGCTCATAGTCCGACACGTAAATCCCCGGAATCGAACCGGGGCCCTGTGCGTTGAAGGCGAACGTGCTAACCGTTGCGCCATCCGGACTACTCTACACGTAGTTGCCGACTTAAAATTCATTTCAGAAGACAAGACATTTGAAGGGAAAATAAAGTATGAAGCCTCTTGCAAAAAATTCGAAACTAAATTGACAGCCATGATTTTACTGCCATTTATGTATCTACTCCATTTTCAAAATACTAGCAGAGGACTTATTTAGATTACGTCTAGGTTTGGCATCAAATAAATTTAATGCGGAAACAACTAAGAAATTTACGAGTCTTTGTTTGTAAAGGTCGCCACACATTAGCGTCCAAAATCCAGTTTGTCCCGCGTCTGATTCAAAATGCGTAGTGTGTGGGGTTCAAGTTCGGAGCTGCGGAATCCACCGCAGTCCAAGTTGGATATTCAACTCGTCCAAAATCCACCTGACTGCCGCGACGTTTGTGCGCGAAATCCCAACTTAACTGAGTCAGATTTTGTTTGTTTTGTGTTGTCAGTGTTAAATAGCAACAAAGAAAACGTTTTTACGTGTTGGCGGCCGCCAGGGTGTTTATGCAAAACTTCTGCAATGCAATTGACGATGCACGAAATTAAATCATCATCATCATCGTGGCGCGACAGCCCGACGTCGGGCCTTGGCCGCCTGGATCATTGTCCTCCAATTATCTCGGTCACGTGACCGCGTCCTCCAATTTTGGGAGCCCAGCAGCTGCGCGGCGTCCACACCTACTGAGCTCTCCCAACGAGATCTCGGTCGTCCTCGCAGTCTCGCTCCGTCGACTCGTTCTGCATTCATTACTCTCTTAGGCATGCGATCATCGTCCATTCTTTGTACATGCCCTGCCCATTGAAGTCGTTGTAGTTTGACGATTTTCGAGACTTGCAGCTCATCGTACATTTCATACAACTCATGGTTGTACCGGATGCGCCATCCATCTCGATCGCAAACAGCCCCGAAAATTCGCCGTAGAACCTTACGTTCGAAAGTGTCTAGCATGTTTTCGGAGGCTTGAGTTAGGGTCCATGCTTCGCAGCCATAGCATAGTATAGCACTGGTCGTATTATTAAATTATTATTAAATTAAATCGGATAAGTGAAAATTGAGTTCGTCGTCGAACTTGATTTTAGAATAACGTCTGGATCGCAATGGATTTGCATTGCAGTGTGTCCCCGAAATTGGGACAGGGGACACTTGGAGTGCATACATTTTCGCCCGCGCCCAAATGGATGCTACTGTGTGGCGACTTTAAAGGTATCATTACCAAATTTCATAATATTGAATCGTACGCCAAACCACATTCCCGAATTTCGTTGAAATTAAATTACTCTACCACATAGCCGTCATAGGAACGACCGGCCCAGAAGTAAGTTTTTGTTAGGAAAACTTTTTTATTTCTAAAGATATCCTTACAAAATGTCATATTAGTCAGTCATATTTACCGCCAAACATACCTACCGCCCATTCCTAAATTTAGTTGAAATCGACCCAGTATTTCAAATTCCTCTCATAGGAACAGTGGAATTGGAACAAGTTTTACTGCTAATTTGAAAGTGGCAAATGCAGAATGGTTCAAAATCAGAGCAACACTATTTGCTGGTTACAGAGATAGCTTGAATTTTTGCGTCAAGAAACGCTGGCCGCTTGAAATGGCTAATGAATATTTTGCATTTTGTGGAGTACTCGGGTTTTAGTTGTATTAGCGGCTATAACTAAAAGAGCACAAATTCCTTTTTCACACCGTCAATACTACTACTACTACATACGATGTCGACCGTAAAACTCAGGCGAGAGAATTTTTACAAGCCTGTTTCAGACTACGGAAATAGAGAAATGGCACTGGTTTATCATGTTTTGACATGGATATGTCTTATAGCTGGGGGTCATCCTAAAAATCTGTCCGTCACACGAAATGTCTGTTTTTCTACTCGAGGGTCAGAAGAGGAAACAAGCCCATTGAAAATTTTTCTATTCTGGTTGCATGGCTGTTGCTTGTGGATCCGCGCGGGCGGCGCGCTTGCGGGGATCTTGTGTGTACATGTTGAGATGTTGATTGACGTTGGGGACGGCAAGAGTGAATGTAGTGGCCGATTTAAAATAGCACCCATTGTACTATCTGAATCACTAGGATCCCAGAAAAAATTAGCAAGTAGTCAGTTCGACTAACACTTGGACATGCGCAGACGCAATTTGAGAGAGTGTACATAGTTCCCGCCCCCCGAAGATGAGCGAGAGCGGATGAAGTTAATTCGAGCCAAATCGGGTGATCCAGCGACTGTGGTTGTGCATTTGCAATGGCGGCGATTTGAGGTCTGACTGGTTCACAATATGGGCCCCACCACACGTGCAATAAACATATAGAACAAAATGGCGGATTTATACTGCGTGCTATAAACATAGAACAAAAGCTCCACATACGGTACGATGTATTAGCAGCATAAATGTTGACTTTCAATAGGGCGTGTCTATCTGTCTCATGTGGTTGGGTGTACAATCTCATTAGAACGGGTGTATCCGGTTCATATGGGGACGCTAGTTTTCAATGGGGTATGTCTCTCTGTCTCTTAAAGGGGGTGTTAACTTTGATTTGGGGCGGGTTTATCGGGAATTGTTTCTTGGAAGACAGGTTATTGGCTTTTGGTGGGAAATGATACAAAGTATCTACACTGCATGCAGATACATCGAAACATGGATATGTGTTTGGCTACCGACTGCGTGTAACCTGTTGTGTTGAAGATATCGACGTAAGTTTTATAAAGATCCCAGTATAGTTATACTGGATGAAATCATTCGACAAAACACATCCCACGCTTTCGGTAGGGATAAGACATATTCATGTTTTGATGTATCTGCATGCAGTGTAGATACTTTGTATAATTTTTTTATGTATATTTTCGTGATCTTCAATTTCGCCTTAGTCTTTGCTGGGAATAATAGTTACAGAGGTAAAAGCCAAAAACTAAGTATTCATACAATTGTATGAGCCTGTGACGTAGGTACTCAGAGAGCCGACATGCGCAAGGCGATATCTTGTCTTCCTTGTATCATGTTGAAAGACTGTCATAAACTCATTTAAAATCAAGCCACCATCGAGAGAGTCTTTTACCTGTTAGGTGCTAGGTCTCCGTGGCTAAGAGCAATGAGGGAAATTAAGCTGCTTACGAATCCACTAGCAGTCAGAGTTGTGGATCTACAACTTTACAGTGAGCAAGGTTTGGTCTCATCCATGATAAAGTTTATACAGGAAAAGTCTGAAGAGATACTGAGAAAAATGTTCATTTTCTTTTTCTTCCTTTTTAAACTGTTAAAACATTACTGGTCATCACTCATCACTCAGCAAAATGAATTCGACTGATAAGGTAGGATGTCAGGATGTACGAGTATGTAGGAAGTTGAGATAAGAAAACACAATCTGTGCGAATGCCCGTCGATCACGGGCAGGGCACCACGAATCCTATGGATATCAGGAAACTCTTGCTAAATACATACTAATCTTCGCCAGAATGACGGATGGTCAGGAAACATGTGTAATGCACGGTTTGGTTTGCAGATGCCCGTGGGGACGGAGACCAAGGCAGCATAATGACCATCAAGGTCGGGCCGTGCCATTTGGCGAAGAAAAAGGCCCCTCAACGAGCTAAGCAATGGCCTATACTTGCTGTAGCTCAGTTCAGGAGACGTGGGCGGTGTTTTTACCGCTCGTTGCCCTAGTCCTTTACGTACTAAGAACAATTCATAGGCCTGGGGAAGAAAACACAAACAGGGGAGGCAAAAATGGGGAATAATTAAAAAAGTTGGGCGATAAGAATCGAATGGTTGGCGGACTAGACGCCCTCGCGCTTGCATAGGGGTCCGGGTGTAATGGGACCCTCGGCCTCTGGTTTCGTACCACCGACAGATCAGTACTCATTAGGTGCTACCTTCGATTTGCCGGTGGAAGCAGCACTACCAGACCAGAATACGGTTCATTACACATATTTGGATGAATTGAATTGACTAAATAATTTCAATATTCTTTACTTTCAAATAAGAGAGAAATTTGTTTGCACAATTTCATGTGGAAGATGAAGATTAATCCATTCATACAAGGCTGGCAAGTTTTTGCAATTTCAAAAGTTTTGACATTGGGTGCATTCGAGAGTCACGGTTGCTAGCTAGCTTTAAGTGCTGCCTCGTGATTTGTATTCCGAATGGTGCGCTAAACCACTGCTAAACTTAGCGCAAATAGCTAGGCGCTAACACTTTTAGGCAGCACAAAATTTGTTCGCTGTCTTGGCTTAGCGGAGATTTGACAGTTCGAACGAACTGCCTGCATTCACAAATCATACCGCTACCTGAGCGCTCCCATTTTTGTTGTTGTAATTCATTGCAAAATTGGGACGAAAACAGGAGCGCTCAAGTTGCGCTACCGATTTGTGAATGCAGGCATGTCAATTTACAACAGGTAAGCCAGCATTCCATTCGAACGTCACAAGATAAATTGGTTTGTGCTGCTTAGGAATTCGCTATTTCTATGCAGTGCATTACGCTGTTTTCCGTGACGCCCGAATGCGCCCATTCTTTACAAATTACTTCACTTTGTTATTAGTCCAGGGAAATAAGACCTAAAAATCGGTAAACGTCTGAATGAACGATACTAACGATACACGTTTTGACCTTCTAAACATAGGGTAATGCCTGCTACAGACAATGGGCCACTGTCAGTTGCTACTGTGAATCTGGGCAGGTAGCAGTTTATGACGATGGTGGCTGTCAGCAATACATTTAAAAGCAATTTTCTGTCCAACGCCAGTGCCACCGCTATACGTGTAGATATACGATGACAATGGCTTCCGATTGTCAGCCATGACCCATTGTCTGTAGCAGGCATCAAAAGTCACACAAAATCACATATATCCGTACGCGTATTAAGATATTTAACGGTAAATTCATAGAAATCGGTTTTTAGCTGATTTTTAAAAAGAAATCGGTTGCGGAAGAAGCTGTAAATCTTGCCAAATTGGTAATCGTTAGTGTGGACAAGGCTCATATTCAATTTCAGCCAAATCCATCAATTTGTTCAAAATTTACAGCTATATAACGGTAGTATTTTATTAACAAAATATTTCCATAATGGAAGAAGCTAGCTAGGCGAAATTTGTCTAATTTGTGGTCGTTTGTGAGAAGTAGGCTCCTACTTAATTCCAGCAAAATTCATTGACTCATTCAAAACTTACAGCTATTTAACGACAAAATTTTGAAAGTTAAATATTTAAATAACGGAAGAAGTTAGCCGATACAAACTCGCCTAATTGGTGGGAACTAGTAAAGGTCGCCACACATGATCGCGCAGAACCACGACCGAACTTCCATCGGACCATCAAATATCATTGAACCGTGGAAAATTAGCAGATTTTTGTCTACAGAGTTTGACTTGGTTCGATGCATGCTCGCGACCAAAATGCTTCCCGTGTATGTCGACCTTAAGGGGTAAGTCCTTATCTAATTTCAGCATAATCGATTAAACGATTAAAAGTTACATGCCTTACATTCTGAGGTTAAATCCTTTTTCCCCGGACTATACGTTTATACCCTAGAGTTTTAGTATAGGGTATATTGTTTTTGTCACGACGGAAATATGTAACACCTTAAAGGAGGCTCCGGAGGTATAGCAATGTATATATATAAATGATCAAGGTCACCTCCTGATTCGATTTAGCCATGTCTGTCTGTCTGTCTGTCTGTCTGTCCGTTCGCACGATAACTTTCGATAGAATGAAGCTAGAGCCTTGGAATTTTGGTCAGATGTTAGAAGTATGATCTAGTTGGTTGGTATTGAAAATGGGCATGATCAGGCCAAGAGAACGCCTACCTCCCCTACATATGTAAAATAGTTAAATGTATCCATAACTCCCCACTAAATAAACATGAAAAGCTCTAGCTTTGGTAGGTTGCTCGTGAGAGTGATCTTATACTCTCTTGGAAAAATAAAATCGATCAGTTGAAAACTAACGGCAATTTTCTTACAAAGAGCCCCGTACTACCCTACTTTTCAGGTTTTTTGTCCATAACTCTTGAACAAATTGACGTAGACATCTGATTTTTGGTATGTAACCCTGAGGTGAGAAGGTGCTTAAGTTTTAGTAAGTTGGGCATAATCAGATCAAAGGAACGCCTACCTCCCCTGCAAAATTTAAAAATTAAATATTACTTTAATTGCGATAACTTTCGATAGAATGACACTAGCGAGTTGAAAATTTGGCAGAGCGTTGGTAGTAACATCCTGTTAGTTGGTATTGAAAATGGGCAAGATCCGACCTAAGGAACCCCTACCTCCCCTACAAATGAAACTTCAAATAAGCGATAACTTTTGAGAGAATGAAGCCAGCAACTTGAAATTTTGGTCTTATGTTTGAAGTGAGATTGAGTTAGTTGGCATTAAGGACGGGTTAGATCGGACCTAAGGAACCCCTACCTCCCCTAGAGATAAAATTTTAAATAAGCGATAACTTACGACAAAATAAAGCCTGCGACTTGAAATTTTGATTAAATATTTGTAGTAGGATCCAGTTGGCTAATACTGAAAATACGTAAAATCTGACCAATGAAACCCCTGCTTCCCCTACAAATGAAACTTCAAATAAGCGATAATTTTCGATAGAGTAAAGCTAGACACCTGATATCTTTTTTTTAATGTTTGTAGGGTGATCTAATTGGTTGGTGGCTATGATGGGCAAGATCCGATCCAAGGAACTTCTACCACCCCTGCAAGTGAGGCTTCAAATAAGCAATAACTTTCGATAGAATGAAGCTAGCGACTTGAAAAATTCGACAAATATTTGCAGAATGGGTTAGTTAATTGATTTTTAGAATGGCCAAGAACCTCATGAATGAATGTCAACCTCCCCTATAAACTAGCCATATAGGAAACTCACTTTTAATGCATATGGTCGTTGCCAATTGGTACTTTTGGTATCACCACTAGGTCTGTACAAGTCTAGGGTATATACGCTTCGCTTCGGCCTGGTTTTTATTCTTATTGTACTCGAATTTAATAAAGGTGCGTTTTGCTAGGCACCGCTCTGCGTCTATCCCAGGCGACGATAAAAATACTCGTATGCATAGAAACAGTGCTCCGTGCTCTTTGTCTTGATGGCTAATCGCGAAAATTATGCGACGATCGTATGTCTAGCAAAACACACCTTAAGTAAAGATTTATCAAATATCATGATAAAAGAAGATAAATTGTTACATTTTGAAGAAGGAAAGAGGACACTTTTTATTAACCCAAAAGGGGACATGTCCTTTTAAAAAAGGACGTCAACCCTACACACGGCGGAGCCGACCCATCGCGTGCCAGGTGTCATCTAAAAAGTCGAGTTCGAGGATGAACTCAATTTTCACTTATTCAATTTAATTTCACGCACTTAGCGGTTTACCTAATTTTGGACAGCACGAACGATATAGATAAATGTTGGCCACCTTTTCATGTGCTGTTCATTGATCCTAATGGGATGAGTTGTATTTCTAATTGGCTGGTGCGCTAAGAACATTGGGTATCGTTAGTGTCAATCTCAACACGTGTATTTTGCTTAAGGTTCTCACACATTAACGTGCATAACCACGACCGAACTTCCATCGAACCATCAATTTCATAGAACGCGCGGAAGAAAAATTCTCCTCATTTCCATCGTTCTATGAAATTGATGGTTCGCTGGAAGTTCGGTCGTGGTTGTGTGCGTTCATGTGTGGCAAGTTTAAGCATCCAATATCCGCGAATTATTCGCGCGATTATCCCTTTCATAAGAGCTTGCGGGAAAATCCCCTTATTTTTCCGCACGTTCCTATGAAAGGGAACGTCACGCAAATAATTCGCGTATATTGGACCCTAACAATAAGTGAGATTCAAATCGCCTTCTCTTTAACATCAAATTGTAAAAATGACGAATTTCATGCCTCAATGAAGACAATTCAAAACTAATGGTATGCTCATATCAAATTAATAATTACATAAAAGTATGAAACAATGTTAATATCTTACTTATGAAATAAATGTAAACAACAACAAAGAAATATACATAAATAAATGTGTATTTTAAAATCTAGTCAAATATAAGACAAGACTCTATATTTTCTTACTTATTTATTAGATAGTACTATTCAAATATAATATGGAATTAATGATATTTATACACAAGCAAATGGAAAGAATCGTAAAAAAAAAACAGTAAACGAAGTTCATAAGAAGAAGTAAAAGTTATGTATTTGTTATAATGATAAGTACTATTGATGTATTTAAGCAAAATGGCATTGCAATCAACGGTATGGAATGGCAGACAGTCTATTGTTGCTGGTAATTTTGAACTGATTTGTATTGCTAACGAAATATCTCTCACCAAGCTCCCGAGCCATAGAAACTGCAACATATTTTATGTTTATGCAAAATAAAATACGTGAAGTAAAAACTAATCGAATTCCTTTAGACAAATTTTAGTTATATATTATTGTATTTGTTAAATTGGGTTGTCGATTATCCCTGGATGTCTAATCTAGTTTTCGTTTAAAAATTAATTTTTATTTTTCGGTTTTTTTTTTCTTTTTATATATCTATATTGACAAAAAACACAAGCCAGCGAAAAAAAATTCGTTGACATAGGCCCGTTTTTCCAATGTCTTGTTAAACTGCGCAATAACTAACAGGGACATGAACTTATCCAAGCTGTAAACTGGCCGATAAATATTTTCGTTTTCGCATACGCCCGGTAAATTACCAAGCCAAAAAGAGTGGAACGCATCTTTAGTCTTTGTTTTCGATAAACTTTCAACCGGAGACATGGTGTTGCGTTTTGTTTTTTATAAACGAAAAAACGGGCCATATTGTAATAACTTTTTCTTATGCATTCGAAATATTGAATAAATATTAATGTGCAAATGCAAGCTGAATGACGGAACATCTACTTCCTATGTAGCATGATAAGAGGAGCTGTGGGTTCATTTTACATAATATTATTTTACTTTATTATGGCCCGTTTTCTCAATGTCCTGTTAACCTGCCTGTTTGCTAACAGGGACTTATTTATAAGGACCTTAACTAAAATCATATACAACACCCAAAATACGATAATGCAGTTCAAAAATAAGGAGAGAAAATCCCCATATTTTGTCATATTTTGGGTGTTGTATATGATTAGCTAACAGGCAGTTTAACAGTACATTGAGAAAATGGGCCTATATCGTTTAATTGTAGTAATAACTTCACAATATGGTACAGAACGAATAAAAGCAATTCACAAATAAAAAATATGTATCACGCGAAATAACTATCATAAGAACAGAAAAAATATAATGTAATCAGATAAGTGTAATGTATCCATATACGAGTAAACCAAATACATGGAAGAAAAGTTAAACAAAGATATTTCGAAAAAAAAGAGGAATAATCTAATTTTTTAATAGATGATAGGAATATTTACACAATATTTACGTAATAGTTTGTAGTTGTTAAGCTATTGACGATACAGTTAAATTGAAAAGCAAAAAAAGGGAATGGACTATGAAATTACCAAACTTTTTTTAAATGTTAAGGTTCTTAAAATTTATTTATAAAAAAATGCAAAAACAAATAAAAATGATATATATGTATACCATTAAAAGGAAAATTGTATTTATTTTTTATTAGGTAAAATTCATCATCGTCATCGTGGCGTGACAGTCCGACGTCGGACCTTGGCCGTCTGGATAGATCTCCTCCAATTGTCTCGGTCAAGTGACCGCGTCTTCCAGTTTCGAAAGGCCCGTAGTCGTTGTGCGTCAGCCTCTACTGGGCCTTCCCAACGATCTCTCGGTCTTCCCGGCAGCCTTACTCCGCTGATGCTACCTTCGAGAACTTTCTTGGGGACTCGACTTTCGTCCATGCGATGTACGTGTCCTGCCCATTATAATCGTTGCAGTTTGATGATCTTCAAAACCTCCAGCTCATCGTAAAGACTGTACAACTCATGTTTGTACCGGATTCGGCAGCCATTTCAATCTTGAACTGCTCCGAATATTCGTCGAAGGATCCTCCATTCAAAAGTGTTCAATAGGTTTTCGGAGGCTTTGATCAAGGTCCATGTTTCACAACCATAACACAGCACAGGTCGGATGATTGTTTTGAAGATGCGGAGCTTCGTTTTCCTGTGCACGTGCTTCGATTTTATTATTGGGAGAACCGAAAAATATGCCTTATTCACTAGTCGTATCCGTCGTTTGATTTCCTCCGTTTCATTGGCGTCGTGTGATAGCTTGCTACCCAGGTAGTTTAAGTGTTTTACGTAATCAATGATCAGATCCCCGATGGTAATGCTCGGTGGCGGTGGCGTCCTCTTTCTTGATTGGAGCATTATTTTAGTTTTGTCTTCGTTGATTCGTAGTCCGACTTCGCTTGCAGCCGCATCAAGATCTTGCAGATGTTCTTTGGCGTAGGCCAGCCTATGAGACATGATGATAATATCATCTGCATACGCTGTGATTTGCGTACGGATATACTTGGTTACTAGAGTTCCGCTAGTGTCGACATTTATCCTCCAGATGACGTATTCCAGTGCCAGGTTGAAGAACGTCGGAGCCAGTCCGTCACTCTGCTTTAACCCCGTACGTGTTTCAAAGCCGTCAGTCAGCCTGTTTTCGACCCTGACCTGTGAGACGGAGTTAGTCATCGTCATCTTAGTCAATCGTACCAGTTCCGCCGGTATACCAAATTGCAGCATGACGTTGTACAGTACGTTACAATCGATACTGTCGTATATTGTACTTGCTGGAAATTGACGAAGATTTGGTATACATTTACATTAAATTCCCAACATTTTTGGCGGATTTGTTTAACCGTAAACAGTTGGCCGGTTGTTGAACGGCCAGGCCTAAGGCCACCTTGATACTCGCCAATTATCTGCTCCGCCAAAGGCTTTTATAGGACGTACAGACTTAAGGTCGCCACCCATTGACGAGCACAACCACAACCAAACTTCCATCGAACCATCAAATATCATAGAACGGTGGAAATAGGGGAAATTTTTTTTCCACACGTCCTATGAAATTGATAGTTAGATGGAAGTTTGGTCGTGGTTGTGCTCGTCAATGGGTGGCGACCTTAATGAGATGCCTCTATAGTTTTCACATCGAAGTTTTTCCCCCTTCTTGTGTATGGGACAGATTAAGCTCCTGCACCAATCCTCCGGAATAAATTCTTCCTGCCAGATTGGCAGAAGCAGTTGATGAATGGCGTTCAAAAGACTCGCTCCACCAGATTTAAGTAGTTCAGCTGGGATCTCGTCTGCACCCGGCGCTTTATTTTGTTTAAGCGATTTTATAGCAACATCAACTTCTTCTGTTGAGGGCTGAGTGCTTGGTGTTTCGTCGATCATAGCATCATCGATTATGGCTTCTTGTTCGGGGATGTTGTTTGCGGGGCTAAGAAGCTCTTCAAAATAGGACGCACATCGTCTGTTGATTCTATCGGTGTCACTGATGTTTCCATCGTTGTCCTTACAGAGACTTGTCCTGGGTCATAATTCATTTTTGATGTTATTTATTAGTCTGTAGGCTTGTCAAGTGTTCTTACTAGCTAGGCTGTTATCTATATTCAGCAACTGCTGGTCAAAAAATTTTCTTTTCTTTCGTCGTAATGTTTTATGGGATAATCGCCGTAGCTCGCCATATTTTTCTCTCTTGGCTCTTGTCAGTCGTTCGATATATTGTCTGTAGGCTTCTTTCTCAGCGTCTAAAGATTCCCGGCACTTTTCGTCAAACCATCCATCTCGTGCGCGCCGGGTATAGTCATAGTTCGCCCCTCGATGAGAACGAACGTCCATCCATCACACTTGATGCCCATCTCTTACATATGAGGACGTGATCGGCCTGATTGACGGTGCGAGTGTCTGGTGATCTCCTCGTTTGCTTCTGTATGTTTCGGTGTGGAAAGCATGTCGAGCTTACGACCAGGTTCCGACTGCAAGTAAAATTCACGGTGCCAAGACTCATTTCCTACTTTCGCATTGACGTCTTCCAACAATATCTCGACATCGTTCGGAGGCAGTGAATCAAACAGTGTCTCCAGGCGGTATAATTCCTCTTTTATGGCTTCTTCTTTGACTTCGGTGGGAGCATTCATGTTGATGAGCAGAAATTAAAAAATAAAGTTTTGATGCGAATCGCGTGTTATGTTTTTTGGGGGTGCTGAATCCGAATTTGAATTTTACCCTTTAAAAAAAAAGTACGGCCCCATGGAGAAAATTTGAATAACAAAAAACTGACAAAATTTCGCCGATATTGACGTTTTTTTTACTTATAACCAGTAAACCGTACATTTCTCGAGAAAATGGACTATAACAAAATTAAAGTATGTAGACATTAGGGGGATTCACGCTCCCTGTCGTATATGTCGTGAACGTCGTATTCGTCGTAAACTTCTGTCATCTCTATAGTAAAATGACAGAAGTTTACAGCTTTACGACAAATACGACGTTTACGACGTGAGCATGAATCCCCCTAATATTTCCTACAAAAGAGGGGGCATCGAAATTAGCCATGGCAAAAATGGTCATCCGAAATAATATACATATGTACATAGATACTTACGTTTTGAACCGAAAGCGTCCATCGGAAAATAAACAAAATAAGCCATGCATGGACAATATTGGTTTCAAATTGAAATAATTCATGGGAAAAAAATAACCAAAATAACCGTGCAGTGTCCATGGTAGAAACGCCAAATTGACAATTGTGTGGGTTGTCGCCCTTAAGATCCCTTAAGCACACAAGAGTGTATTGCACCAGACCGAGCGTTTACGTTTGTGTGATACTGAGGGTTGTGATCCCTCAAGCACGGAGCGAGCGTAGTGACATTCCCATCTTAATAGACAGGCCTCCGCTCAGCTGTTCGTGTACGTCATTAATTCCTTTGCCAAGTCAGTGACTGCACACGACGATGTCACGGACACGACATACATATGTTTACAGTTTGAATTGCGCCAGACGGCATTTTGGTCATCTAAAAACACATTTTCTTGACACTTGCAGCAATTTGGTCGAAGCCGCAGCCCCGGGGATCAGTCGCAGAGCATCGTGGAACAGTTCACACTTGACAAAATACATCTTTTGATCCCACGACACACTTTCATCGCGCACGTGTTTGTTTGCCCAGATCACTAGATGTAATTTTACTAACAAATAAACACTGAACGCGGAAAACGAAAACTAAACACGGAACGCACAAATACCGGGGACTCGCCGCCATCAGTCGACGACCACTGGATTGTGGATACGATGGCGTCATCAAAGGAAATAATTGCGTAATTTAGCCGTCAAAATCAGCTGATCGGAGGCCTGTATATCTAGATGGCGTTGGTAGTGAGCGGACCCCACACAAGAAGAGACTGTTGAACACAGAGCGAGCGAAGCGAACGTTTATGTTTCTGCGATACTGAGGATTGTGATCCCTTAAGGGCGCAGCCCACATAAGAGACTGTTGCATCCTGAGCGACCGAAGCGAATGTTTATGTTTGTGTGATACTGAGGGCTTCGTGAGCTCATCATAAAAGAACAAAATGGAATGCCCACTGAAATACGAGGGCGGATCAAGTATAACGGGACTAATTTTTTCAATTACTGTTTTGTTTCAAAAATACTCTCATTTTTCTACGGAATCTGCCGCTCTTGCTGGACATTTTTCTCAACGGATTGGGAACTTGTTGATTCTTTCGTCATAAAAAGTTTTCGTTTTGTATAGTAGTATTATTCCGGCCTGCCTCAATGTTGTCGGCGGTCACGCTCGTGCATGAGCGTTTTCGTGGTCCTGATTTTACATTATATCATCGAGGGAGTGTTTTCCCCGTACTGTGTCTGCAACTTTTTTTTTAATTTTTGATGATTTCATCCCTTCCTTGAAACTTGATAGTAATCCGTTGCTCCACGAAAACGTCCACTTCTTTCTCGCTCTATACTAAAGGGTGCTGGGAGGGAGGTGCTTCTGCCCACTGACCGCCTGAGCTACCTGACAATCACTCCCCCCCGAGGTAGTTAACTGTGATGGCAACAAAATCAACATGGTCCATTGTGGTCAGTTTTTTACAAATTGATATTCATCAATCGAAAGTAGCTTCTGCGGCACTTCTTCTCCGTCTGGGCAACAGTGGTAAAAGTATTGTTTTGGTGACCCTGGGTCGTTGGTGATCGTGTACGGGGCCTGGGGTCTCCTGATTATGTTACTTTTTGTGTTACGAATCAAGGAAGTCCCCGATCGTACATCCTCGTTAAGAAGTCGCTTAGTACGTTTCTCGTCACAGAGCATATCAACAAGGACTATGTAGTTGTTAGTCTAGAAATTGGGATCAGGCGATATTGGCTGATCTCATCATACCTGCCATTTGACTACGTGGAGATATTTCCCCCCGAATACTTGAGGAATTCGATTGCCTCAGCAAAGACACTAGGTTAGGTACTGGCCTTATATTTGGATGAGATGCAAATGCACACCACACTGAATGGGGTAGTACCGATACGAACGAACGCAGGGAGTTAGTGTTCGAGAGTATAATCGAATCTTCGTACCTGTCCCGCATTGACCACGATATTACTAATACTTGTCAAGCATACAATGGTACACCCATGATGTTAAGTAAATCTTGAAATTCTCAGTGAAACTTGGGTTGGTGACTTCGGTTTCATTCTGCATACCAACTTAGTATGCGTCTGTAGATTCGCTTGGCAACACACCATGTGTGTTTTTGTTGCTACTCGAAACACTGTCGGTAAATACTCTTTACTTAATTTCTCGAAGATTAGGAGTTTCGTACGAATATAAGCACTGTTCAGGTCTTGCATCTTTGGAGCTATCCGTGTGTAAGACGACCACGAATGTGTGAGAGTTCTGTTAGTATAGTATAAGCCGTGAAAGCCTGATTTTACTTGAAAACTCGACCGCGGAGGTTTGTGTGAAGCAACTTATTATGGAGAGTCTGAGAGAGGATGAGCAGTGAAGATATTTGTTCCCTCTCAATTAGACTATATGTATTCAAAGTTCTTGCAAATGTGCAAGTGCGAATTAGTTGTACTGAAAAAAATTCGCACTTGCTCATTTACAAGAACCTCGAATACATATAACATCTTTAAACGCCCAGCAGCTCCCACGCGAATTACACCTAGAGCTCTATGCGAAGCTCCAAGCCGATGCTGACACTTAACCAATACACACACATGCATTGCTATACTAGAGTAACAGCAATAAACCAACACAGCTGAAACTTATTGCAATTCTCCTTACTTGGAATTTTTCTACCTCCAACAAGAAAATTAACGGTAATATTAAAAAAAAACTATTTCATAATACGTATTTAAAAAGTCATTTATTATTGCCCGGCTCATATCCTATACTTTACTGCACATATCATAACTGCATGATTATTATAATATACAGGACCTGCCACCAAACGATTTTTCATGAAGTAAAAGGCCTAAAGGATCACATAGGCGATCTTTACAAAGTTTCTTTTGATATTCCAATTGTTGATGAATATGTTTTATTAAAAAACGTTTACAAATATTTTATATAGGCAGCTTTTGATTTTACTAACTAACAGTCTAGTGTCTACACATTACAAAATGTAGGTGACGTATATAAAAATATAATTGTTACTCGTTGACTCAATATATTTATATATGTGAAATTAAATAAAGCAGTATTCGAGCAGACACAAAGTTAAAGTCGAATTTCAATCATATTTTTGCCGCCTTATCAAAGGTTAGGTAGCGCTTAAAAAGAAATTATTCACAGTTTTGATTTTATATTTATGCGTATATTTTCTTTGTTCGTCCCAGTACATAATAAATGTATAAGGCAATTGCCAGCGATTGCACGTAAAAAAAGCTATTTAGCGCTCGCACTGGATTGGTCGACAGTTTCACAAAATATTGATAAACAAATATATAAAATTTACATAATTCAACAAAATAGAAAGATAACTAAGTTAACTAAAAACATATATATATTCTAAAAACAAAATACATACAAGTAATGTCATTTTTGAAGTGATTTTCATTAGATTAGACCCTTACAAAAAACAAAATAAAATATTTTGTCTACAATGATGTAGGGTCCGCTCATATTTACAAAATAATTCGCTAAATGTGTGTATATGATAAAAACATTTGAAAATAATGTATAATTATTAGAATGTGCCCAAGAGGTAATTAGATTTGTTACAGAAAAATTCAACCAAAAATAAACAAACAGAATAGTTTAAGGGGAAATATATTTTACGAAATAATAACATAAGGTCTAAAGACTAATGAAAATATTTCATTTGTTTTTTTTTTTGTTTGCTCTCAATATAAGTTTTGATACCGGTCTGTATTTTATAGTATATCCCCAAATCCCTAACCAAAACGCATTCCCCAGTTGTACGTAAAATGGTAACATAAACTTAATTTGTCGCTGTTTTTATTTTTTTTATTTGTTGATTTTATTACTGACTATATTAACATCTTAAATACCAGAACCACCGCCTGTTTGTCCCAGTACGTATTTATTGTACATAACATTGAGTTGTTCGAGGAAAATGAAAGTGAGTACTGTATGTGGTCCCAATCGACAGTAGTATGGCGTGAAACCTTTCCATAAGGAAAACACTCCTTCTTGTCGTGCAACTTTAAGTAGAACATCTACTGTGCCTTTGTATTCTGGAACGCCGTTAACAGTTTTCATGTTTTGAATCCTGAAAAAAAAAAAGATTAAGGGAAAAGTGGTTAAAAATATTGTTCGTTAGGAGGATTTATGAAATGAATGTACAGGACAATTCAGTCAAGAGGTAGAAATGAAAGAGGCCCGGTTTAGAGTACAGCGCAGCTTTACGACATGAACACACTCTCGAAAATTTGGTCAATGTTTATATGATGAATGACGCACAAAGAAACATTAACTGTGTGCCAGCTGAATATTCATCACAGCAAAGCGGCATCAGCGATGATGACGAGATGCTTTGATGAAGAGAAACTGGACATAGCTTTGATACAGGAACCCTGGATTTTACAAAACAAAATTAGGGGTTTGTCACAACAAACCGCAAATCTGTACCATGCACAGGTGGACGGTAAAATAAGGACATGCATCCTGGTGCGTCATGGAATACGTGCAGTACAAATGATGCATCTCTGCTCGCCTGATCTTACGGTAGTAATGATCGGCAGTGGTGCAGGATCATTCCTAATTGCATCAACATATCTCCCTTATGATACACCAGAACCACCTCCATCAGAGGAAGTAGAAAATCTGGTAAGATATTGTAAAGAAAGAGATATGGCCCTGATCATAGGCTGTGATGCCAATGCGCACAACACTGTGTGGGGCAGCACAGATGACAATCCCAGAGGACAGCAGCTGCTAGAATTTGTGGAAAAGTACAATCTGCTGGTAGCAAACAAGGGGGTCGCTCCCACCTTCGTGGATGCACGAAGGGCTGAGGTGATCGACATTACCCTAAGCTCTGTTAATATGCTTGACAGAGTTCAGAATTGGAGAGTGGTGGACAGGCTAACCATGTCTGATCACAGGGCTATCCAGTTTGAAATTCTGTATGGCAGAAAACGGAGTAGCGAACGCAAACGTATAAGAGTGCCAAAAAATACTGATCGTGTTAAGTACGAGACATATTTATTGGAACAAGTCGAGGATATTCAAGACGGAATACCTCGGAATACGGTCGAGATAGAGCGAACAGTGGAACAACTGAACTCCGCTATTAATCGCGCCTTCGAACACGCTTGTCCCTCCACAGTAGTGGACGAAAAGGACCCAACACCATGGTGGAGTAGGGAACTGGAGTCTATGAAAAAAGAGACAGGGAAAGCCTTTAACCGTTACATGAGGGAGAGAGACTCTCACTCTTGGGAACTATACAAGGATAAAAAGAGGGAGCTGAAAAGAACCTTACGTCTTCGGAAACGAAATACGTGGAGGGAATTCTGCTCTAGCATGAAGGATACGTCGGAAGTATGCAGATTACAGAAGATGATATCGAAAGACACTGTTTCGAAAATGGGGCTGATATGCAAAGTTGATGGTTCCATGACAGAAACAGTGGAAGAAACGTTGCAGGCGCTGATGGAGGTACATTTTCCTGGAAGTTTCAAGTCAGACCAACCATGGCCTCAAACTAACATGGGAGCTGGTGGGGGAAGTCAACAAGAAGCTGAGAGGATAATAACTCCAAATGGAGTCAAAAGTGCTATAAACTCTTTTGCTCCATTTAAAACGGCTGGAATGGACGGAATATTCCCGGCACTATTACAGTGGGGCATGAGCGCTCTACTAGATAGGATCCGGAATATATTCGTCGCCTGTCTTTCAGCAGGCTACAACCCGAAGGCATGGAGGGAGGCTAAAGTGGTCTTCCTGCCTAAACCGGGAAAGAAAGACTATACAGAGGCAAAGTCCTTCAGGCCGATTAGCCTTACATCATTCCTGTTGAAAACAATGGAAAAGGTGTTGGTGGACTACCTGGAGAACACCACGCTAATGTATAGTCCTCTGAGTAGGTGCCAACATGCTTATAGAGCAGGCAGATCTACGGAAACCGCTCTACACGAACTTGTTAGAGTTGCAGAGAGAGAGATTAACAATGGCGGGATCGCTATGTCTACTTTTATGGATATAGAGGGTGCTTTTGATAAAATCTCCTTTACCAAACTAAGGAACGCCCTGATTGAGCGGGGGGTTGATTACATTATAATTAAGTGGATCGACTCTATGCTTAAGCAGAGGGCGGTAAATCTTAGCAGTGGATGTGACAGAATACGGGGTAAGGTAGTCCGAGGATGCCCACAAGGAGGTGTTCTTTCGCCTCTACTGTGGAACATCACCGTGGACAGTCTTCTCTGGAAGCTGGACTCGATGGGCGTACACACTGTAGGATACGCCGATGACTTGGCACTCACGGTCAGTGGAAAGTTCATGGACACAATTCTAGGTTGCATGGGACAAGCTCTCAAAGTAACCGAAGAATGGTGTAATGAGCAAGAGCTAACCATAAACGCTAGTAAATCAAACACTATGATTTTTACTCGTAAGAGGAAAGACATAGAGATAACTTCCTTACGGCTTTTTGGTTCGGAAATTAAGGTGTCCAAGGAAGTGAAGCATCTAGGAGTTACCCTAGATGCGAAACTAACTTGGAATGTTCACGTTGATGAAAAGATCCAAAAAGTGAAAAGGATTTTGCATCAATGTAAGAGAGTGTGTGTGTGTGTGGGGGGGCAAAGACCTTTTCCATAGTCCTCCGCGTGGGCGCCCCCTGGTAACGGCAGTGTATCAATTCGCTGACGGCCAATGTCTTAGCGATAAGACAGTTTGGAAAAGGCAGATAGCTGTAGCCTGAATGGCTGACAAACACCTAAGCGTCTCAGGTCTAGTAGGATGGAATGACTTGCGTAGTTGGACCTGCTACATAGTTGTGTGGACCCCAGCACGTTTATTAAACCATCTGAAGCAGCTATCTCCGAGGCCATCCCCCGAATGGGGTTAAGCGACGTGCTGACAACTCGTCCTTGTAAAAACCACTCCATGTCAAGAAACCTGGAACAAAAGCCTCGGATTGGACGGATCAACAACGACAACCACGCAAACGAATAAATGATTATTCTTTCGGATCCTGGAATGTACGCTCCCTGAACAAACCGGGGGCCGAGAAGGCCCTCCTTCAACAGGTCGAAAAGTACAAACTGAGCATTACTGCAGTCCAGGAAACAAATTGGCTTGGCAGCGAGATTAATGACAAGAAATCGCACACAATTTTTACAAGTGGCAAACCATCGGGCCGCAAGGAGTTTGGAGTAGCATTTATAGTGAACAATCACCTCAAACCGCATATTACTGACTTCAAACCCATAAATGAACGGCTGTGTGCGATTCGCATCAAGACTCGATTCTTCAATCTCTGGCTCATCAATGTGCATGCCCCCACTGAAGTTAAAGAAGACGCAGTAAAAGATGAGTTCTACGCCCGCCTTGAAACTCTCTTCGACTCACTTCCAACAAACGACGTCAAATTGCTGCTGGGAGACTTTAACGCGAAAGTCGGGAATGAAAGTTGGCATCGGGGGACCTCTGGAAGCCACAGCCTCCATGAAGAATGTAACGATAACGGCCAGCGACTTATCGACTTCGCCTGCAGCAGGAATCTAGTCGTAAGCTCTACGTGTTTCCCGCATCGACGCATTCACAAGCAGACCTGGAAGTCTCCAGACGCACATACCGTCAACCAAATTGACCACGTCCTCATTTGCAGGAGATGGGCGTCTAGTGTCATGGATGTCCGCTCCTATCGAGGAGCAAACTGCGACTCAGATCATCACTTGGTGAAGACGACCTACAGATGTAGAATCTCCTCAGTGCACCAGTCAAGAATCAGCCCTCCCAAAATCTTTGCGGTTGATAAGCTCTTGAGTGATGCTACAGCGGTGGCGTATACTACCGCCCTTGAGGAAAAACTATCACCTATGCTACACAACATCAGCAACACAGGCGTCCATGGGTTCTGGGAAGAACTCAAGGGTACCATCAAGGATGTCGCAGAGAAGGTCGTGGGATATAAAGCCCGGCGAGCGCGAAATGACTGGTTCGACGAAGAATGCAAAAATTCACTTGACGCGAAAAACGAGGCCTACAGACAATGGATTCAACGAGGAACCAGAGCCAGAAGAGAAAAATATGACGAGCTACGGCGAATATCGAATAGAATAATTAGACGTAAGAAACGTAAATACTTTGACGAGCAGTTGCTGAACATAAACGAAAACTTAGCTAATAGGAACACCAGACAAGCGTACAAACTAGTAAATACAATCAAGAACGGCTACCAACCCAGGACTAGCGTTTGTAAGGACAAGGATGGAAACATCATCAGCGACACCGATGGTATTAACAAACGATGGGCCTCTTATTTTGAAGAGCTTCTAAACCGACCATCTAACATCCCCACACAGGAAGCTCTCGATGATATTGTTGATCTAGGCCCACCCATTCAACCCCCGACAGTAGAGGAAGTTGATCTCGCGTTGCGGTCACTAAAACGAAATAAAGCGCCGGGCGCTGACGAGATCCCAGCTGAACTACTAAGATTCGGTGGAACGAGTCTAGTTGATGCCATACATCAATTGCTCCTGCGAGTGTGGGAGAACGAGGAGATCCCAGACGATTGGCGCAGAAGCATCATCTGTCCAATCCATAAAAAGGGAGATAAATTGCGGTGTGAGAATTACAGGGGCATCTCACTAGTTTGTACGTCCTATAAAATTTTGACGAAAATTCTGGAAAATAGAATAAAACCGTACGCAGAACGAGTCATTGGCGAATATCAAAGCGGTTTCAGACCTGGTCGCTCCACAACCGATCAGCTCTTCTCAGTCAAACTGATACTCCAGAGGTGCTGGGAATACAACGTAAACGTATACCAAATCTTTGTCGACTTCAAGCAGGCATACGACAGTATCGATCGTGGAGTACTGTACAACATCATGCTGCAATTTGGTATACCAGCAAAATTAGTGCGACTGACAAAGATGACGATGACCAACTCCGTCTCACAAGTCAGGATCCAGAATAGACTTACTGATCTATTTGAAACACGCACTGGTTTGAAACAGGGCGATGGACTGGCACCGACGCTCTTCAACCTAGCACTGGAATACGCTATTCGGGCCATGAATATGGACAACAGCAAGACGCTGCTCATCAAGTCGACACAATTAGCAGCGTACGCCGACGACATCAACATCATGTCCCGAAGATTGGCTGACGCAGAAGAACTTCTGCATACGCTCGATACCGCTGCAAAGGAAGTTGGATTACGTATTAACGAGGGTAAAACTAAAATAATGATGCAATCGGTGACAAGGACACCTGCACGACCAAGCATCAATGTGGGGGACCTCAACATCGAGTTCGTGAACAACTTCATTTACCTGGGTTGCAACCTGTCAAGGGACGCCAACGAAACTGACGAAATCAAGCGACGGATACAGTTAGCTAATAAGACTTTTTTCTCGGTTCTCCCCATAATGAAATCGAAACATGTGCACAGAAACACGAAGCTCCGCGTGTACAAAACCATTATACGACCAGTGCTATGCTATGGCTGCGAAGCATGGACCCTAGCTCAAGTCTCCGAAAACATGCTAGACACTTTCGAACGTAAGGTTCTACGGCGAATTTTCGGGGCTGTTTGCGATCGAGATGGATGGCGCATCCGGTGCAACCATGAGTTGTATGAAATGTACGATGAGCTGCAAGTCTCGAAAATCGTCAAACTACAACGACTTCAATGGGCAGGGCATGTACAAAGAATGGACGATGATCGCATGCCTATGAGAGTAATGAATGCAGAACGAGTCGACGGAGCGAGACTGCGAGGACGACCGAGATCTCGTTGGGAGAGCTCAGTAGGTGTGGACGCCAAAATTGGAGGACGCGGTCACGTGACCGAGATAATTGGAGGACAATGATCCAGGCGGCCAAGGCCCGACGTCGGGCTGTCGCGCCACGATGATGATGTTAAGTACGAGACATATTTATTGGAACAAGTCGAGGATATTCAAGACGGAATACCTCGGAATACGGTCGAGATAGAGCGAACAGTGGAACAACTGAACTCCGCTATTAATCGCGCCTTCGAACACGCTTGTCCCTCCACAGTAGTGGACGAAAAGGACCCAACACCATGGTGGAGTAGGGAACTGGAGTCTATGAAAAAAGAGACAAGGAAAGCCTTTAACCGTTACATGAGGGAGAGAGACTCTCACTCTTGGGAACTATACAAGGATAAAAAGAGGGAGCTGAAAAGAACCTTACGTCTTCGGAAACGAAATACGTGGAGGGAATTCTGCTCTAGCATGAAGGATACGTCGGAAGTATGCAGATTACAGAAGATGATATCGAAAGACACTGTTTCGAAAATGGGGCTGATATGCAAAGTTGATGGTTCCATGACAGAAACAGTGGAAGAAACGTTGCAGGCGCTGATGGAGGTACATTCTCCTGGAAGTTTCAAGTCAGACCAACCATGGCCTCAAACTAACATGGGAGCTGGTGGGGGAAGTCAACAAGAAGCTGAGAGGATAATAACTCCAAATGGAGTCAAAAGTGCTATAAACTCTTTTGCTCCATTTAAAACGGCTGGAATGGACGGAATATTCCCGGCACTATTACAGTGGGGCATGAGCGCTCTACTAGATAGGATCCAGAATATATTCGTCGCCTGTCTTTCAGCAGACTACATCCCGAAGGCATGGAGGGAGGCTAAAGTGGTCTTCCTGCCTAAACCGGGAAAGAAAGACTATACAGAGGCAAAGTCCTTCAGGCCGGTTAGCCTTACATCATTCCTGTTGAAAACAATGGAAAAGGTGTTGGTGGACTACCTGGAGAACACCACGCTAATGTATAGTCCTCTGAGTAGGTGCCAACATGCTTATAGAGCAGGCAGATCTACGGAAACCGCTCTACACGAACTTGTTATTTGTAGAGTTGCAGAGAGAGAGATTAACAATGGCGGGATCGCTATGTCTACTTTTATGGATATAGAGGGTGCTTTTGATAAAATCTCCTTTACCAAACTAAGGAACGCCCTGATTGAGCGGGGGGTTGATTACATTATAATTAAGTGGATCGACTCTATGCTTAAGCAGAGGGCGGTAAATCTTAGCAGTGGATGTGACAGAATACGGGGTAAGGTAGTCCGAGGATGCCCACAAGGAGGTGTTCTTTCGCCTCTACTGTGGAACATCACCGTGGACAGTCTTCTCTGGAAGCTGGACTCGATGGGCGTACACACTGTAGGATACGCCGATGACTTGGCACTCACGATCAGTGGAAAGTTCATGGACACAATTCTAGGTTGCATGGGACAAGCTCTCAAAGTAACCGAAGAATGATGTAATGAGCAAGAGCTAACCATAAACGCTAGTAAATCAAACACTATGATTTTTACTCGTAAGAGGAAAGACATAGAGATAACTCCCTTACGGCTTTTTGGTTCGGAAATTAAGGTGTCCACGGAAGTGAAGCATCTAGGAGTTACCCTAGATGCGAAACTAACTTGGAATGTTCACGTTGATGAAAAGATCCAAAAAGCGAAAAGGATTTTGCATCAATGTAAGATAGTGTGTGCTCGTAGGTGGGGAATTTCACCTAAAGCGACACACTGGATTTACACAATGATGGTAAGACCTATTCTAGCTTACGCATCAGTGGTATGGTGGCCAAAAGCCATGCAGAATACCACAAAGCAGAAGCTAGATGGGGTACAAAGGATAACTTGCGTAAGCATATGTGGTGCAATGCGCACCACACCAACGCGAGCAATGGAGGCATTGCTGGGACTGCCGCCGTTGGACTTATTTATAAAGAAAACGGCGGCGCTTTCGGCAATACGCATGGAAAGGGATGCCATGTGGCATCGCTTTGGAACTAGCAGCGGTCATAAGAGCATCCTAGACATTATTCATAATGAAGTCAGGGAGACTCTAATGCCGGTAGAAGGCATGAGTAGACGTAGGGTAGTTGAAAGACTACACAAGACTCACATTGCAGATGGAAACATACACAATGAGTGTATGTACAATGACATCAGCATTTTTACTGATGGCTCTTTAATGGACGGTAAAGCGGGGGCGGGGGTTTACTCTGAAGAGCTAAACCTAGCATGTGCGCTTAGTCTAGGAGAGTATGTGTCCGTATACCAGGCAGCGCTTTCTTCCAAGATATATCCGACATCTCCTCGAGGAGTATCGGGGAGATAATACGTTTTGTTAACTCCACAGGATGGATCTGAGGACGAATACCTCAGAACGTTCTTGATATCAACGGTTTATTCCTCTCATGAGGCATGTGGCATCAAAACGGCGTACCTAACGCTAATTGTGTTCTCTTTCCCTGCTGGAATGGTACAGCCACTCTAACCAACCAACCATACCAGGCAGAGATGCTTGGCTTGTTGCATGCGTTGGACCACTTGCTTGAAGGTCAGGTGCGGGGGAAGAAAATCCTTATTGCACTGGACAACCAATCGGTGATCAGACGCATGCAGCAGACGAACATAAACTCTAAACTGGTACTAGAGTGTGTCCGGAAGCTCAACACGTGTGCCTCAGAAAATGAGGTTACGCTGATGTGGGTAAAAGGGCACATAGGTACAACAGGAAATGAGGCGGCGGATGCCCTAGCAAAACAGGGATCTGCGGCAACTTTCATTGGCCCAGAACCCAGAGTTGCTCTGGGGAACGGCATGATTGGAGCGAAGGTTGGGAAGTGGATGGACTCCATGCATCAACAAAGATGGCAGGAGCTAGTCACTTGCAAACAAGCTCGGAATGCAATGACCAGCCCTTTAGGCAGGGAAGCGAGAAAGGTACTTAGTTATAAGCGGAGTACCCTAAGCTGGATAACTGCCTTGGTCACAGGGCGTGGTAATTTTAAGGCTCATCTGGCCAAGATGAAAATCGGGGAAGATGACGTTTGCAGGCTATGCCTGGAGGAGGCCGAGACGGCAGCACACATTGTGTGCGAATGTCCAGCACTGGCTAGCACGAGGTTGAGGATCACAGGCAGGCACACGATAAGTGTAGAAGCCATGAGTGAACTCAGCTTCAAACAAATGCTAGCAATAACACGGGACTCAGTGATGAAGAAAGAGGTCGACAATTATCAGTCGACATCTGGAAGCCACTGATGACCGGGAGGGGCGAAAAGGGACCCAAAACGTTAGTGGTCTGCTTCGGCTATCCCCCAGAATATATAATAATAATAATAATATGAGGAATGACACATTCAGTACAACTATGGTGGGATGACAAGGGTGTAGTCTACTACAAATTTCTTCCACGCGGTCCAACTATTGATGCGAGGAAGTATTGCACTCAACTGAAAAAGCTGCAACAAGCAATAGCCGAAAAACGTCCGGATGACTAACAGAAGGGGGGGGGGGGGGGGGGGGCGACAACGCCAGACCCCATACTTCTGTGAAAACGAAACAAAAGCTACAGATGGAAACCGTTTTGAATTTGTGGAAGCCATCAAATATGACCTTGATGAGTTTTTCCGCAATAAGCCACAGCAACGCTTTTATGAACGTGGCATCATGCTCTTGCCAGAACGTTGGCAAAACGTTGTTGAAATGAACGGACAATATCTGGTTGATTAAATGCATTTTAAAGAATAACATTTTTTTGTCTTTTTTTTTGGCGCAAAAAAACCGCAGAACTTTTCCACAACCCAATACACCGTAAAAATTTCTAAATACAAGTATGCGTTTAAAAACGGTTCGTATTTACCTCGTCTTAGCAATATCCACTGGCATCGAAGCTGCTGTTGTAATGAAACCTGAAACCATACTAGCCCAGAAGTGTAGATTGATGCCTTCTTCGAAAGCAAATGTGTCTGCTAAGTAGCTCTTTGCCTGAAATGAACAATTAAATCATATTTAAAGCCACAGTCTCCACTGCTCTCTCAACATCCATTGACAACTGACAACATACCTGTGAATAGGATGCTAATTGTGCCATATTGACAACCATCGCCCGACCCACTGTTGGAATGCAACCACGCCATAATGCCACAATACCTTCCTCTCGCGTTATCCGCGCTAGTGCGTTTGCAACATTTTTGTAATTTCGTCGTTCAGCAAGCGGTAGTCGACCATCTGCAGTCATTCGAATTAAAGCTACTTCAGCCGGAGTACCAACAAACGCACCGCATGCACCCGCTGCCATTCCCATTGCCATACGTACCAAAAGATTTGGTTGACGATTGGTGTCTCTGCGGGGATTGGAAATTTTCACGAGATGGAGTTAGTACAAAATTTACATGACTATTATTATTATCAGGACTCACCCTTTGTACATATCATTTAAAACTGTATAGACACCTAGTCGTGTCGTTGTGTATGTGGCCTGACGCAATAAAGCAGCACCGATTCCTCTGTAGATGGCAAGGGGTCCTTCATTTGCTACGACTTTTCTGAAGCAATCAAACGAGCTTGCATACTCCTTACTCGCTCCACCAACACCTGATATTTGCATACGGGTCTTGATCAAGTCTAAGGGCTGCACTATACATGTAGCGCCCATTCTGAAAAAGGGGAGAGAAAGAATTTACTTAAATTTTTAGTTTCTATTATTTACAAAGTAAATGTTCAATTTTTTTATAATCTACGAGTATATCTCGTTGGATTAATGCAGCGGGAATGGCTTGTCTCTCTTTACTACATCACAGAGCAGATACTATAAGAGTCCTCACTTCATATAATAATGCAGCCTGACGGATGCCACTTGAACAATTTCACTCTAACACCGGCGAGGGTTTATTTGTATGCGCTTGAGAGTTCCTTTCCTGCTTCGAAAATTTAATTGCATATAGTAGTGATGAGTGGGGCGACCGGTAGCGCAGTGTGTTGAGGCATCAGCCTCATGTTTGACTACCGGCGTTTCGGGTTCGAATCCCGTCCACGACGATGTTCGTGGCCATAGATGTGCAGGAGATGCATGCTGGCAACCGCATTCTCCGAAACCAGTTTATGCCGTAGAAACGTCAACTGGGCCACATGGAACAGTTGACGCGCTATGCCCACAAGGGGTTAGGGCAATTTGAGAGAGAGAGTGATGAGTAGAACGTGAATATGTCGTTCATTTTGAACGACTCAAGAAAATGTGTGAAAGACTCGGCACAGGTGTCTAGCTGAATAGCAATAGCACATCCCGTGGGAGGCAAAATACCTCTTCAATAGTTCTCCACGTGGGCACCCCCTGAAACGGAAGTGGTATTACCACAGGTTCACGGCTGGAAACCATCGTCATCCTCGTGGCGCAACAGCCCAACGTCGAGCCCTTGCCGCCTGGATCATTGTCCTCCAATTATCTCGATCAAGTGACCGTGTCCTCCAATTTTGGACGTCCAGCAGTTGTTCAACTACTAAGTTTTTCCAACGAGCTCTCGGTCTTCCTCGCAGCCTTGCTCCGTCGACGCGTCGTCCACTGAATATTTTCTTAAGCATGCATTCATCGTCCATTCATTGTATATGTCCTGCCAATTGTAAACGTTGTAGTTTGACGATTCACGAAACTTCCAGCTCATCGTACTGAATTGTACAGCTCCTGGTTGTACCGGATGCGCCATCCATTTCGGTCATAAGCTGCTCCGAAAATTCACCGAAGCACCTTACGTTCAAATGTGTTTATCGTGTTTTCGGAGGCTTGAGAAAGAGTCCAGATTCCACAGCCATAGCATAGCACAGGTCATCTGATGGTTTTGTTTATGCGGAACGTATCGTAATATTTCTGTGCACATGCTTCAATTTCATTTTTTAGGCGGACCGAGAAGAAAATCTTATTTGTAGCTGTATTCGTCGCTTGATTTCGTCAATTTCATTGGCGTCCTGTGACAGGTTAATACCCAGGTATATTAAGTCGTCTAGGAATTCGATGCCTAGGTCCCCGATGTTGAAGTTCGGTTGTTCTGGCGCCCTTGTTCTTGATTGCATCATTACTTTTGTTTTGTCCTGGTTAATGCGTAGTCCAACTTCTTTTGCAGCCGTGTCAAAATTATTTAGAAGTTCTTCTGCGTCGGGCATGTTTCGGGACATGATGTTGATGTCGTTAGCATACACTATCAACTGCGTCGATTTGAAGAGCGGAGTGCCGCTCTGTTCGCATTAATTACCCAGATGGCGTGTTCAAGTGCAACGTTGAAGAGCGTTTGAGCCACTCCATCGCCTTGCTTCAGTCGAGTACGTGTTTTAAGAAGATCAGTTAGCCTATTTTGGATCCTGACCAGTAAGACGGAGTTGATCATCGTCATCTTTGTTAATCTTACTATTGTATTGTAGTTTTGCTGGTATACCAAATTGCAGCATGATGTTGTACAGTACTCCGCGATCGATACTGTCGCTTGCTTGCATACTTATAATCAACAAAGATTTGGTACACGTCAACGTTGAATTCCCAGCACTTTTTCAGGATCTGCTTGACCTGACCTGGTGACCCATCGCTCGGCTCCATTAACTATAGTACAGATTAGATGAAATGCAGGTCGTCGACAGACCCTATAATTTTACAGTTATGTTGATGTCTTATGAACCGGTAGTCGTGGTTGTCCCTTAAATTCAATAATGTTCTGTGTTTTCTTGGTAGATAAGATACAACTATTAGTTACATAAAAATTTAACTTTAGAGTAAGAAAGTATCCAGACCAAGGTGTTCTTGCAGAAGGGAGTTTGCTATAAAAAGACTAATTTGCGAAGCAATAATCACATATTCAATAGATCAGCTTCGAGAACGTTTACTAGAACTCCTCCTCCCTTTTAAATTGATATATTTACTCCGCTTTGGTTATTCAGTTTTGGGAGAAATATGGTTTTCATAAAATTCTCATTGATGCTATACGCACATACTAAAAATAGAAATTGATCTTGAAATTGTTCGCCAATCACCATATCAAAAATAATCAAAAACCGATTAATTTTATTCCCCCATTTCTCTACTGTTCTTACATAATCTAATTCTTCGCCTTGATTGCATTAATCGCTATGGAAAGATAACATGTAACCAACACAAAAAATAAAGCCGCTGGTACTCGTAAATTTAATAGCTTAGCAGCTAGAAACATTTCAAGAGCTGAGACAGACACGACTAGAGCTAATCGTAGTAAGTACATTACACTTTGTACAGATAATGTTCGTATGAAGTACTGGCCAAAGATTTGACATTACAAAGATACCGCACTTCATACAAATTAACGCAGTGCCATAGTGCGTACACAACTAACCAACAGTGGGACATAGCGCGGCAACCACAACCAACCACTCTTCTGTGGCAAAAGAGTGTAAACTCTTCTGTGGCAAAAGAGTGTAAGGTGCTTGGGGAGTTGCGCCCCATTGCCCTGAACAGAGTACGATGGCGGGCAGGTGTAGTTGGGGCGACCGGTAGCGCAGTGTGTTGAGGCATCAGTCTCATGTCTGACCACCGGCGTTTCGGGTTCGAATCCCGTCCACGACGACGTTCGTGGCCATAGATGTGCAGGAGGTGCAAGCTGGCAACTGCATTCTCCGAAACCAGTTTATGCCAACGCAACGTTAACTAGCAACAATTGACGCGCTATGCCCCACAAACGGGTTAGGGCAATTGAGTAGGTGTGGTTGCCGCACTATGCCCCACTAGGGGTTAAGGCAAAGTAGTAATATGACGTTGACATTACTGAAGAGTTACCGTCTCTATTTTTCTCAAGGCGATTTACCTTTGAATTATTGGCACCGCGAGGTTTATTTGTGTGCGTTTATTTGTATGAAGTGCAGTATCTTGGTAATGTCTAATCTTTGGTACTGGCTAGGGAAAGAGAAACTTCGTGCTAAAGTGAACTGTACTAAAGATTATTGGATGCATTGCGTCTATGACACTAAAAAATCTTTTTTTGCATTTCGATAGCTACCGGCGAATTACAATACATGAACAGTACAAAAGTAGGCTATCGCCGACAGGTGAATATGTAATTGAAATAAATGTTTGCGATAGATAAAGTGAATGAACGAACCGGTTAGACGAGCATATTACTTATGAATTGTTTCATGTCTTTGGCAAATAGGGAGTACGAAGAAGGTTATGGAAAAGCAATATTACGGCCGTTTCTTTTGCATGAATATCTTAGATCTTGTAGGCTATTGAACTTTTAGATTTCGTGACCGACTTTCAATGATTTGCAGTAATCTGATGCAAATTATGAATGCACATTGCATTTACAAAAGCATGCAATGAGTTTTGATTTATAAACACTTTATCTCAAAATTGTGGCAATAGTTCGCTCAAAATTTTGAAAGAAAAGTTTGGATTTTGGAGAAATTATCCCAAAGGAATTATTGCCCCCTTTTCGAAAAATGAAATTTTAGGGGATTTTTTAATTTTTACTAGAACTTGACTATTTTCACTTTGTTTCAAGGTACCCCAGGTGACGAATGCCAATATTTGGAGAGCGCCTGTGGGGTGTGAGCTCGGGCTTCATATTTTTTCAAAACAGTTTTCCATATTAACTAATATGATCTAACGTTTCAAATATAGTTTGGAAGTATTTTTCATGTATTTGGAACCATTGTTGCATTTTGTTTTTGCTTCATTATTGACGCCGCAGAGAGAAAAGTGATTGTGAGAACGCCACTTTTATCCGGGTTGTTTTGCTTGGCACTAATTTTCGTCGATAATAAGTGCATTCTGGGAAAACCTTAAACGTTACAAGTTAGGTTAGGTGCGGGGGGTCAAAGTACACTTAGACCACATGCGGGTCCGTTGTGGTACCGCCAGAATCTCCTTACCTCACTCTAAAATCTAGGTGTTAATCTAGCCGATGTTAGTAATTAATGAACCAATAAATCTCCTCCTCCTCCTGATCGCCAAAGTTCAGCAATGACTTAAAAGGTGAATAACACTTCCCTTCACATTCGCATCCTCACAGTTTCTACAGTAGTCATGGTGAGGTAGGCGAGGCCTTCAGACGAGCTCCCCAATGGGGCAGTGCCATGTTATGATCGCCACTACCCTGGCGATGTCTAATCTACTAAATGACACCAGTACAGTCGAGTGGCTAGGACTGAGTCTAGGCGATATCGTCCTCTTCTATGAATTATCACCGAGCCGCATCTTGTGTTGGCTGTGTCGACCGCAGCGGACTTAATTGCCATTTTACATGCTGCAAAAGGCATTTTGATGCTTTCATGATTCCTAGCCACAGTGCCGATTATTCCCTCATCCGCTCTGCAGTTGCCTGTAAAGCCACTGTGACCTGGTATCTAATAAAGTGTAATGTTGAAAAATCCACCCATTACCGCGAGGGCTGAGCGATAATCCGCAGTTGTTTTGGATGTAGTAAGACCCGATCCAAGCGTACATATTGCAGCTTGACTGTCCGTGAAAATAGTTGTCTTTGGCAGTCACCACGTGATTTCCCAACCAGGTCAGAGCCTCACAAATCGTCGAAACCTTATTGACGATCAGATTCCAAAGAAGTTGAGACAATATACCTTAGGGAGCTCTCTACAAAAGCGGCTACTTACAGATGATGTGCCCAAAGTGGCGCGAATAAACTTCGATAGTAGCAACTTATTTACAAGTTTACAGCGACTCAACGATGTGAAGGCTCAGGAGTGCCCCAACAATCACGCTGGGTCTTACATTGTTGAACGCGCCCTCAATATCCAGGAAGACAGCCATGGTGAATTCCTTGTGATCGAGAGATTTTTCAATAAGGCTGACCAGAGAGTGTAGAGCCGTATCCACTGATATGTCCTTTTCCGTGAGCGAGCTTTAGAGGGAGTTCAGGTTCGCAATTCCATCGTTCACGGGTGTAAATTTTAACTTTGAGTGAGTCTCATAGTTCAAATTCGATTTCGATCGGATAAATCGCAAATTGGAATTACACCCAGCTCAAAATTGACAAAATTCACTCTCAAGCTTGACTTTCCTCTTAGCGCCTTTCAGTGCCTGCTTCGCCTTAGCCTTTGACCGGCCTTTCACGAAGTGGAAAAATCATAGTTTTCGTGATGTATTTCATCTGCTGTTTTGTAGTTTTTCAATCTTCCTCCCCGCTGAACACAATATTTTTCCTCTATAGGGAAGGCTTCTCAAATCATTTTTCTTGTTGGAATATTTTATTTCACTTAGGAATCAACCGAAATCCTAAGGTAGCCCAAGTTGATACGTAGGCTCAAATCAGCTTATCAACTGAAAAAGCTCTAGCCGATTCACCTGGTACGTCGACTCAAATCAACTGACCGAATACGTCGGCTCAAGTAAAGTCGCCCAGTACATATATAGGTATATCGCAGCATGGAGTTTCCACATTTCTATTGCTGGAATTGAACAATTTTCTCTGGGTGCCAGGTATCTCAATAGTTCGATTGGGATTTGGGAAGACGTTAGTGGCAAAAGATTAGCTGACACGTTGCAGCAATACATAAATATAATTGGGCTGGATTGCTCTTATTTGTATGGGGATACGATGGATCTCTGGCCACGAGTGGAGAGTTCAACGGAGCCGAAGCTAACGTGTGAAGAACGTATCCTATGGCTCTGTATGTGGACTGTGCAGTCCTTAGCTTCAATTTGGCTGTAAACGCCGTATGTGAGGTTTCTTCAATAAAAACCGCGTTAGGATTGGATTTGTCCAGAATTGTTCCCATTATCCGAAGAGGTTGAGAGAGGTTAAGAAACAAAGGCTGCAATCAGTATGTCCAACTAGGTGGGCGAAACGACATGAAGCCGTGTCTACATTTATTCAGCTCCAACCTGCTGACTTTGGCGCTCTTGAAATGTGATCAAAACAACTGCTATGCAGCTTCTATCAGCAATTTCCTGTGGTGGATTTTATGAAATATTATGAAATCTGTTTTTTTTTTTTCCTATTGTTGTGCCTCTCAGCCGGCAATTACAGGAAGAGAACCAAGATTTTGGAGAAGCAATGCAACTTGCCGACAATGCTCTCAAAGCATTCGAGGATATGCGTCAAAATGCATCAACCGAATTTAATAAAATATTCATGAGCTCAAAGCAAGTATGTATGTGATTTCTATGGAATAGATTTGAAAATTCCTCGAATATGTAAACGGCCCACTAATCGTTGTAACGTCGAAACTGAAGCGTTGAGGATTATTTTCGAATTTCTTTCTATACTCCTTTCTTGGATACGTACATTTGCTACCTCAAATAAAATCCCTATAGTTTGGAGCATCTTTCTTCCTCGAAGTTGCTGCTTGTGAATAGCACTCGGACATTTTCGGCTATTTTCCGATAGTTTGTAAAACGTACTACAACGGCGAACTGTCGGAGCGCTAATTACATTACAGTGTAAACTCCATAATTGCAACCCTCGCTCTTGCTCTAAACCAGTGGTTCCCAAACTTATTTTCACCGCGGACCCCTTCACAGACCAAAATCCTTTTCAGGGACCCCCAACTAAATCTCATCACTTAAATGTTTAGATTGTTATATTTTGATATAAACTACAGTAGGAAAATCCATGTTAGGGTTTTAACAAATAATTTATTGAAACATAATCCACATTCGTTCAAAAATATAAAAATAAATTATGTATACATACATATTTCCTTCAGTGGGATGGGTGCACTTGATGGGACGATATGAGTCGGTTAGTATCTGGCTCAATATTTGTTAATAAAAGCCTTAAGTCCCCGCGAGCACTTACGTCCAATCTGTTTCGTTTTTTTGTAATGAGGCTCATAACAGCACTAAATCCACGTTCGACTAAATACGATGAAGGAAAAGCGTCTAGTGTCATGGATGTCCGCTCCTATCGAGGAGCAAACTGCGACTCAGATCATCACTTGGTGAAGACGACCTACAGATGTAGAATTTCCTCAGTGCACCAGTCAAGAATCAGCCCTCCCAAAATCTTTGCGGTTGATAAGCTCTTTAGTGATGCTACAGCGGTGGCGTATACTACCGCCCTTGAGGAAAAACTATCACCTATGCTACACAACATCAGCAACACAGGCGTCCATGGGTTCTGGGAAGAACTCAAGGGTACCATCAAGGATGTCGCAGAGAAGGTCGTGGGATATAAAGCCCGGCGAGCGCGAAATGACTGGTTCGACGAAGAATGCAAAAATTCACTTGACGCGAAAAACGAGGCCTACAGACAATGGATTCAACGAGGAACCAGAGCCAGAAGAGAAAAATATGACGAGCTACGGCGAATATCGAATAGAATAATTAGACGTAAGAAACGTAAATACTTTGACGAGCAGTTGCTGAACATAAACGAAAACTTAGCTAATAGGAACACCAGACAAGCGTACAAACTAGTAAATACAATTAAGAACGGCTACCAACCCAGGACTAGCCTTTGTAAGGACAAGGATGGAAACATCATCAGCGACACCGATGGTATTAACAAACGATGGGCCTCTTATTTTGAAGAGCTTCTAAACCGACCATCTAACATCCCCACACAGGAAGCTCTCGACGATATTGTTGATCTAGGTCCACCCATTCAACCCCCGACAGTAGAGGAAGTTGATCTCGCGTTGCGGTCACTAAAACGAAATAAAGCGCCGGGCGCTGACGAGATTCCAGCTGAACTGCTAAGATTCGGTGGAACGAGTCTAGTTGATGCCATACATCAATTACTCCTGCGAATATGGGAGAACGAGGAGATCCCAGACGATTGGCGCAGAAGCATCATCTGTCCAATTCATAAAAAGGGAGATAAACTGCGGTGTGAGAATTACAGGGGCATCTCACTAGTTTGTACGTCCTATAAAATTTTGACGAAAATTCTGGAAAATAGAATAAAACCGTACGCAGAACGAGTCATTGGCGAATATCAAAGCGGTTTCAGACCTGGTCGCTCCACAACCGATCAGCTCTTCTCAATCAAACTGATACTCCAGAGGTGCTGGGAATACAACGTAAACGTATACCAAATCTTTGTCGACTTCAAGCAGGCATACGACAGTATCGATCGTGGAGTACTGTACAACATCATGCTGCAATTTGGTATACCAGCAAAATTAGTGCGACTGACAAAGATGACGATGACCAACTCCGTCTCACAAGTCAGGATCCAGAATAGACTTACTGATCTATTTGAAACACGCACTGGTTTGAAACAGGGCGATGGACTGGCACCGACGCTCTTCAACCTAGCACTGGAATACGTTATTCGGGCCATGAATATGGACAACAGCAAGACGCTACTCATCAAGTCGACACAATTAGCAGCGTACGCCGACGACATCAACATCATGTCCCGAAGATTGGCTGACGCAGAAGAACTTCTGCATACGCTCGATACCGCTGCAAAGGAAGTTGGATTACGTATTAACGAGGGTAAAACTAAAATAATGATGCAATCGGTGACAAGGACACCTGCACAACCGAGCATCAACGTGGGGGACCTCAACATCGAGTTCGTGAACAACTTCATCTACCTGGGTTGCAACCTGTCAAGGGACGCCAACGAAACTGACGAAATCAAGCGACGGATACAGTTAGCTAATAAGACTTTTTTCTCGGTTCTCCCCATAATGAAATCGAAGCATGTGCACAGAAACACGAAGCTCCGCGTGTACAAAACCATTATACGACCAGTGCTATGCTATGGCTGCGAAGCATGGACCCTAACTCAAGCCTCCGAAAACATGCTAGACACTTTTGAACGTAAGGTTCTACGGCGAATTTTCGGGGCTGTTTGCGATCGAGATGGATGGCGCATCCGGTAAAACCATGAGTTGTATGAAATGTACGATGAGCTGCAAGTCTCGAAAATCGTCAAACTACAACGACTTCAATGGGCAGGGCATGTACAAAGAATGGACGATGATCGCATGCCTAAGAGAGTAATGAATGCAGAACGAGTCGACGGAGCGAGACTGCGAGGACGACCGAGATCTCGTTGGGAGAGTTCAGTAGGTGTGGACGCCGCGCAGCTGCTGGGCTCCCAAAATTGGAGGACGCGGTCACGTGACCGAGATAATTGGAGGACAATGATCCAGGCGGCCAAGGCCCGACGTCGGGCTGTCGCGCCACGATGATGATGAAAAGCGATCAAAAGTTTCTCAACCGTAGACCATAGATCGGGATACAGACATGGAATTGATTTTTGCAGCCAAAATTTCTGATAGCCTTCCTCGAACTTAGGTTTCAGCTCTTGGTTGGTGGACAGCTCAATGAGCTGTTCCTGCTTAATTATGTCTGATTCGTCAGCATTATTGTTAGCAAACGGGTTCAAAACCCAGTTGGGAACATTCAGTTGAAGAATATCTTCAAACCTTCTTTTAAAATCCGAGTGAAGCTCTTCTAGATGCTGACAATAAATTAGTAGGTCTTCACTTTGTTTCGGCAGTTTTGAAAGGCAACAGAAATTATTACATTCGCCTCTGCCTAAGTTTCGCCTGAATAATACTAGTTTGGCAACAAAAGCAGATATAATGCTTTTGGTTTGAATTAAATTCAATTGATCTCCTTGAAGTTTCAAATTAACTTCGTTGAATTTAGCGAATAAGTCCGTCATGTACGCTATATCCATTTTTGAATTTATTAGGTTCAGCCGCAGGTCGGCATCTATTTCTTCTAGAAATTCTAAGATGGAATCGAAAAGAGAATAAAACCGCTCCAAACAAGCCCCTTTTGAAAGCCATCGAACTTCCGTGTGGAGTATCAAATGAGTATGTTCCTCGTCGTTTTGGCTACAGAATTGAGCAAACAACCTCTCATTTAGTGAGCTTCTCTTTATTTTATTCACGGCTCTTATGACGTACGCCAAAGAGTCGTGTAACCGTTGGCTTAATTTTTTTGCAACCAAATGCTGTCTGTGTATGACGCAATGCACCGACAAAATATTCGGTAAATCTTGTTTTATAAAGGCTAAAAAACCCCGATATCGTCCCACCATTGCCGGAGCACCGTCAGTAGCAATGGAAAGAATATTAAAAAGTGGTATATTTTTCGATTCAAAAAAGTTTTTAAATTGCTTATATATAGTTTCGCCTTTTGTGTCTGTTTCCAAACATATTGCAAATAGTAGTTCCTGGCAAATTTTTTCTTCCTTGATAAATCGTACGTAGCCAAGGAGCAAAGCCTCGTTTCCTGGCAATGTCGACTCATCTATTTGTAACGAAAATTTAGATTCCCTTAAGTACTCGCAAAGTCAGTTCTCCACGCACTGAGCCATTTCATCGATTCGCCTCTGAACGGTAACGTTACTTAACGAAATTCTTTTGACGATATCAAAAGCTGGTCAGTGTAAAACTGTGCGTATTACCTCGCTCACACAAGGTAAAATTAGTTCTTCTCCAATCGTATGGGGTTTACCAGTCTTTGCAATTAGTAACGAAATGTTATACGAAGCTCGCAGTCCATCGGCATCACGTGCAGACGTAGTTGCAATTAACTGTCGCAAAGACGGTGTTTTTGAATGATTCTCCCTTAATCCTTTGAAAAAATTCAAGTCCTTATCTTTATGATCCTTATGCATTTTTGCCAAATGCTCTTTGAGCTTAGCGGGTTTCATTGAGTCATTTGACAATGTTTTATTACAAATTAGGCACATCGGCAATGAGTTATTTGCGGGTGATGCAATAAAACCAAATCGTAAATATTCGACGCTGTATTGTCTGCATTTTTTCTTCGCTTCACTCATAATGCTACCTGTATGGAAAATCGAAGCAAAAAATAAAACTAAATGATTTCGAAAAGAGAACAATTTCCTTTACTTTGAAAATGTTGTACATACATACTACTATACATTTTAGTTATAGCATAATTCAACGGAAGTAATAAATTAAGAAAGTATTCAAGTTTTTGGCGAACGAGAAAGCCGTATTAACCTATTGAATTTAATTAATTCCTGTTATTTTTTGCTTGTCCGACAATCGATATATCAAAAGCCACAAAAAATAAAAACATAGATATAACAAAAATGATAATTACATACATGTATGTATATAATGTGTACGTATGCAATATTATATTAGAAACGGTACGACGAAGTCAAAATGTATACATCGCGCTTCACTTCACGTTTCAATATAGTAATAAGTGTAATACATCCGCAAATTATTTTGCACATAAAAACATATATGTATAAACTTAACAAAATCAACAAATGAAATAGTGGCTCTATAGAACATACATATTAAAGATGAATGGCTCTTAGTCGTAAACTTCTGCACGTGTACTGGTACCTTAAATTTTAATTTGACGGCATGTAATTTATACATGTATGTCCCGATATATTGTACTTCACAATAAATATGAATATATCAATAGATATCTATGCAAGGAAACCACTGATATTGAAAGCATATTGTCGAAAATGGTAAAATCCCAACTCTAAATAGGTTTCAATTTAGATTTGCACAACTTTTACATTTATGGCACGATGCAACTTGTAACACTATTCACATACATATTTGTATTGCACTTTCACGTTACAAACACATTACTGCACGATGTTTTAACTCTAAAGCTGGCATGTACTGAGAAATCGTTGTAACAAAGAAGTATGTATGTACTTAATGTATTAATGGCGTATTAAAAGAAACTTACGTAAAATATCGTCTTTCGTTCAAATGCAATTTGAAAATCTTCCTCTCATGTGGAGACTTTACAGTCCGGGTCGGGTAATGCAGGAAAGAAAGCTTTGACAGTTCAATGAGGCAATGATTTGGGAGATTCTATATGTTTAGTGAAATGGAATACTTTTTTGGTGTGGAGAAAAATGATCGTATTAGTTCCTCCCGAATTGTGATCTATGCTCTTATCGTTTGTAGCCGGTTTTTTTCTTATATTATGGACGTTACATAGACATTTAAAAAAGGAATCCATTTTATCAATTAGTTTTTTTCAACTCTAAGTCAACTCCTAAATAAAAATTTCAAGTAGAATGTAAATAGAATATTTTATTTGACCGAAATCGTTCGTGGACCCCCTAAACGGCTCCACGGACCCCCAATTTTTTTCTGGCCTCCCGCGGACCCCTTGGATGTCCCCACGGACCCCAAGGGGTCCGTGTGGTCCACTTTGGGAAACAATGCTCTAAACATACAAAAGAAAGTCATTTGTCGTTCATACTACAATTCGCGTGGTTGTCTAGTGGTATTTTTTGTTTGAATTGAGTTTCCTTGAATTGTTCGTTAAAGAAAATGTCGTGTACGAAAGCACATAAGATTTTATTGTTTAAAGATAAAGCGCAAATTATAAAGGAATAGGAAAGTGGTTCGTCACTTGCCGCTCTATCTTTTAAATACGGCGTCAACAGATCGACAATATTAGGAAAAATCAAAGCAAATTCAAAATATTTGTGGCACAAACGGAATTTGGATCTGAGAAAAGAAAAACGACGTGACAGCTGAGAGTATGGAACATATATTGAAAAGAGGCTATCATCACACATAATCCATACGTGTTTCACATTTTTTCATAGCCTACCTTCTTCTTTCCCTCGTTTGACAAATTAACTGACTGAAAGTTGCAATTTGTGTCGGCTTTTTACAATATTTTTTTTTATTGCCTACTTTCTCCTATAAGCTGGTGCTCCCTCGGTTGCGGTATGATTGAAAATCACAACAAATTATTTGACAGCCGGGGAACATTTTTGTGGTGTGTGTAATATGTATGTCTCAGTGTGTAAACGGGTACCAATAATCTTGGCTTATTTCCGTTGTTTATATAATCTTCATATTATCAGCGTGCCAGTCGGAATTTCCGAAAATGGAGGCTCGCGATGGACTTGCACTGACGCTCTTCAACCTAGCACTGGAATACGTTATTCGGGCCATGAATATGGACAACAGCAAGACGCTACTCATCAAGTCGACACAATTGGCAGCGTACGCCGACGACATCAACATCATGTCCCGAAGATTGGCTGACGCAGAAGAACTTCTGCATACGCTCGATACCGCTGCAAAGGAAGTTGGATTACGTATTAACGAGGGTAAAACTAAAATAATGATGCAATCGGTGACAAGGACACCTGCACAACCGAGCATCAGTGTGGGGGACCTCAACATCGAGTTCGTGAACAACTTCATTTACCTGGGTTGCAACTTGCCAAGAGACGGCAACGAAACTGACGAAATCAAGCGAGACGGATATAGTTAGCTAATAAGACTTTTTTCTCGGTTCTCCCCATAATGAAATCGAAGCATGTGCACAGAAACACGAAGCTTTGCGTGTAAAAAATCATTATACGAACAGTGCTATGCTACGGGTGCGAAGTATGGACCTTAACTCAAGCCTCCGGAAACATGCTAGACACATTTGAACGTAAGGTTCTACGGCGAATTTTCGGGGCTGTTTGCGATCGAGATGGATGGCACATCCGGTACAACCATGAGTTGTATGAACTGTAAGACGAGCTGGAAGTTTCGAAGATCGTCAAACTACAACGACTTCAATGGACGGGGCATGTCCAACGAATGGACGATGTTCGCATGCCAAAGAGAGTAATGAATGCAAAACGAGTCGACGGAGCGAAACTGCCTAGACGTCCGAGATCTCGTTAGGAGAGCTCAGTATATGTGGATGCCGCGCAACTGGGCTTCCAAGATTGCAGGACGCGATCACGTGACCGAGATAATTGGAGGACAACGATCCAGGCGGCCAAGGCCCGGCGTCGGGCTGTCGCACCACGATTATGATGGTGATTATTTTGATCATGGATGTAGATCATAGGTTCTTCGTTTTTTTAGTTGAAAATTTTATATTAATTTAAAATAAGTATTGAAATCGATAGCACGTATTGATTTAATTATTGTATTTAACTCTGAACTCTACCTAAATAAAAATACCAACATATTTTTTTTTGTATTCAAACAGTAGAAGCAAAAAGCAAGTGATCATTCTCATTCCACTGACGTACTTTCCAAAATGCGGGCGAAGCGAATCTAGTTTAGAATAAAAGTTGCGACGTTCTAAAAAACCTGAATCTCAAAAAGATATAATAAGATATAAAAAAAATCCCATTTATTTATATATCTACCATTACTAGAATCGTTATTGCCAATTGGCAATCCATTCTTCACAGTTTCGTTAACTAACTAATGAAACCTTGCTCAAAGTCCAGTATATGTATATGCAAACAAAACCAAATTGCAATCAAGAGACCTTGAGCCTTCGATTCAAACATTGCAACTTTAAAATATTTGCAGGCATACTAAATTAAATTTAAATTTTTTTGTTCGGTTTTAATCAGTTTTTTAATCTGTCGGAGCATTGCATTACTATAATGGTGGGGTGAAGGTTCAGAATTATACGCAAATGTCTTGACTGTTATAATTTATAAGTTAACGACTTTCAAAGATTCAAATTTGTCACGAAATCTGGGGCTTTTATCGTAACTCTAGGCGCGTTATTTTGTGTATCTATCGAGTGTAGGATAGGAACGCAAACACTCAATACACAAATAACAAGCGACTTATTGTTTATGTAATCGTGTGTCTGTTACCTTACAATCGATAGATACGCAAAAGATGGTGGAAGATAGCTTTAGTGGCGGGATCTATTGAAATGCTGGGGAAACTTTTGAAATGTCAGAAAGAAAAAACGAGATTTTATGCATTAAGAAGTCGAATGAAAGCTTCGTTTTGTTGTTAAAAATTATAAAACATTTTCGACATTCACAAAAACACATTTTTTTGCAAAACAATGAGAAAAATCGTAATTAACGTATTGACGGAAAACGATATGGAATTTCGTGCTGACATAGTGGCTGCTTTCAATGTGGCTCGCAAAGCAGATTAGCCAAGACACAGCCGATGCCGCTGCTGCTGCCGCTGCGACTGCTTCTGCCAGTAAGGGAATTCCCGTTATGAGATGCGGTTGGTGAGCATTTACTCAGTTAGAAAATTCGAAGCTAAGTACGCTGAGTTTAGTTTTTAACATTAAATTTGGAGTAAAAACTTACGAGACCGTACTTTACTTGCTTACAGCACTTTGGCTACTTGATAAATACTCACAATTGATGATTTTTGTTCATACGGCCTAATGTACTATTAGTGAACTGTGTTGCCATACTGTTAATTCATTGTTAATGTACTCTTAACATACAATAATATTAATGCACTCTTAATCTACTGTTAATGCACTGTTCATGTACTGTTAACACACTGTTAATACACTGTTAAAAATAAAAATAAATAACTGGCGCAACAGTCCAATTTGAACCACGGCCTCGAGATGAGTTAGCATCATCTCATTTCCTAGATCGTGGCGTTCTTGTGCAGAGGTGTGTGATCAGCAACACGCTCAACCGAGTTATTTACCCCATAAATGGGTACTCATTTAACAGCTGAGTGGGCTCATAGTCCGACACGTAAATCCCCTTTTTTTATCGAAAACTACCGCATTCAGTAGGAATCGAGCCGGGGCCCAGCGCTTAGAAGGCGAACGTGCTAACCGTTGCGCCATCCGGACTACTAAATACACTGTTAGCATATTGTTAATACACTGCTAATGTATTGTTAACATACTGTTAATACACTGTTAATTCTGGTGACTGTGTAGAACACTTACAACTAAGCCCTTTGTCGGTAAAAAATGAAGGTGTACCACTTGAAATGTTTGGTAGTAAGTAAGATTGCAGAAGTAATTCGAAACGCTTTAAAAAAAAAAGAGGAGAAATGCCAGTTGTGTCGACAAAGTGATAATGGAAGAATTCGCCAAGACCTTGAACAGCGCTCACTTCAGTATTAGCCCGGGAACTAGCGAAAAGTGTCGCTATTTCCCGGACTAATACTGAAGTGAGCGTTGTCATATTTGTTAAAGGTTGGTTTAATATTTTCTTTGTCGTAATGATATATATGTATAGGTATGTATATAACAGACATAGCCTATCAACAAAATGAACTCCTGGCATCTCAATAACGGGACGACGCATATCAGCAGACTTTTTTGCTGCTGACGCCAAGTCAAATGGTTGGCAGCATAAGTTTTTCCACTATCTTAAGTAACTTTGAACATTTAAGTCAAACGATTTTTTTTTTTTGACATAATAACGGCGATGGTAAGAGAAGATTGTCCTTGTGGCAGGAAGAAATTTTTGTTCTTACTGAAATGTAAATAAACAATAGGTAAAATTTTAGCTTTCAACATTTTTTGAAATTTACCGTTAATTTTAATATAATTAACAATCTGCTTATAAGCGTTGTCCCCGCTTTGCGCGGGCAGGAGTTGATTTTATGCTAGTAAAGCGTTCGTATGACACGAAAAAATCAAAATTATGTTTTAAGAAATGTTCCATTAAATAATGTCGCTAGCTTCCGGACTATATACAATGAAAAACAATGATGATTAGCAGTCATTAGAAGTAAACGCTTTATTGATATCGAAGCCCTATTTTCAATTTCAACTCTCTCCTTTTCTAATAATAGCCATACACTGCGTTGATGTACGTACAAGGTCTGCAGTAACCAAGCTGTTTTAATCATCTAGTTCACGATGGAGCAGTTCAATTACCACTCAACAGAATATATAAGAGCAATTCGTAGTCAATCGAAGTACAAAGATCGATTCATCAACACATCAATCGCAAAAATTTATCGTTCAGAATAGCAAATGGAAATAACTTATTGATTGATTTTATATTCATGTACTAATATGCATGTTATATGTATTCATCAATTTCGATCATTTATATATTAATTAAAGTAATAAATCAAATAAGATATAAATATGCGCCGCGTTGCCGACCAAATTGATGGGAATTACGTTTCTTTGTTATTCGATTTATTATTATTTCTCCTCAACAGAATCCCTATCAGGATGATAGTAAAACTCATGAGTGAACTTAATGCAATTGTTCCGACGCATTCACACTCATGGCAAGCTACTCGGCCAACTTCTGAAAATTTATACCGCAGTGGGAAATAATGCATGTGTTCTAAAAAGCACATTCCTGTCCTTTTGTAGATAATTTTCGAGCCGCTTTTAGTTTCGGGTTCATCTAATAGAGATATCAATAAAATGCACTTCTGTTTTGTTTAAGAAGTCGTAAAAGATCCCATTACAAAACTCTGCACCTAGCTGTTTTTTGATGAGATGTATACCAAATGAAAGATAATTAGGAACGTAATAAAGTAAAATTGGGTTACCTAGCGAAATCCTGCCAAAACGATCCTTAATTACCGTTATTGTAACTAAATGTGTATACCAATTGATTTAACTTTTTCATTATTTGATCAATATGTTTTCTTTTAACTAAATGAAATATAACTTGATGAAGAATTGTGTAAAGAATAAAAAAATTGGTTGTAATTTTTGTGACTACCGCAACCCTGGTTTAACAAAGATTCTTTTGAGTTTGTGCATTTTGAAAAAATTATAAAATATCAAATTCAAATTTGTATATACATTCAATATCCATATTAAATTTCGCTGAGATCGGACCACCAGAAATGAACGGACGAACGAACGGATGGACAGTACATATCGATACATAGCTACAATATAATAACCGAGCATCTCTCTCTCTCTCTCTCTTTGTTGCCTTTTCAACGACAATCTCACTCGCCCAATCATCTTCAACTTTTCAAAAAAGATGTTTGATGTCAATTTTGACCAGAGGAAGTAAAGCTAAGTATAGCTGTGAGTCGTTTGGCCCTAAACCCAGAGAAATCCAATCATAACCCCATAACCCGCAAATTTGAAGATTGTCTACAAAACCCAGAGTCCCCGGACGAAACCCCTAATTTCGATTTATATGGATGTTGATGATGTGACCCACTACAGAATACAGAACTGTATTTACAGACTTGCACTTGTTGTAGGCATGCTACGATGCTGAAAGTGTGTTTTGGAATTGTATTTTACTACGTAAGAGAATGTCGTATCCCAGGATATGTTGGGATACGACATTCTCTTACGTCGCGTTCGGTGGCCTTGGTCGTTCGGTCACCGCTGCTATACGATACTAATCTAGAGCTCGGAGTTCAAATCTCGGCGCGATCAAAAACTGTCTGTGGGTACTAATAGAACTCTCACAGTGCTCCGAGTTTGTCAGTATAAACACGGCGTGGATAGGAGATGCATGCTAGCAACTACATGGATTTTGAACTATTTTACCTCGCAAATAATTCATGCTAAGCTATGAGTTGTTTCCAAATATAGATAAGTATGAACTATTACCATTGATATACAAAAGAAGAGGATGGAGACCAACGTATGTGTGTGCTGTATGTGTAGGGAACCAAACTGTTGTTTTCTTTTTTTGGCTACCATCAGCTGTTTTTACTTTTGATGACAATTCTAGACATCATTTTCGTGCTGATTGAAATCCAATTGTGTGATATCAGTGAAAATTGATTGATTTTTGAGTGAAAACGCGGTTAGTTTAATTGTAATTGCCACCGGAACTGTAAATTAATGTTTCAGTGTCGATTTAGTGTACTCAGTAAGGTGATTCAATGTGCAAAATCGTGTAAATATCACTGAAATATGGTGTGCAGTTGTAGTTTGCGCGAAACAGATGAAATTCTCGACAAAGTTGAGTGTCGGTTCTCAGGTAAATACCCTGATTGCTTTCAAAATTTAGTGTAGTTTCGCTCTATGTATTTCAAATTCCCATAGTGTAAAGATCTTTTTCGGAAACTAAATGTTTTTACTCGCGGTCCATCAGCCATCAAATGAAAATAAAAGTTGCCCACGTGGGTTATCAGCTGATTTACTTTTGTTTCAGTGGCGTAGCGTTTAAAGTGTGATGTGTGGGTGAACGAAAGTGGGAAAGTTTTGTTTTTACTAATGGTCAATTAATTAGAAAGGGCCAAATCTGGTCAGATAATTTTGTATGAAAATGTGAGATCCATACAAATGTGATTTTGCGGTTCATACAACCTGCCAAATCAAGTGATTTCGCCTGTAGTGTGAAACTACTTTCTCAATTGCGTGTAGTGACGAACGGTTCGGTACGATTGCTGTGGCGAATATATTAATATAAAATAAACTGAGCACCATAGCGACTGCATCTGCCCTAAAAACGTTTATAAAAAAGTGGAAGTGATGAAAATTTCATTCAGCACGTCCTATGAAGTTCATGTGGTTCGATGGTGGTCACGAACAGTTTGATGGATCGTCTGTTGCGAACTTTAAACAATATTCATACTTCCAACAATAAGGCCGGCCGCATCTTGGACGTAGGCAGGGCAGCGCAGCGCGCACATGGCATTATTGTTGTAAATTCAGATTTTAACAATTGTTACAACAACAATGCTATGTGCGCGCTGCGTGCCTACGTCCAAGATGCGGCCGACTTAATAAATTTCGTAACTCGCATCATATTTTCCCAGTCCCCAAAAATATGATCACCTACGCCATTTGTTAAAATGTAATAGTGGTCGTGTGACAACCACATATAGGCGAATGGTTCCCAAATTTTTCGATATGACTACTTCCTGTGTCTTCTTCTTCATTGACTATTACTATTTTATACTATTACTATATACTTCAAAATCAAACCTGTGTAGCTCGCGTACGTTTACAATGCAAAGACCTTTACTTCAAATTTGATTTTGATCATTTTGATCATTTCAATGGCAATGGGATTATTGATTATTTTGAATATCTGTGCAACTTTTGTTTTTATTGTAACCATTATATTATTATTTGTACATTCTTGTAATATATACAATAATCTCATCTAACTTTATGTTCAATACACAAATTACTCTATTAATCTAAAATAAATATGGTACATACACTGCTCGTCACCAGAATAGGTTCAAGAATTTGCATTTACGTTTTCTCTCATATCTCAAAAAGTATAACATGTACATTATATTTTTGTTGGATGTTTTAAACTTTCTTTTGTTTAGACTTGATACTACAATGAAACCGGAATATAGAGGGCTACGCCCGCAATTCGAGGGTTTTGTAGCAAGCGCTTATTTTGGCATGTAAATACTGGCTTCCTGCTCTTCTTGGTACCCCTCAGCTGAATAAAAACACCATAATTAAATGTTTTACCCATGATATAGTATCTTACATGCCAATTCACAAAAAGACTGCATCTGTCACCTCTCAAAGTAATAGTTTTAATACGAGAAGCTGTAGATAGATATGTATGTATACGAGATAAACTGTCCCACTCTTCGAGATGCTTAACCATTCATATTAAGACGACATTGCAAATTGCAAACTTGTGTAACGGCTTCGAAATTCAGGGCGGCTGGGACAAATTACGGTCTAATATTTTTTCCTCCTCCACTGTTCCCCTTTCTACAAATCTCAAGAAAACGCCAAAAATGGAATGTACTCAACATTACCTTTCTCACGACACCCCACTTGGCTATACCAGTGGATAAAAAAAATTCATCTTAATTTCGCCTCTATGTGGACCCCCACACCCCCCCCCCCCTCTTAAAGTTGGCCAATTACAACACAACGCTATCTCCAGCAAATTATAGCATTTCTACACATTCTCGCCGAATTATGTGTGCAGCTTCAGCCGTTCGTAAGATATTCTACACAGTTAAAAATCTCGGTATTTTTTTTAAACCTGGTCTTGGACTACCACCATTTTTAATAATTTTAATTCTATAATCTAAACCCTTTCAAAGTTTACTTCTATTTTAAACCAAATTTGTAATAAATTCTAATACAATTCAAAGTTTACTTCTATTTTAAACCAATTTGTAATGAATTCTAATACAATTCAAACCTTTTTGTGTTCTTTTTGTTCTCGCATTAGTTTCTAATCTAAGTTTAATTAAAAGGTAAACCCCACAAAGTATATTTTTTGAGTCTCAAGTCTCACTATAACTACTCGCAGTCAGCTCAAAATATTATGCTGCGTGGCCGAGTGGTCTAGGTCGCAACTCTACAACACGGAGTTCACAGGTTCGATGCTGCGCCATGGCGAAAAAGTTAAAGATTAGCTGGCTAACCTGCGATGGGCTTAATAAAGGATTTGGAAGTTTAGAAAATTGAAAAAAAAAAATAATGGAGAAAAAACTTAGAGGAGTTAAAAAAGCGCAGTAAAATTAATATTTTTTCATAGATTATAATATCTGTAGATTAAATTTTAAACCAACAATTTGATTAAAAAAATAATGCCGGAAAAGTTTAATATTTAAACCAGTGAAGTTTACGGAAGCAATTGTAATACTTTCATTTTATTAAAATCTAATACAATTTTGGTGTCGTCATATATGTAACCCGAATTAGCATTGATAATAGACCAGGATTTTTAACGGTGTATCTATGCGTGAGGCCGGTAGGTGTATTTTTTGTATGGATAGTGTCAAAATGCATAACTTTAAGTCAATGTACTATTATTAAATATCATGTCATTGTAATGAAACTTAGAGGTATTATTGTCTATGATGTTGGTTATCATCAGCCATCAATATTTTTGACCTCAGGTGTGCTTGAGGGGTGCAGGGGTGTGCTAACTGCAACTATAGAAATGTACTATTATTAACCTTTTTGGATGAGATTTAAAAATTCTATTATTTTCGGTTTTCTATGCTAGTGAAATGCCGCTTTTCTGTAAATTTTCATATGTCTAGCTATAACGGTCTCGAAATGCAAGGGGGGGGGACAAACTCGGACCACATATTTTCCCCTCTCCCTCTTTTCCCCTTTCTGCAAATTTGAAAAAAATTCCAGAAATGGAATGTACTCAACGGTACCTTTCTTACGATACCCCACTTGCCTATACCAAACGAAAAAAAAATTTCGACCTTCATTTCCCCTCTATGGCGACCCCCCCTTAAAATTGACCTATTACGACGCATCGCTTTCTCCAGAGAATTATAGTATTTCTACATATTTCCACCAAATTTCATGCATGTAGCTTCAGCGGTTCGTGAGATATTTCATGGACAGACGGACAGACAGACGGACAGACGGACAGACGGACGCATGACCGATTTCATAAGGGTTTTGTTTTTATACAAAACCCTAAAAATGAGGACATTTCTGTGACTGCACCTATGTTAAATCTTGCTTTGATTGTTTTGTTCACTCAAAACACTACATTTTTTTGGGTCATCAGAATAGGTTCAACGGTAATTCATTTAGTAGTTTGCGATGTGCAGTGTGAAATCTTTTATTTTTAACAATTCCGATAGTGTAGAGTGATTTTAGTGCAAAATGGATCGCGGTAAACAACTGGATGACCTAGAAAAGGGCCAAATAAAAGGTTACCTCGAATGTGGCCTAAATCAGCGAGAAATTGCCAGAAAAATTGGTCGAAGTCAAAATGTAGCGAGCAATTTTATCCGAAAAGGTGCAAATTACGGAAAAATATGAAAGGATGTCTTTATTCAGCAACAACAGCAACAGACAGAAGACATATTGTCCGAGCTGCGTCAAATTCTCGCCATTCTGCATCGAAGATCAGGGAAAAAAGCGGTGTTAAAGCGAGCCTATCAACTGTAAAACGTGTAATATGCAACACTTGTAACTTAAAACAACTAAAACTGAAAAAAAACCACCGCTTAACGGTGCTCGTAAGGCTACACGTCTTCGTTTCGCTCGAGAGCAAATGACATGAAATAAGGAGTGGCACACCATCGTCTTTTTCGACGAAAAAAAGTTCAACCTCGACGGACCTGATGGATATAACTTTTATTTCCACGATATAAGAACGCCTGTAAGCTATTTAAGTCGTCATCACAGCTGTGCAGGCGGTGTAATGGTATGGGGAGCCATTTTATATTATGGGACTTGTGAATTACAATTTTTACATAACTCACAAAATGAACGCGAACGCTTACAAATCGGTATTGGAAAAGGCATTTCCACACTTCTCGAATATTTTTGGACCAATTACATGGACGTTCCAACATGATAATGCCCCCATTCATACTGCGAGAGAGGTAAAATCGTGGATCAAGGGTCAAAATGTCAAATTGCTGGAATGGCCGCCATACTCTCCTGATCTTAATATTATAGAAAATATGTGGGGACTTTTATCACGGAGGGTGTATGAAGGGGGGAGACAGTACGAAGATAATGAGACCCTAAAGGAAGCCATTAAAAGGGCGTGGGCTCAAATCTCCCTTCGAGATATTGGAAATTATTATGCTTCATTGCCAGACCGGATTTACGATGTCATTTTGACCCAAGGAGGTAGTACGCACTATTAAAATATTTTAAAACTAATCACTTTTATGTTACAATCAATGTAAGCTTGAATTTTTGCTTTAGTGGATGTTCACACTGCGTGCGATGCCGAGCCGAGCCGGGTCGAGCGATGCAATGCGATTACAAGCTTTTAAAGCAAGAAAATGGAAAGTCTTCAATTTTAAATGGAATCACGCTTTGAGTGTACACACTGCGCGCGATGCAATGACGAGCCGAGCGATGGCCCGATGTTTTCACAAACTTCTTTGCTTTTTCGTGCGAGTACCGGCTGCTGATTTTTTGCGATGGAATTTAATGGGCTTTGCGATGGAGTTTATGGGCTTTGCGATGCTTTGCGATGTGAAGCTTTTTGGAGCCAGTATGGTGCAAGTACGAGCTGTAAAGTAATATTTGATGTAAGATCACACTGAAAAAAATGCATGTATGTCTGCTTTTATACCCTAGACTTTTAGGCGCGGCGGTGTGGCAGTGTATACATGGAAATTATGAGGGTCATCTCCTGATTCGATTTAGCCATATCTGTCTGTCTGTCTGTTCGTTTGCACGATAACTTTCGATAGAATGAAGTTAGAAACTTGAAATTTTGGTCAAATGTTTGTAGCATGATCTAGTTGGTTGGTATTGAAAATGGGCAAGATCCGACCGAAGGAACCCCTACAGATGAAATTTCAAATGAGCGATAACTTTCGATACAATGATACTAGCGACTTGCAAAATGCGACAAATATTTATAGTGTGGGTTGGTTAGTTGATTTTGAGAATGGGCAAGATCCTATTGAATGAACGACAACCTTTACTGTAAACGTTAGTTCAAACGTAAATATCCAAAATTCGAATGGATGAACGATGAAACTTTTCATTGGATCCACACCCACAGCTCAAACTGACCATATGGGAAATTCACTTTTAATGCAAATGGCGGTTGCCAGTTGGAAGTTTTGGTATCACAACTAGGTCTGTACAAGTCTAGGGTATATACGCTTTGGACTCCGGTTTTGATTCAGTATGGCTCAAATGAAAGGTTATTATCACCGTAATAAGGTCGCGTTTAGAAGGCGTGGTTTCACAAGCGGTTTGAATTCAAATGCAATTTCGCCGCTCCACAAACCGCGGCGGTGGCCGCAACGGCGAGTCGAGCGGTTTATACATTCATCGTCCTAAAGCCGCCGCGGCTGCCGATTTTTGCGTTTATACACAGCGGTGCGCCGCTGCTCAATCCGCAAGTGAAACCTCTCGTCTGAGGTCGCGGAAGAGATGATGAAATTCACCAACACTGGGCCTTTCTTCATTAAGGGGATGCACCCAATGGCGACGCCCTTCCATTTTTAGAGCACTGTTTTGAAACAGAAATAAATTTACTGGGTCAAGCACAAACGACATGATGTCGAACCTATTCCTTGAACTAAATTGGTCTCTACTCTCCATCATTGCGTGCAGTGAACATCTCGGATCATCTTTGCATCGCAAGCCATCGCTCGGATCATCTTTGCATCGCAAGCCATCGTTCGGCTCGGCATCGCACGGCGTGCAATGTGAACACCCACCACATCGCATCGCTCGACCCGGCTCGGCTCGGCTCGGCATCGCACGCAGTGTGAACATCCACTTAGATATGAATTTTTATACTATTTTGTGTTTGAACCTATTCTGGTGACCAAAAAAAATGAACTTTTTGTTATGTTTTTTAGAAAAAAAATTATAAATAAATAATAATGTGTGCTTTAAATCCCAAAGTATTTTACTTCATTAACATCTTGGGCTATCGATAAAAATTTATTTCATTGGAATCGTCCGGTTGGTTACAGAGGTAGAGCTATTTTACTTTTGCACAAACGTTGAACCTATTCTGGTGACGAGCAGTGTACAAACGATAGGCTGTGTACATATTCATTTGTATTCTGAATTAGCCCTTTTTTTTATATTTAAAAGCCATGCGCACTCATGGTGTATTATGAACTTCTCTACAATATTTTCATACATACTACATACATATTGTGTTTCACTTTCTTTTACCACTTTGTCATGCTGTACTATAATAGTTTTGAAATATTTATTTATAATTTATTGCACTCATGCACAATTTAACACTAGAATCTTCTGTAAATACCTTATCTTTACAACTAGTAACACCACATTTGCATTATTACATGTATTGACGTTCATTTAAACATTCTAACATTAGTTCATTGAATAATGTTAAGATTATTATCTGAATACTGTAAATATTATGTCACACGATACATTGAATTCTTCATTATGTAATCAACGCCTTGTTTGATTCTTTATTTTCATATATTATAAGTTATGAATATACGAGTACTCGTATAGGTATTGCATTCTCAATTCTATGGAATATACACTTTAAGATTTTAGTACAAGATTGAACTAATTGAACTATTCTCTCTCTCTCTCAATTGCCCTAACTCCTTGTGGGGCATAGCGCGTCTACTGTTTCATGTGGCCCAGTTGACGTTTCGGAGAATGCAGTTGCCAGCATGCACCTCCTGAACATCCATGGCCACAAACGTCGTCGTATACTGACGAAGATAACTTTTTCATTTCCGTAACCTACTCTTCTTGTAATTTTAATATAATTTCATTAGTTAAACATAAGAAATTGGGCGTGCACCATTCGACAGTTTGCCGCCACTTACGATCATTTGGAAAAGTGAAAAAGCTTGACAACTGGGTTCCGCATGCTCTTACCTAGCAAAACATGGTCTGTCGAATGCAAATTTCCAGTTCTCTTCTCTCCCGCAACAGAAACGAACCGTTCTTGAACCGAATTGCAACCTGCGATGAAAAGTGGATACTATACGATAATCGTCGCCGATCGGCGCAATGGCTAGATGCCGATGAGGCTCCAAGACACATGCCGAAACCAAGCCTTCATCCAAAGAAAATAATGGACTGTTTGGTGGTCTGTAGCTGGATTTATCCACAATTCGTTCCAGCAACCTGGCGAAACCATAAATGTTGAGAAATACGGCGCTCAACTGGACCAAACCCATCAGAAATTGACAGTTAAACTACCTAGGCTAGTCAACAGGGATGGAGTTATACTGCTTCACATGCACGACCGCATGTTTCGAGAACAACGATCCAAAAATTGAACGAGTTGCGCTATGAAACTCTTTCTCATCCGCCATATTCACCAGACCTTTCGCTAACAGATTAAAATTTCTTCATTTCATTTGGATCACTTTTTGACAGGAAAACAGTTTAACAATGAAGCAACTGTCAGAAATACCTTCGAGGAGTTTCTTCGAACCAGAAACTCGGACTTCTACGAAACAGGAATAAACGCGCTTGTATCTCGTTGAGAACAGTGTTTCGCATCCGCTGGTACCTATTTCGATTAATATATCTTTATAAAAAGTTACAGCTGTTCAAAAATTTGCTACTGAATCCGACATTTCATCTGCACCAACTTAATAATATCAATTCTAAAATAAACACGAATACTCGTAAATCTACGTTCCTAACTAACATTGGATTTACACAAAGAACTTAAGAGCTCCGAAAGGAGGGTCCTAGCCGATGTTATTCCTTTTTAGTATTCGACAACCCTCTCGTTGGTTCCTCTTATGACTAGCTTAATTTTTTGTTTGTTTTATCTTTATAGGAAAATTAAGTTGTTTGGTTTTCGCTTTATTAGTACATATTAAGAATTTATACTCTCTATGAGAGCTCTGAGCAATGGGGTCGTGAACCGAAAATCTGGGGTCGCAAAAATTGTTTTAAATACACAAATTAGAAGAAACATTTATCGAAATCTCTCCACTATTTTGAATTCGAAAATATTACATTGTTACAATACAAAATCGTAGTTCAGTTAAACTATTTTAGTACATTTTACATATTAATTTTTCGAATATTTTACATCGAATTTGGCTTTAAAAAGTAAGCTTGAATTGAAAACCCATTTTTGATCGACATTGATGAGATTAATCACCATATCAAGCCCATAAAGAATTTCCTGCGCTATCGATTGACTCAAACTTAAGACTTGAACTTCCACAAAAATCGTTAACTGAATTCTGGATTGGACCTAGAAAAGAATTCCCCGCAATTTCTGAAATGACATTAAATGTTCTTTTGCCATTGTAGGACTACCACATTCTTATGTATACTTATGTAAAATAAGTTTTTTCAGCCTATCGTTCAGCGCTGAAAAATGAATGTTCAAGATGCTTGCTTTACGTCCAGTAGTGTCAAATATTCCACCAAGATTTGAATTGTTATGTAACAAAAAAAGCAAGGAAATGTAAGAGAGTCGGGCTACTGACCCAGCTGGTGGGCACTTTACAATAATAAAGAGGTCTATTGTGCCGTCCCATAAATCAGTCAAAGGACCGTCAACCTCGCTAATAAAGAGCAGTATAGCTTTTGCGGGAATCAACCAGAAATCTGCAGAGCCTGAGGAGCAACATCCTATAACCGGCGATGGCGGGACATTTGTACAAGATTTGTTTGGTCGTTTCGACGTCCTCTAGGCAGAGACGGTATTCAGTCTCGCTGGACAAACCCACCTTGTTTAGAAATCTGAGAACCTTATGGCCAGATAATTACCTCAATATAGATGAGTTCTACTCATGAGAGTATTAGTACCCCTATATGCTAAGGGCATAATCTGATCCTTCGATTGATGCAGCCCTGGAAGTTTATTCCAGTACTGATGACGTAATGCAGACGAGCGTCTGACTTGTAATTTTGCCGAGGCCAGTCCCAAGCCACAATGAGGCTCTGGTCCATGAAAGCGATTGGATGATCCTTGTCCGGTGGTCTGGCACCCTGCACAAGAAAACTCGGTTTTTGGCTGCCAACAGTTGGAGGATTTCGTAACACTCTTTTACCAGTCTCGAAGAAATTTTGAACGAAAAGAGCGCCTTTATGGTTGATTGGCTATCTATGAGTAGATAACAATGTGAGCGCCGTGAAGTCGCTATTCCAAGAGCACCCTGGCGCAGACGCAAACCTCAATGGAATGGATCTCTCGGCTGGCAATTTTCTGCTGTATTAAACCTCCGCCGCTATTTTTATACCCTAGACTTTTAGTATAGGGTATATTGTTTTTGTCACGACGAAAATATGTAACACCTTAAAGGAGGCTCCGGGGGTATAGCAATGTATATATATAAATGATCAGGATCACCTCCTGATTCGATTTAGCCATGTCTGTCTGTCTGTCTGTCCGTCTGTCCGTCTGTCTGTCTGTCCGTTCGCACGATAACTTCCGATAGAATGAAGTTAGAGACTTGAAATTTTGGTCAAATGTTGGAAGTATAATCTACTTGGTTGGTATTGAAAATGGGCATGATCAGGCCAAGAGAACGCCTACCTCCCCTATATATGTAAAATAATTAAATGTATCTATAACTCCCGATTAAATAAACATAAAAAGCTCTTGCTTTGGCAGATTGCTCGTGAGGATAATCTTCTACTCCCCTAAAAAAATAAAATTGATCAGCTGGAAACTAACGGTAATTTTCTTAAAAAGAGCCCCGTACTACCCTACTTTTCGGGTTTTTTGTCTATAACTCTTGAACCAATTGACGTAGACACCTGATTTTTGGCATGTAACCCTGGAGTAAGAAGGTGCTTAAGTTCTAATAAGTTAGGCATAATCAGATCAAAGGAACGCCTACCTCCCCTACAAATTTCAAAAAAATAAATATACAATACTTTTAATTACGATAACTTTCGATAAAATGACACTAGCGAGTTGAAAATTTGACAAAATGCTGTTAGTAGGATCTACTTGGTTGGTATTGAAAATGGGTAAGATCCGAATCAAGCAACCCCTACCTCCCCTACAAATGCAACTTCAATAAGCGATAACTTTTGACACAATCAAGCCAGCGACTTGAAGTTTTGGTCAAATGTTTGAAGTAAGATCGGGTTAGTTGGTATTTAAGATGGGTTAGATCAAACCTAAGGAACTCCTACCTCCCCTAGAAATGAAACTTCAAATAAGCGATAACTTTTGATAGAGTGAAGCTAGAGGCTTGAGTCTAGGGTATATACGCTTCGAACTTCGGTTTTTAATATGTACTTGAAACAAATCATAAAAACTTTTTTTTCATATGTATGTACATATATTGTTATTGTGAATTATTTATGTGAAAAATATCTACAACCAATTTTTACTATGTACAACATATTTAATATCTGGGGACACGAAAAAATCTCGATAATAAAAAGGGGTCATGCATGAAAAAAGTTAAGGAAGGCCTTGTCTTAAACTATAAAAGATACGAAAAAATAATGTGAGATCTTAGGCGTGTTTTGTTGCGTAAGTGTCACCATACACTGTCGATCTCGAACACGAACCTAGTACAAGTGGACCGGTTTTCTCCACACCTATGTGAAGTGTATGTGTGTGTCAGAGGACATTTGTACCAGGTTCGAGTTCAAGATCGAGTTCGATCGTGTATGGTGACACTAACCATGCAGAGTCCCTGCCCTGGTTGCGCAAAAAACGCTCTAGGGTAGCATCCAGGTTAAATTCCGAATGGTCAAGTTGTCTTCGCTGATGTCAAGTATGGTGCGCCTCATATGTACAATAGTATGCGGTGAAAATAAATTACAAATTCGGATGAAATGACAGTTTGATTATCGGATCAAAAGTGATTCTAGTTAAGTTTATGCGCCTCAACGATTCAATTTCGAGCCGTGGGATTCATTGTCCAATGAGATTGATCTAAGCGCGACACACACGTCGAACCAAATGGATCGCGAAACGAGGTGAAAATGCGAATTTTTTTCCAAAAATATCCTTGCCTGTGCCTTCAGTTAGACTTTGACTGGCCTTCGGAGTATACACAATGAGTGCAATCTGCATAAAGATGATTATAAACGGATTTAGATGGGATTGGTTTGGTAGGTAGATAATGGTGGTTTTAGATTTAGATAGATAGTCGGATGGGATGTGAATGAATGTATGTAATTTATATGCAATGAGAAATTTTGAATAAGCGTGGATTGTCTATGCGTTGCGTAGTTTTTATGCGGGGGGCTAGTTTGGGTATTCACAGTGTATCACTCTTAAATTGAACGACTCGGAGGCTATGTCGTTGTGCCGAATCTTGCGCTCATTCTGTTGAGTCGTTCCAAAAGAACGACTCATTACTATGTTACTCATCACTACTATAAACAATGTATCTAACCTAACACACAAGCATTACTTATTTTCAATAATATTCATTAAATATTAAAAAATAAACCGTTTTTTAAACAGTTTAAATAAAAACGATTCCTCATAAAAGATAAAATCGTTGTTTACGTTTTTGGGAAATAATGGAAACGCCCATCTCTATGACTCTATGTGCCACTAGACGAACAGCAGCATTTCTGAAAAGAGATCGCAACGACAAAGTCAATGCTCGTCCTTGGCCAGCATGAACTTGAATGTATCGGAAAACTGTCAAAATATCATACAAAAAAAAAAAGCTGCCATAGTAAAGTTAAATTGTTGAAAGGTGAAAAAAAGAAATAGAGCCTCGTTGCTAGATTGAAGGAGAGATTATTTTGCTGTTTCCACCCATCACCGAGAAGGCGAAAAACGATTTTATGGGCAAGAAGGGTCGGGGCACGTGCATGGAAAATGAGAGATGACTATGAGCTAAATAGGAAAGGGGAATAGAGAAGAGCGTTCCGAAAAAGGAAGTAAGTAGTGAAGTATTTAAGTAGTATTTAGTACTTTTGAAACAGTAATTAATACTAAGTACTTTCGAAAATACTAAGTATTCCCATGCTCTATATATATGTACATACATATATTTCGTCATCTCACTTAAGTTAACTACAAACATCGGACCATACAGATTATACACTTGCAAAAACTCAGAAAAAAAATACTCAAAACATTCGATACATTCACATTTTTATTTGCGGGACCTCTAGAACAACTTGCAAGGCATATGATAACCTCATATTTTGTTCTGATAATAAAATCACCCCACAACGACTGTAAATATCGAGTGTCAGAAAGTTGCTATGCAATTAATAGTCGGTAAATTATAATTTTGCACCTCTTTCAAATGTTAATTGGCATGAAGTCACTAAAGTCTTTTATTGTAAGATAAACCATATGCAGATTTTGAATCCGAATCTAATATTCTAATGTATCTATAGGTATAGTATGTATAGTACAGAAGTGTTAAGTGAAGCTATCAATATTTTTATGGCATACGTACGAATTGCCAAGCTTATCAACAGAATAAGCTTAGGTAATAATGACACCGCCTGGCTCGCATTCAATTATCGTTAATCATACAACTAGTGAATTCATTTTGCTTTCCAATAGACGATTTATTATCTACTTCAAGGGTTTTAAAATAGACGACTTTTTTTCTCGCTATGAATATGAATATGTATGTAAAAATAAGGTATGGGGATTTCGTCAAGTGCGATGAGGCACGTTTTTTTTCTTGACTATTTCTATTGTTACTCAAATGTTCGAGGATCGAGACAGACGCTATTAGTACGAGTATGTACATATTCAAGTGATGGGGATCATGTGTCTTGTTTGTATAACTAGTGAGTATTTGGCGTACATATTTGTAGAATGATCTGTGGACCCATACGTATGTTGGATAGAAATTACCAAAAACTTGAGATTTCCATTTTTTTTTTTCAAATTTAATTTTTAGTTTTTTTTTACAGATAATTTAATTTTTTAGGAATAAAAAAAAAAAACAAAATTTCTTTCTTCTTCTAGAAAAAGCAACATTTGTTGACAGACAGTTAAAAAAACGTGGTTCCCTTTTAGGTCTGAGAATTCTAAGTTATTTTTTGAATTGAGAGTTCAATTTTGACATACTTTAATCCTCATAAGAATTATTTCGTCTTTAAAAAGCTTACCGACTAATGACCGATTTTCAAATCAAAAAGAAAGCTGAGTGACCTGAAATTCTAAAAGAATTGTTCGAGCTGATTATCTCTGATAAAATTATTATACTTATTAACCAGAACTAAAACAATCTCTTCAAATCCTAGAGCCACACAGAGAATGAAGAATGAAACCAGAATATAGAGGGCTGGGTACCCAACTCGAGTGTATTTCATCTATTTTGGGATGTAAATATCAATCCCTTACTCCTCTTCGCACTACTTAGATTGATGATAATCAAAATGTCTTACCCATGATTTAGTATATCTCCTAGATGCCAAAAAAAAAATTGCTATGGAGACCATGTCGCACCTCACAGATCTCTGGAGCGAATGCTCCAAATTGAAAAACTCTTAAATGAAAGTTGAAGAAAATGCTCTTCCATAGTCTGCTTCGTGGGCGCCCTCAGGAACGGCAGTGGTCGTTGACCATAGTTAACTAAGCCATGTGATAATTTGGTTGAGGCAAGCATTCCCCCCTGTGGGGGGATATGAATAATGCCGCGGCCTTTCCCTTTGCCGGCATGTCTTAGAAACCGAGTAAAAAGAACAGCTTTAGTCTGTATGGCTGACCAACACCTAAGCGTCTCAGGTTTAGTAGGATGGAATGATTTGTGTAGTTGAACCTGCAGCATAGTTGTGTGAACTCCAGCACGTTTATTAAACCATCTGAAGCAGCTATCTCCGAGGCCATCCGGAGGGGTTAAGCGATGTGCTGACAACTCGTCCTTGTAAACACCACTCCACGTCAAGAAACCTGGAACAAAAGCCTCGGATTAGACGGATCAACAACGACGACCACGCAAACTAACGAATTATTCTTTCGGATGCTGGAATGTACGCTCCCTGAACAAACCGGGAGCCGAGAAGGCCCTCCTTCAACAGGTCGAAAAGTATAAACTGAGCATTACTGCAGTCGTATCACAACGGACCATGAGTGGTCTATGTGTGCTGTGGTTAACTCACGGCAACCCCTAAACCTACCTACGATTGCTGCAGTCCAGGAAACAAATTGGCTTGGCAGCGAGATCAATGACTTCTTGTCATTGATCTCGCTGCCAAGCCAATCGCACATAATTTTTACAAGTAGCAAACTATCGGGCCACAAGGAGTTTTGAGTAGCATTTATAGTGAACAACCACCTCAAGCCGCACATTACTGACTTCAAACCCATAAATGAACGGCTGTGTGCGATTCGCATTAAAACTCGATTCTTCAATCTCTGACTCATCAATGTGCACACTAAAAGACGAGTTCTACCCGCCTTGAGACTCTCTTCGTCTCACTTCCAATAAACGACGTCAAACTGCTGCTGGGGAATTTTAACGCGAAAGTCGGAAATGAAAGTTGGCACCGAGGGACCACTGGAGGCCATAGTCTCCATGAAAAATGTAACGGCAACGGCCAGCGATTTATCGACTTCGCCTGCAGTAGGAGTCTAGTCGTAAGCTACGTGTTTCCCGCATCGACGCATTCACAAGGAGACCTGGAAATCTCCAGACGCACATACCGTCAACCAAATTGATCGTCCTTATTTGCAAGAGATGGGCGTCTAGTGTAATAGATGTCCGCTCCTATCGAGGAGCAAACTGCGGCTCAGATCATCACTTGATGAAGACGACCTACAGGTGTAGAATTTCCTCAGTGCACCAATCGAGAATCAGCCCTCCCCAAATCTTTGCAGTTGATAAACTTCTGAGCGATGCTATGGCGGTGGCATATACTGCCGCCCTTGAAGAAAGACTATCACCTATGCTACACAACATCAGCAACACATGGGTCCATGGGTTTTGGGAAGAACTCAAGGGTACCATCAAAGGGTTGCAGATAAGGTCGTGGGATATAAAGCCCGGCGAGCGTGAAATGACTGGTTCGACGAAGAATGCAAAAACTCACTTGATGCGAAAAACGAGGCCTATAGACAATGGATTCAACGAGGAACCAGAGCCAAAAGAGAAAAATATGACGGCGAATATCGAATAGAATAATTAGACGTAAGAAACGTACGAGTAGTTGCTGAATATTAACGAAAACTTAACTAAAAGGAACACCAGACTAGCGTACAAACTAGTAAATACAATTAAGAACGGCTATCAACCCAGGACTAGCCACTATAAGGACAAGGATGGAAACATCATCAGCGACACCGATGGCATTAACAAACGATGAGCCTCTTATTTTGAAGAGCTTCTGAACCTACCATCTAACATCCCCACACAAGAAGCTATCGACGATATTATTGATCTAGGCCCACCCATACAACACCGACAGTAGAGGAAGTTGATCTCGCGTTGTGGTCACTAAAACGAATTAAAGCGCCGGGCGCTGACGAGATTACAGCTGAACTGCTAAAATTCGGCGGAACGAGTCTAGCTAATGCCATACTATAGGTATACATCAATTACTCCTACGAGTAACCTAGCATTGGAATACGATATTCGGGCTATGAATATGGACAACAGCAAGACGCTACTCATCAAGTTGATACAATTAGCGGTGTACGCCGACGACATCAACATCATGTCCAGAAGATTGGACGACGCAGAAGAACTTTTACATACACTCGATACCGCTGCAAAAGAAGTTGGACTACGTATCAACGAGGGTAAAACTAAAATAATGATGCAATCGACGACAGAGACACCTGCACAGTCGAACATCAATGTGGGGGACCTCAACATCGAGTTCGTGAACGACTTCATATACCTGGGTTGCAACTTGTCAAGCGACGCCAACGAAACTGACGAAATCAAGCGACGACAGTTAGCTAATAAGACTTTTTTCTCGGTTCTCCCCATAATGAAATCGAAGCATGTGCGCAGAAACACGAAGCTTCGCTTGTACAAAGTCATCATATGACCAGTGCTATGCTATGGCTGCGAAGCATGGACCCTAACTCAAGCCTCCGGAAACATGCTAGATACATTTGAATGTAAGGTTCTGCGGCGAATTTTCGGGGCTGTTTGCGATCGAGATGGATGGCGCAACCGGTACAACCATGACATGTATGAGCTGTACGATGAGCTGGAAGTTTCGAAAAACGTCAAACTACAACGACTTCAATGGGCAGGGCATGTACAACGAATGAACGATGATCGCATGCCAAATAGAATAATGAACGCAGAACGAGTCGACGAAGCGAGACTGCCTAGACGACCGAGAGCTCAGTATATGCGGACGCCGATCAGCTACTGGGCTTCCAAAATTGGAGAACGTGGTCACGTGGCCGAGATAATATCCAGGCGGCCAAGGCCCAACGACGGGCTTTCGCATAATGATGATATGTGTGGCTAAATAAAAACTGTATCTGTGGTTTAATAGATACTGTATCTTTTGTTCAACAGATGTTGTATCTTTTGTTCAACTGATTCTGTATCTGTTGCTCAATAGATGCTGTATCTGTTGCTCAATAGATGCTGTATCTGTTGGTAAATAGATACTGCAACTGTTGCTCAGTAAATTAATCGGGGCGATAAGGACAACATTTTTCAAAGAAAATTATAGGCAACTTAAAAGCTAATGGATCAAAATTAAAATGTATAATATTTACAAGGGACGGAGCCTAAAGTGCCGATGAACCTCATCGCTCTTTTTGTGTCATTATTTAGTAATTTACCTAGGGAAAGGCCTACTTATATTATTTACTTCGCCTAGCTCCGGGGTTGTCGTTTAGATGGTTTCCACTAGAACTGTAATTACACATTACAGTATACAAAGAAATTCGACTCATTTAACTCTCACCTACTGTACTTTTACTACACATCCATATTTACCATTGCAACAGAGACTGTATTTTTTTGTTTAAAATGGCATAATATTTATGATTTGATTAACCACAACAGTACTTAATAATATTTGCGAGATAAGCCCCGAATTATGAGTTGTGTCCGCCGTCAGATCAACAGAAAAAGAAGTGTAAATATTATATTAAAAATACTGTAATCAAGCTTATTTGTTGTTTTCATGTTTAATCTTCATCGGTATAAAATGCAATGAAGTAGCACCAATACAAGGGCTTTGTAGTGTATTTTTGGAAATTGTCGAGATCCTTACTTTAACCTATGTCTGCTTGATAACTACGTATGACCTTTTAATCGTCAAACCAGCCAGAGCTGACAACGAAACGATGAAACCGATTGACGCCAACATTCTTTAGATCGTCCAAATCGGCAAAAAAGTAGGATCCAAAGATATCCCTCCTACGATCTGCCAGAGCAGGGTAAGAACATCGAAGGTGAGAGCAACTTTAATCCACCTCCTCGTCCGCACAGTTCCTACAGTAATTATTATGTGGGAGCCGAAGTCTAATAGCATGCTCCCCGATTATGCAGTGTCCAGTGATAAGCTCCACCACATTTCTTAAATGTTTTCTACTCAGCATCAGTAGCCCATGGAACCAATTTAATCGCCGGTTGACTATCCGTGTAGATTACAATATCTCTAGTAGATATGACAATGTGCTGAAGTCAGGTAAGCGCCTCGGAAATTGCTGTAACCTTTGCCTAGAAGACGCTACTGTATTCCGGAAGGCAGAACGACAAACAAATATTCAACTTCTCCAAATATACCCCAGCCCCAACCCCTTCATCAGTAGAGCTGCCAGTGAAAAAGCTGACGGCATAAGATACAATTTTGGCGTTCTCTGACCACTCACTCTTCGATGGGATCAGGCTTGTAAAGCCCTTGTCGAACAGGTACTCCGGAGAGGTGTAGTCTGTCACTTCGGGAGTGTCAATTATTCCCCATAAGGCTGAGACACAGTCCACTGACCGGTATCCCGTAAGCCGTGTTCGCCGCCATCTGCTCTGCGAAAATGTCCAAGGGAAGCAAATTTAGCAATGTGCCTAAGGAAGCGGTCGGTGTTGTCCTTAGAGCCCCCGTGATGGCAATACATGCCAGTCTTTGGACCTTCTCCAACAGAGATATATATAACACGATGCTGAGTGCCGTCCAGGCGACAATAATCCCATGCATCTAAATGGGACGCAATACCGATATATAAAGCCACCAGTAAACCACTTTAGGCTGTAAGCCCCATTTCCTGCCAATGGTCTTCTTGGACGAGTACAGTGCAATGGTTGTCTTTGTCACCCGCTGCTGAATGCTCTTCCAGTATAGCTTTTTATCCTGAATGAAACCAAGGAATTTGGCTTTATCAGTCGGCACAAGCCTTATACTCTCCATAACTGGTGGTATAATTTAGGGTATCCTGTATCTCCAAGTTGTTCTCTGTACTTGGAGATACAGCTTCGTTTTTTTGCGGATTTACTCCGACACCAACCTCGCCGCCCCAGTTCATCTGAGAGAGAGAGAGAGAACTTCTGCATTATGTCGCGCAGGACACCGGCACATTTTCCCGAGATGGCGATAGCAATATCGCCCGCATAAGCGATAGCTTTGCATCCCAACCCTTCCAGACTTAGAAGCAGCTTATTGACCGCCAGATTCCAGAGAAAGTGAGAGAGAACTCCACCTTGAGGAGTACCCCTACTTACGTGCCTGTTTACAGATGATGTGCCGAGTCTAGTGGATACCACCCGAGAAGTAAGCATCAGGTGTACTAACTTACAATGCGAGTCATCTTGGCACAGAGTCGAGAGGGCATCAGTGATAGCCTCAGGTTTAACATTGTTGAAAGCCCCTCGATATCCAGAGAGGCAACCAGCGAATACTCGTGGCAGTCAAGGGATTTTTCGATGAAACCTATCAGCGAGTGGAAGGCCGTGTCCACTGATCGGCCCTTCCAGTAGGCGTGCTGGGAGGTGGATAGAAGATGCGCTGGTATAGTGCACCGCAATTGTGTGTCAGCAAAGTTGATGATAGGCTGATGGGTCGTAGGTTCTTCGGTCGTGCGTAAGAACTTCTATGTGTTTTCGGGATAAAACCACTTTAACTTCCATCCATATACGACCAATATATATTAATTCTAGACAGGCTTTGAAAATCGATTTAATATAGGGGTACACTACGTCCAGCCGGAATAATATCATCAGGGCCGGCAGATTTGAAAGAGTCAAAACTGGTTATAGCCCATACAATTTTTACTTTCGAGATAATTGACGCGAAATCACATGGTGCCACATTGGATTTGGGAGTGATTCCGAGAGATTTAACAGAAGAGCTACCAGGAAAATGCGAGTGTCCTCGATGTGTCTCTTGGCTCGTGGATGTCCATGTTGCATCATCTTTCAGCAGATAATTAGGCATGATTGGATTTGTGGATAGGATCTTCCTAAGTTTAGAGGCATCACTGTAACTATGTCATCACAAAACATCCTCCACGAGCTACGTTTTGCCCTTCTCAGTTCACTTTTATATAAAGCAAGGTGGCCCCTATAGACTGCCCAATCCGAGTTAGAGTATTTTGCCTTGTTGAAACTTCTTCTGCATGTGGCCCTAAGCTCACTGAGCTGAGGGGACCACCATGCTGGTTTAACCCTACCCCTTTGCTTCTTAGCAGGACACGCTTTAACAGCAAACTTCTTTAATGTCCTTATCAGAGTCTCAACCATTTTATGCAATTCCTGTATATTACATGGTTGACCACAAGGCCACAAGACAATTATAGGGTTAGATAAAGGTCGCTCATCCAGGCTAAATTGTAGATAGCGATGATCAGAGAATGAATGCTCCTGAGACATCCTCCAATCTCGAATCAGATGTTGAATGTCCTCACAGACAAGAGGTATATCTAGGACTTCCTGCCTACTCCTAGTGATAAAGGTAGGTTCGCAGCCAACGTTACAGATAAGGAGGTTTGTGCCCAGCAAGTAGCTGAAAAACGCATCCCCCCTTTCATTCGTGTTGGAAGTGCCCCACACCACATGGTGTGCGTTACAATCAGACCCGAGGATGACACCAATTTTCTGTGAATTGACTGCATCCACAGCATTTTTAAAGATGCTCGTTGGGATGTCTCCATCATGTGGCAAATAAGCTGAGACTAGCCAGTATCACCGCTTCCTGAATTCCAGGCAGAGTCCCCGTCGGTGAAGGGCGATACCAAGTATGCATTTAGGGTCTTCTTTACAAGAATACAATATCGAAGTTTACCCAGACCCCGAACGTAGAAAATGTTTAGTCAGGAGACTCCAATCCTCTCACAACATCATGAAGAATCCAGGGTTCCTGTACTAAAGCAATGTCTTCTTCCTCTTGCGCAAGACGGAGAAGAGCAGCCGAAACTGCCTTACAGTGGTGTAGATTGATCTGTACAAATCTGACCATTACTGCGGCAATTTCGCCGACTCTACCACAGTAATGTTAGTCTCCTCCTCAACGTCGGATACAGACAGACCCGTGTCAGATTCAAACAGGCCCTTGACAAAGTGCGGGCACCGACGTGTCCTCCAGGTTTGTATAGTCGGGCTCGAGGGACTGGCAGTCGTCCTCAATGTACGCTAAGCGTTGGGATGTTGGCGGGGTCACCCCCGTCGTCCGAGTGTTTGTCCTCTTCCATTGGAGTCGATGCAGGAGTTCTGTTGAGAACTCTTTTAGCATCGCTCTGGTAAACACTCAACTTTATTTTTAAAACCCCATAGGCTATTGCTCCGTGCGTTCTGGCAAGATGCTTCACGGATTAAGTATTGCTGACAAACACCGCGGATCGGGAGTCATCAACAGGCTCATTCAGCTTAACGATCCTCCAGTCATGGGCTGGAAGATAAGGACTTCCTCCTTATCGCTTCATTGCGGCGGAAGCTAGGCGCGAGCTCTGGGCCGTGAGGGTATTTCACTCCTCGATGTCACCTGCAGCTTCGCACCTGGCCAGAGTTCGCCTGGCTTGCCGATGGTAATACGAAAGAGAGTTGTCGAGCGCTGATTAGCAAAACTCATAAGTTTGATTTTTCCCTGGTGTCAACCTCTATCATCACACACCGGAGGCGGCCCCGAATTTTCCTCCATCACGCTGCGGAAGGTAAGAGTTAGACTACCCTCGACCTTCCTCCAGTTTTCAAGCGTGCTGCTCCCATCCGCATCCCTCCCGGCAACCACCGCCAGCTCAATCTAGCTTCCGGGTAAGATGGGGCCGGGTCGCTAGTAGCAGCAGTTTTGTGCTGTTTGCAAACCCAGGAGAGTCGTCCATTGCTCTCTGCCTCTCGATACTGTGGAATAATCCACGTTCTGGGCGATATACTTTTCGACCCATTCGAGGGACGTTTTCTGTTTCTCGGTCCTTTCGGCGACAGGAATCTGTTCCAGTTGGTCGCAGATCCAAAAAGCACTACGACGCTCCCAATAGCGAGCTTTGGAGGGCTGCAGATTCTTCCGCTGATTCTCGCTCTTACCAGGGTCCATTTTGGCATCAGATGAATTCTCCGGAACGCTACTAGGGGCAGGTTTACCTAAAACCGAAGTAGCTGGCGGACCAGATACCGAAGAAAGACTAGCCAGCCACAGTCTTCGAAGGAAAAGATTTCGGATGATGACTGTTGCTAGCATACATATCCTGTCTTTTTTTAACCGCCTTCCACAACATGCCGGGAAAGACCGAGACATCATTCTGACGCCGCACACCACGAAGGGAATTGTTTCCCTCAACTAAATTACCGCAACGCCATGAATGGCGGTTATACTTAGCTAGCAATGGCCAACGATGACTATTGCTACCACTCTAGGGGGCGCCCACGAGGAGGAATATGGAAGAAGATTTTTGATTGGTAGCTTCAGATTAAACTTTGAAGTCCATGGTAAAGCAAGACCCCAAAGAAGCAAAGGTCGGAAGATGATAAAAATTAAGAATCTCCCAAAAAGCACAAGGCAGGGCCTTCGGTCCACCCCATCGGCCAACGGCCTAACTACTTTCTCAGGTATACAACTCGTCTAGCTCCCACATCAGTCCTGGATGGATCAAAGACTGGTCTGTCGTTTTGTATGGGAATTGATCCAGATCAAGTTGAATCGAACGCACCTATGTAATACTAATACAATACACAAAGAGAGGCGCATCAGGCGAAATTAGGAAACAATTTTCACAAAGCAAAAGTATAAACAAGGTCACGGGTCCCCCAAATACCTCCCGTCAAGCTGTCGCCACTACTGCTACATTCGCCGAGTCGAAGATGCGTCTCGTTGTGACCTTTATTTTTATTTTCGATGATTTTTCTCTTTTTATCAAGTTGACCCAGCAATAGGTCCGTCGCCGAACTTTGACTCTCCTTCGCAATCTGTCCTGACAGAAACCATATAAACCATATCACCTAAACTAGTTTGTTGCCGCTGCCGTCACGATTCATTTATGTGACGGAAGCAGCAACGTTTATGTAACAAAAATAGATTTGTCCGCGCCCCCGAAAATACTCTTAAAACAAAGCACGTTGCCGTTTCACGTTGGCAAACGAGCCTGATAATGACCTAGAAATCTGTGAAGGCAGATGACCGCCGCCAGCCATCGCCACTCTACTACCGCATATTTAACAAAAATTTTCACAGCCACGGAGCAATGAATATACTGAAATTATTCACAAATTCATCACACGATGTGCAGTGGCTTTTCTCTGACAATTAAAATACATAATTATGTAGTAAAACTCACCCCGACAATCCGCCGAAAATAAATTTGTTGATATTTGAAGTTTTAGGCGCTGGTGCACTCATTTTGACGCTGGTAATGGAATTTCAAATCAAATTGCACGTACACTCGACCGAAGCCTCAACAAAAAATTGCCACGGCAAAAAATAATAATTAAAGTTTCACTTATCGTACGAAATAAAATCGAAACTAAACGAACTGCAAAAAATGCCTTCGCACTACACCGCACGAAACACAGCACAACTCCCACACCGCACACTTTACGACGACTGAAACTGATTGGAACTGTCAGTCGGTCGGTGTTTCACATGGTGGGGAGATAGACGAGAATTCGAGTCTAATGACAGGTGATCAGATGATGATTTCGTCCAGCTGAATGGAAATATCAGCTGATATAGACCACCGTAAATTGAATAAAAACCACCAACAACTCACTATTTCCCGCCCCAACAACTTTTTTCTGTGAACTTGTCGATTTACAATCAATTCTTTAGGGCCGGTTGACACGTTCAAAGTACACTTTGGCAAAGTACGTTGACAACCTACTTTGAGGTTACTTTGAACGTGTCAACCCCCTTCAAAGTGCTTTGAAGTCTCTAGCATCCTATCAAAGCAAAGTAGGATGGTGCTCAACTTTCCATCAAAGAATTGACTGTAAATCGACAAGTTCACAGAAAAAAGTTGTTGGGGCGGGAAATAGTGAGTTGTTGGTGTTTTTTATTCAATTTACGGTGGTCTGAACAATGTGTTTTGGTATAAATTCCCTAGAAATGCTAAATCCAGCGTTTTTTGCAAGTGGCAAAGTGGTAATTCACAATGGTGGATATTCGTTCCAAAGCATACTTTGGCAAAGTGTACTTTGAACGTGTCAACCGGCCTTCAAAGAATTGATTGTAAATCGACAAGTTCACAGAAAAAAGTGGTTGGGGCGGGAAATAGTGAGTTGTTGGTATTTTTTATTCAATTTACGGTGGTCTGAACAATGTGTTTTGGTATAAATTCCCTAGAAATGCTAAATCCAGCGTTTTTTGCAAGTGGCAAAGTGGTAATTCACAATGGTGGATATTCTTGCCAAGTCATTCTTTGACAAAGTGTACTTTGAGCATGTCAACCGGCCTTTAATGGGACGCTAGAGACTTCAAAGCACTTTGAAAGGGGGTTGACACGTTCAAAGTAACCTCAAAGCAGGTTGTCAACGTACTTTGACAAAGTGTACTTTGAACGTGTCAACCGGCCTTTAAACGTGTCAACCCCTTTCAAAGTGCTTTGAAGTCTCTAGCGCCCCATCAAAGCAGAATAGGATGGTGCTTAACTTTCCATCAAAGAATTGATTGTAAATCGACAAGTTCACAGAAAAAAGTTATTGGGGCGAGAAATAGTGAGTTGTTGGTGGTTTTTATTCAATTTACGGTGGTCTGAACAAAATGGCCACGTTTATGCCGTGGAATTAAAAGGCGATTTAACTAAATCGTTTTAGTGCTAGTACTTGTTCGTGGTGTGTTTATACCGACCATACGAAGAGGTACTAAACATGAAAGATGGCAACTGTTGGTTTGTGACTGCGGTGACATTGGTTAAGAAAATGTCAAGGGGCAGTAGCCTCCTAATAAAAACGTGTTTCTACCGCTACAATCAAAGGATGAAACGAATGCAGGGTTTCAGGAAAGGATGAGGTATTTATTTAACAAATAAAATATAATTTTCAAAAACAACACCATTAGCGAAGACAGCAACACCACCTAGTCCCAATTTTTCAGTCCAGTTCTGCATAGCAAGGGGAGCTAAAATTGGTACCAAAACTAGCTAGTGCGACATGTTTATGTCGTCGTGAGTCAGTTCGAATTAGTTAATCCTCGAAGATAGTTCCGCGGCATAAACAAAGCCAATTGTGTTTTGGTATAAATTCCCTAGAAATGCTAAATCCAGCGTTTTTTGCAAGTGGCAAAGTGATAATTCACAATGGTGGATATTCTTGCCAAGTCATACTTTGACAAAGTGTACTTTGAGCATGTCTACCGGCCTTAGTGTCACCATACACTGCCTGCGTTCACGTTCCGCAACGTTGTAATTGCGGTAAAGATTCTCCCTCCACCCAACCATAAACTCTTAACCCGAACGACTTGTTTTGCAGTTGTCATGTATTAAACACCTGACAGCCGATTCACTATTGAATTTCAAACAAAACTTCAATTAAATTCGCGACGGTTTCAGGAAAAATGAACAACACTGCAAAATCGCCACAAATTTCTGTCGCTCCGGTGTAAATAAGCATACAAGACGCCATGTAAAAATCAAGAAACCGAAAATCCACACCATATGCAATACGTCAACTAACAACTGTCAAATACGCTAATACCCCTTACCCCCCGGTTGACCGGAAATTAACCAGGAAAAATTTCTGGTCAATTTCCCCGATATGTGGTAGATCAAACGCAAACTGAAACGGACCGTCCACGAGCAAAATCAGTCGAACTGTTTGCATTTGCGTTTAAAACGTTGCGCGACCTGAACCCACTCACTGTCGAACTCGAACTCGAGCACGAACCTGGTACAAATGTCCTCTGCCACACACATACATTTCACATAGGTGTGAAGAAAACCGGTCCACTTGTACTAGGTTCGTGTTCGAGTTCCACAGTGTATGGTGACACTTAAACGGCAATACAAACTGCCGGTAAAAACAAGAAAAGTCAGTTTAAAATGATGAATTTAAAACTTTCGAAATTATGTCTGACACTACATAACTATACGAGTGCCGCGCGGCATTGGCCACGTTTAGACCGTGGAACTAAAAGGCAATTTAACTAAATTTTAGTGTTAGTACTTGTTGGTGGAGTGTTTATACCGACAATACGGAGAGGTACTTCTTCTTTCTCCGTTGACAGCACAGATCAATTTTACGGATATAAATTTTACGACAGAAAAAGACTTTTTCCTGCCTGTGATCAAGCACTGCTTTCCTGAAATTGCAAACAAAGCAAACGCCGAACAGAAAAACGACAACAAAGGAAACATCAACCACCGAGTCAACATTAGCGATGACAGCGACATAGTCCCAATTTTTTTAGCCCAGTTCCGCATCGCAAGTAGAGATAAGTCAAGTCCAAAACTAGCTAAATCGATACGTTTATATCGTCGAGAGTTAGATCGATTTAGTTAGATCTCGAAGATAGTCCCGCGGTCTAATAAAGGCCGGTTGACACGTTCAAAGTGCACTTTGGCAAAGTATGACTTGGCCAGAATATCCACCATTGTGAATTACCACTTTGCCACTTGCAAAAAACGCTGGATTTAGCATTTCTAGGGAATTTATAACAAAACTCATTGTTTAGACCACCGTAAATTGAATAAAAAACACCAACAACTCACTATTTCCCGCCCCAACAACTTTTTTCTGTGAACTTGTCGATTTACAGTCAATTCTTTGATGGAAAGTTGAGCACCATCCTACTTTGCTTTGATAGGATGCTAGAGACTTCAAAGCACTTTGAAGGGGGTTGACACGTTCAAAGTAACCTCAAAGTAGGTTGTCAACGTACTTTGCCAAAGTGTACTTTGAACGTGTCAACCGGCCCTAAAGGCCGGTTGACACGTTCAAAGTGCACTTTGGCAAAGTATGACTTGAAAAGAATGTCCACCATTGTGAATTACCACTTTGCTACTTGCAAAAAACGCTGGTTTTAGCATGTCTAGGGAATTCACACCAAAACACATTATTCAGTGAGTTGTCGGTGTTTTTTATTTAATTTACGGTGGTCTGAACAATGTGTTTTGGTATAAATTCCCTAGAAATGCTAAATCCAGCGTTTTTTGCAAGTGGCAAAGTGGTAATTCACAATGGTGGATATTCTGGCCAAGTCATACTTTGCCAAAGTGCACTTTGAACGTGTCAACCGGCCTTAAACGTAGTGATTCCCATCGATAGCTTTTCTTCTGAGAACACTGTTCTTCCAACCAAATCCGTAGTTCAGTGTGCCATAGCACGTGCTTTTAAACGTCAGTACAATTCCATAACAATCCGCATGTTTGTGTACATCTATTCCAAGGTGTACATGCAGTTCGCGTATTATTCCGGTAACCTGAAAATTTGATTAAAACAGTGATTTTATTTGTGAGTAACGTATAGTTATTGTGAGAAGGGTTGTTCTAATTATTTTGAATGTCTGATAGATGCAGATCAGTCTGTCGAAAAATCAATCAACTTCAACTAAGTTGAGGAGATCCGAAAATCCGGTTAACGACAGTCAAAATTCGAACATTGTGCTGGAGGTAGTAGCGAGAATATTTCTGATACAAACGATAACATGGAAACAGATGAACAGGTTTCGATGTCAGCTACCAACAGATTGGTAGAAGAAGAACCCAAACAAATACCCGCGAAAGATGGTGCCGAGGTTATGCAAAATGAGGGATTAGGAAACGATAACGCAAAACAGAAGGAAATGGCTCAAGTGGAGTACCAGAAGGATTTGGCAAATGTCGGAGATGTGGTTACACATGGTGACAGTATTAAGAGCGTGGACATAGAAAAAGGTAAAGATGATGAAGATCTGTATTTTAAAATTTGTACGACAACGTACTGCGAACTAACTGTTAACGCACTGTTAACGAACTAATGTTAACGCACTGTTAGATGATTTGGTTGAGGTAAACCTAAAATAATACGGCCTTTCCCTTTGACGGCCTGTCGTTGAAACTGACAAACAAAGGACAGGATGTGTATGCCAGCAACTTGCACTATCCTTCTTCTTCTTTGACAACGCAGTGCTTTGTTCCTGACTTGTTCCCACTATTCACAGTAGTCCACAGGTGAGGCTACATACGTATTGCCAGGTTAAATTATCTCATTAGAGTTATGTTAAATAAATTTAGTCATACAATGTATGACAGTTACATTAATTAAAATTTCATTTATATTGGTAACGGTGAATCCGGTACATATGTATAACTGTTATTCAATATGGTGTGAACCATGTGGTCGATCACTTTCAAATTCAATATAATAGATCATATTGATTTAATTTCACTTATGCAGAACTGCACTTAGGATTTAATATTTATTTTATATTAATTTCACTTTTTTAAAATTCACGTGTAAGATATTAACTTCATATTAATTCTTTTTTGTAAGAAATATTTTAATATGGGATCTTTGAGCCACCCCGCTAACACGTCCGCTTCCAGACGTTGGTACGAGGTGACTCCAAACTACACTATCCGAAGTCTTCTACATGCTAACGAAATGTCAACTATGCTTCAGATAAGGACTGACTCAACGGTTACCACTTTGGCTATCGTACAATGACAAAGATTGGATTCTGGAAAGTGCGTACTCTCCTGGACAATGGATCAGAAGGTCCCCAGAACGCATGATTTCTTCAATTAGAGAGTGAGTTTCTGCGGTATAAAGTAAACATCTTAGGAGTTAATGAGATAAGGTGGTGGAACAGCGGAGAATATCTATCTAACGGGTATCAATGTGATGTTGTATTCCGGTAGAGCTACTGGTAGTTGTGTGGGGGGCTCCTTTTAACCAGCGCCGCATGAAACTGTCTCTTATCCTGGGATCCGGTTTCCGACCGAATCATGACCGCCAGGTTCCAGACCAAAATGAGGAACATCTCAATAATACAATGTTATGCTCCAATTGAACCCGACAATATCTTGGCGAAAGACTGCTACGAACAGCTAAATGCCGTTCAGAGCAGAACACCTAAAGGTGACATTATAATGGTTATGGGTGATTTGAATGCAAAAGCTGGCGCTCATAACTATGGGCTCAGACATGTGATGGGGAGACACGGTCTTGTTGATCGTAACAACAACGGTGAAAGATTTGTAGAGCTCTGCAACTTTCACAGTCTCCTCATCGGTGGTACTATGTTTGAGCATAAGGACCACCACACAATTAGTTGGTCCACTGTAGATCGGTGCAGAACATAAAATCAGATCGACCACTTTGCCATTAGTAAAAGATTCAAGAGTTGCCCCTGGACGTGCGGAAGAATTATCTAATGATCGCTAATGTTCGATTGCGTATTGCAGCCGTGTGTCGAAAGATCCAGGGGGCAGCATCAGGCGGCAATCGAAGCAGCATTGAATTCCTTTACCGTCAGAAAGCTCGAGAAGTTCAGCGTAGTGTGCGACGCGATAAAATAATTACGCGAACTCTCTTTTAGTGTCAGCAGAAGAAGGCGCAAGAAGTAACAACTTAAGCGCCGTATACGGTGTCATAGTCGCGCTCGGAGTTCAAACCTCAGTTCGATCAAAAACTGCCTGTGGGTACCAAGTGTCACCATACACTGTCGAACTCGAGCCTGGTACAATTGTCCTCTGACACACACATACACTTCACATAGGTGTGAAGAAAACCGGTCCACTTGTACTAGGTTCGTGTTCGAGTTCGACAGTGTATGGTGACACTAATAGAACTCTCACAGTGCTCCGAGCTTGTCAGTCTAAATACGGCGCGGATAGGAGGTGAATGCTAGCAACTGCACTTCCGAAAAGTAGATACGCTATCGAAACGTTAACAAGGTATAGAAATGCTAGAGATGTTGACGCGCCCATGCCCCGGAGGGGTCAAGCCAATTAACAACAAGGAGTTTACAGGTAGTCGTAACCCCTGCCAACACCTGGTGAAGGATATGATGGAAAGCTACTTATCTTAGAAGAACAAATGAGGCGCCGCGGTCTTGAATCCGGTAACTTCTGGTGAAGTTCCCCCTCATGTATTATAGATAATTTAGCTAACCATCGAAATGTGCGTATACGGTCCATTGTTCCGACTATAATAGTCGCTGCAATTATTGAACTAAAACGAGGAAAGGCTGTTGGACTGCCGGATTTTATCAAGCAGCGCCAAGCGTAACTGCCGATTGCTACACCCACTTGTTGATAAAACGTGGAATACAGAGACCTTTACCACTGATTGGAAGGAAGGGGGGTTGATCATCAAGCTTCCGAAGAAGAGTAGCCTCACAGACTGTAATAATTGGAGAGGCATTTGTGTGGTTCCTGCTATTGCCAAGATAATAGCTAAAATCGTCCTGGAAAAAGTAAAGGCCCACGTAGTAAGCACAATTGATGAAGAGCAGAGCAGGCTGATTTTCGATCTGGATTCTGCTGTGTCGATCACATTAACACCTTGCGAATCATCATCCAGCAAAAGCGCTGAGTACGATATTCCGCTTTTCATCGATTTCGATAAGACTTTCATGGTGTGAACTGGGACTTTATATGAGCGGCCTTGAGCAGGAGAGGCATCCCTGAGAAGCTTGTGGCTATTATTAAGGTAACATGCATTGATGCCGAAAATGGTGGTACGAAGCAGGACATCGCTCATTGTGTCAACCAGGCTAAATGCATATACAGTATGTTCCTCTCCGGATCAGAATACTTCTCAGATCCGGAGGAGAACATATTCATGACAGTTGTCCGTACCAATTTTACCGGAGGGGAAAGCATATGGAGGAGAATTCGAGAAATGTCAAAACCTGATTCGTTCGCAGTAACGCAGCCATTGATGCGCTATGCCCCACTGGGGGTTAGGGCAAATGAGTGTGAGCGAGAGTTTCAGTCATCATCTTGTGGGTGGTAAATCCAAGCACAAAGCTCTGAAATGTTCGTGGGGAAATAGCATACTTCGCAACGTCCCGCATCTATGAATGGTGGTGACTTTTCTGCCTTTTCAATTGCTACGCTTTCTTTCTTTGGGGGGGGGGGGGGGGCAAAAACTCCTCTTCCATAGTCCTCCGCGTGGGCGCCCCCTGGAACGGCAGTGGTCACTGACCATTGCCAACCAACGTCAAGCCGCCAGTGATGGCGGTGCGATGATTTGGTTGAGGTACCCCTGTGGTGTGGGGTGTGAAAAAAATACCACGGCCTTTCCCTTTGAGGGCCTGTCGTTAAAACCGACAATCAAAGGACAGGATGTGTATGCCAGCAACTTGCACTATCCGAAATCTTTATATGCTAACGAAACGTCAACTATGCCTCGGATAAGGACTGACTCAACGGTTACGACTTTTAGCTATCGTACAATGACAAAGATTGGATTCTGGAATGTGCGTACTCTCCTGGACAATGGATCAGAAGGTCCCCAGAACGCACGATTTCTTCAATTAGAGAGTGAATTTCTGAGGTACAAATTAAATATCTTAGGAGTTAGTGAGATAAGATGGTGGAACAGCGGAGAATTCATCTCTCCAACGGGCAGCACTGTAATTTTGTATTCCGGTAAAGCTACCGGTAGTCGTCGTGAGTCAGGTGTGGGGCTCCTTTTAACCAGAGCCGCGCGAAACTGTCTCTTATCCTGGGAACCGGTCTCTGACAGGGTCTTGACCGCCAGGTTCCGGACCAAAATGAGGAACATCTCAATAATACAATGTTATGCCCCTACTGAACCCGACAATGTCTTGGCAAAAGACTCCTTCTACGAAGAACTAAACGCCGTTCAGAGCAGAACACCTAAAGGTGACATTATAATGGTTATGGGTGATTTGAATGCGAAAGTTGGCGCTGATAACTATGGGCTCAGACATGTGATGGGGAGACACGGTCTTGGTGATCGTAATGACAACGGTGAAAGATTTGTAGAGTTCTGCAACTTTCACAGTCTCTTCATCGGTGGTACTATGTTTGAGCATAAGGACCACCACAAAATCAGTTGGTCCTCTGTTGATCGACGCAGAACACAAAATCAGATCGACCATTTTGCCATTAGTAAAAGATTCAAGAGTTGCCTCCTGGACGTGCGAAACAAGAAGGGTGCCGATATTGGGATGGGAAGAGACCATTATCTTATGATCGCTAATGTTCGATTGCGTATTGCAGCCGTGCGCCGCCCCAGCGACGAAAGATCCAGGCCCCGCAAATTCAACACCGCTCGACTAAAAAATCCAGCTGTCTTACAACAATATAATGACCATCTTGCGCAAAAAGCGGCTGAGATAACTAGTCACCCAGATAGTGACATAAACGAAAACTGGGATGCCATAAAAAATGCGTACATTGATAGCGCAAATACCATCCTTGGCCCAAACCCGGATTGCCGGAATAAGCCCTGGATGTCCGACGCTTCATGGCAGCGGATTGTTGAAAGAAAGGAGCTGAAAGTTCGTTTGGCTGCAGCATCAGACGACAATCGAAGCAGCATCGAACTCCTTTACCGTCAGAAAGCTCGAGAAGTTCAGCGTAGTGTGCGACGCGATAAAAGAGTTTATGCCAATTTTCTTTTAGCGTCAGCAGAAGAAGCCGCTAGAAGTAACAACTTAAACGCCGTATACGGTGTCATCAAGGAGTTTACAGGTGGTCGTAACTCCTGCCAACATCCGGTGAAAGATAGTGATGGAAAGCTACTTATCTTGGAAGAAGATCAAATGAGGCGGTGGAAAGAACACTTCGCCGCGGTCTTGAACCGTGTAACCTCTGGTGAAGTTCCCCCTCATATAGATAATTTAGCTAACCATCAAAATGTGCGTATACGGTCCACTGCCCCGACTAAAGAGGAAATAGTCACTGCAATTATTGCACTAAAACGAGGAAAGGCCGCCGGACTTGACGGCATCCCTGCCGAACTTTATCAAGCAGCGCCAAGCGTAACTGCCGATTTGCTGCACCCACTTGTTGATAATACAGAGACCTTTCCCACTGAGTGGAAGGAAGGTTTGATCATCAAACTTCCAAAGAAGGGTAGCCTCACAGACTGTAATAATTGGAGAGGCATTTGTGTGCTTCCTGCCGTTGCCAAGATAATAGCTAAAATCGTCCTGGAAAGACTAAAGGCCCACTTAGAAAGCACAATTGATGAAGAGCAGGCTGGCTTTCGATCCGGATTCTCCTGTGTCGATCACATTAACACCTTGCGAATCATCATCGAGCAATGCGCTGAATACGATTCTCCGCTTCACTTGCTTTTCATCGATTTCGAAAAGGCTTTCGATAGTGTGAACCGGGATTCTATATGGGCGGCCTTGCGCAGGAGAGGCATCCCTGAGAAGCTTGTGGCTATTATTAAGGCAACCTATGACGGCGCGAAATGTCGCGTTCTGCATAAAGGTAAGGTGTCGGGGGACTTTGAGATTCGCAGTGGAGTTCGGCAGGGGTGCATCCTCTCACCGATCCTATTCCTCATTGTGATCGGCGATGTGTTACATGCAGCCCTATCCGGACTCGACAGAGGAATTCAATGGACTTTGACATCTTATCTACAACATCTTGACTACGCTGACGACATATGCCTACTCTCCCACAAAATCATGGATCTGTCCGCAATGGCGTTAGATCTCGAGAGGGAGGCAAGCAAGGTTGGGCTAAAGATTAATACCAACAAGACCAAGGTGCTTAGCCCGCCGTTGCGAAAAAGAAATCCGACACCTATTGCCATCAATATTAATGGGCAGCCTGTGGAGAAGGTAGACAACTTCGTCTACCTGGGTAGCATTGTTGCCGAAAATGGTGGTACGGAGCAGGACATCGCTCGTCGTATCAACCAGGCTAAACGCGCATACGGCATGCTGTCCAAAATCTGGCAGAGCAGTTATCTCAGCATCAAGACCAAGCTGGGCCTGTTTCGCTCCCTGGTACTATCAGTGCTTTTGTATGGGAGCAGTACATGGAAAGTTTCCGTAGGAGTTACCAGAAAGCTGCAAGTTTTCGTCAACTCATGTCTTCGTCGAATTTTAAGAATTTTCTAGCCCGAAACAATATCAAATGAAGAGCTAAGTCGGCGTACGGGTCAGATGCCAATCGACGAATTGATACGCAGGCGAAAATGGCAGTGGATAGGTCACACATTGCGGAAGAGTGATAACTGCATTGCTATGCATGCCATGAAATGGAACCCCATTTCCAACCAAGGCCGACCAAGAGGGGGTCCTCGAATCACATGGCGTCGATCTGTGGCAAAGGAGTGTCAGGTACTGGGTAAGTCTTTTGGGGAGTTGCGCCCCATTGCCCAGAACAGAGTACGATGGCGCGCAGGAGTAGTTGACGCGCTATGCCCCGCTAGGGGTTAAGGCAAAGTAGTAAAGTAGTTTCTTTCAACGAATAATTCTGAACGATGTTCCTGGCGAACTAAAATTTACGCTGATTAATAGTCAATTTATAAAAGGCGCGTTCTTTTGTACTCCAGTGCAGGGCCATTTGGAGGTTAAGCGCCGTACAAAAAAAAAAACGGTCCGGGTTAATTATTCGGTTAAACCTCTTTGTGCGAAAATGTTGCACTTATCTCTCCCACAAAAAAGTGATAGTGTAAACTTGCACACAGCATATTACCGCGGTGCCCTACACGACACTTGAACTTCCCTTCTACTCAAAAGACCGGTTTTCAAACGGAATAAAATGCAAAGTAATTGTTTTCGCGTGAAAATTGCTCATAATGATGTGGACACTTTCTTCTTCGAATGAAATATGTTAGTACTGAGAGAGCGAAAATTATTCGTGTTAACGCAACTTTTGACAGTATTTGTATGAGATTTAAGTGTGAAAGTGCAATGGACCCCTGGCGTCAATTAAGTTTTTCCACACATTTGACTGTGTTCGCGAGATTAAAAATATGGATCATATCCGGAAAAATATTACAATATCACGTACATATATTACAGCTACGATATGTTTACTAAATAATTAATTAAATTAAACTACAAAACTTTCTAATTTTCCATAATAAATTCGCCGTTTAGCGATGCAAGCCCCATCTCTAGACATATCTATCCAGGGCAAGTTTATTAACCCGTAGAGGTATCCAGGTTAATTCAGGTTAACGCATTGTTGCTATTGCGTGTTGTTAACACGAATTAACCTAAACTGGAGTACAAAAAACGCGTTTTTTGGAACATTTTGTAATGGCTAATTCATATGGGACTTTTTATAGCTACTACAAGTGCACTCTCCGTAATTTTTGAAATATGATCGATATTATACACAAAAACCATTGACTTCCATTATTTCTTGAACATTTTTTCTTTTTCAGACCCAACCGACTATACCACAGCCCAGCCTGAATCGACTATACCCATACAATCAGAAAGTCAGTCAGTCTCAACAAATGACATCACTTCCAACATTGATCAGCAACAAGAAGGATCCATGCTCAAAGACCTTTCCACCGTACCAACAACAACCACACAAACTTTATCCGCTTTAGAATGCACAGTCCCGGCTGATAACAATGGCGACACTTCAAACGATACATCACGATCAAACATTCCCGCTGCTGTAGCCGAAATAGCCATGCGCGAAATGCAACAATTTGAACGAATCAATGCCGTCAATCCTCCGCCAGCAACACCGCCGACTGTTTTAATTGCACCAAAACTTTCGACATCCGGATTAGGACTTCTGGCTTCACAATACGATTCTGCAAGCGATGCTGACGAGGCCGAATCTTCTCCATCTTCTGACAATGAAAGCGATAGTGAGGCGAGTGTGCAAGAAGTCCACATTACACCGGCAATTGCTGGCACCTATCGTACCGGAGTTATTGAAATCGATTCTGAGTCTGACGATGACTCTTCGGACTCCGATGTTGAATTCGTTAAACAAGCAAAAGAGTTGGAAAAGGTAATTGACGTTGACATGGCAGAGGATGAAGATTACACGGGAAGTAAACCGCGCGGACCAATACGAGCTAAGGGTGAACTTTTGCTGGATGATTTGCCGCCCATTCAAGATTTGTTTATTACGGTCCCGGAAACTGAATGTGTCGTGCTAGGGAAAGTACATTCAATTGTCGAGCAATTGGTGTTAGTTGATTCCATTCCGGGAACGGCACCGGTTGATCTAGAGACTATTATATTTTTGGATAAAGGCGCAAAAGTATTGGGCGAAGTATTTGATGTTCTTGGACAAGTATCCGAACCGCTGTACTGTGTCCGTTTCAACTCGGCTAAACAAATCAAGGAACGCGGTATTGAGGTTGGCCAAACAGTGTATATTGCCCCGCGAACAGAACACACACATTTCGTTATCCTTAAAGATATGATGAGACTTCGCGGTTCTGATGCCAGTTGGGAGAACGACATTGAACCCACGGAAAAGCATTTGGACTATTCCGACGATGAGGAAGAGCGTAGCGCAAGGCGTGCCTTGCGTAATCGCGATCGCGGCGGTGAAGAGACTGATGCCAGTAAACGGCAACGTCCTGCTCCGTCACCATCGCCCCAGCATCAGCCGCATTCTACACAAAGATATCCGCCACGACATCAGTATCCAAGACCGCCAAATAGATATCGATCCGAACAACCGGGAGACGGTCAAAATCGAGGATTTTATTATCCAAATTATAATGCCCGACAACAATCACCGGTCCAATACCCGCCACCATTTGCTTATGGTCCGTCGAATGCAAGCTGGCATGCTAACTATAATCAACCAATGGCCCCGGCACCATATCAACAACATGGCCCTCCCTATCCTTATCCGTACAATCCTCATTACCAGCAACCGCCACCAATGCAAAGGATGCCGTTCGTGGCTCCTCCGAATACGATGCAACAGACGACGTATCAGCCGCCGCCCCCTCAATGATCGTATCTTGAATAAGTGATGCTTGTATATCATAGATTGATAAATGTACTCTTTGTGGAATTGTTACAATTCTACAGAGTACATTTATCATATTAGATTATAAGAATAACCAAAATTCCTAAGGAATTGAAGTGGGTGGAAATTCGAAATAAATTTGTTAGATAAGATTTTCAAGTTGTTTGGCCGTTTTTGATATTTGATAGCAATTTTAATGTCTAATGGCTGCCATACATTATGCGATCCGTCGGCCGATCGATCGCCACAAAATGTCAGGTGATCAAAAATTATACGGAACTGTCAAAAAAATCGTCAACGATAAGCGCATACACAGGCGATGGATCGGCCTGTGTATGCGCTCCAAATTCAGAAGCAACCTGCTCACTACCAAGTTCCAAAGAAGAGAGGGCAGGACACTTCCTTGGGGAGTGCCCCTATACACTTTGTAACTGACGGTTTGGTGGGCATCCGAAGATGCCCGTGGGGACGGAGCCTAAGGTAGCATAATTGACTGTGAAGGTCGGGCTGTGCCATCTTGCGAAGAAAAAGACTCCTCAACGAGCGAAGCAGCGGCCTATGCTTGCTGTAGCTCAGTTCGGGAGATGTGGGCGGGGTTTTCGCCGCTCGTTGCCCCTGTCCTTTACGTATTAACAAAAATTCATAGGCCTGGGAAAAACAACACAAACGGGAGGTAAAAATGGGGAATGATAAAAAAAAATTAGGCGATAAGGATGGAATGGTTGGCGGACGGCGCAGATTTCCTCGCGTTCGCATCAGAGTCCAGACGTAATGGGACCCTCGGCCTCTGGTTTCGTACCACCGACAGATCCTTACTCATTAGGTGCTGCCATAGATCTGTCGGTGGAAGCAGCTCTAACATATGGTCCATTGCAGGTGGTTCATTACAACTTTCCTGCGCATTTTTGATGAACCCAAATTGGATTCACTGTCACAAGGGGCCATTACTGCCCGAGAGCACTCTTGGACGTTACCATATGAGCTATCTGCGAAATGAGTGTCAAATAAAACCGCAATAGTTTCTGCACTAGAGGTGAAGCTTGGTACGGTCGTAGCAGTGGATAAAATTTTCCGTAGTTTGGCAGTCTCGCAGGGTTCCTCAACTCGTTCACAAAAACTCCTCAACGACTCCCGCTTATATTAAGAAGAAGATTTTTTAGATTTTCTTTGTAATTTGACCAATCAGAGTCTAGACGTGAAGACTTCGCCACATTGAAGGATCTTCTACTCACAGCCCTCAGCTCTACAATTCGAGCGTTCCACCAGGGCGGTTTCCTCCTTCCTTTATGCCTGCTAATTGCGCACGACTTGGCAGCAGATCACCCGAGCGCTGCTGCCAGGGCTTGCGCCATGGCGTCCAGCTCTCGCCTACTACATGGCTGGCACGGTAAGGGGGGTAGTGCCTCCTTGAGACAATCAATAAATTTACCCCAGCCGGTTCTTTCTCGATTTCCAAAAGCCAAGTTATTACTAGTGCACTCGTCTAGCTTGAACTGCAAGTACCGGTGATCAGAGAATGAGTGCTCTGCCGACACCCTCGAATCCCGCAGTAAATGCTTTATGTCCTCTGAAACAAGGGTGAGGTTCAGCGTTCAGGACCTCTCGCCTGCCCTTAATGACAAATGTATAGTAGGTTCACAGATTATGTTTTGGAGTTTTGTGCCTAATAAAAACTCGAAAAGCACGTCACCTCTCTCATTCGTATTGGCGCTCCCCCGCACCACATGGTGTGCATTAGAATCACAGCCCAGAATGGCATGAGTACGGTGTGACTCCGCGGTGCATAGCGCCTCCCTCAATATAGATGGAGGCGGGTCCCCCACTTGATCGTACAGCAGATACGCCGAAATAAGCCAATACCGCCTATTCCTCATCTCTCATCTACTATAGAATTTTTGTCGATGAAATTACAAACTAAAATCGCATATAGTGTTTTCTTAACAAGGATGCAAGATCGGGGTTTATCCTGGTCTCTTACATAAAAAATATTATACAACGGAGTACCTAGGCCCTTAACTAAATCGTTTAGGACCCAAGGTTCTTGTATTAGGACAAAATCCTACCCATCACGCGCGAAACGGAGGAGGAGAGCAGCTGACGCCGCTTTCGAGTGGTGGAGGTTTATTTGGATGAATGGGAACATCGTTGCATAGCAGAGAAGAAAGACAATAAGGAAATCTTATTATCCGAGAGAAACGAAGCAATTGTTTGGCAGCTTGGTTACTCTACTATATGGACCGGGCGGGTGTTCCGGGGAAATTAAATGGAATTGGGGAATACGACTTTGACAGATCAAATAAAATTCCACCACCGTAACGTTGGTACCCTTATCGACCTCAGACTCGAGCGTGGCGTGCTTGCCTTATAAATACATGGGGTGCGCGTCATGCCGCGCGGCGTGGCTGCTTTAAAAGTACATGGAGTATAGGCGCCTGCTTAGGGGGGAGGGGGCATGACACTTTTTGACCCCCCCTCAATCCAAACGTCCCTCCAATATTTTAGGCACAAATATTGCTATTAATTGATTCGCAATAAAAGCAATCTTCACTCGACTTCTTTGTACAAACAATTAAACATTTATTTAGCTATCATTCAAGAAAGCTTAAGGTACCATCGAAATTTGTGCATTAATAAGGTTCATCATCGTGGCGCAACAGCCCGACATCGGGCTTATCTCGGTCACGTGACTGCGTCCCCCAGTCTTGGAAGCCCAGTAGTTGCTCGGCGTCCGCATATAATGAGCTCTCCCAAGGAGCTCTCGGTCGTCCTCGCAGTCTCGCTTTCTTGACTCGTCGTCCGTTTATTACTCTCTTTGGTATGTGATCATCGTCCATTTGTTGTATATGTTCTGCCCATTGTACACGTTGTAATTTGACGATTCTCGAAACTTCCAGTTCATCGTCCAGCTCGTACACCTCATGGTTGTTCCGGATGCGCCATTCATTTCGGTCGCAAACTGTTCCGGAAATTCGCCGAAGGACCTTTCATTCAAATGTGTTTATCATGTTTTCGGAAGATTTAGTAAGGGTCCACGTTTCGCAACCATAGCATAGCATAGTTCGTATGATAGTTTTGTATATGCGGATCCTAGTATTTCTGTGCACATGCTTCGTTTCATTATTCGGAGGACCGAGAAGAAAATTTTATTTGCCAGCGTCCCTTGACGGCGATGCTGATGCCCGCGATGCTGATGCTCGGTTGTTCTCGCGTCCTTGTTCTTGATTGCATCATTACTTTTGTTTTGTCCTGGTTAATGCATAGTCCAACTTCTTTTGCAACTGTGTCAAGATTATTTAGAAGTTCTTCTGCGTCAGGCAGGTTTCGGACATGATGTGTGATGTCGTCAGCGTACACTATCAACTGTGTCGACTTGAAGAGCAGTGTGCCGCTGTGGTCCGCGTTCATTATCCGGATGGGAGCCAGACCATCGCCTTGCTTCAGTACAGTACGTGTTTCAAAGAGATCAGTCGGCGTGTTTTGGATCCTGACCTGTGAGATGCAGTTGGTCATCGTCATCTTCGTTAATCGTACTAATTTTACTGGTATACCGAATTGCAGCATGATGTTGTACACTACTCCACGATCGATACTGTCGTATGCTTGCTTAAAATCAACAAAGATTTGGTTTATGTCAACGCTGTATTCCCAGCACTTTTCCAGGGTCTCCTTGACCGTGAAAAGCTGATCGCTTATAGATCGGCCAGGTCTGAAAATGCCGTGATATTCGCCAATAATTCGTTCGGCGTACGGCTTTATTATATTTTCCCGAATTTTCGTCAGTATTTTGTAGGACGTAGAGACTAGTGAGATGCCTCTGCGATCCTCACACCGCAATTTATCTCCCTTTTTGTGGATGGGACAGATGATGCTCCTGCGCCAATCTTCTGGGATCACCTCATCCACCCAGATTCGCAGAAGTAGTTGATGTATTGCATTTAGCAGACCCGTTCCACCAGATTGTAGCAGTTTGGCTGGAATCTCGTCTGCACCCGGCGCTTTATTCGGTTCGAGTCACTGCAAGGCGAGATCAACTTCTACTGTCGGGGGTTGTTGATTGAGGCCATGATCAATCATATCGTCAACGATAGGGGCTTCTTGTATGGAGACATGGGATGCAGGATTAAGAAGCTCTTCGAAATAGGACGCACATCGTTTGTTGATGCTATCTGTGTCGCTGATGATGTTTTCATCCTTGTCATTACAGAGGCTAGTCCTGGGTTGATAGCCATTCTTAATCGTGTTTACTAGTCTGTACGCTTGTCTGGTGTTTCTATTAGCTAGGTTGTCATTAATGTTCAGCAACTGCTCGTCAAAAAATTTTCGTTTCTAACTATAATTATTCATTTTTTTAATGCAAGCTAGCAACTTGCAATTGCGCCTTAACATGAATGGTTAAGCATCTCCAGGAGCAGGACAATTTATCTCCTTTTCTCCTATTGGTATCGATCAGACACTACAAAACTCTCGATTTGCGGGCGAAGCCCTCTACTTTCCGGTTTAATTTTTTAATCAATTCAAACACACAACTTATAGTTATGAACTTTAATTATCATTCTAACGGCATAAAAACTTAACAGATAATGTCCTTAAACAAAGTCTCTGCCTTTTTGGCCTTATCAAACGACGCTTTCCATTGCGATGCGCTCAATCGGAACGTTTCTACGCGCAATTTCTGATACACGACTCGCCCATAAAGTGTACCATTCAATTGATTCACCTTATCGGCCAGTTCTTTGACTATCCTGACCTTTTGCGAATCATTCGCCACCTCAAAAAGATTCTCCAAAGCACGTGATCCAAATTTCGTAACAGCCATATCTAAATAATTTCCTTCCAAATGTTTTAATAATTTCTCTCGTGATTTCTCGCCAATCGTCTTACTCTTAATAAAAGTATCCGCCATATATGAACCGGAAGCGGTGGAAAATATCCATGCCAGATCATGTGATGGCATTTCCAATATGCTTTGAACCAATTTGATGGGTTTATTGAACTCAAGCATATATTGCATGATCAAGGAGCCGTGCAAGTGTATGAATTGACTTTGGTCCTCCTTGGCAATTTCGTAGGGTTTCAATTTCAATATGCACACTACGAAGAAATCGAACTTATCCTTGGACCCGGATATATGAAGTGCTGTTAGAAGAGATGATACAAATGATCCTTGTTGTGTGGAGAGACGAAGGCATGCTTTGGCCAAAGCTTGCACTACGCCAGTGTGGCCGGCTTTTAGAAGCTCCTCAATGTTGTCGTTTAGCTCGTTAAAAATTGACTCGAATTCGGTGACTTCTTTTACGTTTTCGATTAACTTTTGTACAGCAAAGTTCGAGAGTCTGTTTAACGCGAGCATTTTTATTCGTCCGGTGAATAGCATGGCATTTAGCTGTGTGAATAGTTTTGCACCTGCGATAGAGAGGAGTGTTTCCAATAATCTGAAATAAAAAGAGGGAATTGTTGGTTACATTCGTGGTTTCTTATCTCTAGAACTGATAGTTAGATGAAAATGCCTATTATTTGACGCGCTCGGTGGCCGTGTTCGTTCAGTCCGATCCTCAGCGCGAAAAAACTGCCTGTGGGTATTTATAGAACTCCCATTGCGCTCCGAGCTTGCTTGCTTGCATAAAGAAGGCGCGGATAGGAGGTGCATGCGAGCAAACGCACGTCCGAAAAGTAGATGTGCTATAGAAACGTCATCAAGGCATAGAAATGCTAGAGATTTTGACACGCCCATGCCCCAAGAGCGGTCAAGACAATTAACAATATACGTTCCGGTATCGGTGCAGGTTTGGACGCCTGTGCAGCCATATGATATACCTGGACAGGCGTGACACCACAGACGCTCCAGGTATACATCTCCGGTATGCCGGAACCACTGCCCGACAAACTTAGAACGAAAAAAAAATGGGTGACTAGATGCCAACCATTTTTTTTTTGTTAGAAAATTTTCGTATGAAAATTGAGGAGTAAATATTTAAAAGGATTTTTTTTTTGTGACAGATAATTTCAACAATAAGATCATCCCTAGTGCGCGATATTTGCATTCCATTTGCTGGTATCCCTTTCCATCCAAGTAGCTCTTCGAATACTTTATGGGCACTAACCTGCTGCTGCTGGTCTGCAATGTAGGTCGCGAACACATCTTTATTACAAAAAACCGACAGGAGGTCCTAGATATTTCTCTGGTTTCTGAGGACATCCTACGGTGCGTGCAGAGCTGGATGGTGGCCGCGGAGCACTCCTTCTCTGATGACCGCTACATACAGTTTTCTCTAGACAACTCTGCAGTTATTCACCGGTATTTAGGCATAGAAATAAAACAAACTAGTCCTAGCATAGACAAGTTATTTCGCAGGTTCTGTACAGGAACTGTACAATTTGGTGATCACCACACACGCTATAACTCAATCTACGGCTATATCATGCCCACTTAGTAAACCTAAGCGGAATCAGACGGTGTGGTGGTCCAGGAAGCTGGATCTTCACAGAGCTTCCTGTAGAAAGGGATTTAATAGGGCTAAAGCTTCAAGAACGGAATTAGACTGGGCCCTCTACAAGCAACTCCTTAACGTACACAAGAATGAGTTTAGAAAGGCGAAGCGTAGCTCGTGAAAGCTTTTCTGCGAACGCATTCAGAGATCGTCTGAGACCTCTAGACTTCGCCAAATTTTATCCAATAACCCTTCCATGCCAAGCCTTATTCAGAAGCAAGATGAGGCATGGGCGGTTTCCAGCGAAGAGACTGTAATCGACGGTTTGGTGTGCATCCGGAGGTGCCCGTGGGGACGGAGCCTTAGGTAGCATAATGGCCGTGAAGGTCGGGCCGTGCCGTTTGGCGAAGAAAAAGGCCCCTTAACGGGCTAAGCCTATGCTTGCTGTAGCTCAGTTCGGGAGACATGGGCGGGATTTTCGCCACTCGTTGCCCCTGTCCTTTACGTATTAATAAAAATTCATAGGATTGGGGAAGATAACACAAATAGGGGAGGTAAAAATGGGGAATAATAAAAAATGAGGCGAGAAGGATGGAATGCGGACGACAAGGATGCCCTCGCGCTCGCATTGGGGTCCGGATGTAATGGGACCCTCGGCCTCTGGTTTCGTACTACCGACAGATCATTCTCATCAGGTGCTGCCATCGATCCGCCGGTGGATGCAGCATTACCAGACGAGAATATGGGTCATTACAAGACTCACTTTCCCGATTGCTCACCCATGCCTACTCATAGCACCTGCGCTCAGGTATATGATTTGCCTTTAGGTGACCTTAGTTCAATCATCTCAAGGTCGAAAGTAATGCGGACGATTTCTAGCTTTGAGCCCTTTAAAGCTGCTAGACGATGGCATTACTCCGGCCGATATACAACACTCATCGGATGTTGTGACTCTGTGGTTCATTTTCACATCCTGTCTGACCCTAGTCCACATTCCAAGTGTGTGGATGGAGGTCAAAGTGGTGATCATTCCCAAAGCGGGGAAGAGCTCACATTTGAACCTAAAGGACCTAAGGCCCATGAGCCTGTCCCCTACACTTCTAAAGATGCTAGAGGTTATTAATTGATATTCATCTACGCAGTACTATTCCAACACATTTACTCTTTGCTTCGCAGCATGCAGATATCCCGACATCGATAGACTACACTCTATCAACGTACTGTTTCGGGAATAACTATGCATGCTTAATCCCATCCCGTGGCCAATGGGATTTAGAGATTCCGCCATTTCGAAATGCAAGCTGGCTCGCAAGGAGCTGCTATCAGGAAAGCCAACTCCACATGGATGAATGGCGTAACATGTCCGAAAGCAAAGCTTATTTGGCCTGAGCTGAATTTCAGCCTTTCTGCTAAATTGCTATCACTGACAAAACTCCAGATCAGGGTGATGGTTGTTGTTGCATCATCGGTGAGCACGCTAGAAAGCTTGGAAGTCCATACAACGACTTCTGCAAAAGTTGCGGTAAAGTCGATGAGGAAGGTGTAAAGAAAAAGAAAAGAATCCTGATTGAAATATAGATTGCCATTCCAATGCAATTTGTCGTGTAAATTACGCGAAACCGTGCCCAAAAAGATATTCATTAGCTGAAACACCTTTAATGAAAAGTTGCCCCCAAAATTTTTCTTATGTTCCAGTCCTGATATTCCCTAGTCTAAGGACTGGACCCAACTTGGGTAACACAATGGACCTATCCCTAGGCCGTTGTGGCAATCACGGCAGCTCCCCAACCTAACGTAACCTTGGAAGGGGTGGTTAAATCGTAACACCCTGGCTAGTTGATCAGAAGGCATGCTAAACGTACTTCTTTAGCTATTAGGGCATTGTCGATAGCTTGTTAGCCACTATTTATGTATTGATTTTCACTCTTCACTCATTACATGGTTAGAACTAGGCTCGGTAGCCATGAGATTTCCGTCACCACTCTACGATGCTTACATTAAGAGATCAGGGGCTCATTTCGTTGGCGCGTTAATTAAATAAAAACTGGCAACAGCTACTATTAGAACTCCCACAGGGATCCAAGATTGTCAGTAAAAAATGGCTATACGGATAGGAGGTGTATGCTACGGATAGTAACATCTGAAATTTATATGCTCGCGCCTACGGCAGCCGGTTCTACGCACCGGAGTGACCCATTCATCAAAAACGGCCAAGAGCTGCCAAAGCCCTTCAAACCCCGGAAGGAAATGTCAACAAGACATTGCAAGAGATGTTGACGCGACCACGCCCCACTGGAGAGGTTAAGATAATTAGATTTAACTAGACTTACAAAGGAAAGATAACAGAAACGTCGTTAATAATATTTCCATATGGTTGAACCTCACCTCATTGATGACTCATGATTAAACACCATTGGCAGCACAACTTGACTACTCGTCACTTGCTCCTTTCCAGCAACATTTTCGGCATCAGCCTCCTTATCATCATCGTCGTCCAAAATCTCAATAGTCTTTTTCTTCTTCTCATCATCTCCTTCGGCTTTCAGGAACGATTCCATTAGAATTTTCTTGCCCACGTGTTTTAGCATCGTCTTATCAATGGCTCGCAATGCAATCAGAATATGTCCCAGCAACTGTGCAGCAAGCGGGTTATATGCAAGCTCAGAATATTGTGGCCACATTTGCAGCCGATTTATGTACTCTTTCACCACTTCGACCCATTCCTCGGGCACTGGAACCGCCTTTTCGGGCTTTTCACATTTACTGTTGCGCTCGAACGCCACTTTGCTCTCACGAATGCCCGACAAAGCCAATATGCTCGTCCGAATGATGTGATTCGCATACGGATCCCATACGAAGTCTTCCAAATTGTTAAGCAAGAATTTGCTGATTTTCAGAATGAATTCCGAGCATTGTTGACGATGCGATTTGGAGAACTTCTGCGTAGTGTTGTAAGTTTCTTCGGAAACGATTTCCACCTTCTTGTGTTTTGCTGGTGTTGGTTGATCGTCGTTTTCATCACCTGCCTGTTCCGATGTTTTCTTATAGTAGACGGCACGTAGGAAGCATATTTCAATCATCTTTTGTATGACATGCGATGCGTAGCCATCGGAACAGATTGGACGAAAGTTCTCGGAAAATGCTTTGAGGAAACGTTCAAAGTGTTCGGGATCCGTGAAGCCAATCAAGTTCTCGATGACTTTAGAGACGACCTGATTCGAGGACAAGTGGATCTCCTGGTCAGCGGTCTGTTCGAATACGTTATTTGACATAGTGACTGCAGGGCGCGAAAGGAATCTCATCAGTTTAGAGAGTACAAGAGAATTACTAACAAAAATGTGTAGTTACCTTTGTCTTCCACGGTTTCGAAGCCCTGTCTAATAGCGTCCGAAATATTAATAAAATAAGAGAACACATCCTGTTCGATCTGCGTGCCACGTCCAAAGATTCCTCGCTTGCCGAATCCTTTGGCGTTTGAATGAAATCTCGATTTTTTATTTCGACGCTTGAATTTGTTTCGATTTGCATTGCCACCGGATTTAGATACATCTGCCGATTCAGTCATAATTTAATTTTTTATTCTTTTGTTAATAAATCAAAATCCCACTATATAATTGAACCAAGTGTTTACAAATCTCAGAACCTAGAGAGCAGCGCGCACATGTTGATCTGTCAAAGTTGTAGACGGATTCTAGTAGTCAAGCGATGCCGCTGTGCTCCCCACTTATGTACGCCTCCCGTCAACACGAAGAACTTGTTGACGTTGCTTTTGTTTACATATTTTGACAGAAGGTGTGTGGATTGGTCGTCAGTACCGCTCGATTTAATAAAAGTAGTAAGTTTTCAGGACTAATAAGAAATGCTAACATCCAAAGTGGGTAAAGTGGGGAAAGTTATGATATGTGGAATGAAGGGTGTAGGAAAGACTGCGCTCTTAGAACAGTTGATCCATGGAAACATCAATCCTGACTCGGTGGGTAGTTTTCACTTTTCATTGTTGCAAGATTCTGATTATTTGTCTTTTAAAGGAAATACATTCCACCATCGAGGACATATATGTGGCCAGCGTCGATACTGGAAGGGGTACACGCGAGACTCTTAGAATTTACGATACCGCCGGTTTGCAGGTGAGTATTGAAATTAGTGGGCGTCAAATCGAATATAGAATCAGCGAAGCGAAATGTGCTGAACAGTTCTGCTTTGATTCCAACAAACGCTTAGAAAATTGAATGAATCATGCGCAGCACTACGACGGTCTTGGATGCAATCACATCTCAAATCCGCAATGGTCTTAATCAGTCTCGCCCGTTTTAAAGAACGAACCTCGTGGCACTTGGCTTGTTAAAAGCCTTTGACACTGTCAGTCACTCAGCTCTTCTTTCAGGCATCTGCTGTACATCTCTTCCTGTGCATGCTATGCTACCAAATGGATCGCTGACTATTTGGCTGGCCGTCAATCATTCACGGAGTTCCGGGACAAAAAATTAAAACTAAGGAGGATTAAACAGGGTGTCCCGCAGTGAGGAGTCCTCTCACCCACCCCATTCAACATCTACCTATCGTCCTGATACAACACCAAAAGGACTCCAAGTCATCACCTATGCGGATGATTGTTAATTATCAGCCACTGGTAACGACATTCCATTGATGTGTACAATGATCAACTTTGACGTACTCTACGCCTTTTAGTCAATGAAAACTTATTGATCTCAGCGCCAAAATGATATGCTACATTATTCACATCTTGGACCAAAGAGGTGAAATAACAGCTAAACATATCAGTAGGAGACCAACCCATTCCCACCGTTAATCATCCGAAAAGCCTTGGCGTTGCCTTAGATAGTATGGCACTAACATCTGCTTGTGCTTCCACAATCTAACTTCTATATCTATAAAAGTGAATATGTGTGTGTATACCCTCTAAACTGCTCCACAGAATTACGTGAAAATTTGTACAATAATTCATTATGTCACTGGGCAGGCTATAGACTTGGTCCGAATTGCAAATTCTTAGTAGCTGTGTTGTGAAAATACATGACCTAAAATGTGTAATTGAGCAATTCGGATTCAGAAACCATGAATCCACCATACACTGTATTGCACTGCTACTTCACACTTCAATTCGCTAATGGGGTGCTAACATAATGCTAAATAATTTTTAACATACTGTTAATGAACTGTTAACATTCGGTTAATGCACTGGTAACATTCTGTTAACATAGTGTTAACACACTGGTGCTTCCAAAACCAATCCCTCCGAGTTAGTGACCGTGAAAAAATGTCCAAGATTGCGAAAAAGGCGAGCGTAGCTAGATGTTGACCGCAGACAAAGCGAAGTTCGAATTGTTGTAAATTGAATCCTTTAAACTAATTGCTTACCTTTCATTTTTAGGGAAAAGCACAACTACCGCGGCACTATCTCTACTTTCCCGATGGATTCATTCTTGTCTACGATCCTACCGACACATCAAGCCTGGATATGTTGGCCGATATAAAAGCCGATATCGATAAAAACAAGGAAAAGAAGGAGGTGTGCATCATTGTCGTGGCTAATATGCGCTCAAAGGCAGCCTCGAAAAAATCCGAATCGCCAGCAGCATCACCAGTCGCCTCGAATCAACCAGATCCTGTAGAAGCGGTTTTGAGTCGTGCTAATAATTGGTGTGCTCGCGAGCGAATAAAACACTACACAGTCAATGCTATGGAAAGAGCATCACTCTATGAACCGTTCATAAATCTGACGGCACGCTTACATCCGCCACAAACGAAAAGTGCATTTCCGCAATTACGACAGGTTATGCAGAAAAGTACGAAAAGCGATAGTTAGTCGATGGGGTTCTTGTTCAAATGGCAATGAGTACTTAAGAGTGATGTTTTATTTATTTATACATTTTGAAAAGGTTTTAATAAAATTCACATATTAGTTAACTATGTATCTCAAAAATGTACTTACAAGTGTTTTAATGAATAAAAAAAAATAATTACAAAATCGCAATCAGTATTTCTTATTATGTATAGTCAGGGGGCTTACTAGTTTGTCTTAGGTTAGGATAGAAAGCTGCCATGAATGGCACAGTACACTTAAAACGCCTCTGGGTCCGTTGTGATACCCCGGATATTCACCGCCGCTGCATATACCATGCAGTCTTAGATAACTATTGAAATTTTTGGAACTGACAATGAAACGATGGAGATGGATAACAACCATATCTTTTAGGTCATCCAGTCCAGCCAAGGCGGGGCAGGTACAAAGAAGATGAGAAGTGCTTCCTTCTTTATCCTCGTTACCGCAACTCCTACAAAAATCCCTGCAGAGAAGTTGGAGTCTTCTGGGGTATTCGCTAATCAGACAATGCCCAGTAATAATTTCCACCAACACACTAATATGTTTTTTTTTCATTCCATTTTCATAGTTTGCCTTACCTCTTGTGAATCATAGCGCGTCAATTACTTCTACGCATTGTTGTTGTTGTAGTAACAACGCCTTCTTGCGGAAAGGGGCAGCTATTTGCCATTGCTGATGAACGGGTCGCGCCGGTGTGTTGAACCGGCTGCCGTAGGAGCGCACGCTCATCGTTCACTGATCGGCTCCACGATATTCTAGTACCTTCCCCTTCTTTGGTCGGTATTTGGAGAAAGGGATTCCATTCCAAATCACGTCTAGCAATGCAGTTATCATCCTTACGCAATGTGTGACCTAGTCCCCTATTATCGCCCCATTTTTTTATTATTCTCTATTTTTGCCTCCCATGTTTGTGTTGTCTTCCCCAGGCCTATGAATTTTTATTAATACGAAAAGGACAGAGGCAACGGGCGGCGAAAATCCCGCCCACGTCTCCTAAACTGAGCTACGCCGCTATTTAGCTTGTTGAGGAGCTTTTTTCTTCGCCAGATGACACGGTCCGGCCGTCACGGTCATTATGCTACCTAAGGCTCCATCCGCACGGGCGTCTTTGGATGCCCACCAAAGCGTCTATTACAGGAGCTTATTCAACTGTTTCACAACAGTTGTGTTTTATTAGTCGGCCCATTCTTCCACCAAGGCTGCCCACAGTGGGACGACTGGAACAAATTCTTGGACATGGACCAAAATATTTTTTTTTCTTTTTATTCTGAGTTTTGATTATGGTTTTGTATACCCTTAGGGATAAGAAAATGTTAAGAAACTCGAAACACATGAGGAAATCACGTAGTCTTTGCGACAAATGTTCATAAAGTCAAGGGCTTGAGGAATGAATTTGCATGAAATCATATATTACTTGATTAATTTTTCTTGAGAAAATTTATCTGATGATGCTATATTTTTTTTTCTGGCACTAATAAGGTATATTCAATAACCGAAAAAATATTCGGCAAAAAAAAAAAACAATTTTTAGTTTATATTTAAGACATGATTTTTGGTAAAATTACGATATTTTGCACATTTTAGAGTGCCACAAAAATGTTCCGAGTTGCTCCGAAAAACAGACTTCACATATTCTAACCTCATATGTTACTAAGAAAACTACGGAAGATCTCATCCCGCTTTGCTCGCAATTTATGTTTAAAGAAGTCAGTTCCAGGGTCGATTCCCAGCAAAACGCAGTGTTTTTAATTGTCCATAAAAAAATATTTGTTCCTGATAATTTGTTACTTAATTTTTGTTTCTAATAAGGTACAGTCAAATTACTAGTTACTAAAGGTGCCGAGTTCTGCCGGAAGGCGGATTTCACAATGTACAACCTGATGTATGTTGTGAATAAACTACGCAAAAACCATATCCCTAAGGACCGTAAATAAAGTTTAAAACAAGTGATTTCGAGGGCTAGAGTCAAGCAAAAGGTAGTTATTATCGTATCGTTACCTGTAAAAACTATCTATGGAATGGTTGGAAAATATACGCAATTGCTTCGGGTAATTAAATAATTATAACTTTTAATGATATTTAACGGACGGTTTGGTGGGCATCCGAAGATGCCCGTGGGGATGGAACCTAAGGTAGCATAATGTACGTGAAGGTCGGGCCGTGCCATTTAGCGAAGAAAAAGGCCCCTCAACGAACTAAGCAGCGGCCTATGCTTGCTGTAGCTCAGTTCGGGAGATGTGGGCGGGGTTTTCGCCGCTCGTTGCCTCTGTCCTTTACGTATTATCCTAAAATTTAGAGGAAATGTTTTGATAGGCGATCTCATCCAAAATATTTTGTTAGCGCTTCCGGTGGCTCCATAATTGGACAGTAGTTTCTTTTCCAAATTTTAAAGCGTGGCAGTATATGCACACATTTCTATGTTCCCAATTGAAACGTTTCACCATACATCTAAAGGTCGCCACACATAAACGCGGACAACCATAACCGAACTTCCATCGAACCATCAAATATCTTAGAACGGTGGAAACGAGGAGATTTTTTATACCCTTCACGGATGTGATAGGGTATATTAACTTTGTCATGAAGTTTGCAACGCACAGAAGGAAGCATCTCCGACCATATAAGCTTTAAACTTTTTTATTTCTAAAGATATTGTTTTCAAAATTCACAGTAATCAATAATATTTTTAGTGAAATCATATTTCCGAATTTAGTTGAAATCGGAGCACTCTATCATATAGCTGTCATAGGAACGACCGTCCCAAAAGCAAGTTTTTCTCAGAAAAACTTTTTTTTATTTCGGAAGATATCTTTACGAAATTGCATATTATTAAATCGTATTGACTGCTAAGTCACGTTCCTAAATTTGGTTGAAATCGCCCCACTATTTCATATACCTCTTATAGGAACAGTGAAATCGGAACAAGTTTTACTACTAATTTCAAAAATGCAAATATACATACTACAAAACACAACGAAGAGTATCATACCTTCGGCAAGCTAGCCGAAGGCTAGCTTGTTTTCTATTGAGTTTGACGTGGTTCGATGCTTGCTCGCGACCAAAATGGTTGTCGTGTGTGGCGACCTTTAGCGACTCGAAAACTATTAATCTTGTTCATTATGGACATTTTTTCACGGTCACTTAGCCGGGGGCGTTGGAGGATATTTTATTGGCGCTCACTCATCCCCATGTGGGGATCGAGATTAGTGGATGCGGCCAAATTGAAAAATTCAAATCGCTGGAACCTATTCTGGGATCATAACGAATATTAAATTTCAATGGAAATCGATCGGGTCGTTTGACCGCAAAAAACGAACAAACATACACTCCAGTTTTATATAAATAGATTCAATGGTCAATGGTCCCAGATAGAAGATAATAAGATTCATAGATAGATAACGATAATAGAAAAATAGGTAAATAGTTTCCACGGATTGTCCGTAAGTTTTTGTAAACCAAGATAATGCCGACCTCTTTAGTATGGTTAGCCCGGCCACACACTACCGAATACGAACTCGAACATGGTTAAAGTGTCCTCCGAATTGCTCAAGGTACACACTACACACACATACACTTCACACAACTCTGAAGAAAATTGTTCACTTATACCATGTTTGTGTAGTTCGGGTTCAATAGTATGTGGCGGCTTAAATTAGATTTTACTGTATTTAAAAATATTTGGCAGCCGCTAACCATCCTAATTTCATCCTCGCCTTCCCAAATATACTCGTGAAGACTCTGAAAAGTTAATTGATCGTCAGGGCTCCCGGAAATTTTAAGACGTGGCTGCGAGAGGGTCGGATTACTCGAAGAGTTCGACTAGTGGGGTCGGACTAGCGAATTTCCACATAAAGCCCGGTACTCAGATCGCGTGGAATGGAAAGCGCCGTGAAATCCCATACAAAATCGCAAAATTTTTCCCCGATGAAAACAGACGTGAAATTGTATGGAACCTAAATTTCATTTCACGCAATCTGTGTACTACCTTGAAGTGAAAAGTCAAGTTTGTGAGCTTCACGAGGATGAAATTTTTTCTCGTACAAAATGTACGAGAAAAATTTTCACTGGCAGCTTTTCTGTCTCTGTCGGTGTCATTCAGGTTGTGTTGTGTTTTCCTGGTGTAGTTTATAGTTAGGCGATAGATAAGTAAACAAATTAGTCGTTTTAATATTTGACATGTTTCATTTCCCCGGTACACAGATCGAGTGAAAAGTTAAAAAATTACATGTTCCACACGCTTTTTTCACGAGCCATTTCGCCCATGAAAAGTGCCGCTATCAATTTTTTCATTCACTCGATCTGGATACCAGGCTTTACCCGGAAAGTCGGATTAGCGAGATTTTACTGTATCCGCTTTCTACTTTCCGTTACCTTTACTAGGAACATAAAGAAACACCGTGAATTAAAGTTTCTTTTTATGATAAAAAGTATAGTCATATATTATGCATAATTCCCATATGAATTATTTCAATACGGAACTTTTTGCTTTTTATTAACATCAGCACATCGGTGTCGGCGAAAAGTCGCACCTTCTCTATATACATACGAGTACATAAACAACATCAGCTCGAATAGTCAGGTACCATAGCGCTTCTATTGTTTTTTGTTCTCTAACATTTTATAAAAATAAGCAGTAAAATGCCTTACATTCCAATTTTACATATAAAATACATTACTATTTACAACCAAAATCTCCATAAACTTAAAATACATGTACTTTTGTCATGGAGTCATCTTCATTCAACTTTCATTCAGAATATTTGCACAATTTATTTTCTCCTCCATCTTGCCTACCACCTCAGCAAATACTTCAATTTTCGAAGATAAATCCGTGTTCCGAAAACAAAATCCCAGATAGGACTGCTAATACCGAATCCAAGACGATGATGAACGAAATGATGCTGATAGTGGTATCTTTTCATGTTATACAAATGCCATCCAGATGGGTTGCCATAATGCAGATAGTAATGGATCATATCATAGCCTAGGTATCCTATTAGACCTCCCGCAAGTAAAAGCCGCGGATATGAGACAAACATTGCGATTGGATTGTATATAATGGCGGTTATCAAGATAGCAGGAAGTGGTGGGAAGACTAGACGATCAGGATCGAATGGTGTCTGGAATTCGAATAAACATATTGATACAATCAGTTTCGGAACTAAAATTGGAACATTATAAGAATACGTACCTTGTGATGTAGACCGTGCAAAAGGAAGTGGAATAAACGCCAGGCTGTAGTTGTTCGTTCGGTTTTCAAGTGAAACACCCATCGATGAAGGGTATATTCGATAAATGTCCACAGGAAAATTCCACATATCACATTAATGATTTTCAATTGAACCTAATATAGAAAACAAATATGTAATTATTGGATTTTTCCACTAGTTTTTATTGCCTACCCCTTGTGGTTCAGTGAAAAGTATGTAGCTAATAACTGGTATCCAAAATGTGGGCACTACCCACCATGGGGTTTTGGTTAGCATCTCCAGATACCATGGACCAAATAATCTCAGCGGTCGGTCGACTGGTTTATTTACCCATTCCGTATATTTATCTCCGAGGTTGCCAATTTGTGGAAGCATTGGTTTGGACCAATCAACGAGGTGCTGAAATAAAAAAAGGTAAAAAAAACTATATGTTAGCAAGGGGGTAATTTTATCGCAGTTTAATTGTGGACGCAGAGAGCGGGATATGACTTCTGCAAGTGGATTTTTGCCAAGTATAGTGGAAATGTTATAAAATCCTCAAAAATATTACCCCAAGCACTTCACTTTCTTCTTTAAACAAGTGTCTTCCAATATAATTTTCACGATTTTCTACGTTTAATATATTTAGCAAAAAAATAAATAAAATAAATAACTGGCGCAACAGTCCAATTTGAACCACGGCCTCGAGATGAGTTAGCATCATCTCATTTTCTAGATCGTGACGGTTTTTTGTGCAGAGGTATGTGATCAGCAACACGCTCAACCGAGTTATTTACCCCATAATGGGTACTCATTTAACAGCTGAGTGGGCTCATAGTCCGACACGTAAATCCCCGGAATCGAACCGGGGCCCAGTGCGTTGAAGGCGAACGTGCTAACCGTTGCGCCATCCGGACTACTAATATATTTAGCAGCGGAGCTGGAACTGTTTTCAAACCTTGTTTGAAGAGGATGTTGTACTATTTCAAAACCGTAATGTTTCCCCGGTTAAGGATCCTAAATACAAAAAGGAAAGGCGACAGCACTAACTTTGTAATCGATATACATATATATAGACTGTGCGATCCATCGTCAGATCGAACTGACGATGGATCGCCACAAAATATCTGACGATCGGAATTATATGGAACTGTTGAAAAAATCGTCAACGATAGTCACATACACTGTGATCTGACGATCACAAAATATCGCCAGATCGATTTGACGACGGATTGCATCGTAGATGGGGGCTATTAGCCGTGTAAATTGAGTTTATTACGAGTATTATAAACTTAATATTTATACTCGTAAATACAATAAGAAAAATATTTGCCGATTCCGAATTCCGTTGATTGGTTGGTTGAAGTGGCGGCAGAACCCCTAAAAGGGAGGAACACCCAATTCGCGTTTGTGTGCCCCGTTTTGATGTCACAAGCCTCGTAAGAGGAAAATCACAGAAATAAAGTCTTTCTAGGGGGGTTAACCGGGCCACTTGCTTAGATCCACTCTGTGGAATTTAGGAAAGTGCCTCGCCTATTTCCTTAAGTCACCACACACGACAACCATTTTGGTCGCGAGCTTGCGTCGAGCCACGTCAAATCAATAGAAAAAAATCCCCTCATTTCCACTATTCTATTGATTTCGACGTGGTTCGATATCCGGCAGGCCTTCCTAATTGCCATTACTTCCGTCTGAAATACACTAGCAAAATCAAGGAAGCGGAAAGACTTGGTGGTGGCTGAGGCAAGACTTACTAGAGCCCAATTAGCGCAAAAGGTGTCGTTTTGAGGCCACAAACTTCGTGAAAATTTGTTATTGGATGATAGTTGGAAATACAGGGGATGCAGCCTAGATCCAACCGGAGTAGTTAAGGAAGTAAAGCAGCTCCCAAATCTTCACCCCGACACACCCCCTAGGTTGTCATGAAAGGCCTTGCCCAATCTACGATGTCTGGTCCTAGCAAGGCCTGGGCATTCGCAAAAAAAGTGAGTGGGGGTTTCTTTCTCATCTTCATTACCGTAACTTCGGCAATGCGGATTGTAGGGGATACCCAGCCGGACTATGTGATCCCCTATAGGCCAATGTCTCGTGATGACTGCCGTGAGCCTGGCGACATCTCTACGTGATTTGGTCATAAGCTCCGATGTTCTCCTTCTGTCATACCATATCTTTCTTGATACGCTGGTGTGTAGATTCATGATTTGGGAAGCGGTAACACTCCGAAATTTCCAGTGCAAATCCCTGCACCGACGCCGCAGTCCATTTTGGACCCATCAGTGAAAATCTTGATGTCAAAATCCTTCTCCACCTCACCTCCTCACCATTCAGCTCTGGTGGCAGAGAAATTCCCTAAACTTAGTTTGGGCACGGTGAAGTCGTTTTCACCTTGGCCACACCTTGTGGCAACTGGTTTAGAATATCACTATGGCCGTACAGTTTGACTGCACAGCCCGCCGCCAGTTGTTTGATAAAAAGCTTGATAGGTGGAAGGATCACGTTCACCAGACGAACGATCCATATGTAAGAATCAGATGGACTACTGCTGTGTACATCGCACGGCTAGGGGTGGACAGAACCCCTTCATTTGTGCTGATTTCTCCCATCTCTGCTTCGTCACCCTAATTGCGTTCGTTTTAATTTAAATAGATTTTTACTGGAACATTATCTGTTTTCAGAGTGGAAGTCGTTTTCATTCAGGACAACGGCGACCGAACCCAAAGGCAAAGTTGGCGATAGTCTTCTCAACGTAGTTGTGAACAATAGTTAAGATCTCAAAGGAATTGGCACTTGCGAGGAAACGCTTACCTGCTGGACATGCCACTTGATTTTAAAGGCAGAGGACTATGAACGACTGCCCAAGTGACGAAGAGTGTGATATGCTCGATTTCGCATACGAATTGTGCATCGAGGCTGGGCTGCCAAATTACCCCAAAGGTTCCGTCTACGATAAATGATGCCCGACTAGTTCCCTAAAGCTAGAAGAAACCTTCTGTAGGCAGACTGTTTACATCCCAATTGTACCATTTACCACTTTACCCTGAGCACTCAGCTTTACCAAGTGTTTAGGGATAATTTTGTTAACCCATGTTGTACGTTTTTAGAGAGATCCAATAAAATTTCTTTTTTTTACACATTGTAAATTGCTTTTTTTTATTATTTTAGCGAGATTAATATTATATTATGTTACGAAGTGATCAAGCTCCAGTGTGAACCTAACATTATAAACAATATATTTGGTAAAATGAAATACATCTTTAATTTTGTATGTGATTCGATTGTTTGGTATCGACTGGAGTTACATGCTTGTAAAAAAATAGACATACCTTACATATTTGGAAAGATTTACAAAGGCAATGATCGTAGAAAACAACGAGTAATAGAAATAATAATAATCTCATTATCTCCTTAACGATGACTGATATCGAAAACAATATTGTATGTAATATGTCTTGAAAGGTCATGAAAGATTTAAGTTATATGTGGACATATACATTCCACGCGACAGTTGCTTATTTACATATGTTAAACGTGCCATACACACACCGATCTATCGGCCGATCCGTCGCCCGATATCGGCCGGTGGATCGGCCTGTGTATGCGCTTATCGTTGACGATTTTTTCAACAGTTCCGTGTAATTCGATCAGCTGATATTTTGTGGCGATCCATCAGCCGATCGATCGGGCGACGGATCGCATAATGTATGGTGGCTATTATAAGCATTATAGCATAAGTTCCCTTATATCTGCATCTGCATCGATACACCGACAACATTGATATTGTATAAAACTTTTATAAAATATTTTACATAGTGTGTGTAAACTTTTGGTAGTAAAATGTCTTTTATAAAAGAAGTTTTACAAAAACTTTTTTAAATATATTTTACAAATAACTTTTATAGTGTAATAGCCGCCTTACACTGTCCGGTTGTTTGTTTCGTCGCTCATTTCTTGCCTAATTATTTTTTGATACGATGATGCCCCAGCATTTGTTAAACTGATGGAGTGTCAATTTAGCAAAGAACTTTGATAGTGTAATTAAAACATATAAGTGTAATAACCGCCTTAGATACAAATTTTCGTGTATTTTCTCATTTATAGATAAAAACGATTATTAAGAGTCGGCGCATACTATCGATTGTTAATCGTTCGAATATCCAATTGTTTCCTAGAAGGCCCCCATTAGGCGGCTATTACACTATAAAAGTTATTTTACAAATATCTTTTATAAAAGACATTTTCAAACAACTTTTCTAGCGTAATAGCCGCCTAACAAAAGATCTGCGACATGAACGTGGCTTGTTTAAAGTACTTTTCTTACAAGCTTGCACCCCTTCCTCTTTAGGCGGTTAATATCATTCATAAAAGTTCTTTTAAAATATCGTTCGTCAAAGATGTTTGTAAAAGAACTTTTATAGTGTAATAGTCGCCTTATAGCCGCCATACATTATCCGATCCGTCGTCCGATCGATCGGCCGATGGATCGCCACAAAATATCTGCCGATCTCCACTGCACACACACAGCGATTTTCGTGCGATGCGATAACGAATGACAATTCAAAAAATAGGTTATGATTCACTCAAAATCCAACCTAGATTCATTTTTGTTAACTATTTGGATGTGTGTGGTATTTTCGTATACCACATATTTGATATTTCAATTGCAGTGCCATTTAAATCATAAGAATCCTTGAAATTTCGTAATTTAATAATTTGGTAATTTGACATTCACTTGCGATAATCACATACACTATCCAATCGATCGTCACCGATCGATCGCACGAAAATCGCACAAAAATATCGGCAGATCAAAATTGATCGGCGGATCGGTGCGATTTCCACATACACAGGCCGATCCATCGGCCGATATCGATTTCGGGCGACGGATCGGGGGCAAAGACCTTTTCCATAGTCCTCCGCGTGGGCGCCCCCTGGTAACGGCAGTGTATCAAATCGCTGACGGCCAATGTCTTAGCGATAAGACAGTTTGGAAAAGGCAGATAGCTGTAGCCTGAATGGCTGACGAACACCTAAGCGTCTCAGGTCTAGTAGGATGGATTGACTTGCGTAGTTGGACCTGCTACATAGTTGTGTGAACTCCAGCACGTTTATTAAACCATCTGAAGCAGCTATCTCCGAGGCCATCCCCTGAATGGGGTTAAGCGACGTGCTGACAACTCGTCCTTGTAAAAACCACTCCATGTCAAGAAACCTGGAATAAAAGCCTCGGATTGGACGGATCAACAACGACGACCACGCAAACGAATAAAGGATTATTCTTTCGGATCCTGGAATGTACGCTCCCTGAACAAACCGGGGGCCGAGAAGGCCCTCCTTCAACAGGTCGAAAAGTACAAACTGAGCATTACTGCAGTCCAGGAAACAAATTGGCTTGGCAGCGAGATTAATGACAAGAAATCGCACACAATTTTTACAAGTGGCAAACCATCGGGCCGCAAGGAGTTTGGAGTAGCATTTATAGTGAACAATCACCTCAAACCGCATATTACTGACTTCAAACCCATAAATGAACGGCTGTGTGCGATTCGCATCAAGACTCGATTCTTCAATCTCTGGCTCATTAATGTGCATGCCCCCACTGAAGTTAAAGAAGACGCAGTAAAAGACGAGTTCTACGCCCGCCTTGAAACTCTCTTCGACTCACTTCCAACAAACGACGTCAAATTGCTGCTGGGAGACTTTAACGCGAAAGTCGGGAATGAAAGCTGGCATCGGGGGACCACTGGAGGCCACAGCCTCCATGAAGAATGTAACGATAACGGCCAGCGACTTATCGACTTCGCCTGCAGCAGGAATCTAGTCGTAAGCTCTACGTGTTTCCCGCATCGACGCATTCACAAGCAGACCTGGAAGTCTCCAGACGCACATACCGTCAACCAAATTGACCACGTCCTCATTTGCAGGAGATGGGCGTCTAGTGTCATGGATGTCCGCTCCTATCGAGGAGCAAACTGCGACTCAGATCATCACTTGGTGAAGACGACCTACAGATGTAGAATTTCCTCAGTGCACCAGTCAAGAATCAGCCCTCCCAAAATCTTTGCGGTTGATAAGCTCTTGAGTGATGCTACAGCGGTGGCGTATACTACCGCCCTTGAGGAAAAACTATCACCTATGCTACACAACATCAGCAACACAGGCGTCCATGGGTTCTGGGAAGAACTCAAGGGTACCATCAAGGATGTCGCAGAGAAGGTCGTGGGATATAAAGCCCGGCGAGCGCGAAATGACTGGTTCGACGAAGAATGCAAAAATTCACTTGACGCGAAAAACGAGGCCTACAGACAATGGATTCAACGAGGAACCAGAGCCAGAAGAGAAAAATATGACGAGCTACGGCGAATATCGAATAGAATAATTAGACGTAAGAAACGTAAATACCTTGACGAGCAGTTGCTGAACATAAACGAAAACTTAGCTAAAAGGAACACCAGACAAGCGTACAAACTAGTAAATACAATTAAGAACGGCTACCAACCCAGGATGGAAACATCATCAGCGACACCGATGGTATTAACAGGCGATGGGCCTCTTATTTTGAAGAGCTTCTAAACCGACCATCTAACATCCCCACACAGGAAGCTCTCGACGATATTGTTGATCTAGGCCCACCCATTCAACCCCCGACAGTAGAGGAAGTTGATCTCGCCTTGCGGTCACTAAAACGAAATAAAGCGCCGGGCGCTGACGAGATTCCAGCTGAACTGCTAAGATTCGGTGGAACGAGTCTAGTTGATGCCATACATCAATTACTCCTGCGAGTATGGGAGAACGAGGAGATCCCAGACGATTGGCGCAGAAACATCATCTGTCCAATTCATAAAAAGGGAGATAAACTGCGGATTGAGAACTACAGGGGCATCTCACTAGTTTGTACGTCCTATAAAATTTTGACGAAAATTCTGGAAAATAGAATAAAACCGTACGCAGAACGAGTCATTGGCGAATATCAAAGCGGTTTCAGACCTGGTCGCTCCACAACCGATCAGCTCTTCTCAGTCAAACTGATACTCCAGAGGTGCTGGGAATACAACGTAAACGTATACCAAATCTTTGTCGACTTCAAGCAGGCATACGACAGTATCGATCGTGGAGTACTGTACAACATCATGCTGCAATTTGGTATACCAGCAAAATTAGTGCGACTGACAAAGATGACGATGACCAACTCCGTCTCACAAGTCAGGATCCAGAATAGACTTACTGATCTATTTGAAACACGCACTGGTTTGAAACAGGGCGATGGACTGGCTCCGACGCTCTTCAACCTAGCACTGGAATACGTTATTCGGGCCATGAATTTGGACAACAGCAAGACGCTACTCATCAAGTCGACACAATTAGCAGCGTACGCCGACGACATCAACATCATGTCCCGAAGATTGGCTGACGCAGAAGAACTTCTGCATACGCTTGATACCGCTGCAAAGGAAGTTGGATTACGTATTAACGAGGGTAAAACTAAAATAATGATGCAATCGGTGACAAGGACACCTGCACAACCAAGCATCAATGTGGGGGACCTCAACATCGAGTTCGTGAACAACTTCATTTACCTGGGTTGCAACCTGTCAAGGGACGCCAACGAAACTGACGAAATCAAGCGACGGATACAGTTAGCTAATAAGACTTTTTTCTCGGTTCTCCCCATAATGAAATCGAAACATGTGCACAGAAACACGAAGCTCCGCGTGTACAAAACCATTATACGACCAGTGCTATGCTATGGCTGCGAAGCATGGACCCTAGCTCAAGCCTCCGAAAACATGCTAGACACTTTCGAACGTAAGGTTCTACGGCGAATTTTCGGGGCTGTTTGCGATCGAGATGGATGGCGCATCCGGTACAACCATGAGTTGTATGAAATGTACGATGAGCTGCAAGTCTCGAAAATCGTCAAACTACAACGACTTCAATGGGCAGGGCATGTACAAAGAATGGACGATGATCGCATGCCTAAGAGAGTAATGAATGCAGAACGAGTCGACGGAGCGAGACTGCGAGGACGACCGAGATCTCGTTGGGAGAGCTCAGTAGGTGTGGACGCCGAGCAGCTGCTGGGCTCCCAAAATTGGAGGACGCGGTCACGTGACCGAGATAATTGGAGGACAATGATCCAGGCGGCCAAGGCCCGACGTCGGGCTGTCGCGCCACGATGATGATGATGATGATCGGCCGATCGATCGGTGTGTGTATGGCACGTTTAAGATCTGCTTATTAGTGATTGAACGAATCCATAGTATTTGGCAAACAATTAAGCTGCCGATCGATTTAAAATAGATAGTACGCTGTCGTTCTAGTGTAATATAATGCCTCCCCACATCTCTTTGTATGACTTCTGAATGATAGAAACGCTAGCAAATGTCCTCATTGTTCCCTTTGATCTGGGAAAGTATTTCAATCAATTGAAAATTTTCGCTCAACTTAATGGAAATGTCATCATCAATTGTGTATTAAAAACAAAATTTATTATATTTTTTTTCATGCAATTAAAAATTCATCCAGTTCTTTAACGTTCCTTCGAACAACACACACCCTGTATACTTAATCGCCATTGAACGCACTTATCGTTGATAACACGTTCGATTTGTTTACGTTGTGTCAATCGCCTGTGTTTACAACAGCACACGCACAGTGCGCCCAGAACACGACAATTTCATGTTTGTGCCTTAAATTTAATCAAACTACGACAATTCGTGACCTGTAATGTCCATAAAAAATTTACCCACCCTGAAAGGAGTTTTTCCTCAGCCAAGTAAGTAACTTTCTCTGCGACATCGAAGAAATGCTAACACAAAATCGCACTCTCCTTGCAGAGCCGCCACCTAAACGGGACTTTATCAAAGAAAATAGGCAAAAGTTACGGGCATTACAAAGATTTACATTGCCTCGTAAAGAAAACAGTGAGATCGATGAACATTGCACTCGGAGATCGCAACAACGCGAATCACACGCGCCGCGATCACATTCGATACCTGCAAAAAGGATTAGTTCAGGATGTTCGTGTGCCTCGAAGCAAACACAAAGTACGAGTACCATGACAAGTGGGAAGCAAAGTACGCGAACCTTGAGTTGTGATAAAGGTATTCAAACGGAGGATATTGATGACGAGACATTTCTGGCTGATGCGTTGAGAAGGTAATTTGAATTAGATCCCTTGTAGAGAAATTCCATGACGATACTTTCCTTTGCGACAGGTGTTCAACGCGAAGCCTACGGGACCAAATATATAATGACAGGGGCCTTTTAGCACAATCCAGTGAACATATTGCTGAACCCATAGTGAGTTTTCATCACTATTGCTCCTCTATTACCTCGTAACGTCATTTTCGATTTACAGGATCTCAATTCGCCCGATCTAAATATACTGGACGTAGATTTAAGGCAAATAAACGATGACAACTGTGAATTAGAATCGCAGCAACATGCTGGTAAATCAACTGTCGGGAAAATTTTCCCGGGAAATACTCATACAACAATTCGTGACGAATGTAACAACAAGGGTCGAATAAATGAGCGAACCTCAAATCGATCCGACCATAAAGGTTTGGCTCTACTTTTCAAATTCAATTTTGTATTCAATTGTAAACTCCTTTCCGTTTATAGTTCGAAAAGATATTCGAATTCCCAAATATCTGGAACGTGAGAAACGAGAAAAAGAGCTACAAAGGATACGTGAAATGGAGAGGGATCCAAATTGTCCTGAAGGTCATTACGTTCTTGGCGAGGAGGAACGTAAAGCAGCTCTGGCGGAAGCCGAGAAAAGTAATAAAATTAATGATTGATCGTTTAGTGACATTGGCAAAAACAAATGTTAATATTTATTTGCAGGATTTCGACATTTAGTTAACGAGCTCAACCGAATGCCCATGAGCGGTGAGACACTACGAATTCGTACTAGGAAAATGGAAATTGAAAAGGCTTTAATTGATCTGGAGAACACTATTCGAAAATTCTCTAAACCGAAAGTTTATGTGAGAGCGGACAATTGAGTGTATTGGAAAATTCTGAATTTTATTGTAATATCGTCTCTTACGAGTTTGTATGCAAAATATATAATTGTAATATCGTCTATTACGATTTTGTATACAATATGTAAAATTGTTTTATTGTACTACACAAGGATGTATTTTATCAAGCGGACAATTCTTTGTACATAGGATAGCTGAAAGTTATACGTATTCCTCATTACATCACGTACATATCGTATATTGCATATAATGGTGAACATTTGTTTAAACGGGAAGGCACAGCTCAGATGGGGATACTCAAATCTCGAAACGACTGGGATACTCGGCGACTAAGAGCCGTAATCAGGCGGCATACGGAAATGCTGAATGCTCCAGGCCCGGATACTCTGCAACTGCGCAACCAGAGACTAGGAGACATGGCATGCTAGTCTCCAAGTCGGTCAGCTGCTTGGTTTCCTTCTGACTGCAAAGCGCTGTGGATAAACGCACATCAGGATTCCGGAGGGAACTCAGTAGGTTGATAGGAAACTCGCAACTTCTGTAGCGGCCGTGTAAAGATGAAGGACAACTACAGTGTTGCGTCAGCCCAGTATCCGATATTTAAGTATCCCCGTGTGAGCAGAGTCTAAGAGTTTTCTGAGAATTACTTGGGGCCCTGTAATTCGATTCGAATCGAATTGCCTTCGAAAAGATAAAAATGGTTTCATGTAATTCGAAAACGAATTTCTCCATTTCAATAATTATCGAGTATACGAAATTTTTCATTGGAAGCGAGTACTCAAAGATTTTTGAATTTGGGAAATTAGTTTTCGTGTGTTAGATCTATGGAGACTTCAATACACGGAAAGTCAAACACAACATACTAATCACCGTTCCTTATTTAAAGTTTTAAAAACACTTTGTTTACGAAAATATTCAGTTTTTCATCAATAAATACTATTGTACTACTGGAGGTACCGGATAAGCAAACGGCAGCGTTGAACTATTGAATTTGAGCTGTATAGATTGGAAAGCTCAGAAGTTTTATGTCAAGTCTATAATGCTATTGACAGTACTAAATTGTCGAATCCAACACACGAAAATAATCAAATGATTTTCCTTGTTTTCAGAGTACATTTTATTCTCTCTCTCTCTCTCTGGATCCTATCAACCCCTTGTGGGGCATAGGGCACTAGCCACGCCGACTTTCCACCTCTTCCTGTTCGCCGCCATCGCCTTCAACTGTCTCCACGATTTGCCTAATGACTTACCCTCGACCTCAACTGATCTTCTCCAGGTGTTTGTAGGTCGTCCAACGCGGCGACTTGCATCGGTTCCCTGTGGGTTCCAATCGAGGGCCTGTTTAGCAATGTTTTCCGGCCCCTTTCGGAGTGTGTGACCTATCCATTGCCACTTTCGCCTTTTTATAGATGTGCCTATCCTGTCCTGGCCATGAACAGGAGGTCGTCGTTAGAAATGACCTCCGGCCAGCCTATGTGCAGGATGCGCCGTAGACACTGGTTCACGAAAGTTTGCAATCTAGTTGTTATCGCCTTGGTCACCTTCCAAATTGAACAGCCATAAAGAAGCATATATTTTATATTGGTTTCGAAGATCCTGAGTTTGGTACGTCTGGAGATGTTGTTGGTTTATTACCGTGAAATTATTAATTTATTTGAATAAAAAAAAAATAGCATATTAAATTAATATATTAATCGATTTGGCTCTGTTGAATGCATTCTACCATTCTGGGTTTTTTGTTACCATTAGCGAGCGAACCGAGCACGCTTTAAGGTCTAAACACACAGTGCCCGTACCGGGGCAGCGCCGTAGTAGCCCGTACACTGGCGATCTACGGTAGGCGAATTGTACAATATAAAACAGTCTGCTGGTTCACACTTATCCGCACGGACAACCGACAGTTACCTGGACATCACAGGGCGGAACGTGCCCGTTTAGTTTGGTTTAATTTTTCTCGCTCACTGTGCAGCACCGAAAGAGATCGGAAACACACATCACCGAACACGGACCAGCCGCCGGGTGGGTTGTTGTGTAGAAAATATACAATATTGAACAGACTCACGTTTGCACTTCCCAAAAGTATTCTGCAAGTCATACACACAATATCGCCGACTATGCCGATTGAATGGAATTTTGTGCCGCAGTCACTTGGGGCGAACCGTCGCCAAACCGACACACGGGGAACATACGGTTGGTTCCCGGTACGGGTAGTGTGTGGTTTTGCTTGCAATGTCTGGTCATGTGCCCGATATACGGGCGGCTACGGCGCTGCCCTGGTACGGGGACTGTGTGTTTAGACCTTTAGGCGGCTAATATCATTCATAAAAGTTCTTTTAAAATATCGTGCTTCAAAGATATTTGTAAAAGAACTTTTATAGTGTAATAACCGCCTAACGCCAACGAACATCGCCGAATACGCTTTCAGTTGAAGATTGCATTGATGTAACTTAATTAATATAGCTTTGTATGCCCTACATTTATCTTTTTCACGAGATACTTATTTATCAGGCTGCGTGTCTTCTGCCGGATTTGGCTTCTGATAACTGAGATATGTTTATATCATTTTCTTTTCAGTGATTTATTCTTCATTACTTTTGAAAACTCCTGGCTATAAAAATGTCTACTGATTTTTGTGAAATTTAAGGAGTTGTGCATCGATGATAGGGTCTTCCCAAGAGTCTTTAATTAAGATAGATAGTAGACATCCTTTCATTTGATCCTAGCTGCATGCATTGTAAACCCCAAGTTACAGAAATGAGCGCCATACATACATATTTAAACAGTTACAGAATATTTACTTTTAAAATTTAAAAAATAAGGTTGTCTGAAAAGTTCGGCAAAAACATTGTAAATATTTTTTAGCCTGATAATTTTTTTTTGCTCGGTTAACTTGGCCTGAAGATAGTACCATTTTTTTGTTAGTTGTTAGTGTCCATGTCCCTAAAATATTCAGTACTGTTGAAGTGAACTTTTTGTTTGATGGATATTATTTTACCCCTTCCAAGACTCAAGTCTATGGTAGGAAGATCTTCTGAATAAAAAGCTTGGACAATCAAACCAAATCTCAATTACCGAGCCCACTATATACCCCTTTCTTTGCATAGGTTGAGACATATCCTTTTTATAGTGGTGAATCTACACATAAAGTCTCTCTTGTTTCGCTTAGAATACTTTCGAAGTGGTTTTTATAGTGTTCATGCGATAAGGGGTTTTGGTTAAAAGTTAACTAGCGCGGTACACATAGGTGTAAGGCCCGTCATAGATTGTGCGATCCATCGTCAGATCAATCTGACGATGGATCGCCACAAAATATCTGACGATCGAAATTATATTAGTCACATACACTGTGCGATCGATCTGACGATCACAATATCGAGATCGATCTGACGACGGATTGCATCGTATACGGGGGTTGTTAGTTGATTCCCGGGTTAAACCATCAAGTGACATTAAAAGAAGTTGTAAGAAAAGGCGACAGTTGTATGGTTCGGCTAATGGGGGTTTTACGGTATGTTGTTTCATTTTAGAGTCGCGAACCACCTTATTTTCCTCCTCGGTCTCCCGAAAGTACTTGCGAAAAATTTCGTTTACTGAAATGTCGCCGTACTTGCTGGTTCGGTTAATCGGGGTTTTACTATGCGTAATATCATTTTAAAAGCACGAACCACCTTATTTTCCTCCCCGGCATCCCGAAAGTACTTATGGAAAATTTCGTTATAAAAAATGACGCCGCACCCTTGGGTTCAGTTAAACGTGGTTTTTACTGTATGTGTGTATAGTCGGAAACAATATTATTATCTACAACCGACCGATTTCCCTTACCCTATCCTTTACTAATTTATTTAGATCGAAAGAGACAGAGAGGCCGTCATCTTATTGTAGAGATGTATTTGTAAAGAAATCATGGCCTGGGGAAACGAATCAGAAAATTTTTCCGGTCAATAAGCCCTCTAAAGGTCCGCTCAGATGCAGCGACACTCTCTCTTCTACTTACGGATACACAATATTTTACATTTCTGTTAGGCTAGGTTAGATGGGCTACTTTGAAGAGCAAGGCGCACATAGACCACCACTGGGTCCGTTGTGATATCCTCTAGATTCAGCATAGGCCTATCTCATTCTTCCCTTCAACGTTTCGGCAAAGCAGGGCAAATGCACAGAAGGTGATGACAGCTTTCCTCCTCGTCCTCGTTACCGCAGCTCCTACAGTAATAATTGTGCGGGAGTCGAAGTCTTCTATCATGCTCCCCGATTAAGCAGTGTCCAGTGAATGTGGTGGAGTTCACATTTCTTAAATGCCTTCTGCTCAGCATCAGCATCGCGTAGGATCGCCTGGGATCCAGCTCAGGCCACATTTGCCCGGGTGACATGTATATCCACTACTTCATGTGGCGCTGGCTCTATCAAACGCCACATTCTGAATAATCAATTTACAAGCTGCTAGAGGCATCCCTGATCTCGTTAGTCGCACCCGCCTGAACCAGTTTATCAGCTTTAAAGTTCCCAACTGTACCACTGTGGCCCGATATCCAACACAGGGATATGTTGAAAAAACTTCCCATCACCATGAGAAAGTTGCGACAGTCCAATACCGTCTTTGATGTAATCAGGACAGTATTCGCCGCTATTTGCGAAAATTTTCAAGGGTAGCAAATTTAATAATACACCTAAAGTAGCCATTTTTCGATAAAAAAAAAGTGTCGGACTATGAGCCCACTCAGCTGTTAAATGAGTACCCACCTATGGGGTAAATAACTCGGTTGAGCGTTTTGCTGATCATACACCTATGCACAAGGCATATCGTCACGCTCTAGAAAATGAGATGATGCTAACTCATCTCGAGGCCATGGTTCAAAATTGGACTGTTGCGCCAGTTATTTATTTATTTTAAAGCGGCCGCCGGCGCCGGTCCCTGTGGTGGTAAGACATGCCAGTCTTTGGACCTTCTCCAACAGAGTTCTGTGCAACACGATGCTAATTGCTAAGTGCCGTCTGTTTCTGTTACTCACCGTCATTCACTAGATTAGATTCGAAATCACGGGAACGTGTGCTGTATCGGTGATCTTCACGATTAAAATCGATCAATCGCTTAATCGCTCGATTGTTGTACGTTGATGACCAATTCTTCAGATTTTTCCTATTTCTTATTACCATACTTAGAACTAGAAACTAATCCATGTATACAAATAAACCTTGGACTTAAACCATCAAGGCCCTTTTTTTTAATCGAAGAATTTACAAATTGAATTGAACAGTCGATTATTTCAGTTGTTGCTTTTGTGTTTTAGGTGACCATCGAAATTATCAAATCAATTTTATTTTATCGGATTATTTCAATCTAATCAATGTCTAGTGGCAAAAAACCATGTATTTGACCCATATTTCCATACAAGACCAGTGCATGTTGTTAATAGGAATCATTTAGATAATTAATATTAATTTAGATTAGATAACGTGATAGAGTATCGAATGTCTAAAACTAATTTTTAATTTTTATGTAAATACATAGTGTTAACAATGCTTGCATTCTAATTCAACTTGTTTCATTCAGCAATCAATTCAGCAATCAGCCCTCTACGCCAGCAAGGGGATTTGCGGCAAAAGCTGGGGACAACAGCCAAGGATGGTGCTATATGGTTATACACGTTATACGGTGGTTCGACCAATCATCGCCTACGGAGCGCTGGTATGGTGGCCAGCTCTTCGTAAAAAATACAACCCTAATCTGCTGAGCAAAGTCCAGAGAACCGCGTGCATCGGAGTCACAGGTGCTTTGCGATCATGTCCCGCGGACGCATTGAATATTATCTAACATTTACTCCCACTAGATCTACTGATAGAACTAAATGCTGCATTTAGCGTGCTAAGACATGACAGCATCCTGGAGTCTCTACCCAGGGAAGTACAGGACTTGCTCCCAGCAGACTATATTGCCACTGCAGACGACTTCGAGCGGTACTTCCCAACAAGGGCGGTATGGGACAGAGATGAAGTGATCAGGAAGTACGAATGCAAAATTTTTACTGATGGCTCAAAAATGGCATGTGGGGTCGGCGCGGGGATCTTCTCTGAAGATCTCGGGCTATCAAAATCCTTTCGTCTCCCAGACCACACAAGTGTTTCCAGCTGGAATACTGGCTAAGGCAGACCTGTCGATCTCTAAAGGGCACTGCTGTCAGCACAGATAACGTCGCCATTTTCACCAATAGTCAAGCCGCGATCAAGGCTCTATCGTTAATCTCAATCTCTTCGAAATTAATAAGGCAATAACGCATGGACTAGCCGAGCTTTCAACATCTCTCTTTTATGCGTTCCTGGATACAGTAATATAGCGGGGAACGAGAAAGTGGATGAACTTGCGAGACAAGGCTCCGCTCTTCACGGGTCTTATGCGATAGTGATCCACGCATCGCTCAATGTCGTGAAGAGAGAGACTCTACCTGAAACAGGCTAGCGACAGATGGAGCTCGCTGTCGACGTGCGTTACGTCTAGAGCGACATGGCCATCATACGACTTACGAAGGACAAACGCTCTCCTGAGGAGAGCCCGACCGGACGTAGCCCCGCACTGGCCGGCGGGAGAGCACGCGGCCAGACTGCGTATTCCATACAATGCACACTGCCGGAGCTGCAAGAATGAAGCGGAAAAGGAGACCCTGATCATGCATATGCATGTCCGGCTCTAGCTGGGCGAATCATTCATCGCTAGCATATCCGCCATCTCCTCGAAGACGACTGGTGAGATACTAATATACGTTTCCTTAATTCCATGAGATGGTTCTGAGAACATTTTCCGACAACAACCATGAACAGCTTTTTATAATCAAGGTTTTGCCCCCTACTACGAGGCGTGTGGTATCAAAACGGTGCATAAAGTGCTAATTGTGTCTTCCCGTAGTAGCGGAACCAACCAACCAACCAAATGTATCGGAAAAAAATTGTGATACATTTCCTATCCTATCTGTCAATTTTACATGCAATCTGCACTTGATGAATCTGAATTGCTCATAGTAAATCTACGGTTAGGTTTGTGTGTTAATTGCCTTGACCCCTTAAGGGGCATGGGAGCGTCAACATGCGTGCGACGGGGATCAAACTTATGTTCGCTAGATAAAGCATCGTAATGCTGTGTTTTGCTAGACAGCGGCTGGGCGATTTGCGTCTGCGGCTCGAGAGCAATTGATTCATCATTCAATGTCGGGGTTTTGTATGAAAATAGTACTAGTATGTTGGGCAGGTTGTCTATGCAATCAAGGATTTTTATATGTCCGTGAGGAGAATGGATGGAAAGAGACGAATGTACTGTAGATGTAGAGTCCTTCGGTGGCAGCAAGGACATTCAAGAAAGGATATTTTTGCAGTGAAGCGATATATAGGGAATATGGCTGTCATACGAACCGGGATGAAGAGTCGAGTGTCCAGGAGTAGTGTAGATGGGATTCCGGATCCTTCGGTGGCGACAAGGATATTCGAAAAAGGATACTTTTGGCAGTGAAGCGAAATACGGTCAATATGGGTGTCATATGAATCGGGGTGGACACCCGAATATCCAGGAGTAGTGCGGATGGCATTTCGAGTCCTTCGGTGGCGAAAAGGACATTCACGAAAGTCAATTGAAATATGGGAAATATGGGTGTCATATGAACCGTGGTGAGAAGGCGCATGCCTAGGAGTACTACGGATGGCATTCCGGATCCTTCGGTGGCGACAAGGACATTCGAAAAAGGATATTTTTGCTGGTAAGGCGAAATATGGGCAATATGGGTGTCGTATGAATGGGGGTGAAAAGACGAATGTGCAGGAGTAGTGTAGATGGCATTTCAACTCTTTCGGTGGCGAAAAGGACATTCACGAAAGTCGAATGAAAAATGGGCAATATGGGTGTCATATGAACCGTGGTGAGGAGGCGAATGCCTAGGAGTACTACGGATGGCATTCCGGATCCTTCGGTGGCGACAAGGACATTCGAAAAAGGATATTTTTGCTGGTAAGGCGAAATATGGGCAATATGGGTGTCGTATGAATGGGGGTGAAAAGACGAATGTGCAGGAGTAGTGTAGATGGCATTTCAACTCTTTCGGTGGCGAAAAGGACATTCACGAAAGTCGAATGAAAAATGGGCAATATGGGTGTCATATGAACCGGGGTGAAGAGGCGTAGATGTAGATAGCATTTCGAGTCCTTCGTCTACTTGCGCAGCATTTACTCGAAAATGGTGGTGCGGACCAGAACAACGCTCGTTCTATCAACCAGGCTATCCGGAATTCCATCTACACTACTCCTGGACACTCGACTCTTCATCCCGGTTCGTATGACAGCCATATTCCCTATATATCGCTTCACTGCAAAAATATCCTTTCTTTAATGTCCTTGCTGCCACCGAAGGACTCTACATCTACAGTACATTCGTCTCTTTCCATCCATTCTCCTCACGGACATATAAAAATCCTTGATTGCATAGACAACCTGCCCAACATACTAGTACTATTTTCATACAAAACCCCGACATTGAATGATGAATCAATTGCTCTCCAGCCGCAGATGCAAATCGCCCAGCCGCTCTCTAGCAAAACACAGCATAAAGTAATGATGACCGAGATTTCACGGCTACCGAGCGTGCCAGATTTATTAGTCTAAGGCCCGTTTTCTCAATGTCTCGTTAAACTGCCCGATAGCTAACAGGGAGATGAACTTATTCCAGCGATAAACTGCCCGATAAATGTTCCCATTTTCTCATCAATCACCAAGCGAAAAATTTTACGAAAATAATTTAAAATTGGGTTGGGTTGAACCGGTTGAACTTTCAACCGGAGACACGCTGTTGGGTATTTGTTTTGGATAAACTTTTAAAGTGAGTGACAGCATATTATTCTTTACATAATTCTCTTTAAAATCATATTTCATTTAGTTAAGAAACATGTTAATAAAATTATTAAAAAGTTAAATTAAATCAATTGGTATAAAAAATGTAGTTACAATTACGGTAATTAAGGATGGTTGCGGCAGGATTTCGCTAAGCAATCCAATTTTACTTTATTGCGTTCTTAATTATGTTTCATTTGAGATACATCTCATAAAAAACCAGATAGGTGCAGATTTTTGCAGTGGGATCTTGTACTATACTCGTATGTACCGTTCAGAAAAGTAACAAATACTAAAACTATTAGGCCGGCCGCATCTTGGGTGTAGGCAGGGCAGCGCAGCGCAGCGCGCACATGGCATTGTTGTTGTAACGATTGTCAAAATCTGATTTTACAACAACAATGCCATGTGGCTTGTGCGTTGGATGGAACGGGCTGGGAGCAATATGCGCCCCGGCTTATACGTATTTAGCAGAAGTTGCATTTTTCCTATTTTACTCAAAGGCAATTAGTGATATAGAAACTAATTATCATTCGATCTCTATCTGTTTATACCTGTATTTTTTGTTTGTATTCCCCTGTCTATCCACCTACCTGTATTTTTTTTTTGTATTCCCCTGTCTATCCACCTGAAATGCTACTGATATTATTTTCTACTATTTGCTTATATACGATGTTTCATGTCATCACGATAAAAGCGAGCTGATTAATTTTACAAGTTGAATTGCTGAATTGTGTATTCTATCAAAGTCGTTATAAAATAACATTGTTGCGCTGCGTTTTTTTTTTACTTTGAGTATTGCTATCTGCAGCAAAGCTAATCCTAGTTAGATACGCAACTGTGTATACAGGGTGTACCGTTCCTCAAGGTAAATACTTAAATATTAGCTGGTAGCGTTCATTTGAGGAAAATTAACATATGACATGAACACTCTCTCTTTAATCGTTATGCTGGACATTTACGGACGTCCAAAGGCCAAATTTTCCCCGATCGCAGCCAAAATTTCCCCGGTTGCACTATATGGATTTAACAGGGAAACTTTGGCTTGGACAAGTGTCAAATTTGAAGTAAATTTGTTCCTTCTTCAGACCAGTTTTTTTTTCTTTAATATGTAACATTCGCAAATTTTCAAAATTAAGTCCTTAAAATTTATCTGCCGTTCGAAAGCTAACATAATGGGGCAACTTTTGTCAACTTAACTGTTTTGTCAGTTCATAGTGCCGTTGTAAAATAAACATTTAAATTCTCAAAGAAAAATCGATTTTGAAATTTCATTAAATTTTGAACAGTTGTATCTTTGAAGTAACGGTGATCTTTGCAACTGGGTCAAAGTCCATTTATATGAAATTTTTTGTAGTTTTAGAAAGTGAGGTTAATTTTCGGATTAAGTGATCGGGGAGTGGAAAATTTTTATTTTGCTCAAAAAGTCAAGTTTTTTGACACAATTTACAAGGAAAATGCTATAACTCTGTAACGGTTAAAGAGAAAGTGTCGATGTCATATGCTAATTTTCCACAAATGAACATTACTATCAACCATTAAAGTATTTACCGTCAGGAACGGTCAGTGAAAATTTTTGGAGATAATTTAATTGGAAATATCCTAATGATATCGCAAATTATCGACAACTACTCGTATCTCATAAAAGATAAAATAAAAACATCATTTTAAAGCGCTCGAAAAGAATCTTTCTGAAAACAAGAATCAGTAATCTTCATTGCAATATAATTGCAAGATCAGAAATCATTCTCTAAAAATTCTCTTTTTTATGATAGAAATAAGATAAATGTCTATAGGACTATGCGATCAATATAAATTGGCAATTATTTCATTCATGTAGTATATAGTGTGGATAGTGCAATGGCTTGTGCGTATAGGTTCTAACTACTGGGTCCCGGTTCGAAACCTACTGATGTCGGTCGGTTTATTTACATATTAAAGAAGAGGATTTTGATGTCAGACTAAGAAAGAGAGGGAGGGGGAGTGCGTCTAGTAGAAACAAATACCCAATTAAAAATTGGAATACATTTTTTTTTGTTTATTATTTGACCTTAATATTATCTTTGAAGTCTTTGTAGTCCGGATGGCGCAACGGTTAGCACGTTCGCCTTCAACGCACTGGGCCCCGGTTCGATTCCATGGATTTACGTGTCGGACTATGAGCCCACTCAGCTGTTAAATGAGTACCCATTATGGGGTAAATAATTCGGTTGAGCGTGTTGCTGATCACATACCTCTGCACAAAAAACCGTCACGATCTAGAAAATGAGATGATGCTAACTCATCTCGAGGCCGTGGTTCAAATTGGACTGTTGCGCCAGTTATTTATTTTTTATTATCTTTGAAAAGATGTCTTTTGGATGTCGCTTTAAAGAATACATTAGGATAATTCCCCTTATCTTATTTTAACCACTAGTAAGATATCATTCTGATTTGACATTTAATATGGAATTATCATCTTTTGTGATCATAATAAGATATCATTTGCGATATGTGATATCTAGTGAAAGATACCTTCAAAATATCATTCGGAATTTTATTGTTTACTGGAGGTACACCCTGTATAAAGCCTTTTTCGGGGTTGTATTCAGCAGACATAAAAACGATTTTCAAAAGAAAATGTTAGTTTGACTGTAGCCAAAAATGTGGGTTTGTTATCTAATCAAAGAGTACGCTGTGAAGTCAATAAAGGACTTATCTGAGATATATCACTAACGTACATGTTTTATTGCACAGCTTATGTATTTTAATAAAATGATACTAAGAGGTACACTGCTGAATGCACGTTTCCATTCCATAAATATTAGTGAATTTTATGAATTTGTCGGTCTAACGATCATTTTATTAGTATGTTTCGTAATAAAGATTAGCGTCAGTTTTCTATGATAAGAAGATATTGGATATTCTACTGATTAGTCATATGAGAAATAATCAGTTAGATAAATATATTTAAAACAATTTCAGACGATGGCATACAGAAAATAGGCAATATTCCATAAAAAGAATATTAGTAATATACCCCAGTCGGTACATCGTAAAAACTGACTTCAGAGTGCATGCCAGGCACTCTCCGAGATTATTTCAGAAATCGAAATGAACAATTTTCTAACGGTACTTATGGGGTGTTTTGTCTTGTTTTAATTTTTGGCTTCCATCTCAGTCCACGTGAGTCGTATGATCAAAAGTAAAATATTTAATTATTTGTTATCAAATTATCTCCTACTTTCGTATACAAACTGTTTAGTTTAAACTTGTACGTAAAATGTTACAACGCGCCAAAGTTGAAAATAACGGTTTTCGATACAGTTTCTGGGAAATAAGTCGATAACGGTGCATTTCAGCCAATTGTGATACGAGAAAAATTTATATAATTTATTCGATTTATTACAATTCAAGAATTAGCTTGATACGATCATCCAAGCCCGATGTATTTCCGAGAGAAGGTCTACCATCCGAGGTAACCGTGAATTCGTTTTCCCGCACCTAGGATGTGGAGTGTGGAGTGGCGTTTTTTGTTGTCGTCTCCCTTGTAGGCTTAATCCTGTTTGAGGATTTGCTTTTCGTATTTATGATTATTGTTATATGTACGGAGTACGTCTCCCTTATGACACAGACTGTACTAAGCTCCATCATGGTCTCGAATCATCGATGACAAATATAATGAGCACTCATTAGCCGATTCTCGAACCGTCTAGAATTTTCGCTAACTGGGCTTAGCAGCTATGTAAAGGCAGATGTCACCAAGAACAAGAAGAAGTAGTAATAGTCGAGACTCAGTCGGCGTAGAAGCGGAACCGGAGAGTAGTACCGTCGTTATTGTTATCCACCGGTAACGAATAGTTAGAGCTAGTTTGACGTTTGTAGTCCGGATAGCGCAACGGTTAGCACGTTCGCCTTCTACGCACTGGACCCCGGTTCGATTCCTACTGAATGCGGTAGTTTTCGATGAAAAAGGGGAGTTGCGTGTCGGACTATGAGCCCACTCAGCTGTTAAATGAGTACCCATTTTTTATCATGCGGCTCACAAGTGCTGGTGGCGGTGGCGGCTCACAAGTGCAAAAACGAAAACAAAACACCCCACAAGTATCGTTAGAAAAAATTTTAGGTGGTGAAAATTTGAATTTAAGCTTTCTGACTTAGTCTCCATCGATTTCTAAAATAATCTCAGAGAGTGCCTGGCATGCACTCTGACATCACCATCCGCCTGGAACACATTGTAGTTACATTTTTTTTTAGTTTATACAATATGATGCATACCTCCATACTTTCATCTATAGGGATCACATCCTTTGCATCGAGTCCATTCACCCCATTGCAGTCGCCATTCAAATGTGTGTAACCATTTTTGTGTTTTCGGTGTCCTTTTTGTCGACTGAGAGGCTCTAGCTCCTTTCTTTTGTATTCTCGCATCAAGTACATGGCAGCATCTGAATGGGGCGGTGCCTTCATAAATCTCTCGGTCATATCGTGATTTTGAAGTCCTTTCAATGTATTCACGCCACCTGGATGTTTGTGCACGAACTCGGTAATATCGTACATCTCGTTACGATATTGAACCAGAAATTGTTGATCTGTATCCGTAGTACTATTCATGATTACGAACCATGTAATCTGAAATTACAGATAAAAAAAAAATAGAAAAAGAATTAGCAAAAATTTTAATTAAAATTGCTGGAAGTGGAAAGTAAAATTTGTTAGATTTAATGCTAAAAACTTCGTGAATACTCAGCCATTTCCGTTAAATAATTGCAGCCAACTTTTTGCGCACTATAAGTATACTTATACAATTATTTTGATAATCATAAGTGCAATCACGTAACATTCCTATCATGTCCATGCAGCTATCTTTTGGAGTTTGTTCAAAACGCAAAAAGTGAAGTGTTATATTGGCTGCGATCCTAAGTACAGTACAGCGCTTCGCAATCGCTGAGCAGCACAATTGTGATTATTTGAGCTCATTTAAGCTGGCAGAGCAAAAGTAGCAGATATACATAGTTGAAAGAGTGTACTAAATTCGGGCCTATTTAGTGCTAATTTCGTACAGTCGAAAAAAAAATTATTATACTTTACTTATAAAGGTTACGGTAGTACCAGCTTGTCAGCTTAAGACTTAAGCTGGCAGACTTTCAAAAACACAATTTTTTTTTGTCATCAATTGCTCGTTATATTTACATAGTGCTAATTTCTTATGAAATTGTTGTTTTTTCTTTCGTCAAAAATTATTTGTTGTACTTATTGCTAATTTAGTACAAGTGAAAAAAATAGTTGGACTTTTTTTTAAGTTACGGTAAGACTATAGTCCGGATGGCGCAACGGTTAGCACGTTCGCCTTTAACGCACTGGGCTGAATGCGGTAGTTTTCGATAAAAAAGGGATTTACGTGTCGAACGATGAGCCCACTCAGCTGTTAAATGAGTACCCATTTATGGGGTAAATAACTCGGTTGAGCGTGTTGCTGATCACACACCTCTGCACAAGACAAACCGTCACGATTTAGAAAATGAGATGATGTTAACTCAGCTCGAGGCCGTGGTTCAAATTGGACTGTTGCGCCAATTATTTATTTTATATATTATTATTTCATTTTTTTTTACGGTAAGACTTAAGCTGGCAGACAACCAAAGTTTTTTTAATTTTTTTCAGTCAAAAACTACTTATTGTATTTAGTATATCTTTTTTGACAGTTATATAAAAACATGGCTATTTTTTCTTGCAATGTATGGCGCATATGCCTATTATTATATAATATATTTTTAATACAATTACTAAAAATATTAATATCAAATAAAAAACATAAAAGAACTACGATTGGGGTAAACCCCAATCATGCAATACTCTAGATGAATTTGAACCTGGTTAAAGCCAATAAATAATTTTGGTTGCAATCTCGGATGCATCGTATACGTACTGAGTAAATAGGCTTAACGTATTTCATGAAATAGTGCAGTTTGTATGGGAGGGGGTAGAAGGAGGGTGAGGATTACAATAAATTTTATAATGTAGGTTACAATTATCATAAAAGTGATATAGTCAAAATTTCAAAGCAATATGTTTTATAGTTTCTGAGAAAATCTGATTATTGTAAATTATCAAAAATGTGTCATTTTGTATGGGAGGGGGTAGACGGAGTAAGGGTAATCGATTACTTTTTTTGAATCTAACTGATATTGTTAATTAAGTGTTAAGTACAAAATTTCAGCCCGATAAATTGTATAGGTAATGAGTAAATTGGCTTAACGTATTTCATGAAATAGTGCAGTTTGTATGGGAGGGGGTAGAAGGAGGGTGAGGATTACAATAAATTTTATAATGTAGGTTACAATTATCATAAAAGTGATATAGTCAAAATTTCAAAGCAATATGTTTTATAGTTTCTGAGAAAATCTGATTATTGTAAATTATCAAAAATGTGTCATTTTGTATGGGAGGGGGTAGACGGAGTAAGGGTAATCGATTACTTTTTTTGAATCTAACTGATATTGTTAATTAAGTGTTAAGTACAAAATTTCAGCCCGATAAATTGTATAGGTAATGAGTAAATTGGCTTAACGTATTTCATGAAATAGTGCAGTTTGTATGGGAGGGGGTAGAAGGAGGGTGAGGATTGCAATAAATTTTATAATGTAGGTTACAATTATCATAAAAAAGATATAGTCAAAATTTCAAAGCAAGATGTTTTATAGTTTCTGAGAAAATCTGATTATTGTAAATTATCAAAAATGTGTCATTTTGTATGGGAGGGGGTAGACGGAGTAAGGGTAATCAATTACTTTTTTTGAATCTAACTGATATTGTTAATTAAGTGTTAAGTACAAAATTTCAGCCCGATAAATTGTATACGTACTGAGTAAATTGGCTTAACGTATTTCATGAAATAGTGCAGTTTGTATGGGAGGGGGTAGAAGGAGGGTGAGGATTACAATAAATTTTATAATGTAGGTTACAATTATCATAAAAGTGATATAGTCAAAATTTCAAAGCAATATGTTTTATAGTTTCTGAGAAAATCTGATTATTGTAAATTATCAAAAATGTGTCATTTTGTATGGGAGGGGGTAGACGGAGTAAGGGTAATCGATTACTTTTTTTGAATCTAACTGATATTGTTAATTAAGTGTTAAGTACAAAATTTCAGCCCGATAAATTGTATAGGTAATGAGTAAATTGGCTTAACGTATTTCATGAAATAGTGCAGTTTGTATGGGAGGGGGTAGAAGGAGGGTGAGGATTGCAATAAATTTTATAATGTAGGTTACAATTATCATAAAAAAGATATAGTCAAAATTTCAAAGCAAGATGTTTTATAGTTTCTGAGAAAATCTGATTATTGTAAATTATCAAAAATGTGTCATTTTGTATGGGAGGGGGTAGACGGAGTAAGGGTAATCAATTACTTTTTTTGAATCTAGCTGATATTGTTAATTAAGTGTTAAGTACAAAATTTCAGCCCGATAAATTGTATACGTACTGAGTAAATTGGCTTAACGTATTTCATGAAATAGTGCAGTTTGTATGGGAGGGGGTAGAAGGAGGGTGAGGATTACAATAAATTTTATAACATAGGTTACAATTATCATAAAAGTGATATATTAAAAATTTCAAAGCAATATGTTTTATAGTTTCTGAGAAAATCTGATTATTGTAAATTTTCAAAAATGTGTCATTTTGTATGGGAGGGGGTAGAAGGGGTCGAGCGATTTAGCCCGTTCACGAACTTAGCCTTCATTTTTTGTCAAAAATAACGTGTGCAAAATTTGAACTTCATAGCTCAACGCGTTCTCGAGCTAGAGAGGTCACGGACGGACGGACGGACAGACGGACAGACGGACATCCGGTTTTGAGATATTCGAGTGATAATATGAACTTCTGTATCATTCATTTTTTTCTGCGAGCCTTATTTCTTAGCGTTACAAACTTTGTGGCAAACTTATAATACTCTCAGATTTCATCTAGAGTATAAAAATAAGATAAGATTGATGCTGGGGATCGAACCCGCGATCCATTTAGATAAGAATCTACATCAACATTTAACTGTTACTAAAAAGAACTGATTTGAAAAAAATTTAAGCGAAAGTCGAAAATGAAAGTTGGCACCGGGGATCACTGGAGGCCACAGTCTCCATGAAAAATGTAACAACAACGGCCACCGACTTATCGACTTCACCTGTAGTAGGAATCTAGTCGTAAGCTCTACATGTTTCCCGTATCGACGCATTCACAAGCAGACCTGGAAATCTCCAGGAGCTGATCACGTCTTCATTTGCAGGAGATGGGCGTCTAGTGTTATGGATGTCCGCTCCTATCGAGGAGCAAACTGCGACTCAGCTCATCACTTGGTGAAGACGACCTACAGATGTAGAATTTCCTCGGTGCACCAATCGAGAAGCAGCCCTCCCAAAATCTTTGCGGTTGATTAGCTTCTGAGCGATGCTACAGCGGTGGCGCATACTACCACCCTTGAGGAAAGACTATCACCTATGCTACACAACATCAGCAACACAGGTGTCCATGGGTTCTGGGAAGAACTCAAGGGTACCATCAGGGATGTCGCAGAAAAGGTCGTGGGATATAAAGCCCGGCGAGCGCGAAATGACTGGTTCGACGAAGAATGCAAAAATTCACTTGACGCGAAAAACGCGGCCTACAGACAATGGATTCAACGAGGAACCAGAGCCAGAAGAGAAAAATATGACGAGCTACGGCAAATATCGAATAGAATAATTAGACGTAAGAAACGTAAATACTTTGACGAGCAGTTGCTGAATATAAACGAAAACTTAGATAACACGGGGGAACAGCATTTTGTTTATTTCGATTTGATATTCATTTCTAGCTAATTTTTGGTCGTAGAATCCGGAAATGCTAACCGTTTTTCTCCTATACGTCCAGTTTTTGAGATACAGGGGGCTCAAATTTTGGCCCCCATACAAACCTTCCCTTCATTGAAATCAAAACAAACGAAACTCGTTACAATTTTTTTATTTATAAATTTTGATTTTACATCTTAACAATATTACCTAAGAACTAAAAAAAAAATTATGGCAAAAATTTTCGTTTGTAGCTTTTCCTGGAGTGTTCAATTTCAGGACAGTCCCGTTTTATGCTCCAACAATAGTCCGCCATCATATTCGCATCCCATCTGCCTTGATATCGAGTTTCCATGATTTTTAAATCTTGATGAAATCGCTCTCCCTGCTCATCACTCACAGCTCCAAGATTTTCCGGAAATTCATCTAGATGACTGTGTAAAAAGTGAACTTTGATGCTCATATTGCAGCCAAGCCTTTGAAAACTGTCCAATAGTTGCTCGACTACTATCGCATAATTCAACCTCAAATGTGTGACACAGCACCTGCACACTTTATGAGGGACCCACCATTTATCCTGATTGCAAATTGGAGTTTTGAAGTAGGCAAGATATGCCTGGTGAACAAAGGGGCCTATTTTTGTCCTCTGACTTAGAAATGTATAACTGCCACATATATAGCAAAATGAGTCCGGAGCGTTGAGACACTTTCGACGAGGGATAGTAGAGGCTTCCATTACACAAGTTAAGAGCACAATAATAGAGTAATATACTGGAACAGAGGCTTTTAAATACATTTTTTTACATAAAAGAGCCTTAAAAATGGCCGAAGAATTTCACAACTTTTAACAAACAATCCAGGTAGCGAGAAATTACTTTTTTTTATTGCTTTTAATTTTATTGTATACAGGTACTAGAAGGTCCTGCACAAGGATGCAGCCCCGTAGCTTTTAAAAAAAGTTTTTTTTTTAAGGGGGCCTTTTGTAATTATCCGTAAAATTAAAAAACAAACGATATCTCGAAAACCTGACGTATAGGGGAAAAACGGACTGCATTTTTGGAATCAGCGAGGCCGTTTTACTATAAATTAGGTGCAAAAATCAAAAAAACAGAAAAAAGTGTCAAAATTGTTCTCCCGTGAATAGAAACACCAGACAAACGTACAAACTAGTAAATACAATTAAGAACGGCTACCAACCCAGGACTAGCCTTTGTGAGGACAAAGATGGAAACATCATCAGCGACACCGATGGCATTAACAAACGATGGACCTCTTATTTCGAAGAGCTTCTGAACCTACCATCCAACATCCCCACACAAAAAGCTCTCGACGATATTGTTGATCTAGGCCCACCCATACAACACCCGACAGTAGAGGAAGTTGATCTCGCGTTGCGGTCACTTAAACGAAATAAAGCGCCGGGCGCTCACGAGATTCAAGCTGAACTGCTAAAATTCGGTGGAACGGGTCTAGTTAATGTCCCGAAGATTGGCCGACGCAGAAGAACTTCTGCATACACTCGATACCGCTGCAAAAGAAGTTGGACTATGTATCGACGAGGGTAAAACTAAAATAATGATGCAATCGACGACAAGGACACGTGCACAATCGAGCATCAATGTGGGGAAAGACAGTAATGAACGCAAAACGAGTCGACGGAGCGAGACTGCCTAGACGACCGAGATCTCGTTGGGAGTGCTCAGTATATGTATGTGGACGCCGCGCAACTACTGGGCTTCCAAGATTGGAGGACGCGGTCACGTGACCGAGACAATTAGAGGACAACGATCCAGGCAGCCAAGGCCCAACGTCGGGCTGTCGCGCCACGATGATGATGATGATGAAATAAATAAATAAATAAAAGTTCAATAGATACTATAATTTGAATATAACGTGGCAAATAGTTTTCAATTCGGTTCAGTTTTAGTGTGGTTGTGAGCAAATATTCTCATCTAATACCATGACCACCCAGACCAAAAGAGTCAGCACTATTTTAACTCGAATAGTCCCAGAAATATTTTTTTATACTTTGCAATTTTTTTCATGTGTCGCCCCAAACATACGTGTGGGGCGACTGGTAGCGCAGTGTGTTGAGGCATAAGTTTCATGTTTGACTACCGGCGTTTCGAGTTCGAATCCCGTCCACGACGACGTTCGTGGACATGGATATGGATGTGCAGGAGGTCCATACTGGCAACTGCATTCTCCGAAACCAGTTTATGCCGACGAAACGTCAACTGGGCCACATGGAACAGTTGACGCGCTATGCCCCACAAGGGGTTAGGGCAATTGAGAGAGAGACATGTTTGAAACTAGGCCCATTTATTTGATTTATTCGTACGTATTACACCACCAACGAAAAAAAAATCTTATTTCACGGCAAAGATTTTGAAAAGCACATCAATTAACCAAATGTTCAACGGAAATAGTAGAAGTAAGGATACGATAACAAATCATAACGTAGGAATAAATGGCCAACATGTGACACCCGCATAACTACTTGATTTTTAGGATAAAAATCCCAATAGAAAGAACTCGAATCCCCCCCTCTTTCCCGCGTGTACGGAGCTGGAATTACGGAACAATGCTAGTTAACCGGGCGGCGCATAGTGGTTCGCATTTGTGGCCAATAGTGGACTTTAAATTGGGATAATTTCGCACTCTCCATGTGTGGGCTCCCCTCGCTATGTTCATCACGTCGATTCAGACGGCACGTTATGTCTAAGAATAAGCATATGTCAACACAATAGTGTTCAAAACGCCCTCAAAAACACTCCCGTATACACTGACCTTATCACGCTGATCCAGACGACACTCGTATTTTATAGATTTCACGTAATGTACAAGAAAGTGTTTACGTCAAAACCATAGGGTTTTAAACGCCTTGACCAGCACTCCAGAACATACTCGTAGGCCTAATCACAACGATTTAGACGACGCCCATATTTCCTAGATTTCACTTCTTGTCCAAGAATGCGTTCCTCTGTCAACACTATAGTTTTAAAAATACGTCGGTGGCGTCGGCAATTGAACCTGTGACCAACTGCTTACGAATTCAACTCGCTAACCACTAACCCACGAAGTATCAGTCAAAGTTCATTTCGCGTTGTGTAACATTTGTACATTACAAATGTATGAGACTTTATCACAGCGACGACGCCTCCAGTAATTAATTAATTTTTTGAATTCACTACCCATCGAGGTGTTGTCGCCATAGAAGTTACACTCTAAAAGTAGGGTACTAGAAAAGTGAATTAAGGACCACTTTAAGAAGTACGGACATCCAATATACATAGGTACGTCTTAGGCGGCTATTACACTACAAAAGTTCTTTTACAAATATCTTTCGTAAAAGATATTTTCAAATAAGAAGAAAACAAGTGAAAGCGATTGTGTGTGTTTCCTGAATGCTCAGGTAAGCCCATTCATATTGAAAGAGTGAGAGAGAGGAGGCTACTTTAAGATCCGGCAACTTGCTTGGATTGAGCCTTCCTCAGTTTGCGGCGAGACGCCGAAGTTCCCCGAATCTGGTTTCATACGCCGACAGATCAATCGTCAGGTGCTGCCTTGGATCTGCCGGTGTAAGCAGTCACGTCCACCTTGTACCAGGTGCCCAGTCCAAGCAAGTGGCTTGGCGGGTAAACATCTGGTCGTGCTGCTTACACCGGCAGATCCAAGGCAGCTCCTGATGATTGATCTGTCGGCGTATGAAACCAGATTCGGGGAACTTCGGCGTCTCGCCGCAAACTGAGGAAGGCTCAATCCAAGCAAGTTTCCGGATCTTAAAGTAGCCTCCTCTCTCTCGCTCTTTCAATATGAAGAAGAAAACATTTTCGACATGGACGTTGCTTGTTTTAAGTACTTTTCTTACAAGCTTGCACATCTTCCCCCTTAGGCGGCTAATATCATTCATAAATGGTCTTTTAAAATGTCGTGCGTCAAAGATATTTGTAAAAGAATTTTTATAGTGTAATAGCCGTCTTATAGACTAGTCAAACTAGAATAGACTAGATAGAGACTCTATATGGGGAGGTGGAAATAATTTTCCTGTCGATGAAAGTCATATCATTGTGTCGGAGAAAACTTCCTCGAGCAACATATAAAAAGTGTCAGTCACCACGTTACCAGCAAATTATGTAATTTAATTAAAAACAAAATGGTTCGCTTTGCTGGAACTGCAGGGCATTCATCCGTGCAGTATATGGACGCACTTGGTGGCCGTGGTTGTTCGGTTACCGCTATACGATACTAATCTAGAGCTCGGAGTTCAATTCTCGACCCGATCAAAAATTGCCTGTGGGTACTAATAGAACTCTAACAGTGTTCCGAGCTTGTCGGTGTTAAGACGGCGCGGATTGGAGGTGCGTACTAGCAACTGCATTTCCGAAAAAAAGTAGAAATTTGATCGAAACATCAACGAAGCATAGAAATGCTAGAGATGTTGACGCGTCCATGCCTCTGGAGGGGTCAAGGCAATTAACAACAAAAGGACGCACGACGGGTGTTCTGCTATGGTTGCGGAGCTCCGGGGTGTTCGAACCACAGTGGGAACGGAGCGTAATTCTAAAAAACTATAAGCGCCGGAGATGTCACTTTCATCCGAGATCGTCCAAAGAGGTCCAGAAGGGCCTTCCTGTACACGACCTGCACTTAATCTGAATAAACACACAGAGCGTCCTCGTGCCATCTTCCAAGCCAGATCGTGGATCTCGTAGTTATCCACATTCCACATACTCGTCGTGTTTACCTGACTCGTCTTTTACGTCGGATATACCAACATCGTTGAATTTGGAAGCTGTGACTCAAAACAGCTCCATTCTTCATCCGCAAACGTGCAAGTCTTAGGATCACCGGTCACCCATCAAGCTTCAATTAAGATCAGGTAGTCTTGTCCATTCACAAATACATCGAAACCCACAAACATAATGGTACCTTAGTCGAAGACAGCTACCTGAGCGGCAGAAGGACTACTTGGTAGCTCGACAACGAATTTCCGGCGCTGACGAACTTCAGCTACGTCGCCGAAAGGATCAACCTTGCGTTGTTACAAATTTTGGAAAAGGTGCTCGCCAATCCTCGTCGGTACTGCGAAGTAATTTCGTCGGTTCGTCCGAAAAATTACATCCGACCTTACATAGAAGTAACGCTCCTTGATCAAACAGTGTGTGGGTTTGTCGATACAGGTGCAACCTCTACTGCGTTATTGCTTCCAGTTTTCCTAAATGAGTTTTAGAGAATAGATATTTTACTTGGGCGAAGTTTCGAATGAGAATCTCAAGGGCGGATAGCACTTGTCATACTGCTTTAGGTCAAATCCTTGCGAAAGCTAAGTTTCGTGCACGTTCCTAAACTTTCGATTTTTTACTAATGCCAACTCTCAGACAAAGCTTACACCTAGTTGATTTTGTTCGAAGTTTCGACTTGGTACCGAACCTAAGCAAAATGCATCGGAATTATCGCATGAAGAGCATTCTGTGACTGCAGCTCAACAAACACGACTTCCATCTTTCGCCTTGGAGTGTTGCGGGCATACGACGCAATCGTCGTCGAAAAACAATCAATCCATCAAGCATAGGCATTTTCCTGTCTCTTCCGCCGTCGAAAGTTCCTTTATAAGGAGGTCGATCAGATGCTTGAAAGGGGGGTTATTGAGGAGTCGCAGAGTACTCATTTGCCCTAACCCCTCGTGGGACATACCGCGTCAACTATTTCATATGGCTTAGCTGACGTTTCCTTGGCATAAACAAGTTTCGGACGATGCTCATTGCCAGCATGCACCTCCTGGTAGGTCACATTTAAAAACTGTTTGCCTCCAAAGAATACACAATGGTGTCTTTATTGGATATCGAGAGGGCTTTCAACATTGTTCATCCAGTGGCAATCACCGATGCACTCGCAAACTTGAGTATTGACGATTCACTCCGCAGATTCATTAACCGGATGCTAACATCTAGGGTTATACACGCGAGCCTAGGTGTATCGGCGGAACGAAGGCGTATAAGTAGAGGCACCCCCAAGCAGGGGTTCTCTGTCCTCTTCTCTGGAATCTGACAGTAAACAAACTGCTTTTGAAACTGGAAGAGGTATGGTGTAAGCAAGGTGATTGCCTTTGCGGACGACATTGCCATCTCGGGTAAATTCCCCAAAAGTTCTCTGTGAAATAATAGAGAATACACTCTCAATTCTAGCAATTTGCTCTTGTTATGCTGGTGTTAGGGTATATCCGGACAAAACGGAACTTATCCTCTTTGCTATGTGGAATATAGTTCCTGATCTTACACCTCCACTGTTGGAGGGGACGAGGTTGGTGATCAATAATAAAGCAAAGTTTCTGGGTCTCACTTTAGACAGAAAATTGGCTTGGAAACTCAATATACAAGAGCAGGTGTACAGGGCTACTGTATCCCTTTACTCTTGTAGAAAATATGGGGCCTGCAGCCAAAAGTGGCTATTCGTGTCAGTTCGTGTTCGTGAGACTGGTCAATGGTCAACAATATTCCTACAACGACCGGCTACACGTCTCCTAAGCTTGCATTCCGAAAGAACTTTAAAAGCCTGATTTCATCACGGAGAAACTGGGTAGATGCTGCACAGAACGAGTTTCTATTGATTTCTATACAAGCTTTAAGAATGGTGAAGGAGTGGGTGCGGGTGTATACTCCGAAAGCCTAAGGTTGATATATACGACAAGTATTTTGGTCAAGAGCATGCGTCGAACCATGTCAAAATCAATAGAATGGTGGAAATGAGAAGATTTTTCTTCTATTGACACTCACGTGGTTCAATGCATGCTCGCGACCAAAATGCTTGTCGTGTATGTCCACCTTAATAGTTAATAGGTGCGTCTTTTTCAACAGCCATACAGAGCAGAGCAGGCTAAGTCCACACAATTATATTAAGTTTACACTATCCCCAGATTACTTCATCTGCGCCGGCTGATTTAATCTGCAACTGTCAAATACATACAATTTTAAACTCACCACACCCAGATTAAGCAGCAGATGAAGTAATCTGGGGATAGTGTAAACGTAATATTACACTTACAATTTGATCTGAGCTGCTCTGAATAAAACGTCAGCGCAAGAATGCTGCTCTGTTATGTAGTCTGCGTTTTGAAATGCAGGCGTCACAGGTGTCGAAGTTTTCGAACAGTTTACAGTTTGGAAACCACATAATATTACGTTTACACTATCCCCAGATTACTTCATCTGCAGCGTAATCTGGGTGTGGTGAGTTCAAAATTGTATGTATTTGACAATCGCAGATTATCTCAGCTGGCGCAGATGAAGTAATCTGGGGATAGTGTAAACGTAATTTAAAGTTCATTTCCTGTCAATAAAATGTTCGTTTTGTGTAATTCTTTGGAATAGTAAACATACAAAATAATTTTGCTGCCTAAAAAAAATTGTCCGATTGTATATGTACTAAGGATTTAAGTTTTATCTTGAAATTTGAGTTGGCATTTGAATTCTAACTAAACCAAGACACACTCCCAGCCCCGTTTTCGTGTTCGCTACCCTAATTTGCTCTCGATCGTTTTTTTTGCCGCTTAACCTGCTCTACTCGGCTATGTACAAAAAAAGAAGCTGCTAATACCAACAAGTATCCTTTATAACTTGCGCCAACGATTCTATTGTGCCTCTCTCTCTCTAATTGCCTTAGCCCCTCCAGGGACATGGGCGCGTCAACATCTCTAGCATTTCTATGCCTTGTTTTTCTATTGTGCCTAGATATATAGATGTATATTGGGGGTCACCGGTAGCTCAGTGCCTAGAGGTATCAGTCTCATGTCTGACTACGGTCGTTACAGGTTCAATTCCCGCCGACGGTGTTAGTGGCCATGGATGCTTGTGTTATCCTTTCCCTCTGGTGGGGGGGCGTAATAATAAGCCACAACATCTCTCGGCTTGTTGCAGGTAGGCGGCTAAATAGGAGCATGTGGTACATGCTGGCAACGTGCATCGTCCGAAACTAGTTTATTCCAACGAAACGTCAACCAAGCCACACACACTATGCCACACTAGGGGTTAGGGCAAATGAGTACAGGTTGTCCTGACTAAATATATACATACAAATCAATTAAATGTTTAGCCAAGACAGCCCTCCCTAGCGTAAATAGCCATCTAAAAAAATATTGTTTGGCATTGAGGTACATGCTAGCAACTGCACCATCCAAAAAATATGCTATCGAAACGTCAACAAGGCATAGCTATGCAAGAGATGTTGACGCCCCCATGCCCCTGGAGGGGTCAAGACAATTAACACGAATTTGTATAATGTTGAAGGGTATGTTGTTGGCACTGTTACCTTGCGATAATGTTCATTACCGCCAAACATTTGAAATTGTTTATAGATTGTTTATTTATTTGATTTTAGATTTAGATCATAGATTTTTTATTTGAGTTTAGATTACTCAATAAATACGAATCATATTTTCCATTATTTCCAATTTAAAATTTCAGTTTTCCCCGACAAGATGCTATGACTTTCATTGACAGGGAAATTATTTCCACCTCAAAGTTGAATTTGAATACGCTATTGTACGTATTTTCAAGGACAATGCTAAAATATAGGCAGCAAGCAAGATTCAAACTCAAGCAATAGTATAAGTTGTTCAAAATTAATGAAGTGTATCACTACTAAATCAATGCAACAAGATTGAGTTGGCAATGCACTCCACCAAAAATAATCAGCATAAAAAGCCAATCGCACTTGAGTCGACTGGTTTCGTCCATCAGTTCATTCAATGTAATTTGCGCCAGTGTCGTAAAATGCGCACTATATATAAAATGAGCGTTTTACCAACTGATGTATTCTGACGAAAATCGGAATCCAGCATAAAATTTGGGCTGGTGGAGCTACCTCCCCGATAGACTAATGGTAGCTCCTGAAGAGTATGGTCTATCGGTGGACGAAACCAGCCGGCTCAAGTGTGATTGGCTTTTTATACTGATTATTTTTGGTAGAGTGCATTGCCAACTCAATTTTGTTGCATTGGTTTGGTAGTGATACACTTTATTCATTCTTAACAACTTATAAAATAAAAAAAAGCGCTCTGCGTGATTATACAAAAATAATATTGATTTCAAGCAATAATAGTGTGTGTAGTCAAATTGCTCCAGGTAAAAAATAAACTGTTAACTTCCAGACAAGTGCCAATCTAAGGGCCGTTTTCCCAATGTCTAGTTAAATCTTATCCTGTAGATAAACGCTAAGCGGCACTCATCTTCCTGTTAAGAATTTATCGGACAATAATTCCAAACAGCTGATATGGACTGCTGAGATTCTGACAGCTAGAACTGTTTACGTTTGCACATTCAAATGAGACAATTAAACTGGTCACAAGGAACAGAGTTCTGGATATTCACTCGAAGGAAACAGATCTGAAACCAACTCAGCCGCTAAATAATGCTGAGAGGTGGCACGTAGACGTAGAATAGAATTGAACAGGTGGCAGAATTCCGCCAAGAAAATCAGCTGACTTTCTACTACATTAGCTGCGCTGTGGACTGCATTGTCATATTTTGAGCGTTGCATGCGCTAAAGGTTAAATTTAGTGTCCTGGATAGCTAACTGGCTGTTTAACCGGACATTGAGAAAACGAGCCTAAGGGTCATTTTCTCAATGTCTAGTTAAAGTTTATCGTATCGGTAAACGCTAAACGCCACCTATCCTCCAGTTAAAAATTTATTCGACGATAATCCAAGCAGCTGGTACGGGCTGCTGAGATTTTGACAGCAAGAGATGTTTAACTCTGCACATTCAAATGAGATAATTCTCTCTCTATCAATTGCACTAACCCCTTGTGGGGCATAGCGCGTCAACTTCTCTATGTGGCCCAGTTGACGTTTCCTCGGCATAAACTGCTTTCAGAGAATGCAGTTGCCAGCACGCGCCTCCTCCCATATCCATGGCCACGAACGTCGTCGTGGACGGGACTCGAACCCGAAACGCCGGTAGTCAAACATGGGACTGATGCCTCAACACACTGCGCTACCGGTCGCCCCAAACTGGTCATAAAGAACAGAGTTCTGGAAATTCATTCCATGGGGGAGGATTTGAAACCAACTCAGCCGCAAATTAATGCTGAGAGAATTTATCGACATAAAATAAAATAGAACATGCGGCAGAATTCCGTAAAGAAAATCAGCTGATTTTTCTACTGCATTATCCTATTTTGAGCGTTGCATACTCTTAGGTTTGAGGCCTTCGATAGACGGGATCCCAGATAGCTCACTGGCAGTTTAACCACACATTGAGAAAACGGTCCTTACCCAATTATTTGGCTTCATTGCATAGTTTTGATCTACGATTTTAATGCTTATCATTTGATTGGTGTTTCTAAAAAACCAGGACAGTTAAAGTGGTATAGGGTCCAACTGTGGCACGCCCGAAACGTAATTCTTTACAAATTTTTAATTCCAATTGATTTGGAAATGTTTACGGCATGCTGAAATTTAGATACTATTACTACTTATAGTACTAACCCAATTCGTAATATATTTTTTTTATCAATCAATTATTTAGTAATAATCGACGCGATATATTACAGAGTAAATGTCACCATAAACCAATAAATACTCTTTTCCTACTTAGCAATCAATTATCGAAAAAGGAGTAAACGCAACGACACATTCCACACGTACACACAAATTCATCGTCAAGGATTTTCTAATTTTAGCGATTTTTTGTTGACAGATTAGTGAGCTTAAATATTATCTAAAGTGAAAATATTGAGCTGATATCATAATCTATATAATCATTTTATATGAGGATCAGATAAGAATTGAGTGCGGTAACAGCACTTGCATTTTGGATCCACCAAGTTTACGTAGTGAAAATACGAGTAGTTGATAATGATAACATGTTCTAGATATGAATCATACCGTATATTTGAATTTATACACTGACTTATGTAAATGAACCGGTTGAATTAATATTTACTTATTACTTGACACTAAGGCTTGGCACTCACAAGCACTTTTCTGTTGTGCAGTCGTTTGATTGGCGCAACAACAACAGGAAGTAGTTGCACGTAATTGCAGTTTCATGTGGGCGTACTCTTTCAACAACTCATAGGAACCAGTCAAGCAATCAAACGATTGCGCTACTAAAGAATGGCATGTGGACGTCAGGTCTAACCAAAAGTATGAGTTTGATTGCTTTCGGCCAGTTGAAGTTTGATAATGGTCGCGGTTCTGAAAGCCGAATCAGGATCTAACCTTTCGGATTTCTCCTCCATATGCTTTCTCCTCCGGTAAATTATTCGTAAAATCCAAATTTTCTCTGATCGAATCCAAAATTTCGCCGGTCTATGTATGGATTTGACAGAGAAATTTTGGATTCGACCGAAAAAAGATTTGGATTTTGGACGCACTTAAGACCGAATTAAAGGCGTGGTATGCGTTATTCATTAATATTTATCTAATCGATGTTCTCATTCACAGCTTAGTCGACGGGGGATTGATATGAAAATCAACTGCTTGAATATGTTCATGGCAGGAATCGAACAGACGACCTCTCGCTTGGTTAATTGACACTCTACCCATCGAGCGCCCGTCATGTTATAGCCAAATGCAAAATATTCTCTAGTTCGATTTGGATAGCTATGATTTTTTTTTGTGGTAATGAAAAGAAAGTATGTATATTTAAATGCCTCTTTCAGAATAATCGAAAAATTAAATGTTCCTATAAAATATTTAGAACTGACGGGAGATTTTAGAATTATTATTTAAAATTTTATGAACCATCCCGGACTAATATTCAGTCGATAGCTTTCTTTACAATCATATCAGCACTGAAACACTTCAATATTGAATTACTCTGATGACAAAGATACGAGTAATCTCTCTTTTTACACACGCAATCTACGTAAAATATTGACATTGTCTTTGAAATAAAACTCAAATTTCGATTCTCATCATAATCTATTGTTTAAAAAAATATTAAACCATAATTTCCCAATTTAATATACGAATATTGTAAAAAGCGATTTTTTTTCATTTATCAGTTATAATTCCTTATGGAAAATACAAATTTATTCATATGGCCAGGAAGGTGAGGGTGGTAAATAAATTGCCCAACATTGTTCGTCCAAGAAAATTTTGGAATGATCCCCAGCTCGGAAACATATCCATGCTGAAAATTCTATAAACGGGAACAAGAAGAAGTAGTTGACAATATATGCCAGTAATCCATCACTTTGTGAAAAAATTACGCAGATTTACTAAAAAGGCTGACACATATTATGCCAACTCCTCCTTGAAGACAACGTATAAACTCAACCATTTTGACACTTTCATCATAGTTCATTCTATGGCTTTAAAGAATCCGCTTTACAGCTATGTAATAGTATAAATATACGAAAAGATCCCTCCCAGCATACCTTGTATGATAATGATAATAAATTGTGAACTACAATCGCACCAACTTGGCACTGAGTCAATTGAAACGAAATGATTTCAGTTTGATTAGATTATTTGAATAGTATTTTAATGAAATGCTATTGACTTGGCAATCTGTCTATTGAAATATCATGACCTACACACATTTTTTAATAAAAATTTCATTTAATTTTATTAGAATATTTAATTGGTACGAAACTTGCAAGTGACTTCTATACAGTAAGTAAAAGTAAAGCATGAATACTACCAAGCGATGTTCCACATACCTCTGAGTTTAAAGGTCAAATACTGCAAAGTAATCTATTCCCTGATGCATGGCCTAAGCGAGACGGTCACTTCTCAGTTATGCACAATTTTAGAATACCAGCTCCGATTATTGCCATTCAAATGAAGAAACTCCAATCAGGGAAAACTTGTTAGACTGATAAAAGGTACGTAACCCTGTACGAGTCAGTACAGGCTAACCCGCACTTGATAGATTATATAGGTACAATACAATAAATGAGCCTATTATAGTATGTTTGCCGTTAATTTGACAATTGGTCTCTTCTAACACCTGAAAAAATGGACTCTACTCCAAGCACTGACAACGACAAGTGAGAAAGCATTTTCATCTGTTAAACGTCTTCCCGACAATGGACGGTGTTGGCCAACACTCAATGTCCAATGTGTGGAGGGGCACTTGGTTACCTGGCATATTAAGCCAGCTCCGACTATTGGAAATAGTGTTGGCCTATGTTGCGTTTGGAAGCGGGTTTGTTGAGGCTGCATCGGATGGTCCCTTCACGCATCAGTGGCGTACATAGTTTTTAGCAGACGGACGGGATATGCCATCGGCATTACATTTTTTTTACATGAGTGAGTGCTTGATGAAGGGTTCGGACCTGCTCACCCCTAGAGTGAAAATCAATTCTCTATGGATAGACCTGCCACAGGGCGACTGGTAGCGCAGTGTGTTGAGGCATCAGTCTCATGTTTAACTACCGGCGTTTCGGGTTCGAATCCCGTCCACGACGACGTTCGTGGCTATGGATGCGCAGAAGATGCATGCTGGGAACTGCATTCTCCGAAACCAATTTACGCCAACGAAACGTCAACTGGGCCACATGGAACAGTTGACGCGCTATGTCCCATAAGGGGTTAGGGCAATTGAGTATAGACCTGCCACACAACTCTAACTCTAGAAGGGAATTGAGAATAATATAAAACCACCAATGAGTTAGCTGACGACATTTTTCAATAAACATACCTTCGAAGTACTCATAAAAAAAGAGTAGATAATGAAATACCCGAAAAACCGACAGGGAAATTTTGGATTCACCCGGGGAAAATTTGGATTTGGGACCAAGTATGTGTCGGGCTTAGAGACTTACTGATCTATTTGAAACACGCACTGGTTTGAAACAGGTCGATGGACTGGCACCGACGCTCTTCAACCTAGCACTGGAATACGTTATTCGGGCCATGAATATGGACAACAGCAAGACGCTGCTCATCAAGTCGACACAATTAGCAGCGTACGCCGACGACATCAACATCATGTCCCGAAGATTGGCTGACGCAGAAGAACTTCTGCATACGCTCGATACCGCTGCAAAGGAAGTTGGATTACGTATTAACGAGGGTAAAACTAAAATAATGATGCAATCGGTGACAAGGACACCTGCACAACCGAGCATCAACGTGGGGGACCTCAACATCGAGTTCGTGAACAACTTCATCTACCTGGGTTGCAACCTGTCAAGGGACGCCAACGAAACTGACGAAATCAAGCGACGGATACAGTTAGCTAATAAGACTTTTTTCTCGGTTCTCCCCATAATGAAATCGAAACATGTGCACAGAAACACGAAGCTCCGCGTGTACAAAACCATTATACGACCAGTGCTATGCTATGGCTGCGAAGCATGGACCCTAACTCAAGCCTCCGAAAACATGCTAGACACTTTTGAACGTAAGGTTCTACGGCGAATTTTCGGGGCTGTTTGCGATCGAGATGGATGGCGCATCCGGTACAACCATGAGTTGTATGAAATGTACGATGAGCTGCAAGTCTCGAAAATCGTCAAACTACAACGACTTCAATGGGCAGGGCATGTATAAAGAATGGACGATGATCGCATGCCTAAGAGAGTAATGAATGCGGAATGAGTCGACGGAGCGAGACTGCGAGGACGACCGAGATCTCGTTGGGAGAGCTCAGTAGGTGTGGACGCCGCGCAGCTGCTGGGCTCCCAAAATTGGAGGACGCGGTCACGTGACCGAGATAATTGGAGGACAATGATCCAGGCGGCCAAGGCCCGACGCCGGGCTGTCGCGCCACGATGATGATGATGATGTGTCGGGCTTAAGACAGAATTGAGAGGAACCGGCCATCTTATGATCTCGCTGTCCCTTTCTACTTAGTACAACTAGTCAGCCACTGTAATGACAAAGGAAGAGCGATCTGCTTCATGACTTGTTATTATACAATATGGTTTTGATCCAAGGTATACACAGGCTTGCAAGGCATTCTAATATTGTGATGATCTGCTGGTCAGATATTCGGCTTAATTGCAGATCCGGATAATATTTTTTTATTATCCACGCAAATGAATTGCGGGAACACTAAGATGATCGTAAAATATTTTAGCTGGACAATGTAGCTATACATACGAGTACAGCGAGCAAAAAACAAATGCAATAAGATAAATGTAAAATACATAAAATTTTAAGCTGAGCCTAAAACATCCAAACATGAATATGTTTCAGAGTCAATCTGTGGGTTGAGGTTGCATGAAACATCAACATGGAAATATCCATCGTTATTTAAATTGCTTTCAAACCACATAATTTTTAAAATAATGTAGGGTTACTGTTGGCACGATGACAGCATGATCGCACGAGTTGTACATTTTTTAGGGTTTTGTAGTAAAACAAAACCCTTATGAAATCGGTCATGCGTCCGTCTGTCTGTCTGTCTGTCTGTCCATGGAATATCTCACGAACCGCTGAGGCTACATGTATGAAATTTAGTGAAAATATGTAGAAGTACTATAATTCTCTGGAGAAAGTGATGCATCGTTATAGGTCAACTTTGAGGGGGGGTCCCCATAGAGGGGAAATGAAGGACGAAATTTTTTTTTCATTTGGTATAGGCAAGTGGGGTATCGTAAGAAAGGTACCGTCGAGTACATTTCATTTCTGGAATTTTCTTTAAATTTGAACAAAGGGGAAAAGAGGGAGAGGGGAAAATATGTGATCCGAGTTTGTCCCCCCCCCTTGCATTTCGAAACCGTTATACTTAGAGATGTGAAAATTTACAGAAAAGCGGCATTTTACTAACATAGAAAACTATAAATAATAGAATTCCAAAATCTCATCAAAAAGGTTAATAATAGTACATTTCTATTTTTTCAGTTAGCACACCCCTGCACCCCTTAAGTACACCCGAGGTCAAAAATATTGATGGCCAATGATAACCAACACCATGGGCAATAATGCCTCTACGTTTCATTACAACCATGTAATATTTAACAATAGTACATTCACTTAAAGTTAGGCATTTTTACACTATTCATAAAAAAAATACACCTACCGGCTTCAAAGGTGCGAGTACTACTTGCATGTTTTTCGTAGTGCGAATCGCAGTTATTATTACATATTATGGTTAATCACATTTATGAAAGGGTAAAGATTGGTAGGGGGCGATGTGTGATAATTGGCCAACTGTAACGGGCGGTGGAGGCGAGGGTGAGGGTTAAAATTAAGGTCAAATTTTGTTTATCGACTGGTATAGGCAAGTGGGGTGTTGTGAAAAAGGTAATGTTGAGTTTACTTTACTTATATTTGAAAAAAGGGGAACAATGAGGGAGGATAAATTATTAGATCGTAATTTGCCCCCCCCCCCCACCCCTTCCATTTCCAGACCGTTACACTTAGAAAAATGAAAACTTCCTGGAAGGTGGGTTCCGAACAGTATATATTGTAAAATGGGAAATAATGGAATTTGTATATCTCCTCAAAATAGGTTAATAATAGTTTGTTTCCATATTTACAGTTAGCGCATCCCTGCATCCCTTAAACACGTCCGAGATCAAAAGTACCGATGGCCAAGGATAACCAACACCATAGGCAATAATATCCGTATGTTCTAAGTTTCGTTACAATCACGTAATATGATTGGGCATATAAGATACTATATTATGGGTCAGACATTTTATTTTTTTTATCCATCTAAGTGGTACCAAGAAGAGCAAGGAGCCGATACTTACATACCAAAATAAGTACTTGCTACAAAACCCTCGGATTGCGGGCGTAGCCCTCTATATTCCGGTTTCATTTTTCTTTGAAGCGAATTCCCAAAGCCCTACGCTGACATCAGGGTTTTACGAATATTACGAATGTCCCGCCTGTGTCCTTTATAATATGCCCCATATTCTTTTCCCTCTCTCTCTCTCTCTCAATTTGCCCTTGTGGGGCATAGCCCGTCAATAATTCCATGTGGCCCAGTTTACGTTTCGGTGGCATAAACTATAATAGTTTCGGAGGATGGGTTGTCAGCATGCACCTCCTGCTCCCCCATTTAGCCGCCTACGTGCGACCAGTCGGGAGATGCTGTGGCTTATTCAAACATCCATGGTTACGAACGTCGTCGTGAACGAGATTTGAACCTGAAGTCAGACATGAGACTGATGCCTCTACGCACTAAGTTTCCGTTCGCCTCCCATTCTTTTCCTTGGTGTCCTTGTAATGAACCATATTCTAGTCTGGTGGTGCTGCTTCCACCGGCAAGTCGAAGGCAGCACCTGATGAGTAGTGATCTGTCGGTGGTACGAAACCAGAGGCCAAGGAGGGTCCCATTACAACCAGACCCGATGCGAGTTTGAAAGCATCTACGCCTTCCGCCAACCATTCCATCCTTATCGCCCTATTTTTTTTTTTACTTTCCAATTTTGCCTTTCATGTTTGTGTTGTCTTCCCCAGGCCTATGCATTTTTATTAATACGTAAAGGACAGGGGCAACGAAAACCCTGCCCACGTCTCCCGAACTGAGCTACAACAAGAATAGGCGGCTAATTAGCTCGTTGAGGGGCCTTTTTCTTCGCCAGATGGCACGGCCCGACCTTTACGGTAATTATGCCACCTTAGGCTACGTCCCCACGGGCATCTTCGCCTGCCCACTAACCGTCCATTACATCCTTTAAATGTATTATCCGTCATATCGTTATTTATTATCATTTATATCTTGGGGGGACACAAATCCTCTTCCATGGTCCTCCTCGTGGGCGCCCCCTGAGGCAGCAGTGGTCTTTGGCCATTGTTAACTAAGTAATGCCGCCAGTCAGTATTTCTCGGATAAGAACTGATTCAACGGTTACGACTTTTGGCAATCGTACAATGACAAAGATTGGATTCTGGAATGTGCGTACTCTCCTGGACAATGGATCAGAAGGTCCCTAGAACGCACGACTTCTTCAATTACAGAGTGAGTTTCAGCGGTATAAATTAAACATCTTAGGAGTTACTGAGATAAAATGGTGAAACAGCCGAAAATTTTTCTCTCCAACGCGAAGCACTATAAGTGTCACCATACACTGTCGAACTCCAACTCGAGAACGAACCTGGTACAAATGTGCTCCGACACACACATACACTTCACATAGGTGTGAAGAAAACCGGTCAACTTGTACTAAAATAGGTTCGTGTTCGAGTTCGAGTTGTCGTTACTCCAGCCAACATCCGGTGAAGGGTAGTGATGGAAAGCTACTTATCTTAGAGGAAGATCAGATGACGCGGTGGAAAGAACGCTTCACCACGGTGTGTGTGAACTGTGTCACTTCTGGTGAAGTTCCCCCTCATGCCAATAATTTAGCTACCCATCGAAATGTGCGTATACGGTCAACTGCCCCGACTAAAGAGGAAATAGTCGCTGAAATTATTGCACTAAAACGTGAAAAGGCCGCCGGACTCGACGGTATCCCTGCAGAACTTTATCAAGCAGCGCCAAGCGTAACTGCCGATTTGCTGCACCCACTTGTTGATAATGCGTGGAATCCAGAGACCTTTCCCACTGAGTGGAAGGAAAGTTTGATCATCAAACTTTAAAAAAAGGGTAGCCTTACAGACTGCAATAATTGGAGAGGCATTTACGTGCTTCCTGCAATTGCCAAGATAATCGCTAAAATTGTCCTGGAAAAAAAATTCGAAAGTTCTTTTACAAATATCTTTTATGAACGATATTGCCTCCTAAAGGAAAGTACTAACCTCCGTTTTTCGTGCAAAGTCTCATACAAAAACTGTCTAAAGTCCGGTTGGCAAGAAAATGTTCGCTCTTCTCGGTACTCAGTTCTTCGAACGAAAATCTCATACATAGACAAAACTCTCCACACTGTTGTGGGCAATTTCCACGCTAAAACAATTACTTAGCATTTTATTTCGTGTGGAAACCGGTAATTACAGTGGTGATAGCTCCCTTTTGAGTGAGAAAGGGAAATTCAAGTATAGTACAAAGCGCCGCGGATATGTGCTGTGTGCAAGTCTACACTGTCAGTTTTTCGTTGGAGAGATAAGTGCAACATTTTCGCCTTAAGGGGGAAGGTGCGCGAACTTGACAGAAAAGTACTTGAAACAAGCAACGTTCAAATCGTAAATCTTTACTTGGGCGGCTATTACAATATAAAAGTTCTTTTCAAATATTTTTCATAAGAGATATTTGTAATAGAACTTTTATAGAGTAATAGCCACCTTAGAAAGCACAACTGAAGAGTAGACCAGCTTTCGTTTCGGATTGTCCTGTGTCGATCACATTAACACCCCGCGAATCATCATCGAGCAATGCGTTGAGTACGACTCTCCGGTTTATTTGCTTTTCATAGATATCGAGAAGCCTTACGACAGTGTGAACGTGGATTCTATATGGGCGGCTTTGAGCAGGAAAGGCATCCCGAAAAGTTTGTGGCCATTATTAAAGCAATCTACGATGGCGCGAAATGTCGCGTTCTGCATAAAGGTAAGGTGTCGAAGGACTGAGACTGAAAGTTGAAGTGGAGTTCGGCAGTGGTGCATCCTCTCACCAATCCTATTCCTCATAATGATTGGCGATGTGTTGCATGCAGTCCTATCTGGACTAAACAGAGGTATTCAATGGATCTATACATCTTCACTACGCTGACGACATATGCCCACTCTCCCACAAAATCATGGATCTGTGCGGAATGGCTTTAAGGGGACTACAGACCTTCAGTTTATTTGCGCAGATATCTGTGCTAAATATCTGTGAAAAAGTCGATGCAGTTATCTGAACTGATGGTGTGTAGGCTACATTCAATTTTTGCTAAATTGGTTCCGATATTTTCTTCAGTTCTATCAGTTTTGGCGAAGTCTGCACATCGTACGCGACCGTTTTTTGAGAGACCGGTAGCATTCGATGAAGGCCAAAAGCGCATCTTTTTTAGCGATGGCCATGGTGAAGTTTGGACGAGAACTGACCAAACTACAATATATGAAAAACGTGATGGTAGCAATGAGAGAACCAAACTAACTATGCCCTGTGCGGCACCGCTTGGTGGACATGGTGAAATTTGGTCGGAAACTGATACAACTGAACGATAAACTGTGTAATCTGCGCAGATTATCGTTGCAAAACAGGGTCCGAATGCACAGATCTGCGTAAAAATCTACCAAAACTGCGCAGTTCACACGGATTATCGTTCAGACATAATGTCACACGTGATAAACTGAGCGATAAACTGAAGGTGTGTAGTCCCTCTTATATCTCGAATGGGAGGCAAGCAAGGTTGGGATAACGATTAACACCAATAAGACTAAGGTTTTTAGCCCACCGTTATGAAAAAGAATCCTTTGCCTATGGCCATCAATATTAATTATATTAGCCTGTTGAGAAGATGGACACTTTCGTCTACCTAGGTAGTATTGTTGTCGGAAATTGCGGTACTGAGCAGGACATCGCTCGTCGTCTCAACCAGGCTAAATCCGCATTTGGAATGCTGTCCAAAATCTGACAAAGCAGTTATCGCATTATTAAAACCAAGCTGGGCCTGTTTCGCTCCCTGGTACTGTCTGTGCCTTTGTGTGGGAGCAGCATCTGAAAAGTTTCCATAAGAGTTACCAGGAAGCTGCATGTTTTCGTCAACCTAAGTCGGCTTACAGGTCAAATGCCAAGCGACGAATTGATAAGCAGACGAAAATGGCAGTCGATAGGTCACACATTGAAGAAGGATGATAACTGAATTGCTTTACATACCATGAAATGGAACCCACCTCAAGGGGTAGTAATAAAATTCCATGGCGCCGCCGCGCCGTGCCGTTCTGTGACAAAAAAGTGTGAGTCTCTGGGTATGACATGGAGGGAGTTGTGTCCGAATGTCAAGAACAGAGTACGATAGCGTGCTGGAATAATTGACTCACGATGCCCCACTAGGGGTTAAGGCAAAGTAGTATGTATATCGTTATTTATTATCATTTATATCTTGATATTCTTGATATCCATATTGTCCTTAATATCTCTGATATCCTTTCCATCGCTGACATACTCGATATTCATGATATCCTTTAAAGTCAATAAATAATCAAAGTTTTGGTCATGAAATTGTAAATATCAATTTGTATGAAAATGAAGTCCTTTTCCAAACATCTCACGTTTCCGGATATATGCAGTTTTAGACTGGTACTTTTGAATGGTGTAGTTGCGACAATTAAAAACCTTACTTTTAGTGGCTCCAGTTATAGTTTTTCTATTTTATTCTATTATCCTGGAAACGGGAGCAGATTTTAAATATGGACTTCTCTATTGGTGGGGGGGAGGAATTTTTTTAATTTTCATCGGGTGTAGGCATGAGGAGTGTCATATAAAAGGGCACAATTAGCACATTCCATTTCTGGTATTTTTTTAATTTGAAGTAAACATAGCGCAGTGAGGAGGTACATGTGTTTTGTTTGTCCCCCCATCCATTTTTCGGGACCGCTAAAGCCACAGATATGAACATTTGCAGATAGAAGGCAGAAAATAAAATCCTCAAAGAAAAAGTTTGATTATAGTATATTTTAATGATTTCAGTTGGTGGCCCCCATAGCCCCTCGCCCCATAAGTAAGCCTAAACGGAAAGTATTGCTATTCCATTAACAACATCATAGGCAAGAAACCTACCAAGTTTATATCAATCGTATAATATTCACTATAATTATGTGCAATCAAAGTTGTTCATTATACCCTTCACGTGATATTTTGCATATTAATTTTGTCATAAAGTTTGCCACGTACAGCAGAAAGCATCTCCGACCAGGTAAACTATATATATTCTTGGTCAGTATGACGTGATGAGTCGGTTAAGCTTTGACCGTCTATCTGTCTGTTTCTATACAAACTAGTCTCAGTTTTGAAGCTATCAAGTTGAAATTTCGTTCTTTCTTCACGCTGCTTCACGCTGTATATAATATCGGAACCAATGGAATCCGATCACTCATATAGCAGCCATAGGAACGACCGGTCTAAAAGCCTGTTTTAGTGAGAAAAACTTTTTTTTTCTTAAGATATGCTTACCAAATTTAATATTTTTCAATCAAACTACATTCCCGAAATTGGTTGAATTGAAATTGGACTGCTATATCATATAGCCGTCAAAGGAACAACCGGTCCGAAAGTAAGTTTTTGTCAGAAAAACTTTTTATTTCTAAAGCTATCTTTACAAAATTTCACAATAATTGATCATAGTTATCGCCAAACCATATTGCTAAATTTGGGTGAAATCGGCCTACTATTTCATACACCTCTCATAGGAACAGTGGAATTGGAACGAGTTCTACTGCTACTTTTAAAATTGTAAATGCAGAATGGATCAAATTGAAGGCTAGCTTGTTTTTCCTTTCAGAAATGCTCGGCAGATTTACACAGAGTACGGGTATACCGGTGGTAATGGTATTTTGAGGAAATATGAAAAATATCTATAAGCGCGTTCTTTTGCTTTTCTTAACCTGTATAGGTTAGTGAAATAACACGCAACACAATAACAATGCTACCTATATAGGTTAACGCTTAACCTGATAATTTATCGGGGACCGATTGTAATGAACCACCTGTAATGAACCATATTATGGTCTGGTAGTGCTGCTCCCACCGGCCGATCGAAGCAGCACCTGATGATGAGTAGTGATCTCTTGGTGGTGCAAAACCAGAGGCTCCATTACACCCGGACCCAGATTCGACCGCGTGGGCGTCTGATCCGTCCGCCAACCATTCCATCCTTATCGACTATTTTTTTTCATTTCCCCATTTTTACCTCCCCTGTTTGTGTTGTCTTCCCCAGGCCTATGAATTTTTGTTGATACGTAAACGACAGGGACATCAAGCGGCGAAAACTCCGCCCACGTCTCCCGAACTGAGCTACAGCAGGCATAGGCCGCTGCTTAGCTCGTTGAGGGGCCTTTTTCTTCGCCAGATGGCACGGCCCGACCTTCACGGTCACTATGCTACCTTAGGCTCCGTCCCCACGGGCATCTTCGGATGCTCACCAAACCGTCCATTACACGATCCTGACCTGGATAGCACACAAGTAAAGCTTTTATTTAGGGCGCATCTACCGGTTTCTAGAAGAAGTTCGATCATCTAATTCACCTCAATTAAACTCAATGGGATTCCAAATTTTTTCCAATTGGAAAAGTTATTTTTAAATTAATATATAATAAATTAATTTAAAGTACAATATTAAAATATTAGGATATTTACATCCCAAAAAAGCACTAACTAAAAAACCCTCAAACTGCAGGCGCAGTTACGAATATTATTAGGTGCAGTAAAACCAAACTTTTCCTAACGGACACCTCTACTTACGAATAATATTAAAATGTCCCAACTGCTACAAGCTTTTGAATTTTTGAAAGACGCCGTCCTCACTTTACTAAAAACGAAATAACTCAGAAACTATACAAATATTGAATTACACTAGTTTATCCTAAAATACGAAAATTCACAATTGTTTTAAAGAAATTGCTCTGTAAAGTGGAAAATGTTGCCAAAATATTACAATACATTTTTTTATATCCATTACCTGCTAATTTAAAGAAAAATTTTTGTTTTGTTATGATCGTGCTAACATAATTTTATCCAGGCGGCCAAGGCCCGACGTCGGGCTCTCGCGCCACGATGATGATGATGAACATCATTTTATCCCAATTTCTTAATTTTGTACCGCTAGATACCTTTAATCCCACAAAAATCAAACTTTGATAAAAGCCTCAAATCCGCGTACTAACCAAACCAAATTTACTATATGTATTCAAGTTTCTTGCAATGTGCAATTGCAAATTATTTTTTTATGAAAATTGGGATTGGTGACTTGGTGTAATTCTGCATACCAAATTAGTATGAGTCTGTAGCTTAGCTTGGCAATGCACCATGCATTTTTTTACCTGTTGCTAACTTCGAGAAATTAAATAGAGGGAATTTAGAAAAAAAAATATTTGTCCTGTGAGGGGCTCGAACCTCAAGCGACAGTGTTTCGAGTAGCAACAAAAAGGCATGGTTCGTTGCCAAGATAAGGTACAGACGCATCTTAAGTTGGTAATCAGAATGAAACTGCGTCACCAATTCCAAACCAAATTGCAAAATTCTTTCAGGTGGTCATAAGGAATTACTTTTAATTTGAGTTTAATATAATTATTGGCCATGTTATAGTTGGTTTTGAAGTACTTTGGTTAAAACTTCTTTTTTACTTGTGTTGTTCAGATTAGCCATTCAACGTTGAACTTGTAAAAACGACCATGGAATGGATGAAATCGACATCTAAGATTGGTTTGTACTGCTGCATATTAGAATATCTGCTACTTTTTGTAGCAGCTAATAACTTTGCTGCTGACAACAAGGAATAACAGATACATATTAACACTTGAGACAATACACTCAATGGTATCATATATTGGAGGTGAAAACCTTCAGCTTCTCACAATAACAATTCCCTAATTAGCTCCTCTTTTAACAAAATTAGGCCTTGGACAAATTACCTATTAACCAAATTAACTGTCTCATTAAGAAGAAAGTGCAGTCCGGATGGAGCAACATTTAGCACATCCGCCTTCTATGCTCTGGGCCCCGGTTCGATTCTTACTGAATACTACTGCATTTAGTAGGAATCGAACCGATCAATAAAAAATAGGATTTACGTATCGGACTATGAGTCCACTCAGCTTACTCCATTTAGGGTTAATAACTCGGTTGAGCCTGTTGCTGACCACACATCTCTACACAAAACACACCGTCACAATATAGTAAAAGAGATGATGCTAACTCATTTCGAGGCTGGTTCAGATTAGACTGTTGCGCCAGTTATTTATTTATTTTACTAACAAGAAAGGATATTTGTACTGATTTTATCCCTATAGTGAACTTAATAAGGGAATAAATCAGATACAAACAATCCTACATTGCACATTCAGAATATTCAAAAGTAAGCATGGGGTACTTTAACGTTCCTGCCTTAAGTACCGAAAAGTTCTAATACCTATTCTATCGTTTCTTGCGTGGTAATTTTAAGGACTTTTCGACATTTGTTTAATGTTGATTACTTCCGAGCCCCAAAATCCACATTAGATTTTATGGAATGGTGAAACCAAATACCTATGCATCTGTAAGGATTCAGAGAGTGGTTGACTGTCTCAGTATTACACACGCGCTTTTCATATCCTACATTCCCCACAGTCGAATACCAACATCAATTCTGACTAATGTGTAATTATGCAATACTCAAAATAAGATACGCAAGAAGACAGGAGAACAAGAGACATGTGCTTGTAATTTAATACTCAATTAAGAATTGATTCCACAATAATACGCGTAATATTTCGCCGTGATTTGTTCACCAGTCCCAATCGATTATGTGCGTACATACCTTTCCACTCTACGATTAATATGTTGTCGAATAAGCTTTCTCTTAAGAACTCTGTCACATTTGACCCGAACTTAATCAGATTAACTGATTTTTATTAATTTCTTATTTATATTTATCTGTTAAAAATAATGTTTAGAGAATTGTTAACATTAAAACACACCACAACGATTTCAATGATATCACCAACGCGGCGAACGTTACTAACGACAAAATTCAAAAGTTGGCGCTTAATTCCGTGACCGGTGCGAATGTTAGCATTTGACTGAATGCGAGCTTTGATGAAATTATGTTCCATCCACGATTTTATAGTTTTATCAGAACGGTCATATCGTTGAAAAAATTCAAATGGTGTGATAACTCAGTGATAAGAATAATTCGTGCTGCGACTATTTACCAACAACACGGTTGCAAAAGTGTGTGATAGGGAAATGATTTGTGTGTATGTCGAAGGGTTTGATGGGATCTAGGGGGTCGAAAACGCAACGAGCGACCCCTATACCCGCGCGACCGTTTCATTCGTGCTGTCCATTAGAACTAGATACTAAAATAAACAACTGAAGATAATAGCAGGTATGACTTAGCTAATGCTTATAGTACCGGGGCGGAGGAAATATCGCGTACATGTGAAGTTTAATAAAAACATTGCGAGTACTCGCATAGTGAGCGTAAATAGTAAACTTGACATGCTTAGAAGCGTTATCGATAGTTTTTACACAATATTTTATTAGTATATTATTTTTTAATGACAACGTATTGCATGCATTAGTGCTTGCTAGCATACTTCCTGACTGAGCGGAGCATATCCCCTTTCCTCTGTAATTGGAGTTTTACAAGCATTGCACTAGCAAAATCTTGATGAACAATTCTTTTAATGTCTCTAGTCCTTTTTAAATTTCGGCATAAAACGTCAGCATCGAAAAGTTTGAAGGGCCATTAAGCGAGATTTTCTTCACGGATCTTTAAATTGCTTCGAAAAGAGTTAAGAAAACGATAAACATGGACTGCCATTTTGCCCGTGCAAGTTATTGCACAGATAAGCCCACGTTGGACGCCAGCTATGGAATGTGGTATGAAACCTGCCGAGATTTCCCAGGAAAGTGATGCTATTATTGCCAGCAGGTCCGTCATCTGTTAAATGTAAGGCCCCTCAACGAGCTCAGCAGGGACATGTGCATGTGCGGATTTCCAAAAACTCTGGCCGAAGACAAAAGTGGAGCCATTTTACACCGAATGCCAATTATCAACGAAACTCGCATTAACGCTTATCGTGTTTTCGTTGGACACTCTCCGCATTATCCGCAAATAAATGCGTTACGTGCGGGCCCGTATTTACGCTGGCCGTGGCGTTACTGTACGATCAACTTACTGGTCCTTTCATCCTTCCGCAACGGTTAAATTCAATTACATACTTCAAAACGAAGTAGTGCCTACTATATGGGTGTCCGCCAGAATGATTAAGGAATTCTTAGATAGTGAATTTCCCGGAATGTGAATTGGTCGATTTGGGTCAGTCGCGATTTGACCCCCTTAAATTTTTATTTATGGGGTAAATTGAAGAATGATGTCTACAGTGTACATTTTGTCTCTCGCGCACAGCTGTTACCCAAAATTCATACAGCATGCACCGATATGAGGAATAACCGGGAGAAAATTTTTCGGGCGGTTTCGTCTGTTGCAAGAAGATGTCTCAAATATAAAGGTGGCCAATTTTAACAACACCAAAATTAGATCATCTATCATTATTTTTTTTTTATTTGGTACAAGTCGCCCCAACCGCCCCCTTGTATCTATTTGTACAAATGACTTTTTGAAATGCGCTATTGAAATTCCCTAATATCAAACTCGATTTTGGCGCCCCTTCACCCCCACTTCCTTCGCCTCCGTCCGCACGGCCCTGGTCGGCCGACACTGTTTTCTCGGTGTCGGTGTCACCTCTATTTTTATATAGGGAAGGGTGGGGCAAGACGGGCCACGGGGCAGGACGGACTACCCATGCTTTCTTCCTAATAAAATACGGCAAAACCACGAAAAAAGTGGAAAAACTTCCCTTCGTTACATCTGTTTAGTCGACCAAGTATCGTTGTCTAGTGCGGTCGCACCACCGCAGTCGCTAAAACATAGCATATCGCATCAACTGTTCCATTCAAATCGACAAGAAGCTCGGACAACAACCAATGCCACAGAATGAATTCATCGTACTGACGCCACCACACATTATATAGGTATTAATAACTTCGGTTGGGATTTATCCATTCTGGTTATGTATTTTTAGTAACCATTTTGACTTTAACACAACCTGTTAAATAAATATACCAAGTAAAGGTATTATATTTTAAGCACATCGAGCGGTGTATTCCAGGAGTATTAATTCACCGAATGGAAGAAGAAATTCATTATCCAGCAATTGGTGTCAAAAGGAAATAAATATTTTTTAGTGAGCAGTCTTTAAGTTGTTGGCACCAAAACTAGTTGAAAAAAATGTCAAATCCGAAATACTGCTTTTTAACTAAAATCTAAAAGCTTAACTAGAAGTATTGCCTTCAGTCACAACCACAAGACACAGAAATTGAAGTCTTTTTAAACCTTACTATAAACCATAAGCTACTGGAAAGATATAGGGAGATTAATGCTCACGTCGTAAACGCCATATTTGTCGTAAAGTTGTAAACTTCTGTAATTTGTCTATGGGGATGACAAAAGTTTACGACGAATACAACGTTTACGATATTTACGACAGGGAGCGTGAATCCCCCTGATATATTTGGTCGGCTATTAGTGTCACCACACCATACACTGTCGAACTCGAACACGAACCTAGTACAAGTCGACCGGTTTGCTTCACACCTATGTGAAGTGTATGTGTGTGTCAGAGGACATTTGTACCAGGTTCGTGATCGAGTTCGACAGTGTATGGTGACACTTACACTATAAAAGTTATTTTACAAATATCTTTGAACCACCAAATTTTAAAAGAACTTTTATGAATGATATTAGCCGCCTAAGGGGGAAGGTGTGCAACCCTGTAAGAAAAGTACTTGGAAGAAGCAACCCTGTAAGAAAAGTACTTGGAAGAAGCAAATATTATCTTAGGCAGCTGTTACACTAAAGTTCTTTGAAAATATCTTTTATAAAAAATAATTGTAAAAGAACTTTTATAGTGTAATAGCCGCCTAAGACTGCCCTAAGGCTATTACACTATAAAAGTTCTTTTACTAACATCTTTGACGAACGATATTTTAAAAGAACTTTTATGAATGATATTAGCCGCCTAAAGGGGAAGGGGTGCAAGCTTGTAAGAAAAGTACTTGAAACAAGCAACGTTCATGCCGCAGATCTTTTGTGAGGCGGCTATTACGCTAGAAAAGTTCTTTGAAAATGTCTTTTATAAAAGATATTTGTAAAATAACTTTTATAGTGTAATAGCCGCCTAAGAATGTTTCCGACCCTTCAAGATCGGAAATTTACCGTAGAAAATGGTCGATAAAGCCTGCAAAATATTTGTCGTCCAATGTGGGGTGGGTGTGATTTTATTAAGTCAATGAAACTCAAATTGGCCATCAAAATATAGGCGCGTGGTACTGTTAGTCACAAGACACAAATTTCGTAATCTTTTTGAACCCTACCATCAGGCCACCTTACTTTAGTTACTTCAACGTGTTTTATCCTAAGTCAGTAAAAATTTTCAATGGAAAATTTATTCTGCATTTACCATTTTGAAATTACCCGATTCCACTGTTCCTATGAAAGGTATATGAAATAGTGGGCCGATTTGACACAAATTTAAAAGTGTAACTATGATCGATTAATGTGAAATTTGGTTAAGATATCTTTATAGTACGTTTACGCTGGACTTGAAATCGCGGATTTCGAATAGCTGGCTCCGAAATCCCGAAAGTGTTTACGCTGATACTTTTCAGATTTCATTTGACAATTGATAAATTAAATTGGGCTTTTACGTCAATTAATAGTCAAATTTTAACTTTGCTTGACAGTTGACAATTAAATAAGTATATATTTTTAACTGTCACTCGAATATTCACCACGATAGAATTTTAAGCATTACTGTGTCAAATCAGGATTTCAATCGCGATTTCAGGAGGATTTCATGGTGTCCTTGCTAAGTATCAAGATTTCGTTTGGCAATAAAATGTATGCGAAATCCGTCCGATTTCACGGAGATTTCGCCGAAATCCCATTTTACGAGATTTCGAGTCCAGCGTAAGTGGATGTTCACACTGCGTGCGATGCCGAGCCGAGCCGAGCCGGGTCGAGCGATGCGATGTGGTGGGTGTTCACATTGCACGCCGTGCGATGCCGAGCCGAACGATGGCTTGCGATGCAAAGATGATCCGAGCGATGACTTGCGATGCAAAGATGATCCGGGATGTTCACTGCACGCAATGATGGAGAGTAGAGACCAATTTAGTTCAAGGAATAGTTCGACATCATGTCGTTTGTATGCTTGACCCAGTAAATTTATTTCTGTTTGAAAACAGTGCTCTAAAAATGGAAGGGCGTCGCCATTGGGTGCATCCCATTAATGAAGTTAGTCCGGATGGCGCAACGGTTAGTACGTTCGCCTTCAACGCACTGGGCCCCGGTTCGATTCCGGGGATTTACGTGTCGGACTATGAGCTCACTCAGCTGTTAAATGAGTACCCATTATGGGGTAAATAACTCGGTTGACTGTATCGAAAGTTATCGCTCATTTGAAGTTTCATTTGTAGGGGACGTAGGGGTTGCTTGGGACGGAGCTTGGCCATTTCCAATACTCGTACCAACCAACTAAATCTAAATCCAAATATTTGAACCAAATTTCAAGTCGCTAGCTTCATTCTATCGAAAGTTATCGCTCATTTGAAATTTCATCTGTAGGGGTTGCTTCGGTCGGATCTTGCCCATATTCAATACCAACCAACTAGATCATGCTACAAACATTTGACCAAAATTTCAAGTTTCTAACTTCATTCTATCGAAAGTTATCGTGCAAACGGACAAACAGACAGACAGATATGGCTAAATCGAATCAGGAGATGACCCTCATAATTTCCATGTATACACTGCCACACCGCCGCGCCTAAAAGTCTAGGGTATAAAAGCAGACATACATGCATTTTTTCAGTGTGATCTTACATCAAATATTACTTTACAGCTCGTACTTGCACCATACTGGCTCCAAAAAGCTTCACATCGCAAAGCATCGCAAAGCCCATAAACTCCGTCGCAAAGCCCATTAAATTCCATCGCAAAAAATCAGCAGCCGGTACTCGCACGAAAAAGCAAAGAAGTTTGTGAAAACATCGGGCCATCGCTCGGCTCATCATTGCATCGCGCGCAGTGTGTACACTCAAAGCGTGATTCCATTTAAAATTGAAGACTTCCCATTTTCTTGCTTTAAAAGCTTGTAATCGCATTGCATCGCTCGACCCGGCTCGGCTCGGCATCGCACGCAGTGTGAACATCCACTAAACGTACTACATATAAGAAATAAAACAAGCTAGCCTTTGGGTAGCTTGCTGAAGGTATGATACCGTTCACGTTTCGCGTGAAGGGTATCATACCTTCGTTTTGTTTTGTTGTGCATTTGCTACTTCGAAATTAGTAGTTAAACTTGCTCTGATTTCACTGTTCCTATGAGAGGTATATGAAATAGTGGGCCGATTTCAATCAAATTTAGAAGTGTGATTTATCAGTAAATATGATTGAATAATATGAAATTCGGTAAAGATATCTTCAGAAATAAAAAAGTTTTTCTATCAAAAACTTGATTTTGGAGCGGTTGTTCCTATGGCAGCCATATGATAGAGTAGTCCAATTTCAACCAGACTCAGCAAGGTGATTTGGCAAAGGATATTATTGAACAATTTGGGATTTTAGAAAGATTAATTTAGAAATAAAAAAGTTCTTCTCACAAAGACCAACTTTTGGACCAGTCTTTCCTATGGCAGCTATACGACGTAGTGGTCCGATTCCAATGGTTTCGATATATTTATAGCGTACAATAGAAAGAAAGTTTTGTGCAAAATTTTAAAAAGATATCTATAGAAATAAGAAAGTTTTTCTCACAAAGACCGACTTTTGGGCCAGTCGTTCCTATGACAGCTATATGACGAAGTGGTCCGATTCCATTGGTTCCGACATATTTACAGCGTGCAATAGAAAGAAGGCTTTGCGCAAAATTTCAGCTCGATACTTCAAAATTGAGGGACTAGTTTACATATAACCGGACAGACGGACAAAGCTTAATCGACTCGTCTCATCATACTGACCAAGAATATTATATAGTTTGTATAGTCGGAGATGCTTCCTTCTGTGCGTTGCAAACTTCATGACAAAGTTATTTAATATACCCTATCACATCCTTGAAGGGTATAAAAAGTGAAGCAACGGATGCACATGACTGTAGCAGTTTCCTCGGCACATATGTCTGCACTTTGTGTCTACCATAAACGAAAAAAAATAACAAGCTTAAATTTGTTTTTATTTTATCATGTCCCATCTTGCCCCGTAGGTGTTGCCCGTCTTGCTCCGCCAATGAGACAAGATGGGCATTTTGACATGATTTGAAAAGTTAATCGTTTTTTATTTTGTTTTTCAAAATATTTAATTTTGTTATTAGTAACTTTGAATGTTACTTAAGGTGAGTTCACACGTCGGCTATATTTGGCAAAAAAAAACAAGCAAATATTCGCGAAAATCTTTGTTGTATGTGTCAACCACAAATATTTACGCCACTAATTTGTTTTTTATTATTTTATATTGTATTTTGGCAAACCATGAAAACTACGAGGAAAATATGGAGATAACAACTTTGTAGCAAATATTTATATATTTACCGCAATGTGAACACGCGAGGTAACTACTTTGGCAAATTGCTTCCTTTGGACAAATATTTCCTGAAAAAAAAATTTGGACAAATATTTGCTACGCGTGGGTTATTTTGTGTTCCACTGTTGCCACTTATACCAGCGCATATTGGGCCTAGCCCACGCAGCTGTCACCCACACGTGGGATTGTTTGTCTTGGTCGGACAGTTTCTTGTGCGTGGGTCAGTCGTTTGTTTTGTTTTGAACATAGTCAGTTCGCTTCGCACTGGTGGACGTGGAAGCGATAGTGGAAAGTTAATTTCTTAAGTGGAAAAAAAATCAGTTTGTCCTGGAAGGGCCATTGGAAAAATTTGGGAGATGAAATCAGCTGTTCCAAGTTGTTGTCTGCGTTGGAAGAAGCGCGATAACGTCTGGGTTGTGTTGGCTTCAATATGCGGTGACAGACACAGAACCACTCGTGGACGTGAGGCTGTTCTGAGTTAGCCGTAGGTTGTGCGTGGGTTGGGATCAATATGCGCCAGGCCTTAAAGGCATTTCCTAGGCTAGGTCAAACATGAGTGAATTCAACTATGAAAATGTTTTAAAAGAAATCATAAAATGCGTGAATAACAGTTAATTTATATTGTATACTTGTTAGAATGCCCAGCCAATAATGAAAACGGTTAGTGAGCCAGATATACTTAGTTTTGAAGTTCTTGAGTTTACTTGATATGAAGCAATCCAATTTCAAAAGGCACGCAGCCCAGAGCTCGACCAAAACGATTCTATAGCTTTTTATAACTTGGATAAGTTGTCACCCATGATATTACAATACTTCTCAAAAGAAGATCACTTTTCGGTATTTAGAAAGAATGCTAACTAAAATGTGTAGATAGCAAGGGGTTTTTTATTCTCTGATTCATACCAGTATGATTTTGGTCATATTGACGACACGTTTGAGTTATTTTTGACTGTAGATTTCTGTTGGGGTAGTCATCTTTAACGCCGGTATAATACGATGCGTGACTCAGTTGAAATAATCGCAATACGGGATTGTTAGCTATTGTAAATAAACGACACCGGTCAATAGTGATAAGCAGGTATACAGTATGCGTACAGATGGGGTATGTACATACGTGTATGCGGCTAATGTTTGTTATAGGCCAGTTAACGAAGTCTCATCTATGATGATCGAAGGAAAAAGACACCTGGCGCAGTGCAGCCGGAGGAACTGAATTTTAATGCTCGTTAATTCGGGATCATTTTTGATATGGGGTGTGATATACTTAGTACTGTTAGTACCAGGTGCAATGAGCTACAGAGTTATGCATATCGGTATTTGGGCGATATTTTAAAAATCCGATTCCGATACAATTATAAGGAAAGACCATAGATTTAAATACGATATTTATTTTTCAAAATATCTTGCGGTTGTGTGTTGTGTTCGAATCTGTTATGATATAATATCCAATATCTATTTGACATTAGCAGTTAGCCAAAATATCGGTACACCGTTAGAAACGTAATTTCATCAACGTTTTTTTTTCCTAAACTTTATCTTCTATCGCTGACAATATACTTTACGCCTCTAAATGGTGACTCAACATTGCTTGAGCAAATTCAATTCAAAGTACCGCGAAAAATTATCCTTCTTATGCCACCATTGAAAAACGTCCATATTTTGGTGCTCGTTTGGAAAACCCTCAGACAACAAGACAAGTTTTCTCATACAGTTTTTAATACCGCCTCAATTCGAGTACTTGGGACGTTCGAAATTGTTAGTTAAGCCAGTCTTAGCTGTGGAAGCAATTTCAGATTAATTTTGGTTGGATGAACTTGGATGATCCATGAATGCTTGTGAAGAATATTTACAACCACTTGTATTATTGGATATTTATGTATTTATATAATATTCGAAACTTGGTTCGAATAGGATAGATACGCGCGGGAGTTTGCGGTTTGAAAGATCAATAAAGTGCACTTCTGTTTGGTTTTAAAGTGCATTTAGATTTTTTCTGAATGGCACCCCTTTTATCAAAAACATGGCCTATCTTGCTGGAAAAACTTGTGGGACTTTTTGCCCCTGATTGCGAATCTTAAGTCCAAATGACAAAAAAAAACAAAATGAGGAGTCCAGAAAGGCAACACTTTTTTTTTTGTAAACACGCTAGCTGTAAAAAAACTGATAGGGGTATGTTCGGTCGCTGATTGCGAATCTGAAGTCAAAATTGCAAAAAATCAAAAACTAAAGGAGTTCCTGTTGGGCGACCCTGTTTCTTTTTTAAAAACACGGCCAATCTTGCTGGAAAAAAGCTGGTATGGGTTTTTTGGACGGCTGATTGCGAATCTGAAGTCCAAAGGGCAAAATATGAAATGGGGGATGCACAATGGCAATGCAAAACTGAAGGAGCTCCTGTACGGCAACACTGTTTTTTTTTTCGAAAAAAAAAAATGGCCCACCTTACTGGAAAAGGCTGGTAGGGTTTTTTTTGAGTCGCTGATTGTGAATCGAATTTTATTCGAATAGAATAGATAAAAATGGTGCCATGTAACTCGAAAATGAATTTCCCAGTTTAAAAAATCATTGAGTATTCGCTTCGGATGAGAGATTTCGTACTGAATATTCGATGACAGCGACGTAGCTAGGATTCTGTTTCGGAGGGGGTTCAGACATTCGTTTTTTTTTGCCTTAACCATTGTAGCTTACGTTCACAAAACGCAGTTTTTTTCTACTAGCTTCAGACAGGATAAAAATTCACTTGTCCAATCACTATTGTTGATATTGTATAACGCTCGTAGAGGAGTATCCGAAAACCACCGTTGAGCAACAGTTATTATAAATCTATCTCTATCTTCTCTGAAGACCCCATGGAACTACTTTTAAGTGTTATTACCCATTGTTATAGTCCATTGTAACGGACGGTTTGGTAGGCACCCGAAGATGCCCCTGGGGACGGAGTCTTAGATAGCATAATGACCGTGAAGGTCGGGACATGCCATCCGGCGAAGAAAAAGCCCCCCAACGAGCCAAGCAGCGGCCTATGCTTGCTGTAGCTCAGTTCGGGAGACGTGGGCGGGGTTTTCGCCGCTCGTTGCCCCTGTCCCTTACGTATTAATAAATATTGATAGGCCTGAGGGCGACAACACAAACAAGGGAGGTAAAAATGGGGAATAAAAAAAATAGTCGATAAGGATGGAATGGTTGGCGGAAGAATCAGACGCCCAGGCGGTCGAATTTGGGTCCGGGTGTAATGGGACCCTCGGCCTCTGGTTTCGTACCACCAACAGATCATTATACATCAGGTGCTGCTTCGCTCTGGTGGGAGCAGCACTACCAGACCATAACATGGTTCATTACACCATATTGGTCCATATAGCCGACACATGAGATGCCAAACATCACACACATCCCCCTTCCTACTTCCACCCTTGTGCCGAATTGATTCACTTCTCTCGCTCTTTTTCATTTCCTTTTAACCTCTCTTCTTCTGTGACCTGAACACCCGCCTGGTCCATATAGCAGAGCAATCAAGCTGCCAAACAATTGCTTCGTTTCTTTCGGGTAATTTGATTTCCTTATTCTCTCTTCTGTACGACAATACGCGAACAAGACGTCGCTCACGTCCCGAAAAAAAGACGAGTTCAACTTTGTCGGAATCAATGCGCCACGATGTGTTAATTCTCATATGCTTGTTCTAGCACTGTAGCCGATTATTTGTTTGGTTCTAAATCACTTCTATGCTCTCGGAAGTGTATGTTTCTACTTTCAATTTAAAAAAGTGTTGTAAATTTGTTAGAAAGTCAGTTTCACACAGTTAAAATGTGTCAAACGATCGCGAACAAGAGATTTAACTATAATTGGCTGAACAGCTGATTTTCTTTGTCTGCGACTGGTGCCCGTTTTTCGCGCACAATAGAACTAAGCGATTAACACTTGGAATGATGATGTGCAAAATTTAAGCAATATGAAAGTATTCACAAATATTAGACGCCATACAGATTAGAAAATCACTTGTAAAGAAAAAAACTTCGTGCAAATTTCATCACAAAATCGCTTTAAGGCAACTAAAACTCCGGCAAAATGCACGACTACAACAAATCACTGCAATCAGTGGGAATGTATTAAAAACTGAGAATGTAAACAGCACGGGATAAATCATCTCAATATGTACCTATCTACCATTTATAAAGAATAAAATAAAAATAATAAGCGACACTAACAATTTCCCGTAGTTTTCTTTATTAAAAATAAAATATATGACGTTACTATGTCTTCACTTATCACATAGATTCATATTGTTTCATTCAAATATATTCAATATTATGTATGTGAGATTCTTTCCATGTACGGCGAATTTTATTTTATTTTTCATCTAAATAAAACTAAACGATGAATTATATTTTTTATCCAATGACAAAAAATTTCAAAGTAATTTCAGGCAGCAATCCAATTGTTGGCAAATACAATTAATTCTAACACCATGTTCTGTAATCTGGTCAGATTACTTAATCTGAAACGGTCAAATGCATAAAAATGTGACGTCTCTAATTAAGTAGTCTACCAGTAATTTGGCCGTATAGTGGGAACATGACCTTTCGGTGGATTTGCATGTAAATATGAAAATGATAAGTGAAATTTCGAAGATTACATTCAGTAAATACGCCGTTTCGGTCAGTACAGTAATATATATACAGCACTAGTGATCTCCATTTGCATAGGCACATATCCGCCCACCATTCATTATTCCATTAACGGCGCCATTGATGCTTCCATTTACAGCTCCATTAACTGTTCCAATCAATGTTCCGTTCATAACGGGGGCATTCATAGATTTGATTTTCATTTCAGGTGTGGAACTGATCTTACTGAAGTCGAACTGAAACAAAAAAAAAACGTCCATAGAAATTATCTTCCTTCCTTCCTTGTTTCGAGAAATAAAAACTGAAAACCTACTCTTTGTTCCAAAGCTAAATGCGAATTCGGGGCGAGGCCAATGCAAGCACGCAAAACATTTTCAATGGCTGCCCTTTGTCGGAACAGTGAATTGACGACTTGTGTTCCCGTGGGTACAAGCGGAGCCTTGCACATATAGCTCAACAGCGAAAGTGCGGATTTGAAAGGAACCCAATCAGCATCCGCGACATTTCTCTTGATCTGAATAAAAAAAAATGAAGTTTGATTTTAAGCAAAATCACAACATATTTAAAACACTCTTTTTCTAAGCATACTTCAATTCGTGAGCACAACTCTCCCAAGATGACCAAATCCAGGATAAGTGGAGTGGCTAAGAGAGAATCTTCGCAAGTGTTGTGAATGACCAACGTGTTATGGCCACCCATCATAATTTCGCTGGTGTATTCATCCATAGCTCGTTTGCTGTCGCCTACGTAGGGGACGTACTTAATAACGACCACATGATCAGGATGTTCATTGGGTCCATAGAGAATATCGTTTGAGTTAACCATATCGTCAACGACATTGCTCTTGGAGATCTGCAAGATATAAATATGTTAGTTAAATTTTGTTTTGTTCAGATTATTATTGATCATCTTTAAGAAATTTTTAAATTGCTGTACAACAAACAGTTCTGTATATAGCAAGATTTTACCCTGTTTCAGTTGCCCCTTAAACCTAAATATACCTTAAACGCCATTTCATGTTATTAAAAGCATTCATGTCCTTTTTATTCAAATAGTGGCTATTGAAGTTATATTATGCCGTGGACACCACGAAACCGCCGAGCTTCGCACAAAATATGACTTGTGATCTTAACGTCTTACGTACAATTACAATGCATTCCGTCTCGATTGAAATCCCATCTTGAGATATTTCACCAAGTACTGGCTCGATAGTCCACAAGCAGCCTCATGTCTGCTCTATTTACTCGGGTTGCGTTACCATACTCGTATAATTGAAAGTAACTTAGAGTTCATCACTCCATTGCAAAGTAAGTTCTAGTATCACTCTGCTCAATCGCTAGACTGTTGATATCAGGGAGATTTGTTCATAGCCCACGTTGAGCGCCAATTATCAAATTGAAGCACGGAGGACGAGGAGTACAATTTAAACGTGAAAATTCCACCATCAGCACACTCAAAGTTCAGAAACTCGCTCAAACTGACTGCAAGCGATGTGCGCTCACAAACCAGCACAGTGCTCGGTAGGAGGGAGTCCAAGTATGAATTAGCTACTGCTGTTGTACGTACATCTGACCGCTACGCAAGAAAGTTCAAATGAAAGATTTTTTTTTGCATGTCAAACTCCCCATATCAGAAGCAAGCAAAGTTTTGCGAAGCGGCACAGGACCACATCATTCAAACTAGATTAAAGTCCGCTGATAACTTTACGATTTTTGCGGTTGCGCAAAACGAGTTAAAACATATTCGAAGTGTATTCGATAGAGCTGATGCACGCGCGTGCTTGTACGCCTCCGCAAATTTCTATGAAACTCAAAACGGATGGTGCAACAAATGGTGCCACCTGCATAGCTGCTCGGGACTGACTCATCAGAGACAGTGAAATTCCTCGTTTACAGCTGCCCGGTGTAGAAATAATGGACAACACTCATCAAACCAGCCCAATTCTGCAATCCCAGCTACACCTAAGATTACGACCTTGGGCGCGCAGTTGTCCCTAAAGTGACAGCATTTATTATTATTATTTAGAAGGTGCATGCTGGCAACTGCATTCTCCGAAACCAGTTTATGCCGTCGAAACGTCAACTGAGCCACATGGTCACTCAAATCTCGATAATGATGCCAGAGGAATCTCGTTAGCGGAACAAATTGACTCATCTGAATTCTGTCCACTAAATGATGACGCACGCACTCATATTGCCGGTACATGTTCCTCTCCTGACATCTCGATTGCTAGTGCCGGCCTAATTATCAATACGAATTGGGAACCCGTCCTCACGCTGTCCTCTGACCATTTGCCGATCATCACCATGAGACTCGACAGGCCTACCAAAATATTCTTCCTGCAGAGCACCGCACTTTCATAAACTTTAATAAAGCTGACTAGGATAACTTTAAAGTAACACCAATGCTGCCTTTGTTGCCCTCCCGATACCTTCAGAAGTACGTGCTGCTAAATCGATCTACAGGAGAGTACTGTTCAAGGCGGCTGCCAGATGTATTCCTGCAGGACGAATACCAACGCTCAGGCCTAACTTCCCTATATCAGCAGCTAGGTTGCTCGACGAGAAAGATCGCATCCGCAATGAAGACCCCAGCAATTCAAGAATCAGAGACCTGAACATCCAGATAAACATGCAAGTAGCTGAGCACAAATTCTCAAAATGAAGTGCCCATCTTAGCAGCAGTAGTCCGGATGGCGCAACGGTTAGCACGTTCGCCTTCAACGCACTGGGCCCCGGTTCGATTCCGGGGATTTACGTGTCGGACTATGAGCCCACTCAGCTGTTAAATGAGTACCCATTATGGGGTAAATAACTCGGTTGAGCGTGTTGCTGATCACATACCTCTGCACAAAAAACCGTCACGATCTAGAAAATGAGATGATGCTAACTCATCTCGAGGCCGTGGTTCAAATTGGACTGTTGCGCCAGTTATTTATTTTTATCTTAGCAGCTGCAATCTCAAATCCGAAGTTTCCAAGCTCTGGCCAACAGTCAATGCCCCTAATCCATCGAAAAACAGAGGGAATGTTGCCATCGATCGGCAACAAAACGATTAGTGACCCCAACCGATGCGCACATTATTTCAACAGACAGTTTGTCGATCATCCTCCTCCTGATAAACTCAAGCGCACAATTCGTCGTAGGATCCACAACCTTACTATTGACCAAATGCTCCAATTTACTCCTGATCAAGTTGCAGCAACCATCAAAAAAGCAAAAGGCTCAAAAGTCTTAGGTCCGGATGGTATCACGATGTTGATGCTCAAGAATCTCGACGTGCCGGGCATAGAGTACCTAACGACTACTATCAATGTTTCACTTTCGTCGTTAGTTGTTTCCGAGATATGGAAAACAACAAGAGTGAAAACCGTACTAAGACCTGGGAAGAAAGGTATGTACCCTCTTCAACATCTACCTATCAGGACTTCCACACGTTGTTCAATTTTGGCCACTGGTAACGATATTCCATTGATGTGTGCAGTGATCAACAGCTACCTTGTCGTACTCAACGCCTTTTTCACCAACAGAAACTTGTTGATTTCAGCGCCGAAATCATCTGACACATTGTTCACATCTTAGACCATGGAGGTGGAACAACAAATGAACATATCAGTAGGAGACCAATCCATTCCCACTGTCAATCATCCGAAAATCCTTGGTCTTACCTTGGATAGTATGGTACTATAATCTGCAATAAGGTTCTCAAAGCGCTCGCTGGAAGCTCGTGGGGAATGGGTAAAGAGACCCTACTGGTAACGTACAAAGCCATTGGAAGATCAGTGGCCAATTACCCAGCAACTACCTGGTCTCAGAACCTGAGTGACATAAACTGGAAGCACGTACAGTCCTGCTAAAATGCTGCTTTACAGGGTCACCTCCACCAAGAGACCAACATGTTGCCTATGAGAAGCCACAACACCCTCCTCGCGAAGCAACACTTGGTAGGCTGCTACCGAAGTGACCACCCGAACCATCAACTCATGGACAAAACACTGCCTCCGCGTAACATCAGACACAGCCTGAGGGATCTCGAGAAAGATGTGCAGAAATTAAAAAGGGAGCCATTCGACGAAGCCGTCTATAGAACAACTTTAACCACCTTACCTACACCGCAGAGAAGTCCAAAAATCGATTGCGGAACGAAACTTCAGCATTGTACTTCAAAACCGGCCACCCACCATTTTCCCTACTGAGAACAGTCTGCCAAGATCAACCAGAACCACGCTTGCACGACTTCGATCTGGGTGTTGCTTCCGTCTTAACTCGTACTTGTCTCGCATCGATAACACCATTCCAAACGTATGTTCGGTTTGTAATGTCACACCTCATGATGTCGATCACATCTTCCAATGTTCTGCTATCACCTCGCTAACACCCAGAGCTTTGTAGGAGGCTCCTATTAAAGCCGCTACTTTCTCGGCCTCGACACTGTGAAGCCGCTGCTGACATATAACCTCCACACACACACACACACATTTGTACTTGAAGGCGTTGCTAATACAACAACAATATAAAACATAAAACCATGCTACGATTCAACCGATGACAGCTTTCGTTTCTTTCTGTTTTATAGGCGATTGGGGATTTTGACAATAGTTGACGCTACCGCATTCATTAGCCATTGCAAGCGGTGCAAAAAATTGTGTGAAGTTATCACTGGACTTTAAGCTTAAGGCCTCATGTATGGAAATCCACAAAAGTAATTATTCTGGATAGATCCTTTTTCCCGTTTACAAATTACTAAGTGTCTTTGGTGGTAATCGGCTCGCAAATACACTTGCGAGCAAAAATACTGAATCAAACCGAAAGCACGTGCATTTGTATGCATATTTTGAAAAGTACATTATGTCTCCCTACAAATCGTATATCATTAGAAAACTTGAAATCTTAGCTTTACATTAATTTTTAACAATATTTGAAGATAGATTTTAAAAGAGTGGGGCTTGAAATCAAAAAGAAAAATGGGGATTTTAGAAAATGGAGTGTGGTCAGCTTTTTGTTAAATAAAGCAAAATTTTTTTGAAAAAATAACAAAATTATTTATTTATTAATATCTGGTATTACCACCTCTTGCTCTAATCACAGCTTCTACTCGATTTTTAATTGAAATTATTAATTTTTTAATGGTAGCTTGAGGAATTTCGCTCCATTCCTCTCTCTATTAAGGCCTCCTTCAATTCGTCGATAGTCGAAGGCGCGGGATTTCTGTGTCGGACTCTTCTTTTGAGCTCGTCCCAATGGGATTTAGGTCTGGACTGCGTGCAGGCCAGTCAATTGTCGCAATATAAGCTTCGTTTAGGAACTGCTGTGCTTGACGCGATGTGTGACATCGTGCATTAAAGTAAAGTTGTCGCCAATAGATGCTGCGTAGGGAACAACATGGCCACGTCGAATACCGGTAATATACCGTTCGGCTGTCAGTCCTCCTCCTCGGCCTCCAGAGGGCACGAATACAATTTCCGTTTTTGAATCCACTGAGATACCGGCCCACACCATACACGAACCGCCCCAGTATGCTATCGTTTCTGTGATACAACATTGCGCAAATCGCTCACCTGGACGCCTGTATACCTGTCACTGCCATGTAGACACACTCTGGTCTCGTCCGTGAACAATACGGACCGCCATTGCTCGAGGGTCCAACTTATGTGATTCCTGACAAACTTGAGTCGCGCTTGTCGGTGATGTGGAGTCAATTTTGGGCCTGTGGCGGGCCGTCTTGGAGTCAAATTCGCTTCCTTTAGTCGTCTCCTCACTGTTTACTTGCTTACAGCTACTCCGCGAACGTCCCTCAGGTTCGGCTGCACGTCAACTCCCGTGAGGTGCCGATTTCGTAGCATACTTGTCACAATAAAACGATCGTCTCTATCGGAAGCGCACCTAGAGCGGCCGGGTCGGGGTCTCTGATTGTAGCTACCTTCCCCCCAAACACTCTTGACACAGTAAACTGACTCATTCCCAGCTGACGAGCGACTGTTCTCTGAGTAATGCCCGGTTCACATTATTCCAGTAACCAATCCAGTCCAGTAATCCAGTCCAGCGCTGGATTGCTACTGGAATAATGTGAACCGGCACTGAACAGCAATTCAATCCAGCAATCCAGTCCAGTGACTGGATTGTCGGTCTACTTTTTCATTCCAGCTCGTACAGAAATCATTGTCACTATAGTTACTGAATCAACAACACACTCGCCGGACTACTGGACTGGAATCATGTAGACGATATGATCCAGTCCGGCACTGGACTGGATTGCTGGACTGGATTACTGGACTGGAATAATGTGAACCGGACATAAGTCCTTCCGAAAATAGGGCGACAACTTGAGCCGCCTGCTGAGGCGTGGTACTCATGAATGACAAAATTGTGACTTTTATTGCTTTAAACTTATTCAATCGACCTTCCAGATTCAACTGACCATTGAAAACCCTTTGCGGATGCATTTATAGGGTTAGTTTGCCTTGTAATAACCCATTCATAAATGTTCAATTTCCCGACTTTTTAGCTCCATGTTCATTCATAAAACACTCATTAAATGGTGATAAAAAAGGTATCATTGTAAAGCTAAGATCTCAAACTTTCAAATGACATACAATTTGTAGGGATACATAACGTACTTTTAAAAATATACATACAAATACACGTGCTTTCGGTTTGATTCAGTATTTTTGCTCGCAAGTGTAGTTCATGGTATTAAAGCGCAATCGTTTCTACAAAGTCTTCACCGAAATATGTATGTGGAATAAAAACAAATTCAATCAAGAGATATCCACATGTATATAGGCTAAACAGATCCAACCTACTTGTCACGTATGCAATAACTCAAATCCTCCTTACCTCCTTCGAACGAAACTGTTGCGGTGCCGACAAATTCTTCCCATCATTATTGCCTAGATGATTGTAACTAACAATTGAAACAGGCTTGATGCCAGCTCCAACCAAGAAATCTACTAATACTGATTTGAGTTTGGTCTGTCCAGATTTGAAATCATCGCCAGCTATATGCACCTTGTGCTGTTCAGCCAATTCAATTACGCCAGGAACAAACGTATTTTGTGGCGATCCATTGATGTATGTGCACTAAAAGAGGGATAGAAAGAAATTAAGGTAAATAGAAAAAGGGCAATTCACTTTGATGGCAAACTTACCCCTTCTGCTATACTAGCCATAGCGAAAATCGTAGATGGAGAAATCTCGAATTTGTTCTCTTTAAGAGATTTAAGCAATTCGCTAGCCGTATTATTTAAACCCGGTTTAACATCACAGAAACGTTCCGTATTGGCTGTCCAGAGGACAATCACTTTATCTACTCCAGATTTGTTTTTAAACTCTCTGAAAATGAATAAAAATTAGAGCAAAGTAATGAAAATTAAAAACGCATCGTCAATTACCTAATATCTTTACGAATTTGCTCGTATTGTTCATATTTAGTTCCGGTAATGGTATTATCAGCACGATCGGACTGGAAAAATCAAAAGTTATTACAAATTACGTCAAAACCGAATTTAAAAAATACATTTATGTAATAGCTACCATATAGTACATACCTGATTGGCCGCAATGAAGTCAGCATCATAAATAGATGGTCGTGGCTTCAATTTGGACAGGTCACTGTACAACTGATCCTGTAAGTTAACATCTAAAACTTGTGCACGGCGCATAGCTTCACCCAAATTCCTTGAGTTTATATCCCATCCATCCACAATGATATTATCGGGATGAACCATCGGCACCAGCTCATTCATTGGAATGTAAACATCCTTTCCATCTTCATCGCTGCCGATAAACACTGTTGATGCCTGTGTGATGGAACCGAACCTACAAGGCAAAAGTTTACAAAGATTAGGAATCTACGGCATCGTAAACTGAACGTGATGTATGTACTAATCTATATATACCAATTGGCTTTTTGTACTCCTGTGCGCGTACGCCATTCCAACTTTCTACGATTGGCCTCTAGAGCAGCAGTCAGGGTGGAGCCATTGTTTCCACCCCATCCAACCAACATAACACCCAATCGAGGAACATTACGTTTTGTGCGAATTTTCAACGATGTCACTTGTGGATCGACCTGGAATTGGAAAAAAACGTTCTTGTTTACATACGAGGACTAAAAATTGTTTTGTCCTTACAAACATAATATTCGTCGTAAACTCTTGTGGGCGTAGTGCACCAACTACTCCTAAGTTGCATAGTTGACGTTTCGTTAGCATATAATATGTTTCGGATAACGCATGTTGCTGGCATACACATCCTGTCCACTTATTGTTAGTCGCCTTCTACGACAAGCCGGGAAAGACCGTGGTTTATTCTTACGCCCCACACCACAGAGAAAAAGTAGGCCACGTACTATTAGTAAAAATCTTAGTATTTTAGTATGTTTGTCGCGCTCGGTGGCCGTGGACGTTTGGTCATCGCTCTAAGATACTACATCCAGACCTCGGAGGTTCAAATCTTGGCGCGAACAAACCTGCCTGTGGGTACTAATGGAACTCCCACAGTATAACTATCAGCATAAAGACGGCACGGATAGGAGGTGTATGCTAGCAACTGCACTTCCGAAAAGTAGATATGCTACCGATTTGATAGACCGATAATCTATCGAAGTACTCGTAGCACAGAGTTGAATTCTACCGATACGTCGATATCTACTATGGAATTATGATATTGCATAATATCGTTGGATGGCAACTTATTTGGATATTATACTTGTATGTTCAAAAAAAAAAAAATGTCATGTTGTCGTCCCTATATAAATTCGCATATTCACCTTTAATCCTATTATCCAATTTTTCAACTCATAGCAGTCTGGTAATCCATGTGTATAAAGACACCTGGCGCAGTGAAGCCAGAGTAACTGATTTTTTATGTGTGCTAATTTGGGATAATTTCCAAGTTTATGTAAAATTAAGATATGAGGTGGGACTTAGTACCAGGTGTAAAAGCAGATATTTTAAAATTAGGTTTTAGCTATAGGAATTTATCTTCAGCTTCATTTTAAGCTCCATGAACTAAAAATTAATTTGGCGTAGCTAGATACTTTGCATACAGCTTTTTGCAGTTATATAATTGCAACTCTTTAACTGTCCTGTGGATTTTGCTGAAACTCCGCTGGAACCTATTCCTCACTAGCATCCAATTAAACAAGTTTCGCCCAACTAGCTCTTTCCGTTATAGAGTTATTTCGCTTACAACATTTTGCTATTGTATAGCTGTAAATTTTAAACTGTTTGGTGAATTTTTGAGAAACAAATAGGAACCTAGTCCTTACTAATGCCCAACAATTAGACAAGTTTCGATCAACTAGCCTCTTCCGGTATACAGGTACTTAGCTAAAAAAAAAATTTGCCGCTATATGGTTGTAACTTTTGAATCGTTGGATGGATTTTTCGGAAATTACGTAGAAGGCTTGTTCTGATTAATATCCACCAACTAGACAAAAAATTTTATAAACGCAAAAACTTCATAACGGAAAAAGTAGCTGGGCGAAATACTTTTTCCGTTATGAAGTTTTTGTGTTTACAAAATTTTTTCGTTACACACTTTTGTAACTTTTTAACCGCTTGATGAATATTGCTGGATTATCTGCTTCTTCCGCTCGACAGTTATCGTGTTTACAACATTTTGGCGATACCTATATATAGCTAATAATAATAATAATAATTTTCGTACCAAGCAGAGTAGAGCAGGTTAAGTGGCAAAAAAAAAACGATTGAGAGCAATTTGGGGTAGCGAACACGAAAATGGGGCATGTCTTTGCTGGGAGTATGTCTTGGTTTAGCTAGAATTCAAATGTCAACTCAAATTTCAAGAGAAAACTTAAATCCTTAGTAACATATACAATCGGACAAATTTCCTTTAGGCAGCAAAATTATTTTGTATGCTTATTATTCCAAATAATTACACGAAACGAACATTTCATTAGGCGCATTTTTTTCAAAATCCATATAGAGCAGAGCAGGTTAAGACCACACAATTACACTAATAATTTGATCTGAGTTGCTCTCAACAGAACGTTAGTACAGGATTTCTACTCTGTTTAATAGTTCCACATTTGAAATGCAGGCGGCGCAGGCGTCGAAATTTTAGAACAGTCTACAGTTTGGGAAGCACATAAAGTTAATTTCCTGCCAATAAAATAGGTGCGATTTTTTTCGTACAGATCAGTTTAAGCGACGAAAAAAACGATCGAGAGCAAATTAGCGTAAAGAACACAAAATCGGGGCATGTTTTTGCTGGGAGTGTGTCTTGGTTTAGTTAGAATTCAAATGTCAACTCAAATTTCAGGAGAAAACTTAAATCCTTAGTACATATACAATCTGACAAATTTCCTTTAGCCAGCAAAATTATTTTGTATGTTTACTATTCCATATAATTAATTACAGTTCCTCTTCCTTCTCCTTTGACAATGCAGTGCTTTGTTCCTGATGTTCCACTATTCACAGTAGTCCACAGGTGAGGCTACATACGACGTCGAGTGGCTAATCCTAGGGATTGTATTGCCAGGTTAAATTATCTCATTAGAGATATGTTAAATAAAAATTTAATCATACAATGTACAATACATATGACAGTTACATTAGACTTTCTTTTTTACTAGTAACGGTGAAACCGGTACATCTAACTGTTATTCGATATGGCGTGAGCCATATGGTCGATCACTTTTATTTCAATATAATTGATAATATTGATTTAAAATTTCATTTATGCAGAACTGCACTTTAGATTTAATATTTATTATATATTAATTTCACTAAATTTATTTAATTTCGCGTCGTATTAGATAAATAACTTCATGATAGTTCCTAAAATACATTTAAATTCACTCATTAATTCACTAACCGCATGGTTAAGTCGGAAATTCAGAGATGAAGTCCATTACACAAAACGAACATTTTACTGGCTGCAAATGAACTTTATGTGCTTCCCAAACTGCAAACTGTTCTAAAATTTCGACGCCTGCGCCGCCTGCATTTTAAATGTGGAACTATTTAACAGTGTAGAAATCCTGCACTAACGTTCTATTGAGAGCAACTCAGATCAAATTGTTAGTGTTAACGTTCTATCGAGAGCAACTCAGATCAAATTGTTAGTGTAATTGTGTGGTCTTAACATGCTCTGCTCTATATGGATCTTGAAAAAAAAACGCGCTTAATATGTCATTGATGAAATCGAAGTTTTTCTTAATAAAGCCTCGTTTTCCAAGCTGCGGAACTCCGCTGCGTGCTGCGGAACAGACTGCCTCAAAGCCCTTTTCGAAGCTGCAAGATACCGCTGCGGGAAGCAGAACAGAACAACCTCATTCCATGTGCGTATGTTCTAGGGTTGGCATTACTCTTTGTGTACTGTAATGAGCCACCTGTAATGAACCATATTATGGTCTGGTAGTGCTGCTCCCACCGGCAGGTCGAAGCAGCACCTGATGAGTAGTGAATCTGTTGGTGGTACGAAACCAGAGGCCGAGGGTCCCATTACGCCTGGACCCAGGTGCGACCGCATGGGCGTCTGATCCGTCCGCCAACCATTCCAGCCTTATCGACTATTTTTTCTATTCCCCATTTTTACGTTTCCTGTTTGTGTTGTCTTCCCCAGGCCTACTATACGAATTTTTGTTAATACGTAAAGACCAGGGGTAACGAGCGGCGAAAACTCCGCCCACATCTCCCGAACTGAGCTACAGCAAGCACAGGCCGCTGCTTACCTCGTTGAGGGGCCTTTTTGCTTCGCCAGATGGCACGGCCCGACCATCACGGTCATTATGCTACCTAAGGCTCCGTCCCCACAGGCATCTCCGGATGCCCATCAATCCGTCCGTATAGTACGCATATGGGAACCAACACATATGCAACTACTAGTCACTCGCGTTAATTTGTTTGTATGAAGTAGCGTATCTTCGTATCTTTGGTGCATGCTCCTATTTTCAATTTAAAGAAGTATTGCAAGTTTGTTAGAAAATATATTTTCCACAGGTCAAATGGGTCAAACGAACGCGAACAAGAAATTTAACAATAACAGGCTAACAGCTGATTTTCGTTGGATGTTACTTGAGGACGTTTTTCGCGTTCAGTATAATGGAAGCATAAAAAACTGCACTCACTTAGTAGCCACAAGCCACAAATTGGATCAAAATGGCACAATCAACTACATATACATAGTAGAAAACAGCCAATCTACCATGTTACTTATCAAACATTTCCATTCAGAGATTTATCTTTCTTTGATTGCAATGGAAAGTTTTAAGAATATCGTGGAAGATTTCAAGGCAAAATCTTCCGATATTAAAATATGCATACACATGTTTGTTTGCGACTTGATTGATAGAGTAATTTGTAAATTAAATCAGCATTAACATGTTAGAGAACCAAGTGCAGGACAAATCAACATAGCCGTTTTATAGCTAGGCACGTTTCTTTGTACATTATTCTAGAACATTTGCCCGTAATACACTAATAAATTGCTGTGAATGATGTTCTTTAGCAGGAATATTTTTCTTTTTGTTAACATGTTTCTAAGTTGGAAAGTTAGATGGTACGGGCGTGGCATTATGTCAATTTCCGCAACAATAATTAATTTTTGTAATTACAAGTAATAGTGCACACTGCACACATGCGCTGACTCTGCTACCTCAGTTTAGTCTGGATGGGTCGGGACTAATTACAATAATTTAAATCGACAGGACCGTACTGGCCTGAACTGGAGCAGACAAGCGGAATGGGAGACACGGAACATTGGAAATAAGGCATGGAGCATGAGGCATGTCCAGCCACAGATTAGTTTTAAGTGAAGCTTAAAAGGCTTTTAAACGGTCACATCAGTTTTAGTTTTCCAATCCCGTAATGTAGCCACTTTTTTTAACCACCGCCTGCGCCGGCATATGGTCCATCTCTCTTTCCGTTACATTTTTGAATTTTTTCCCGCCGCCATCTTGGATTTGATTCGGCCATTTTTCTTTGAACCAATAAAACGTCTTCCGGTAGGAGGAAGTTTGGTGTAATTATGAAAGTATTGCCGCATTCACGGTAATGTTATTTTTCATAAATGCACCAAACTTTTGCCTACCGGACTGGTTAAACAGAATCCGGGGAAAAATCTCTTGGCGGCGAGAACACCAAAAATGTTTTCCAACCACGTCCCCTATCAGCAAAACGGACCGAGAGATTTAGACCGCATGGAGTAGGTTCGTATTTGACCGCCGGGGTGAGCACCACGAAAACAGTGAGGTGTGACGAGTTTTCTCGCTGCAAACTGGCACAACCTAATCTGAAACGCATCGAACCCTTTTTCATTTGATTTTTAAATCGGTAACAAGAGTATTGCGCCTGACGTTACTTTTTCTTTTTCCCGCCGTGTACACTCGCAAATTGTGCGACGACGATGACGAAGAGAAGTCTTTTCATGTCGGCAAGTGCATTTTTGCATCTTTTGGTGTGAAAGACTCTTACCGGTAGCGCCCCGTCATCATTGCTCGAATCATTTCTCAAGAAACGTATTCGACATTCCGTGCGGAAGCGGGTCGGTTGATTTTGGCGCTATGTGTAGTAATTTTTCGGTGCGTAGGCACCCTTATTAGATTTTCCCGTTTTTGCTATATTTTTGATTCATCGCGGGTGTTAACTTGTTTTATTTTGTTGATCGGGCAGACGTGCGATAATATTATTGTACGCCAATGACTGCAGTTTTCGCCCACTCCGCTACTCCCGACAGCTGAGCTGGTCTGCCAGCGCACGTCACGAGTAGTCATTGGAGAGTGGTTTTTCAGCACTTTGTGTTTTCAGGCCTTCACGGCCATCTCACCCCCGTCCTCCGAGTTCCATTGCTACAATCTGTTCTCCATCAGATGCGCTTTCAGTTGAGCTATCGGTTCTTCCAAGTTGAGCTAGAGCGAAAAGCTCAGCTATCCGTTGTACATTCGTTTTCCATAAGTTTTCGATAAAAATTGATGTTTAACAGATGGCTGGGTTCGAACCAGCATCTTTTCGCTTGGCCTGGGTCCATCCATCGATCCTTACCATCTATGCATCGGAGTCTTTTAAATGGCTGTTATGCAATTACTATTACGGCGAATCATGTGATAATTGATATTGATAAATAATATGAGTCTAATGTTGCCATCCCGAAAGAACACAAATTATTTATCACCAATTAGCTCATTGACTAAGTTCAAGGCTATTAGATTCGCATTTCTATTTGCCGTAGTCGAGTGTTAAGTATGATTTTTTCAGTTCCAATTTCATCTCGATAAGTGAAATTTCCAACTGATGGCATAATTTACCGATTCTTAACCACTTTAAATGCATATAAATATTGTACATGTTCACACTGCAGGTAAATTACTGGATCTCAGCTCGATCTGGCCAATTCACTTACTGTCAGATACGAGTACATACAAATTTAAACTCACCACACCTTGATTTTCGAAATCGAAAATGAACCCACTATAATAAAGCCTTTAAAAGGAATTGATATCGTAAATATTTAATTCTTAATGTAAATTTCCGGGTTACTGCCACGCACCTGTACAATCACCAGTTGTATATGGGTCGTGTAAACGGTTTCCTAGACCGTACCTGGCAGAGGGGCGCCTATGAAACTCTCCGCATAGGTGGCACAAGGACTAGATGAAAGCTAGCCGGAGCTGGTGATTGAGGTGAAAGTCCACCTGCGGGGTTCCGAATCCCACACTTACACTTTGCTCCTTCCTTGAATCTAGTGAACCGCGGTCAACAGAGTAGCGACCTGTTAGACGACCTGTTAGACTAGGGAAGAAACCTGGATTGCTCTGCATCACGTATAGCAGGTGCAGCGTAGCGAGAAAGTCTACGGAACTTTCGGGAGGTAGCGAGGGAGCCTGCTTCGCGGCCCAAATGGAACGTTACGATGTCCCTATAGGTGCGGGGAGTAGCAGGAGGCGAAATACTGGCAATTGGCTCGGCTATAATCCGAGAATGGGAAACCCAATCCTGAATTCAAAAATAGTCATACATCTAATTTAAGACAAAAAAAAACCCAAACTTCCAGCCGGTACGCCTGACAGGAAGTCACCCAAAAAGAACCTCTTCTAAATAAGTTCTAAAATCATCATCAGTCACCGGTACAGTGCCAGATGAACGAGAGTTCCCGGAAGCTTCAACGAAACCAACTCCTGCGACAGTTACCAAGCGCCGGTGACCGGAGACAGCAACCCGTATGCGGCAAATAAAGAGAACACAGGTACACCGCAAAGAAGGATATTATCCTCTCTCTTCTGGATACTGACGGTTAACGAAATACTAGTGAGGTTGAGAGAAACCGGCTTTGAGGTGGTGGCAAATGTCGATGACATTGTGGTGCTTGTGAGATGTAAGTTTCCTCAAATCTTGTCGGACCTTAAGCAATCGGCGCTGGACCACATTCAAATCTAGGCAGGAGAAGCTAGTCTTAAGGCTAACCCGACAAAAACCAAACCACTTTTTACTAGCAAACATAACGTGCCGGAAATTGCCACATCCCCCCTCAACGGAGTAACACTACACCTTGCGGGCACTGTTAAATATTTGGGCATAATACAGACAGGAAACTGCTTTGGAGGATAACGTGAAGCGCGGAATTAATAAGGCCCACATAGCCCTCTACGTGTCGGTCGGCTTACTCCAGTACATGAGATCTCAGACGGCCTATTACACATTTACATGTGAAGTAAGACCTACACTTGTATATGGAGCGGTCGTCGTATGGTGGAGGGCCACCGAAAACAAAAAACCAAACCAATGTCAAGGAACTAACGAGATTGCAGCAACTGGTCTGCATAAGTATTACGGGTGCCCTGAGAACCACCCCAACGGCTGGGCTGGAAATGATCCCGGGCATATGCCCTTGGAGCGGTTTATCTGCAGAAGCGTATGCTTATCAGCAATACGCACTAGAATTTCAGGCATGTGGCACGATTCAAATCAAGAAGGCCACTCTTGTATTCTGACAACATATCAGAGACAATACGGCTTCAATCTTGATGATACGAATCACATGACCAAACATACTTGGAAAGGAACTTCGACGTAAAGTTCGCCATAAGGAGAGATTAGGAGAGCAGAGAAGCCATAATAACGGTGGCGTCCTGATTTATACAGATGGTTCAAAGACTGGCACTGGAGTAGGCTCAGGCGTCTAATCGGCGTATCTGGAACTGGTTCAGACTGGCGACCCATGTGACCGTATTCCAGTCGGAATTACATACTATACGCATGGTAGAGTCCATTCAACAAGAAACTTTATCGAGGATGACGACTATTTGCGTCGACAGTAGTGCGGCCATTCTGGCTCTAGCGTCATACATATTGCTCTTCAAGAACTGTATGCAGTCAGCCTGTCAACAGAAAGGCTAAACATGCTCCTATAAGGATTATGTGGTGTCGTATGTAACGAGAAAGCCGATGAACTGACAAGGAACAGTTCGGGAGCCGCGAACAGCCCACCGACTGTAATGAACCATATTATGGTCTGGTAGTGCTGCTCCCACCTGCAGATCGAAGCAGCACCTGATGAGTAATGATCTGTTGGTGGTACGAAGCCAGAGGCCGAGGTGCGATCGCGTGTGCGTCTGATCCGTCCGCCAACCATTCCATCCTTATCGACTATTTTTTTTTATTCCCCATTTTTACCTCCCCTGTATGTGTTGTTTTCGCCAGGCCTATGAATTTTTGTTAATACGTAAAGGACAGGGGCAACGAGCGGCGAAAACCCCGCCCACATCTCCCGAACTGAGCTACAGCAAGCATAGGCCACTGCTTAGCTCGTTGAGGAGCCTTTTTCTTCGCCAGACGGCACGGCCCGACCTGCACGGTCTTTATGCTACCTAGGCTCCGTCCCCACGGGCATCTTCGGATGCCCGCCAAACCGTCTATTACACGACATCTATGCCACGGTCACAGACATCACAAACGAAATAAATGAAGCCATATGGACTAAACGACAATACGACTGGACAAACACAACGGAGTGTAGGGTAGCCAGGACCTTGTGTTCATCAGTTGATCTGAGCAAGAGCAGGATATTGCTTAAAATCAAAATAAATAGGCTGACAGCGACGGCAGGTCTACTCACAGGACACTGGTACCTGGCACCTGGGAGTAATGATCGACTCAAAACTGACCTTCGGGGAGCATCTCAAATACGTTTGTGAAAAAGCGGCTAATGCAACTGTCGCACTGGCAAGAATGATGCCTAACATAGGGGGCCCGAGACCGAGTAGAAGGCTTTTATTGTCTAGAGTCATCACCTCAATACTATTGTATGCTTCACCGGTGTGGTCTGGGGCGCTTCTTCACGCAAGTAACATTCGAAAGATAAGCTCAGTCTATCGAAGGAGTGCGTTGAGGGTGTGTTGCGCTTATCGAACGACATCCCATGAAGCTGCCTACGTAGTTGCTGAATGATTCCAATAGATATTCTAACCGACGAAATGAACCGGCTCTATGAAAGTCGCCATTTGGAACCAGCGGGGGTTCCGGAAGCACGGAGAGTAAGAGAAAGAAACGAGCCTCTAAGAAAATGGTAGGTACGTTGGGAGGAAGCCCAAACAGGTCGTTGGACCTACACACTCATCCCCCGAATTGAGAGTTGGATGAATAGGAAACATAGGAGGTAAACCATTACCTGACACAATTCCTAACTGGTCACGAATCGATTGACGAATCGGCGGAGTGCCCGAGATGTCCTGGAATAGAGGAGGATCCTAAGCACGTGTTGTTCCACTGCCCAAGATTCGCTAGGAACCGCGAAACATTAGAAGCGGAATTGGGCGCAACAATCAGCCCGGAGAACCTTGTTGAGCACATGCTCTTGTCCACGAGCAACTGGGACGCCGTGAGTCGTGCAGTGTGCAACATTCATATCGAGCTCCGAAGGGAGGAGGAGAGAACCAGGTCTGCGCATGTTAGCGTAGGCTAACAGCCAGTACCCTTCCCTGCGAAGTAATACCGAAAGGTGGTTCCACAGGGCAAGGGGGGAGACACAGGTGTTCGCGCAGGTTGGATGTAAATACTGTCCACCCTGTGGGGTTTAGTCAGTAAAAATCAGTAAGGACACTGCCTTACCACATCTCACGCGAGAAGTTTGGGACTGACTTCCAGCAATTTATGCTGAAGATGGGAGATGGAAGAGGACTCCATTGAACATACTTTGTGTGAGTGTCCAGCCCCAAATTAGAAACGTATCAACATCTTAGGTACTTGCAGCCTTCAAGACCTAGCAAAGGTGGCCAGTACCGCCTCGTTGAATCAGCTGATTCAATTGACCGGAGTGGTCATCTGGCAGCTCTAATTAGCCAGCGGAGGGTGGCAAATGGGCCCAAATCGGAGGACTAATGCGAGCTGCGCTAGCGGCAACCTTCTTAACTAACCTACTAATGTAAATTTCAGTCGATTTCAAAGAGTGAAAAGAAATATTCAAAGGAAAAAAAGAGCAACAACAAAAACTTTCCATACAAAACGATATGTGTCCAAAGAAAAAAAAAAGGTTCGTTATCAAGAAACATGAACGGTCTTCGACCGGCCGGCATGATTTGCATAGTAATGCAAAGTAAAAATTATCAAAAAAAAAAGAGGCCCATCATCTTTAAATGTCATTTGAATTATTCATTTAACAATGCTAATATTATCTTTAACTGTTGGAGTATGTAGACCCCGACATGTGCAAATTAAATCGGATTCAATCAATATCGCGTGATTCTACTCCGAACCGGACTTGTAACACGTTTGTGACCTGCTGAAAAAAAAAACTTGTTTTTTTTTTCTTTAACCAATACCTATACAGAAAAAAATTTTCTTGATTAAAACTTTGATGTTACTTAGTTCATGTTTACACTTGCGGCCTAAACACTCGATCTGGCTGGTTCACTTCATCTTATAAACTGTCAGATATAAACAAATTTAAACTGACCACACCTTGATTTCGGAGATCGAATTGATCTTAACGCCTAATGTGAACCTAATATAAGCCTCATAATACTACTATTTGCTGCATAAATTAAGAATACTTATTACATATAACTACATACTCGTATATAAAAAATACAACAAAAAAAAAAGTTCCATTCTTCTTTAGCAGTCTATATGAATGTGAGCCCTGTGTCGTTGGGGGGTCCTCTTCCGTAGCCCTCCTCGTGGGCGCCCCCTGGAACGGCAGTGGTCGTTGGCCATTGCGATGATTTGGTTGAGGTAAACATTACCCCTGTGGTGGGGGCGTAAGATTAATACCACAGTCTTCCCCGTTACCGGCCTGTCATAGAAATCAACAAACAAAAGCCAGGATGTGTATGCCAGCAATTTGCACTATCCGGGAGATGAATAAGTCACGTACGCAAGTAGAGCCGCCTTGCCTCGAAAATTGAAAAACGGTACTTAACTCAGAAAATGGCCCCGTAAAAAATATGGTATATGTCCCATTAATTTAATAGGACAAAATTTCCATACAAAATTGAGATAAGTTCTATAATATAAATAGGATTTGGCCCATTTAAATAATGTGATCGAGACCATTAGCCGATAATTCTTAGGAAATCTTATTATCTTATTGATTGATACTGGAAGGTCATGGACTGAGGATTAACATTCCAAAGACAGAGAATCTTTGCTGTCCTTTGTCAGATCCAGAGAGACCGACACAAGATATCTATCTACATTAAAGGAAAGCAGCTGAAGTCCTGTACAAGGTTCAACTACCTAGGATCGATGGTCAACAAGCTAGCTGCGATGATGGCCTCAAACATCGCATCAGTGTCGGTTGGATGAAGTGGCGAGAAAACTCTGTAGTTTTCTGCGATAAGAAGATGCCACGAAAGCTTAAGGGCAAGTTGTACAAAACGGTCGTCCCGCACTCATTTATGCGTCTGAATGCTGGACTATGTACAAGACATACGAAAATAAAATGACGGCGATCGAGATGAAAATGCTACGAATGCAGCCGGTGTGACCAAAAAGGATCGCATCAAAACAACCTACATCCGAGGAAGCTTGTTTGTTCAGCAACCGATCACTGAAGAGCTCGAAGATCATCGTATGGATTCGTATTGCCATGTTCTAAGGCGTCCGCCTGAGAACCCAATGGCACTACCGGCAACCTTTTAGTTTCCGGGGCCCCGGCTGGGGAAAGCACTTTCGACTCGGATTTTTGTCACTTTTCACTCGGGTCGCTCTAAAAGTCAAGAATTTGCAAAAAAAAAAATTTTTATTTTTATTTTTAATTTTTGTTTTAAGTTTTAAGTTTTTTTTTATTTTTAATTTATTTTTTTCATAATTTATACTGAGTGTTTGGAATATTGGAGGCATGGAAAATTGAAATATTTGCAAATCCCCTTGCGTGGGCTCCGCTCGCTACGCTCGCTCCGCGCTTAAGGGATCGCAACCCTCAGTATCGCACAAACATGAACGCTCGCTTCGCTCGCTCTGCGTGCAACAGCGTTTTGATTAGTTTTAAACACACCAAACATTCAGTATAAATCATTAGAACAGAAAAATAAAGAAAAAAAAGTTAAAAAAGTAAGATTAAAAATAAAAAAAATTTAAAAAAAAATTAAAAAAAAAAAATTTTTTTTTTTTTGCAAATTTGCGAGTCTTAGGGTGACTCGAGCGATAAATGACAAAAAATCCGAGTGAAAAGTGATTTTTCACCCCGGGCCCCGGAAACTAAAAATATCCCGCACTACCAATGAATCTTCCACTTGATGGACCCAAACCCCGAGGCAGACGGAAACACACGTGGATCGATGAGATGAAGAAGCAACAACAACGCATTAATCTCGGTGATGATACGATCCAAAACCGAGCTGCCTGCAGAAGGAAGCTGAGATTATACCACCAGAATGGGCAAGTGCCAACACCACAGGCAGAGAACGCGAAGCCGCAGAGTGGTATGAAAGGGAAAGGAAGATTGTTATCTTATAGTCATATTAAATAAAGGAATGCGCATCAATAGCATAGTGAATCCCATTGGTTTAATAAGTCATTATAATTGTTTTTATAGTATGTCATAGTCTTCCTGGAATTTGATTGACGATTGCTTTACAGTTTACATTTCTTGTGACTGCGATAGCTCGATGGAAAGTGAATCGACTTACCAACCGAGAAGTCACAGGTTCGACTCCTGCCACGAACAAATTCGAAAAGTGGCTTTTCTCGCAAGCCTCAAGTCGACTCAGCTACAACGAAGTACATTGATAAAAAATAAAAATTATCAGAATAAAGGCGGGGGACGGCCGTTATCATTTTTTTTTATAATAAATACTATATATTCAATAGTGTCTTCTTATTAACTTAATAGGACATGCCTACTCACGTAAATCTCACTGACCAATTTCACCTCGGAATTATACTGTGCGCGAATTACATACGTCCCCAAGTCGCAGTCAACGAAAATCAGCTGTTCAGCCAGTTATAGTCAAATCTCTTGTTCGCGTTCTTTTGACACATTTGAGCTGTGAAAAACTGGCTTCCTAACAAACTTGAAACACTTTTTTGAATTAAGAATAGAAACATGCACTTAAGCGCATAACAGTAACTTCCAACAAAACAAATGATCACCCACAGTTGTAAACCACATGCCTATTGTGAATTGATATTTCGCGGCTCGTTGATTGCGACAAAGTTGAACTCGTCTCAATTTTCGCGACGTGAGCGACGTGTTGTTCGCGCACAGTATACTTATCGCCATCTGAAATACATTGGTTCAACTTTATTTGGCAGCAGAAGCCGCGTTGTTCGCGTATACTCTAATTCAGCCATTAATGGTAAAAACTATTTTAAAAAAAAAACTATTATTATAAATTCATATTAATTTAATGGTGTAGATTTTCTGAGTGGACATCATAAATCAACCGCTTTTTTGTGTGTGCCCAACTGGTGCCCAAACTAATGGGCCAATTTAGATGAAAATTTCACAGTTTGTTCGAATTAGCTGTCTGCGGGTTTTGATGGTGGTATGCGAAAAATCCAAAGAGGATAATATACCACAATGAAAACACCATTTGATGGCCCATAAAAAACGATATAATTCATTTCACTGCTTCGAACAGAATGCAGCGTCCGGAGGAGGACGTATAGCAAAGTGACAGTTATTAATTTGCTATGAAATAACCTACAAACCTATTTTTTTGTGCAAACTTGTTAACACTTCCCTTCTTAAAAATTTGTTAGTGTTTAAAATTTTTAGTGGAGTGATTGTGGTGCGAATCAGCGCACATGGGTCTGCAACTGGATGTTCTTGATGGATGACCCAATTGGTCCAGAATCGTCTAGAAGGGTAGGAGTAAGCGATCAAAACTTTAATAATATTAAAAACAATTCACAACCGCTGGCAATACAATCCTCTTTGTGAATTAGTCACCCGACTATGTTTGGAGCCAGACTCGTGGACTTCGGATTTCATCAGCGGTGACATCGAGGACAAAGTCCGGAATAGTCACAGGAGAAAACAAGTTTGGAGCCAGACTCGTGGACTTCGGATTTCATCAGCGGTGACATCGAGAACAAAGTCCGGCATAGTCACAGGAGAAAACAAAGTGTCATCACTCATCACAGAGAAAAGTGATTAGAGCGGGAAGAAATAAGATGTTGATGGTTTGTTTTTCAATTTGTTATTTTCTGTACAATACGCTTTAGTGTAAATTCCCTAAAAATGCCAAATCCGGCATTTGGCATGTGGCAAAGTAAAAATTCACATGATTGATATTTTCTCGTCAATGCAAACTTTAGAGGTGTATGTTTTAAGTTAGAAAAACGAGGTGTACTTTGAACGTGTCAACCGGCCTTTATAAAGCAAGTAAGTAAAATATCGACCAAATGTGGGCTACGTATCAACTCATACGTACCTTCCGCTCGCACGTCGTCTCGCCGTTTCGTCGTCAGGCCAAGTTCAATGTCGAGAAGGTCGAGAACTTCTAGATCTCTTCACTTCACACCACTCTTGTAACTACCATCCACTGGAAGATATGCAATTGCGATGTAGTGCAACTGCAGCGGTGGATCCGGTTACATGTATGGAAAAAGTGATAAGGGAGGGCTAACAGTGGAATTTGCAAGGTGGGCAGGCCGTGTTACAACGGTTAGCTACGGGCGCGAACAGAGACAAATGTGGCAAGAGCTTGATACCGGTGATAATAATCGATTATTGAGGAACGGCATGCGCGGAGACCATAGCACAACAATCATCTAATTTTCCAGACATTTCGACATCCTAAAGAATATTTTTTTCAGAAGTTTCCCTGACCCTTACACCGACATTCATGAACATCTAGATGGACTTGCATCCAATGGCAGAGTTCAACTATCTAAAGCACACTACTAAAGGACAATGGCGAACGGTCTACTCACCACAATTTTATCACCGCGGCGCCGAACATTCGACGTCTGATACTCGTAGTTCGATTCAATGTACTCCTCTGTGTATTTTACATTCGACGAGTTGACTTCCAATTGAACCATTTTTGCGATTTGATATGTTAGGACAAAACTTTCGAAAATATATCACCAAAAATAACAATTTTCTAAAAATATCTCTAAAAGAAATGCACTTTACTATCGGCACTGAGTTGAACGTCCAGGAAGCAGCCTTAAGTACTGTTCAATTTCAAGATTGTCACAGCCACCGGCAGCGAAAGTCTTACAACGGCTAGTGTCCAGGGACTGGGTCTTTCTTCCAGCAACAAATCTCGCGGACTTAGTAACTTAAATTTTCGCTCTCTCGATTCAGCTGTAGTTTTTTCAAACGTTTACCCTTCGTTTACCAAAATGTTAATAAACTTTCGTGCAGAGCACTGAGAGCTATTTTCGGATGGCTATCTCTTGGTACAGTCAGCGATACAAAACAAGTACAAAGTGGCACACAGTTACGCGGTTGATGTAGGTTGGCTAGTAAAGTTCACAATGAAATGATTCCAACTTGTGGTGGCCACCACTATTTATATCGTGGACGGGTGGTTCTTGAATGGGTGGCGAATGTCTTCTGGAAGATTCATTGTGTTTGTCTCTATGGTGCTGTGTACGAGGAACAACCCAATCCAACCCCCAATCAATAAAGGAATATTCTGGGTGGCATTTTTCGCAAGCAAACTGCTACTGGATTATTCGAAGAGCAGCATGGGGACCATTGGAAGTGAGCTTAAGAGAAACACCGGTGTTGATATCAGCTGACTGGAATACTTCCAGGCCGGTGCGCTTTCTCATCAGCTGAGTTTGGTTAGAATAACTAAGGCGGCTATTACACTATAAAGTTATTTTACAAATATCTTTGACGCACGATATTTTAAAAGAACTTTTATGAATGATATTAGCCGCCTAATAGCCCCCATATACGATGCAATCCGTCGTCAGATCGATCTGATGATATTGTGATCGTCAGATCGATCGCACGGTGTATGTGACGATTTTTTTGACAGTTCCATATAATTTCGATCGCCAGATATTTTGTCGCGATCCATCGTCAGATCGATCTGACGATGGATCGCACCGTCTATGGCGGGTCTCAAGCCTTGTTCGCATTTGTTTAGTAATTTAGTAGAGTGGCAATTAGCAAGTATCTGAGCAAGAAGCAACTCACCAAAAATCGTTCGCACTTCAGTTTACTATTTTAAGACTGTACAGTACAGTACAGATGGTGTTAACAGCGCGGCAGCTATGAACTAATGAACTGGACTAAAATCATCATGTTCGCACTTGTTTAGTGGACAGTGCAGCGTGGTGGGGGACTCTACTCGCCAGTAAAAATCCAGTAGAATGGTTAAAGTATTTAGTCAAGTAGTTTAGTCACTGACTAAACTACTTGACTAATAGCCCACATATATAGGTATGATGCAATTCGTCGTCAGATCAATCTGACGATATTGTGATCGTCAGATCGATCGCACAGTGTATATAATTTCAATCGTCAGATATTTTGTGGCGATCCATCGTCAGATCGATCTGACGATGGATTGCACCGTCTATGGCGGGTCTAAAATGTTTTGTTCGGACATTTATGGCTGAATTATAGTCTGTGCGAACAACGCAGCTTCTGCTGTCAAATAAAGTTGAACCAATGTATTTCAGAGTAGTTCGGATGCCGCAACGGTTAGCACGTTCGCCTTCAACGCACTGGGCCCCGGTTCGATTCCGGGGATTTACGTGTCGGACTATGAGCCCACTCAGCTGTTAAATGAGTACCCATTATGGGGTAAATAACTCGGTTGAGCGTATTGCTGATCACATACCTCTGCACAAAAACCGTCACGATCTAGAAAATGAGATGATGCTAACTCATTTCGAGGCCGTGGTTCAAATTGGACTGTTGCGCCAGTTATTTATTTATTTATTGTATTTCAGATGGCGATAAGTACACTGTGCGCGAACACGCGAAAGTTGAGTTTACTTTTTACGACTGGAATTGCTTCAAATAGTTTAGTGTTGAGTATATGCGGATTGCTCCTCCATAGTTATTCTCAATGGGAGTCCGTCTCTCTTACGACATACACTATACCATAGAGAATAACTATGGAGGAGCAGTCCGCATATACTCAACACTAAATACTTGAAGCAATTCCAGTCGTAAAAAGTAAACAGAGAGACTCACGCCCTCCACTGCGCAACACCCGCGCAGTCTATATAAAAGCAGAGGAAGCACATTGGAACATCCTATTGGAACAATAACATTCCAGTCTGTCTCTCAGCCGCGGAACACCCGCCCGGTCCATATAGAGCAAAAGAGATGTCAAATTTCCATCCCCCTTCCTACTTCCTCACTTGTGCCGAATTACTTCGTTTCTCTCGCTCTTTTTGATTTCCTCTGATTCTCTCTCTTCAAAGGACAGAAGGAAACGAATAAGACCGAGAGAAATGAAGTAATTCGGCACAAGTGAGAAAGTAGGAAGGGGGATGGAAATTTGACATCTCTTTTGCTTCTATATGGACCGGGCGGGTGTTCCGCGGCTGAGAGACAGACTGGAATGTTATTGTTCCAATAGGATGTTCCAATGTGCTTCCTCTGCTTTTATATAGACTGCGCGGGTGTTGCGCAGTGGAGGGTGTGTGTCTCTCTGTTTACTTTTTACTAGTTCGTATGTGGTGGAACTACGTCCAGAATTTAGTGTACTGTAAATGGTGCTTTCATCTCCTTCTATATGTCTCTGTGGTCTCTCCTAAATAATAAGGGGATTCACGCTCCCTGTCGTATATGTCGACGTGAGTATGAATCCATCTAATACGTATAGGGTATCTGTTAAAATCATAAAATCCAATCGTTTTTCCATCTGTCGTATCTTGAATTTGGTTTTGATTTTTATAGGTAAAGTTTACCTTCCCTCCCTGGGATATGATGATAAGAGCTTTGGATTTCACTGACATTACGAAGAAAGAGCCACCAGGCCTCGCCACACTAATCCCTTCATCCCTGTGAAAAAAAAAGAAATGTTGTTTTTAATTCGTATAAAAAACAACATTTTGAATTCGCGCCAAAATATATCAAACAGCCGCCCTCTTTTGGATTAATTTAACACGATGCTCCGATGACGACTGGTGCGTGCATATACTGCTGGAATTTATTAAATACATTTGGTACCCGAACCTCTACAAGAAAATACGCCAATTTCTTGCACAGTGCACTGCATTGCCAACGTAAAGCATGCATCTCACTCTAGCTAATGCAATCAAATAGGCAGACGTCATCATTTGCTTGTCTATCTCACGTTCTCTCGCCACTGGCAGCTGTTGGTAGCGAGCAAGTGCAAAAATGTCAGCGCCGCCTGTCATTTCGCTAGTCGAATAGGACTGAGGCGGTTGTTTGTTCGTTGGCTCGTCGACGAAATTTCGGTGTTGTGTACGCGTTTTCTTTGCACTCGTGCCGCCTGAAACGTATAACGGTACATGTGAATCGATTACGGTCACGCTGAATCATAAACACGGCAGTGTCGAGGGAGCACTGTTTGCGCAAATCGTTCGTGAAGGAGTTCAGTAGCCAGAGAAGGTCAAGTCGTTGCTTCGGGTCACAGTTACAGCGCAATAGACGTACCCTTCCTGCGTTCATCAATAGTTGAAAACAAAAGGCGTCCAAGCGTGGAGTGGAGTAATTCGTGTGTAATTGGGTGTTGAGCGGGAGGTGTTGCCTGTCCAGGCGCCGTGAGCTCTCCTGGCTCGCGCTCGTTTATCACTGTGAAAAAAGTGTGGCAAATTGTGCTCCGTAACTTTCGGTGAAGCCACTTTCGTCGTCCCAATTGTTGTGCAAATCAATTGGTGAAAGGGCGACGCGAAAAATTCACGTGCCGTCTACGTCTCGCGGGCTAGCCGCGAGCCCCCAACTGAATGTACGAAACGTGTGTGTCGTGCAGTAAAACTGACCGTTGGTCCGTAGAATTCTCAAGTGCGAATTGATTAAAAGTTTCCCGTAAAGTGTAAAATTGTGCATTCGCACCATATCGTCACCCAACCCAAACACACCCCTTGGCGTAGACGACCGCGCTCATCGGAACCCAAACAGCCACCACGACCCGGTATACAAAAATCGCCCCAGACACCCCGTCACTGACCTGGCCTCGCCATGGACTTCTTCGCATTCATAGGCCTCTTTCTGCTGGTGATTATAATCCTCGCCGGTATCAACAAATCGGTAGGAGTTCGACGAGCCTACGTTGCACTTCTGTTGAAAATTTTCGAGGTAAGTAGTGCAGACCGTGTCATAGAATAGAGATCAGACGGACAAAGTCAACTGCTATCGTCCAACACAATTATGACGATGTGTACCTATCAGCGGACATTGGATTACTACATGGAACAACTCTTATTTGTATTCCCGTTACGGCAACCGCCAAACCCGTCCTTAGCCCACTCTCAGTGGTCTCGTGTATGCAACCGGTTGCATTTTGCAAGTAGGCACTCTACCTACCTGGTGGCCAATTTAACAGCATCCAAAGAGCTTAAGTGCACTGCGAACTTAATCGTCGGGTGCATTACACTCGTCGGTCGTCATGGAGCGCTTCCGCTTAGTCCAGCTGTTCACATTGCTGTGAATGCGAGTCGAAGCACTAGTGCGCATAGTGCACAAACGCCAGGCGTGTGTTTTGCCCTTGAGGCCTTGCCCTCCGCGTTCCAGTCGGATCGGATGTATCGGCGAGCTCTTCATAATCCCAAGCGGAATGTGTTTCTTATTACGCATGTAATCAGAAACACTAGCCGACGAGTGCAGCACGTGTAGCATCACATTGGAGCATCAGATGTTCACTGCTGTTTGCGTGCTGTCGATTAATATTTTCCGGTCTGGTTCAATGGCTTGATTTTTGTTTGTGGGCTCTTGATATGAATGAAAGTCCAAATATCCCGAATTTACGTATTATAGGGCCCTCAGACGGTGCAATATTTTGAACAAAAATTCTGTAGAGTTGTAGCAATGGTCAGAAGTTTGTTGTGTGAGAGTGTTACATGTTCTTATTGTCCCTTGTCTTCCTCGGTGTTAAACGACAGGAAGATAGCTGCCTCTACAGGGGTTCTCCCACAGCGACCTGGGGGTCAGGTGCGTGGGTGCAGCTGGGCAGTTGAAAATGTGGTCCACATCATGAGGTGTACCATTTCAGGCTGGGCATGTGTTCGTGACATCCCGGTCAGTGCGAGATAGGTAGGAGTTAAGACGCGAACACCAGCCCGACCGAAGTTGGGCAAGTGTCGTCCTCACTGCTCTCGGAAGTATTCTCTCATCGGGAGAAATGACTGGTGGTTGTGTCGAGAGAACTCTATTTGGACCTAGTCCTGCGATTGATGTTTGTACCTCCTCGTGATGTATTGCTGCGATGGCTGATCGGTATGCGTTGTTGTCAAAGGGAACCCTTTTTAACCTCTGAACGTCTCTTTCGAGGTCCCTCAAATCACGCCAGACATGTCTTGGTGGCTGCGTCTTGTCCATGATGTTGGTGTTGGGGTGCTCCCTCCGGTAACAACCCATCAGATACTGTTTCGCAAGAAGCTTGTTGTGGTCCCTTAGAGGCATCATCCTTGTTTCCTGATGCAGATGGTCTTGGGATGACATCAGGAGACAGCCAGTTACAGTACAGAGAGCGGCGTTTTGGCAAGCCTGAATGTTATTCCATTGTGTGTCGCAGAGATTCTGTGACCACACTGGAGCCGCATAGTTGGCTACTGACCTTCCGACTGCCTTGTATGTGACCAGTAGGGTCTCTTTATCTTTGCCCCAGGTGCTACCGGCCAAGGCTTTAAGTATTTTATTCCTCCCGCGCATCCTGTTACATACGATTGAAGATTGAGGGGATTGGGGGGAGGACGTGGCCATTCTGTCCAGGGTTACTCCTAGAATTTTAGGATGGTTCACGGTCGGAATAATTTGATTGCCAATTGAGATCCCAACTTGCATCTTGACTTCTTTCGTCCAGGTGGTAAATAAGCTTGCCGAGGATTTAGGCGCTAATACGAATTAATTCTTGCCCGTGAAGAAGGAGTTAAGTTCTTCCAGATAATCATTTAATCGTTCGCACATTTCCGTGATGTTGTTCCCTGTTGCCAGAATGGAGCAGTCGTCAGCATAGGAGATAATTTCGACTCCTTCAGGTGGAGTTGGAATTCCGGATAGGTAAAGGTTGAACAAGGAGAGAGATAAAACTTGTGGCACACCTTGTCTGATCTTCCCTAGCTTAGACTTCTTGCTCCTGAATTCGGTGTAGGACTGCCTGCCCGCGAGATAGTTGGCAATCCATTTTGTAGTGTGCGTTGGAAGAGGTGCATTGTATGGGTCGGACAGAAGTGCTGAGTGGCTGACTGTGTCGAAGGCTTTGACAGGTCAAGTGCCACCAGAATTGTTCTGTGACACGGACGAGGTTGGTTGAGGCCATTGTGGATGCGGGTTGTAATGGCATCCAGGGCCGTTGTCGTACTATGCATCCTTCTGAAGCCGTGCTGGTGGTTTGCAAGCTGGATGTGGGCCGCAAGAACAGGGTGGATTAGTGCTTCGAGCGTTTTGGCAACTGGTGATAGAAGTGTAATGGGACGATAGGACTCGCCGAGTGTCGGTTTTTTCCCAGGTTTCAGGTTTGGGACTATTCTCCCTTTCTTCCAAAGTTCCGGAACGATCAGTGATGCGATGGATAGATTGAGTCTGGTCGTGAGGTATTCGATAGCTGGTGCATCGAGGTGTTTTAGCATTGCCATTGAGATTCCATCAGGTTCCAAGGCTTTCGAGTTGTTCGCTTTCCTGATTGCTGCAGTCACTTCGTCCGTGGTGAAGACAGGTATGTTGTCTGCAGTTCGGTTATGAATCCTCCTGCGGATTATGCGCTTTTGTCTGTCTGGTGGAGGATGTTCAATAAACTGCCTGTTGAAGCGACTTGCACAGTGGGCAGGGTTGGAGATTGAATTTTCTCCGAACTGTATGGCGACATTCCCTTTCTGTTTCGGTGAATTAGAGAGGGCACGGACTGTCGACCATAGTTTGCTTATACCTGTGGTCAGGTTGCATTCATTCAGATGCGTACTCCATTTTAGCCTCTTATGTTCGGCCACTAGTCTATGAATTTCACAGTTCAATTCGTGAATTCTGGGATCGTCTGGGTTAGTGCTCCTAATGTTGTCTCTCTCGTCTGCCAATCTGGCGACTGAGGTAGGAAAGTTGGGCCGAATTTTCGGAATGCGTCCTGCAGGAATAAATTTCGCAGCCGCTTTGTTGAGGACTTTCCTGATGTTGGACTCGGTCTTACGTACGTCGGTGGGAGTTGGCAGGGCGAGGAATTCAGCACTAGTGTAAAGCTATCCCAGTCAACCTAGTTGTGGTTGACAAAAGTGCGATGTTCGACAGATACGACATCTGTCGGTTTGTCAAGCCTTATCACGATTAGTAAACGATCCGAAGATAGTGTAAGGACCGGCTCCCATTGAGCTTCATTTATGAGGCTAGCACTGGCAATCGTGATGTCTGGATAGCTGGAACAGGCAATACAGGTGGGTGTGTCGTCATTCAATGTACAGAAATCTGAAGTCTCAAGTTGTTCTGCAATGGCGATACCTCTGGCGTTGTTGTTAAGATGTGATTGCCAGAGTTCATGGTGAGCGTTAAAATCACCAAGCAGGAGACGGTGTTGAACAGTGAGGAAAGTGTTGATATTTACATGGTAGCCTGAGGGATAACGGATATCGGTGGAATATATATGTTGTAAATTTCAATATTAACATTGCCTGATTTTATGGCGATGGCTTGCACTTCCCAGGTGATATGGTTTTTACAACGGTCAAGAGCTGCCAAACCCCTCCAGTGCAAGAAGGATGTGTCTCAATGTTCGAATGTTGATGTTTGACAAGTTGCAACCCAGGTATTATAAAGTCGTTCACGCACTCGATGTCGAGGTCCCCCACATTGGAGGTTGGATTGTGCTGGCGTCCCTGTCCTCAATTGCATCATTATTTTAGTTTTACCCTCGTTGATATGTAGTCCAACTTCTTTTGCAGCGGTGTCGAGCGTATGCAGAAGTTCTTCTGCGTCGATGAATCTTCGGGATATGATGTTCGTCAGGGTACGCTGCTAATTGTGTCGACTTTATGAGTAGCGTCTCGCTGTTGTTCATATTCATAGCCCGAATAGCGTATTCCAGTGCTAGGTTGAAGAGCGCGTCGGCGCCAGTTCATCGCCCTGCTTCAGACCAGTGCGTATGTCAAATAGATCAGTAAGTCTATTATGGATCCTGATCTGTGAGACGGAGTTGGTTATCGTCATCTTTGTCAGTCGCACTAATTTTGGGGTTATACCAAATTGCAGCATGATGTTGCACAGTACACATCTACGTTGTATTCCCAGCACTTCTGGAGTATCAGTTTGATCATAGAACTGATCGTTTGTGGAGCGACCAGGTCTGAAACCGCTTTGATATTCGCCAATGATTCGTTCTGCGTACGGTTTTATTCTATTTTCCAGAATTTTCTTAAACATTTTATAGGACGTACAAACTAGTGATATGCCCCTGTAATTCTCACACCGCAGTTTATCTCCCTTTTTGTGAATTGGACAGATGATGCTTCTGCGCCAATCGTCGGATCTCCTCGTCCTCCCATACTCGCAGGAGTAATTGATGTATGGCATTAGCTAGACCCGTTCCACCGAATTTTAGCAGTTCAGCTGGAATCTCGTTAGCGCCCAACGCTTTATTTCGTTTTAGTGACCGCAACGCGAGATCAACTTTCTCTACTATCGGGGGTTGTATGGGTGGGCCAGGATCAACAATGTCGTCATGAGCTTCTTGTGTGGGGATGCTAGATGGTAGATTCAGAAGCTCTTCAAAATAAGAGACCCATCGTTTGTTTGTTATTAGCTAAGTTTTCGTTAATATTCAGCTACTGCTCGTCCATTGCATTGATCTCGTCCCCCGGTGCCAACTTTAATATCCGACTTTCGCGTTAAAGTCTCCCTGCAGCAGTTTGACGGCGTTTGTTGGAAGTTAGCCGGAGAGAGACTCAAGGCGGGCGTAGAACTCGTCTTTCACTGCGTCTTCTTTAACTTCAGTGGGGGCGTGCACATTGATGAACCAGAGGTTGAAGAAGCGAGTCTTAATGCGAATCGTATACAGCCGTTCATTTATGTGTTTGAAGTCAATCATGTGCGGCTTGAGGTGATTGTTCAATATAAATGCTACTCCAAACTCCTTGTGACCCGATGGTTTACCACTTCTAAAAATTGTGTGCGATTTCTTGTCATTGATCTCGCTGCCAAGCCAATTTGTTTTCTGGACTGCAGTAATGCTCAGTTTGTACTTTTCGACCTGTTGAAGGAGGACCTTCTCGGTCCCCGGTTTGTTCAGGGAGCATATATTCCAGTATCCGAAAGAATAATCCTTTGGTCGTTTGTGTGGTCGTCGTTGTTGATCCGTCCAATTGGAGACTTTTGTTCCAGGTTTCTTGACGTGGAGTGGTTTTTACAAGGACGAGTTGTCAGCACATCGCTTAACCCCATTCAGGGGATGGCCTCGGAAGCTAGCTGCTTCAGATGGCTTAATAAACGTGCTGGAGCTCACACAACTATGTTGCAGGTTCAACTATGCAAAACATTCCATCCTACTAAACCTGAAATGCTTAGGTGTTGGTCAGCCATTCAGGCTTCAGCTATCTGCCTTTTTCCAAACTGTCTTATCGCTAAGACTTGGCCGTCAGCGGTTTGACACACTGCCGTTATCAGGGGGCGCCCACGTGGTGGACTATGGAAAAGGTCTTTTGTCCCAAGGGTGGTAATGCTAAATTGAGTGTCAAGTCGGAGTTCAAATCTTGGCGCGATAAAAAATTGCCTGTGGGTACTAATGGAACTCTCACAGTGCTCCGAGCTTGTCAGTATAAAGACGGCGCAGATAGGATGTTGCTAGCAACTGCACTTCGAAAAGTAGATAATGCTATCGAAACGTGAACAAGGCATATAAATGCTAGAGATGTTGACGCGCTCATGCCCCTAGAGGGGTGATGGCAATTAACAATGCTAACTAGGTGGCCACGTCAATATCAGAACTTGAAGCTAATAAGGACTGCATTTTGGAATGTTTATAATTATACTTATAAAGTGTCTACTACAGTAGGCAGTTTGCCAACCGCACCCAACCTCAACCATCGCAAATGCGTTTATTTCAAAATAAAGCTGAATTGTTTTTGCCAACTCACATATTAATGGACAACTATTACATCACTTATTAAGGTTGGTGAACAACCTAGGTTTGTTTTGTTCTATGTTTAAATAAGCAAGCAAATAAAAATAAAAAGTATGCATAAAAAATCCAATCCTTTTTTTAGAGTGACTTTATAATCCGCAACACAATTGTACACATTCGCATGAGAGAATCGAGATCGAAATTAACTCTTAGCTATTTCGGATACAGTGACTCAGTTTATTTCTTCCATTAAATGCCACCAAATTTAGCCCACTGTCGTCCATTCATAAATGCTTACGCTTTTTGCATTTTCACTTTTCCCCACAACAGTATCGACAAAGTTCTTTTTCTTCCGTCCGTGCAAAGGTTAAACCTGACTTTAAGAGAAGACTTTGTCTCCCATTCTGCACTTACATTTGATACAAGTATCTGTTGTGTACATTTATTTTACCATACTTGTACTTTCCTAGCGCCCGAGAACTCCATGTTATGAATGTTAGCAAGTACGAATAGTATGTCAATGTTGAAAGCATCACTTTATAGATGCACTTACGGCAGTACGTGTCTAATTGATTTGCGTTAGCAATTCAATTGGTCAGTTATAGTCCAGCAATTGAATGATTCAGCAAATGAATGTTGTGCCAATTACAATTCAATGACGATAGCAACAAAAATAACTTGTTTTTTGTTTTGTTTCAAAACGTGTCTTGAAACGTTTCACTGCGGTCATTGGCGTTTTTGATAAACAATTTAGGTAAAATGTTTCAGCTATTTGTTGCAAATTGCTAGAAAAATCTGGGTAGTAAACGGCTATAGGAACGCTTGATATGGATATTTGAATTGCATTACAAGCACATATACGTATAAATAACCTTATCAAGAAGTAGTAGTTTGTATGATATTTGCAAAGAAACTAGCTTACAAATTACTTGGTGATGGCTGCAGTTGAGTCACTGCTATAATCATCGTGTATTGCCATTCCTTCCTGCCCGGTATGACGACGTGCTAAACAGAATATCCGACATAGCAAGTCTTCAAAATATCGAAACTTCGAAAGTGTGCTTTCTTCCTCGTCCTCACAGCAATAATCATTGTATGGAAGCCGCAGACGCTTAGCATGCTCACCCATCGGGCAATGCCCCGTAATAATCTGCACGACCTTCGTGAGATGCTTTCTCTCCAGCATCAGCAGCCCTGAGGAGCGGCTATTATTGAAGTTCGGCCAAACCTGTCTTGTAATGTTGCAGGTACTTTCATTTAACCATCCGATGTGAGCGCGACTTAGAGTCTTGACTAGCTTCTTGCAAGCTTCTATAGGTATATTGACAGTTCGAAAACACCTCATGTCCACATTAGCTCTACCCGTCCGAGCCAGCTCGTTCGCCTTTCAGATATCGCTGAAGCCACTATGCCCCGAAATCCAACACAAAGTGATATTGAAGAAGTCACCGAGCTCCTTGATAGTTTTGCTGCGACACCTTACTACGGATGTTGAAGTGGGTAGCGCCGCGTCCAAGGATTTCATCGCCTCCTGGCTATCAATAGGTGCGATCTTTTGCATCTATCCAATTCAAGGGTAGTTAACTCGAGCTTTTCTACAGGGTAAAAGCATGTATTTGACATGAAATGGATTTTGTCTCAGACAAAGTTTGGAGTTTAAGTGATGACATAATCCCACTCTATGAAAAATATTAAAAATAAACTTCATTCTATTACAACGGCATTGAACCTATCAAATGCAACTGTGATGGAAGAAACTAATTGATTCCGAGTAGTTTCCTAATATTTCGACAAAAATCACTTTTAAAATTGGAAAAAATGTGGAATCCCATTGAATTTAATTGAGGTGAAAACAGAGTGGAACATCGTGGAACGAATAAACTTCTTCTAGCAACCGCTAGATGCGTCCTAAATAAAGACCTTACTTGTGCGCTATCCAGGGTTGAATCTGCACTAGAGAAATTACTGGTTGAAGCTGTACTGAAGAAAAGAACGCGCCTAGTATAGATAGTATTGTAATATTCCTTAACGACACGATATTACAACGTAACCATGCCAAAACTTCGGCAATTACGGTGATCTCCGCCTGAAAGACACTGCAGAAAGCTGAAAGACGGAGTGGCAAGCAAACATCTCATTCCTCCGAATAGACGCCAGCGACAACACCCTCCTTCGTTTTTGGGTTTTTAAGTAAAAAGCTAATGGTTTCCGACTCTGGAGTACTACCTACACCCCAATCTTGCCGTGAAGGTATTAGGCTGGTGTTGCCTTTGTCGAGAAAGTACACCGGAGATGTATTCTCCGTTTCTTCTGGAATATCCAGATTGTTCAGTATATCAGCGTGACCATTTGTAGACTCTGTTCACTGTCTAGTTTCTCGAAGACGAATGGCTAATCGCAGCCACCTGCTCAGCCAAAATTCCAAGGGAAGTAAATTAAGGAGAACACCAAGAGCAGCAGCCGGTGTCGTCTAGATAGTAATACAAGATAGTCTTTGAACCAGATTCCAATAGGAATCCTTACTGAACGACGTCCAGCAAACTGCTACCCGTATACATTAATATGGGATGAATGACTGATACGTATATCCGGAAGACCATCTTAGGTCGTAGGCCCCATTTCAGGCCAATAGCCTTCCTACAATAGTACAGAGCGAGAGTTGCCTTAGTAACGCGCTCCTAAATATTTTCCTTCCAGGATAGCTTCCTATCGAAAATAAGTCCCAGGAATCTGGCTTTTACACTAAGGACCAGTCTAGTCCCCTCCAGTATTAGTGGTATCGCTGAAGGAAGGGTATTCCTCCTGGTGAAGAGAACAAGTTCTGTTTTGCTCGGATTGACCCGAACACCAACCCGCCCACTGAGACAGGATATCTAGGGCATTCTGCATGATCTCACTAAGGACTCTGGGAAACCTTCCAGAGATAGCAATGGCAATATCATCCGCATACGCAATGACCCTGCATCCTATCCCCTCCAGATTAAGAAGCAGCCTGTTAACCACCAGATTCCAGAAAAGAGGGACAGGACAACTCCTTAGGGTTGCCCCTAAAACCTGTCTGTCTATTGTTGATGATTCTAGACTGGTACAAATAGCCCTAGATGTAAGCATAAGGTTGATGAGCTCACACAGTGGCCCATCAATGCCTAGGCTCGAGAGTGCATACGAGGTAGCCTCCGGTTTGATGTTATTGAAAGCCCCCTCAATATCCAAAAAGGCAACGTGTACTCTTTCCAACTCAGAGATTTTTAATATATCATAACAATGAGTGCAGAGCTGTGTCCACCGATCTACCTTTCCAGTAGGGATGCTGAGAGAAGGTGCGATGGAATGGTGACACGTATGTAGGTGTATGTCGATCAGACGCTACAGCATCATATTCAGCAGAGTCGATGATAAACTTATGGGACGGAGAACTTTGGAACTTGAGTGCGAGCAACTTCTCGCTTTGGGGATAAAAATCACCTTCACCTCCGACCACCACGTGCGAGCAATGTGTACCAGCTGCAGGCAGGTCCTGACCCTTTTGCCATTCGAGAGAATAGATTCAGAGGCACAAGGGGCCATTACTATTCGGGAGTTATCTGGCACCTCATCAGATGAGCTATCAGGGAAGTGAGTATCTAGCTTAGTATGTTTGGAGCAGTGGATAGAACTTTCCGTAGTCTGGAAGCCTCGCTTGATATCGCAACTTGTTCACAGAAGATCCTCCACGACTCACGCTTAGCCCGCCTGATTTCATTTTTAAATGATCTTAGATGTTTTCTGTACATTTGCCAATCAGAACCAAACCCTGAGGACTTCGCCACATTGAAGCTTCTTCTGTTCATGGCCCTTAGCTTGTCAATCCGAGCGTCCTACCAGGGCGGTTTCCTATTCCCTCTATGCCTGCTTACTGGACACGATTTGTAGGCAGAGTTATCGAGCGCTCACATAAGGGGCTCCACCGTAACGTCCTGCTCATGTTTACTACACGGCTGGCCTCTTTGAGACAATTTTTACAATAAATTTACACGTCGGTTTTTTTACGATTTCAGCAAATCGAGTTTTCCCTAGTGCACTCGTCCTGTCCAAACTGGAGGTACCAGTGATCAGAACAACGCGAGCTCGCTCTCACACTTGGCGATTAGATTAATAAAGTGAAGCCAGAAAAATGAGCTGCTGTCCAAAATCTGGCAGAGCAGTTATCTCAGCATCAAGACCAAGCTGGGTCTGTTTCGCTCCCTGGTACTGTCTGTGCTTTTGTATGGAAGCGGTACATGGGAAGTTTCCGTAAGAGTTACCAGAAAGCTTTTCAGCTTTCTGGTAACTCTAATGGTGTTAATGGCGTTAAATCATACGATCTCGGTAGCCGAAACGTGAGATAGCCCTGACATAGCATTTGTCGTGCTTAAGATCCATTGTTGCAAGCGCTGTGTGGCACGTAGCGCCATCTCGTGGAAACCATATGACGTTGGGATCCATACATATCTTCTAATCTAGGCCACACAAAAAAAATAGTTATCATCGACCTGTACGATTCGTCGGTGACAGTTATGGTGGCGCCAACGGCCAACCGGCTGGACCCAAATCCACACCAAACAGTCATTTTCTCTGGATGCGTAGTAGTATTATGTATTTAGAGAACCTTGGATGGTCGGAAGTAAATGATTTTTGATTTGCTTACAGTCAGCTGTGTTTTTGCGTATACGCGGATAATACGTAAACTACATACGCGTCCATTTTATATTATCAAAAACTTGATATCTCCCGTCCCATTTTACCTAAATCTTCAAATTACACAATTTATCGTCCACTAATCAGCGATCAACCTTTAATTTTGTGTCCAGTACTCTTTCCCCGGTACATAGGTACTACATTATTTTCATTGATTTGTAGCACATGTCTGATAAGAACTATTATTATATCGAGCGGCTGATAAAAAAACTGATACCAGATTTCTCAACTTGGTTAGAACCAGTTGTTAACGTATGTAATCTCGTAATGGCATAAATCTATCGCTTTGAGGGGGGTTTATATGACGATATGACCTCTTAGCATATTTTATTGACTGGTAATATTACCTGAAAGCATGCGTTATTAAAGTGATAAACAACGAGTCGGATAGTAATAGTATGTAGAGTAATCTATGCACCGGTAAAAAATAGTTACATGCATGTGGACTAGTATCATAATTAAATCTAGACGGAATACATATTGGTAAAATCCGAGTTCCGGGTCAATATAAGCTCCAAAAATATGAAATGAAGTCATCGAAAGGTTTGACAAAGACTCAGCGACCTTCTCAAAAAGACCTTCACAATAAAATTTAAATATCTGCATTCAAGTTCTCCCATAGATTCACACCTAGTGTATCACAAAAGTTGACAACATAATTGTCCAAATGAATCGTTTGTTTGTCGCGCTAATCTTAACAGATTTAAATCGTTTTAACCAATATGAACCATTCTCCCGAATGGTTTTGAAAGCTATAAGCAAATAGCTTGGTTTGAGAGTAGCTGCCTGTAAAAATTAGATAATACCATTAGAACAAAATGCAACGGATGGATGCACATAAACTGTGAGATAGATTGATATGCGTAAAGTTCAGTGCATAAGCTACGCAAGTAATGACAGAAAAAGTAGCTATGTTCATCTACGGATATACTTTAGGCCCGTCCCAGTCAAGTACACATAAACTATAATTGTTTTCAATCTCTATTATATAAGTAAATCTTTGTATGCGCATACCAACAGCTATGATACTCCCCAGTGAATTTCTAATAGCCTTTTCCGCATCTCAGGAAGGGTCGAGGGAAGCGAGATCGATCCGTTCTGAAGCCGATAATGTTGCTTGCATATGCTTTTAGTCGTTCGATAATTTTTGTCAATATTTTGTAGGACGTATTCCTCTGTAATCATCGCATTTTAGACGGTCGCCCATTTGTCGTTTGGACATCGCCAGTAGTGAGGTACTTTTTCAGTTGTCCAGATTTTAATTATTAATTTACGAATTCGACTGGTTAGCTCCATCCCATCTTCTTTCAGGAGTTTGCGGAAGTTTGGTGAATTCCAGGCGCTTTATTTAGTTTTCTCCTTGGCTGTCTCCACTTCGTCAAATTTTGGTATTGTGTGTGTCCGTCCTCCATCAGGACCGTCTGGGATTGAAATGTCTTCCGACTTTGATGTTGTCTGGTTCAGCAAATTTTGGAAGTATTGAAAAATTTTGTTTCGGTTTCAGACGCGTCACTAATAATGTCGCCGCCGTCTTGTTCCTTACAAGGGTTGTTTGCGGTTTATATCCTTCTCTCATCTGATTCACAGTACTAGATGCTACTTGCACATAATTTTTCCTTAGGTTTTCGTCAAGTCGTGAAATTTTGCCTTTGCAATATTTACGATGTTTATTCGCATATCGTTTAAGCTTGCGATAATTGTCTTCTCTGACTCGTGTTGGTCTTTCCACAAATAGTCAGTAAGCTTTGTTTTTCTTTGTAATGGCATCCTGGCATTCCTCGTCGAATCAGTCGTTTCTATTTCTCCGCTCTTGGTGTTCCAAAACACGAGTGACTGTCTTCTGGGTGCCCTCCTTAATATCTTGCCACATTTGTTCGAGCGTCTGCCTTGGAACAATTTACCGGTATCAAATCATTTTGAGACTTCGATTAGACGAATTAACAGAAATGGAACTGAAAATATATTAAGCCAATGGCGATTACCGATAAACGCGCATCTAGACTCTTCTACAGGCTTATCCAGCTTCAAGCTTCACTAATGGATGTAGGATGATGAGATGTTACACTAGGTGTTGAACCTGTTAGGGCCGGGTGTACAATTCATAGTTTAAACAGTGAAATATTTAAACGTCGTTTAAACTTGAATCTCCGTTTAACCAACGGTTCGTGTTTAGCCTGTCGCGCAATACATTCAAACGAACGTTTAGCTAAACAACCGTTTAACCAATTGATGGTGATTAACCAGCAGTTTAACCAAGTTTGAGAACCACGACAAATCAAAGGACAATTTAATTGCATGAGTGATTTTTCCTTGTTTCCGATGCTCTAATGCTTCGTTTCCACGTGAGGATATTCGGGTGCATTTAGGGAATACAATAACCACTAACACGACGCGACCTCGAAAGACGTCACGCATGCCGTGTTTGTTGTTATTGCATTTCCTTAAATGCGCCCAAATATGATCATGTAGAAACGAAGCATAACGTATATGCACTAAATATGTGTGCATAAATGACTAGCGCATTTGCCAACAGATAACTGCCATCGAAGTCAATTAAAACAAAAGGATAATAGAGCACAGCATGCGATATGAGTCCTCCAAAAAGTCGCTCCAAACCTGCGCGGTACAGCGGCCTGCATTTACATTGGGGCATATGGGAGCACTCAACTCAGACGCGGTATTGCAGCGATACACTTTTGTGTAGAAGCCTGCATTATTAATCGCGATGTACCGCATGCATGAAGAGACGTTCACCGAGAAAGCAATTAAGATGGTTAAATGTCATCCCATATTTTTTTATCTCAAGTATTCAAATTTTAAAAATATGCGGGAAAAAGATAGGTTTTGGGAGGAAATTGCGAAAACAAAACCCCCCCTCGTGAATTCTTATAAAATCGATTATAAGTCTCTTTGTCTCTAGACAAAATTAAATGAACTCATAACAATCTCAATTTGAAAAGAAAATCCACAGAAATATAAAACAGAAACAAATGTATAAAATAGTGATAATGGACTGTGCACATGCCTCGTAAGTTCGTTCGACTGCGCTCATGGACAATACCCTTGAACTTAGTACCCTGCTAAAATGTGTTGGCCTTAACTATTTAAGTGTCCTGTTCAATTAATAGGAAGTAGCTTGGAACATTTTAGCATAGTCCTTGAAAATGCATGTTAGGCATACTGGATATCCCGTTTATTTTCTGCTTAAAGTCGACCATTAGCTCGCCGACATCTTCAATTTTGGTAAAGTACTACAAAAAAAAGTAGTATATGTAGTCCGAATGACGCAACGGTTAGCACGTTCGCCTTCTATGTACTGCGCCCCGGTGCGGTTCCTACTGAATGCAGTAGTTTTCGATTAAAAAGGAGAATTACGTGTCGGACTATGAGCTCACTCAGCTGTTAAATGAGTACCCATTTATGGGGTAAATAACTCGGTGGAGAATGTTGCTGGTCACATACCTCTGCACAAAACAAACCGTCACGATATAGTAAATGAAATGCTGCTAACTCATCTCGACGCCTTGGACCAAAAATTGGACTGTTGCACCAGCTATTTTTTTTTACTACCAAAATAAACAATTTATCTAATATAACCCGTGTCGGTCTGTCACAACAGAAAACTTTTGTTATTTTGGAAAAGGTGGACTTTGCGAGAAAACTACCAGTTTTACCAATTCTGATATATAACAGTGGCATGCGATGACGTTTACTCATGGGGAAGCTTTGGAAAGTATCGATACTCAAACCAGTGCAACCATAATAAGCGAAAATTTACAGCAGAAAATATACGAAAATAGCCCGTGCCAACTGTGGAGTCAATGAAATTTTACCTTGTTAAATAACACGAAATGTGGAATCGACTGGCCATGCGATACATTTAGTCCCACAACACAAATACCGACGTCTTTTAAGACCTTAACACTCCCGTTTTTTTCGGTTTACAGTAGAAAGTTGTAGAAAAATCCTGTTAAATATTTGGCGCCCAATGTGGGGTCGGCGTGATTTTGACTAGTTAATGATGACACCAAAGTGGTTAATAGAAAAGGTGCATGGTACCGTTAGTCGCAAGAAAAAAAAACCCCAAACCTCTATAGATCTTACCTTCAAACTACCTAAATAAACCTTACCACCATAAGCTGCCTTAAGTTACTTCAAGGCTTTTTTATGCTCTCTCAATGAATATTTACGGTACAAAATAGTCGAATGATAATCGAAAAAGCTTGAAAATATATAATTGAATCGACAATTGATACTCAAAAACTGAAAGCTTTTTATATCTTACCTTTGCGATAGCTTATCTCTAATTGTCAGGGGTGTGGGCGGGTCAACATCTCTGACATTTCTATGCCTTGTTGACGTTTCAATAGCATATCTACTTTTCGGAAGTGCAGTTGCTAGCATGCACCTCCTATCCGCGCCGTCATTATACTGACAAGCTCGGAGCACTGTGAGAGTTCTATTAGTACTCACAGGCAGTTTTTGGTCGCGCCGAGATTTTATCTCCGAGCTCTAGATTAGTATCGTAGAGCGGTGATCGAACGATCACGGCCACCGAGCACGATAGCTTATCTTATGATTTATAAAGTTTTGTAGTTAAAACAAAGCCCACATAAAATCGGTCAAATGTCCGTTCGTCTGTCCCATAAAATATGTCACTAACAGCTCAAGCTACATGCTCCTGCACTGTTTGACGTGTCACAGGTTGGTTCCTTGGTAAATTTAACCTCTAAAACAAAGTTTTTTTTAAGCTTCTGTCATCAACAAACCGGTAGCTCAGTGTATTGAGGTATCAGCCTGATATCTCATACTACTGGTTAGCCATGGGTTTGAATCCGGTCGCAGCCATTGATGTTTGTGTTGTCTTAGACCTGTGGTATGGGCGTAACAATAAGCCACAAGCAGGAGGTGCATGCTAGCAATGTGCATTGCCCGAAACCAATTTACGCTAACGAAACGTCAACACACTAAAAAAAACTAAGCCTCAGTGGGGTAGCTATGCCCCACTGGGGATTAGGGCAAATAGTAGTCATCAAAAATATCATCACAAACCTTCTAATGATTTTGTTGATGGCACTCATCGAGTATTACATCGGTTCGTTATCAATGAATGTTCCAAATTCTACATACATACATATACATATATTGAAGAATGACATCAGCTTACTTTCTGCGTATATGGTTTGATATTTGCTCAATTTTCTTTTAAAAAGACAATTGTGTTCTTCCTCCTCCTCAAATAATCCAAGATTTAAGTTAATAAATATGATATTTACGTCAATTTATACACCCGCAACAGGCGCTGGTGAGAGACCAGACTTTTCTTGTGTAACCAATTAAGTGCTATTTGGGGTTATGTATTATATTGTAACTGTGAGCAAATACAGGTCTATCATAGACTTCACATATTTTTAAAACCTACAAGAGCGGACTTGTTCGCGTTCACAGCACGCTCGCGTTTTGCAGATCCTAACTTAAAGTGCGTAATTCGTTATTATTTCGCGGGCCGCACAAAACGTGATATGTAGAGGGCCGCATGCGGCCCGCGGGCCGTTTGTTGCCGAGCCCTGGTAGAAGGTGTGGCCTGAATTTAACACGATACGATCATCTGTTTTCCGTTTTGTTTCGCTGATTCCAATGACGTCCCAATTCACGTGTTCGAGCTCTTTTTCCAGCTGTCTAATTTTTGCTTGGTTTGAGAGCGTTCTGCAGTTGTATGTTGCAATGTAAAGTGACATCAGTTTGTGAGGAGAGGGGAGTATCCAGCGGGGTTTTGTCAGTTTCCCGGTGGACAATCTACCCTAGCTATTCTACAAACTTTTTATAGTTGAAAAAGCCGTAGGTGGGATTTGAACCTTAGACCTCATGGTTGAGAGTCTGATGTTCTACCCGTTGAGCCAACTAGGGATGCACCTGTTAATATTATTATCTAATTACAAAAAAAAACCTATTTAATTCTAAAAACTGAAAGTAAGTAGATAAATACGAGTATTAATAATTGCTTGCTAAAGTACGAGTATGTACATACATACTCTTGTGCACATAGATTCATACTGTAACTTGTATAGTCTAGCGCTAAGTGTTAACAATTAATTATAATCAACCTGTTGATTCTAGCCATTGACCACTAAAGAATTGCATTTTACTGTCCATTCACAATGTTATGCGTGAGAACGTCGTCTTTATATTGGCAAAGTGGAATTTAATATCCTAAACAAACTCCAAGCTTGACTGTCCGTAAAATGTTTCGACCAACCTTTGAAGCTTACTTTTATGCGGAAAGATAGACAATGCTGAAAATCTTGAGTAAAAAAATCAGACCTGAGGAATATTTTCTTGTCGGCGTTTTAGTCCAAAACAAATTATGTAATGTTAATCTTCGACTACCATGTCCTTCACCCTTTTACCATGTTGGACCAAATTAAATAATCTGGCAGATTACTTAATCCGAAACGTCACAATTTTATATATTAGACGTTTTAGATTAAGTAATTTGGCCGTATAGTGGAAACATTAAATTTCATTTCCTAAATGCAGTAAAAAGGCGCGACCGACACAACGGGATGGGCAATGAATATTCAACGTCTATGGTCAATGTTCACCGATTTCCCCTTAATCTAAATATGTACATACTAACTTTTTATTATTCTTATACATAATTTCTGCTACGAGTATTTACCTGATGTTGTCGACTTTGTTCAATGATATATTGCTAGCAATCTACAACGGATACTACCTAAACTACTACTAAATTGACATCAAGATCAAAGGTCCGCTGCTTTAAAGCTAAGCATATTGGGTTCCCTATTGTTTACTATGGGTGGATTGCCTTGATAATTAACTTATTATCAATGTGCGATAAATCACCTTCGGGTAATGAGTTTTTGTCAATTGTTTCGTCACCGAGTCATAAAATTTGATATTTTTTCATTGACTTGTGATATTAGAAATGTGGGTAAATCACATTTTTTGGACATGAGACTTTGGAATAATATTGAATAATTTGTTGTTAAAGCTAAAGTGGAAGGAGTCAGCAGTTTATCCAAACCTTGCTCTTGCTTACCAGGTGCAAGTCCTTGTCTCACGTATTAGTACAGGCTAAGAAGGCCGATAAAGCTTGATTAGAAAAAAAAACCGAGACAGTTCCCCGAATATGTCCTTAAGAGACCCCAATGATAGCGGGTCCGGGAAGTGTAGGGAGAAGGGATCAAAGGATCTTTTTTTTCTTCAGTTTTACTTGATTATATTGAAAACTAAGAACTCTACAAAAAAAATGTCCTAAGGTCGAATTAGGATGTATAGTAACCAATCGTAAAGCTAGGTACTTACTAAGATCAGTTTTCCGTGCGAAATCTCATACAGAAACTCTCAAAAGTTGCCTTCGCACGAAACATTTTTGCTCTGTCAGTACTAACATATTTCATTCATTATGAGCAATTTCAACCCGAAAACAATTACCTTGCATTTTATTTCGCTTGAAAACCGGTGTTTTGAGTAGAAGGGAAAATCACGTGTCGTGTAGAGCGCCGTGGTAATATGCTGTGTGCAAGTCTACACTGTCACTTTTTCGTGGGAGAGATATGTACAGCATTTTCGCACGAGGAGGGGGGGGGGGGGGGATAAATACGTGTTATCCAAATTCGTTTAACAAGAATTGGATTCGTGTTATCCGAATTCGAATATTTGACACATATTGCATTCAGTTGCAAATAGTTTAATCTGTATTTCCTCTTGACAAGGTAGATTGGTATGCCGCAAAAAGCATTAAGGCCAATAAAGGGGGCTGCAGATGCCCGTCTGGCAAGCTCGTCTACCTGTTCATCGCCTACAATGTTAGGGTGCCCAGGGACCCAGTTACCAACGCCATCACAGCCTCCTACGAAGAGAATTAGGCTCTGAAATTGTCTCGCCTAAGGAAAACTATCAGGAAACTCTTCAACAAAGCTAAAAGAACTGGCAGGTGAGAGGACGACCGAAACTCATGAGAAGATCGGTCTGCCAAAAGATTTACGTGGAGCAGGTTCTGCGAAAGTTTTGACAACACGAGCAAAGCTTGGAGACTATATCGTGTTCAGGCTAAAAAGAAAATCCTGGGTGGAGATGGTCCTGTGCCACCAGTTGTCGGTGGAGTTTATAAAGCTACGCCATCTGACTGCAGCAAGAGCTATCTTCACGGCGCATAAGGTCAAGTGAGCTATTTAATCTTTCGATCCATTCAAGTCAGCAAGCATTAATGGAGTATTCCCTGCCCTTCTTCAGAAAGGGCTAGAAGCATTAACTCCCCACATCTTGAGCATATTTAGAAACAGCTTCGCACTGGAATTTATTTCTCATACATGGAAATCCGCAAAGGTAGTTTTCATTCCGAAAAAGGATGACCGCCCAAAAGATGACCCTAAATCATAGAGACCTATTAGCCTTACGTCTTTTATGTTGAAATCGATGGAGAAAATCTACTGAGTCAGGTCTTCACTGCCTGGTCAGAGATCGAGGACATAATGGAGCGAAAGAAATGGTTCTTTCGGCTTTCCTTGACATAGAAGGGGCTTTCGACAACACATCATTCACTGCCATCGACAAGGCACTAAAGCTGCGGACACCACTACAATAAGTTGGATAGGTCATATGCTTTCTTCCAGAAGGGTCGTCACCAACTGTCCACAAGGAGCTGTTTTGTTCAAGTCATTCGGACTTCACCTCAACTGAACTTTTTTTTTATTTTCTTGATAGTTTGTTCTTCCTCTTCTTTGTGGTGCTGGCATTCCTGCTCTTCGTCCGGTAAACTTCACGTTTTCGTCCAATGAAAGGTACTTTGAAGACGTAAGATTCATCTGCCAATCTTACTTTATCAGAGTTCCTCCTGCACGAAAACTTACCACAGAGTGAAAGCTGGTGCCGAGCTGGATGCTAGCGTTTTGATTGTGAACACTCAGCGAAAGGAACGTGAAACGTGCTCATGGAGCTTTTCCTGCTTATGCTATTGCTAAAGCTCAAGAATATTCGTAATTGTCCGGAGATTTTCTATATAACATCCGTTTATAGCACACAGAAAAATGAAAAGAATACACCGGACAATTACGAATGTGATTTTGAGCTTTAGCAATAGCATGTGGACGGAAAGCTCCATGAGCACGTTTCACGTGATCGTTTCTTTTCGCCGAGTGTTCATAATCAAAACGCCAGCATCCAGCTCGGCACCAGCTTTCACTCTGTGGTCACCCTTACTTCAGTTTATCCCAGTCTTCCGCTTCGTCGACCCAGCGGCGTAGCTAAGGGGGGGGGGGGGGGGGGCGAAGGGGGCCGTTGCCCCGGGCGCAACGGCTGGGGGGCGCCAAAACGCTTTCCACGGACTAACTTTTTCTTCCCTCCGTTTGAATATTAATTCATACTGAAGTTTTGCCCCGGGCGCCAAATACTTTAGCTACGCCACTGCGACCAACATTTTTCGGTGTTGTAAAGGGGAGATCGCAACTCTAAACATGAAAGCATAAAAAAACTTCCTGAAACTCGAAAACTTCTAATGGCGTTTTCCTTTTTTTTCGTTTCCGTTTCCAAATGTTAACCGACACTTTTGAATTGGCGTTACAAAATTGAGTTCGCAATTCGTGTTAACCGAATTCGTGTAGGCCGGCGATGGTTAATTTGAAATCATTGAATTTAATCGGAGGAAAAGATATGGTTGGCGTAGAACTTGCCTTAAACTCTGTCTACCTGTTTAATGTCACCTTAAAAGTTAAAGCGTGAGGCTGAATCGAGCTAAAAGATTATAGATGCGAGAAAGACCTGTTCATACATTTTCCTGCAATAACGCGCTTACATACCTGAGTAGAAGCAAAGCCCAGCCGAGCGGGTTTGTATGCGAATCATTTTCGCATTAACCATCTTCAGCTTCCGCTTCAGCTTTTACTCTGAACTGAACGCGACCTAAGATTCCATGTAGTGAGCTTAGTACTGGTCACAGGCGCAATGGAGGCAAATGACTACTTTCTCTGAAAATGCTAAAGTAGAGAAAAAAATTTTTTTAATTAAAAAAATTTTAATAATACTACTCACCACGCGCAACAATCTCAATAATTCAACCATATAATCAAAAAATATCTGGTGTCAATTTATTAAAATAACTTCTGAGCTGTTATCAAGCAGTTCATGAATCAGTGGCTCATTTCATATTTATTGCATAACAATTATCTGTTCAAAACAAAAAGCAATTTGCATTACAGCAACAGCATTTCTTTGTCAGGTCCCTAAACTTTTTTTGTCCTCTTTTACTTTTTGTCATGGAAGCGAAATCGAAAGATTGAAATATCACGTGATTCTTTTAATCACCTTATGAAAGGTCGTTGGTCAAATTCAATTAAATACTCGTATTTAAAATTTCAGCCACGCAAAGTAAGTTAACACCACACAATTGCACTAACAATTTGATCTGAGCTTCTCTGAATAGAAGGTTAATGCAAGAATGCGGCTCCGTTAGCATTTTCATGTTTTGAAAAGCAGCCGGCACAGATTTCGAAGTTTTCGGGCAGTTTACAGTTTGGGAAGCACTAAAAATTCATTTCCTGTCAATAAAATGTTCGTTTTGTGTAAATATAGGCGCGTTCTTTTGCAGCTATCCACGTTAAGGGTAGTTAACCCGAGCTTTTATGCAAAAAAAAAACATGTATCTGACCCATGCCGGGTAAAAGCATGTATTAGACATGAAATGGATTTTGTCTCAAATTGGATTTTAAGTGGTGGGTTAATTCTCGAAATTTGAGTTGATGTTTGGATGCTAAAATAAACCAAAACACACTCACAGCAAAGACATGCCCCGTTTTTGTCGTCGCTACTCTTATCTGTTCTATAGCCGTTTTTTGCCGCTTATCCTGCTCTATTCTGCTCTGTACAAAAAAAAAGAGCTGTAGAATAAAGCAACGAAAAAATAAGTCTATAAATACATATTATTATCATAGTCACCTTGAAATGTCTGGGTCTGGACTCACAGATGCAATTTTAATATTTTTTTTTTAATAAAACCGGAAAATTGCAAATTGATTCAGAAGTGCATGTCTAAAATGACTGTTGCTATTACATAGGCTTTATTATGCTCTTTAGTTAGGTAAAACAAATGAACTAAAAGTAAATGAGGATAGTTATCTGAAAATCACTACAAACGTCGTTGATTTGTTACTCGAATAATAACTACGATCCGAATACATAGTTGAAAACATCTTTATGATTTCGCTATTATTCAATTTATTATATTGTATTTTAAATATACAATAAATTAATTATTTGCATTTCGACTATCGTCATCCTCAACAAGTACATGTATGTATCTATAATTTGAGTAATAGCAAAATCATAAAAATGTACTCGCTGAGGTTGACGATAGTCGAAATGCACCCGAAACATTTAATTTATTGTACGAATATAATTAAAATATAATACAAAGTCATAAAGGTGTTTTTAACGATTTTAAGGCCAGTTGACATGATCCAAGTATACTTGGATTAAACGTACTTGGAAATCACCTGGACGCTACTTGGATCATGTCAACACTTCATCCACATTGACAGAGAGGAGACACCAAGTTGACTAGGATGGTTGCCAACTTTCCCTGGATCCAAGTAGGACTTGCACGTGAACGAATGACATTTGATTGTTTATTGAAGCCAAGTATCAAGGTTAACTTACACACATTACACAAACAACACACCCTTGTTGTTTGTGTAATGCCGGGTTTCCACCAAAGAGGCAGTTTTGAAAAACACGAACAAAAACTGTTTTTCTGAACAAAAACACAAATGTTCTGTAAAAACTGAACAGTTTTTAAAACATTTGCGTCTCTAAAAACTGTTTTAGGAAACAAAACACTTTCCCATCGCGAATGAGAAAATGTTTTTGTTTTCTAAAACAGATCAAAGGAAAACATATTTGTTCTTGTTTTTTGTCTGGTTGGTTGAAACATGCAGTTTGGTTTTCTGTGACACTACCCAAGTACACAGTCAGTTATCAGTTGTCATTTTGAGAACTGACCCAATATCTCCGTTTTTTATGTTTTGGATGTCACTAATTAAAAAAAAGCACAGCTAATTATGAAATCCTCGTCGTCTGAAATTTTTGTTGGACACTATGTAGAACAGGATAAACAGAACTAAAAACAAAACCAGTCTGTTCAATTGAAACAGTTTGTTTACATAAAACAGAACTGTTTCCAAAAAACAAAACTTATTTCTGTTTTTGTTTTTGAAGACAAAACTGTTTTTCAAAAATGTCTCTTTGGTGGAAACCCGGCATTATATGATTATTTCAATTCGTTTTATAGAGATACACTTTCTCTATAGTCCTAATAATATTTTTATGGGATAAATTGTTAGCAATAAAGTTATCGCCTGCGATGTAAAGTGTGTCGTATAATGATTTCACGATCACTTTAACACAATCGTACCCTTTTGTTTACTTTAACAATTAATCCTACGCTCAAAGAAAAAAATATCAAAAGTGTGCAATGAAATTTTTCCACAATTTCTTATTTTAAGGTAGATCGGGGAAACAAATATAATTTGTGTTTGTGTTCGACAAAGGGGGGAAGCGAATGTCGCCGTGTAAAATGCTGTTTCGATTTCGGGGAAAAGCTCATCCGAGAAAATATCGTATCGAATAGCGCCGAGTGGAACCAGCCTATGGTTCTTGAATCGTTCGATATATACTCATATCCATATTTTTCAATCGATAGTCGTATTCGTATATCGCCTTCAATATATTATATGATATACACTGCTTGTCATAACTATAACCGCACTATGAAACAGCTGATATGTGAAGTTTAAAAAACCTAAAGCTATTACTAATATGCCATACTTTAGAAAAGTCAAGAAAACAAAAAATTTAACAAACATAATTCATTTATTTCAAACCGTTATTTTTTTATAGAGCAAAAAAGTGTTCCCTAAGTTGCATAACTATAACCGCACTTGAGAAAAATATGGCAAAATCGACGCAAATTATGAAAATAAAGAATGGGTAGGACCTCCCCTGTTTTGAATAAGCTCAAAAAGCCTATTTGGCATACTGTCCACCAAAATTAATTCTCAATTCTTCGGCTACCGACGTCCCCGCATCAATAACCACTTCCTTCAGATGACACACTTTGATATTGTCGATTTTCCCAGTAAACTTGACGCACTTGTGTTCCCAAAAGGTTTTCTATAGGGTTTTGATCAGGGGAACAAGCGGGCAATTCCATAAAATTGATACCATTTCATTGTAACCAACTTTTAGTAAGACGACTGGTATGAACAGGCGCGTTGTCCTTATGGAAAATCAGTTCTGTGTCGTCTCTCCTTTCCAAAAAAGGAATCAATTTATCTTTCAGAACGTCGACATAATCATGCGAAGTCATTCATGTACTAGGAAACGCTAAAGCAACTGTTCCATCATAGCAAAATGCTCCCCACACCATTAAGGAACCTCCTCCGAAATTTCTCTTTAACGGCCCCTATACGCTCCATATTTTGATGCAATATTGGCATGCACAAACTGATATTGAGTGTCTAGGGGCTATATTGCGTTCATTGCGTAAATATGGAGCTGATATTGTGCTTGTTTGAAATTTATTGCACATTATCATTATTTGTCCTTGTAGGGACAATATTGTGCATTTTAGATTTGTTTCAAGACACTCAGTGACGAAGGAAATTGAGCACCGGGAATTTAGATGAAATGGTTTGCTGCATTTGTGCGTAGAAAATGTACATTTTATATATGATTCTCGAAAACGAAATCAGTCTCATGATACCATTCTCACGGGAAGGTCTATTTAATCATTGATGTACATACAGGTGGTGAATAAGGTTGCCGAGGATTTGGGCGCGGATATGATTAAATTCTTGCCCGTGAAGAAGGAGTTAAGCTCTTCCAGGTAAGCATTTAATCGCTCGCATATTTCCGGGATGTCGTCGCTCTCTGTTGCCTGTTGATCTTCCTTAGCTTCGATTTCTTACTCCTGAATTCGGTGTAGGACTGCCTGCCCGCGAGATAGTTGGCAATCCATTTTGTGATATGTATGTGTTGGAAGAGATGCATTGTAAAGGTCGAACAGAAGTGCTGAGTGGCTAACTGTGTCGAAGGCTTTCGACAGGTCAAGTGCCACCAGGATTGTTCTGTGACATGGACGAGGTTGGTTGAGGCCAGTTGTAATGGCATCCAAGGCCGTCGTCGTACTATGCATCCTTCTGAAGCCGTGCTGGTGGTTTGCAAGCTTGGTGCGGGCCGCAAGAACAGGGTGTATCAGTGCTTCGAGCGTTTTGGCAACTGGTGATAGAAGTGTGATGGGACGATAGGACTCGCCGAGTGCCGCTTTTTTCCCAGGCTTCAGGATTGGGATTATTCTCCTTTTCTTCCAGAGTTCCGGAACGATCAGTGATGTGATGGATAGATTGAATGTGGCCGTGCGGTATTCGATAGCTGGTGCGTCGAGGTGTTTAAGCATTGTCATTGAGATTCCATCAGGTCCCAAGGCTTTCGAGTTGTTCGCTTTCCTGATTGCTACAGCCACTTCGTCCGTGGTGAAGACAGGTCTGAAGTTCTTTTATGAATCCTCCTCCGGATTATGCGCTTTTGTCTGTCTGGTGGAGGATGTTCAATAAACTGCCTATTGAAGCGACTTGCACAGTGGGCAGGGTCGGAGATTGAGTTTTCTCCGAACTGTATGGCGACATTTCCCTTCTGTTTCGGTGGATTAGAGAGGGCACCGACTGTCGACCATAGTTTGCTAATACCTGTGGTTAGGTTGCATTCATTCAGATGCGAACTCCATTTTGACCTCTTATGTTCGGCCAATATCACTTTCAAATACCACTCTTTTGACCAACGACGCCGCCGCCGTGTTCGTTCTTTACTAGCAAAATATAAAATAATTGCCAAACAAGCTTTCCGTTTCAACATGTTAATTAATCCAACGTCTGCTTCAAACTACAAAGTATGGCACATTAATTGAGTCGTCTGCTATGCAAATATTTCGCAATATAGTATTGCGCAATATATGGTGTACATATTCACCAAAATTATATTGCGCCATATATGGTACAATATTATATTGCTCAATATATTTCTAGGGGCCACTTTAAAGAAATATCGAGGTTCCTTCTGCAGATTCCTTCAATAGTTGTTATATCCGTCTGGACCGTCAAGATTAAGTTGTTTTCATCTGAAGAAATCACATGAAAAAGGAAAATTGAGAAAATAGATCAAAACAGAAGTACCGCAGTAATAAATCACCTTTTTCCAGTTTGTCTGCAAATTTTTCCTTGCAAATGCCGTACGGGCATGTTTGTGCCGAAGATGTAATTTCGGCATCGTAAGGAGTTTTTGCCGTTTAATGTGTTTTGACTGTTTTAAAACTCTTCTTATTATAGATTTAGATACTTCCACCCTATTCTCGTTAACTATCATCGATAGACTTTTCATAGAGTTACTTGCAGTATTCAAAATGCGGCGCTTGTCTCTTTCAGATAGCTTGGATTTTGGGCCTCCAGTTTTCTTTTTCTCGCATTCTTTTTGGTTATTGACGAAATTTCGGATGACTCTGTCCGAACGCCCCAACTTTCGTCCAATTTTCGGTAAATTTTAGCCTTTTCGGATCAAAAATTATCAAAAAACGCTAAAATTTTGCCTTTATCGACTTCGATCAGATACGCGCGATGTGGCATTTTGTTCAAAAATGAATGACAAAACAAGAAAATCTGACGGTACTGTGAATGAATTTCAATGCGTTTGCATTTTCTTCAAAGAGAATAAAAAATATGACTATATTGCAGTGTGCAAATGTAGTGCGGCTATAGTTATGAGGTTATGACACACTAACAGATAAGGTGCATGGCGTAATTAAACCAATTTAAAGAATAGATAGCTCCGATTTGGCAAAATAGAAGTTAAATTATTTCGCTTTAATATGCTGTATTTAGTTTCATCAAAATATCTCATAAAATACTAAAAGTACCGGAATATATGATGCGGCTATAGTTATGCTATACGCAGTGTATATGTAATATACCGACATGATGAAAAAAATGTCATCTCTAAACTATGGTCTCTCTGAAATTAAGTACGTCTGCATCACGGAAATTCCCGCAAATCAAATTGTTACAAGAAAGATAGTAATTTTCTGTTATCTTATATTAGATACTTATGTCTATAGTTCAACAATCTGTCAGATAAGCTGACTCCGACCCGAATGATGCAACGGAAGTTTCTTTTACGCAATTTTGATGTTTATTTTATCCTACTGACCTCATTATCAATCTACTCTTTTCAATTGGTAAAATGGTTACACTTTCAATATTAGAACCTTGAAACAGGTTTATTACTTAACCTACGTGAATATTAAATGAGACATTTCTAAATTTTTAATCTACTGCTTATGGATTAAGATACATAATTTTGCAATTTCGATTTAAAACAAAGACGAAAAAGTATAATACATACTCACTCGTAAATTTTCTCTTTCTCATGCATGTACATAATCACTTTTTGTCGATGCTTCTTTAACGCCACTGACCAATAGGTTGATCTCATCGGCCAAAAAACCAAAGCAACCGAAATTGGCGTTTTCAATTGCCCGAAGGGGTCAGAGAAAGGGAAATGTTTGCGAAATTCTTCAAAGTAATTGCTTTTGATGTTGGTTCACTAAATATTTTTTTATATTGATGACTTTTGCTATAGCTTTCTATGGGCCGTTTTTACAATGGGCGGGTTTCTACGACGGATCAGTTTTCTGATTCTTGGACCTTTTCTGATTTTCTTAAAAACGCTGTTTCTGGGACAACTTATGATCCACGATGATCCACAGACCTGGGTCTGGATTGGAACTGGACATCCTGGTTTTGGTGTTTTGAGACTGCGACCAACGTCTCGTTAAAGTTTATCGTATAGATATGATAGATTATCGGACGATATCTAATACGAGCTGCTAAGATTTTGACTTCCAGAACTGTTTACATTTGCACATTCAAATGAGGCAAACCGGTCACGAAGAACAGAGTTCTGGAAATTCATTATGTAGATGGAAGAGGATTTCAAACCAACTCAGCCGCAAATTAATGCTGAGAGACGACAGACGTAGAATAGAATAAAACAGGCGGCAGAATTCCGCCAAGAAAATCAGCTGATTTTCTACTGCATCTATCTATAGGATAAACTTTAACCAGACATTGTGAAAACGGCCCTGTGTCGAGTAAGTCTAAAATACTTTTTTAGATAAGTTGGTGTATGAAGAGGTTGCAAAAGAAAATGGATGAAATGGAGGTCAATTCATTCTGATTCATCAGTTATTTTTATGCTTGATAAGCTAAAAATGGTGCAATGACTGCAGTGATTGATTTTTGTGGATTGCAGGGCACTAACTTGTATGTCACTAGTCTTCCGTTGTTGTAGTAGAAACGCCTTAGACTTAAATACATGTGTGTGTGTATACGTTAGGCCAAGAAAGATATCGGCTTCAATAGGAGCCTCCCACAGAACTCTGGGTGTTGGCGAGATGAGCATTTGGGCTCCACAGCTACTAAACACGACCTTAAATATATGACCAACATCATGAGGAATGTCGTTATCGATGCGAGACAAGTACGAATTAAGACGGGAGCACCACTCAGATCGAAACTGTGCAAGCTTGGTTCTGGTCGATCTAGGTAGACTGTTCTCGGTAGAAGAAATTGCAGGTTTGTCGGTCTTGAAGTACAATGTACATAGGAGTTTAGTTGTTGGAGTTTAGTTCGGCGATCGATTTGTGGACTTCCTCGCTGTCTAAGGTGGCTAAAGCAGTTCTCTAGGTGGCTTCGTCGAATTGCTCCCTCTTAAATCTCTGGACATCTTTCTCAAGACTCCTCAGGCTGTGTCTGATGTTACGCGGAGGCGGTGTTTTGTCCATGAGTTGGTGATTCAGGTGGTCGTTTCGGTAGCAGCCTACTATGTAAGTATTGCTTCGCGAGGTAGGTGTTCTGGCTTCCAATAGGCAGCATGTTGGTCCCTTGGTGGAAGTGATACTGAGATAACATTAAGTGAAAGCCTGTCACTGTGCGTAAAGCAGCATTTTGGCAGGACTGTATATGCTTCCATTGTGTATCACTTAGGTTCTGATACCACGTAGGTGCTGCATAATTGGCCACCGATCTTCTAATGGCTTTATATTTTACCAGCAGGGTCTCTTTATCTGTTCCCCACGAACGCTAATTTTATTGCATATTTTGGAAGCAATCTACCCATGCTTCCAAAATATGCAATAATATAAGCATTCGTGGGAATAGTGCCTGCTATCTTGGATAGTAACATTAAGGGTTTTGCATGATTAACGGTGGGAATGAGTTGGTCTTCTACTGATATTCTCAGCTGTTGTTTCACCTCCTTGGTCCAAGATGTGAACAATGTGGCAGATGATTTTGGCACTGAGATCAACAAGCGCAAAGCAACAAGCGAAAAAGGCGTTGAATACGTCAAGGTAACTGTTGATCATTGGAATCACGCAATGGAATGTCGTTTCCGGTGACTAAAACCCGTGACAGACGATCGTCATTAAACATGTTTGCGTCAATGATCATTAAGTCCAAACGTGTTTATCGTTGACTAGTGACACACGTGAAAAACATAATTACGTTCGAACTGTCAAAGTATCGAATGTGAGAAAAGAGAATTTGCAGAACAAAAACACACAAAAACACCTTCTAACACACTCCAGACGGTCGACACCAATAACGTGACTAGCGGGAACCATAACAAGATTTGTGCGGTTTTGGACGTGAACGGATGACATTACCGTGCAAACAATTGCAAATGACAACTGGAAACCAGCTGTTATTTCCATTTTCCCAAAGAATGGCGCGGCGAGCGGTTGAAAGTGAACGTAATTAAGTCGTAATGACGTTATGTTAATGACGATCGAAATGATGTCTTTCAATTATCATCAGGTGAAACAGCACATGACAGACGTGCTTCGCAAACCATAATTATCTGATAATGATAATTATCGTGTATCGTCTGTCTAGGGTTAAGATTGAACAATCATCCGCATAGCTGATAAGTTGGACTCCTTCTGGTGGTGTAGGGAGTCCTGATAGGTAGATTTTGAACAGGGTATGTGAGAGGGCTCCTCCCTGCAGGACACCCTGTTTAATCCTCCATAGTTTTGATTTTTTGACCCGGAACTCCATGAATGATTGACAACCAGCCAAATAGTTAGCGATCCATTTTTTTAGGATGCGCAGGAAGAGATGTACAGCAGATGTCTGAAAGAAGAGCCAAGTGACTGACAGTGTCAAAGGCTTTTTAATTCTTTAACACGGACCAGACTGATTAAGGCCATCATGCATTTGAGATGTGATTGCATCCAAGGCCGTCTGTACATACTCCTGAAGCCATGTTGATGGTTGGCGAGCTGAGCAATGGCAAAAGTAGCGCTTCAAGCGTCTTGGCAACAGGTGAAAGTAGAGAAATAGGGCGATATGATTCACCACGTGTTACTTTCTTCCCAGGTTTTGGTATGGGTATCACCCTTACAGTTTTCCATAGCTCGGGAACAACTAACGATGAAAGTGAAAGATTGATAGTGGTTGTTATGTACTCTATGCCCGGCACGTCTAGATTCTTTAGCATCAACATCGAGATGCCGTTCGGTCCTAAGGCTTTTGAGTCTTTTGCCTTTTTTATGGTTGCTGCAACTTTATGGGGCATAAATTGTAGCGTCTGATCCATAGTATGGTTGTGGATCATACGACGTACTCGTTTTAGAAAATAAGTCAAATAATTTCTTTGTCAAATAACATACAATATGTACACAGTTAAAAATCCTGGTCTATTATCAATGCTAATTCGGGTTACATATATGACGACACCAAAATTGTATTAGATTTTAATAAAATGAAAGTATTACAATTGCTTCCGTAAACTTCACTGGTTTAAATATTAAACTTTTCTGGCATTATTTTTTTAAGCAAATTGTTGGTTTAAAATTTAATCTACAGATATTATAATCTATGAAAAAATATTAATTTTACTGCGTTTTTTAACTCCTCTAAGTTTTTTCTCCATTATTTTTTTTTTTCAATTTTCTAAACTTCCAAATCCTTTATTAAGCCCATCGCAGGCTAGCCAGCTAATCTTTAACTTTTTTCGCCATGACGCAGCATCGAACCTGTGAACTCCGTGTTGTAGAGTTGCGACCTAGACCACTCGGCCACGCAGCATAATATTTTGAGCTGACTGCGAGTAGTTATAGTGAGACTTGAGACTCAAAAAATATACTTTGTGGGGTTTACCTCTTAATTAAACTTAGATTAGAAAATAATGCGAGAACAAAAAGAACACAAAAAGGTTTGAATTGTATTAGAATTTACTACAAATTGTTTTAAAATGGAAGTAAACTTTGAATTGTATTAGAATTTATTACGAATTTGGTTTAAAATAGAAGTAAACTTTGGAAGGGTTTAGATTATAGAATTAAAATTATTAAAAATGGTGGTAGTCCAAGACCAGGTTTAAAAAAAATACCGAGATTTTTAACTGTGTACATATTATAAGGCGTGTTTTTTGAGAATTTATCGGGTGTAGGGTAAAATAACACACGAGTTACACCAACAACATTAACCTGGATAGCTTAGTAGGGTGGCTACCCTACACTTGATAACCCCTCTATAACTTCCGCATGAAAAACACATAGATGGCCTTAGTGTCGTGTGGAATCTAATATGTTGATGTTGGCGCGCTTTTGTTTTTGTCAATCAGCCAAGTTCATTTGTAAACGTCTTGCTCTGATAGGTCCATGCCTATTTATTAAATATTTTCAACAGGATTACTAAAAATATTAATAGAAAAAAATATAAAGGAAAAAAAGACAAGAATTTGCTGGGGATCGAACCCGCGACCCATTTGGATAGAGTTGCACTTGTGGTTGTCACTGATAAATAACTCGTTTGAATTATGTTTGTTAAGTTAGAGTGGTACGCCGTCGCAATAAAAAAAAAAACGATCCGACAATGAAACTGATATTTCATTCGAATTTGTAATTTATTTTCACCATATATGAGGCACACCACTTGACATCATGGTAGACAACTTGACGATTCGTAATTTAACCTGGATGCTACCCTAGAGCGTTTTTTTGCGCAACCAAGGCAGGGACCCTACACGGTTACGCAAAAAAACACACCTATAGTTTGTGCACAACTGCAAATTTCTCAAAGTCTTATCATTTAACCTTGTTACCGGCATTGAACTTCATGTATTTTCAGTTCATTGAAGCTTCTGGATTATTTTTGCTTTTTTGTAAGATAAGATATGCTAAAAGATATCACAATGACATCGCGGTCATTTGCAGGTGTTGACCACCTAAAAACGGACGTACGAGTATTAACAGTATTTTTAATCAAAATATAAGATAATCAGTCTTAATTGAAATCAATCATCGATAAAATATTTTTGTTCAAAATTCAAGGTTATCATCCGCAGACACTTTGTGTGTTTCTATGCAATTTAAGATTATACAGGTTTGCAAATACGTAAACAAGTTCAAAGTGTCTTACTGTTGTTTATTAACTTCTCGCTTTCCCTTCTCTAATTTTATTTGCGATTCGATTGAATCCACAAGCTGAATTGGCACAATGCCAGGATACGAGTAGTATCATCCAAATACGTACATAATAATAAAATTACAAAATCTTCTCACTTGATTATTATCTTTGGAAATCAATCCTTGTTATCCAAATGCATAAAACACACGCTGATTTACAATAATTTTGTCCTTTTCTCTTTACAGTACGGACGTCAGAACATAGAATCGGCTAAAAAACGTACACGTTTCAGTTACGATTCGGAAGAAGAGGATAGCGCACCAAATAAAACCAAGGACAAAACATCGTCACAAACTCAAACGTGTGATACAAAAACCGAGGATAAAATTATACCAAATGGCAATGGTAATTTGACGGAACATCATTCCAATGGTAATAGTTTAATAAGTCGTGATGCCCTCATACTTGTACCTAACGGTGATACAACAACAAAATATAAAACAACTGCCAAAGAAAATAGCGAAGAGAAAAAAGACAGTTCAGACGATGAGACGAAGAAAAATGAGAAGGTGAGTTGAGTTTTTGATTCTTTCAATAAATTGCTTATAAATACGAATACACCGTTTTTTACCCGAGCAACCCAAGGATGTTTCTACGATAATTTTCGACGCTGATTCTGAATTTGCACTCTCCGTTTTTAATGAGGTCATCATGTTTTCTATTCCGATGTACCTTTTATTGTTGATACTGCATTCTTTCCAACAATAATCGCTTATCATGCCCACGTCCGAAAAAAATGATAATTCTCCATGATTCTGTAACAAGCCTCGATGACACAGTTCGCAGTGCTCATCAGCCATTTGCTTCAAATATTTTTCGAATATTCAGGGTGGAAATGGAGAGAATTTGAAGGAAATACGAGCAACAACTCTTCTGTAACTCGACAAAGCTATTGTGCATTAACACCTTGTGCATAGCGCGCAAGGCTAGTTGACGTTTAGTTACCATATTAAAGCTATCTTCACACCGATGCGACAAAAATCGCCCGGCGGATTCGCGATGTAAATTGTCGCCGCACAAAAATCTGACCACAGCATCGTACGAAGATGTCCGCACCGACGTGAAAATTCGCCACTTTCCGCAGCGATTTTTGTCGCGACGACAAAAAATCGCTGTGTGCGACTTCATTTGCGTCGATACCTTCTTGTTTACTACACAAGTAGTTGTTTATTCGATATGGCTAGCGATATCGAAAAACTGCTGATCGAAATCATGAAAAAAAAACATACGAAAAAAAGAAAAAATCTGGAAAGATATGGCCGACGAGCTTAGAGCAAAATTCAGTAAGTACCAATTCTTATTTTTTATTTCAAGCTCCCACCTTTTCCGAGAAAAGCAATAAACGGGTGCACGGAAACTTATACTATGCACCCATAATCTTCTTTCCCTAAGAAGGCAGAACTTTACCTGACTGCGTTTATAAACTTTCCGTCATCTATTGTTAAAGGAATTAAATGTTCCTTCGCCTTTCTACATTCTCAGCCACTGCTACAAGCAAAACAGCTTCTTCCTCTTAGGAATCCATGGTGACGTTTCCTATTGCGAATTTTACCGTGGCGGTGTGGCGTCATTCACTGCAGACCAAGTTGCACAACAAAATACACAACGAACACTGAATGCGATTTTTTCCGCTGCAATTTTTTGTCGCCCCGGTGTGAACATCTAGAAATCGCCACGAATTTCCGTCGCAAATTCGCCGCGAATTTTGTCGCTGAGATGTTTTTTCGCGTCGGTGTGAAAATCGCTTAAACGTTTCGGATGATGTAAGCTTCTGTCATACGGATCAAGTTAGTTGCTTTCTACGATAAGCCCGGGAAAGCGATAATCTGCTTGTACTTATCACAGCTATCGTCACTGCAAATACATATGTACGTCGAAAATTAATCTTGTTTTGGGCTGCGACTCATGGCATTTGGGGCAGCTCTACTCGTAATACAAACAATCGGGGTGAGTTACATTTTGAATTTATCATTGGTAAAAACCTACTTTTGGGCAATCGTGGATTCGGGCCTACGTTTGTAACCAGGAACATGCAGGAAGTCCTAGACATATCTCTTGTCTCGGAGTCCATCCATCACTTAGTGAAGGATTGGACGGTGTCGACGGATCACTCTTTTTCTGATAATCGCTACCCCCAATTCAGTATTGATAATCTTCCTGAGCCCAAGCCTGTCATTCTCAACCGGAAAAGGGCAAAGTGGGTCAAGTACTGGGAGGTTCGAAGTAGTGAAAATACTACCGCCTCTGCCCCATCAGCCGTTTATCAAGTCAGAGCTGGATGAGATGGTACAAATGTTGACTGGTGCACTTAACAGAGCTGCTTCGAAATCTTGCCCGGTCTGTGGAATGAAGGATAAAATTAAACCCGTCTGTTGGAATCAAATTTCTGAACTCAGACTTCTATGTAGGCGATCCTTAAATAAATCCACACGGTTGGAATCGGATTGGGGGTTATATAAAAAGGATATTAGCGTATTTCAGAAGGAACTACCGAGGGCTAAGCGTAGTTCTTGGAGACTTGTCTGGCAGCAGATCGAGGAAGTGGGAGGGGCCTCTTGACTGCGTAAGGTCCTCGTTTCTAAGCCTTTTGCTCTCAAGCTATTTATTGAAGCAGGATGGTTCCTGGATCACCTGTAGCTGCCACTTCTCCAGAAGTAACTACTCCTTTTGATTGGACTTCCATTATATCAACTGAAAAGATTTTATGGGTTATAAAAGTTCACACGCACGCTCTAGTGATTTAATGCTTATAAGCCTATCACCAAATCAACTGAAAGTGTTTGAGAGGCTGATTGATATTTTTTTACAGAATAGTATTCCACCGCGGCTCGTATCTGCATCCCAACATGCCTATTCCAAAGACAAGTCGGTAGATTCAGCTTTACATTACTTAGACCCGTTTTCTCAATATCTCGTTAAACTGCCAGTTAGCTATCCGGGACACTAAATTTAACCTTAGCGTATGCAACGTTCAAAATATGATATTGCAGTCTACAGCCCCCAGCTAATGCAGTAGAAAGTCAACTGATTTTCTTGGCGGAATTCTGCCACCTGTTCTATTCTACGTCTGTGTCATCTCTCAGCATTATTTTACTACTACTACTTTGCCTTAACCCCTAGCGGGGCATAGCGCGTCAACTACTCCTGCGCGCCATTGTACTCTGTTCTGGGCAATGGGGCGCAACTCCCCAAAAGACTTACCCAGTACCTGACACTCCTTTACCACAGATCGACGCCATGTGATTCGAGGACCCCCTCTTGGTCGGCCTTGGTTGGAAATGGGGTTCCATTTCATGGCATGCATAGCAATGCAGTTATCACTCTTCCGCAATGTGTGACCTATCCACTGCCATTTTCGCCTGCGTATCAATTCGTCGATTGGCATCTGACCCGTACGCCGACTTAGCTCTTCATTTGATATTGTTTCGGGCCAGCAAATTCTTAAAATTCGACGAAGACATGAGTTGACGAAAACTTGCAGCTTTCTGGTAACTCCTACGGAAACTTTCCATGTACTGCTCCCATACAAAAGCACTGATAGTACCAGGGAGCGAAACAGGCCCAGCTTGGTCTTGATGCTGAGATAACTGCTCTGCCAGATTTTGGACAGCATGCCGTATGCGCGTTTAGCCTGGTTGATACGACGAGCGATGTCCTGCTCCGTACCACCATTTTCGGCAACAATGCTACCCAGGTAGACGAAGTTGTCTACCTTCTCCACAGGCTGCCCATTAATATTGATGGCAATAGGTGTCGGATTTCTTTTTCGCAACGGCGGGCTAAGCACCTTGGTCTTGTTGGTATTAATCTTTAGCCCAACCTTGCTTGCCTCCCTCTCGAGATCTAACGCCATTGCGGACAGATCCATGATTTTGTGGGAGAGTAGGCATATGTCGTCAGCGTATTCAAGATGTTGTAGATAAGATGTCAAAGTCCATTGAATTCCTCTGTCGAGTCCGGATAGGGCTGCATGTAACACATCGCCGATCACAATGAGGAATAGGATCGGTGAGAGGATGCACCCCTGCCGAACTCCACTGCGAATCTCAAAGTCCCCCGACACCTTACCTTTATGCAGAACGCGACATTTCGCGCCGTCATAGGTTGCCTTAATAATAGCCACAAGCTTCTCAGGGATGCCTCTCCTGCGCAAGGCCGCCCATATAGAATCCCGGTTCACACTATCGAAAGCCTTTTCGAAATCGATGAAAAGCAAGTGAAGCGGAGAATCGTATTCAGCGCATTGCTCGATGATGATTCGCAAGGTGTTAATGTGATCGACACAGGAGAATCCGGATCAGCATTATTTTGCGGCTGTTTGGAATTATTGTCCGATAAATTCTTAACTGGAAGATGAGTGCCATTTAGCGTTTAGCTATAGGATAAACTTTAACTAGACATTGTGAAAACGGCCCTTAGTTAGCTACATCGAATAATCTCTTTGTTACAAGGAGTATACCATGGTCGCGTTCCTTGACATTGAGGGTGCTTTTAATTACGTCAAACCAGAAGCGATCATCGAGGCACTTTCTAGTTTGCATGTGAACACATCTCTCTGTGAGCTTATCAATCGAGAGTTGTTCTAATAGCCTGGGCTCATCACCAAACCGCAGAAGAGTAAGTTGGGGCACTCCGCAAGGCGGCGTTCTATGCCTTCTTTGGAATCTAGTGATTAATTCACTGCTTCTTGACCTGGAAGGGCTGGGTTGCAGGGTGATAGCCTATGCGGATGATATGCTGTCGCTATTTCGGGTAAGTTCCCCAGCATCCTGTAATGGACGGTTTGGTGCGGACGGAGTCTAAGGTAGTACAATGACCGTGAAGGTCGTGCCGTGCGATCTGGCGAAAAAAAGGCTCCTCGACAAGCTAAGCAGCGGCGTATGCTTGCTGTAGCTCAGTTCGGGAGACGTGGGTGGGATTTTCGCCGCTCGTTGCCCCTGCCCTTTTAGGTATAAATAAAAATACATAGGCCTGGAGAAGACAACACAAACAGGGGAGACAAAAATGGGGAAATAATCATATATAAAATAAATAAAATGGAGCGATAAGGATGGAATGGTTGTCGGACTGCGCAGATGCCCTCAGGTTTGTATTGGGGTCCGGGTGTAATGAGACCCTCGGCCTCTGATTTCGTACCACCGACAAATCACTACTCATCAGGTGCTACTTTCGATCTGTCGGTGAAAGCAGCACGACCCGAACACAGTTAAAAATCCTGGTCTATTATCAATGCTAATTCGGGTTACATATATGACGACACCAAAATTGTATTAGATTTTAATAAAATGAAAGTATTACAATTGCTTCCGTAAACTTCACTGGTTTAAATATTAAACTTTTCTGGCATTATTTTTTTAAGCAAATTGTTGGTTTAAAATTTAATCTACAGATATTATAATCTATGAAAAAATATTAATTTTACTGCGTTTTTTTAACTCCTCTAAGTTTTTTCTCCATTATTTTTTTTTTTCAATTTTCTAAACTTCCAAATCCTTTATTAAGCCCATCGCAGGCTAGCCAGCTAATCTTTAACTTTTTTCGCCATGAAGCAGCATCGAACCTGTGAACTCCGTGTTGTAGAGTTGCGACCTAGACCACTCGGCCACGCAGCATAATATTTTGAGCTGACTGCGAGTAGTTATAGTGAGACTTGAGACTCAAAAAATATACTTTGTGGGGTTTACCTCTTAATTAAACTTAGATTAGAAAATAATGCGAGAACAAAAAGAACACAAAAAGGTTTGAATTGTATTAGAATTTACTACAAATTGTTTTAAAATGGAAGTAAACTTTGAATTGTATTAGAATTTATTACGAATTTGGTTTAAAATAGAAGTAAACTTTGGAAGGGTTTAGATTATAGAATTAAAATTATTAAAAATGGTGGTAGTCCAAGACCAGGTTTAAAAAAAATACCGAGATTTTTAACTGTGAATATGGTTCATTACAACATTTTAAGATTTTTTTTTTTATGAGACAGTGAGTAAATAGATCGGCTCGATTTTACAGAATCGTTTTAAAATTTTCGTGATTTTGTTATATAAATAGAAAAGACAATCGTATTAATTACGATCAGTTGACAATAATGCCAACATGCAAAATCTGACGACCTGGCAAAAAAAAACGGATCACGAATTCAAATTCAGTGCGCGAAAATACGGTAAGAAACGTTCTTGTCTTTCTTATCCTTCGGGTACAAAAATTGACACGAATTTGTTATACGACCTGAGAATTTCTACTTTTATTTCGTTCCAGGACGAGGAAATCAGCTTCAATCTAGCAAAATGTTTAGATTACATAAAAACTGGTGTCGAGGCCATCATCGAGGATGAGGTGACATCCAGATTCGAAGCCGAAGAACTGAAAAATTGGAATCTTCTGACACGAACAAATCATAATTATGAATTCATTTCGTGGCGACTGACAATTATCTGGATGTCTGGCTTTGTGATACGTTATATATTTTTAATGCCACTACGTGTATTTATATGTTTTATTGGTGTAAGTATTTAGACAACATTTTTTTCGGGTTAATACTATTATATTGTATATGACAAATTTCTACTTTTTTAATTTTATCTACTTGATTTTTGGTGTAATTTTTATTTTATATTTCTTTTTAAAATGTATGAAAATATTAATTAACAATCGAACAGGTCTGTGCATCGGTCGCTTCCAATGCATTGGTTGCCTCAATACCGTTTCGTCGTATTCGTAGACCATTCGCCGAACTTGCCTATATGATGACATTCCGTTTTCTGGCCCGATCCCTATCGGCCGTTATTACTGTTCACAATCCGGAAAATAAACCGAAAAATTGTGGATTTTGTGTAGCTAATCATACAACACCAATTGATATTGTAATGCTGTCGACCGATTGTACTTTTTCGCTGGTGAGCCAATATTCTCGCACACTCGTACAATAGCAGGGGGATAAGCTTCATTTGGAATTGTGTGCTATTTTTTGTGTTAATGGGCCTCAAAGATAGAAGAGATAGTTCTCAATGTCATTTTGATGATAATCTTGGGTTTGATTTCAGATAGCATTATTACTGTTTTAACATGCAACTTATCTGTCAAGGAAACTACTCTTTTTTTATTAGGTGGGTCCAAATCCACTTACTCAACGATGTGGTTGAGTGTTTGAAATTAAACCCAGCAGATTTTCAGCAAAGGTCTTCCGCTAGCGGTGAAGAATAGGGTCCTTTAATTAACAAATCCATGTGTATTTTGTCCAACATTAAATACTGTAATCGTCCAAATAGTGTTGTAATTGTATACCGTTTCATTAACAGTCGACAAGGCGCATTTAGTTATTTATCAATTTTGTCTTGTGGGATGTATTGTTTCGTCGATAAATTAAAAGAAAAAAAACATAACTTTTGATAATATGCTTCAATTAATTTTTTACCCTGGTACGCTTAATACCCGAATCTTACTAAATTTTTCCTATAATGTCAATATTAACAACAAGCTTGGCCAAAACAAGATACATAAATGACGTTTTATATACACGTAAAAAATAAAAATTCCTTAAGTCGTCCTGCGTATGCTAATTTTTGGCGATTAGATATTAGGTGGGCTCGATTCACCCAGATCTAGATTATGAGCGAATCGAACGCCATGGATTTCAAATGTCAAATATGAAACGTTCCCATTGGGATGTGATAAGAATACCAAAGTATATACATTTAACAACGACACCAATCTCTTGATCCGATGAGATCCCATATCAGATCTGGATCTGCCTGAATCAAAGACCGGTTAGCCGTTTTCTTTTTCTTTTGATCCAAATCCGGGCGAATCGAACGCATCTATTATTTAAGATTACAAACACATCTTTCGGGAGATTTCTTCAGTAATTGATTTTTATTGTATCATTTAATCTTACAAAACTAACTTGACTTTATATTTAACCCAATTTATGCATACATTCTTTAATTGCTGTTATTATTAAATCTTAACATACGAGGACATTATTCGAGTATCATAGACTAATAATTTCATTTCAATTAATGCAGTCCATTTGATAACAATATACTTATACGGCGTGTCCGAAAAATACCGCATAAACTCTTCTCCAGGTTATTTCCCATGCAATTTAAAAAAAAAAATAAAATAAAGCGATTGCTGAACCCTTTAGTTGCTACAGGATGTCTTTTATGTCTATCATACATTACTAAAAACTCAATAACTGGAAAACTAAGCAAGTTCGGGAACTCAAATTAGTTTATGGCAACTTTGCTCAAGAGACTATCAGAAAAATCGTGTTAATATCATTTCATCATAATCTGTATCAGTTACATCCCTATAAGTGTAAACAGTAACCACATAAAATTCAATTTGTTAAGCCAAGCTGCATGATAATACAATAGTAATAAGAAGAAGAAGATACCGACTACCCACCCTTAATGTGGGCACCGCGACCAAAGGAGGTCTATTGTGCCATAGCCTATTTATTTTTATTTTTTATTATTCAAACAGAAAACCTTCCACCACTCGTACGAAGGCTAGTATGTCTTTTGTAGGAGTTTTCCTGATAACGGCAGGGCACGTGGTGAACTGCCTGAGGAACGTATACCTCACTCGAGCAATCGCCGGGCATACACATAAAATGTAACATGTAACATGTAGTCTCAACGTCCTCCAAAGAAAGACGGCAGTACGTCTCGTTAGACAAACCCATCTTGTTTAGAATAAATCTCACCCAGTGGTTGCCCGATAGGTAGCCCACGAGTAATCTAAGGTCGGCTCTATTCATGCGGGTGTGCGCCGAAACTGCATGAATACTACTCAACGCAATACACAATCCTCGTCCATTCAGAATTTCTCATTACATATTACATAAATAAGTAAATTAATAATAGTGACATTAATTCACATGTCACATCCCATCCCAATTCAATGCTCCCCAATCCCAACTAACCCCATTCATAATCAATCATCTTATTACTATATGTAAGGGGTGTCCCAATCCCAATAGCAATTTCACCATGTGAAATGTAAATACAACAAACAGTTTAAAGGAATTTGAATATTTTTTTTTAATCTGTAGTATATTTAATGTATTTATTACAATTACATATATGGGAAACAAAATATTTCCCAAATGTTCACGGCGGCTATTAGGACAGACCTCTATTCGTTTGTCTATATTTTGGATGGCATTCAGGCATAATGGGGGCTCAATTTCGTTAGTGAGGGATTATCTCGTCCTTCAGCTCTGGTATCGTTGATGGTGTGTTGACGTATGCCTTCGCTTTCAAATATTGGGTGTACAACTTTGCTTCCGCTGTTTTTTCCTGGAATTAAAAGCTTAATTGTCAAAAAGTTCTTACAGATGTAGTATTCAAAGTACTGTCCATCGCTAGCGACAACTTTCGCCCATCTCTCCGGCAATTTTCGGATTCCATCTCGGGAAAAGGAGGCGTCTTTCGACATGATTCATAATTGAATCCATTTTTCGACTTGGTCGTACGAACGAAAATTCTGATCAGCCAGGCCGTGCGCCATGGAACGAAACAGATGGTAGTCGGAAGGAGCGATGTCTGGGGACTACGGCGGGTGGGGTAAGATTTCTCATTTCAGGGTTTCCAAGTATGTCTTGACCACTTTTGCGACGTGTGGCCGAGCATTGTCATGCTGGAGGATGACTTTGTCGTGTCTCTCTTGATACTGTGGTCGTTTTTCCTTTAATGCTCGACTTAACAACATCAATTGCGTTCGGTACCAATCTCCTGTGATAGTTTCATTCGGTTTCAGTTGCTCGTAGTATATCACACCGATCTGGTCCCACCAAATGCAAAGCATAACCTTGGCGCCGTGAATATTCGGTTTTGCCGTCGACGTTGAGACATGTCCGGGCAGTCCCCATGACTTTCTGCGCTTGGGAGTATCGTAACGGACCCATATTTCGTCGCCGGTTACGATGCGATGTAGAAATCCCTTCCGATTCTGCCTTTGAAGCAGTTGTTCGCATGCAAATAATCGCCGTTCAATATTTCTCGGTTTTAACTCGTACGGAACCCAATTTCCTTGTTTCTGAATCATGCCCATGGCCTTGAGGCGTTTCGAGATGGCTTGCTGAGTCACTCCCAGTGATTCAGCTAATTCTTATTGCGTTTGACACGAATCTTTATCGAGCAGTGCTTCCAATTCGTCGTCTTTGAATTTTTTTTCTCTCCCACCACCATGCTTGTCCTCGATTTCATCGCCACTTTTAAAACCACGTTAAAACGTGGGGGGCAAAAACTCCTCTTCCATAGTCCTCCGCGTGGGCGCCCCCTGGAACGGCAGTGGTCACTGACCATTGCCAACCAACGTCAAGCCGCCAGTGATGGCGGTGCGATGATTTGGCTGAGGTACCCCTGTGGTGTGGGGTGTGAAAAAAATACCACGGCCTTTCCCTTTGAGGGCCTGTCGTTAAAACCGACAATCAAAGGACAGGATGTGTATGCCAGCAACTTGCACTATCCGAAATCTTTATATGCTAACGAAACGTCAACTATGCCTCGGATAAGGACTGACTCAACGGTTACAACTTTTAGCTATCGTACAATGACAAAGATTGGATTCTGGAATGTGCGTACTCTCCTGGACAATGGATCAGAAGGTCCCCAGAACGCACGATTTCTTCAATTAGAGAGTGAATTTCTGAGGTACAAACTAAATATCTTAGGAGTTAGTGAGATAAGATGGTGGAACAGCGGAGAATTCATCTCTCCAACGGGCAGCACTGTAATGTTGTACTCCGGTAAAGCTACCGGTAGTCGTCGTGAGTCAGGTGTGGGGCTCCTTTTAACCAGAGCCGCGCGAAACTGTCTCTTATCCTGGGAACCGGTCTCTGACAGGGTCTTGACCGCCAGGTTCCGGACCAAAATGAGGAACATCTCAATAATACAATGTTATGCCCCTACTGAACCCGACAATGTCTTGGCAAAAGACTCCTTCTACGAAGAACTAAACGCCGTTCAGAGCAGAACACCTAAAGGTGACATTATAATGGTTATGGGTGATTTGAATGCGAAAGTTGGCGCTGATAACTATGGGCTCAGACATGTGATGGGGAGACACGGTCTTGGTGATCGTAATGACAACGGTGAAAGATTTGTAGAGTTCTGCAACTTTCACAGTCTCTTCATCGGTGGTACTATGTTTGAGCATAAGGACCACCACAAAATCAGTTGGTCCTCTGTTGATCGGCGCAGAACACAAAATCAGATCGACCATTTTGCCATTAGTAAAAGATTCAAGAGTTGCCTCCTGGACGTGCGAAACAAGAAGGGTGCCGATATTGGGATGGGAAGAGACCATTATCTTATGATCGCTAATGTTCGATTGCGTATTGCAGCCGTGCGCCGCCCCAGCGACGAAAGATCCAGGCCCCGCAAATTCAACACCGCTCGATTAAAAAATCCAGCTGTCTTACAACAATATAATGACCATCTTGCGCAAAAAGCGGCTGAGATAACTAGTCACCCAGATAGTGACATAAACGAAAACTGGGATGCCATAAAAAATGCGTACATTGATAGCGCAAATACCATCCTTGGCCCAAACCCGGATTGCCGGAATAAGCCCTGGATGTCCGACGCTTCATGGCAGCGGATTGTTGAAAGAAAGGAGCTGAAAGTTCGTTTGGCTGCAGCATCAGACGACAATCGAAGCAGCATCGAACTCCTTTACCGTCAGAAAGCTCGAGAAGTTCAGCGTAGTGTGCGACGCGATAAAAGAGTTTATGCAAATTCTCTTTTAGCGTCAGCAGAAGAAGCCGCTAGAAGTAACAACTTAAACGCCGTATACGGTGTCATAAAGGAGTTTACAGGTGGTCGTAACTCCTGCCAACATCCGGTGAAGGATAGTGATGGAAAGCTACTTATCTTGGAAGAAGATCAAATGAGGCGGTGGAAAGAACACTTCGCCGCGGTCTTGAACCGTGTAACCTCTGGTGAAGTTCCCCCTCATATAGATAATTTAGCTAACCATCAAAATATGCGTATACGGTCCACTGCCCCGACTAAAGAGGAAATAGTCACTGCAATTATTGCACTAAAACGAGGAAAGGCCGCCGGACTTGACGGCATCCCTGCCGAACTTTATTAAGCAGCGCCAAGCGTAACTGCCGATTTGCTGCACCCACTTGTTGATAAAGCGTGGAATACAGAGACCTTTCCCACTGAGTGGAAGGAAGGTTTGATCATCAAACTTCCAAAGAAGGGTAGCCTCACAGACTGTAATAATTGGAGAGGCATTTGTGTGCTTCCTGCCGTTGCCAAGATAATAGCTAAAATCGTCCTGGAAAGACTAAAGGCCCACTTAGAAAGCACAATTGATGAAGAGCAGGCTGGCTTTCGATCCGGATTCTCCTGTGTCGATCACATTAACACCTTGCGAATCATCATCGAGCAATGCGCTGAATACGATTCTCCGCTTCACTTGCTTTTCATCGATTTCGAAAAGGCTTTCGATAGTGTGAACCGGGATTCTATATGGGCGGCCTTGCGCAGGAGAGGCATCCCTGAGAAGCTTGTGGCTATTATTAAGGCAACCTATGACGGCGCGAAATGTCGCGTTCTGCATAAAGGTAAGGTGTCGGGGGACTTTGAGATTCGCAGTGGAGTTCGGCAGGGGTGCATCCTCTCACCGATCCTATTCCTCATTGTGATCGGCGATGTGTTGCATGCAGCCCTATCCGGACTCGACAGAGGAATTCAATGGACTTTGACATCTTATCTACAACATCTTGACTACGCTGACGACATATGCCTACTCTCCCACAAAATCATGGATCTGTCCGCAATGGCGTTAGATCTCGAGAGGGAGGCAAGCAAGGTTGGGTTAAAGATTAATACCAACAAAACCAAGGTTCTTAGCCCGCCATTGCGAAAAAGAAATCCGACACCTATTGCCATCAATATTAATGGGCAGCCTGTGGAGAAGGTGGACAACTTCGTCTACCTGGGTAGCATTGTTGCCGAAAATGGTGGTACGGAGCAGGACATCGCTCGTCGTATCAACCAGGCTAAACGCGCATACGGCATGCTGTCCAAAATCTGGCAGGGCAGTTATCTCAGCATCAAGACCAAGCTGGGCCTGTTTCGCTCCCTGGTACTATTAGTGCTTTTGTATGGGAGCAGTACATGGAAAGTTTCCGTAGCAGTTACCAGAAAGCTGCAAGTTTTCGTCAACTCATGTCTTCGTCGAATTTTAAGAATTTTCTGGCCCGAAACAATATCAAACGAAGAGCTAAGTCGGCGTACGGGTCAGATGCCAATCGACGAATTGATACGCAGGCGAAAATGGCAGTGGATAGGTCACACATTGCGGAAGAGTGATAACTGCATTGCTATGCATGCCATGAAATGGAACCCCATTTCCAACCAAGGCCGACCAAGAGGGGGTCCTCGAATCACATGGCGTCGATCTGTGGCAAAGGAGTGTCAGGTACTGGGTAAGTCTTTTGGGGAGTTGCGCCCCATTGCCCAGAACAGAGTACGATGGCGCGCAGGAGTAGTTGACGCGCTATGCCCCGCTAGGGGTTAAGGCAAAGTAGTATGTTCTGTCACTCAGAGCAACCTCACCGTAAGTATCTGAGAGCATTCGATGAGCCTCACCTGCAGTTTTTTTTTTCAAATGGAAGCAGAAGATCAAAACTTCCCGCAAATGACAAGAACTTGTCTCGAAAACAGACATTTTGAATTGCGAATCTTATTAAAAATGCGAACAACTTTTACTAATGCGGGGATGTCGATACGTTCACAGACGTCCAAACTCACTTTGTGACACTTTTGAACTACGTATTTTGACCAGCCCTCACCGATGCAGCCGTCTGTCGGAAAACGGCGGAAGGAAAGTTGTACACACCATATTCCCACAGAAAAAAGTCTAACGGCGTCAAACCACAGGATCTGGGCGGCCAATTGACGTCACCGTTTCGGGAGATAATCCGACCATCGAACTTTTGTCGTAGCTAGCAGAGTGATTGTTTCGTCGGCTATGTGACAAGTGGTATCATCTTGTTGGAACCACATATCGTCCACGTCCACAGCTTCCAATTGAGGCCATAAAAAGTCCGTTAGCATAGCGCGATAGCGCATGTCATTCACAGTAACAGCTTGACCTGCTTCGTTTGCGAAGAAGTACGATTCAATGACTCCGCCGCTCCAAAAGCCGCACCAACAGTAACTTTTCGTGGATGCATTGGTTTCTCAATAACTTCGCCGCTCCAAAAACCACACCAAACAGTAACTTTTCGTGGATACATAGGCTTTTCAATAATAACCCTTGGGTTCTCATCAGCCCAGATGCGACAATTCTGTTTATTTACAAATCCATTGAGGTGAAAATGTGCCTCGTCGCTAAAGATGATTTACTTTGTAAAGTTGTCATCCACTGATGTTTGTTCATGCATTCATCTGGCGTATTGACGACGCTTGAAGTGGCCTGTGTCCCTGTGGGTTTAAGCACTTGAGTCAGTTGAACTTTGAAGGCGTGCAAATTCAAGTCCTTTGTCAAAATTCGCCACAAAGAGCTCCGTGAGGGGTCCAGAGGTCCTGACCGCGATGACGAATAGAGGTCGACGGAGTATCTGCCACACTTTCGCGGACAGCTGAAATGTTTTCGGTGAAACGAGCTATACAAAGACTCACTGGTGCTGTCACATCCGCCATCTAACCCAATTGTCTCGAATTTACACACGATATTCGAGATAATGGGCTCGTTTGGACGATTATGCAGACCGAAAAAATCACGTTGCGCACGATGAGCAGTTTTTTTTACGCACATTCACATAATAGGCTTGGATAACTTTTACGCGTTGTCCGACTGTATAGCGGTACATGATTCAAATTGTAATGAAAATAAAATAAAAATAAAAAAGAAAACAAAAATTTGTTGACGGTAATTGGGATACCCTTTATTATAATCGTATCTATACCTAGTCTAGCCATAAATATTGTTACAAGGTTTGGCAACCCTGCAGAAAGGAACCGTTATATTGCATTTCTTAAAAATTGACCTAACCGCTATAGTACGCTTGTGCTTGATGCATTTGTCATCATTTGAGTTTAATTTTTAGTGTAGTGAACATGGATTGGGGTGACAAAGAAAATAGAATTGCTGTGATTGCACTTCATAAAGTAGGAATGCAACCAAGTGATATTTTTAAGACTCTGCATACCCTTGGTATAAGCCGAATGTTTGTACATCGGGCTATTGAAAGATTTAATGATACGTCTGGAGTAAGTGACCGTGAAAGAAGTGGCCGTCCGCGAACTACTCACACCTCAAGCGGTTAAATCCGTGCGCGAGAGAATTCGCCGTAATCCTCTTCTGAAACAAAAAATTTTATCGCGTGAGATGAAAATACCCCAAAGAACAATTTCACGTATCATCAAAAGTGACTTGGGGTTGGGTGCTTATCGTAGATCTACCGGGCATTTACTAACAGATTCGTTAAAAAAAAAATAGAGTGGAAAAATCAAAACGATTACTTTGCCGGTACGCAAACCAAGAACACCGTAAAATTTTGTTTACGGACGAAAAAATGTTTACTGTCGAAGAAACATTTAATAAACAAAACGATAGGGTTTATGCTCGCAGTGCCAGAGAAGCTTCTCAAGTTGCCCAAAAGGTTCAAAGAGGTCATCATCCAGCCTCAGTAATGGCTTGGTGGGATGTTAGCTACAACGGGGTAACAAAGTTGCATTTTTGTCAGAAGGGCGTCAAAACGTCTGCCAAAATTTATCAAGAAAGTGTCCTTGAAAGTGTAGTGAAACCTCTCAACACGTCATTATTCAAAAATCAGCCTTGGAGTTTCCAGCAAGATTCTGCACCAGGTCATAAGGCGAAGTCAACCCAAAAATGGCTTGAAGAAAATGTTCCAGATTTTATTAAAGCTGAAGATTGGCCTTCCTCTAGCCCAGACCTGAATCCGCTGGATTACGAATTATGGTCTGTCTTAGAGCAAATGACGTGCTCTAAAAGACATTCTAATATCGAATCCTTTAAGAAGTCTCTTACACATGCAGTCGCCAACTTTCCGATTGAAGTCGTGCGTGCTTCCATAGATAAGTGGCCAGCTCGATTAAAGGCTTGTGTAAAGGCAAAAGGCAATCACTTCGAATAACTTGTTGCAATTTCCGTTGTTGACAATGCATTTAATAAATAAACAATGATTTCTTAACATATAACACCTCTTTTATTGAACAGTGCTTCAAAATGTTTGTAACAGTATTTATGGCTAGACTAGGTATACACAACAACACATGCTGGCTTCAAGTAAATCAAAAATGAGTTACTTACGTCGCACCGCACACCCAAGGTTTTCTAAAAATACATAAAATAAGAGAAACAAACAGCATTCTAAAATGTGTATAAGTCGCCTTATGTATCATTTCAAGCTCAACTTCAGGTGAAACGGAAGGAAATCGAATTTCCATATCGTTCAGTGTGCCATATCAGTTCAGTGTTGATACGAATGGAATCAACGAATTCGCCCCCTTTTCTCCCCCAATCTGTATCGTGGTTGTTTGAATTAATCGAGGCGCTCGACGACAAACGATCTTTGTCCGGATGAAACGAATGGGCCTAGTATGTATTTATTTCGCCTGGTTCTGGGCTTTTGACAACCCTAATTAATTACAAGACTAGCCAAATGTCGTAACTTTCCGAACACTAGGTAGACTAGACATACTCATTTGTCTTTTAATAGAATCTTTGCTATGCTTTCTCCGTCTTTTTTTGGTAGCACAATTATTTCAGAGGCAGGTATAAAGTAAATGCAATGAAGCAAGGGAGGATATTATGCGAAAATATGTGAGGGCAAAGAAGAACTTATTGCCATACAATCCGTGCTGGTTTCGAAACACATTTTTCATTTTCTGGTCCTTTTAAAACAAAGTGCAGCCTATGCATTCCCTCGGGACAAAACTTAGACGTTTGGAAAGCTCCACGGGTATAGTTCTTTGCCTTAACCCCTCTTGGGGCATAGTGCTTCAACCACATCTGCGCGCCATTGTACTCTGTTCTGGGCAGTGAGGCACAATTACCCAAACGACTTACCCAGCGCCTTACACTCTTTTGCCACTGATCGACGCCATGTGATTTTAGGATCCCCTCTTGGTCGACCTTGGCTGGAAATGGGATTCCATTTCGTAGCATGTAAAGCAATGCAGTTATCATCCTTCCGCAATGTGTGACCTATCCACTGCCATTTTCGCCTTCGTATCAATTTGTCGATTGGCATTTGACCCGTACGCTGACTTAGTTCTTCATTCGATATTGTTTCGAGCCTGAAAATTCTTAGAATTCGGAAACTTGCAGCTTTCTGGTAACTCTTACGGAAACTTTCCATGTACTGCTCCCATATAAAAGGTCTTGATGCTGAGATAACTGCTCTGCCAGATTTTGGACAGCATGCCGTCCTCTGGGGATTGACAAGAATGTTTTTATCAAATTTTAACCCCTACGAACCACGGGGTCGGAACTACAGAAAGTTAAAAAAAATGCAAAAGCGCTACATCGTTGTGTCATGTAAACAGTGTTTCTTGATCGCTTTTAATTTTCCTTTTCTTGTCGGACGAGACGCTCCCACGTCCCTAGCTTCAGGATTGAGAATTTCCAATTTTCCAACAGTACCAACTACGTCATGCACTTATAATCTAGGTAACATTTATCTAGGAGATGGCTAATTTCTTCGATATTGTTTTCTGCTGGATTCCGCGTCAAAGCGGACTCGGCGGCAATTGCGGAGCTCACAAAAGGGCTTGATGGGGTACAATAGATGGAACCACTCGAACTCTCTTTAATCTTTATATGTTCCCTATTGATTCATGCAAATATGCCATTACACAGGCTACAACTGTTAGGACCAACTCAAGTTAGTTAAGTAGCAGCTCATGTCATGGAGCAAAGCTGTTGTTGCCCAGGCTAGATATTAGTCATTCTGCTAAGCTTTTGTCGTTGAAAAAATGACATCTCGGTACGGTCGGGGGCATCGTCACTAGACACTGTCCAATTGGAGAGCAGGCTTGTACGATTCGGCTTCAATGAAACGACTTGTGTAGAAGTTGTGGTGAAGACAAAGAAGAGGTGAGCATGTTTCATCCGCTCTCTATCTATCCGGTTTTGGTAAAGAGCGTACTTATTTTTTTTTTACTGACCTAAATTACTAGGAAAACGTTGGTGTTGGTCAACTTTTACTTTAGCGATTTATTGTAAACTTAGGCTGGTTGAGAGCATAAGGCCACTCTAGCCTCAGACATCGGAGTTTAAAAAGTTGCAGTGATGTGACCCAAATGTTCCTCCTTTTTTTGTCCTTTTTCTTTAATTCGATTTTTTTTTATTTCCTTCTATTAACGAAAAAAATAGATATGCATTTACAAAATATGAAATGCAAAAATAAATAAAATATGTATAAATTATCTTCCTCCCTGACAACAAACAAATTCGAACATTGTATACAATTGATAGGTAATATGGCTAACAATTTGTACAGCCCTAGTTGGTACAATGCCCGACGGAGATGTGAAACGACAATGGGTCAAAGCAATATCGGGACATTGTTTTAGCGTACTGTCTAGTGCTATTTCAGCCGTCATAACATATCATAATATGGAGAATCGACCTAAAAATGGAATCTGCGTTGCAAACCATACTAGTCCAATTGATGTTCTAGTTCTCATGTGTGACAATACATATTCACTGGTGAGTTTTTATTGATGTTGTGTTTTTTTTTAACGTACACGTAGACACACGAATTGAGTTTTATCATCTATTAGTTTTCTAATTTTTTGATCCAAACTAGAATGAATTGATTTTCTTGTTAGTTTGGTTCCAGTACACAAGATATATTATGTACATAGTTGTAGAGTGTACTTAGCTTGTATATCGGTTATATTGCTCTGAACACACGCTTCAATACTAAAATTTGTCTTAGGCAAATAACAACACAACTGGTTTTATTGGATACCCTGCACTAATGCAAATAACCTCTATAATATATTGTATTATTATATTATGCTTGGTGCTTTTGAATTTATTTTGGAATGAATGCAGTATCTTACATGCGCAGCGAATATCCTTTCTGTTTTGAATGGAAGTGGTTAAAAAAGACACAAAAATAATGGTTAGATTCCAAAAAAGCTCTAACGATAATTAGCGTGTGAACTCCTTAGATAAAGTACAGTACATACTGGCTTGACGTGTAGACTGCGATAATTAGGTATAAACATTCTCTGGAAAACAATTTTGAACATTTTTTTAATGTCACTTGTGGACGATAATAACAATTTATTTCAGACATCTTTGCAAGATAAATTTCCTCTATCTGCTACTTTTGATCTATAATTTAAATTCCCATCTGTAAGTATGCATGAAGTAGCATGATGGTGCTTGCCCTAAATTATACTCCTAAGAGCGATCCCAAAGTGAAAGCCTAGCGGGAAGCTGGTTTGGAGATGGTATATGCGAGAAATCTTCGCTCCTACATTTTCACACAAAAAAGCGCATACATTCCAGAGTAAAAGCAAATCTGGGTCAAGTTGGAAGTTAAATTCGAAGCGAAAAATGTGGACTTGTCAAGCTATCTTAAGCTTTAAGAAAACTCATTAAGAAAACTTAACTGCTTAACTTCACAATCAAACTCTGCGCCCCGGCCTTTTCTAGAGAAAGCTTACCACGACCACATTTCTCGCTTTACGCTTCGAAACCAATTTCCACATATTACTCACTTAACACTTCAAGGTCAACTTTCAGCCCGGCCCGGCTTTACTTTTACTCTTGCGGTCGGATTGAAGCTCTTACTCTGGGGTCGCCCTTAAGAAATGCATTTTCTTAAACATTTATGTTGCATGTTAGTTATTGTTGTTTACTTTTGTCAGCTTTTCAATGTTATGTTATAATAGATATTGCCAACATAATTACAATTTGAATTTATTGTCCATATTTCTCACAGTTTAACAAATGAATAAAAGATTAGAGTTTGTTCCGTATACTGCGAGCTTATTTTTTGTTATTGCAAACAATTGTAGAGCTAGCACTGAAGGTCGCGCTCGGTGGCCGTGATCGTTCGGTCACCGCTCTACGATACTAATCTAGAGCTCGGAGATCAAATCTCGGCGCGATCAAAAACTGCCTGTGAGTACTAATAGAGCTCTCACAGTGCTCCGAGCTTGTCAGTATAAAGACGGCGCGGATAGGAGGTGCATGCTAGCAACTAGGCCTGTTCCTAATACCGGGATCCCGGTTTGGTACCGGTTTTTTTTCAGTACCGGTACCAAAACCTAAGAGTACCGGTATCCCGGTTTTTTTAGTACCGGTATTGAGTACCGGGATCCCGGGATTTCAGTACCGAGTCTTTTCAACCATGAGCCGGTTTTATTTGGGATCCCGGGATCCCGGTACTCAGTACCGAGTCTTTTCAGTACCGAGTCTTTTCAGTACCGAGTCTTTTCAGCAACGAGTCTTTTCAGTACCGAGTCTTTTCAGTAGTACCGAGTCTTTTGAGTACCGAGTCTTTTCAGTACCGGGATCCCGGTACTCAGTACCTGTTCTTTTCAGTACCGAGTCTTTTCAGTACCTGTTCTTTTCAGTACCGAGTCTTTTCAATACCTGTTATTTTCAGTACCGGGATCCCGGGATTCGAGTACCTGTTCTTTTCCATAAAAAAGACTCGTTCATTGCTGGACCAATTCTTCAGGTTTTTGGAAATTGTTATTGGAAATGTTCATAGAGTCGTGACGTGCATTGAAAGATTTTTCAGATACACATCGTAGTATAGTATGTTAGTTAGTACGCACATAGATATACGAGTATGTACATTGTTCATACATAATTGATTTTGAGTTTTGTTAGGATTGAGACTGAGATGAGAGTATTTATTGTATTGGGAATAGGATATGTAATTGGGTATGATATAAATATGAAATACATATGAACGAATATGTATATGTACGTATGTATTGTACATAATATAATAATATAATGCGTTGCATTGGTCAATAGCCGGCCATACACACACACTCTATCATCTGCAAACGTACGCCAATTCGATCGCCCCATTTTTTTGCGAATGATTCGCGGCGTTTACAATCCCCTCGAAAATCGCGGCACCTGGGTCGCCGAATGATTCGCCGCGTTTGAACGAGTAGTGAAATTTAAGTAATTTTGTGCGACCAGACGGTTCGTGGCGTTTTCGGTTTGCAGATGATAGAGCAACAACAATTTGTATGGAGACGATGTCTAGTTGGGTGCGTTGTGATTTTGCAGATGATTCGCCGCGACCGAATTTTTATGGGTTATCTATAGTGGCGGTAGTAGTATGTAGCTTGCATAATAAAATATGAGAAGGATGGGTCCACGCAGATATTTTGGTCCTGCTGCAGGTGTGCGTCAGGACAAAAGGATTTGTTTATCAATGAGGAGAGATATATAGGCAAGATGGGTGTTGTATGACTAGGGGTGCTGAGACGAATACGTTAGACTGCCGCTGAAGGCATTTTGAGTCCTTTGGTAACGAAAAAAGACATGCTTTGCAAGGAAAGCCCGATCAGACGAGTATTTCCCCATGAAAACAGGGTGGCCATTCAGGGGTGGGCAAAAAAAAAGTACTGGATGCAGATATGCTAGCACGAAACGGCTGCAGGTACATGTACAAAGAGTGAAACGGGCAACCTAGGGCTACATGCGGGGGTTCGCAACGCGCTAGGAGGGGAGCTAGCCCAGCTCGTTCCAAACCGAAATTATCCATGCACACTTGTGCGATACTGCGGGTTGTGAATTAGCAGTCGCTTGTGTGAGTTGCCCACTTCTGAGTGACCACCCTGTTTTCATGGGGAAATAGGGCGTTGCGAGCCCCCGCATGTAGCCCTAGGTTGCCCGTTTCACTCTTTGTACATGTACCTGCAGCCGTTTCGTGCTAGCATATCTGCATCCAGCACTTTTTTTTTTTGCCCACCCCTGAATGGCCACCCTGTTTTCATGGGGAAATACTCGTCTGATCGGGCTTTCCTTGCAAAGCATGTCTTTTTTCGTTACCAAAGGACTCAAAATGCCTTCAGCGGCAGTCTAACGTATTCGTCTCAGCACCCCTAGTCATACAACACCCATCTTGCCTATATATCTCTCCTCATTGATAAACAAATCCTTTTGTCCTGACGCACACCTGCAGCAGGACCAAAATATCTGCGTGGACCCATCCTTCTCATATTTTATTATGCAAGCTACATACTACTACCGCCACTATAGATAACCCATAAAAATTCGGTCGCGGCGAATCATCTGCAAAATCACAACGCACCCAACTAGACATCGTCTCCATACAAATTGTTGTTGCTCTATCATCTGCAAACCGAAAACGCCACGAACCGTCTGGTCGCACAAAATTACTTAAATTTCACTACTCGTTCAAACGCGGCGAATCATTCGGCGACCCAGGTGCCGCGATTTTCGAGGGGATTGTAAACGCCGCGAATCATTCGCAAAAAAATTGGGCGACCCAGGTGACGCGATTTTGCAGGGGATTGCGAACGCGGCGAATCATTCGGAAAAAATGGGGCGATCGAATTGGCGTACGTTTGCAGATGATAGAGTGTGTGTGTATGGCCGGCTATTGACCAATGCAACGCATTATATTATTATATTATGTACAATACATACGTACATATACATATTCGTTCATATGTATTTCATATTTATATCATACCCAATTACATATCCTATTCCCAATACAATAAATACTCTCATCTCAGTCTCAATCCTAACAAAACTCAAAATCAATTATGTATGAACAATGTACATACTCGTATATCTATGTGCGTACTAACTAACATACTATACTACGATGTGTATCTGAAAAATCTTTCAATGCACGACACGACTCTATGAGCATTTCCAATAACAATTTCCAAAAACCTGAAGAATTGGTCCAGCAATGAACGAGTCTTTTTTATGGAAAAGAACAGGTACTCGAATCCCGGGATCCCGGTACTGAAAAGAACAGGTATTGAAAAGACTCGGTACTGAAAAGAACAAGTACTCGAATCCCGGGATCCCGGTACTGAAAAGAACAGGTACTGAAAAGACTCGGTACTCAAAAGACTCGGTACTGAAAAGAACAGGTAGTGAAAAGACTCGGTACTGAAAAGACTCGGTACTGAAAAGACTCGGTACTGAGTACCGGGATCCCGGTACTGAAAAGACTCGATACTGAAAAGAACAGGTACTCAGTACCGGTACTGAAAAAAACCGGCTCATGGTTGAAAAGACTCGGTACTGAAAAAAACCGGTACTAGTACCGGTACTGAACGAATACCTGTGAGTACCGGGATACCGCTTGTGGTACCGGTACTTGAAAATATCAAGTACCGGTACTGAAATCTCAGTACCGAACAGGCCTACTAGCAACTGCACTTCCGAAAAGTAGATATGCTATTGAAACGTCAACAAGGCATAGAAATGCTAGAGATGTTGACGCGCCCATGCCCCTGGAGGGGTCAAGGCAATTAGAGAGAGACTGAAGAAGGCAGCACGTGGCTGCCGAAACAATTATTATTATTTGCAATAACAAAAAATAAACTCGCAGTATAATGAACAAACTCTAATCTTTTATTCAATAATTACAATTACTCGTACACATATTCTAATATCATATTTATCTTCCAAACTAGATTGGCCAGAGGCATGGAGGCTTTCTGGGAATTTTACAACGGGCTTTGGCTCGTGCTTCACCTCACATTTGGTTCGAACGGGCCGAAGCCAAGGATCGTCATGCCGTTGCACAAAGACTACGTCAACACGTTTCTGATCCAAATAATCCGCCAATTTTAATTTTCCCTGAAGGTACATGTATTAATAATACATCTGTGATGCAATTTAAGAAAGGCAGCTTTGAAGTGGGAGGCGTTATTTATCCGGTAGCTATAAAGTAAGTATGATTGCATTTTTTTATTATTATTACAAGGGCATTTAAAAAACTATTTTATTAAGTATGGATTTGATGATATTTGGTCCTATAAGATACGAATATCATTTAAAGCCAGGTATTTCTCGTAGTAAGTATTATGATGATCGCTGATCTTTAAGCTTATTGTTTACAGCTTACGATTCCAGACGTAGTCGCTTGCAGGCATACAGCTCCATAAAAAAGCTATGATTGCTGGGGGACAACCGCATATGACTCGTTTTATAAGCTCCAAGGAGCTTTGAGATTTCCGATACCCAGAATCCGTACATATTACAATACATTGGAAAGAGTTTTCAAACATCATATGAGCGAGCTTTCGGTCGTTGTAGTTTTTGATTAGCCGAAAAGTGGTGAAACCATTACGTTAGGTTAGGTACAGGGGCTGCCATGATATATCACAGCACACTTAGACCGCCATTGTGTTCATTTTGTCCATTGTGATATCACCAAGATTACCTTCATTGCAGCCTATATATCAAACCAGCCTGTGCTGGCGATGTAACGATTGAACCTTATGGCGGTCGTATTCTTAAGGTCATCCGGATCGTAGAAGATCCGAGAACCCAGAAATTTCCTTTTCCTCTCTCTTTCTCATCCACATCCCCGCATACTCCACATCCTACAGAAATCGTTATGAGGAAGACGGAGCCTCCAGTCGAGCTTCCTGTTCAGCGACAACAGTGTGGCAGAGCGACTGGGATCAGTTTTTGGCCAAATCATCCTCGTTTGGTATTATGTTAGCCCTGACCACAGCAGCGGTCGTAATGGCCAATTTACACATGGCAAATGGCACTTCGATGTCTTTGTGGACTTCATCAACCATACCAGTTGTACCCTCCCGAGACAGCTCATCCGTCTTGCGTTATCCGAAAAACCACTATGGCTCGGGATCCAACAGAGGGTAATAATGAGCCACACATCTCTGCGAGAGCTGAGCGACAGTTCTCGATAGTTTTATACGCAATTGCCCTAACCCCTTGCGGGGCATAGCGCGTCAACTGTTCCATGTGGCCCAGTGGACGTTTCGTTGGCATAAACTGGTTTCAGAGAATGCAGTTGCCAGCATGCACCTCCTGCACATCCATGGCCACGAACGTCGTCGTGGACGGGATTCGAACCCGAAACGCCGGTAGTCAAACATGAGACTGATGCCTCAACACACTGCGCTACCGGTCGCCCCAATAGTTTTAGATGTCAATGAATGATAGATTAATCCAATCCCAGTCCTTCCGAGTATATGTCTACCCCAACCCCGTCGTCGGTCTTGAAGCATCTGTATAGATGACCATGGATTCCGTGGTCAAGGGCATTTCTCCTGTCTATAACTTCTCAACGGAATCAGACTAGTGTGGTTTCTGATATTTTGGAGAAGTGTAGTCCGTCTCCCTAGTAAGATTCAGGTTGTCCAATATAGTAGGGTGTCCAACACTCAGCGTACGCACACACCAGCATATCTCGCGATGACGTAAAGCCATGTTTGTCGCCAGTTGTTCGCCAAGACTGTCCAGCGGGAGCAAGCCGAGTACCATATCTAGCCCGGCTGACAAAGTGGTTCTAAAAGCCCCCGTCATGTCCAACACAGCTAGCCTTTGTACCTTCTCCAGCAGACTACAGAAGGCCACTACTCTTGAGTGCAGTCCACCACAATAATATAGGACCTACGATACGACAGCTGTAAATATCCAATAAACCAGTTTAGTGCCCTCCATTGTAGGGGGTTCGCTTGTAGGGGTTGTGTGCTTTCTAATGAAGAGCACAAGCTCCGTCTTATCCGGGTTAGCTCTCACCGCACCGATTTGCCTACTTTGTTAGAATGGATACGGCATTCTGCATCACACCGCTGAGGGTATCAGGAAATTTGCCCGTGACGGTGATGGCGATGTCATCTGCGTAAGCATTGACTTTACACCTAATCTTCTTCAGATCCAAAAACAGTATGTTGACCGCCAAATTCCAGAGAAGGGGCTCCTCTGCAAATATGCCTGCACAGAGACGAAGCACCCATGGTCGTATGAATAAGCCTTGATCTTAACAGCGTGTTAATGAGTATGCAAAGCGACTCATCAACATGCAGGCTCAGGAGTGCGTCGATAATCGCACTAGGTTTATTGTTATTGAAAGCGCCCTTGATGTCCAGGAAAACAACCAACGCATAATACTTTTGATCAAGAGATTTCTTAATAAGACCAACCAAAGAGTGCAGACCCGTATGCTGCGACGCAGATAAAAAGCACAACGGAATGATGTTTCGAAGATGGGCATAAATTAGTCTTTTTAGCAGTTTCAACAGTGTTGAAGATAGACTAATGGGCCAGAGGTGGTTCGGGCCCGCATGTGAACTTCTACCGCTTTCAGGATAAAAACAAGCCGAACCTTCATCGAGATGCGAGGAACATAGACCAACTCCAGAGAGGCCTTTAGGATATTCTCTATACAAGGATATAAAATATCCGAACAATGCTGCAAACCCCGGCATAATACCGTTCCGTTCAGCAGATTTAAAAGGTTCGAAGCTAGAGATCGTCCACATAATCTTCTCTCGAGAAAGGATAGATACGCTGTCACATGGCGCTGAGCAACAAGTCTCCTAAGATGAGGCAACAGTCGAACTGTCAGGAAAATGCGTGTCAAGCAGACTCTCGATAGTTTCTTTACCCGAAGACGTCCAGGACCCGTCTTGCTTCTGTAGGAAGCTTGGCGTAGGTGGATTTGACCCCAGTATTTTGTGAAATCGGGAGGTCTCGCAGGACCCTTCTATCCATCCGCAAAAGCTTTTCCGTGATTTACGTTTTGTTCCTCTCAACTCTTTCTTGAAAAATTTAAGATGTTTTTTAATAGAAGTACCAATCTGATTCTAGCCTGGAAGCCTTACTCTTATTGAAACTCTTCCTGCACGCAGCTCTAAGGTCGGAGATTCTAGTGTTCAACACTGTTTTTTGAGTTTGAGGGAGGACTCACATTAAACTTCCGGAAGGTCATGCAACTGAGTCCAGGACCAACTCCTAAATGTAAAGATGGTACTACTCAATTGCCCTAACCCCTTGTGGGGCATAGCGCGTCAACTGTTCCATCTGGCCCAGTTGACGTTTCGTTGGCATAAATTGGTTTCAGAGAATGCAGTTGCCAGCATGCACCTCCTGCACATCCATGGCCACGAACGTTGTCGTGGACGGGATTCGAACCCAAAACGCCGGTAGTCAAACATGAGACTGATGCCTCAACACACTGCGCTACCAGTCGCCCCCCGTATCAAAGCCACATTAAACTGATGCAACTTGCTGATCAGCGCTCAGTAAGTTTGTTCAAGCTAGCCATCACTAAAGTAGGTAAGCTACGGACAAGTGCTAATCTTGTAGTCGTTCGGGACATGATCCCTTCACGACCAAGAGCTCGCGTCTGGATTCCATTTACCGTTGACAATGTAGATTAAATTTTGTTCATTTTAAGGACGTGTAATAAGGACCTTCCTGCTCAAGATTGGAAAATCGTGAAACTTGAGGAGACCGTGAAAGGATCTTTCTGTGCAATTCTAGTCGAAGTCGCTTGCTCCCCTAGCCAGAACGAATGGGGTAGTGTATTATGGCTTCATTACTACCAAGAATAAGCTATATAAGAAGGATCTGAAGAAGGCTGGAGTGGAAGGAGGGAGGGGGAGGGAGGGCCCATCGACTTCATGGAAGTGGGTGAGTAGGCAAAAGTTGATCCCACTCCGCCTCAACCCCATCCCATCAGGATACGAATGACGAGTGCATATCACTGGGAACAGAATTTGACAGTTTGAGAGGACGTATCGGAGCCCTCAATGCTTTCTCTGTTCGAATCCGATGTGGATGATGAGGCCGACGTAACTGTGGTGGGGTCGGAGAAATTGCCGCAGTGATGATTGGTTTCGTACAAATTAATCTGCACAAAAAAGATCTAAGTGCTTACAAGAAGAAGAAGTTCCTGGTGGCTCTTTTGTGAATCAATCGAGGCCTCAAGGCCTTGCAAAATCCCATCTACAAGTCCACCTATGCCAAGTTTTTTAATTAAGCACGAAAGATCTTGGACTGCAACGAATGAGGGAACTATTAAGCTTCTGCTTGATACGCATTTCCCTGATTGCTCGACTGACACCACGCTGGCGAATGCCCCGTTTTTTTCAGCAACTTCCGGTGTCTCTGCATCTTTTCTCACAAAGGAGAAGATTTTATGGACGAAGTTCGCTGGACCGGATGGTATTATCCCGGCAGACTTACAACAATTGCTGGATTTAGTGTACCCTTGGATTGCATCTACAATATTTTTAGGGCATGCTTGGAATTGGTACATATTCCACGAGTGTGGAAAGACGGTTCAATTTGTATTTATTCCGAAATCAGGAAAATGCTCGCATGCGCGCCCAACTGACTTATCAGCCTGGGATGATGAGGATGATTTATATCCACCTACGAGCCAGCATTGCACCTCATCTCTTATGCACTTCACAACACGCCTACTGGAAGGGAAGGTATGTGGATACTGCCCTACATTTTCTGGTAAGCTACATCGAAAAATCTCTTGCCTGTAAAGAATACACATTGGTGGCCTTTTTGGATATTCAGGGGGCTTTTAACAATGTTCAACCGGTGGCAATCACTGATGCACTCGCAAGTCTGAGTATTGACGATTCACTCTGCAAACTCATTAACCTGATGCTAACATCTAGGGTTATACACGCGAGTCAGGGTGTGTCGTCTGAACGAAGGCGTGTAAATAGGGGACGACCCCCCCCCCCCCCCCCCCCGCCGGGGTTCTCTCTCTTCTCTGGAATCTGGCGGTGAACAATTCGCTTTTGGACCTGGAAGGGGTAGGGTGTAAGGCTTATACGGACGACATTGCCATCTCGGGCAAGTTTCCAAACGTTCTTTGTGAAATAATAGAGAATGTACTTTCGATTCTGTCAATTTGGGCAAGTTGTGCTGGCGTTAGGGTAAATCCGGACAAAACAGAATTTGTTCTCTTTACAAGGCGGCACAGAGTTCCAGATCTCACTCCTCTACTATTCAGATGGACGAGGTTGGTGTTCACTGATAAAGCAAAGTTTTTGGGTGTAATCCTAGACAAGAAACTTGCTTGGAAGCTAAATATACGATAACGTGTGAATAAGGCTAAAATGGCGCTTTACTCTTGTACTCTTTACTCTTCTGTCCGCATTACAACTTAACTTCTTTACAGGGATTTTTGTTGTGATGACGAGGATAAAGAGGAGAGTACTTTCTATCGTCTTTGTGCCCGCCTTACCTTAGCCGTCCGTAAGGAGGTATGAGATTCATGGGTTTTTCTTTTTCGGAGATTTGGATGACCTTAAAGACATGGATGTCAATATGCTCCTTAGTTTCATTGTCAGCTCGGGCTGGTTCAATGATTAAACTTTATTATGCAGGTTGTTGAATGCTTGGGATATCACAACGTACCCATATGTGTCCTCTGTCATTAACGGCAGCCCTTCTAACCTATCCTAACCTAACCTAGATGCTTCAAAAATCGAATGACATCTGAAGTTTCTTTTAAACGTGCCATACACACACCGATCGATCGGCCGATCTGTCGCCCGAAATCAATATCGGCTGACGGATTGGCGTGTGTATGTGGAAATCGCACCGATCGGGCGATCAATTTTGATCTGCCGATATTTTAGTGCGATTTTCGTGCGATCGATCGGTGACGATCGATTGGGTAGTGTATGTGATTATCGCATGTGAATGTCAAATTACCAAATTATTAAATGATGAAATTTCAAGGATTCTAATGATTTAAATGGCACTGCAATTGAAATATCAAATATGCGGTATACGAAAATACCACACACATCCAAATAGTTAACAAAAATGAATCTAGGTTGGATTGGGAGTGAATCATAACCTATTTTTTGAATTGTCATTCGTTATCGCATCGCACGAAAATCGCTCATTGTGTGTGCAGTGGAGATCGGCAGATACTTTGTGGCGATCCATCGGCCGATCGATCGGACGACGGATCGGATAATGTATGGCGGCTATTAGAGCAGCAGTGCCGTTCCCACGAAAGAATTATTGCGATTTATTTAACTGCTACATTTTATATACCCAAATACGTATTAATTTCTTCACTCTCAATTTTTTTCAGGTATGATCCACGTTTTGGCGATGCATTCTGGAACAGTTCGCGCTATTCCATGATGCAATATCTCTACATGATGATGACTTCGTGGGCTATTGTCTGTGATGTTTGGTATTTGCCACCAATGTATCGAGGCGAAGATGAATCCGCCATTGATTTTGCCAATCGAGTTAAATCCGTTATAGCGAAACAAGGCGGTCTCGTGGATTTGGATTGGGACGGTCAATTGAAGCGGATAAAGCCAAAAAAAGAATGGAAGGAGAAACAACAAATTGAATTCACAAAACGCTTGAAAGGCGAATAAAACAATAGCTGTGTGTCGATATCTACTAATAGTTTACTAATATATGTATTTGCAAATAAAAAAGTGAAATAACAAAAAAAAAGGCAGGAACGGAATACCAATTCCAGACGAATTTGGGTGTACGGGTGGATTCCCGAACGACAAGAACCAGGTGAAATCAATTATGATTGCAAACCAATCATTCATATGCTATCATCCTGTTTTCAGAAATTCATAATTCAGATCTAAACATTAAAAAATTGTGTTTAATGAGATATTTTCATTATGATTAGTTAGGAAAATGACCATTTTTTTGTAAATACAACACTTCTTCCCCCTCCTTTCAAGCAATATTATTTTTTCGTTTTTCCTGTTTGTTTTCTTTTTCGTCTTTCTACTTAATTGTAAGTGTGTAAGTTAAGTGAGAATCATTAATGTTATTCGTTGAAAGAATAGCAAAACAACCAGACCCAACAAATCATGCGACACTGTAATATTAAATGAAATGTGTATCATACAGTTCGATTTTTTGTATCTTGGTATATAACACTACGTTATTTGAAGTATGTACTACAATTTTTGCTCAGATTGTATTTAAATTGTTAATAAGATATTTTGCATTTGTGTTCCTAAGCATACATATATAATTATTAATTTATATGAAGATAGCTTATCTACAAATTTTTATGATTATCAAAATTCAAAGATTTTTTTTCGTAAAAGTTGTATAAAAAAATATGATCTTAATATTTTGTTGCAAACTGATCAATAAAAACATACAGTAAATTTTTCAAAGGGATTTTTTATTTTGATTGCCCACGGTTAATCCAAATGAAGAATGGACCTAAATTTGACAAATGAAACGGGGTTGAGCGGAAAATTACATAGGTGGCATATATCTTATAATATACTGGGTGGCGCAAAAGAAATGAAGGGGTTTGAATAGTCTATAATTCCTTTATTTTTGAATCAATCGAATTAATTTTTTTCTTTGTACACTTCATAAATGGGGAATTTTGTTAATTTAAACGTGAAAATCACGTTCGACAGAAACTTTACATGCTCAATTCCCTCCCGTAGCCATTGGGAAGTGATGAACCCGACATGCACTGAATCCTTGTGTATCTATACTGATGGTTCCAAGACCGATAAGGGGGTGGGGGCTGGAATCTTCTGCGGTGGGCCTAGCCTCCACCTGTCGATTCTTCTTCCAGACTACTGTAGTGTCCTCCAGGCGGAGATCCACGCTATTAAAGAGGCAGTGAGGTGGATTGGCCGTAACACTATAGCAGCAACTGACATCATAATTTATACTGACAGCCAAGCTGCAATAAAGTCCCTTGAATCTTGTGTAGTCTCGTCAAAAACCGTTGCGGACTGTCGCTGTTGCCTTGTGGAGATGGGAGGTATCTATAACATTACACTATCCAGCATAGTGTAATGTCACAGTGCTTTCGCTGGTAATTGTAGGGCTGACGAGCTCGCTCGGAACGGTGCAAACGATATAACTCTTCAGGTATGTCGGGGTTTCGCCATACCCATCTCCAGGTGTAAACATACATATACTAATTATGACAGCGATAGACAGGGCTAACTCAAGATGGTTAAGTGGTAGTACCTGCCAAAATGCGAAGTTATTATGGCCCTTATTGAACAAAAACCGTACTTCTAAACTACTATCGATGAGTAAGCAACACATCAGGATAGTGGTGGGAATTATTACTAGTCATTGTGTTATCGGTGAATACGCGAGGAGGCTCCGACTTCCATATAATGACTTCTGCAGAAGTTGCGAGACATAGATGAAGAAGAGAGCATCTTTCATCTACTCTGCACCTGCCCGGCATTAGCCTACAGGAGAATGTCGACTCTAGGTGAATTTGCGTATGCGGATCTAGGAGACCTAGCTAATGCAGATGTGGGTCGACTCTTGCGACTCGCTATTAGCTCCGGATGGTTCAACAATGGACGACGGATGGAATTACAGAATTCCAGGGCAACACAAGGGACCTTCTTTTGGTCTAAGTGTGCTGTAAAGAGATTACGGCAGCCCCTCTTACCATACCATACCATAAACGTGAAAAATAACATCGCGTAAATGGTGCCCATTCTCAGCTTCGCATAGTCGCGCTATCTCTAAAACATTTTCCAGTATTTATTTTTCAAGATTTCAGAAGCTATCGCCAGAATTTATTCTCGAATATTATTTTTTAGCTGGGGTATGGTCTGTGCAACACCGATGGTATTAACAAACGATGGGCCTCTTATTTTGAAGAGCTTCTGAACCTACCATCTAACTTCCCCACACAAGAAGCTCTCGACCATATTTTTGATCCAGGCCCACTAATACAACCCCCGACAGTAGAGGAGGTTGATCTCGCGTTGCAGTCACTAAAACGAAATAAAGCGCCGGGCGCTGACGAGAATCCAGCTGAACTGCTAAAATTCGGTGGAACGGGTCTAGCTAATGGCATACATCAATTACTCCTGCGAGTATGGAAGGACGAGGAGATCCCAGACGATTGACGCAGAAGCATCATCTGTCCAATCCACAAAAAGGGAGATAAACTGCGATGTGAGAACTACAGGGGCATATCACTAGTTTGTACGTCCTATAAAATTTTGACTAAAATTCTGGAAAATAGAATAAAACCGTACGCAGAACGAATCATTGGCGAATATCAAAGCGGTTTCAGACCTTGTCGCTCCACAACCGATCAGCTCTTTACGGTCAAACTGATACTCCAGAAGTGCTGGGAATACAACGTAAACGTATACCAAATCTTTGTCGACTTCAAGCAGGCATACGACAGTATCGATCGTGGAGTATTGTACAACATCATGCTGCATTTTGGTATACCGGCCAATTTAGTGCGACTGACAAAGATGACGATGACCAACTCCGTCTCACAAGTCCGGATCCAGAATAGACTTACTGATCTATTTGAAACACGCATTGGTCTGAAACAGGGCGATGGACTGGCACCGACGCTCTTCAACCTAGCACGGGAATACGCTATTCTGGCTATGAATATGGACAACAGCAATACGCTACTCATCAAGTCGAAGTCACAATTAGTAGCGTACGCCGACGACATCAACATCATGTCCCGAAGATTGGCCGACGCAGAAGAACTTCTACATACGCTCGATACCGTTGCAAAAGAAGTTGGACTAAGTGTCAACGAGGGTAAAACTAAAATAATGATGCAATCGACGACAAGGACACCTGCACAACCGAGCATCAATGTGGGGAACTCAGCATCAGGCTCGTGAACAACTTCATATACCTGGGTTGCAACTTGTCAAGGGACGCCAACGAAACTGACGAAATCAAGCGACGGATACAGTTAACTAATAAGACTTTTTTCTCGGTTCTCCACATAATGAAATCGAAGCATGTGCACAGAAACACGAAGCTCCGCATGTATAAAACCATTATACGACCAATGCTATGCTACGGCTGCGAAGCATGGACCCTAACTCAAGCCTCCGGAAACATGCTAGACACATTTAAACGTAAGGTTCTACGGCGAATTTTCAGGGCTGTTTGCGATCGAGATGGATGGCGCATCCGGTACAACCATGAGTTGTATGAACTGTGCGATGAGCTGGAAGTTTCGAAAATTGACAAACTACAACGACTTCAATGGGCAGGGCATGTCCAACGAATGGACGATGATCGCATGCCAAAGAGATGGATGAATGCAAAACGAGTTGACGGAGCGAGACTGCCTAGACGACCGAGATCTCGCTGGGAGAGCTCAGTATATGTGGACGCCGAGTAGCTACTGGGCGTCCAAGATTGATCGAGATAATTGGAGGACAACGATCCAGGCGGTCAAGGCCCGACATCGGGCTGTCGCGCCACGATGATGATGTGCTTCCACGGCAGCCGGTTCAACGTTTCTACAACAACACCAGCAGGCGTTAATGCAAAAACAACAACCCCTCACTTGTACACTGTGTTGCTGACAAAAGGTTTTAACATTAAAAGTCCGGTACGATCTGGACGACTAATTAAAGCTAGTAGATTTATGTGGGTGGCTGCAACAACTAGTTTGAACAAATTCAAAGTTTCAAAGATTCTGTATAATGCTGTGAGCCAAATTTCACTTCACTTCATACTTGTTTGCTACGGTGCAATTTATGGGGCTACGGGGGCGTAGAACTAAGGAAAATGTTTAATTCGAAAAGGCGGAATAAAATCAACACCAATTTTGTTTATAAGTACATATTTATTTTTAACAGATAACTTAATTTTATTATATAACCAAAGTTCCCATCCGTATGTTGTACAATATGTTAAGTAAATAAAATAAAGTCAACTTAAAAAATTTTACATTTGAAGTGAATACATGAACAAGGGTTGGGATATGAAATTATACAAGTTTTCTTTACATTAATACAAGAAAAAAAACTAACACGCATTTCATTCATTAAATAATTCATTCAGTCTTAACTCACTGGCTTTTCATTTGATATTCTAATAGTTGCATGCGCAACATGGCAATTTCATTGTCTTTCTCCGCCCCCGAATCTTTTAGCTGAGCTATTTCGAGACTCTGTTGGCGAATTGTCTCTTCCATGTCGTGCATTTGACTGTTAATAGTTTCAGTATTTTCGCGTAACGTATTGATTTGATTATAAAGTTCGGTAATTTTCTTATCATGTTGCGATGAATTATTCTCAGAAGCTCGGAACGCCCGAACGTGTTGTTCCAAATTGATTTTTCGGAAAACTTCCATGAGATCTTTGGTAGCGGGACGCGTGCGCTCGTCACTTAGTAGACTGTGAAGAAGAAGGAAGGATAAGTTAATATAACATTTAACTTACAATTTCGACTGAAAACGTACTTCTGCAATAATTTCGTTGATTTTTTATTAAGACTCGGAGGTAGTATTCCTTTCCGGGCATTTTCAATTGTCCGAACACGCTCCATATCAGTTCCAAACTTGATCAGAAGTTCAATAAGAACGATTCCCAGGCTGTATATGTCGCTCTGTAAGTAAAAGAACATTTGAATGTAAGTTAAAAAAAAAATAAGATCTTTGTTCGATGCTTACCTTAAAATTGCACTCTCCTTCCAATTGTTCAGGTGCTGCATACAGCGGCGTTCCCAACACCACGCCTTCATGTCCATTTTGCAACGGGCAAGCCAGACCAAAATCTCCCAACAGCGCCGTTAAGCGACCATCGTTGTCAATCTCCAGAAATATGTTACTAGGCTTAATGTCATGATGAATAATATTTCGCGAGTGAATGTAATTCAATCCGGATAATATCTGATAGAACAAATCATAGACAATATCTAGATGTGAGATATCATTTCGATTTTTGAAGAACTGGAAATAGTACTCGTCCATAGAATTGCTCGCATTCCTGTCGTCAAGCCACTTGCGTAGCGTCAGCTGACAAAGCGACATTTGTATGTACAGTATAGCCAATTTTTGTTTCTTTTTTGTCGTCTGCTCAATCGAATAACTTTCATATTTACAAATCTGTTGATGACATGAACTGGTCGTAGCCCTGCTGTCCCCGGTTTGCTCGTGTGAACGCTCAAAACAGATGAAACTGGATAAATCCTCATTTAGCATTGATTGTCGTACTGGCAGTGCACTTGAGCTGGAATCATCTGAATCTTCAATTCTGCTGGATGAGCTACTACTCCTTGAGGAAGATGCGGCCGTGTTGTTCGTATCAAATTCACTCGGATTGTTGCTCTCTGAACTGATCATGTGCGCGGGATTCTTGTTGGGAACATACGGCTCCAACCAGGCCGCCTTATACTGAACCACGTTGGGATGATTCAGACTGGCAATGGTTTTCACTTCGGCCAGATGACAAAGTTTAATAGTTGTTGAATGGATTTGTATCTGCTTAATCGCATACTCTATGCAATCGAGTTTATGCCGAGCCTTGAACACTTTTCCGAATCCACCGCCCGCTATGAATTCCACTTCATTGAATTCCCTATGATAGCGGGACCAACAAGTCTCGATCGGATGCGAATTTCCTGCTATTACTGTGGGTAATGACTTGGGTATTTCATGTCCCCCGACTGCACGAATTATCTTGTAAATTTGCATCTGATACTGACTACGCATTTCTTCGAATTCATTCATAGCGTACGAGTCGTCAATCAAATTGATCTTGGCCAGTTGTTCGCAAATTGCCCGATACGATTGATCGGACACCTGCGGATCGTTTTCCAGACATATGCAGAGAAGTTGAACAAGACTCTCAATAAGAAGACTGGTAGATGTTGTCGGTCGTCCGGCTATCAAATCGCTAATGTTCTTCTGATCGCTATAGCGAGGTGATGATGGTGTTGCGTCGCCGCTGCCACCTTGAGTGTGGGCAGGAAATATCGGACCGTCATCTGAAATGAAATGGAGAAAAGTTTAGTAAAGTAGTTGTGTTGTGTTATTTTTTTCTTAATGAAGTTCAACTGCGTTGGTTGCTGTTGCTTCTTAGTTTACAGAAACAGATCTTCGCTTGTGGTTTCTGTATATCGCTCGCTCATTCAGCAGTCCTTCCTTATTGCAAAGCCGAATTTAGACACTCTGGCAAATATGGTAGTTTTCTATGGACCATTGCGTGTGATGATATGATTGGAAGCCGGTCGTAGCCATAGATGGATGTTTGTGTTGTCTTCTCCCTGTTGTGTGGAGCGTAAAGCCGGCCATACACCATCCGGAATTCCTGATGAAACCTGGCCTTCCGGTTTGCCTGAATATAGCATACACCATACATAATCCGGAATTCCTGCCGGAAAACTGATCAGGCCCGGCCTTGATGAATTCCGGATCGTGTATGGCCGGTTCAGGCGTCCTCAAGGCGGCCGAACATGCCTTCCAGGCGGCCGGACAGGCCTTCCAGGCGGCCGGATACACAATTGAAAATCGATCTTACCGCCAGAGATTCAAATTATCTTTCTGTCTATTGAATTGTACGGCACTTTTTCCATGGCCAATTTTCAGATACATTGGTACACTGAAATAAACTCCTGCAAAAATCCATTCTGGTCAAGCGGCCGGACAATTGTGCATCCGGGCGCCCGTCCTACCGCGTGACCAGAATTAATTTTTGCAGGAGATTATTATTTCAATGTACCAACGTATCTGAAACTTGGCAATGGTAATGCCGTACAATTCAATTCAATACTTTGAATCTCTGGCAATAAGATCGATTTTCAATTGTGCATCGGGCCGCCTGAATGGCCTGTCCGGACGACTGTCCTGCCACGTGAACCAAGCAGGAGCGCAAGTTCAAGTGTTGTGTATAGCACTGGTCTTGATCCATTTCAATAACAGCCAGGAAATATGAAATATGTAGTTGAGAGGAATTGAGAGAAACCAGCTTCCTTTGCGTCTCACTGTTCCTTTCTATTTAATACAATTAGTAAAGGACAGCGATATCCAAACGAATCAAGCTATTAGTCTGGTTCCTGGCTCGTTATTGACACAGTACTGTTAGGCTGCGCGCACGTTCGCGTGTCGCGTTCACGTGTTTTATGTCAAACGGTTTGAGTCTAAGGTTTCCAACCAAAGACACAAATCTGTCAATATGACAAATGCTCGAGTCCGAGTCTTTTCAGTACCGAGTCTTTTCAGTACCTGTTCTTTTCAGTACCGGGATCCCGCGATTCGAGTACCTGTTCTTTTCAGTACCGAGTCTTTTCAATACCTGTTCTTTTCAGTACCGGGATCCCGGGATTCGAGTACCTGTTCTTTTCCATAAAAAAGACTCGTTCATTGCTGGACCAATTCTTCAGGTTTTTGGAAATTGTTATTGGAAATGTTCATAGAGTCGTGTCGTGCATTGAAAGATTTTTCAGATACACATCGTAGTATAGTATGTTAGTTAGTACGCACATAGATATACGAGTATGTACATTGTTCATACATAATTTTGAGTTTTGTTAGGATTGAGACTGAGATGAGAGTATTTATTGTATTGGGAATAGGATATGTAATTGGGTATGATATAAATATGAAATACATATGAACGAATATGTATATGTACGTATGTACATAATATAATAATATAATGCACAGCAATTACATTTACATCAATGACCAATAACTAAAATCAAAACACCCGAAAAACCTCCAACTCCAAGCAATTATGTCATTGACCAATGCAACGCATTATATTATTATATTATGTACATACGTACATATACATATTCGTTCATATGTATTTCATATTTATATCATACCCAATTACATATCCTATTCCCAATACAATAAATACTCTCATCTCAGTCTCAATCCTAACAATATTCATATGCATATCATATTCACATTATACCCAATCATCCTACTCCCAATACAATAAATACTCTGAGCTCAGTCTCAATCCTAACAAAACCTATTCATTCATATAAATCAATTATGTATGTACAATGTACGTACTAACTACTACGATGTGTATCTGAAAAATCTTACAATGCACGACTCTATGAACATTTTCAATGTTAAAACCTGAAGACTCGGTTTGGCAATGAACGAGTCTTCTTTTATGAAATCCCGGGTATTTGAATATCAGGTTCTGAAAAGAACAGGTACTCAGATCCCGGGATCCCGGTACTGAAAAGAACAGGTACTGAAAAGACTCGGTACTGAAAAGAACAGGTACTGAAAAGACTCGGTACTGAAAAGACTCGGTACTGAAAAGACTCGGTACTCAAAAGACTCAGTACTGAAAAGACTCGGTACTACTGAAAAGACTCGGTACTAAAAAGACTAGTTGCTGAAAAGACTCGGTACTGAAAAGACTCGGTACTGAAAAGACTCGGTACTGAGTACCGGGATCCCGAATAAAACCGGCTCATGGTTGAAAAGACTCGGTACTGAAAAGACTCGGTACTCAAAAGACTCGGTACTGAAAAGACTCGGTACTGAAAAGACTCGGTAGATCCCGGGATCCCGAATAAAACCGGCGCATGGTTGAAAAAACCGGTACTCAAATCCCGGGATCCCGGTACTCAATACCGGTACTAAAAAAACCGGGATACCGGTACTCTTAGTTTTTGGTACCGGTACTGAAAAAAAACCGATACCAAACCGGGATCCCGGTATTAGGAACAGGCCTAGTCGTATCAACAAATTGAGTTTATTATTGTGCTTTAAAATGGATAATTAGGTAAGCATTGAGGGGCAAAATAAACGACGGGGGAGTAGTAGGATGTGCATAAACACACATTTCATACTAAATTATTGGCTGTAACACACAATAATGAACTTAATTTGGTGATACGACAACAGCCGAGCATTTGTCAATTTGACAGATTCGCATTTTTGGTTGCAAACCATAGACTCAAACCGTTTAACATAAAACACGTGAACGCGACACGCGAACGTGTCCCAACGTGCGCGCAGCATTATTGCTGTGTAAAAGTTTCTAGTCTCTCTCTTTAGTCTCTCGAAAATCATAATAGACTAGCCTTTAGAACAAAATTATTCCCGCAGAATTTTAATACATAATTACCGACCAGCTCTAGTTGGAAGGAGCCAATTAAATACCTCAAAGTTCAAGGACACATTTGTTATCGCCAATATAATCTTAGCCAGAAAGTATTTGGCTTTCAATTACATAAGCAGAGCTAACCAGCAAGGACACAGAATGAATTCTACTGGCCGGATGATGATAAGAGAAGTTATGGCTCTTGGCAAGTTTTTCCAATCGGTAGGTACTAGCATTGCTGACGTAACTTCAGGCGTGAAGCATGGAAATAAATTCCATATCAGCGATGACGAAACGGCGTAACACGATGCATCTGGTGAAAAATTTATTTAAAGATAAGTAAATGCAGTAGAAAAAGCAATCTTAAGTTCCTTTTTCACACTGGATGCGGATGCGGTCCTTAATACATTGCGCCCTTCGCGGAATATTCCAGAAAGTTATTGCCGAAAAACCACTGTCCCATAATGAGTTCTCTCGCATGCTTTGTTGACTAACAACACACATTTGAAGAGATATAGAAAACCGCAACTTGAAAGAACTATTATCAATCCTAAAACGAAATTTCCAAAGAAATTGAAGTTAATCAAACTCACCACCATCGAACTCGGCGATTGTCTTGATATTGTCCCAATTCATGTTGTCATCGTCCAATTCGATGAATCCCATACTCCACGACGTGTCCTTATGTCCTTCTTCGCCTTTTCACAATCGTCACAAGCTAATTTGTGTATTTTGAATAGTTGTCACTCCAAATAAAATGATTACGAATAAAAATAAAATACAAATACGTCGACTTGTTATCGTCGCTGTGTTTACCGAAAATGAACTGTCAAATTTCGCAGCCGGACCGAAGCCGAAAAACGACACATGTACTCGAACTTTTCTGCGTGAATGTACATTGATTGAATTACAGCGGCTGCTCAGATGTGTGTATAGAAAAGAAAATTAACCTTTGAAAATTCTCTTGTCAAAGTAGGTTTTTACGGGACGGGTTTATTATTAAGTGAAAAATGTCGAATAGTCATTTATTTCTCAAGTCAGGATTTCCCAAGGCACCCCTACAGAATGGCATCGGCAGATATATCGGCCAATTAAAGCGTGTCACCATAAAATTCTGCAAAGAGAGTGGCGCCAGCCGAGGAATGAGGTTACTTCCTGTGGAAATGAATACTCTTCACCTTTTGCTTTTAATAATATTGTCTGTAATTCAGGGACTTTATTGAAACGGATCTGGTGGATTTTGCCAAAGCGAATCCTGGTGTAGTGGTCTATGTAAAACCCAGACGACATCGGACACCAGTCCTAGTGGGCGAGTACTGTGAGTATTGTTTTCAATACCTGTATCCCCCATTTCAGTGTTTTTATTCTTTTCTAGTGAACGGCGAGCGCGAATGGATTAATTGTCGCAATCATACAAAAGAGGAGGTCACCAAATGGATAGACTTAATGCGCACACAGAATGGACCATCGGGAGCAATTCGATTGCGAAAGTTGTGGCACACCAATGTTCCTTCGATCCAGGGGCCCTGGACGCCGTTCACATTGAAGCAGCCTGAAACGAATTTGATCGTTTTCCCCAGCGAGGAAAATTCGAAGCCTCTGTTCCAACAACAGACGGCAACCGAAAAATTGATAGAACTGTTTCAGAAACAGAAATTGGAAAATGAAAATTTGGAGGAGAATCGAGCCAAGTAGATGCATTTATTGCTTTAGGGATATTTGTTGGATTTGAAAATGTAGATTGTATTATAAATAATGAGTAAAAGTAAATATATCACGAAGTGCTCGGTCATGTTTAGTGAAGTATGTTCCCTGTTTTTGTTATGAAGTCGGAATATGGGATACAAAGTGTAATATAGAGCACTTATTTTCCAAACCGTTTTTTTTTTTTTTTACAGGGATGAAGGGATCAGTGTGCTATGGCGCTTTCTTTTTTATCATTTCAGTGAATTCAAAAGCTGTTTTCATCATTTCCCTGGGAGGGAAAAGGGAAATGGGGGAGGTAAAACATTAAACATATGAAACAGAACAAAAAGAAAATAGATGTCAGCAGATACTACAAATGGAACTAAGAATGGATTTTGGTTAACAGATACCTCAACCCCAAACATATATTAATTGGGAATGAAATTAGTAGGCGCCACAGACACAGACAAAATAAAAACATCAAAACATTGAAGTTGATTTTAATACTTGTTTCGCCTCCCAGACAGTGTAGTAACACTGGTATAGAGGGAATGCGAAAAAAGTAATTTTTCAAAGTAAAATAAGTTACATATTTTAATTAACGCGGTTAACGCTAACTAAACCATAGTTGGTGAAGGCAAGTTGCAATTTTGATTAATTATAATTACAGCTAAAACTGGTTAAACTGTAAGTGCCGCTTTAATTTTCTTTTAAACATTTCGTATGATGTTAGTGTACGAATCTCCGTGGGTAATGAGTTGAAACATACTATCGATGATCTAATTGGGTCGGTTAGAATTCTGTTGGTATTAGCTGAGGGTGTTCGGAAGTTTGCAGCGTTTCGAGTGCTATAGCTATGAACCTCTCTGTTCAACGTTAGTGAAATGGATGTTTTAGTTCTGTTATTCACAATCTTCCAGATTGTTTTCATTTTTTCTAGAACTATAATTTTTTCTAACGGAAGTTTGCCGGATAGCTCATAAATTTCTATAGTAGGCGTCCTTGGATGTAAATTGTGAATCGCTTTAACAGCTTTGTTGATCATTCTACTGATAGTTGAAATATTTCTAGCCGAAGTCTGACTCCAGCTAAATATTCCATAATTCACAATGGACATAATGTGTGCATAAAAAATCATATTTTTAAGCTGAGTATTAAGGTACTTTCTTCGTCTAAGCAAGGCAATTAATGGGCATAACTTTGATTTGATTTGATCGATATGATCATTCCATGTAAGCTTCTCATCTATAGTAAGACCTAGATATTTCATCTTATTCACTCTTTCAATGGACTGGTTATCAAACTTTATATTTAATTCAATGTCGGCTTTATTTTTTTGTTTAAAAAGCATGAATCGGGTCTTACTAATATTTATGTTTAGTTTATTACTTTGAAGCCACTGCTGATAGATAATCATATCGTTATTAATCATTTGTTCCGCATCTCTTTGCCCAAAGTGAGAATAAAGTAGAAGTGTATCATCTGCATAGGTGACATATTTGCCGGTGAGACCACAATTGCTAAGATTATTAACGTATAGGAGATACAATGTAGGGCCTAAGATAGAACCCTGTGGAACCCCCGAATTCAGCAACATTTCCTCACTTGTCTCATTTTGAAATTCAGTGATAACTGGTCTGTCTTTCAAATAGTTTTTAATAAAATTACCAGCAACTCCTCTGATGCCAAGTTCATATAACACTTCTGACATGACTGAATGGTTAACCGTATCAAAAGCTTTGCTCAAGTCTATGAAAATTGCCGAGACATATTTTGATTTATCGAGCTCAGTGTTGATGAAGTGAAGTGCATCAGTAAGTGCCGATGTTGTGTTGCTTTCAGCTATGAATCCGTATTGATGTTTGTCGAAACCAACTGTTTCATTAATGAATCTAACAATTCTGGAATTAACCACCTTTTCAAATATTTTACTAAAAATGCTAGTAAGAGCTATAGGCCTATAGTTTGATGGATCGTCAGGACTGCCATTTTTAAATACCGGCTTAATTTTAGTGATTTTCAACACATCCGGGAATGTACCTTCGCAGAGGTGATTGTCGATAATTTTACACAGAAGTGGCGAAATAGTATCACACACTAATTGAAGGTCAGTGGCTTTGATGCCATCAATGCCAGCAGATACATTGCGAAGGGTTTTTATAATTCCCTTCAGTCTACACTGGTTGGTTCCAAGAATATGGTATGTTCATTAAAAATGTTGGGAAATCTTCTAATATTCTCAGATAAGTCATTATTTTGATTTTGATTTCCAACTGATGTAAAGAACGCGTTCATGCCACTAGCTGTGGCTTCACTTTTAAGTTCTTTTCTGCGATTAGCATTTGCAGACAATTCGTTGTTAATAATTTGCCATAATTTTCTACTATTTCCAGTGGCATCCTCATATTGCTGGGTTAGAGAGTTGGTCTTAGCTTGATTTACGAGTTTGGAAGCTTTATTTTTAAGAAATTTATAAGCAGCTTGTTTACTATCATTGGTTGGGTCTTGTTTAAGTTTCTTGTAAGCAATGTTTTTCTTTTTAATTGTTTCTATTATCTCGAAAGTTATCCATGATTGATGTCTTGTGCGAACTTTTTTTAAAGTCGTTGATTCGATTTTTGTAAACTTGACAATATCAATCAGTTGAGGAAAGTCAACTAAATCTTCATTTAGATTGTTTAGTCTATCTCTCAGTCTTTCTGTGAAAGAAACTTTATCAAGCACTTTTATATAAATGGCTTCCATTCGCTTTTTTACCACTCTAAGTTCTCTAATTTGCAATAGGGTTACTTTATGATCAAGGCCGTCTTGATCTTGTAGCTCAAAAATGAAATCGTGAGTTGAAGTGTTTAGTGAGGTTGCAATGTGATCGATAAGTGTGGCTGAAGTGGATGTGACTCTAGTTGGTTCACAGTCATTTACGATCTTAATATGATTCATGGATAACATGTCCATATATTCTTTGCAGACAGTATTGTTTTTGTCCAAGATATCTAAATTTGAGTCAGCCAGAAAAGTTAGATTACTGTATTGGTGGTACAACTCATCTAAATGTTCAATGAAATCTTGGGTGTCGTCAGTAGGGGCCCTATAATATGTACCTATAATGGGAACACTTGTTGTTGCGAGTTCCAGTATGAGTGAGTTATATTGGGGCGAGTTTAGAATAACTTTAAACTGGATATTATTTTTGACATAAATTGCTGTACCGCCTCCAGTTGTATTTCGACAATTGAAGGTGGCATTGTACCCCATTAGGTTAAAAAACTCGACTTCGTTAGCATATATCCATGTTTCGTTAATTATTATTATGTCAGCTTTTCCTACCTCTACTGCCATGATTTCGATCTCTGGTAGTTTATTCCTAATGCTTCTAGCATTTGCATAGAAAATTTTTAAGGTATGTTGATTCATTGAGAATTAGATGAGAAATAATTGATCTTGCAAGCTGATATATTTACTGCTATTTTAAACTCCGGACAATCTTTACTATCTGCACTATGGAGAACGTCAGATCTATTTTTAGTTATGCAATTAGCACACTTTTTGGTCGGAACTTGACAATCGGATGCTCGGTGGTTACCAGCACACTTAGGACATATGTCACGAGTTTCTTTACAATATTTGACTATATGTCCATACCTTTGACACTTGTAACACCTTTTCACATCGATGAAATCCGCACAAAAGTAGCTTGCATAGTCGATGTTTATGTACTTGTTAGCTAGACGTGAGTAAAAATCTCCTGTTACCTCGATTATAGCTGTGTACCGATTGTCATAGTTTTTATATCTTCTATAATGAAGAGACCTCAAGACTAATCCTGCACTAAGTCCATGATTCAGAGAGACTACTTCTTGTGTTAGCTCATCTAGAGTATATTTTTTGTTTAGTCCATAGATAGCCAATTTTGGGAGTCTATCCTTAGAAATTTCTATAAGATAGTTGTCACTTATTTTTTCCTTCAGCCTTTCCAGAAGCTTATTACGATTCTGTTCGCTGTTGGTTTTTAACAGAACCCCCCCATCTCTAAGATGTTTAGTGTAAGTGATAGGAGTTTGAGCCTCACGGGGTCTAAATTTTTCTTTTACAGTTGACATCGTAATGTCACTGCTTTGAGCTAATTTAGGTTTAATTATTACTCCCCCGTTAAAGACTTTGGATTTCTGTTCCGTTTGGTCTTCACGTTTTAAAATTGCGGCGTAAGACATTGTTTCAGAGCTCAGTTTCACCGAGTTCAATGACTTAACGTCATCAATTTTATTGATTGCTGTATCTAGCTTTTCCTCAATAGATCTAAGTTGACTATTGATGATAGTGTCAACTTTGCTTTCGACATTCATTGTGATGTCGACCAATTGTGCAACTTGGGACTCGCTTTTAATAAATTTAGTCCATTTTAATAGGTCACTACTACATAGCCACAAACATCCTCTTATGGAGCTTGAGGTTTTCATTGCCTCATACTCTTTAGGAGTTATTTTGATGCAGTCTATGTGGTACCATTTTTTGCAAAAGCCGTCGCAACAGAGTGCTTATGATTTTCCTTGACACCCTGTTTACACTTCGGACAGATCTCCTCCGGCTTGTCAAGCACTTGTGCACTTAATTGGGACATTATATTAAGGAAAAAAAAAGCTTAAACAAACAATCAATTAGAACAAAGACAAAAAATTCCCGTTAACGGCTATTCTATGTGGGTGAAAACAAGAAGCGGAAAAAAAAGCAGGTAACTCACAGTTTTCCAGTTAAATTTAAATTCACTTTATATTTACCACAAATTACGTGACATTAAACTATTTTTTATAATTAATCACCAAGTTTTGCAGTCAACAACTAAATAAATTATTAGCAACTAGTATCAATACGTATATGACGGGCGCTTGTCAAAATGACCGAAGTGAATGGTCAGTATCACACTCGCTCTACCTTGATTAATTTTTGTTAACTCAATGTTCTCCTTCGTAGCTGAGCCGACTGGGGTCCGACGAGAAAAGCAAAAGTTCGATTTTTTTTGTGACAGGGATTGAACCTGCCACCTCTCGCTTCATAGATCGACATATTTGAAATAGGCAAATAATGAATTGGGTAAGCAGTTTTCATTGATTCCGATTTATTGATTAATAACAGTGAAAATTCTGCACTTGATAAATGTTTCGAGGCATCGTGGTCCTGGTGTAAAGGGACCCTCGGCCCCTGGTTTCGTACCACCGACAGATCACCACTCACAAGGTGCTGCTTTCGATCTGCCGGTGGATGTAGCACTACCAGAATATGGTTCATTACAGTTTTTTTTTATTTATCGGGTTGAATTGGCAGTAGTTACAAACTCAAATAAATAATAATAGGAATAAAATCTAATCGATAATTCAAAAGAAATTGAACTAAATAAATCAAGCAAATAGAAATATAAATTTGTTAAATTCATATTGGACTAAAAAAAACCAGACCCGGACCTAGTTTAGTAACAAAAGTTCACAAGCAGGCGAGAAAATGAGGAAAATTGTATCTTGTGTTAATTCTGCCGAATTTTTCAATTTCTCGTCAACGAATTAAAGAAACACGGCCCCTTTGACGGTTTCGCAGTAAAAAAGTCCTTTGATTTCGTTGACAAAATCAAAGAGATAGAAATCGAGGAAGATGAAATAATGATTTCATGCGACGTAACATCGTTGTTTCCTAGCGTACCGATAGACACTGCAGTTTACGCCATACGTAGACATCTAAAATTGCCTTGCCAAATTAATCTCTTTGGACAAATGTTTCTTCAAAAATTTGAACAAATATTTGCAACCTGTGAACGCACCTTTTTGCGATTCCATCAAATTCACGTTGGAAACGGAAAGTGAAGTTGACAACACACTCACTTTCCTGGATCTAAAATTGAAACTCATTGGTCGTAACATTGAATTTGGCGTTTACAGGAAACCGACAACTACGGATAGGTATATAAAAGTTGACTTGTATTGCACGTACCAACACAAATTGCTTGTCGCGTTCGGTGGCCGTGATTGTTCGGTCACCGCTCTACGATACTAATCTAGAGCTCGGAGATCAAATATCGGCGCTATCAAAAACTGCCTGTGAGTACTAATAGAACTCTCACAGTGCTCCGAGCTTGTCAGTATAAAGACGGTGCGGATAGGAGGTGCATGCTAGCACCCAGTCGGACAAGAATCGACACTTGATCGGTCCTGGATCGATGACTGTCTACTAAGGAATCGAAGACTTTATCGGAGACATTTGTATGGGAATGGCCGCTTTTGCGATACCGAAAATGAGGACAGGAATCGATCCGAAATCGATGACGGTAGTCGATGGAGAATCGATGACTGGAGTCAACGTAGAATCGATACAGGGGTCGAATTGGGATCGATGACTGTAGCCAACGAGGAATCGACACTGAGATCGAATTCGGATCGATGCCATAGACTGTATAAATGGGTTGAATCTATTTAAGCCTGATATACAATTCGTCCAGAAACTAAAAGTGTCGTGAAATCTCTTTTTGTATTGATTTCACGGCACTTATAATTCAACGGCGGATTGTATTCAAGGCTTACAGAAAAAAAAACAACATATTCCGTATTTCATATTTCATATATGACAACATGCGTCGCCAAATGCCAGATACTTTCAAATGAATTCAAATTTCAGGCTTAACTCGATACATAATTGAAAACATTTGAATTTTTCCAGCTTCGGAGACAAACCGATGAATGGAACCGCTATAGGATCGAAGACTTTTCGATTCCATTGGGATCGGAGACAAATGTCTTGCTGGGCAACTGCACTTCCGAAAAGTAGATATGATATTGAAACGTCAACAAGGCATAGAAATGCTAGAGATGTTGACGCGCCCATGCCCCTGGAGGGGTCAAGGCAATTAGAGAGAGAATCTATGATATATCGATTACTCCGCTTGCCACTTTCCGCTTCCAAATACATGAGCGAATACAAACAAATAGTCATATTAGATGAAATAAATGGTTTCCTTAAATCAGTCATCGACGATTTAGTGCGACAAAATAAACAAAAACAAGATCACAAGACGTTGTTCGCTCAAAACAAAGCAACTGAAATATCCAGCGAACATCGCGTAGCAGTCACTTACGCACTAAACTCTAAACATAACCATTTGAGAAAACTTTTTGGGAAGGCAAATTTGGAGCCGGTTCATACCAACCCAAACAAATTGAGTTCTCTTCTAGGCTTAACGAAAGACCGATCCCCTATAAGAGAACGCTGTGGTATTTACGAAAAATTAAATGCTCTTCATGTGAGAAGAAATATATCGGTCAGACGAAACGAAAAGTACATTTTCGTTTTAAGGAACATCTACGTAGTGTTCGCAACAAAGAACTGCACACAGACATAGCTGAACACATTTATGATTTGGACAACACTGAGCCTCACAAAATTGTTTCCATCGAGGAAAATTTAAAAATCAAAAAATATCAACAACCCTCGAAAATGGGACGCTTATGAATCACTAGAAATTTCACTCGACGAGAATTTAATGACTTTATCTAAAGGTGCAATAGAGTCGCCACTTTTTGACGTTGCTTAAAAGAAAATAAACCAATATTCGCTTGTATTTTTGTTAAATTGTTTTAATTTATTAATTCCTAATATGTTAATTAATTTTTATTTGTGGATTCATTTATTTGTTAATTTATTAATTGTTAAAATGTTGATTTATTAATTGTAATTTGTTAATTTTTCATTGTTATTTGTCAATTAATAAATTTTATTAATCTTTTATCTTATTTAAATGATTTTCCTTTGATTTCTCTTTATTTGACAACACCTTTTGTTTATATTAGGTTTACACTATCCGCAGATTACTTCATCTGCGCCGGCTGACTTCATCTGCAACTGGCCACGTTTATGTCGTGGAACTATATTTCAATATTAACTAATCCCAGCGAACTCACCACGATATAAACATGTCGGATTAGTTGATTAGACTAGCTCTTAGCTCCACTTGCGATACGGTACTGAACTATAAAATTTGGATCAGGTTTGTGTTTTCGTTGTTGACGCTTGTTTTTGTCGATGATTATGTTTTGTTGGAGTCGGTGATATAAAAGCGCTTTCTACAAGAAGCTACTGGGCTCTTTATATTTTTAAAATTCTCTTCAAACTCAAGTGACAAACCAACATCTGATGTTTGCCATATTTAGTGCCGGTCGGTATAAACACACCACGAACTAGAACTAAATCTAATATGATCTAGTTAATACTCCTTGTAGTTCCACGGTATAAATGGGGCCACTGTCAAATGCATACAATTTTAATTTTACTTCCTCATTTCTGCATTTAATATTACGTTTACACTATCCCCAGATTACTTCATCTGCGCCGGCTGATTTAATCTGGAACTGTCAAATACATACAATTTTAAACTCACCACACCCAGATTACGCCGCTGATGAAGTAATCTGGGGATAGTGTAAACGTAATATAACTAACCAGGGGCCCTACTATGTAATTCGATTCGAATCGGATTGCTTTCGAATGGATGACCATGGTACCATGTAACTCGAAAATGAATCTACAAATTTCAAAAAATCTTTGAGTATTCGCTTCGAATGATAAATTTGGTACCGAATACTCGATGAATAGTGAAATTGAGAAACTCGTTTTCGAGTTATTGTATATTACGTTTACACTATCTCCAGATTACTTCATCTGCTGCGTAATCTGGGTGTGGTGGGATAGTGTAAACGTAATATTACGTTTACACTATACCGTGATTCTTCATCTGCGCCGGCTGATTTAATCTGCAACTGTCAGATACATACAATTTTATATTACGTTTACACTATCCCCAGATTACTTCATCTGCTGATTAATCTGGGTGTGGTGAGTTTAAAATTGTATGTATTTGACAGTTCCAGATTAAATCAGCCGGCGCAGATGAAGTAATCTAGGGATAGTGTAAACGTAATATAAAACTCACCACACCCAGATTACGCAGCAGATGAAGTAATCTGCGTATAGTGTAAACGTAATATAATATTAGGTGGTTCCATTTCCATCCTTTCGAAAGCAATTCGATTCGAGTCGCATTACTTGATAGGGCCCCAGTGCTCATCAAGCGTAAAAATGCAAACACACCTATACAGCATTTTATTATTTACCGTTTTTGAATTTTTGCCTTTATTATATTTTTTTTCAGGTAGCAGCTTAAATTTAAGTTTTAATATTTAATGTATCTTTTGTTAAAAAATGTAACCATTCGCCGCTCGAAAGAGCGAAATGCGGCAGGAATAATAATAATCGTGGTGAAGACAAAAACCATTGTATTTTAAGTAAAGGTATAATGAATTATCACAAAGTCAAAAAAAATCGTCAACCGAAATAATTACACTACGTATATTGCGAAAAAAATTAAATTGCATGATTTACTTTAAACTCGTAACAATTTACTATCAAACTTTACCCCTAAATATTTCAAGTTTTTTTTTTTACAGACAGCAGAGCAGGCTAAGATCACACAATTACATTAACAATTTGATATTAGCTGCTCTGGATAGAATGTTAGTGCAAAAATGCTGCTCCGTTAAGTAGTCTGCGTTTTGAAATGCAGGCGGCGCAAGTGTCAAAGTTTTCGGGCAGTTTACAGTTTGGGAAGCACATAAAATTCATTTCCTGTTCGTTTTGTGTAATTATATGGAATAGTAAACATACATATACAATATATAAAATAATCCTGCTGCCTAAAAGAAATTTGTCCGATTGTATCTGTACTAAGGATTTAAGTTTCCTCTTGAAATTTGAGTTTGAATGCTAAACTAAACAATACACACTCCCAGCAAAAACATGCCCTGTTTTCGTTTTCGCTACTCTAATCTGCTCTACAGCGTTTTTTTGCCGCTTTTCCTGCTCTACTCTGCTCTGTACAACAAAAAAAACGAAACTATTGTCTATCACTTGAAAATATAAATTGCTTATAGAACTTTAATTCCGCTATACTCTCCTTGATATCGTCCAGGCTTCGATGAACTAACTTTTTCGCTGGAACTTGAGCATACAGCGGTGGGTTCCATCGTTTGCACAATTCCTTAATTGTCGATACATCAATGATCCGATAATGCATGTATTCGTTCAATTTGGGCCAATATTTGCGAATGAAGATTCGATCCATGTACACGCTGTTTCCGGCAAGTGGACAGGCTCTCGCGGGAATATGCTCCTTAAGAAAGTCGACGAGAAGTTCTTCAGCTCGTTCTATTGAAATCGTTGAGTTGCGCGATGCTTCCGTGAGACCAGTCTGGAAATAAGAGAGGTGAGGTGAATGAATAGTACAAATTCAAATTAGTCTTGTCAACCTCTCCATGATGTTTCGTGCACCAGTCGTTCATATTGTCAAGTACTGAATCTGGTTGATGGATGATTATATTCGGTCCTTCGGCTACGACGTTTAAGTTCTCGTCCGTCAGAATGCAGCTAGCTTCCAGGATTGTGTCTTTTTCTTCTAGCCCGGTCATCTCCAAGTCCATCCATACAATGTATGTTTTATTGTTTTGTAACATAGGTGCCATTTGAAGTGCTAAAATTAATATAGGTGCTTTTTTATATTTTGTAGCAAAAAAAAATGTATGTCATAAAACTTCAATGCGTCGTGGATAATTCAGCTATTGGGAGCTGTTTGGATTTTCAATTTTAATAGAATTTGAAAACATAATAGTTATGAGCCAGTAGTAAGACGGCTAGCGGGTGTTGGAAAAAGTTTGAAAAATTGCCGTGTCGTAAACATACCACGTCTCCAGCCATACGGCTTGAAACGCACCTTGTGAATTACTCCTTAAGAAAGCTATTTCAACCGGACTTTGGACTGTTTCGCGAATTTAAAAAACAAAAACCTCGAAACGCTACACCTTGAGATAAAGGTACCGAGAAGTCATACCCCGCCTTATACACTACGTTTATATCGCGGGACTATCTTCGAGGTTCAACTAAATCGATCTAACTCACGACGAGGTAAACGTATCGGTTTAGTTTTGTTACTAACTTTTAGCTCCACTCGCGATACAGAACTGGCTTAAAAAAATTGGGACTAGTTGGTGTTGCTGTCTCCGCTAATGGTGTTGTTGGTGATAATTCCATTTTATGTGTTATATAAATATCTCATCCCTTTCTGAAATTCTGCATTCGCTTTTATTAGGTTACTGCCTGATGACATTTTCCAAACCAAAGTCACAAACCAACAACGGATATCTTTCATAATTAGTACCTCTCCGTATGGTCGGTATAAACACTACGAACAAGTACTAACACTAAAACGATTTAGTCAAATCGCATTTTAGTTCAACGATATAAACGTGGCCATGGAACTAGACTAGAAAGGAACCCATATTAAAACCAAAATAATGAAAAGAAAGAATATTAGTGCGATTCATGCTCACGTCGTAAACGTCGTATTTGTCGTAAAGTTGTAAACTTCTGCCATTTTTCTATGGGGATGACAGAAGTTTACGACGAATACAACGTTTACGACAGGGAGCGTGAATACCCCTCCTATTATACGGGTAGCACTGTCAACAATACACCGCAAAGTTGTAAAAAAAACACCCGTCGTCAATTTAATTAGAAAAATCCAAAAATATTCAGTATGTACTTGCCTCTCGTCTGCGTCCTCAACCTCGTGACGAAGAGTGTCACAAACAGAAATGTGTTGCGTATCATAGTAGTTCATGCGCTAGCCTTTTCTGTTTTGCTTGATACTTTGGTTATGTTTACCACCGCTACCATGTAATGCTGAATTCAACATATTCAGCTTTCTTATTTTGAGGCACCATGAAATAATGCATATGAAAGTAATGCATGCAAGCACAATTTCGGCTTGTAACCGAATGTGTTCCTGCATGGTTGGGGCTGCCGCCGTTACACCCAGAGTGTGAGAGGCGAGCTTTTATATTTGTGCGATGTTGAGGCCGGCCGCCATAGAGAATAACTATGGAGGAGCAATCCGCATATACTCAACACTAAACTATTTGAAGCAATTCCAGTCGTGAAAAGTAAACAGAGAGACACACGCCCTCCACTGCGCAACACCCGCGCAGTCTATATAAAAGCACAGGAAGCACATGGGATTCATCCCCTTCCTACTTCTCCTATTGGAACAATAACATTCCATTCTGTCTCTCTGCCGCGGAACACCCGCCCGGTCCATATAGAAGCAAAAGAGATGTCAAATTTCCATCCCCCTTCCTACTTTCTCACTTGTGACGAATTACTTCGTTTCTCTCGCTCTTTTTCATTTCCTCTGATTCTCTCTTCAAAGGCAAAAATTATTTGTTTCCAATCATATTTATCGGCACCCTGTCTCTACATGATGAGTACGTTCAGAAGGTGGCAAAAGAGCAGAAACCGCTCGCGAGTAGCTCCGCAACTGCTCGCGAGTGGCTCCGGAGCCGCTCGGTTTGGAGTCTGCACCTGCTGAACGCTACTTTACCAGCTGACAAATTGACCAGCTGAAAGCTGACGATGACAATTTTAGACGTCAAGTGCCGAAAAGTGGAAAATACATGAATCCCACGCTGTCCATTACAAAAATCACGAACAACGAGAAAACAAATTCAAAAGCACCCGAAAACCAAAGAACTAGAAGCCGAAAACGGCGAAAACACAACAACCAATTTGATAACTGTCAAAACTCGGAAACTCGCAACATGAGCGTGAGGTTGAAAAAGAAGAAGAAGAACCTGAGCACTGATCAGTGAGCAGAAATATTTCTTGCTCGGTGAAATTTGATCATGCTCACCCGAGCAGAAGTTGCTCAGTCACTTCTGAACCCGCTCGTTCTGAACATGTTCGCTGAGCGGAAGTTGCTCAGTTCCTTCTGAACGCACACGATATTCAAATTCCGCCGCTCCATAATCAAGTTGCCGTTCCTTCCATTCAGCCGCCTCTTGTCAGCAAATGCCATTTTTCATCCAGTTAACTGTCATTTGTGTGGAAGTTTTCTTTTGACAACTGCATGTTAAATCGCAATAGTTTCGCCACCGTCCTGGCTGTCGTGAGTTTGTTATCGCATCACCGAATTGTTAGCGTGACTCGGCGAGTGTTGTATGATTTTATCCAAATTTAATGCCGGCTTGCATCCGCTATTTGTTTTGAACTTGCCCCCTTTCGCGATTTGTGCTCGATAAAGAGACTCTTCAATTGCCAACGAAGGCCCGAGTGCAGTGAACTATGGAGTCGTGTTCGGCGGTGGAAAAAGAGTTGGATCGCGTTATAGAGAAATTTCTCGCGATCCGAGATCATTCCGAACAAGTAATTTCAGATGTCGCCAATCATATTGAATCCATACGGGATTCGCTGGCGAATGGTACGTATTGGAACGGTTTCGCGGGGGAAAGGCTCCCGTTGGTTTTCTTTGTTCCGTTGAAATGCGTGCACCACGTTGTAGAGGTATAATATACTGCTATCTTGAACTCTGTTTTCTTCTCGTGGATCTGGACGCGGGCAGGGAAAACCAACGGGGAAAAGCGTCTGGCTGGGAAATCTTTTGTTGTCCGCTCCATGGGGGTGGGCAGCGGTCGTCGTTCTTACAGTCCAATCTTCATCTTTTGTGTTACTACTTGGTTTTTTTTTCGCAGTGAAAACGCAGCTTGTCAGATATGGTTGGGTATTTTCGGAAAATGATTTATGCGATGATTTGTTTGTTACTCGTACACTGTTTGTTTGCGATACAAATTGTAAACATTTGCAAAGAGCTTCGACCCTGGCATCAAAATAGAATGGCTTGAGGTGTGCAGTGGAACGACTGATGGTTTATCGGGTAATGGTGTAATTTTGCAATTAATGATGGCGAACCTTGTAACATTTTTCATGCCAAACATTTGCAACATTTCTCTTCTCAAGCCCGTTTTTATCGAAAATGCAACATGCAGACGATGATAGCGGTCGTAATTGCTTGCTGCGTGTTGTAACTGACTTGCCAGTGTCCCTCTAAACTTGTTGGCACTCACTGCTAATAGCCGCTTTCCACTTGGAAACCTGTTTTGATTTTCCCGTTTAACGTTTTCAGCTACATTGGGGAAAATGGAATGTGTTGGTTTGTGTCAAACAGTTAACTGGTTTTAAGAAGACGAAGTCATGCCTTTCTTTCAAACTTTGCAGTTCAGAATTTGAAATTGTAAAAAAAATATTAGGCATATCCTTATTTGCTGTAAATTATGTGAATGGGCCGGGCTGATAGGCCATGTCGCTGTAATCCTTACCTCGAGTTCTTCGACCAAAGTTTAATTTCAAGCATAACCAAAAAGAGGTTCTGGACAAGACAAGACAATAAAATGAGTGATAAGAAGCTGACCGGGGTACTCATAATTGATTCTGTCAACCTTAGATCAGTCTGCAAAGTATGCTATCACTTCTAGGCTACAAATTAATTAATTCGGCGGAGTGTCAAATTTTGATAAGCCGGAGGGTTAAATATATGTAAATGGCTCTAGAGGGATCATTGACCTAATGATTAGAATGGTATGAGCCATGTCATTTTGCGGGGTATGAGCCGTCTCCAATTCGTTTCATACACTGTTTCCAGTTTGTCACTCCGGACAACTTTTTATCATCTTTATGGACGTTGGAGGATCCTTCTTACAAAGCACTTAACCTTTTTTCAAAAGCCAGGTTAAACTATAGTTTCATTCCTTCCGCGTTATGATTGTACCAGCGTCTTTCTGGAGTAGTTTGTAATTGGTCGCGGTCCTGAAAGCGTCTGATAAAATATCGTAGATCTGATTTTTTCGATTTCTCCTCCATATGTGTTCCTCTTCGGTAAAACATGTGCCGACAACTGTCAATTTTTGGATCTGAAAAATATTCACCTCCGGAAAGAATATGGAGGAGAAATCGCAAAAGTCCAATTTATGATGTTTTATCAGACGCTTTCAGGACCGCGATTATTTTCATTTAGAGGGGTTTCGTCATTTCGTTCTTTATCGAGTTAAATTGAGTAAATGTTGGATTATAACATAAAACATCACTTGGAAACTATCCATCCCTTAGAATAATCGACTTAGGGCCGTTTTGACAAGTCTGGCTAAAGTTTATTCTATAGATAAAACGCCAAACGGCACCTATCTGTAATGGACGATTTGGTGGGCATCCGAAGAGGCCCGTGGGGGCAGAGCCTAAGGTAGCATAATAAACGTGAAGGTTGGGTTGTGGCATCTGGCGAAGAAAAGGCCCCTCAACGAGCTAAGCACAACGGCCAGCGACTTATCGACTTCGCCTGCAGTAGGAATCTAGTCGTAAGCTCTACGTGTTTCCCGCATCAACGCATTCACAAGCAGACCTGGAAATCTCCAGACGCACATACTGTCAACCAAATTGATCACGTCCTCATTTGCAGGAGATGGGCGTCTAGTGTAATGGATGTCCGTTCCTATCGACGAGCAAACTGCGACTCAGATCATCACTTGGTGAAGAGGACCTACAGATGTAGAATTTCCTCAGTGCACCAATCAAGAATCAGCCCTCCCAAAATCTTTGCAGTTGATAAGCTTCTGAGCGATGCTTCGGCGGTGGCGTATACTACCGCCCTTGAGGAAAAACTGTCGCCTATGCTACACAACATCAGCAACACAGGCGTCCATGAGCTCCGGGAAGAACTCAAGGGTACCATCAGGGATGTCGCAGAGAAGGTTGTGGGATATAAAGCCAGGCGAGCGCGAAATGACTGGTTCGACGAAGAATGCAAAAATTCACTTGACGCGAAAAACGAGGCCTACAGACAATGGATTCAACGAGGAACCAGAGTCAGAAGAGAAAAATATGACGAGCCACGGTGAATATCGAATAAAATAATTAGATGTAAGAAACGTTAATACTTTGACGAGCAGTTGCTGAATATAAACGAAAACTTAGCTAATAGGAACACCAGACAAGCGTACAAACTAATAAATACAATTAAGAACGCCTACCAACCCAGGACTAGCCTTTGTAAGGACAAGGATGGAAACATCATCAGCGACACTGATAGCACTAACAGACGATGGGCCTCTTAGCTTCTGAACCTACCATCTAACATCGCCTCACAAGAAGCTCTCGACGATATTGTTGATCTAGGCCCACCCATACAACCCCCGACAGTAGAGGAAGTTGATCTCGCGTTGCGGTCACTAAAACGAAATAAAGCGCTGGGCGCTGACGAGATTCCAGCTGAACTGCTAAAATTCGGTGGAACGGATCTAGTTAATGCCATACATCAATTACTCCTGCTAGTATGGGAGGACGAGGAGATCCCAGACGATTGGCGTAGAAGCATCATCTGTCCACTTCACAAAAAGGGAGATAAAGTGCGGTGTGAGAATTACAGGGGCATATCACTAGTTTGTACGTCCTATAAAATTTTGATGAAAATTCTGGAAAATATCATAAAACCGTACGCAGAACGAATCATCGGCGAATGTCAAAGCGGTTTCAGACCTGGTCGCTCCACAACCGACTAGCTCTTTACGGTAAACTGATACTCCAGAAGTGCTGGGAATATGTATGTATGTAGACGTATACCAAATCTTTGTCGACTTCAAGCAGGCATACGACAGTATCGATCGTGGAGTACTGTACAACATCATGCTGCAATTTGGGATACTGGCAAAATTAGTGCGACTGACAAAGATGACGATGACCAACTCCGTCTCACAGGTCAGGATCCATAATAGACTTACTGATCTATTTGAGACACGCACTGGTCTGAAAGAGGGTGATGGACTGGCACCGACGCTCTTCAACCTAGCACTGGAATACGGTATTCGGGCTATGAATATGGACAACAGCAAGACGCTACTCATCAAGTCGACACAATTAGCAGCGTACGCCGACGATATCAACATCATGTCCCGAAGATTGGCCGACGCAGAAAAACTTCTGCATACGCTCGATACCGCTGCAAAAGAAGGTGGACTACGTATCAACGAGCGTAAAACTAAAATAATGATGCAATCGACGGCAAGGACACCTGCACAATCGAGCATCAATGTGAGGCACCTCAACATCGAGTTCGTGAACGACTTCATATATCTGGGCTGCAACTTGTCAAGGGACGCCAACGAAACTGACGAAATCAAGCGACGAATACAGTTAGCTTATAAGACTTTTTTCTCGGTTCTCCCCATAATGAAATCGAAGCATGTGCACAGAAACACGAAGCTCCGCGTGTACAAAACCATTATACGACCAGTGCTATGCTTTGGCTGCGAAGCATGGGCCCCAACTCAAGCCTCCGGAAACATGCTAGACACATTTGAACGTAAGGTTCTACGGCGAATTTTCAGGGCTGTTTGCGATCGAGATGGATGGCGCATCCGGTACAAACATGAGTTGTATGAACTGTACGATGAGCTGGAAGTTTCGAAAATCGTCAAACTACAACGACTTCAATGGGCAGGGCATGTACAAAGAATGGACGATGATCGCATGCCTAAGAGAGTAATGAATGCAGAACGAGTCGACAGAGCGAGACTGCGTGGACGACCGAGATCTCGTTGGGAGAGCTCAGTAGGTGTGGACGCCGCGCAGCTGCTGGGCTCCCAAAATTGGAGGACGCGGTCACGTGACCGAGATAATTGGAGGACAATGATCCAGGCGGCCAAGGCCCGACGTCGGGCTGTCGCGCCACGATGATGAACGAGCTAAGCAGTGGCCTATCCTTGCTGTAGCTCAATTCGGGAGACGTGGGCCGGGATTTTCGCCGCTCATTGGCCCTGTCCTTTACGTATTAACAAAAATTCATAGGCCTGGGTTAAACAACACCAAGAGGGGAGGCAAAAATGGGGCGATAAGGATGGAATGATTGGCGAACGGATCAGAAGCCCTCGCGCTCGCATCGGGGTCTGGGTGTAATGGGACCCTCGGCATCTGGTTTCGTACCACCGACAGATCACTACTCATCAGGTGCTGCCTTCGATCTGTCGGTGGAAGCAGCATTACTAGGATATGGTTCATTACAGGTGGTTCACAACAGAATCATAAATCAGTTGTCCATTTTGTTGGAAAATACATTTTCTCTTAGTCCTTACGATTCAAGAACCGTGTTTTTTTATACAGCGCCATAGAAGAACATAAATTGCACGCGTTACACCAACCACAATTGCTCTGGAGAGCAGGTGTTGTTAAGGTGGACACACATTTGCGTCCAAAATCTAAATTTCGGGGTCACACACTGTGGGGCCAATCTATCGCGAGTCAGCCGTCGTTTTAAAAGTCAAGTTCGACGACGAACTCAGTTTCCATCTATTCAATTAAATTTCATGCATCGATAATTGCATTGCAAAAGCTTCAATTGAACACCTTGGCGGTCAGCCAACATGCAAAACGTTTCCCTTGTTGCTATTTAACAGTGGCAAAACAAAACACAAACTAAATTTTACTCCTTTTTGAGAATAAAAGTGGAGTATGTCATTGCTAACTTAATCTATTTGACTAAGGCCCGTTTTCTCAATATCCAGTTAAAATTTAAACTCGAGATAAAATTTGTAGTTGTTTTCCCTGTAAAATTTGACAGATGGGTACGTTCAATGTCTGTTTAACTGGAGTTTAAATGTTAATCAGACATCGAGAAAACGGGCCTAAGCCAGCAATAAACTCCACTCAAAAAATTACTCGGCTTACTAACCAACACCACTTGTCGACTAGTTTCGTCCACACGATTGATTCTACTCATCAGGAGCTACCTTAATCGATCGGGGAGGTAGCTCGACTAGTGCAAGTGGCGTATTCTAACTTTGGTTGGAATACATAGTTTTTTTCAGTGAAATTCGAATTTTTGTGACACTTGGTTTCATTCTGCACACCAACTCAGTATGCATCTTAGCTTAGCAACGCACCGAGCATTTTTTGACATTCGAAACACGGTGTTGTTTTGGTTCTCCTAGGGTATCACAATGGACCTATGTTTCTGGCTTAAGTGTGCTGTTTCGGTAACTCTGCTACCTAACCTAACCTAAGTACACCGTCAAGATAATGAAAATGAGATGATGCTAACTCATCTTGAGGCCTTGGTCCATGAATTGGACTGTTGCGCCAGTTTAAGCAAAATTATAACAGTTAAAATCAGATTTTTTTTAAACAAAACCGTTTTTTACGTTTTTACAATAATTGAATCGCCCACCTCCGATATAATTAAGAAATACTCGCACATAATATCAGATTGAATTGAATTGTCTTAAAATTTCAGACGAATCGCCAGATGCTGTCCTTACCGAAGGTCAAGTGCGCATCTTAAATGACACACTCGAGAAAACCAAGGAAAAATTACAACGGATCACCGGTGAACACCGAGAAATGCACAGTACAGTGAGCAAAATAGGAAAAGTAATTGATCGCAATTTCGTATCGGATTTTCAAGCGACAGCACGTTCAGACACCCTAACAGACGAGCACAACTTGCAGACGCTAAATAAAATCATAGCCGAACATTATATACGACAGGGCATGAATGATGTTGCCGAAGCAATAATCAAAGTAATTTTCTTTATACAACAGCTCTATTTGTCGATCAGCTTAGTAAAATGTGTTGTGCTTGCAGGAGGCCGAGATTAAAACAGAATATATGCCGAGGGTGAGCAACGAATACAGACAATACGCGGAAATATACGACATCTGGGAAAGTATAAACAATCGAAATTTGACGCCAGCCCTACTATGGGCGGAGAAATATTCGGCCGAACTCGACGCAAAAAATAGTGCTTTAGAATTCAGATTACATCGTCTTGCATTTGTCCAGGTTTGTAAATAGCCCATTCCATGCTTCTATGACCCCAACTTAAAATATCTATTTCACTTTCACTTGCAGATACTTTCATTAGGTGTAGGCGCTCAGAATGAAGCCATCACATATGCCCGAACAAATTTTGGAAAATTCGTAAATCGCTACGAAAGAGAGATTCAAAATTTAATGGGATCGCTAATTTATCTTCCGACCGGTATCCTTAATTCACCCTACAAGAGTCTAATGTCGCCGGAATTGTGGTCGGAAACGGCATATGTTTTTCTAAAAGACTCGTGTAGTGTTCTGGGCATACACAAAGATTCACCGCTCACAATTGTGGTCAATGCTGGATGTACGGCGCTTCCAGCACTTTTAAATTTGAAACAGGTGATGCAATCACGACAGGTCCTGGGAATATGGAGCGGACGAGATGAATTGCCGGTAAGTATTAAGTATATTTGAAAATTGGTTTTGATCATGGATGATTTTCTATTTTGAATCTTTTTCGCAGATCGAAATAGCCCTAGATCCCGAATATAGATTCCATTCAGTGTTCGCCTGCCCCATTCTTCGACAGCAGACATGCGATGAAAATCCGCCTATGCGATTGTCATGCGGTCACGTTATATCACGAGATGCGTTGACAAAATTAACTAGCGGTTCACTGTAAGCATTTTATTCATTTTTTCTTATTGAAGTATTCTAACGATCCACCTCTTTTCTTTCAAGCAGAATTAAATGTCCATATTGTCCAATAGAACGAACGCCGGAAGAAGCGAAGAATATATTTTTTTAAATGTATTTCATAAAAAACAAACAGCATTTTACATGCAATGCGGCTTTTATTCGTTTCGTCTACCAGTAGACACATTTTAAAGGACAAACAATACGCACGGGGAACGTCATTGAGTGCGATTGCGATTAGAGTTTAAGTGATAGAGAATCGTTTAGCGGTTTAGATGATCACAAAAATAGTGAGGGCGTGATTTAAAGATGATTTCTAGTTTGTATTAAGAGAACATTAACTCACATATATATGTAGAATTAAAAAAAAAGCAGAATTCAGTTGCTATATATTCAATATATACATTGAAAGACGTGAAGCTGTCATTTGGAAAAGAAAGCATAATCTGCTTTCAGTACTACATACATATAACTTGTCTTTTTTTCTTTGACTTGGATTATTATTATTGAATAGTCCCTACGGGAATAAGTGATATAAACCAAAATGTTTGTTGGTTTTTTTCTTAAATAGTCTGCGTTTTCTTTGTTCGCCTTTTTTTAAACGAAAATATATTTTGATTGTAAGAGTATATTATGATTTTCAGAATATTTCAAACAGATTTACGATTATTTTAGAAATTGTAACGAAATAAATAGATATTCAATAAGGAAATTAGTTGGATTTATTTTCATTTAAAATTGACTTTCAATTTTCTGAATTGTTAAAAGCAGTGGCGTATTTAGGAAAATGACAAATGTAATAAAGGGAGGGGGGACTCGAAGACACCTTACTTATTCATACATTATGTTATCCACATTTAGATGAGTAATATGTGCGAATAAGTAAGGTTGTTGGAATTTGTAAATATATGTATGTAATAGGCCATCAGTACAGTTTCTCTATGGTGGATGGAAGGAAAATGACGAATAGAATACCCGCGTTTTTCGATTTTCCCCAAAAACAATATCATAAGTGTCATTAGGTTATTCGTAATGTAAATTAATTAAAAATAATTCTCAAATTGTCGTTTTAATTATATTATTTCTTTTTTAAAGCAACTATTTACAACAGTGTAATAAGTAGTCAAGTAGCAGTGCCACAAGACAAATCCTGAAGCAAACAGTGTTGATTGTGGAATATTAATATTGGATTAAACTATTTATCCCGTCTTTAAACACATTTCCAATGGTCTTGGTAGACAAATCACAAGCTAGTAGAATTATTGATCATAATGTTATTTATCATTTGAGAGCTACACAATTTGCCTGGGTTGAAACACTGATGCGCAGGCGAAGGCGACTAATAACTGAAATTATACAAGGCTGTATTTTTTTTATGAATGAAAAACTTTGGTTCTGCTTGTAAACTATGTTTATTTGATATCTTAATTTTTTTTTTCCATCAAGTCGAGAAAATGAATCAGTCAAGCGGCCGCCGCCATAACTGACGACCATACGGGTCCGTTTTATGTCATTTTCCATCACTTTTGCCAGAAATTCCGGTGATAGGTTCTCGCGTTCTTGGCGGATATTCTCTTTGAGAGTCTGGTGCTTGTTGACATAAACCCGTGACTTCAAAAAACCGCACAAACAGAAGTCTGGAGCGGTCAAATCGGGTGATCTTGCCGGCCATTGCAAATCGCCGAAACGAGAGATTAGGCGACCCGCAAAAGCATCCTTCAGAATTTCGGTCGTTGCTCGTGCAGTGTGCGCTGTTGCTTCGTCCTGTTGGAATCACATGTCCTCCAGTCCCAATTCATCCAATTGAGGGAGAAAAAAGTCGTTGATCATAGCTCTGTAGCGTTCGCCGTTTGCAGGAATCGTTTCGCCCGTGGCGTTCTCAAAAAAAAAAACCGATAAAAACCGATGACTCCCCCAGCGTAAACAGCACAACATGCAGTAACTTTACTACTACTTTGCCTTAACTCCTAGCGGGCCATAGCGCGTCAACTACTCCTGCGCGCCATCATACTCTGTTCTGGGCAATGGGGCGCAACTCCCCAAAAGACTTACCCAGTGCCTGACACTCCTTTGCCACAAATCGACGCCATGTGATTCGAGCACCCCCTCTTGGTCGGCCTTGGAGCGGATGTAATAGCTCTTCGGGGGTCATATGCGGATTTTCGGTGCCCCAGAAGCGATAATTTAGCTTATTCACGTATCCGGGGAGTTGGAAATGGGCCCGATCGCTCATGATTCATTTTCGATGAAAAATCATCCTCCTCGTGGACGAGATTTAGGATGGCTTGAGCGTAGGTTAAACGCGTTTGGCGGTCAACAGCTGAGAGCTGATGCACTGTCTGCACTTTGTACGGAAACATCTTCAGTTCTTTCACCAAAATTCGCTGTAATGCCCGTTTGCGTGGCACGTCGTCTGGTCGAAATTCCGGGGTCCTCTTCGACATCTTCGGCTACGATATTCTTAGCAGAATGATTGCTCCGGGGCTGGCCACGCCTTGCAATATCTCGTGTTGTACCAGTCTCTTCAGGGCGAGCGACTAAACGCCACAGTGCTTGCTTAGTTAGAAATCTAAAATTCGCGCTGCGCCAATACCACAGACGGGGATATTTTAGCTTCCGAGGCCCGGGGTGAAAAAACTACTTTTCACTTCGATTTTCAGTTATCGCTCGCGTCACTCCAAAAGTCTTAAATTTACAAAAACAGAAATGTATTTTTTAATTTTCTTTTAATTATTATTAATTTTTTTTTTCATGATTTATACTGAATGTTTTATTGGTATGTATGTTAAAAACCGATTAAAACGCTGTTACACGATCGAGCGTTCATGTTTGTGCGGTACTGAGGATTGCGATCCCTTAGTGCGGCCTTCCACCGGAGACAACGTAACAAGCAGCAATGCGCGCCAAATCCAAAGTTGAGGATTTTCACGAACATGCGTCCATTACAAGCGTGTTTGAACGTAGCGACTTCGAGTGTCTACGTGCACTAGTCGACTCGAATGCCAGATCCAAAAAATTTGATCTGCCGCTCGTAGCCGCGCATTGTTTTGAAACTTGTCCGGTGAATTGTATTTTGTATCTGTTTGTGTGCAATGGAGGTTTCGGAAAATTTGTGCTGTGTGCATTCGTATTCAACTCTGTGCGACATGAGAGACAAAAGATATTCGTCGAGGGATATTCAAAGAAAACTCTGTGCAAAAGCAGCTGAAGAATTGGGTCCGGATGGTAAGTAAACGAATGTTTTTCACAGTCGATAATGAACAAACGCTTCGTAATAATTTTCTATCCGTTTCATATCTTCGTACGGTTTGCGAAGAATTTAATTCACTTTTCTATGGGGTTGGATTAACAAAAAAAAATAATACTAGTGGTCACGTTTATAGTATACCGTGAAACTAACAGGAGTATTAACTAGATCATATTAGATTTAGTTCTTATTCGTGGAGTGTTTATACCGACCGGTACTAAATATAGCAAATGTCTTGCCAATTGGGATTCAAGAGAATTTTCGAAATGTAAAGAGCCAGTGGCTTCCATTCGTGAAAATTTGTTAGTGAGTGATTGTGGTGTAGATCAGCGCACATGAGCCAGCGTCTGTAACTGGATGTTCTTGGTGGAGGACTCAACTGGTTTAGAATCGTCTAGAAGGGGAGGAGATGATAGTAAAATACAAATAAACTAATATAAACACAAACCCTGGGAATACAACTTCTGTAAGTCGCTCCCACGGTAATCGGGCTCGTTCATTAGCAACGGGCAAGGGTTGCCAAACCTCTTCAATGCAACCAGGCGTTGCTACGACAACCACCACAAAAACTTCTATAAGTGAAGTTAGCCAACCGTTAACTGTGTGAGTTTTCAGATATAAAAAAAACAGGTAAGGGATGCAATTTTGGGGTATTCGAAATGAATGGTCGCTCCTCGATCATAAAGGCACTTTGGAATTTGCTTTGTTGTCCAGATGGAGAAAAGCAGCGGCCTCGATAACGCAATAGGGGTTATGCGCTTTAGAGCCGCTGGACAATTGAAAATATGCTCAACATCATGCGAAGTGAAGCCACAGGCTGGACAGGAGTTCAAAATGTTATTGTCGATGCGGGACAGTTACGAGTTCCGACGTGAACCTGGCTGGTGTTCACGTCGGAGTTGAGTTAACGTAGTTCTGGTTGCTCAAGGTAATCGAGATTCGTCTGAGGATAAGGCAGGTGGCTGTGCATTAAGTATCATATTTGATTTAAGGTCCGCTATCGAAGAAAGCACCTTGTAGCTATCGTTATCAAAGGGAACTCTTTTGAGCCTTTGGACTTACCTTTCACGGTCCCTCATGTTGCGTCTAAGTGTCACCATACACTGTCGATCTTGAACTCGAACACGAACTTGGTACAAATGTCCCCTGAATAGCTCAGGACCCACACACACACATCACATAAACGTGAAGAAAACCGGTCCACTTGTACCATGTTCGAGTTCGACAGTGTATGGTGACACTAACGTGATGTGGCGGTGGGGTTTTGTCCATCAGGTTCGATAACAGCCAACCGGATACTGCTCGGTGTGAAGAGTGTTGGGCTTCTTAAGGGCATTATTCTGGTCTCGTGGTAAAGGTGAGCGATCCTGCGACGACATGAGGAAGCAGCCTGTGACAGTCCTAAGGGAAGTATTCTCACAGGTCTGTATTTTCTTTTTCCACTGAGTGTCGCATAAGTTTTTTGACCAGATAGGAGCCGCATAGTTAGCCACAGATCTCCGGATTGATTTGTATGTCGGTAGTAGGGTCTCTTTGTCCTTTCCCCAGGAACTGCCAGATAGAGCTTTGAGGGCTTTGTTCCGGGTTCTCGTCGTGTCACAAATGGTTGACGCATGGCTCGAGGAGGTAGCCATGCTGTCAAGAGTTTGGGGTGGTTAGTAGTGGGAATAATTTAACCATCTATTGCGATATCCAATTGTAGCTTCACTTCTCCATGTGATAACCAAGGTAGCAGAAAACTTCGGAGCTGTTCGCTGTTATTTCTCTCTCGTGTTGTTTTTGTTGTGGTAGCGATGCTTCGAATGCTGCAGTTCTTCTTGCATCGAGGGGTTTTGGCAGCTCTTGGCCGTTGAAAAACGGGTCGTTCCGGTACAAAGAACCGGCTGTCGCAGGTTGTTGTTGATAGTGGTTGATAACTACGATGCGAACAAAAACTCGCCACCTGGTTTGTGGCGACAAGGTACCCTAGAGGAAACTTTTGTTGTAAGGAAGATGGTGTCAACAATTTCAACCAAAGAAATTCTGCGAGGCGACGTATCGTTTCAGTATCAACAAATTTGAAACACACAATACAAATATGTTAAACAAAATATAAATAATACACCATCGTTGCGGCTCGACAGTCCGACGTCGAACCCTAGCCGTTTGGGTCCGCTTTCCCACAATTGTCTCGATCAATTGACCGCCAGCCCAGCAGATGTTTGGCGTCAGCATCCACTGAGTCTTCCCAACGAGCTCTCAGTCTTCCGCTCAACTTTACTCTATTGATGGGTCCATTCAATATTCGTTTAGGCATGCGACTGTCGTTCATTCGTTGTAAAATGCCCTGCCCATTAAAGTCGTGGTGACTTGACGATTTCCACACATTTCAGCTCATCGTACAGTTTGTACTCATGCTTGTACCTCATGCACCGTCAATTTCGGTCGCAAATCGTTCCGAATATTCAGCGAAGGACATTTGGTTCAAATGTGTTTACCGAGAAAAAGAATACAGCGGAACTCGTGTATTTATTTTTTAATTTATGTCTTCGTATTTAACAATTATTTGTTCGTTTTGTACTTGCATTTGGAGTTGCAATTGTTGTTCTTCTTCCACAACATCCAGGAAATAACGATTGAGTTTAAGCTTAATTCGACGTGCCATTGCGATATCATCGAGCGACCGCAATTCGCTGGCCAAAAAATTACCGAATGTATCGAATTCGTCACTGTGGCGTGGCTGTGGCTTCCATTGATTGGTTGACTCCACTGCGGCTTTTCTACTTTCGGCAACGATGGTTGTGGCGGGTGGTGATATCTTTGCTACGGATACTGACGATCGTTTACGCTTGGAAGCAGATCTGGGAATGTTGCCAATTTCGCTTTCTTCATCAATCTACCATTGTTGGAAAATTAATAAGCATTTAAGTATGAAAACAATTCCAAAAACAATACTCACCAAATTAGATTCTGTAGAAGCAGTTTGTTCAGTCTCCGTCTGTCTGATGAATTTTAAAGCTGAATAATACTTCCAATTGATCAAAGGAGGAGCTGCCTGATCGGATTTTAATTTTTTGTTCTCGTAACTGCGGTGTTGAATCCGAAGATTCGTCCATTTAGCCAACAGTTCGGTGCCTTCAAACTTTGAACCAAAATCATTTTCCGACATATCATCCCACAATTTCGTTCGTTCGTGCTTGTTGCGATATTGAGTGTCTCGAACGTCCCATAGTCCCGGACGTTCCTCAACGCACCCAATTAATTTGAAGATTTCGTCATCAGACCAATCGGAAACAACCTTTGGCCTCTTCGATCTCGGTTTCACTCGTACTGACACTTTTGTGGGCATGTTATCCGTATCACTTTCAAAAACTTCTTCAGATTCAGACATTTTTGCCTTCAATTCTTTATTTCTTTCTTTTATATTATTTTTACTTGAGTTTTTCTTTATTCCAGTCGATAGTGGCGGACACGCAAAACAATTCACGAGCGACTTCTGTCAAAGCAACATCAAATATTTGTCGCTTTGCTTTCACCCGATTTTTCTTTGCTCGTCGTACGAGCATTTTGCTCGTATCTGTAAGCAAACAAACAAAACCAGTTTGTCGGCTGTCATCGTGAGTCATTCACATGGGGCAAATATTTGACTAAAAAATGTCTTGCCCAAACACAAGATAACAGAAAAAATTGAGAGTCGCCATACCACAATAGATAAAAAGTAATCAAATGAAAAAATCCCGAAGTTTTGAAATTTGGCATAATTGTTTGGTGGTACCTACAGTATTTCAGACTAAAGAGCCGTGTTGGTGGAGTGAGTGGAGGTCGAGGAGTTGTTTAAAGTGATGTTGCTGTATTTTTTCTAAGTAGTTGGTTTATATGTGTATCTACGTCACTATAGCAATCTTCGTATTTGTAATGCATTTGAATGTCGGAAAACATACTCGTCCCACGAGAAAAATGAGGTGGAATGAATGTGTTGATAATTGAATTAAGATTAGTGGTAGCCGGTAGCTAAGTACATTAAGGTGCCAGTACGACATCTCTTGCTACCGGTTCGTGGTGGTGGCGTAACTATCGGTGTTCCGTGTGTTCCATGGAGCACGGGCCCCCGAAAGCTACAAAATATCCCTTTTGCTGTCTCTTTCTCGTAATTATTTATTAAATTAAAAATTGTGAAAATGAAATTTCAGAATCAATGTATTTAATAGAACTCTGGTATTATGGCTACGCAGTTAAAAGAACGCAGTACTGGCTTGAGAAAAATTGTGCACGATTCCAGAATCGTTTCTCCTATTTTTGTTGAATACTTCTGGTCCGTCCCATATAAAAAATATTATGGACGGGAATATCGCCCGATGTATGATGTATGTATGTTTGTTTGTTTTTTTGCCATACATACTCGTATGACACCTATCTTGTTAGTACGTCAGTTCGTTTGTCCGGGCACTTCCCGTGTTCTGATCTAAACCAAATTTGGTATGTAGGTTCCTTGTGTGACCCTGAACACGGATTTGGTTATCGACTGGGCTAACGGTATATGATACATAGTGTTCAACCCAGAGTTACTCGCCTAAGTCCTTTCAAAGATCGCGTCTCCGGGTATTCCCTGTGACCCCGTGGTCCGATTTCAACAAAATTTAGTAGGTAGCTTCCAGGAGTTATTATAAGTACCACATGGTGCTATTGGCTCTGTTGCAGATGTGTGTCAGGACAAAAGGACTCTCTTGATAAAGAAATGAAACCTGGTAAATATGGCTATCTTCTCATTCGGGATGATAAAAACAGTGCACGCAAGTACTATTGAAGGCATTTTGACTCCTATGGTCAGGACTGATGACATTTTGAGTCCTTTGGTGAGGAAAAAGGCAATGGATTGATATTTGGGGAAGATGGGTATTAGTGTCACCATACACTGTCGAGCTCCAACTCCAACTATAACACGAACCTGGTACAAATGTCCTCTGACAGACACACATAAACCTGAAGACAACCGGTCCACTTGTACAATGTTCGAGTTCGACAGTGTATGGTGATATTAATATGACTGAGGGTGTTGAGGCAAAGGCATTAGACTACTTTTGCATTTTGGGTCCTTTGGTCAGGAAAACAGCAACTTCTTGAACATGTATTGCTACAGAAATCAAACTTAGAAAACATCGGTGCGCCATCCATTTTGGTCGCAAAAGCTCAAAAAATTCGCCGATGGACCCTATGTTCAAATGTGTTTATCGGAGGCTTGAGTAAAGGACCAGGTTTCGCAGCAATAGCATAACACAGGTCGTATGATGGTTTTGTATGTGCGGAGCTTAGTATTTCTGTGCACATACTTCGATTTCATTATTGGGAGGACTGAGAAAAGATCTTATTTGCTAGTTGTATCCGTCGCTTGATTCCGTCAGTTCCATTGGCGGTAAATGAAGTCCCTTTACGAATTCGATGCTGAAGTCCCCAACGTTGATGTCCGGTTGTTCTGGCGTTCTTGTTTGCATCATTACTTTTGTTTTGCCCTGGTTAATGCGTAGTCCAACTTCGTTTGCAGCCGTGTCAAAATTATTTAGGAGTTCTTCTGCGTCGGGCAGGTTTCGGGACATGATGTTGATGTCGTCAGCGTACGCTATCAACTGCGTCGACTTAAAGAACATGTGTCGTTGTGGTGATTGATCCAGATGGCGTGTTCAAGTGCCAGGTTGAAGTTCGTCGGAGCCAGCGCATCGCCTTGCTTCTCATCAAGGCCGGTTGACATGCTCAAAGTACACTTTGTCAAAGTATGACTTGGCAAGAATATCCACCATTGTGAATTACCACTTTGCCACTTGCAAAAAACGCTGGATTTAGCATTTCTAGGGAATTTATACCAAAACGCATTGTTCAGACCACCGTAAATTGAATAAAAACCACCAACAACTCACTATTTCCCGCCCCAACAACTGTTTTCTGTGAACTTGTCGATTTACAATCAATTCTTTGATGGAAAGTTGAGCACCATCCTACTTTGCTTTGATAGGACGCTAGAGACTTCAAAGCACTTTGAAGGGGGTTGACACGTTCAAAGTAACCTCAAAGTAGGTTGTCAACGTACTTTGTCAAAGTGTACTTTGAACGTGTCAACCGGCCCTCAGTCCAATACGTGTTTCAAAAAGTCGCACTCGATGACCGTGATTGTTCGGTCACCGCTCTACGATACTAATCTAGAGCTCGGAAATCAAATCTCGGCGCGATTAAAAACTGCATGTGAGTACTAATAGAACTCTCACGGTGCTCCGAGCTTGTCAGTATAAACACGGCGCAGATAGGAGGCGCATGCTAGCAGCTGCACTTCCGAAAAGTAGATATGCTATTGAGACGTCAAAAAAGCATAGAAATGCTAGAGATGTTGACGCGCCCATGCCCAAGGCAATTAGAGAGAGAGTCAGCCTGTTCTGGATCCTGACCTGTGAGATGGAGTTGGCCATCATCATCTTTGTTAATTGTACTAATTTTATTAGTATACCAAAATGCAGCATGATGTTGTACAGTACTCCACGATCGATACTGTCGTGTGCTTGCTTAAAATCAAATTGGTACACATCAACAGCACTTTTCCATGATCTGCTTGACCGTAAAAGCTGATCGGTTGAGGATCGGCCAGGTCTGAAACCGCCTTGATATTCGCCAATGATTCGTTCAGCATACGGCTTAATTCTATCTTCCAGAATTTTCGTCAGTATTTTGTAGGACGTGCATCATCAAGGTGCAGCAAGCCGACGTCGGGCCCTGGCCTCCTAGATCATCGTCCTCCAATTATCTCGATCAAGAGACCGTGTCCTCCAATTTTGGACGCCCAGCAGTTGTTCGGGATCCCCAACTACTGAGTCAACCGGGCTCCTCAGTCTTCCTCGCAGCCTTGATGCGTCGACGCGTCGTCCATTGCATATGTATTTTGTTAGGCAAGTGTTCATTGTCCATACGTTGTAGTTTGACGTTTCTCGAAACTTCCAGCTCATCGTACAGCTCATGATTGTACCGGATGCACCCTCCATTTTGGTCGCAAACGCTCCGAAAAATCGCCGAAGGACCTTATGTTCAAATGTGTTTATCGGAGGCTTGAGTAAAGGTCCAGGTTTACTTCAGTGGAGGCGTGCACGTTGATGAGCCAGAGGTTGAAAAATCGAGTCTCAATGCGAATCGCACTCAACCTTTCATGTGGGCGTATCTTTTCAAACGAAGGTCAAGAACGAAATTTCCTTGGTAGTTGTTGTTATTATCCAAATGCTCAAGAACAAAGCAGAATGCTCACACGAATGCTCACAGATTTACTCAATGTTCACGAGTAAACGAAGCATTACGACAAATATAAGTCAGATCTTTCGTTGTAGGAAATTGTGTCTCCTTCATTTTGTTCTTAGAAGAAAATTTTCCGCTGGGATTTTTAATTACTGAGAGATCCCAAGTTCGATTCCTGCCACGTGTTTACTGGAGTAAGGCGACTTGCGCGCCGTATCCAATTTTTGGGCCGCTCGTAGCAATGCGTTGCTTCCAGGAATGTATTCGAAAGAAACACTTTGCTGATTGATTTTGTACGCAATGGAAGTTGTAATCAGCCATATTCTGGTCTGGTGGTGCAGCTTCCACCGACAGATCGAAGGCAGCACCTGATGAGTAGTGATCTGTCGGTGGTACGAAACCAGAGACTGAGGGTCCCATTACATCTGGACCCTGATGCGATCGCGAGGATATCTGCGTCGTCCGCCAACCATTCCATCCTTATCGCCCCATTTTTGCCTCCCATGTTTGTTGTTTTCCCCAGGCCTATGAATTTTTGTTAATACGTAAAGGACAGGAGCAACGAGCGGCGAAAACCTCGCCCACGTCTTCCGAACTGAGCTACAGTAAGCATAGGCCGCTGCTTAGCTCGCTGAGGGGCCTTTTTCTTCGCCAGATGGCGCGACCTTCACAATCATTATGCTACCTAGTCTCCGTCCCCACAGGCATCTTCGGGTGCCCACCAAACCATCCATTACAAAGAGTTAAGCGAACTGTAATGGGCGATCCCAGTCGCTCGTAGCAGCTTATTTACGCGCCGCTCGTTAACGCTTGTGTCGCGGAAGTGGAAGACCGCGCTAATTGCGTGTTGTTAACCGGAGTACAAAAACGTGTATTTTAGGCGCGTGTAGGGCATTGGAAGATTTCTGCAATCAAGTACTATTAACAAAACAAAAATCACAATAAAATCAAACACTTCAAAATATAAACAACGAGCCAACAGCTTTTTAATAATCACATTCTTCTGCGCTATATTTACTTCTTTTTCTTTTCCTTTTTGGCCAGATCTAATCCCTGAATTTGCTTTGGCGGTATTTTATACGTTTCAGTGAGCAAATTGTGCAGGAAGCGCACTTGATTGCCCTGCACCTGCAGCTGTTCGTTCTTCTGATGTGGCGACTTGACAATGGCCGTACTAGCGGCAGCACCCACTTTACAAGCTTTCGCAAATTCCGATATTATAATACCGTACGCTTCCAAATTGCTAACCAACGTCACCTTCTTATTACCCGATCGGGTTGCTAGCGTCATTTGAATCGGCGTCTTATTACTCGACAGCTCATTCTTGCCACGCATCTCGTACGTGTGATGCATTCGAGCGAGCATTGTATGATAGACATCGTCAAAGATCGCCTGCTGTTGACCGCAAATTCCACTCAGTGTCGGATCCAATTGAATTTGCTTCGAACTCCCGACATACGGCAATTTATTTTTACTTATGTACTCTTTGATAATCTTCTTAATCTGACCGCTTGGAATGCCGTCACCCTTCTGGAAATTGAGTTTCGTGAAAAACGGCACCGTTTCGTCTGTCACCGTGTACAACTCAGTCATTGCCGCGTGGAACAATTGAGCCTTGGACTCGTTATCCTTGTCGTTGGACGATGTATTCGGAATGAAATTTACCAAATCGGGGTGTTCAAAGTCGATCGTGCAGATTTTTTCGACGCCCTTGCTCTCCTCGCGAACCACCAAGAAACCTTTGTCGGCCATTTCATTTAAGAATTTGGAGAATTTCTTGTAAGTGGTTTGCTTCAAGTCGATTGGACGTTCGGCCGCGGGCAGGACGTGAACGCGATAAAAGTTGCTCGTTAAAAGTGGCAGTACAAGATTTCTTCCATCGATTTTCAGGGCGGTCAAAAAGGCATTCTTCAGCACATCGTCCATGCTGAGCTCGGCCGGACCTGAAGTGGCGATTTCTTGCTCATTGTCCTCAGCTGATTCTCCGGGTGTGTCATGATCGTCATCCCTAATTTGCAAGCCTTCTGTTTTCTCAGCTATTTCTACAGTTGCCTTTTCGCTAGTAGTGGCTGCTGGCGTAGGCGTTTTCTTTTTCGTGGGCGCTCCTAAGGCTGGGAAGTCGTCATCTTTCGGTACTTCCATCACAGCTTCCGATTGAGGTATCTGCAATGTAACCGACGGCTCTAGACCCCAAAGTTTATCACCAAATACATGCAAGATTTTAACACATGGACCATGTCCTCCGCTCATGTATAAGTCATCACTGGAACGTGCCAGGCGGCCAACAGCAACAGCCGATTGATTGGACGTGAGGTTCACAGCCGCAAGTTGATCTTTCCTGTAATGGCCGTAGGATCCGAGGCCGGTTCCTTGCCGGATAACGCCTGGAATGAAGAATTTCAAGTAAAAGCAACTAGATTTAGATTAATCAACATTGTGAAATAAGATTTGACGTTCCCTCCCGCGACAGTAACATCGAGCCTACCTGGAAGCATGAGATCAGCTCCATTGCCCAGCTTGGGAAGAACAGCCGGATGTGTGGTGAAATACGGCACCAAATTGGGAACTAACCACAATGCATAGAGTGTCGGCACCAGCTTGTCGTTCTCATCCTCAAAGAACACTGGTCTCTTCTCAACCGCATAGACCACGCAATTAGCACCGGCATGTGTAATCAATTTCACAAGCGTGATCGATGCCTTATTCGGCACCAAAATATTCAACTCTGCATCGCCGACACTGGGAAAATCACGCTGAATTTTAGCACGCAACTTCTTCCCATCCGATCCTTTCAGTTGAACGTTACTTTTGATCTTGACCGGTTTAATGAACATCTTCACGTTTCACTGGATTTTAAATAGTCCGGAGAACGAAACGCTCCAACCGAAAAAAACGGAGGTTATCCACTCACTATTCAGGTTCTAGTCAAACGTCAAATTCGGTCAACGTAAATCGCGGAATGAGCTGAATATGCACCGGTAGGGAAAATGTAAACAAGTCAATTCAAGCAGAAAAATACATGGCTGAATAAATATCATTACCATGTCAACGTAAATGACACCTCAAAACTGGTTAGGTGTCGCGGACAGGCTCAGTGGACAAGAAGAAGACACGTCTAAATTGAAGTTTCCAAGTTTGCAAATTTCGTGGCTCAGGTGGACTGAAAAAATCTCAAATACCTTCCCAAAATGGCAATGAACTTCAGCAGGTAATTTTGTATTTGTTATAGAGCTGAGGCATTGATGGTAGTGAGGATGGAAATGTGGAAAAAGTTAACGTCTAATCAGTGCGAGCTGAGAGTTGTGTACGCCACTGATTACATAAACACCAGCAGAGGAAGGACTCGACTTTAATAACTAATTCAGGTCGCAATAATCGGGATTTTCTTAATTTTCAACAGACTTCGTTACTGTCCATTTGATCAGAATGCTTTCATCATTTGAACCTTTTTTTTATTGATGGCGTAGTTTTCCCAGCTCCGGACGGATAGGATCGAAAAGACTGGGCAGCTTCTAAGTGTCGATTCACATTTTATTTATGTCTGTTTCCAATTCCTCATGTACTTTTGGACATGACTAAATTACTTCAAAACGACCATCTACTATTTAAAGATGCTTCCAAAGGATGATTAAAATAAGTTATAGCCTCAAAATAGAAGGAGAATATTTGAGCACTCATGAAAACAGTTATTTTTTATCGTATCTTATCAACAAACTCGGTTTTGAACAAACAATCTCAACACGCAAATTATAATAAACTCCACAAAATCGTGTCATGTATTAAATTAACCCATTCTATGGAAATGCTGTCATTTTTTTCCGGCACACGTTTCTACAGTACATCGCAGTTAAGTCGTTAGTATTTTATAAGGGATGATACTGTGTATATTTAAGGAGGCCGATAGCTCAGTGCGTTGAGGCGTCAGTCTAATGTCTTATAATTCCGGTTATTCGCTGGTTCGAGTCCCGTCTAGGTCATGGATGTTGTTTTGTCTTCCTCCTGCGCTGTGGGGCGCAATAATAAGTCGAAACCTCTCCCGATTTGTCGCAGGTATGGGGGCAAAAGGCCTTTTCCATAGTCCTCCACGTGGGCGTCCCCTGGTAACGGCAGTGTTTAAAACCGCTGACAGCTAAGTCTTAGCGATAAGATAGTTTGGGAAAAAGGCAGATAGCTGTAGCCTGAATGGCTGGCCAACAGCTAAGCGTCTCAGGTTTAGTAGGATGAAATGACTTGCGTAGTTGGACATGCAACATAGTTGTGTGAACTCCAGCACGTTTATTAAACCATCTGAAGCAGCTATCTTCCGAGGCCATCCCCTGAATGGGGTTAAGCGATGTGCTGACAATTCGTCCTTGTAAAAACCACTCCACGTCAAGAAACCTGGAACAAAAGCCTCAGATTGGACGGATCAACAATGACGACCACGCAAACGACTAAAGGATTATTCTTTCGGATCCTGGAATGTACGCTCCCTGAACAAACCGGGGGCCGAGAAGGCCCTCCTTCAACAAATCGAAAAGTACAAGCAGCATTACTGCAGTCCAGGAAACAAATTGGCTTGGCAGCGAGATCAATGACAATAAATCGCATACAATTTTTACAAGTGGCAAACCATCGGGCCGCAAGGAGTTTGGAGTAGCATTTATAGTAAACAATCACCTCAAGCCGCACATTACTGACTTCAAACCCATAAATGAACGGCAGTGTGCGATTCGCATTAAGATTTGATTCATCAATCTCTGGCTCATCAATGTGCACGCCCCCACTGAAGTTAAAGAAGACGTAGTAAAAGACGAGTTCTACGCCCGCCTTGAAACTCTCTTCGACTCACTTCCAACAAACGACATCAAATTGCTGCTGGGAGACTTTAACGCGAAAGTCGGAAATGAAAGTTGGCACCGGGGGACCACTGGAGGCCACAGTTCCATGAAGAATGTAACGACAACGGCCAGCGACTTATCGACTTCGCCTGCAGCAGGAATCTAGTCGTAAGCTCTACGTGTTTCCCGCATCGACGTATTCACAAGCAGACCTGGAAGTCTCCAGACGCACATACCGTTAACCACATTGACCACGTCCTCATTTGCAGGAGATGGGCGTCTAGTGTGATGGATGTCCGCTCCTATCGAGGAGCAAACTGCGACTCAGATCATCACTTGGTGAAGACGACCTACAGATGTAGAATTTCCTCAGTGCACCAATCGAGAATCAGCCCTCCCTCTTTGTGGTTGATAAGCTTCTGAGCGATGTTACACCGGTGCCGTATACTAGCGCCCTTGAGGAAAGACTACAGCTTATGCTGCACAACATCAGCCACACAGGGGTCCATGGGTTCTGGGAAGAACTCAATGGTACCATCAGGGATGTCGCAGAGAAGGTCGTGGGATATAAAGCCCGGCGAGCGCGAAATAACTGGTTCGACGAAGAATGCAAAAATTCACTTGACGCGAAAAACGAGGCCTATAGACAATGGATTCAACGAGGAACCAGAGCCAAAAGAGAAAAATATGACGAGCCACGGCAAATATCGAATAGAATAATTAGACGTAAGAAACGGAAATACTTTGACGAGCAGTTGCTGAATTTTAACGAAAACTTGCTAATAGGAACACCAGCGTACAAACTATTATAGTAAATACAATTAAGAACGGCTAACAACCCAGGACTAGCCTTTGTAAGGACAAGGATGATGGATGGATCAGCGACACCGATGGCATTAACAAACGATGGGCCTCTTATTTTGAAGAGCCTCTGAACCTACCAACTAACATCCCCACACAAGAAGCTCTCGACGATATTGTTGGTCTAGGCCCACCCATGCAACCCCCGACAGTAGAGGAAGTTGATCTCGCGTTGCGGTCACTAAAACGTAATAAAGCGCCGGGCGCTGACGAGATTCCAGCTGAACTGCTAAAATTCGATGGAACGGGTCTAGTTGATGCCATACATCAATTACTCCTGCGAGTATGGGAGGACGAGAAGATCCCAGACGATTGGCGCAGAAGCATCATCTGTCCAATTCACAAAAAGGGAGATAAACTGCGGTGTGAGAATTACAGGGGTATATCACTAGTTTGTACGTCCTATAAAATTTTGACGAAAATTCTGGAAAATAGAATAAAACCGTACGCAGAATGAATCATTGGCGAATATCAAAGCGGTTTGACCTGGTCGCTCCACAACCGATCAGCTCTTCACAGTCAAACTGATACTCCAGAAGTGCTGGCAATACAACGTAAACGTATACCAAATCTTTGTCGACTTCAAGCACGCATACGAGAGTATCGATCGTGGAGTACTGTACAACATCCTGCTGCAATTTGGCATACCAGCCAAATTAGTGCGACTGACAAAGATGACGATGACCAACTCCGTTTCACAAGTCAGGATCCATAATAGCCTTACTGATCTATTTGAAACACGCACTGGTCTGAAACAGGGTGATAGACTGGCACCGACGCTCTTCAACCTAGCACTGGAATACGCTATTCGGGCTATGAATATGGACAACAGCAAGACACTACTCATCAAGTCGATCCAATTAGCATCATGCCCCGAAGATTGGCCGACGCAGAAGAACTTCTGCATACGCTCGATACCGCTGCAAAAGAAGTCGGACTACATATTAACGAGGGTATAACTAAAATAATGATGTAATCGACGACAAGGACACCTGCACAACCGAGCATCAATGTGGGGACCTCAACATCGAGTTCATGAACAACTTCATATACCTGGGCTGCAACTTGTCAAGGGACGCCAACGAAACTGACGAAATCAAGCGACGGATACAGTTAGCTAATAAGATTTTTTTTCTCGGTTCTCCAAAATAATGAAATCGAAGCATGTGCGCAGAAACACGAAGCCCCGCGTGTACAAAACCATTATACGACCAGTGCTATGCTATGGCTGCGAAGCATGGACCCTAACTCAAGCCTCCGGAAACATGCTAGACGCATTGGAACGTAAGGTTCTACGACGAATTTTCGGAACTGTTTGCGATCGAGATGGATGGCGCTTCCGATACAATCAACAGTTGTATGAACTGTGTGATGAGCTGGAAGTTTCGAAAATCGTCAAACTACAACGACTTCAATGGGCAGGGCATGTACAAAGAATGGACGATGATCGCATGCCAAAGTGAGTAATGGATGCAGAACGAGTTGACGGAGTGAGACTGCCTAGACGACCAAGATCTCGTTGGGAGAGCTCAGTAGGTGTGGACGCCGCGCAGCTACTGGGCTACCAAAATTGGAGGACGCGGTCACGTGACCCAGATAATTGGAGGACAACGATCCAGGCGGTCAAGGCCCGACGTCGGGCTGTCGCGCCACGATGATGATGATCCCAATATCGGCACCCTTCTTGTTTCGCACGTCCAGGAAGCAACTCTTAAATATTTTACTAATGGCAAAGTGGTCGATCTGATTTTGTGCTCTGCGCCGATCAACAGAGGACCAACTGATTTTGTGATGGTCCTTATGCTCAAACATAGTACCACCGATGAAGAGACTGTGAAAGTTGCAGAACTCTACAAATCTTTCATCGTTGTCGTTACGATCACCAAGACCGTGTCTCCCCATCACATGTCTGAAGCCCATAGTTATCAGCGCCAACTTTTGCATTCAAATCTCCCATAAATATTATAATGTCACCTTTAGGTGTTCTGCTCTGAACGGCGTTTAGTTCTTCGTAGAAGGAGTCCTTCGCCAAGACACTGTCGGGTTCAGTTGGAGCATAACATTGTATTATGTATTGAGATTTTCCTCATTTTGGTCCAGAACCTGGCGGTCATGATTCTGTCGGAGACCGGATCCCAGGATAAGAGATTGTTTCGTGCGACTCTGGTTAAAAGGAGTCCCACACCTGACTCACGACCACTACCGGTAGCTCTACCGGAGTACAACATTACAGTGCTACCCGTTGGAGAAATAAATTCTCCGCTGTTCCACCATCTTAAGTTATACTTCAGAAATTCACTCTCTAATTGAAGAAATCGTCCGTTCTGGGGACCTTCTGATCCATTGTCCAGGAGAGGACGCACATTCCAGAATCCAATCTTTGTCACTGTACGATAGCCAAAAATCGTAACCGTTTAGTCAGTCCTTATCCGAGGCATAGTTGACGTTTCGTTAGCATATAAAGATTTCGGATAGTGCAAGTTGCTGGCATACACATCCTGTCTTTTGTTTGTCGGTTTTAACGACAGGCCGTCAAAGGGAAAGGCCATGGTATGATTTTAGGCCACACACCACAGGGGGAAGATTTACCTCAACCAAATCATCGCACCGCCATCGTTGGCGGCTTGAAATTGGCTAACAATGGTCAGTGACCACTGCCGTTCCAGGGGGCGCCCACGCGGAGGACTATGGAAGAGGAATTTTTGGCCCCCTAAAACCAAATGATAGATACGATTGAATTTAATGAAATTTGGTAAAGATATCTTCAGAAACAAAAAAGTTTTTCTCACAAAAACAGAATTTTGGACCGGTCGTTCCTATGGCAGCTATATCACGCAGTGGTCCGATTCCGTTGTTTCCATATATACAGCGTGCAAAAGAAAGAAGACTACAAAATTTCAACTCGATAGGTTTGAAACTGAACAGACGGGCAGACAGAGAGACGGACAAAGCTTAATCGACTCATCTCGTCATACTGACCAAGAATATATAGTACAATATATACAGTTTATATGGTCGGAGATGCTTCCTTCTGTGCGTTGGAAACTCCATGACAAAGTTAATTCGTGAAGGGTATAAAAATGCGTATTTTCATAAATATTTATCATATTAACTTATTTTTAGAGCCCTTTGCGGTCGCAATGTTTTCGCCCAGATGAACGCTCTCCGTTCGTCTAAACAATTCGATGGCGTCCGATGTGTTACCATGAAAGTCGTTCCAAAGAAACCTGAGCCAGAAGAGTCCCACGACGAGAGGAACATGCGATTGAAACGTGAAATGTCGCCCCACTTGACCATCTACCAGTACCAACTTACCAGTGTGTTGTCAATCACTCATAGATTCACAGGCAAGTCCAATTAAAATTAGCTTTTTATTGTCTTTATTCATTACGGAGGATCTTCCATCATGTTGTATTAAATTTCCTTCTACTTTCAGGTCTTGCACTGACCGGCTATGCAAGCGCTTTCGGGTTGGGTGCTCTCGTTCTCCCGCACGATTTCTCACATTATCTTACAATGCTCGAAGGATTGCAATTGAGCTCGGCCACATTGGTACTCTTGAAAATTATTCTTGCCTTCCCTGCTTCGTATCATGTGTGCAACGGAGTTCGTCATTTAATATGGGACTCTGGTAGAATGTTGAAACTCAAGGAAGTCTACTCGACGGGATACGCCATGTTGGGCACATCCGCTGCTTTGACCGTTCTTCTGGCTTTGCTCTAAATGGGGTTGATTGTGGCATACCGAGCCGCATTCTTAGTTTATAACGAACATCGGATTTGTAAAAAATAAAATGTATTTGTTTTACAGCAGCAATAATTTTGATGTCAAATTTATAATTTGAATACAGTTGTCGTGTATATATATATGTATATTTTTTTTCTATTTTACTGAAATATGTAAAGCAATTCAGGAGAAAATGAAGATGCTAATATGTTATATATGTGTTTAACTTCTTTTCCTCGCCTCACATTACTCTCGTGTTCAATTTGGCCGCCTTTAACTAGACGGCATACGCGGTATACGAGCATTAATCGAATTGAATCAGTCAGTGGCAGCAAGTTTTCTGTTTACGATGATAGCATTTTGGTTAGAGGAAATTCGGGTGATCCGCTCGGTGTCCGTGTTCGTTTGGTTACCGCTTTACGATCTATTGTAGTCTAGACTCTAGAGAATGGAGGTTCGATCCTCTATGCGAACCAAAGCTAATATAACTCCCACTGCGCTCCGAGCTTGTCATTGAGAAGACGGCGCGGATAGGAGGTGCATGCTGCAACTGCATGTCCGAAAAATATATATTCTATCGAAACGTCAACAGGGCGTGGAAATGCTGGACCCGTGGAGGGGTCAAGGCGAATTAACAAACAGGGGTCTATTTCGAGGCTAACGCTATTCATTAGTCGTATTTTGTTTTGTGGAACCGAGCGGATGAGGATGAAAAAGTTGAAGAAAAAAAAAACGATCGTGAACTGGAAGTGCCAAATAACATGGAATGTACTACATGTACTGCTACATGCAATGGCCCAGCGCATTGTGCCATCACTGGCAATTTCAAGCATGATTGATTGATTGTTCTAATAATAAAGGTCGCCACACATGGTCGTGCACAACCGCGACGGAACTTCCATCGAACCATCAATTTCATAGAATGTGCGAAAAAAAAATCTCCTCATTTCCCCCATTCTATGGAATTAATGTTTCGATGGAAGTTCAGTCGTGATTGCGCGCATTGGAAAGAGATGTGCACAATCTATATTTTATTAAAATCGGATCGGATCAGTCTCACTGGACAGACCCATCTTGTTCAGGTGATGGCCAGATAAGTACCCCACTAGGAGCCTTAGGTGGGCTCTACTCATTTGAGTAGTACCCTTGCGAATGAAGGGCGATATAAGCTCCTTTGATTAACGTAGCCCTGAAAAGTTATTCCAGTACTGATGACGCAATAGTGCAAACCAATCTGTGATCCGCAGTTTGGCCGAAGCCAACCCAAAGCCACAGTAAGGCTGAGGTCCATGAAAACGACTGGATGATCCTTGTCTATTGTAGCAAGTTCATCCGCAGCCTCGTTTCCCTCAATGCCCTGGCGGCCTGGCACCCAACACCAGAAGACTCGGTTTTTGGTTGCCAACAGTTAAAGGAGTTCGTAACACTCCTTCATCAGTTTTGAAGAGACCTTATATGAGGAGAGCGCTTTTATAGCTGCTTGGTTGTCTGAGTAGATAGCAATGTGAGCGCCGCGAAGTCCAGTTACCAAGATTACCCCGGCGCAGACCTCAATGGCGTGTATCTCAGCTTGAAAAACGCTGGGCGAGACTCCCATTGCGATCGAAATCCTGGTGTTGGGTCCAAAGACACCTGCAATAACACCCTGTTCTGTTTCTATTTGTGTAGCCTATTCTTCAATAAGACATGTTGTTGAATCATGGGTATAGCCAATTGGATAAAATACACACGAAATAAAATAGGCACGCACGATCATAAACGCCGAAAACCCGTTCTATTTATAGTTACAGTTATACTCAATTGCCCTAACCCCTTGTGGGGCATAGCGCGTCAACTGTTCCAAGTGGCCCAGTTGACGTTTCGTTGGCATAAATTGGTTTCGGAGAATGCAGTTGCCAGCATGCACCTCCTGCACATCCATGGCCACGAACATCGTAGTGGACGGGATTCGAACCCGAAACGCCGGTAGTCAAACATGAGACTGATGCCTCAACACATTGCGCTACCGGTCGCAGTTATACGATAAGATATGTGTATACGAAATAAACCAGCTGAAAGGAGGTGTGAGGAGGAGGCGGAGAAAAAGGTTTAGCGAAGAAAAAAAAAATGATACGCGTGCATGTTCTGTGCAGATATATTTTTTTATTGCACTTTAATTACTTTATTCTCTAGAGACAGCAGTCGAATTTCGGCAGCTAAGGACTTCAAAGCGCTTTGAAGTCTTTAGCGTCCCATCAAAGCGTAGTAGGACGATGCCCTGCTCGACTTTCCATCAAAAAAGTCATGGTAAATCGATAAGTTCACAGAAAAAAGTTGTTGGGAGTGGGGAATAATAAAATATTGGTGGTTTTTATTCAACTTGTGGTGGTCTGAATAATGTGTTTTTGTGTGAATTCCCTGGAAATGCTAAAACCGGCGTTTTTTTCCAGGTGGCAAATCACAATGATGGAATTTCCTTCCAAGTCAACTTTGGCAAAGTGTAGTGTGAGAACATGGCAACCGACCTTTATGTCGACAAGTTCTTGGTGTACTTTAACATCTCGTTTAAAAAATAAAATAAATAACTGGCGCAACAGTCCAATTTGAACCATGGCCTCGAGATGAGTTAGCATCATCCCCTTTTTTTATCGAAAACTACCGCATTCAGTAGGAATCGAACCGGGGCCCAGTGCGTAGAAGGCGAACGTGCTAACCGTTGCGCCATCCGGACTCGTTGAAAGATTATTGTTAATTCCTGTTCGTTCAGCCTTCCACCAACTTCCTGATCACATTCGATACCTCCGAGCAGATCCATTTGTTTTCCCTATAGGCTTGAGCATATATTTTTAAACATATGGCGCCCATTTAATCCACCTCAACGCGTCCAACACTAGTTGCACCATGCCATCTCCCAAGCGACTTCTTCTCTATTTTATAATCTGCCTTGAATCTGCCAAACAGAAACAAACCAACAAATGTCATTTGGTCGCCACTTCTGTGCGTTTTTCGTTTCGTGTTTAAACTTTCCGTAAATTCCATTTTATTTTGTTCGTATTGTATTTGCAGTTGTATTTTATGTTGAGATTTTTTAAGAACCTATTCCGGACGACAATGGAAACCGAGGAAGAATACGACATGCTCGATTTGCTCGCCTACAATTGCACAAATTTGAGTGAAAATCTGGCATTGGCCAAAACAACTGACGAGACCGACGAGATATTGCGAAAATATTTGGAGAAAGCCGACACAGAGGCCAAGCCGACGCCGGAATTCAAAGAAGGTGAGAAATCTTGTAATCATATGTTAGGGATAATTTTAAACTGCTTTCGTCATGGTGGAGTGTGCGAGTGAGGGTTTCGTCATGATTCATGAATGCGAAGGCGGTACCACGGCGCAGTGTTGATGGTGTGATGATGGGTATGGTGTGATGATGGGTATGGCGAGATTGTTGTCACTTATTCTGGAAAAAGAAACGATGTAAACAATATGGAATGGGATGGGTAAACAACGTCGATAATTGAATTATCTTTTTCTGTGAGTAGAGCCGTGAGAGCGAGTATGAATGCTTAACAATGTTGTGTAATATTAACCACCCAACGTGTGATAGGGAAGAGCTGCAAATTACATTCTTACAGCACTGCATGCAGGTTTGTTATGATGGACTTAAGTTTGACAAGGAGGAGGAACTCTGAAGTGGTATTTGATTCGTTTCAGATCACGCGTTTCTAATAAAGATTCAGTTTGTAAAAAGTTTAACAATTTACCTTACCACAGACTTAGAAGTCCGCCCAAGGCGTCGCACTTTGCTCTCCGCCTGCGAGACATGTTTTTAATTGTACGCCGAGTTACCCCGTATTGTCACTACCCTAATTGTGTTTCTAGCTCTAAACTATGGAAGCTCGCGCATTTGAATCGAGTCTGAAATAAATGCATCATCATCATTAGGTGCGTTCTTTTAGCAGCCATATAGAGCAGATTAACACCACACAATTACACTAACAATTCAATTGGAGCTGGTGTGGATAGAAGGTTAGTCAAGAATGCTACTGCGTTATGGCTCGTTTACATTTGCCAGTGCACGGGCATGCCAGTAGACTTGTCGGCAAATCTACGAATGACAAGAAACATATGTTCGCAAGTCTCTACTGGAATGCCAGTAGGAAATCAATTGGCCCGGGAGGCCAACTACTTGCAAGGCGCCGTGCGGGTTTACTGGCCTGGCAGTTCACAAGCACGGGTGTTTACACATATGTTAGGTAAGGTTTACATTTGCCAGTAGACCGTGCCAGTACGTACATTTTACATGCATTGCAAGTGCCCGGCTACTTGCAAGCAGCTGTCACTTGCATATTTGTAAACACCCGTGCTTGTGAACGGTCAGGCCAGTAAACCCGCAAGGCGCCTTGCAAGTAGTTGGCCTCCCGGCCCAATTGATTTCCTACTGGCATTCCAGTAGAAACTTGCGAATATATGTTTTTTGACATTCGTCTCTTTTCTACTGGCATGCCTGTGCACTGGCAAATGTAAACTAGGCCTATTAGTGACAGCTTGCTAGTTACTTGCAAGGCACTTGCAATGCCTGTAAAATGTACGTACTAGCACGGTCTACTGGCATGTGTAAACGCATAGAGAATAAATATGGAGGAGCAATCCGCATATACTCAACACTAAACTACTTGAAGCAATTCCAGTCGTAAAAAGTAAACAGAGAGACACACGCCCTCCACTGCGCAACATCCGCGCAGTCTATATAAAAGCACAGGGAGCACGTAAGATGTCATCCCCTCTCCTACTTTTCCTGTTGGAACAATAACATTCCAGTCTGTCTCTCTGCCGCGGAACACCCGCCCGGTCCATATAGAAGTACTCGAGATGTCAAATTTCCATCCCCCTTCCTACTTCCTCATTTGTGCCGAATTACTTCGTTTCTCTCGCTCTTTTTCATTTCCTCTGATACTCTCTCTTCAAAGATTTAAATCTATGATAGAAGGTTAGTCAAGAATGCTACTGCGTTAGTATTCTTTTGAAATGCAGGAGGCGCAGGTGTCGGTGTTTCCAGGCAGTTTACAGTTTGGGAAGCATTTCCTGTCAATAAAATGTTCGTTTTGTGTAACTATATTGAATAGTAAACATACAAAATAAGGATTTGTTTCCTCTTGAAATTTAAGTTTTTTTTTGAGATTGTATTGGTTTCAATTCAGTTGTATGCTATGGCTGCGAAACCTGGACCCTAACCCAAGCCTCCAAAACATGCTAAACACATTCGAACGGAAAGTCATTCGGTACATTATGAAATGTACGATGAGCTGGAAGTTTCGAAAATCGTCAAACTACAACGTCTTCAATGGGCAGGGCATGTACAACGAATGAACGATGTTCGCATGCCTAAACAAGTAATGTACGGACGAAAAGTCGACGCGACGGAGCGAGACTGCGAGGAAGGCCGAGAGGTCGTCGGGAGAGCTCAGTGACTAAGATAATTGGAGGACAACTATCCAGGCAGCCAGAGCCCGACGTCGAGCTGTTGCGCCACGACGATCATGATTAGTTTCAATACTTTTGGACACTAATAGTTATTCTATTCTAACTAACGTAATTTAGTGATTTAATAGACACATTATATGGTTGACTTTTTTGGGAGTGAAATTTATGGCTCCCACAAGAAAAAAAAATGTTTGCAAAAATAATATGCGTTAGGTTGGTATTCGTACCTTGTCAGATCGTGCCCATTTGCGGTACCAACCAACTACACTTGCGAGCAAAAATACTGAATCAAACCGAAAGTACGTGTATTTGTATGTATATTTTTAAAAGTACGTTATATATCCCTACAAATCGTATGTCATTTGAAAGTTTGAGATCTTAGCTTTACAATGATACCTTTTTTTTATCACCATTTAATGAGGGTTTTATGAATGAACGCTACCTGGAGCTAAAAAGTCGGGAAATTGAACATTTATGAATGGGTTATTATAAGACAAACTAACCCTACAAATGCATACGCAAAGGGTTTTCAATGGTCAGTTGAATCTGTAAGGTCCATTGAATAAGTTTAAAGCAATAAAAGTCACAATTTTGTCATTCATGAGTACCACGCCTCAGCAGGCGGCTCAAGTTGTCGCCCTTTTTTCGGAAGGGCTTACTCAGAGAACAGTCGCTCGTCAGCTAGGAATGAGTCAGTCTACTGTGTCAAGAGTGTTTCGGGGGGAAGGTAGCTACAATCAGAGACCCCGACCCGGCCGCTCTAGGTGCACTTCCGATAGAGACAATCGTTTTATTGTGACAAGTATGCTATGAAATCGGCACCTTACGGGAGTTGACTTGCAGCAGACTCTGAGGGATGTTTGCGGAGTAGCTGTAAGCGAGTGGACAGTGAGGAGACGACTAAAGAAAGCGAATTTGACTCCAATACGGCCCGTCACAGGCCCAAAATTGACCCCACATCACCGACAAGCGCGACTCACGTTTGTCAGGAATCACTTAAATTGGACCCTCGAGCAATCAATGGCGGTCTGTATGAGTGTGTCTACATGGCAGTGACAGGAGGTCGGGTATACAGGCGTCCAGGTGAGCGATTTGTGCAATGCTGTATCACAAAAACGGTTGCATACGGGGGCGGTTCGTGTATGGTGTGGGCCGGTATCTCTGTGGATTCAAAAACGGAAATTGTATTCGTGCCCTCTGGAGGCCGAGGAGGAGAACTGACAGCCGAACGGTATATTACCGGTATTCGACGTGGCCATGTTGTTCCCCACGCAGCATCTATTGGCGACAACTTTACTTTAATGCACGACAATGCACGATGTCACACATCGCGTCAAGCACAGCAGTTCCTGAACGAAGCTAATATTGCGACAATTGACTGGCCTGCATGCAGTCCAGACTTAAATCCCATTGAGCACTTGTGGGACGAGCTCAAAAAATCGAGTACAAGCTGTGATTAGAGCAAGAGGTGGTAATACCAGATATTAATAAATAAATAATTTTGTTATTTTTTACAAATTTTTTGTTTTATTTAACAAAAATCTGACCACACTCCATTTTCTAAAATCCCCATTTTTCCTACTTTTTGATTTCAAGCCCCACTCTTTTAAAATCTATCTTCAAATATTGTTAAAAATTGTATTAATGTAAAGCTAAGATTTCAAGTTTTCAAATGATATACGATTTGTAGGGATACATAATGTACTTTTCAAAATATACATACAAATACACGTGCTTTCGATTTGATTCAGTATTTTTGCTCGCAAGTGTAGATCTCAATGAGAATATTTAACCAAATTCTCATGTTGCTAACTGTATTCTTTCAGGAGTTATCCTACCGTTTTTCCTTGTGAGGAAATCAATATACCCTACATTATTTTATGGTTGTTGAAGTAGTAACGCTTTCTGGCGTCGAAAGGGAGTTTGGCAGCCCTTGTTCGTTGTTGATGAAAAAATTGTGGGTCACGACCCCATGGGAGCAAAGCTATTGCTTGGGGGTCGCGAAGATGTTAAAAAAAAATATTTGAACGAAAAATGAAAAAAATTAGTTTTTTTGTATGTTTTAAATCGTGAGATGGTATATATGTATGTTTTTGTTGTGTTTTCTACTTGGCTTGGGACTCGGAGAGTCACGCATAATGTGGTGCCGGCATAGAACGCTAGATCCTATTCTGGATCATAACGGATACCGTCGGGTCAGGTGGCCCTTCCACGTTTTAGTGCAATAATTGCAGCGAGTATTTCCTCTTTACTCGGGGCAGTGGAACGTATACGCACATTTTGATGGTTGGCTAATTTATCTATACGAGGGGGAACTTTACCAGAGGTTACAGGTTACACGGTTCGAGACGCGGCGAAGTATTCTTTCCACCGCCTCATTTGATCTTATTCCAAGATAAGTAGCTTTCCATCACTATCCTTCACCGGATGTTGACAGGAGTTACGATCACCTGTAAACGCCTTGACGATACCGTATATGGCGTTTAAGTTGTTACTTCTTGCGGCTTCTTCTGTTGGGGCTAAAAGAGAATTCGCATAAACTTGTAATGTCATAAACAAGTTGGCAAGCCCATTGAGGGTGGATACGCGCGATGGGATACGGAGGACAGTCGGTGGATACGCACGATGAGATACGGAAAGAAACGTCGTGGAGGAAAAGTGCGAAAAAAAGAAATAACGAAAAAATTCTGTTTTTGGTTTCGTGCGGTTTTCTGAGTTGAGGGGGAGGCCCCAGGAGGAGCAGCCGGGTCCCGGTTCCAAGGATTGTATTGATGGTGTTTCTCGTGGATGGACATATTTTCGTTGAGTTCCGTGTGTGCGAGCCACCACTGGCGTGCAGTGTTGAGTTTCTCGGTCGCCAGTCGTTGCTTCGAGCTGCCTCCCGTGTGTCCAGCGTGGTCATGTCCTTCCCTTGAATTTTGTGAAAAATTGTTTTACTGTTTTGTGGGCTCAGGCGCGAACTATCTCACGTGTTCTGTTTGTGTTTTTGACAGCGGACGCGTCGTCCTATGCCACCCTCATTTGTCCGTTGTCCCGTCAAAATCAGCAGTCGCTGTCGTCTCCATTTTCCATGCAAAATCCGGGTCGGTGCCGTGTCCCAATGTTCAAAAAGTTTTTAAGGCGCTGTTTAAACCCTAGACTTATAGTATAGGGTATATTGTTTTTGTCACGACGAAAATATGTAACACCTTAAAGGAGGTTCCGGAGGTATAGCAATGTATATATATAAAATAAATGATCAGGGTCACCTCCTGATTCGATTAAGCCAGGTCTGTCTGTCTGCCCGTTCGCACGATAACTTTCGATAGAATGAAGCTAGAGCCTTGAAATTTTGGTCGAATGTTGGTAGTATGATCTAGTTGGATGGTATTGAAAACGGGAATGATCAGGCCATGGGAACGCCTACCTCCCCTACATATGATAAAAATTTAAATGTATCTACTATAACTCCCGATTAAATAAACATGAAAAGCTCTAGCTTTGGTAGATTACTCGTGAGAGCAATCTTATACTTTCCTGGGAAAATAAAATCGATCAGTTGAAAACTAACGGTAATTTTCATACAAAGAACCCCGTACTACCCTACTTTTCAGGTTTTTTGTCTATAACTCTTGAACCAATTGACGTAGACACCTGATTTTTGGCATGCAACCCTGAGATGAGAAGTTGCTTAAGGTTCTGTAAGTTGGGCATAATCAGATCAAAGGAACGCCTACCTCCCCTACAAATTTCAAAAAATTTAATATTCTTCTAATTACGATAACTTTCGATAGAATGATACTAGCAAGTTAAAAATTTGGTGGAATGTTGCTAGTAAAACCTACTTAATTGGAATTGAAAATGGGCAAGATCCGACCCGGGGAACCCCCACCTCCCCTACAAATGAAACTTCAAATAAGCGATAATTTTTGATAGAATGAAGCCGGCGACTTGAAATTTTGGTCAAATGTTTCAATTGAGATTGAGCTAGTTGGCATTAAAGATGGGTGGGATCCGACCTAAGGAACCCCTACCTCCCCTAGAAATGAAACTTAAGCGATAACTTACGACAAAATAAAGCTAGTGACTTGAGGTTTTAGTCAAATGTTTGTAGTGGGATCCAGTTGGCTAATATTGAAAATACGTAAAATCCGACCAACGAAACCCTTACTTCCCCTACAAGTGAAACTTCAAATAAGCAATAACTTTGGATAGAATGAAGCTAGCGACTTGAAAAATTGGACAAATATTTGTAGAATGGGTTAGTTAGTTAATTGATTTTGAGAATGGTCAAGATCCCACTGAATGAGTGCCAACCTCCCCTATGAACTGGCCATATAGGAGTCCCACTTTTAATGCATATGGTCGTTGCCAATTGGTACTTTTGGTATCACCACTAGATCTGTACAAGTCTAGGGTGCTTCGGCCTGTTTTTTTTTTTGGTTTCTACGACGTCCCGGCATCGTCATCATCGTTTGGCACATTTTCGTTCGATTGATTGCGCTGCTTGCGATTTTGCCGGTGTTCAGGATCATCCAAAAAGAAAAAGGAATAGCAACTTCTCTCTGCGATATATACAAACCTGAGTGGTGTACTATATAAAGAATGAAGGTGCTTCAGTAAAAATCGAATGACGGCATTATTACGGGCAGAAATTAATAAAATATATATAAATAAAGTTAAATAATATCTGAGTAAATCCAGATACATAGACTAATCGTATTATTAATACAAAATCGAGGTGTACACTATATGTGAATAAACAAAGTTGGAGATCATTTGTTCGGTAGATTCTAATTGAAATTGTGCTGTAATTGATTAATATCGTTTCGTGACTATATACAATATTTTCCCCACGAGTCTAAAATTTTGCTCTTGAAATACACTCTCCTCATTGTGATTTTGAATGTCCGAATGTCCAAATTGTTTAACCAGTGCAACGTTTTTAAAAAACGCTCCAATTGTCCAAAGACTTATGTCAGTTACAATTCGTAAAAATCTGAATGTCGATACAAAAATATAAAAATATATTTGCCTATGGTGTAAATCATCTTCTAAGCAGCAATACAACGTAATATTTGGAAATGAAATCAATACATCATCATTCTCAAGATGCTGGAAATTAAGTTAAGTACATTACAAAGATTATACACGTTAGTTATGTAAATGCGCATCGGGTTAATTTTTATCATAAAAAAAAATTGTTGCATAATTATATATAATGTATATCGAAAAATGATTTTTTTTATTTGGCAACTTCCATTCCCCTTTTTCGGTGATTATTATTATTATTTTATTATTATTTATTTATTGCAGCTAATTTACAATGAGTACATATTGAATTTCAGTTAGGGTATCTTAGCTCGCGGCTCGCATAAGTCGAAACTTGTGAGCGAGTGCGGTTACGGTTTTTCTATTTAGGTACATTTATTCATTTTTTGAATTATTGATAATATTAGGATGTTACATTTTTATATCAAAAAAAATAAAAAAGTAAAAATAAAAAAGAAAATACAGTTAAAGGAAATTATTAATATTTATTAATATGATTGTGGAAATTTTTTCTTACGTGGTTAGAAACTGGTCCAAGTAGTGGGTGTTTAACCGAGTAAAATGTTTCAAAATTAATTTATAATTCCTATCGTTTAAATTGTTTTTTATTTCCAGTGGAAGACTATTATAGATTAAAGGACCTAGAATACTCAGATGTCTTTTAGTATTTGATTTCTTTACTCTTATTGTAGCTATCGGTTGCAGAGCTTGACTTCTAGTTTGGTAATGCGTAATATGTGGGAGGAATTGCGATATGTTCAAATGCATGAATTTTAAAGAAATAAATAAATAAAGTTGCCGGATATTCTGTACTTGAAACTCTTCAAAAGCGGAAGTGGTTGAATAAAATTTAGACTTTTTTAAGCATGTTTTGATAATCCGGTTTTGAAGGTTTTGTAAAGGTGCCAAATAGGTAGCAAATGATGCTCCCCATATTATGATGCCGTACTGGAGGATTGACTGGAAAGTAGCGAAATATACCATTCGAATTGTACTTATATCAACGTTGTTACGTAGCCTAAGAAAAATGTATATAGTTCGTCTTAATTTTTGAGTAATTGTTAATATATGGCTTTTCCAGTTAAGTTTATTGTCAATTATTATACCGAGATATTTTGTTTCGTCAATTTCAATTATGTTGGTCTTATTTATTTTCAGGACTATGTTGCTAGATTGTTTTGTTTCCGAACGTGAGGAAGTTGGTTTTCTCTAAATTTAGAGCAAGTTTGTGCACACACAGCCACCTATAAATTATTTCACATCCCCGATTAGCTTTGCTTAAAACTGTTTCCCAACTATTTGCTTTGAAAATTGCCACAGTATCATCAGCAAAAGCTATAATATCGCCTTCAAAATAAGGGTCACTGTTTTTAATTTTGCATAAATCGTTCACATAAATATTGAAGAGAGTTGGCCCCAATACTGTACCCTGAGGTATCCCACAATTAAGCTGGGCTGATTCACTAATACTTGACCCAACTTTTACTTTTTGAGTACGGGAATTTAGGTAAGATCTGAATAGACTCTGTACATTATCAGTGATTCCAATAAATAAATAACTGGCGCAACAGTCCAATTTGAACCACGGCCTCGAGATGAGTTAGCATCATCTCATTTTCTAGATCGTGACGGTTTTTGTGCAGAGGTATGTGATCAGCAACACGCTCGACCGAGTTATTTACCCCATAATGGGTACTCATTTAACAGCTGAGTGGGCTCATAGTCCGACACGTAAATCCCCGGAATCGAACCGGGGCCCAGTGCGTTGAAGGCGAACGTGCTAACCGTTGCGCCATCCGGACTACAGTGATTCCAATACTTTCCATTTTTTTCAGGAGTATGTTGTGATTTACAGTGTCGAAAGCTTTTTTGAGATCGAAAAACACGGAAATTGCTTTTTCACCTTTGTCTATAGCACTATTCAATATACTAGTTACTTGATATATTGCATCGGCAGTGGTTTTATTTTGACGGAAACCAAATTGGTTTGAAGATATGATTTGGTAATGGTTAAGTATTTTTAGCAGTCTGGATTTCATACTTTTTTCCAATATTTTAGCTAGATTAGTAATAAGTGATATAGGACGGTAGTTAGAGGTTTGTTTTTTGTCTTGAGACTTGTGTATGGGCACTACAATAGCAGTTTTGAATTTTTCTGGAAAACACCCATATTCAATGCAATTATTAAATATGTGGCATAGTGGTGACAGTATATGCTGAGAGACGCTTTTGAGTAATTTCGGCGTGATACCATCTTCGCCGGGAGATTTCTTTTCATCTAAACTGTTTATGTACGAGAGTATTTCTTCTTTTGAGATTGGATCAAAGCCAAGAGGAACTGGCTTTGTATCGGATGTCGTCTGTAGAGGTATATGAGATACACTGTTTGATATATTGTCTCCGATGCTACAGAAAAAGGTATTGAACTCGTTTGCAATTTCAAGTCTATCTTTCAGTTCGACGCCATTTCTTGAGATAATCTCGTTAATGGTTTCCTTAGGGTTTTTATTATTGGAGATAATCTCATTTATTTTCATCCAAAGCTTTTTTGGATTATTTTTATACTTTAGCGTTTCTCTCTTGTAGTAGCTAGCTTTCGCGAATTTTATTATATTATTTAGTATATTCCTATATCTTTTATATTTTAAACTCAATGAATAATTGAATGGTTGATTTTTCACTCTCCGAGCTAATTTATTTTTGTGGCGTATGGAAGTTATAATGCCTGATGTACACCATAACTTCAAAGCTTTCTTTTCAGTACCACGGAAATATTGCGTATCGTGGCTAGCCTTTTCCACCTCTTCGTTTAAAATCTTTAAAAAGACTTCCAAACTATCATTTGGGTCATTTGTGTTTAAAACTGAACCCCAATTCTCATGCTGCAATTTTGAGCACACTTTATTAAAGTCTGTCTTCCTACATATAACCTGTACTTGATTTGCTGATTTACTGTCTAGCTTTGTCTGCAATGTTATTTTTCCAATTGTCGAGTAATGGTCAGTAATGTCAGTTTCAAATATTAGTGGTTCAAAGGTCATATCGGAAGAGTCTTTATGAAAAATATGATCTATGCAGGTCCTGCTTTGTCCTCTTGTTGTTCCAACAAGGTATTTGTTAAATCCATAATTTCCTAGCGTGTTCAAATATTCAACTGATGTACTAGTGAGTTTGTTTTTATTTATATTTATATTAATGTCACCTAATATTAGATGGCGGTTATAGTTACTTGTGTTGCATAGGAAAACTTCTAAGGAGTTTATAAAATCGTTTGCATCAAGGCTAGGCGAACGATAAATACAAGTTATTTCAAGCTTAATATTACTGGATAAGCATACTGAAATATGTAATGAATTGGTAAAATTTATGTCAACTTCTTTAAATTCACTTAGCGGAAGGAATTTTTATTTTAGGGTGAACCCAATAAAAATGATACTAAATGGGTTCCAAGGTAGGGAGGGTGCTCGGAGGAAATAACATCTAGACCTCTGAGAAGGCACGGCCTACTATCATCAAGGCTGCGACGTTTGGTTTACCTCTACGGACGTCAGTATGATATTGATGAGGTTCTCTCTCAATTGCCCTAACTCCTTGTGGGGCATAGCGCGTCAACTGTTCCATGTGGCCCAGTTGACGTTTCACGGCATAAACTGGTTTCGGAGAATGCAGTTGCCAGCATGCACCTCCTGCACATCCATGGCCACGAACGTCGTCGTGGACGGGATTCGAACCCGAAACGCCGGTAGTCAAACATGAGACTGATGCCTCAACACACTGCGCTACCGTTCGCCCCCGATGATGAGGTTGCTGTGTTTTTATTTTTCTTTTGGCACGGTTCTAAAGAGGCAATGCATGATAAAAATAATATTGTAAACGACTTGAGCGTGATACTTTTTATTCTGAATTCACCCCAAATCTCCCGCTAACACTGCTAGCCCAATCTAGATCATGCAAGTGAAGGGTATTCGCGTGGAAGAATTTTGAAGTCATAGTTTCGCTTCGTCTCTTCCCTAGTCAAGAGTTTCGTTACAAACTCTTATCGCGTCGCACACTACGCTGAACTTCTCGAGCTTTCTGACGATAAAGAAGTTCGTTGCTGCTTCGATTGTCGTCTGATGCTGCAGCCAACCTTCAGCTCTTTTCTTTCAACAATCCGCTGCCATGCGTCGGACATCAAAAGCTCATTCGGGCAATCCGTGTTTGTGCCAAGGATGGTATCTGCGCTATCAATGTACGCATTTTGTATGGCATCCCAGTTTTCATTTATGTCACTATCTGGGTGGCTGGTTATCACAGCTGCTTTTTGCGCAAAAGGGTCATTATATTGTTGTAAGACAGCTGGATTTTCTAGTCGAGCGGTGTTGAATTTGCGGCACCTGGATTTTTTGTCGCTAGGACGGCGCACGGCTGCAATACGCAATCGAACATTAACGATCATAAGATAATGGTCTCTTCCCATCTCAATATCGACACCCTTCTTGTTTCGCACGTCCAGGAGGCAACTCTTGCATCTTTTACTAATGGCAAAGTGGTCGATCTGATTTTGTGTTTTGCGCCGATCAACAGAAGACCAACTGATTTGATGTCCTTATGCTCAAACAGTACCACCGATGAAGAGGCTGTGAAAGTTGCAGAAGTCTACAAATCTTTCACCGTTGTCGTTACGATCACCAAGACCGTGTCTTCCCATCACATGTCTGAGCCCATAGTTATCAGCGCCAACTTTTGCATTCAAATTACCCATAACGATTATAATATCACCTTTAGGTATTCTGCTCTGAACGGCGTTTAGTTGCTCGTAGAATGAGTTTTTCGCCAAGATATTGTCGGGTTTAGTTGGAGCATAACATTGTATTATTGAGATGTTCCTCATTTTGGTCCGGAACCTGGCGGTCATGATTCTCTCGGAGACCCTGGCGGTCATGATTCTCTCGGAGACCGGATCCAAGGATAAGAGACAGTTTCGTGCGGCTCTGGTTAAAAGGAGTCCCACACCTGACGGAGAACAACATTACAGTGCTACCCGTTGGAGAGATAAATTCTTCGCTGTTCCACCATCTTATCTCACCAACTCCTAAGATGTTTAATTTATACTTCAGAAATTCACTCTCTAATTGAAGAAATCGTGCGGTCTGGGGACCTTTTGATCCTGTCCTTTGTCGGTTCCAACGACAGGCCGTCAAAGGGAAAGGCCGTGGTATTATTCTTACGCCCCACAGCACAGGGGGAATGTTTAATCATATCTTAGACACCACTGAATATTCGAACGGCGTAGGCGATTTGTTGGTTTTGAGGCGGGCATTTGGAACATTTGTAGTTTTTAAAAGAAAACTCCAGTAATTTTACAAAAAGTTTTCAAACATAACACTAGTGTATTTCTTATAACGTTATTCAATATCGTTAATACTTGCAATTTTACAACCTTATTCAATATGTAACCATGTTTGGTATAATTAAACATTGCATCATCAAATAACACGAAAGAAACAATCCACCGTCGCCGGTATTTGTTAACACACGTCTTGATGGACGTGTTAACAAACACCGGCGATGACACGTCCATTGAGAAAAATTAAAAGTAAATGACACAATTTTCAATTTCTCTTTTCCAGATCTCGATTGGTTCAATGTAACCGAACCACTAACATTTTCCGACTCCCTAAAAGGAAAGGTGGTGGTGCTCGACTTCTTCACATACTGTTGCATCAATTGCATGCACATTTTACCAGACCTCAAGAAACTGGAGAAAAAGTACACAATCGAAGATGGACTTGTTGTAGTTGGTGTACACAGCGCTAAATTCGACAATGAGAAAGACTCAGTCAATATTCTGTCGGCTGTACAACGATACGAAATAACGCATCCTGTAGTCAACGATGCTACCTCATCGATGTGGATCGATTTGAAGATTAAATGCTGGCCGACTTTACTGATTCTCGGTGCCAATGCGAATCCAATATTCGTTATAATGGGTGAAGGACATTACGATTTGTTGGACAAATACGTGGGTGCTGCATTGAAATTTTACCGGAGCCAAGGAAAATTGCAGGCAACGACTCTACCTCTGAATCCGTCAACGGAACTATTGACTTCGCCCAATTTGAAGTTCCCAGGCAAGATTGCTTGTTCCAAGCCAACGATCGACACTGACTGTGCCGAGCTGTATGCAATCTCGGATTCGGGAAATCATAGGATACTTATTATAAATCCGTTGGGTGATGTATTGCAAAAAATTGGTGGGAAAGAAAGTGGCTTCGTCGACGGTGATTTTAAGACGGCACGCTTCAATTCTCCGCAAGGTCTAACATTCCTGAATGTACACACATTATTCGTTGCCGACACTGAAAACCATGCCATACGAAAGGTGGATTTGAAAAATCGCACGGTCGAGACGGTGGCCGGAACCGGGGTGCAAGGAAACGATCGTGTCGGTGGTAAAATTGGAAAGAATCAGGCCATCTCTTCGCCGTGGGACGTTGCCTGTCACAAAACACGTGATATGGACATGTCGTTTCATATGGACGAGAGCACGGTTCCGGAGAAAGATATTTTGCTGATTGCAGCAGCTGGTACTCATCAAATTTGGGCCTTATTTTTAGACGATGTGATATTTTGGAAGTATAAACAATATCCGGCAAATTCATGCGCAGCTATTGTGGGAACGGGACATGAGGAAAATCGTAATAATTCGTATCCGAATAATGCATCGTTCGCTCAACCTTCAGGACTAGCGCTGGCGCGCGATAACAAAGAATTGTACATAGCAGACAGCGAAAGTTCCTGCATACGAAAGATATCACTTTCCGACGGAAAAGTGTCAGCTGTTGTTGGTGGAGATAGGAATCCATTGGTAAGTAACATGGTTGACATAATCATTTTATCGTTTTAATTTTTTTTTTTAATTTAGAACCTTTTTGCATTCGGGGACGTGGATGGTAAACAATATGTGGCCAAACTACAGCATCCACTAGGAGTAGCGTTCAATTCCTACGATGGTCATGTCTACGTTGCCGATACTTACAACCATAAAATCAAACGAATTGATGTCACTCAAAGTTCAGCTACAACTTGTCGAATCATCGACATGACCGGGGCCGAGTATCAATTCAACGAGCCTGGTGGTTTGTGCCTTAGTTCCAACGGTGAACAACTCTACGTAGCCGACACGAACAATCACACTATCGAAGTTGTCGATTTGAAAACCATGACTACTAAACAACTGAAATTGAATTTCAACGTTAAAGCCGACATTGATCGGGCCGATCATACTTTATCTTTGTCGGCGCTTAAAATTAAACCAAACGGTGGCAAAATCAAACTTTCTATAACACTCACCTGTACGGACGGGGCAAAACTGACTGAGGGTGCACCACAATCGTGGAATGTTTATTTGCCCAGTGAATTGTATTTTGTCGATCGTCAAAATGGATCGTTGAAGGCGGATGGGAAAATTGAAATAGATATTACGGTACCAAAATCTCCAGTTGATACACAAGACATTGTTACCATTCATTCCAAGTTGAATCTGTGCAAAAGTAATCTTTGCTTTGCGAAACTGTATTCACTTCGAATTCCGGTTAGTTTTAATGATGACGGGCTAGATTGTATAATTGAAGATATCAGTGTTTATGTGAGCGATAGTGGCATGCGAATTTGAGGAGCTGTCTTCGAGGAGTGCTCTTAATGCTTATTAGGGAATACGAAGAAGTGGGTTTAAATTTAGAAATGATTCGCAATGCATTGCACTACTTAGTGTTTTTTACAAGTTTTGTTTAATTTTTTCTAGAAAGTGTAATAATAGGTTAATATTGTACACAGCTGCGTGTAAGACTCCTTTTTGTTAGTGGCATTTACAAGGACATACCGAGTATCGTATATTTCTTTCTTTCCAACATTGTTTTTATTGCAATAAAATGATATTGAATATCAATAATAAAAAAAATCATTGTCTTTTTAATATGGTGCTCAAATTATGGAGGCACTGTGGGGTACGACTTCAGTAACCGTCTCTAATTCTCAATCACAGTTATAGCTGTTTTTTTTTATACTTGGAGTAGTATATTTCTTGCTAGATGGCTGCAATCGGTAGCGCAGTGTATTGAAGCATCAGTCTCAAGCTTGACTACCTGCGTTTCGGGTTCAAATCCACGACGACGTTCGTGGCCATGGATGTGCAGGAGGTGCATGCTGGCAACTGCATTCTCTGAAACTGATTTATGCCAACGAAACGTCAACTGGGCCACGTGGAACAGTTGAAGCGCTGTGCCCCACAAGGGGTTAGGGCAATTTAGTAGATGGCTGCATCATCTACTTTGTGGTGTATCTCTAATTGCCTTGACCCCGCCAGGGGCATGGACGCGTCAACATCTCTAGCATTTCTATGCTTTGTTGACGTTTCAATAGCATATCTACTTTTCCCTTGTGGGGCATAGCGCGTCAACTGTTCCATGTGGCCCAGTTGACGTTTCGACGGCATAAATTGGTTTCGGAGAATACGGTTGCCAGCATGCACCTCCTGCACATCCATGGCCACGAACGTCGTCGTGGACGGGACTCGAACCCGAAACGCCGGTAGTCAAACATGAGACTGATGCCTCAACACACAGCGCTACCGCCCCCCCCCCAATGCAAAAGTTGGGGACTAGAGTTGGCATCGGGGAACCACAGGAGGTTACAGTCTCCACAAGAAATGCAATGACAACGTGTAATGGACGGTTTGGTGGGCATCCGAAGATGTCCGTGGGGACGGAGCCTAAGGTAGCATAATGACCGTGAAGGTCGAGTCGTCTCGTCTGGCGAAGAAAAAGGCTCCTCAACGATATAAGCAGCGGCCTATGCTTGCTGTAGTCCAGTTTGGGAGACGTAGGTGGGGCTTTCGCCGCTCGTTGCCCCTGTCCTTTACGTATTAAAAAAAATTCATAGGCCTGGGGAAGATAACACAAACATGGGAGGCAAAAATGGGGAATAATAAAAAAATGGGCGGTAAGGATGGAATGGTTGGCAAACGGTTCAGATGACCTCACGCTCGCATCGGGGTCCGGGTGTAATGGAACCCTTGGCCTCTGGTTTCGTAACACTGCTCATCAGGTGCTGTCATCGATCTGCCGGTGGAAGTAGCACTACTCAGTACAGGTGGTTCATTACAAACGCTCAACGACTATTCGACTTCGTATGCAGAAGGAACTTTATCGTATGCTCAACATGCTTTCCGCACCAACGCATTCATAAAGAAACCTGGAAATCTCCGGATACACGCAACGTCAACCAGATTGACAATGTCTTCATATGCAGGAGATGGGCTCTTACTTGTCCCATCATCATCATTATAACAGCCCGAAGTCGGACTTTGGTTGCCTGGATCGTTGTCCTCCAATTATCTCGGTCACGTGACTGCGTCCTCAATCTTGGAAGTCCAGTAGTTGCTCGGTCTCAGCATATATTGAGCTCTCCAACGAGCTCTCGGTTTTCTCGCAGTCTCGCTCCGTCGACTCGTCGTGCGTTCATTGTTTAGGCATGCGAACATCGTTCATTCTTTGTACATGCCCTGCCCATTGAAGACGTAGTTTTACGATTCTCGAAATTTCCAGCTCAACGTACAGTTCATACAACCCATAGGTTAGGTTATATGAGCTGCCACGGATATCCACGGCATACTTAGACCCGGAGTTTGGTCCATTGTGTTACCATAAGGGAGTGTCTTGTTCCTGGTACCTTCTACTTAAAACCAGCTGAAGCTTTTAATGCATCCATGGAGCCGACTAATCTCCATATCCGCCAATTCTCCCAGATTTGTATTGAAAAATTCGCCAAGGTGTGCCTTCCCTCTACTCGTCAGTGCGGTACAGTCGCCCAACAGATGCGAAATGCTCTCTTCCTCCTCCTCGTCTTCGCAGCTACGACATAAGTCGTTGTAGGTGAGCCGAAGCCTCCTGGCATGGTCTCCAATAAGGCAATGGCCCGTGATAACCCCCACCAAATCGGCAATGCTTGTCTATCCATCGGCAAAAGCCTAGTCGTACGTACAGGGTTCAAACTGGGCCAACAACGATCTAGCTGTACCACAAGTGTTTCTTCCCATCTAGCGTTAGTCCTCCTACTCGTCTCGAGCTTGAGTATAAGCTTACACGCAGCCATGGGCATTCCAATGCTGTGGCGATCCTGAAGGATTATACCAGTTGTTCCCATTCGAGCCAACTCGTCTGCCTTTAAGTTCCCCTCAAAGTTTCTGTGCCTCAGAATCCAGCACAGAGTGATCCTCCAACCCCAGAAGGGCGGATCGACATTCCTCCACAGTCTTCAATATATTCTGGAAGGACCCCAGGGACCTTATCGTAGATATGCTGTCCGTGAATATAATAATATCCTTGGCTGATATGACATGTCGTCCGAGCCATTTTAGAGCGACAGTGATTGCCGTAACCTCCGCTTGGAGATCACTGAAGTGATCTGGAAGGCGTGAGGAGTGGCATATATTTAGCTTGTCAGGCTCCTTTGGCGCCATCTGTATATATTCCTATAGACTCCAGTCGTGGTATCCCATTTTGCTCCCAATGAGTTCGTGGAAGAATTAGACTAACATGGTTTTTAGCAAAGGTGTAATTCGATGGAGTATAATCAGTGACACTCGGAACACCTGGTTTGTTCAGGATTCTTGAGTGACCGATGTTTGAAGTAGTCCATAGCTTGGTTTCCCGAAGCCGGACCGACGTGCATATAACCAGCTGATCGCCATATAAATCCAGGTGTGGCAAGTTGTATAATTTCCAGGGCAGCTGACCCCAGATATGGCGATGCAAGCTGCCCTCTGGACGCTCCCTAGCAGCTTCCGGTTGGCCACTGTGCTTACCACACCAAACATCAGTATTGGTCGCATTACTGTCACAAGGAGCCAGTGTACAGCCTTCCGTTGTAGACCCAATCTTTTCCCAATGGCCCTCTTGCTGTAGTAGAGCGCTATAGTTGCTTTGTTTATTGTTTCCTGGATATTAAGTTTCCAGTTAAGCTTCCTGTATAGGATTAACCCCAATAATTCGCCTTCTCTACCAACAACAGTCTTGTTCCGCCAAACATAGGAGTCACCATAGTCGGTATGTCATTTCTCCTAGTGAAAAGGACCAGTTCCGTTTTATTTGGATTCACATTGGCTCCGCAGCTTTCTGTCCAGTTGAGAAGTCCAGAAAACGCGTATTGCATGACATCGTTGAGTGTGTTCGGAAACTTCCCGGAGATAGCGATGGCCACATCATCCGCATAGCAGTCACCTTAAAGCCCAGCGCTTCTAGATCCAGAACAAGTGTATTGGCCACAATGGTCCATAGAAGTGGGGAAAGGACACCGCCTTGTTGAGTACCTCTGCGCACGCGTCTATGCTCTAGGGAATCACCAAGCCTTGTACTTATTACCCTAGAAGTCAGCAACTGACTGATAAGCACCATGATCGACTAACTAATTCCCAGCTTAACCGTTGCACTTGATATAGCCTCATGTTTGACGTTATTGAAGACACCCTCGATATCCAATAATGCCACCAAAACGTACTCCTTGTGGCTTAAAGAATTTTCAATGTAGCCCACTACCGAGTTGTTTATTGCCTTGACCCCTCCAGAGGCATTGGCGTGTCAACATGTCTATAATATCTATGCCCTGTTGACGATAGCATATCTACTTTTCGGAAGTGCAGTTGCTAGCATGCACCTTCTATCCGCACCGTCTTTATACTGACAAACTCGGAGCACTGTGAGAGTTCTCTTAGTACTCACAGGCAGTTTTTGATCGCGCCGAGATTTGAACTCCGAACTCTAGATTAGTATCGTAGAGCGGTGACCGAACCATCACGGCCACCGTGCACGAGTCCACTATCGAGTGCAGCGGTCTCTACTGATCTTCCCTTCCAATAGGCATGTTGGGATCCAGATAAGAGTCGAGAAGGAATGCAGTCACTAAGGTAGCAGTCTATCAATCTTTCAAGAGGAGAGTCTAATAGGTCTTAGGTGCTTTGGTTGCGCATGTGAGCTTTTACCAGCTTTGGGAATGAAGATCATCTTCACCTCCGACCACGAACGAGGGATGTACACCAAATCCAGACAGGATTTGGAAATGGTAGCGGCCCAGGGGGCTACCAAATCCGCCGTATGCTGAAGATTTGCGGAAATAATTCCGTCTGGCCCGCGGATTTATATGGACCAAAACTGGAGATGGCTCAGAGAATTTTTTCCTCCGAAATGATAGAAGCTGAGTCACATGGTGGGAACATTCCTTCCGGGTCTAACACTGGCTCAGCGGGTAGATTTTTTGGGAAATGTGTATCCAACAACAGGTCAATCGTGTCTTTGGCAGAAGTCTTCCAGGAACCATCATACTTCATTAAGTAGCTGCGTATGGAAGGTTTTAAAGCTAGGACTTTGCGAAGCCTTGATGTCCAACCAACACCCTCTATACTTTTACAGAAAAGTCTCCATGACCTGCGTTTAGCTTTCTTTAGTGTCTTTTTGTATATACTTAGCAGCTGTTTATACGAAGCCCAGTTAGATTCACTCCTGGATGCTTTAGCTCTGTTGAAAGCCTTTCTGCACGCCACCCTGCCCTGATTAACATTATCATTCCACCACGTCGGTTTCCTACACGCCCTAGGCCTGCTGACTGGGCATCCGTGAAAGTATGCACCATGCCGTCCGTCAAACAACTCATGGTTGCACCGGATGCGCCATCCATCTCGGTCGTAAATTGCTCCGAAAGTTCCCCGAAGGACTTTCCGTTCGAATGTGTTAAACATGTTTTCGGAGGCTTGGGTTAGGGTCCAAGTTTCGCAGCCATCGCATAGCACTAGTCGTATGATGGTTTTATATACGCAGAGCTTCGTCTTTCTGTGCACATGCCTCGATCATTATGGGGAGGAGCGAGAATTTGCTAGCTGTTTCCGTCGCTTGATTTCGTCAGTTTCGTTGGCGTCCTTTGACAGGTTGCTACCCAGGTATGTGGAGTCGTCTACGAATTCGATGCTGAGGTTCCCTAGGTTGATGTTCGATTGTGCTGGCGTCCTGGTTCTTGATTGCATCATTATTTTTGTTTTGTCCTCGTTGATACGTAGTCCAACTTCTTTTGCAGCGGTATCAAGAGTATGCAGAAGTTCTTTTGCGTCGGTCCGCTTTCGGGACATGATGTTGATGTCGTCTGCGTACGCTATCAATTGTGTCGACTTGATGAGTAGCGTTCCGCTGGTGTTCGTATCCATTACCCGAATGGCGTACTCAAGTACAAGGTTGGAGAGCATCGGCGCCAGTCCATCGCTCCGCTTCAAATCAGTACGAGTTTCAAAAGGATCAGTCAACCTGTTCTGGGTGACCTGTGAGACGGAGTTTGTTAACCGTACTAGTTTCGCTGGTATACCAATATATAGCATATTGTATAGTACACCACGATCGATGCTTGCTTAGAGTCGACAAAGATTTGGTACACGTCATCGTTGTATTCCCAGCACTTTCGCAGGATTGGCTTAACCGTAAAAAGCTGATCGGTTGTGGTGCGACCAGTTCTGAAACTGCCTTGATACTCTCCAATTCGTTCGGTTCTATTCTATTCTCCAGAATTTTCGTCAGTATTTTGGAGGACCTACTGACTAGTGAAATGCCTCTAATTCTCACACCGCAATTTATCTCCCTTTTTGTGGATGGGACAGACGATGCTCCCGCGCCAATCGTCTGGGATCACCTCGTATTATACAAAGTAACCATACATGGGACACGCAGTTTAAAGAAAATACATAGCCAATTGGCAAAGAAGTTATAGTATTATCATTAGGTCTAGCTAGACTCCACGCCGCTGTGGTGTTGATATGTAACATAAAATACGTTTAAAGAATGTTAATCTAGTAAAATGTGAAAATCATCCAAAAGATTGATTCATTTCATTTACCTACGTAAATAAAAATAAAAACAAATTCATACAAAAATCTTACTCCCAGTCAAAACACATATCCATGTAAAAAAAATTAACACCTTTGCAATTAATCACTTTTTATTTTCAACACACAAACTTCATCAATATTGTGCCCATTTATGCATATATAGTGTCGTGAAAAAATACTTAAAACTCTCACACAATGTTTTAATATTCTTCAACACCCTCGCCTTCGGCATCTCCAGAGTCCATGCCGACCTCCTCATAATCCTTCTCCAGAGCAGCCAAGTCCTCGCGCGCTTCTGAGAATTCACCTTCCTCCATACCTTCACCCACATACCAGTGAACGAAGGCACGTTTAGCGTACATCAAGTCGAACTTGTGATCCAAACGAGCCCAAGCTTCCGAAATAGCAGTTGTGTTTGACAGCATGCAAACTGCTCGTTGAACCTTGGCCAAGTCACCACCCGGCACGACAGTCGGTGGCTGATAGTTGATGCCAACTTTGAAGCCAGTGGGGCACCAATCGACAAATTGGATACTACGCTTCGTCTTGATCGTTGCAATGGCTGCATTCACATCCTTGGGCACAACATCTCCGCGATACAACATGCAACAGGCCATGTACTTGCCATGCCGAGGATCACATTTTACCATTTGATTGGCAGGTTCGAAACAGGAGTTGGTAATCTCACCAACGGACAACTGTTCATGGTACGCCTTTTCAACTGAAATAACTGGCGCATACGTAACCAATGGGAAATGGATACGTGGATATGGCACCAAGTTGGTCTGGAACTCAGTCAAGTCAACATTCAAGGCACCATCAAAACGCAACGAGGCGGTGATTGACGAAACGATTTGTCCGATCAATCTATTCAAGTTTGTATAAGACGGACGCTCAATATCCAAATTCCTACGGCAAATATCGTAGATGGCCTCATTATCAACCATAAATGCACAGTCCGAGTGCTCCAACGTCGTGTGAGTGGTCAGAATAGAGTTGTATGGCTCGACGACAGCCGTTGAGACTTGTGGAGCTGGATAGATGGCAAATTCCAATTTGGATTTCTTGCCATAGTCAACGGAGAGCCGTTCCATCAACAATGATGTGAAGCCGGAACCAGTGCCACCACCGAACGAGTGGAAGATCAAAAAACCTTGCAGTCCACTACATTGATCAGCCAATTTACGGACACGATCCAGGACTATGTCAACAATTTCCTTTCCAATTGTGTAGTGTCCTCGGGCATAGTTGTTAGCGGCATCCTCCTTACCAGTAATCAATTGTTCCGGGTGGAACAGTTGCCTGTATGTTCCGGTGCGTACTTCATCGACAACAGTCGGTTCCAAATCCACGAAAACGGCACGAGGGACATGCTTGCCGGCACCCGTTTCACTGAAGAAAGTGTTATACGAATCGTCGCCACCTCCTACAGTTTTGTCGGAGGGCATTTGTCCGTCAGGCTGGATTCCATGCTCCAAACAGTATAATTCCCAGCAGGCGTTGCCAATTTGTACGCCAGCTTGGCCAACATGGACAGAGATACACTCACGCTGAAAAGAAAAAGAAAATAGATTTTGTTGATAAAAAAAAAACTAAATACACTGGTAACCGTATACAATGACAATAATCTCTATTAGCGACAGAAAAATCCAGTCACAGGTCTCAGAGTAAATTGAACTGGATGTAACGTCATTGAATACATTGGATAACGGCGTATTTTCTCGAAACTGTGAAATACGAAGATTGTACAAGTTGCGGACAACAGATAAAAATTGCAAGTAACCCGACTATAATGCCCGGTTCACATTATTCCAGTAACCAATCCAGTCCAGCGCTGGACTGCTACTGGAATAATGTGAACCGGCACTGGACAGCAATTCAATCCAGCAATCCAGTCCAGCGATCCAGTCCAGTGACTGGATTGTCAGTCTACTTTTTGATTCCAGCTCGCCCAAAAATCATTGTTACTATAGTTACCGAATCAACAACACACTCGCCAGACTACTGGACTGGAATCATGTAGACGATATGATCCAGTCCAGCACTGGACTGGATCGCTGGACTGGATTACTGGACTGGAATAATGTGAACCGGGCATTAGGGTGTTACTTCATTCTTCTTTCTTAAACCATTCGAAAATAACCAATGTCAACGAAAATTTTGAGTTCGATCCTGCGGCAGCCGATTCTTCTCACCGGAGCGACCCGTTTCACAACGAACAAGAGCTGTCAAACCCCTTCAAACAAGAAGGAAAGTATATGTGTGTGTCACGGAATTTGGGAGCTTCAGATCTTGACGCAGCTATCCTGCACCGCGACGACATTGAACTCAACCCTCGCCCATGGATTTGCCGCGTCTGCAAGAGAACGCTGCACCCAAATGTAACCTCAGTAAGATGTAACTGCTGTGACGAGTGGTGGCATGTGAAGGGCTGCTCCGGTTTAAGTTACCATAAACAGTGGAATTCAACATTTACAGCTAGCGTCTGCGGAAATAGAGGAAAACAAACATCTACCTCGAACAACACCCCTTCAATTCCGGTGAGTGCGCAATCAAGCTCCCAGCTGTGTCCGGTTACTGCTGCAAAAAACAATCCTGCACGACTTATTCCGAGTCGCTCCCATGGCAGCCGGTTCTACGCACCGGAGCGACCCGTTCATCAGCAACGGCCAAGGGCTGCCAAACTCCCTCAACGCCAGCAGGCGTTGCTACAACAACAACTTATTCCGAGTCAACACAACTTGACTCCTGCCCACCTGTCGCTAACTTCAACAGCCTATCGATTGTCCAGCTTAATATTAACGGGTTGCAGCGTAAAAAAGCAGACCTCACCGCGTTCATGGATAGATAGATCGCATCCTAATTGGCGTTATCCAGGAGACCAAACTAAATCACTCGTCCCTCAACTCCTATCGCAACTTTAACATCATACGAAAGGACAGGCTAACCAATGCTGGAGGTGGGCTTGCCAACCTCGTTCATCAATCTATGCCATATCGCGAGATTATCGTCCCAGCAATTGACCCCTCCGCCGAAGCCTGTCCCAAGCCATGGCTGTGAAAGAAGAAGAGAAGGATAGCTGTAGCCTGAATGGCTGAGTCACACCTAAACGTCTCAGGTCAGTAGGGTGTCATGAATTACGTAATCAGACCTGCAACATAGTTGTGTGAACTTTGGCACGTTATGAACCACGTGAAGCAGCCCCGGATAGGGTTTAGCGATAGGTCGACAACCCACCTTTGTAAAAACTACTCCATGTCAAGAAACCTGGCACAAAAGCCTCGGATTGGACTAATCATCAACGACGACCAAGCAAACGTTTAACAGATTATTTTTTCGGATCCTGGTATGTACGCTCCCTGACAAACCAGTGGCCGTGAAGGCTCCCCTCCAACAGGTTGAGAATTACAAACTGAGCATCACTACAGTACAGCGAAAAAATTGGATTAGCAGCAAGATAGACGACACGAATTCGCACAAAATTTTCAAAAGCGGTAAATCATCGGGTCACAATGAGTTTGGTGTTGCATTCGTAGTGGGCAAGCAGCTCAAGTCGCACGTTATTGTTTATTGACTTCAAACCTATTAATGAAAGGTTGAATGTGTCTCGCATGAAGACCCATTTTTTCAATCTCTGACTCATCAACGTGCACGCCCCCACTGAAGTTAAGGAAGATGCAGTGAAAGACGAATTTTATGTCCCCCTGGAGACACTGTTCGACTCACTTCCAACAAACGACGTCAAAATACTGCTGGAAGATTTGAGTGCGAAAGTTGGCATCGGGGAACCACTATAGGACATAGCCTCCATGAGGAATGCAGTGATAACGGTAAACGATTAATCGATTTCGCCTGCAGTAGGAATCTTATCGTAAGCTCCACATGCTTGCCGCATCGACGCATTCACTAATTTGGAAATCTCCAGACGCACGTACCGTCAACCGAATTGATCACATCCTCATTTGCAAAATGCGGGCGTCCAGTGCATTGGATGTCCGATTCTATTGAGGAGCAAACTGCGATTCAGACCATCACTTGGTGAAGACAACCTATCGGCGTAGAATTTCTTGCGTGCACCAATCGAGAATTAGCCCCCGATAATCTTTGCGTTTGACAAACTCTTTAACGATGCTACGGCGCAGGCATATACAGTCGCCCTTGAGGAAAAACTATCACCTATGCTACACGACATCAGAAACACAAGTGGTAATAGTACAATAGACCTCATGGTAGCAGTGCTTTTGGTTTCAATACGAACCACGGCCCACGGTCCTTTATCTAACACAGGTGTACACGGGTTTCGAGAAGAACTTAAAGGTACCATCAAAAAAGTCGCAGAGAAGGCCGTGTCATGTCCCGTAAACTGACCGACGCAGAAGAACTTCTGCATACTCTTGACACCGCTGCAAAAGAAGTTGGACTACGCATCAACAAGGACAAAACAAAAATAATGATGCAATCAAGAACCAGGACAACACAGCACAATCGAACATCAACTTAGGGGACCGCAGCATCGAATTCGTAGATGACTTCACATACCTGGGTAGCAGCCTGTCAAAGGACGCCAACGAAACTGACGAAGTCAAGCAACGCATACAGCTAGCAAATAAGACTTTTTTCTCGGTCCTCCCCATAATGAGTGCGTTCAGAAGGTGGCAAAAGAGCAGAAACCGCTCGCGAGCAGTTCCGCAACTGCTCGGGAGCAGCTCCGGAGCTGCTCGGTTTGGAGTCTGCACCTGCTGAACGCTACTTCACCAGCTGACAAATCGACCAGCTGACGATGACAATTTTAGACGTTAAGTGCCGAAAAGTGGAAAATACATGAATCCCACGCTGCCCATTACAAAAATCACGAACAACGAGAAAACAAATTCAAAAGCACCCGAAAACCAAAGAACTAGAAGCCGAAAACGGCGAAAACACAACAACCAATTTGATAACTGTCAAAACTCGGAAACTCGCAACATGAGCGTGAGGTTGAAAAAGAAGAAGAAGAACCTGAGCACTAAGCACCGATCAGTGAGCAGAAATATTTCTTGCTCGGTGAAATTTGATCATGCTCACCCGAGCAGAAGTTGCTCAGTCACTTCTGAACCCGCTCGTTCTGAACATGTTCGCTGAGCGGAAGTTGCTCAGTTCCTTCTGAACGCACACAATGAAATCGAAGACGAGGCTCCGCGTATACAAAGCCATCATATCAGTGCTATGCTATGGCTGCGAAGCCTGGACCCTAGCTCTCCGAAAACATGCTAAATACATTCGAACGGAAAGTCCTTCGGCAAATTTTTGGAGCAGTTTACGACCGAGATGGATGGCGCATCCGATACAACCTTGAGCTGTATGAACTGTACGATGAGCTGGAAATTTCGAAAAACCTCAAACTACAAAGTCTTCAATGGGCAGGGCATGTACAACGAATGAACGATATTCGCATGCCTAAACAAGTAATGAATGGACGACGAGTCGAGCAAGACCGAGAGTTCGTTGGGAGAGGGTAGTATATGGTGACGCCGAGCAACTACTGGGCTTCCAGGATTGGAGGACGCGGTCACGTGACGCGAGATAATTGGAGGACCACGATCCAGGCGACCAAATCCCAACGTCGGGCTGTTGCGCCACGATGATGACGACCAGGAAGTCTCAAACATCTGTCCTGCTTGTAAGGAGCACCTCATGATGAGGACCACATCTTCATCATTGCGCACCTGTATCCACGCACCTATAGAAGCAGCTGATTTTCTATCCCTCGACACCGGGGTGATGACGAACCGTAAGCATGTAAGAAACCAGCACACCGAAATTCGGACCATTGCTACAACCAAATTTTGAATTAAAATTTACTCGTTGTCGTTGGTCATTCATCATCAATCATCCGTCATATCAGCCACTTACACTATCCGTAACCCGTCAAGAGCCAGTTATGAGTCATCTCCATCTCCCACCCATGATCCATAATCCGTCGTCTGCCATCAATCATCAGTTCATCAGTCATAGTCACGGATGACTGATTACTGGTCATGTATGACGGTCGACAAGCCAAACTGCACCTCGGAGTTCTCACACAATTTAATCTACAGTAAACGCCAAATCAAAATATCCATATACCCATTAATCCATTACAGTGAAAGAACATTTCAGATTTGATTAAATGTTCCCGCGTACTGGATATTACGAAAAGATCGATTATGACATCATTTCTGTCCCCCTCCAAGGTCGTTATATACGATCTCCACTGCGCAATGGGTCCAGAAGTTACCGAAAAGCACGAACTGCTCGCGAGCCGTCCTGCAACTTGTCGGTTATGCAGTCTGTGCCTGCTGAACGCAACTCTCGTTGTCACACACACTTCATACGAAAGTCAAGGAGAAAGAAGAAGAGAGGTATCAGCGGTAAGAAGAAATATTTTTTGCTCGGTGATCATGATCACTTGAGCGGAAGTCGCCGAGTATCTTCTGAACCCACCCAATAAAGTAAATGGAATCAACAGATTACTTTTACTGCCACCACTATTTGCCCTAAGTGGGGCGTGGCGCGTCAACTGTTTCCATGTGGTTTAAATTGACGTTTCATTAGCTACTGGTTTCGGACGGTGCATGTTGCTTGCATGTGTATATTGCCAATTTAGGCGCATACCCACAAGTCGGGAAAGTTTGTGGCTTTGTTACGTCCCACACCACAGGGGGATACAACACAATCATCCATGGCCACGACGTGGGGGCTCAGACCCATAACTAGATGGTAGCATGACATCAGACTGACGCCTCAACACACTGAGCTGCCGGCCGCCACACAGAACACTTGGCACTGAAAATCGAGGTCAAGAGAAATGTAGCTGCATGTTTTAGATGCCCGCTTTCTTTTTACAAGAAGTAACACAGCAAATTCCAAAGCATAGACTTTACAGTAGAGGCCATTGTCCTCTCGAGAAATGCAAAATTGGTGCCGGTATTATCCTGGCCACGGGCCAAGTTCATGACTCACCATATGCCCTATGGATGTCTATCGATTTACTTTCTATTAGAGAACAGCGTCGCACTAAACAATTTCCTTCGCAGTCCCTAAATTTCCGTTGAACATTGTTGGCATCTTATCAAGTTGAATTTTCACTTTTCGAAAAAAAAAACATGGTCGCAATTCGCCGAAGAACAAAACTTTCAAAATATCACATTTTCTAGAAAATTATCTATTTTATTGCATAATCAAAACTTACCATTTTGTATCGATGACAATTGAATTAAAAATGAATACGAGAACAAGTTATCGAAGAACGGGCGATTAGATTATCTACGGATTACTCAATGCAGAAAATTTAAAACGAACGCACGTAACACTACTGTTCTGACAGCCAGCTATGCAGCTTTTCGAACAGATACTGATGTTCGAGACTCGATTCGGTCCTATTTATATCATTTGCAGATGCAGTGATTTTTTTTTTGCAAATAGAATAGAACAATTAGCTCACGACATTACACTAACAATATTGTTCCGCTAATTCTTAACGGACAGGCGGTGCAGGAAACTTGGTCAGTAAAAACGACTTTTCAGGTTGAAATATTCAGAATTCGCTGCAGGTAAAAAAATGCATCCTGCTGCCAAAAAGAAAATGTTAGGGTGAGTTTTCACTGAAAATATATAAGATTTTTAGTTTTCTATGGATATTTAAGTTGAAGTTTGAAGGCTAACTAGCCATGACATTCCCCGAACCAGGGAAATATTCCATTTTCAACTAAATTCCCCTTTTGTTCTTCAGTATCGTTTCTTTGCTATTCTGTTCTGGTTACAAAAAAAAATTCACGATTATTGAGAAAGCTAAAGCTTGCAAAATTTTGTTCGCTGGTTTGAATATGTACTTCTTAAAAGCTTATTATACGATATGTGCTTTTAAAAAAAATTCAATATTTCTTGAAAAGCTAAATGGTGCTATTAGAGCTGCCACTTCCGCTAATTCTTTGACATTTGGGACATTGAAACCCAGGATATGAAAATGCCTGCATTGGCTGCGTTCACGCCCCGCAACGTTGTAATTGCGTTTGCAAACAGTTCGACTGATTTTGCTTGCGGACGCTCCGTTTCGGTTTACGTTTGGTCAACCAGACACCTGGAGAAATAAACCAGAAATTTTTCCTGATGGATTTCCCCTGTCAACTGTTTGGTAAAGGGTATTATTATTACTGGGATGTCGGCCGACATTCTTAAGCTCAAAACACACAGTGTACGCTTAAAGCTTCGGACGGGGAAGCTCAGTAGACCGAGAATAAACGATACGACGATCGTTTATAGAGTACAATTTTATTTCCCCACTGTGTCTCCGTCCGATTTTGTATGAAGCTTTTTTGTATACGAAAGTTTAACACATGTACATTTACTTTTCTACGATATACGGGACAATCATTATTGATTTATGATTTTAAAAATTATTGAAAACACCATTTACTTTGAATTCGCAACTTTTTATTTCTATTAAATTATAAATAATCATTATTGAGCTTTCACCACACATCGATTGTTTAGAAGCCCCTTCAATTGGAAGAATACCTGAAGTAGTCATGATTGCCAATTCACGAACCTACTCTTTATTAGAGATGGGTATCGACCAACAAGTAATCGATTAATGAAATCGATTATAATTTTTTACGAATTAATCGATACACCGATTATTTGTGACTTGAAAAATCGATTAATCGATTAATAGACAATTTCAAAAAAGGTTGGGAAAGAATTAAAAACTGGGTACAATGAAAACAACGAACTCCAAGTAAAAAATAGTCCTTATTTATTCACATGAAAACAGAAGAAAACTGGAAGCAGTTGCCTGAAACGTTCCCAGTAGCTGCAGAAATAATAGTAATTATTGAGTTGTGCGAAGTATTGAGCTTATTTATTAATCCCAATACTTATCATGAACGTCCTTAAGGAATATAAGTGTATTGGCCATGTCGGCGGTCAGCCGGCTTCTCTGTTCCCTCAGAATTTGACCAGCTTCAGAGAAAAGCCTTTCTGAAGGAACTGAGGTCGCTACCGCTGGCATATATGTTAATGCGACCTTAGAAACTGCTGGGAACATCTCAGCCATCTGTTTCCAGAATAAGACCGGATTTTGTTGAATCCTCTCCTGTGGCGTCAAATTTTGGTAGATAGATAAAAGTAAAAAGAGAAAAGTAGTAGGTAAATACCATACACGACTGTTGTAAGTGATTTTTCGCAATGAAAGAAAAATATATCGCTCTTGAAATCTGAAGTCCCAGCGAAGAAAAAAGTTCAATAATCGTTATAAAATAATCGATTAATCGATTAAATCGACCCTAATGTAATCGATTAAATAAAAATCGATTATCCGACAAAATAATCGATTATTTCGATTAATCGATACCCATCCCTACTCTTTATACCCTAGACTTATAGTATAGGGTATATTGTTTTTGTCACGACGAAAATATATAACACCTTAAAGGAGGCTCCGGAGGTATAGCAATGTATATATATAAATGATCAGGGTCACCTCCTGATTCGATTTAGCCATGTCTGTCTGTCTGTCTGTCTGTCTGTCCGTCTGTCTGTCTGTCTGTCTGTCTGTCTGTCCGTCTGTCAGTCTGTCTGTCTGTCCGTCTGTCTGTCTGTCTGTCTATTCACACGATAACTTTCGATAGAATTAAGCTAGAGCCTTGCAATTTTGGTCAGATGTTGGTATTATGATCTAGTTGGATGGTATTGAAATTGGGCATGATCAGGCCAAGAAAACTCCTACCTCCCCTACATATGTAAAATAAGGAAATGTATCTATAACTCCCGATTAAAAAATCATGAAAATCTCTAGCTTTGGTATATTGCTAGTGAGGGTAATTTTATACTCTCCTGGGAAAATAAAATCGATCAGTTGAAAACTAACGGTAATTTTCTTACAAAGTGCCCCGTACTACCTTACTTTTCAGTTTTTTTTTGTCTATAACTCTTGAACCAATTGACGTAGACACCTGATTTTTGGTATGTAACCATGAGGGAAGAAGCTGCTTAAGGTTCTGTAAGTTGGGCATAATCAGATCAATGGAACACCTACCTCCCCTACAAATTTCAAAAAATTAAATATTCTTTTAATTACGATAACTTTCGATAGAATAATACTACCGAGTTAAAAATTTGGTGGAATATTGCTAGTAAGACCTACTTGGTACTGAATATGGGCAAGATCCGACCTAAGGAACCCCCACCTCCCCTACAAATGAAACTTCAAATAAGCGTTAACTTTTGACAGAATGAGGCCAGTGACTTGCAATTTTGGTCAAATGTTTGTAGTAGGATCCAGTTGGTTAATATTGAAAATACGTAAAATCCGACCAACGAAACCCCTACTTCCCCTACAAATGAAACTTCAATAAGCGATAGAGTGAAGCTAGAGACTTGAAATTTTGTTTAAATGTTTGTAGGGTGATCTAATTGGTTGGTGGCAATGATGGGCAAGATCCGACCCAAGGAACCCTACCTCCCCTACAAGTGAAACTTCAAATAAGCAATAACTTTCGATAGAATGAAGCTAGCGACTTTAAAAATTCGGCAAATATTTTTGGAATGGGTTAGTTAGTTAATTGATTTTGAGAATGGTCAAGATCCTATTGAATGAGTGCCAACCTCCCCTATGAACTGGCCATATAGGAGACCCATTCTTAATGCATATGGTCGTTGCCAATTGGTACTTTTGGTATCACCACTAGGTCTGTACAAGTCTAGGGTATATACGCTTCGGACTCCGGTTTCACCTACTCCGTACACCGAACTAGGTCGATCTACTCCGCAATCGAAAATTGATCAGGTCGGAAAATGATCAGTATCGGAGCATGGAAGCGAACTTTTTTTAATCTACTTCGTACACCGGACTAGGTCGTCCTACTCCGCAATCGAAAAATGATCAGGTCGAAAAATGATCAGTAAGTTCAGGTCGAAGTCGGATCAGTTGAAAAGTGAATAGGTTTAGTAGTTCTGTCCGTCGGTATCGGAGCATGATCAGATCAAATCGTTTAAGTCTGGGGGGGATAGAAAAGTAGATGAGAGAACTGAACTATTGATTAGATTAGATGATGTGACACATACACGATGTCGCTACGCTATATTGTGGTGTAGAATGAAGTGGAGTAAATTTTCAATTAGATTTTATTGATGTTGGGTGGAGTCAAGCTTTTCATCTTTCATTGTGTTGTGGGTGGTCGTGGCGCATGATGGATTGGGGTTTGTTTTAGGTCGGTGGTTGTGAATCTGAAGTCCAAATGGCAAAAAAAGCAAATGATCCAGAATGGCAACACTTTTTTTTATAAACACGGCCAATCTTGCTGAAAAAACTGATAGGTAGTCGATTGGGTAGCTGATTGCGAATCTGAAGTCAGAATTGCAAAAAATCAAAAAATAAAGGAGTTTCTGAGCGGCAACCCTTTTTGCTAAAAAAACACGGCCAATCTTGCTGGAAAAGTTGGTGGGGTTTTTTTTTGGGTCGCTGATTGCAAATCTGTTGTCCAAATGGCAAAAAAACAAATGGTGGATCCAGAATGGCAACACTTTTTTTTATAAACACGGACGATCTTACTGAAAGAAAACTGGTAGGAGAAAAAGAGTTTTTAAGAATAATTTTCCCCTCGAAGGGGGCCCAAAAAGCGTGATTCGCCGGTTTCGACCGCTGGTGCGAAGCGCGTCTCATCAGACGCCTCTGCTCTCTGACGTTTTTTTTTGCCGAAGTCTGTCTGAAACTGAAAGCAGTTCAAGTATTTTCAAAAACACATGTTTTTGTTAACTGAAACTAAACTTTCTATGTTAATCATCAATTCGTGTGTGAGATAGTCCCATACAAAATTATTGGTGTCAGTACCGTAACTTACCCCTATCACACATCGTATCTTCTCGATTAAATTATTTTGATAATTTGTTGGCAAATCCATTTGTAAAACGAAAACTTGAAATTTTGTGTGCAATCACTCCCATATTCTGTTTCGTAACTCGCGTAGCGGCTTCATTATAGTACAATTCAGCTTACAATGTGCAAGATTGCATTAATTCATAATCCGGCAGTAATTGCTTCCTTTCGACAACGACCACTAACCTACATGCATTGGATGCACCCGGGAAAATTTTGAGATTTTCACAGTGGCGCTGAAACTGAAATATGTGTGAAAAGATACATATTACGTGCAGATTGATTTATAAGCATGAATAAAAGCAATTCATATCTAAACAAAGCACTAGAGTTGATTCTAATCGGACACATTAGCCCTAATTGAATGCCATACCCATCTTTACCCAATTTAGGGCTTTGGCAATATGAATCCATATACGAGTATATATTATGATGAATATGACACACATAGTGCATCGCTGCAATCTTATTGAGCTATGAATCAGATCAGACAACCATGGAGGTTGCATATGAAAGTGGTATGAACTTAATTGATGGGATATCTATCTATTGAGTGAGATCAGGTATTGCGCAAGAAGCAAGAACTAGATCAATGAAAATTTGTTGCATTGAATGGTGCAAGTTCTAGATATGAGCAGTTCAAATGATTTGTTTATCAGCGGTTAATGTTAACCATCTGTTTCATATTCAATACAAAATCCAGACACACACTCATGTATGTACATATTTGTGTTATCTCCATATCTAGAAAACTTTCTCATGAATAATTTAGTTCCTTATTCGTCAGCATCTAGTGTTCTTTTAAGATGTCTTACAGTCTTTACTGTTTTCACGTGGCAAGATTCAAACGCTGTATCTTAGCATCCCCAATACGTTGGTTGTTCGTTCTGAGGATTTAGGAGACTTTAGCCGAACGAAATCCTTCCTATCCAATAGTTATTACTACTTTGCCTTAACCCCTAGTGGGGCATAGCGCGTCAACCACTCCTGCGCGCCGTCATACTCTATTCTGGGCAATGGGGCGCAACTCCCCGAACGACTTACCAGCGCCTTACACTCGTTTGTCACTGATCGACGCCCCTCTTGGTTGGAAATGGGGTTTCATTTCATGGCATGTAAAGCAATACAATTATAGTCTTTCCGCAATGTGTGACCTATCCACTGCCATTTTCGCCTGCGTATTACTTCGTCGATTGGTATCTGTAGTCCGGATGGCGCAACGGTTAGCACGTTCGCCTTCAACGCACTGGGCCCCGGTTCAATTCCTGGGATTTACGTGTCGGAGTATGAGCTCACTCAGCTGTTAAATGAGTACCCATTATGGGGTAAATAACTCGGTTGAGCGTATTGCTGATCACATACCTCTGCACAAAAAACCGTCACGATCTAGAAAATGAGATGATGCTAACTCATCTCGAGACCGTGGTTCAAATTGGACTCTTGCGCCAGTTATTTATTTATTTATTGGTATCTGACCCGTACGTCGACTTAGCAGTTTATTCGATATTATTTCGGGCCAGGAAATTCTTACAATTCGACGAAGACATGAGTTGACGAAAACTTGCAGCTTTCTGGCCCAACATTGTATGCCTGTCTCTCAAGATCTAACGCCATTGCGGACAGTTCCATAACAGTAGGCATATACTGTCAGCGTAGTCAAGATGTTGCAGATAAGATGTTAAAGTCTATTGAATTCCTCCGTGTAGCCCGGATAGGGCTGCATGCAATACATCGCCGATCACTGTGAGGAACAAGATCGGTAAGAAGATGCACTCCTGGCGAACTCCACTGCGAATCGCAAAGTCCCCCGAAACCTTATCTTTATGCAGAACGCAATATTTCGCGCCATCATAGGCTGCCTTAATAATAGCCATAAGCTTCCCAGGGATGCCTTTCCTACGCAAGGCCGCCCATATAGAATCCCGGTTCACACTATCGAAAGTCTTCTCGAAATCGATGAAAAGCAAGTGAAGCGGAGAATCGTACTCAGCGCATTGATCGATGATGATTCGCAAGGTGTTAATTTGATCGACACAGGAGAATCCGGATCGAAAGCCAGCCTGCTCTTGATCAAATGTGCTTTCTAATGCCCGGTTCACATTATTCCAGTAACCAATCCAGTCCAGTAATCCAGTCCAGCGCTGGATTGCTACTGGAATAATGTGAACCGGCACTAGACAGCTATCCAATCCAGCAATCCAGTCCAGTAATCCAGTCCAGTGACTGGATTGTTGGTCTACTTTTTCATTCCAGCTCGCCTAGAAATCATTGTCACTATAGTTACCGAATCAACAACACACTCGGCGGACTACTGGACTGGAATCATGTAGACGATATGATCCAGTCCAGCACTGGACTGGATTGCTGGACTGGATTACTGGACTGGAATAATGTGAACCAGGCATTAGTGGGCGTTTTTTTCTTTCCAGGAGGATTTTAGTGATTATCTTGGCAACGGCAGGAAGCTCACAAATGCCTCTCCAATTATTACTGTCTGTGAGGCTAACCTTCTTTGGAAGTTTGATGATCAAACCTTCCTTCCACTCAGTGGAAAAGGTCTCTGTGTTCCATGCTTTATCAACAGGTGGGTGCAGCAACTCGATGGTTACGCTTGGCGATGCTTGATAAAGTTCGGCGCGAATACCGTCGAGTCTGGCGGCCTTCCCTAGTTTTAGTGCAATAATTGCAGCGGCTAATTCCCTTTAGTCGGGGCAGTGGACCGTATATGTATATTTTGATAGTTAGCAAAGTTATTTATGTTATGGGTAACTTCACCAGAGGTTACACGGTTCAAGACCGCGGCGAAGTGTTCTTTCCACCGCCTCATTTGATCTTCTTCCAAGATAAGTAGTTTTCCACCACTATCTTTCACCAAATGTTGGTAGGAGAAACGACCACCTGTAAACTCCTTGATGACACCGTATAAGGCGCTCAAATTGTTAATTTTTGTGGCTTCTTCTGTTGAGGCTAGAAGGGAATTCGCATAAATTCTTTTATCGCGTCGCACACTAAGCTGAACTTCTCGAGCTTTCTGACGATAAAGGAGTTCGATTGGCTTCGATTGTCATGTGATGCGGCAGTCTAACAAACCTTCAGCTCTTTTCTTTCAGCAATCTGCTGTCATGAATCGTCGGACATCCAGGGCTACCGGTACTCCGGGTTTGTGCCAAGGATGGTATTTGCGCTACCAATGTACGCATTTATATGGTATCCGAGTTTTCATTTATGTCACTATCTGCGTGACTAATTATGATAGCTGCTTTTTGCGCAAGATGGTCATTATATTGTTGTAAAACAGCTGGATTTTTTAGTCGAGTGGTGTAGAACTTGCGGCGCCTGGATCTTTCGTCGCTAGGACGACGCACGGCTCCAATACGCAATAGAACATTAGCGATCATAAGATAATGGTCTCTTCCCATCCGAATATCGGCACCTTTCTTGTTTCCGGATAGTCGGGATGGCGCAACGGTTAGCACGTTCGCCTTTAACGCACTGGGCCCCGGTTCGATTCCTACTGAATGCGTAGTTTTCGGTAAAAATTTACGTGTCCGACTATGAGCCCACTCAGCTGTTAAATGAGTACCCATTTATGGGGTAAATAGCTCGGTTGAGCGTGTTGCTGATCACACACCTCTGCACAAGACATACCGTCACGATCTAGAAAATGAGATGATGCTAACTCATCTCGAGGCCATGGTTCAAATGGGACTGTTGCGCCAGTTATTTACAATATTATACCCTAGACTAAGGCTAGGGTATATTGTTTTTGAGACGACGAAAATATGTAACACCTTAAAGGAGGCTCCGGGGGTATAGCAATGAATATATATAAATGATCAGGGTCACCTCCTGATTCGATTTAGCCATGTCTGTCCGTCCGTCTGTCTGTCTGTCTGCCCTTTCGCACGATAACTTTCGATTGAATGAAGCTAGAGCCTTAAAAATTTGGTCAAATGATGGTAGTATGATCTAGTTGGATGGTATTGAAATTGGGCATGATCAGGCCAAGAGAATGCCTACCTCCCCTACATATGTAAAATAAGTAAATGTATCTATAACTCCCGATTGAAAAATTATGAAAAGCTCTAGCTTTGGTATATTGCTAGTGAGGGTAATCTTATACTCTCCTGGGAAAATAAAATCGATCAGTTGAAAACTAACGGTAATTTTCATTCGTACTACCCTACTTTTCAGGTTTTTTGTCTATAACTCTTGAACCAATTGACGTAGACATCTGATTTTTGGCATGTAACCCTGAGAGAAGTAGCTGCTTAAGGTTCTGTAAGTTGGACATAATCAGATCAAAGGAACACCTACCTCCCCTACAAATTTCAAAAAATTAAATATTCCTTTAATTGCGATAATTTTCGATAGAATGATACTTCCAAGTTAAAAATTTGGTGGAATGTTGCTAGTAAGACCTACATAGTTGGTGTTGAATATGGGCAAGATCCGATCCAAGGAACCGCCACCTCCCCTACAAATGAAACTTCAAATAAGCGATAACTTTCGATAGAGTGAAGCTAGAGACTTGAAATTTTTTTAAATGTTTGCAGGGTGATCTAATTGGTGATGGGTGATAATGAAGGGCAAGATCCGACCCAAGGAACCTCTACCTCCCCTACAAGTGAAACTTCAAATAAGCAATAACTTTCGATAGAATGAAGCTAGCGACTTGGAAAATGCGACAAATATTTGTAGAATGGGTTAGTTCATTGATTTTGAGAATGGTCAAGGTCCTCCTGAATGAGTGCCAACCTCCCCTATAAACTGGCCATATAGGAAACTCACTTTTAATGCATATGGTCGTTGCCAATTGGTACTTTCGGTATCACCACTTGGTCTGTACAAGTCTAGGGTATATACGCTTCGGCCTGGTTTTTATTCTTGTTTCGCACGTCCAGAAGGCAACTATTGAATCTTTTATTTTACTAATGACGAAGTGGTTGATCTGATTTTGTGTTCTTCGCCGATCAACAGAGGACCAACTAATTTTGTGGTGGTCCTTATGCTCAAACATAGTGCCACCGATGAAGAGAGCGTGAAAGTTGCAGAGCTCTACAAATCTTTCACCGTTGTCGTTACGATCACCAAGAAAGACCCTTAGGACATACAGCCATGGAATGAGCTTGTCCTGTATGTCTCCATAGAAACAGTGACTCAAAATCTGGGTACTAAGTCGACATGTGGTCGACAGTCAGTTAACTCAGTAAACCGTTTAGTAATTAAATAATTTAAACCGCAGAAATTTACTCTCCAATTGAAAAGACCGTGCGTTCTGGAGACCTTCTGATCCATTGTCCAGGAGAGTATGCACATTCCAGAACCCAGTCTTTGTCATTGTAGGCATAGGTAGATGGGCTGCTGTGACAAAACACAGCTCACTTAGACCTCAAATAGGTCCATTGTGATACCACTAACACACATCCTCTCTCAATATTTCTGATAGTTAGAACCATCCAGAGCCAACAGTAAAACTCTGGAGTTTTCCAACATCCGCGCTTTCTAGCTCTTCCAAGTCAGTGAAGAAGTAGGATCCAAGTAACGACCTCCTTCTAACTGCAAAAGCTGGACAGGAGCAGAGAAGGTGAAAACTACTTTCCTCCTCGTTCACGCCCCCACAGCTCCTGCAAAAGTCATTGCAGGGAAACCGAAGTCTCCTGGCATGTTCCCCAATGAGACAATGCCCAGTGATAACACCCACCACCGAGCCAATGTGCCTTCTGTTTAGCGACAGTAAATTTTCAGATCGGGTAGCGTCCAGTATGGGCCACAGCGATCGAGTTGTGCGGCAGGTATTGCCATCAATCCATCTTGCATTGGCTTTGTTAATCGCCTCAGATTTGACAATCAGTTTGCAAGAAGCAATTGGAGGATAGATATCACCATATAGTTGGGGTTCCCCATTCAAACAGCCCAGTCTGGCAAGCTCATCAGCCTGACAGTTACCTTCCAGGCCACTGTGGCCAGGGACCCAGCACAGGACAATGTTAAAATAGCTCCCCAATTCAGAGAGGGATGATCGACAATAATCCCCAGTCTTATAGCCGCCATACATTATCCGATCCGTCGTCCGATCGATCGGCCGATAGATCGCCACAAAATATCTGCCGATCTCCACTGCACACACACTGAGCGATTTTCGTGCGATGCGATAACGAATGACAATTCAAAAAATAGGTTATGATTCACTCCCAATCCAACCTAGATTCATTTTTGTTAACTATTTGGATGTGTGTGGTATTTTCGTATACCACATATTTGATATTTCAATTGCAGTGCCATTTAAATCATTAGAATCCTTGAAATTTCATCATTTAATAATTTGGTAATTTGACATTCACTTGCGATAATCACATACACTACCCAATCGATCGTCACCGATCGATCGCACGAAAATCGTACTAAAATATCGGCAGATCAAAATTGATCGCCCGATCGGTGCGATTTCCACATACACACGCCAATCCGTCGGCCGATATTGATTTCGGGCGACGGATCGGCCGATCGATCGGTGTGTGTATGGCACGTTTTAGATGTACACAAGACTGAATCCAGCGATCTGATTGCAGCCTGGCTGTCCGTATAGATGACAATGTCTCTACCAGCTATAACATGTCGTCCTAAAAAGATAAGAGCTTCCGAAATCGCCGTGATCTCCGCCTGCAAAACACTACAGTGAGATGGTAGACGGAAAGTCAGGCTTAGATTTAACCTGTCGCAATAGACACCCGCTCCTACCCCTCCGTCTGTTGTGGATCCGTCCGTATATATACCGATAGAGTCAGCAATTGGAAACTCGCTTTCCTTCCACTGATCCCGACTTGGGATGACGGATGTGAAGTTCTTGCTGAACAGATGTTTAGGAGCGGAATAGTCAGTTACTGTAGGAATATCCAAACCATTTAAAATCGATGAGTGGCCGAAGGCAGACGAAATCCACAGTCCCGCTTCACGAAGGCGTATGGCAGTGATTGCAGCAGTTTGTTCGCCCATGATATCCAGAGGAAGCAGGTTGAGCAGCACGCCCAAGGCTGCAGACGGAGTTGACCTCAGTGCTCCGCTAATGAGGACGCAGGTCAGTCTTTGGACCTTGCTAAGCAGGCTGCAGTTGGCTGCAATATGAAGGGCTTTCCACTAAACCACAATACCATAAATAAGTATGGGGCGTACAACAGAAACGTAAAGCCAGTGTACAACATTTGGTTGCAGACCCCAGCTTCTACCTATAGCTCTCCTGCAGGAGTATATAGAAATAGTAGCCCTTTTCACTCGTTCCTGGATATTGGGTTTCCAACCCAACCTTTTGTCGAGAATGAGCCCGAGAAATTTTGCCGTTTCCGAAAAAACTAATTTAGTCCCTCCCAACTGTGGGGGCACGATAGAAGGTACCTTGTACCTCCTAGTAAAAAGAACAAGTTCAGTCTTACTCGGATTAACCTTTAAGCCACATTGTCATTGTAAGATAGCAAAAAGTCATAACGGTTGAGTCGGTGCTTATTCGAGGATTTCGGATAGTGCAAGTTGGTGGCATAGACAGCCTGTCCTTCGTTTGTCGGTTTCTTCGATAGGCCGGCAAAGAGAAAGGCCGTGGTATTATTTTTACGTCCCACACCACAGGGGGAATGTTAACCCCAACCAAATCATCGCGCCGCCATTATTGGTGGCTTTACTTGTCTAGAAATGATCAACGACCACTACCTTTCCAGGGGCGCCCACGAGGAGGACTATGGAAGTTGGTTTTTGCCCCCCCCCCCCCCCTTCTTGACTAAACGTGATCCATTTCTTGATTCAGGAGTTCCATCGATTTGGATTCGCATGTATAGTATAACACTATGAACTCCACATTTCGTTACACGCCCTCGTTCGCGTGTCATAATTCGAACTATCTTCTTTATTTGATAGGTTATGGATTGATGACGACGAGCACGAAGAATATTAATTTAAGTAATGGGTTGCAAAGCAGTATTAAGGTTCAAATTCAAGTAATGGATTGCAAAGCAGCATTAAGGTTCAAACTAAAGTGATTTTCCGGTGTAGGACGTTGTATAGTATAACACGAAACATGTATTTGTTTGGCAAACTGATAGGACGGTATGAGCATTCCCCGATAGGATTGTACCTTGATAATGGAATTCTTGTTTAAGGTGCATCCTGCTTCTTTGCAACATATTGCTTATTAAGCTTTGATTTAAAAACTTTGGAAGTGAAAATTGTAAAAAAATCCGGTGCCGATTAGGATGATATTAAAAGGATTTAGGTATACTTCAAACTCGAGGTTTAAGATCTTCATATATTAATTAATATTAATATTATTTTTGACGCCCTGGGTAGCCGTGAAGTCTCGGTCGCAGCTCTACGGCTACGATGCTACGTCTAGAATCTTCAGCGATGACAGGACTCCACCTTGCGGACAGCCTTTAATATCGAATGTTGTTGCTAGGTTAGTTCCTTTGTTTTCTGCAGTTCTTTAAATGTTTTTCAATAAAAAGACTGTTGATCCCTTATACTGCAGATATATTTTTATTGCCACAGGCACATGTTTCGGGCGTAACTTGCGCCCTTCATCAGTACTGCTTGTGAAATAAAAAAATATATCTACAGTATAAGGGAACAACAGTCTTTTTATTGAAAAACAGCCTTTAATAGCTTTGACCCTTATGGTAGTGCTGCTCAGTGATGAGAAGATTTCTTTCCCACGTAACATAGGCAGTAATTAATGCGTAGTTTGGGTAATAAATTTAAATGATAATCGTTAATTTAAACTAAAATAAATAATCTGAATCTCCTTGGACTGTTGCCCAACACACCTGTTAGTTAACTATGTATACAGGACACGGGCCATTTTCCTAGTTTAAAAAAAAAGACATTTCTGCATCCGCTGATTTTCCTGAATGATTTAATAAAATTATTTTGAAAACTTTATTCTATTTCCGCTGGTAGAATAAAATTCTCTGTTATTTTACTGCCACAATACGTAACCTCAGCGAAATGGTCAAATAAAATCTTTCACTTTATGTTTTCACCAACATTATCGAATTATATTCCTAACAAATGGCCAAATTCGTTGCCAAAAGCCGCTGATCTAGCTCTTGTAAGTACGTATGATGAAAATTTAGAATGAGCATTTTGCGGAAGCGTGTTTTTGCAATAAATAATAATACACAACATGCGACTTGTTGTTTATAAGTCGTATTCTATTTGTACTCGTATTTCGTACATTCACGATTTTCCCTTCCAAAAAGAAAATCGAAAAATTTATATTCGGGAAAATTGCTGAAATTTATGACATTTCCTATATTGCTTCTGGCAAAATGCCCGTTAATCTGTACTATCATCAGTTAGAAAACATCAATTATAAGAGTTCGCACATGCTTCAAGATATTCCATTCAAGTTATTCAGATAATAATGCGAGTGTAATGTTTAAGGAAAAATAAAACTGAACTGACTGTGACGGTCAATACGCAAAGTTAGTGTAATTGAGATCTCGACAGGAATCCAATGAGCATCTTGTCAATCATCGAGCATTGAAGGTCGATGAATTCGGTGGATCTTATCGATCTATCGGTCTTAATGCTTTACGCGAGGTTTTACTGATTGAACGTGGAATGTGTGGAATCAAATGGCGACGCGGCGATAACTGGGGATTCAGTACGTGAAAGCAGTATCGAAACCTAATATTGCAGTTTTTTAATAGAATCTGAAAAGATTTACACTTTTTATGTGTAAACATTTTATTGTGCGCGATACAACCTGTACTAGGACTGAAATCGGAATGCCTAAATGACATTAGTAGGAGCGTTTTTTTTCCGAATCTTCGCCTATACAAGTTACTGAAATAAAACGCACTACAACAACAACAATTGACCTATATGGGTTAGCGTTCTACACCGGTGGCTCATCTGTGGCAGGATCTACCCTGGATGGAACATAAATCTTCACACTTATTTAGGCTACATCTAGCGGTTGCCGCAAGAAGTTCATTCGTTTTCGCCTTCGTTGAAATATTAGGAAACTTTTCGGAATAAATAACTTTCTTTTATCGCAGTTGCATTTGACAAGCTTAAGGGTGCGCGCAAGTTGGCACACGTTCGCGTGTCGCGTTCACGTGTTTTATGTCAAACGGTTTGTGTCTATGGTTTGCAACCAAAGATGCGAATCTGTCAATTTGTTAGATGCTCGGCTGTTGTCGTATCACCAAATTGGATTCATTATTGTGTATTAACGCCAATAGTTTAGTATGAAATGTGTGTTTATGCACATCCTACTAGTCCCCAGTAGTTTGTTTTGCCACTCAATTCTTACCTAATTATTCATTTTAAAGCACAGTAATGAACTCAAATTGTTGATACGACAATAGCCGAGCATTCGTCATATTGACAGATTCGCATCTTTGGTTGGAAACCATAGACCCAAACCGTTTGACAGCAAACACGTGAATGCGACACGCGAACGTGAGCCAACATGCGCGCAGCCTAAGGCTTGTCTCCATATATTAGAATTAAGTTTGTTTTTTTTTTATTTATTTTTTTTTCTAAATATTGAGATTATTCAATCATCCACAATTCAGACCTTTAGCGGAGACAAAATCCATATCATATCAAATGCATGTTCCTACCCTATATGGGTCAGACACAATCGATTGTTTTTTGCAATGAGTTCGCCTAAGCTACACTCGGCCTGGATAATTGCAAAAGAAGGCACCTTGTACAACGAACATCGAAACTAGAAGGGGCACTCAGTACAAGATGCCCAAAGGTTGTTTTCTATTCCCGTAATTGTCAATGTGTTAAATTTCATTATCCGTACACAGCCGCTTTGCGAGAGGATTGCGGAAAATAGACAGATATACACCTCCCTATATGATCCCGTGAGTCTGAAAAGGAAGTCGAACACGAAATGCATGAAAAATAGTACACACACCACTGCAATTGCGGATAAAAGTGATACCAATACAAATATAAACGAGGGCTGTTTTCTCTCAGGCTACCAATACATTTAAAAACGTGGGAAGCTTGTCATTTGAACAGCTGATTATGAAGTGATGCTGTCCTTATCTACCCAATGCATTTTCCCGTTTAGGTTCCTGTCAAAAATGGGTAAACATGTGTGGGGCTGACTATTTGCATCCCGCTTCACAAAAATGAATGTACTGAGTGCCCCTTCTATGTGTTTCCATGTTCGTTGCCTAGTGTGTGTATGTATGGAGTACAGACATTGGGCCGTATGTATAAACACAAGGAAATGCTAGAAACTAGTAATTGCTAGCCCTTAGCAAAAGGTGCTAGCAAATACTAGTTTTGGTATGCATAACATTTTTTTTTATTATACCTATACTATGTATTTTCGAATCGTTCGAAAATAGTGTTTGCTAGTCTTTGACGTTTGTATGACCAATGCATTTGCTTCACTGCGCGAACAGTCAAGACGTGTTTTTGGCTTTTCAAAAGTTAAAAAATGGCGAAATCATCTCCCAGCTCATTAAGTGCCGATTTATTTGAAGAAATAATGGAAGAATATCCATTCGGTGCTACTGAAAGTGGTGAATATCAGCCGAATGATGATGAAATTCGCGAATTCAATCGGGAAAAGGGGTTTTCACTGAAATTAAAGAAAGATTCCGATGAAGCATCAACGTTATCGGGTGTTTCGCGTGTTTACCGAATTGATAAAAAAAACAGGCCCGGAGTCCGAAGCGTATATACCCTAGACTTGTACAGACCTAGTGGTGATACCAAAAGTACCAATTGGCAACGATCATATGCATTAAAAGTGAGTTTCCTATATGGCCAGTTTATAGGGGAGGTTGGCACTCATTCATGAGGATCTTGGCCATTCTAAAAATCAATTGACTAACCCATTCTGCAAATATTTGTCGAATTTTGCAAGTCGCGAGCTTCATTCTATCGAAAGTCATCGCTTGTTTGAAGTCTCACTTGTAGGGGAGGTAGAGGCTCCTTGGACTGGATCTTGCCCATCATTGCCACCAACCAATTAGTTCACCCTACAAACATTTAAAAAAAAATTCAGGCCTCTAGCTTCACTCTATCGAAAGTTATCGCTTATCTGAAGTTTCATTGATAGGGGAAGTAGGGGTCTCGTTGGTCGGAATTTACGTATTTTTAATATTAGCCAACTGGATCCTACTTCAAACATTCGACCAAAATTTCAAGTCGCTGGCTTTATTTTGTCGTAAATTATTGCTTATTTCAAATTTCATTTCTAGGGGGCGTAGGGGTTCCTTAGGTTGGATGTAACCCATCTTTAATACCAACTAACTCAATCTCACTATAAACATTTGACCAAAATTCCAAGTCGCTGGCTTCATTCTATCAAAAGTTATCTATTATTTGAAGTTTCATTTGTAGGGGAGGTAGGGGTTCCTTGGGTCGGATCTTGCCCATTTTCAATGCCAAATAATTAGATTTTACTACCAACGTTCTGCCAAATTTTTAACTCGCTAGTGTCGTTCTATCGAAAGTTATCGTAGTTAAAGTAATATTTAATTTTTTCAATTTTGTAGGGGAGGTAGGCGTTCCTTTGATCTGATTATGCCCAACTTACCAAAAGCCAAGCAACTTCTTACTTCAGTGTTACATGCCAAAAATCAGGTGTCAACGTCAATTGGTTCAAGAGTTATAGACAGAAAACCTGAAAAGTAGGGTAGTACGGGGTTCTTTGTGAGAAAATTACCGTTAATTTTCACCTAATCGATTTTATTTTGTCAGGGAAGTGTAAGATTACCCCCACGAACAATCTACCAAAGCTAGAGCTTTTCATGTTTATTTAATCGGGAGTTACAAATACATTTAATTATTTTACATATGTAAGGGAGGTAGGCGTTCACTTGGCCCGATCATGCCCATTTTCAATACCAACCAACTAGATCATACTTCCAACACCTGACCAAAATTTCAAGACTTTAGCTTCATTCTATCGAAAGTTATCGTGCGAACAGACAGACAGACGGACAGACAGACAGACATGGCTAAATCGAATCAGGAGGTGACCCTGATCATTTATATATATACATTGCTATACCTCCGGAGCCTCCTTTAAGGTGTTACATATTTCCGTCGTGTCAAAAACAATAAACCCTATACTAAAAGGGTATAAATATGGCAAAGTGCTATTATCAAAAAGTTAAACATCAGCATGGGAAAAGTTGAAAGCAGACGCAGCTGCTAAAATGAGTGAGCAGTCGTTAATCGAACGAGGAGTTGTGTATTCCGTCACACAGATTTCAATAAAAAAGTTCTTAACCCGAAGGCAAATTTAAATGAAACCGGAATATAGAGGGCTACGCCCGCAATCCGAGGGTTTTGTAGCAAGCGCTTATTTTGGTATATAAATATCGGCTCCTTGCTCTTCTTGACATCACTCAGATGGATAGAAAAAACGTAATTAAAATGTCTTACCCACTTACATTTTACATGCTAATTCATATTACGTGATTGTAACGAAACTTAGAACATATTATTGCTTAAGGTGTTGGTTATCGTTGGCCATCAGTACTTTTGACCTCGAACGTGTTTAAGGCGTGCAAGGGTGTGCTAACTGTAACTATACAAATAAACTATTATTGACCTATTCTGAGAAGATATACAAATTCCACTATTTTCCATTTTATATGTTTTTCGAAACCCACTTCCTGTAAGTTTTCATAATTCTAAGTATAACGGTCTCAAAATGCAGGCAAAGGGGGGTCAAATTACGAACTAATATTTTCTCCTCCCCCACAGTTCCCCTTTCTATAAATTTCGAGAAAATGCGAAAAAATGGAATGTACTCATCATTACTTTTCTCACGACACCTCATTTGCTTATATCAGTCGATAAAAAAAATTGACCTTAATTTAGCCTCTATGTGGACCCCCCCCCCCTTCCCCCCTTCCTTCCACCCGGTAAAGTTGGCCAATTAAGACACAGCGCCCCCAACCAGTCTTTACCCTTTAAAAATTGATTAATTAAATAACTGCAATTCGCACTACGAAAAACAACATGAAAGTATAGTAGTACTCACACCTATGAGGCCGGTAGGTGTATTTTTTGTGTGGATAGTGTCAAAATGCCGAACTTTAAATGAATGTACTATTATTAAATATTATGTGATTATAATGAAACTTAGAGATATTATTGCCTATGATGTTGGTTATCATTGGCTATCAATATTTTCGACCTCGGGTACGCGTAAGGGGTGCAGGGTTGTGCTAACTGAAACTATAGAAATGTACTATTATTAACCTTTTCTGATGAAATTTCAAAATTCTAGAAATCTAGGTTTTCTACACTAGTAAAATGGCACTTTTCTGTAAATTTTCATATTTCTAAGTATAACGGTCTCGAAATGCAAGGGGGGGGGGGACAAACTCGGATGACATATTTTCCCCTCTCCCTCTTTTCCCTTTTCTTCAAATTCGAAAAAAAAATTCAAAAATGGAATGTACTCGACGGTACCTTTCTTATGATACCCCACTTGCCTGTACCAAACGAAAAAAAAATTTCGACCTTCATTTCCCCTCTATGGGGACCTCCCCTTAAAGTTGACCTATTAGGACGATTCGCTTTCTCCGGCGAATTATAGTAATTCTACACATTCCTACAAAATTTCATGTATGTAGCTTCAGCCGTTCGTGAGATATTCCATGGACAGACGGACAGACGGACAGACAGACATTTGACCGATTTCATAAGGGTTTTGTTTTACTACAAAACCCTAAAAAGAAATTTGATGTCAATAGAACTGGCAACAAAATAAATAAAATATAATTTTTGTTTAAGAAAAAACTGTTTTGTGAGGCGCTTTTATTGTGGAAACTTTTTCTTTTCTTGAACTACAAATTACCTGCTGAATGAATGTATTCAGAAATTTGATTTCGTCTTACATCACCTCTGGATTTAACGGTTGAATTGGTGGTTTGCGTTGAATCAGGAATGTCTTACGTTACGGTAATAGTCTAATGTCTATTCGTAGGCACACACTCCCTGCTGCTCGACATTTTACGGTTTCATTGCCGTCTATTCACAACAAAGTCCCTTAAAAAGGGAGAGAGGACTCCACCGTGCCGGGTATCTCTGCTCACATAGAGAGCAGAGAAATGTGCCAACCAGGGCCGTCGAGAGAGGGGGGCGGAAGGGGCGAAACGCCCCGGGCCCGGCTTTTTCTCGGGGGCCCGAAAATTTGAAAAAAAAAAAACGTCTCTACGCACTGAGCCTTTTTTTTGCTGCTCCTTGCCCTCTCATACCACTCTGACGCACTGAGCTATCGGTCGCCATATATGGGGGCCCCTACAAAAGAAAAAAAAAACGTATCTACGCTTTGAGCTTTTTTTTTTGTTCATTGAGCTACCGGTCGCCATTTATGGGCCCCTACAGAAGTTGAGTACCGGGCCCGGATTTTCTCTCGACGACCCTGGTGCCAACACTAGCAACATGAGCTTCATAAAGTAAAATCGAAGAGGAACGGGTAGCGCAAAGGAATCTAGCCTTGTCGGCTATCTTTTTTGTATTCGCTGTAATTTTTATAAATCATTTTGGAGTATTTCCCCGAATATTCGAAGACCGAGCTCTAGCTACCAAACATTTTGGAGGGGCCGAGCTACTATGGCTCCTCTCTGGAGCTGCTAGTGGGTTGATCCTGCTTCCACGTCCGATACATTTACCACCATTTTTTTTGCAGTCCATCATGAAATACACAATATTCTTAAGTTCTGATAAACTTTTATCATATTATCTATTTAGCTTATTTATTTTTTTAAAGGACAGCGTAATTTCTCACATATAGGAAAAAATGATGAAAAATTAATTCTGTGAAGTATCATAAATCGAAATCAAGAACGAGTCCTATCCTAAATTTCTGAAGACATCCCTGCTTATTAACACCTAGAACAAAAAATTAACATCTCCATTTATTCGTAAGTGAGTAAAACATTAATCATATAAATCTAACTGAATATTAAAGAAGATATCGCCTGAATCTGAAATCTAGTAGAAGATATTTACCATTCAACGGCCTGCGGGATACTAACAATCAAACAATGTTCAATTGTACTCAACCCCATGTGGATTTTGATGATATTGGGCAGATTAGAAATGTTTTGAGCATTTTTGTAGAATTAATTTGAACAATAATCACATGTGGAAGTGATCTTAATTGATCTCAATTTACACCTAACGATATTTGATATTATACGTACACAATGGTATTCTTTGCATTGTTAAAGAATCTATCGCGTTGGATCAGATAGTATTGCTTGAATAGAATGTATTTACAATATCTTAATGTTGCCATCTGAAAATTCCTTGCGAATTTGTTTTTAACATTCACCTTTTGTAAAAGAACAATGAACTTAACAGTTTTGATTCGAAGAATTTCATGTTGAGGGAAATCATGGTCAAGATTTTTATTTCAATCCCCGAAGGAGGATATCAAGGACATTCCATTTCGGTTACATTTTTTACAGTCTTCTTCCTCTTTGCCGTTTCACACCACTCTGCGTATTCGTGTTGCTCTATCTATGGTGCTGGCAGCCACCTCGCCACTTTCTAGCGGTTTAATCTTAGATTCCTTCTGCAGGCAGCTCGATCTTGGATCATATCGTCGCCGAGAATAATACATTGTTGTTGCTTCTTCATTTGATTGATTCACGTGTATTTCCGCCTGCCTCGGGTTTTGGGTCCAAAAAGTGAAACAGTCTTTGATAGTTTGATAGGCTTATTAACAGGGTTCTCAGGCGGACGCCATAGAACATGGCAATACCAATCCATACGATGATTTTCGAGCTTTTCAATGATCGGTTGCTCAACAAACAAGCTGCATCGCATGTAGGTACTTTGGATGTGATTCTTTTTGGTCACACCTGCTGTCATCCGATGGCATTAACAAACGATGGGTCTCTTATTTTGAAGAGCTTCTGAACCTACCATCTAACATCCCCACACAAGAAGTTCTCGACGATATTGTTGATCTAGGCCCACCCATACAACCCCCGACAGTAGAGGAAGTTGATCTCGCGTTGCGGTCACTAAAACGAAATAAAGCGCCGGGTGCTGACGAGATTCCAGCTGAACTGCTAAAATTCGGTGGAACGAGTCTAGTTAATGCCATACATCAACTACTCCTGCGAGTATGGGAGAACGGGATGATCCCAGACGATTGGTGCAGAAGCATCAGTCCAATTCACAAAAAGGGAGATAAACTGCGGTGTGAGAATTACAGGGGCATATCACTAGTTTGTACGTCCTATAAAATTTTGACGAAAATTCTGGAAAATAGAATAAAACCGTACGCAGAACGAATCATTGGGGAATATCAAAACGGTTTCAGACCTGGTCGCTCCACAACCGACCAGTTCTTTACATTCAAACTGATGCTCCAGAAGTGCTGGGAGTACAACGTAGACGTATAACAAATCTTTGTCAACTTCAAGCAGGCATACGACAGTATCGATCGTGGAGTACTGTACAACATCATGCTGCAATTTGGTATACCGGCCAAATTAGTGCGACTGACTAAGATAACGATGACCAACTCCGTCTCACAGGTCAGGATCCATAATAGACTTACTGATCTATTTGAAACTGTTTGCGGTCGAGATGGATGGCGCATCCGGTATAGCCATGAGTTGTACGAACTGTACGATGAGCTGGAAGTTTCGAAAGTTGTCAAACTACAACGACTTCAATGGGCAGGGCATGCACAAAGAATGGACGATGATCGCATGCCGGAGAGAGTAATGAACGCAGAACGAGTCGACGGAGCGAGACTTCAAAGACGTTTGAGATCTTGTTGGGAGAGAACAGTATATGTGGACACCGAGCAGCTACTGGGCTTCCACAATTGGAGGACGCGGTCACGTGATCGAAATAATTGGAGGACAATGATCCAGGAGACCAAGGCCCAACGTCGGGCTGTTGCGCCACGATAATGATGACTTGTGGCAGCGTCATGAATCGAATACCACTCGAATCAAAACTGGACTTGAACGTGATTGTGATTTTGATGACGTCTGCCACTTTCTTCGTATCATCGAAATATTCTACTCCACCCCCTCTAGTGAGTTAACATAAGTGCTTCACAATCACACCATCTATACCTCCACGGTCGAGTTTTCAAGTAAAAAATCACGCCTTCACGGCTTATACTAACATAATTATCACACTTACGCACACGGATAGCTGCAAAGATGCAAGACCTGATGAGTAATTCTATCCGTACGAAAGCACTAAGCTCGGAGAAAATAAAACAGAGGAAATTTGAGATTAAAAAGTATTTGGTCCCGTTGCGGGGCTTGAACCGCAGATGACCGTGTTTCGAGTAGCAAAATATGCCCGGTGCGTTACACACGCATACTAATTTGGTGTGCAGAATGAAAACAAGTGTCATAAAAATTCCAATTTGACTGAAAATAATTCGCACTTGTATATGACATGAACATCCTAGCAAACAATTTCTATCTTCAGCGATAGGAATGCGATTCACCTTGGAAGATAAATTTATCGACGGGGATATCGCCATCTTATCGCGGTAGTCACCCCCTTCGGGAGAAAGTAGTTACCGAAAGCGAAACCTCCAGGGGAAACTTTTATGAAACGAGTCGGCAACAAGAAAGCCAATCGCGCCGGGGATACTCGTAAATAGACGAATTGACAAAATGTCGCGCAGAAGACAACTAAAACAAAAATTATTATCGCTTTTTTTATTATTCTTCATCCCTTTCTATCTTTTGCATATTCTTTGACGCTCATAATTTATGTTTCATCCTTTTTGATAACTGATATTTGTAGGATTTGAACCAGGTTCCCATGTTTGCAAGTCCATAGTGCTAACCATTGTACCAAGTACAACTATTAGCGTTCATCCTTCATACGATTATTTGTAGTTTCAGTTGAATCTATGCAAAATACGTGAAGGCCAGTGGACGAAGAGCCCCATTGGACTAAGGGCCCCATTGGACGAAGAGTCTTGATGCCTAAAAATCTCCAATAGAGAAGGTGTTCTTGGCAGTCTAAAAAATCGCGCCGGTTGCGATTCAGTCTTAATGGCGGATCAAATACGAACTCCCACCAATGACAGGCCTAAACTCCCCCTGACGCGACGTCTTACACTGTCCTTTGACCGGCGCGACTTTCCACCAACATGAAGTTGGCGGTGATTCGATGCCGCGCGCAACCATTTAAATTAATAATTCTGCGATCATGACAAGTTCGAATCCAGGAGAAGTCTAAATGTGACCATTGTTTACTTAGGCCTTAATCAAGATAAACAATTTTAGATTCTAAACTGTGTCACTTGTGGAATACGCCATAACGTCTATTTCAAGGCACGTGACATCGAAATAAAGACAACGGTTACCGGTACCAGTATCATCAATTCCATCATAAAATGTAAATATAACATCAGCTGAATGAACTAAAAATATCCGACATCACTGAATGTATCTGCATTGACAAAGGCTAGAAGCACATTGATCATCTGATGCATGATGCAATTAAAGTCAGACAAGAGGTACCACGAGCCACAGATGCTTCTTTCATGTGTCCAACCATAGTCAGGGAGTCAGTCTATTAGTCCCCCTTTGAGAGAGTATGTTTACATACGTTCTGCCATTTTCACGTAATAAAACAGCAATTTCCGCTGTCAAATTAGAACTTAACGGAAAATGTTAATTATTGTGTATCTTTGATGAGAGCGAGAATATGAAATGCATACAACACTTGTAGGAACGTCAACGGGGACGAATTAAGCGGTTTATAGCTTATTTAGATAGATTATTTGAACTTAGATAATATATGGATATTGTACAAGGTGCTTCAGAAGTACCGAATGAACTTTTTACCACGCGATTCGTCTTGCAATTTTAAGCAAAATATGTTATGATTTTTTGTTTGTAAATTTCTTAACTAAAAGTTAAGAGTTCCCCTCCCCCTCCCCCGCCTTTTTTTTAAACACAATAACTGGAGAACCACGCAATGAACTAGGTTGGCATTTGTCTCTTGACAGTTACAGATTTCTTAAGGGGCTATACCAGTGTGACGCTTTCAAAAAATCGATTTTGTGTTTTTTGTTTTTATCAACTGTTTATACTTTCAAGAATACCCTGTAAAAATTTCAATACTCTAATACTCCCCGATTGGCAGCCTTCTAAAGAGCAACCGCTCGCAGGTATAAAATGCTCCATCTGCCTAGATACGGAGCTCTGGCGTGTTGTTACCTGAATCTTTCGGCATCATTAACGGTACATATGTAATTAAGAGCGGACACTATTTAAGCCAGAAATATTTCTATAGGGCCATTTGAAACAAGGCGTTGCCATTTAAAAGGCATTCTGGAGTCGTTCAACGCAGTTCGTTAGTTAAATCTTTAACGCGTTTTTCTCGAAATGAGATTTTTCAAATTTGCTGACATTGTAACTCAAAGAGCAATTATCCGATTGCCTTGAAACTTGTACTGAGTACTATTAAATATTAACTCTACAATGACGTAGGATATTTTTGATTGGATGAAAATTGACGATTTGGCGTTGAAAAAAAGGAGCATTTTATAGGCAAGAAAACAGACTTTATTTCATCCCTACGCCGTTTTGTTAGATTTGGATATTTTTCGAAAATCCTATGTCATTGTACAGTTTAACGGAATTTTTTCTTTTTTCGGTTTTAGCTACTCAATCGGCCGGAGTCATGGGCTTCCGAATCCAGTGCATAAGTCGCTTGGATTCCAATACTTTTCCTTAAAAAATTGTGTATTGTAATATAGGTCAAATATAGCCAAACATGTTCTTAATTTTCGGAAACATTTAATTGAGTACTTCTATTCCAAAAATTCCCCGAAAATCACAAAAATTTTCAGTGTTCACACTGGTATAGCCCCTTAAGGTGCGTTCTTTTGTACTGCAGTGTGGGTTTAAAGGTAAACAACACGCTATTATAACAATGCGTTAACCTGAATTAATTTACGGCGCTTAACCTTCACCCTTAACCTAGACTGGAGTACAAAGATCGCGCCTTTAAAATGTACAACCAAAAAGACCCCAAATAAACAAACACCGTTGAGATTTTTTTTAAATTGTCTTCTAAGTACTTTGGAATTTCTTTTAATAAGGTTCACACTTCCGGCCAAAGTACCCGATTTGAGCTTGATCTAGTCAGTTCGCTTGATCTGAAACTGTCAGATAAACACAAATATGTATATACTCATCAAACCTTGATCTTCGTGATCGAATTGATCTTACGCAAATGTGAAACCAATTTTACTTGGGATCTCTTTACTTCAATTCCGTGAACATCTTTTATTTGGTACGTTCAGAAGGTGCAACCCTTGCATAACGGTGGAGTAAGTGCATAGTATCTTCAGAAGGCACACTGAGCAGCCGAACAAGATGTGATTAAACGTTATTCCACTGCGAGCATTAAAAATTCTCGACACAGTGGGCCGGGCATATTGTGACAACGATTCGATCGCAGATGATATCCGCGACATCAGTTTGGAGAGGTAGATTGAAATTTTGCGAACACTTACACAAAAATTGTTAATTGAAAAAAGACGAAACAATCAAGCCAGAAATTTCACTGCTCATGGTTCTTGCCGCACAGAAGGCCCAAACTGCATGTTGGGTTGCGCAGTTGCTCCACAATCGTGTAGGTTTTTTGTCTGAACGTACTCAATCACACCGAGTGACTTCGTTTATACCGCACAATTTAATACGTTAAAACTATGGACTTCTGTCGGAAAACATATGTCTCTAAAAAAGAAATTAAAATTGTTATTAGTACGGCGATATGAATGATTTCAGATTTCAGTATTTCAGAATCGGTGAACGCTACCGTAGCCCTTTCACTCCTCCGCCTGGTGAGTACACAAGCTTCATCGATCCGCTACTTAGCGGCTGCTACCCCTTCGGAGCGAAAATATTTCACTCTTCCTTGGCTTGGAGCACGCTACATTTTTCGTGACAGTTCATAGCTGGTAACTGTGTCGTTAGTTTTTAATGTTTCCAACAATCGAAAAGTGTGAGAGTGCAGGGAAAGAAAATATTTTGCATTTATTTCGCGGCTGTAAAGTTGTTTTTTAGGGAAAGTTTGCGGAAAACGAACGTTTTTGTGTTGACGAGTCGGTAGGAGTCAGCTATTCATTAGAAACATTTGTGTTTTGAAGCTTGGGGTAGTAAGTGCATTCATAAGCCGAAGGATTCACTAGGCAGCTACTCCAGGGTGTGTTATGGAGAGGAGAAGTCATTACGTAGCCGCTCAATGTTTGGTGAACGAGACCATTGTGTGTCAAAGAATTTTGAAGAGAGCTAAATATTCCGCAGGTAAAAAACTAATGAATCGAAAATTTGTTTAATTAAAGCTTTTCGCCTAGAATTTCATGGTAAATCGTAGTGAGTTTATCTGATACCTTTGGTTGCACCCTGTATACATAAATGTATGTATATGTAGGAACTGTCCCGATTACATTTCATTCTGGCAAGTGGTGTGGTTTTCCTGAATAAAACCACGGTGTGTAGCTGGGCAGTACCAGTTGATGGATGCAGATGAATGTGATTTGTAGCATTGTGCATCACATAAAAATGTCATGTTTATGCCCATATTGAAATCATTTTGAATCCTCCATGATACTTATTTTCAAAATCAAAGAGATATTTAATTTGATGGAAATGCAAGGCTTCTTCAAAACAAAAGAAAAGCTATGTTTCCTGTGCGGCAAGTATTAAAAGGGGAATCATTTTAGTTTAGACACTAGACAGATGGATATAAATATATCTTACATTATGTTCATTTGTGAATTTTGTTTCTGAAACTCTTTTATGCAACTTTAAATAGAGAAGTATACGTATTTGGCATTTGAAACCGCACACAAACTATTTTCTATTAATATTTTTAATGAAATAAAAATCGGGTTGAATACGATATATCGACTGTTCAAATCTCGACTACTCAACTACTACTATCTCAATTTTGTTATATTGACTAAAAATATTTCGACGTTGTAAGAATCTTGAGTAATAAAAAATTTCGGCACTTAAAATATCAGAAATGAACCAACAAATTGTAAAATTGTAGCATAGAGGCAAATTATTAATTGTTAAAATCTTAACTCCAATATACTGTGAATCAGAAAAGGCTTGGGTCAGCGTTATTTTTATACCCTAGACCATTGTTTCTCAACCTGGGGGCTAGGTGTAAGTGGGGCCGCGCTCTGTCTAAAAAATAACTAAAGTAAAATAATAATAAACAATTCCTTTTATTAAAGCACAAATTAAATCACAAATTCAAGTATTGGGTTACAAAAATAAATACATTTCAAGTTATAATAATAAAATGAAAGATTAATGCGACGGTTGGTTTTGCTTTTCATTTAGAAGTATATCGATCCGTGGTTCGTCATTGCAAACAGACAAGCGTAAATTATTTTCAAGCGATAATAGCCGATTTCTGTATTTAGTTTTCAAAGCCACCATAGATGCAAAGCCTTTTTCGCATAAGTAAGATGTGGCAAAAGGAATTAATGTTTTTAAAGCTTCTGTTACTAGGCTTCCATATTCACCGCGTTGTGACAGCCAAAACTTGTGCAAATCTTGAGATACAAATTCTAGTTGTAGAGTTTTGTCAGCTGATAATTCAATAAGTTGATTGTGGATCTCAACAGGTAATTGGGCAGCTACAACAACATTTTCGTCAAATGGGTTGATGACCCATCGTTTTGAAAAATCATTCCCGTCATTTGGAAAATATTCCCTTAATTGAATTTTCAGTTCGTGTAAATGCGTTTTCATGTTATATAATACGCGATCAATAATTGCATTTTCCAAATCCTTATTTTTGTCAATAAATTCAGACGTTGCAAGGAATGCGTCAAAATTACGTTTTTCCAGGCGAGCTATAGAAATATCGAGCTTTTTGATGAAAGCATTGACTTTATCCGTCATTAGTAAGATATTTTTGTTGCGACCTTGTAAAGTAGTATTCAAAATATTCAAGTGGGAGAATATATCACTTAAATAAGCCAATTGCAATAAAATTTCTTTATTTTGCAAAAACTCTGAAAAAGAGCTATTTTTGTCTGTAAAAAAGATTTTCAACTCCTCGCGCAATTCGAAAAGCCTCGATAGAACTTTTCCTCGCGACAACCATCTAACTTCTGTATGGAAAAGGAGAGAATCGTTTTTGGAACCCATTTCTTCGCACAATGTAGAAAGCAACCTAGTTTGCAACGGCCGGCTTTTTATAAAATTAACCATTTTCACAGCGTCAGATAGGACATTTTTGAAACAATCTGGCATTTTTTTGGTAGCGAGCGAATGTCTGTGAAGGAAGCAATGCGTCCATTCCATTTGCGGCATAATGCCTTCTAACTTAACTATCAAACCACTGTTTTTGCCAGTTATCGCTTTGGCACCGTCAGTACATGCCGCAATGCATTTAGTCCAGTCCAGGTTTTCTTGTTGTATTGCATCCATAAAAACTTTAAAAAGTCCTTCGCCGGTGGCCTGACCAGGGATCGGTTTGCAAAATAGCATATTTTCTTCAATTGTTCCCTTGCATTCGTATCGGACGAAACATAAAAATTGAGCCAAGTTCGATACATCTGTTGATTCGTCAAACTGAATGGCAAAAAATTCACTTGATTTGACCTTATCAATTATTTGACGGTAGACATCAATGACCATCTCATTTATGCGTCTGGATATTGTATCATTTGACAGAGGAACCATTTTTAATTTGTTTGCTTCTTCGGGGCCTATCATCAAATTTACCATATCAATGCCAGCTGGTAAAATTAGATTTTCCGCAATCGTGTGAGGCTTAGACTCCCTGGCAACTCTTAATGATACCAAGTAAGAGGCATGAAGTGCTGCTTTCTCCCTATGACCTGATTTATTAATGTCAATTTGCTGATTTTTTAAAACCTGTGCTTGACGCTCGAAGTATTCTAACGGCTTTCTTTGTAAGAACGGATGTTTGGTTTCAAGATGGCGGGCTAATTTGGATGGTTTCATGCTTTCTGCGGATAGTACTTGATAACACACAACACATTGCGGCTTGTTATCGAGTGCTATAAATCCATATTTTAAGTAAGTATCGTTGTATAACCTGGTCTTCTTCTTCATAGATTCACCGGATGTAGACGGTCTATCTCGTTTTGTTACGAATTTATCCATTCTGTTGCCTTTTTTTAATAGTTTTGTATATCGCTACTGATTAATTGAAAAAAAAAACGTTCCGTTTGTTTTCGTAATTTAAAGTAAAAGACAAAATGTATTGGGCATCATGCGACGAAAATCAATCGAAGCATATGTAGGCAAAACAGACGCAAGGTAGCGGAAGTGACACCATAACAATTTTCTAACGACAACCACATTGCTACAATGTACGCAGCTGCCTTGCATTTGCCTGCAATTCGACTTTCTCTAAATTTTCATGTTATTATTTTTTTAATTTTGCCACATATACACTCCCCGACAATAGGATATCGCACTTAGAAATCCGACCACTTAGAAATCCGACATAATTTTGTCTATCCTTTTGTCGCACATTTAACAGTTGCAATATGCTAAACTTGAATTTACCGTTTTTATTTGCCACATTTTCGGTTCATTGTTGCTAGCTAACATGCAGTATCACAAAATATTATTAAGTATCAAATTTTATCAAAATACACCCAACATACGAAAAATTGTGTTGCATTTTTAAGTGCGACTATCCTGTTGTCGGGGAGTGTATGTCACTACCCATAAACACTGTTTATTGATTTATTTACCACTATTTTCACTAATTTATTAACGTTATTATCCATGAAACACTTCTTCTCGGTCTGTTTTTATAAAATAAAGGGCAAAAGAACTTGCACAAAAACGCTTTCTTTTCCTAAACACACTTTTTTCAAATCGAATGTGCTCAATTGTGCCAATTCGCTACAACTTCGGACTTACTACAGAAAAAACATATCCCGTCTCTTCCTGGAAATGAAATACTAGAGGCGATTTCATAATTCGAGTTCAGTCTCGTGTAAAAATTTTGTTTGAATATATACGTTAAATATGCGGAACTGTATTTTTGTGCAAGTATATCAGAACTTGCACAAAAATACAGTCTTTGCAATGTTAGTAATTAGTAATGCAAGAGTTTGATAGTAGTTAATATGTCTGTCTGTCTGTCCGTCTGCCCGTTCGCACGATAACTTTCGATAGAATGCAGCTAGAGCCTTGAAATTTTGGTCAAATGTTGGCAGTGTGATCTAGTTAGTTGGTGTTGAAAATGGGAATGATAAGGCCAAGAGAACGCCTATCTCCCCTACATATGTAAAATAATTAAATGTATCTATAACTCCCGATTAAATAAACATGAAAAGATCTAGCTTTGGTAGATTATTTGTGAGGGTAATGTTATATTCTCCTGGGAAAACAAAATCGATCAGTTGGAAACTAACGGTAATTTTCTTTTAAAGAGCCCCGTACTACCCTACTTTTCAGGTTTTTTGTCTATCACTCTTAAACCAATTGACGTAGACGTGAGAAGCTGCTTGAGTTCTAGTAAGTTGGGCATAATCAGACCAAAGGAACGCCTACCTCCCCTACAAATTTCAAAAAATAAAATATTCGTTTAATTACGATAACTTTCGATAGAATGACACTAGCAAGTCGAAAATTTGGTGGAATGTTGCTAGTAAAACCTACTTAGTTGGCGTTGAAAATGGGCAAGATCCGACCCAAGGAACCCCCACCTCCCCTACAAATGAAACTTCAAATAAGCGATAACTTTTGATAGAATGAAGCCAGCGACTTGAAATTTTAGTCAAATGTTTGAAGTGAGATTGAGTTTGTTGACATTAAAGATGGGTAAGATCCGACCTAAGGGACCCCTACCTCCCCTAAAAATGAAACTTAAAATAAGCGATAACCTACGACAAAATAAAGCCAGCGACTTGAAATTTTGGTCAAATGTTTGTAATGGGATCCAGTTGGCTAATATTGAAAATACGTAAAATCCGACCAACGAAACACCAAATAAAAAATAACTTTCGATAGAGTGAAGCTAGAGACTTGAAATTTTGTTTAAATGTTTGCAGGGTGATCTAATTGGCTGGTGGCAATGATGGACAAGATCCGACCCAAGCGACCCCTACCTCCCCTAAAAGTGAAACTTCAAATAAGCAATAACTTTCGATAGAATGAAGCTAGCGACTTGAAAAATTCAACAAATATTTGTAGAGAATGGGTTAGTTAGTTAATTGATTTTGAGAATGGTCAAGATCCCACTGAATGAGTGCCAACCTCCCCTATAAACTGGCCATATATGAGACCCACTTTTCATGCATATGGTCGTTGGTACTTTTGGTATCACCACTAGGTCTGTACAAGTCTAGGGTATATACGCTTCGGACTTCTGTTTTAGGTTTATTTGATAATACATACCTTTATTTCCAATTAATATATATATATAGAAGTTAGGTTCGTGCAGCGTTAAAGAAATTTCCGCTTTAAAAAAGTACGAACCTGCTTGGTATATATAACAATATTCTTTTTTGTAAGCAAAAAAAATAATAATATTTTTTCAATACAATCAAAATGTTTTCATTTAATATATTATATAACGAAGAAAATTATAATGTTTATATCCAATAATCACCAAATCCCCATTTGAGGATTATGTGTGATTCGGGGGTTATGAATTTGAGGGTTGTGTGTTTGGTGATTATGTATTTGGGGATTTTGTTTTTGTGGATTTTATTTTGGAGATTTTAGTTTGGGGATTTTGAGACTGGGGATTTCGTATCCAACCCTCACAATTTCGAAATATTAAAATGTTTTTTGCAATTGTTAGAATAATGTTTTCATTAAGGCCACATTTAGAGCGGCTACCGCTTTTTGCCTTTATACACAGCGGTGGGCCGCTACTCAAATCTCTTGTGAAACCGCGCCTTCTAAACGCGCCTAATACTTGAAACTTTTGGCAGAATGCATGGGAAATGTTCGAACATATTCAAAGTGATTTTTGTTTGAAAGGCAAATTAATGGCGAAATGATTTAGGGGCTTTTTGCACTTTGTGCGAACCAGCGGTTAGACCACATATAAGACCACCTAAGTGGTCCGATTAAATTATCTCAACCGCTGATTCATTTCCCTCAATGCCACAAAGACGTGGCACCCTGGACAAAAGGACAGACATTGGAGAAGCTGACGATACTCTTTCGCAAGCTTTGAAGAGAGCTTATGTGAAGAGAGAGACTTTATGACTGCCTGGCTATCTGTGCATAGTGCTATCCACTATTAGCAAGTAGTACTCATGAATAATTTTATTGTATATCAACTTGGCAATAGTTTTTTTTTTTTTTTTGAAAAATCTAATGACACCAAGTACTATAAGCAATGACTGATTAATTTCCGTAAGAGAGGAGATGTGGATGCTTGATAAACAAATGGATAGTAAATTATTAAAAACAAAACCACAGTATAAATAACACTCCCCAAACCATGCAATCGAATCGAGTAATATTCTCAACATCCTTTTAAACTTATGAAAATACACTTTAAATAGGGTTTGTTTCAAAACGTATAAATACATTAGCCTTTTATGCTTTTATCATACTCGTGCCTTGAATTACAACACGTGACCGTACATTCGACATTCGTCCTAGCTTATGGCATGAACGTGTTTTCCTAAAATAATTGAACGTGTGGAACAGTAAAACTTGAAAAGGGTACTTGGACAGGAACAAGTCCTTGTATGAGTTAAATTGTACTCCATATTGGCGATGGGCACACTTATCAAAATTTACAATTAAACTTTATGGTTGATGATGACGTTTCAAATGGCATAAGTTTCTACTAATTTGTTCAATATTCGATAAAGTAAATAAAATTAAGTAGATACTAGTACCTTTATATGGTCTAGGGCAGGGGTCGGCAAACTCCGGCCTGCGGGCCAAATCCGGCCCACCTCTGACTTTTATCTGGCCCGCGAGGAAATATTTTTTTTAACATGAACCAAATTTGAAGGAGTCAAATTTATAAATATTTTAAAATTAACTTTTTATATGTTATGATTTTATTTTAAATGTCAAGTATCTAATCAGCACAATCAAAAAAATCATGCGAGCTTGTAGCTATCTCTCTGGGAGGACATGAAGGCTTAGAAGTCTTTCAAAATCAACCAAATCACTCAGTATTGTGTTCCAGGTCATGTTACAAGTTTCTAGAGACTAAATGACTATAATAAGCTCGTATCATTTTCATCGATTCAAGGTAACAAAACAGAGACGTTTCCTTATTTAATAAAAAAATAAAAATACTTGGTCAAACGTATTGATCACGGTTTTGACAAAAAAATGTAACGTTTAATGTTCAAAGCAAGAATTGAGGAAACGATTCGATTTTTTTTACAGCAATGCACGTGCGACAAAAATCGCATTTGTAATTGGGCAGTTATTTTGAGACGAATAAGTAGCTATTGTAACATTGTAACTGGTTTAAGTGAATAACGTAGATCTTACGGTTACCCATAACCTATCATAGATACGTTATATCTAGTTGCATCCCTCAAAAACGGCTCTCGTTTCGAATGAGCCAAAACGACACGGTCATTTGGTCACTAGATATATAAACACATACCGATTTCATTACTGGCTTAGGGACGTTATAAATACTGTTAACGAATGACGAAGCTGAGCCACCGAGCGATCCAATGAACACGTTCATAAGACAGAATAGCTTTACAACCGTTTGACAATTCCTTTATGATTATTCTAATTAAATTGCCCAATACGTTATGATTTTAAGTAATTTTTATACCCTAGTTTCGACAAAGCAGCCTTTAGAAATATAGTAGTGTGATGGCCTAGTGCTCGTTATAAGTAGAATCATCGTCTGATGGGTTCAGTCGTTGAGACCACAAACACGTACCACTCAACGGCTCTTAACTGTTGATCCAACTCACAGTAAAATGAAAGTTTCCATTCATTGAAATGAGGTTGTGCATGAACTCACTACGTAGGGATTATCCTCAAACTTCTACAGGAAGGGAACTTTTTGGGACCTTAAAATGGTCAGGCCATAATCTTGTAAGAAATAACAACAACAGTGGGCTTTTCTTCCACGACCGTGGTAATCTCGAAAGATCTGAGAATTGACAAAACCCATATAGGTTAAATCGATTTGATGCGGTTAGTGAGATACCTATCAGGTGGGACTTTGGAGGTCGCTTCTTCGTCTGTGTGAATGTATGAGCATTGTTGTGTTCAAGATGGTTCCACCAAAGAGCTTGGTTGGTAAAAGTGGTGGCTTAGGCAAAACCTTACCATAGCCCAATTAGCACAAGAAGCGCCGTTTTGAAGCCACAAACCTCGTGAAAATTTGTTGATAGTTGATAGTCGGAAAATACAGGGGATGCTGCCTAGATCCAACCGGAGGAGTTAAGGAAGTAAAGCAACTCCCCAATCCTCACCCCAACACATCCCCTAGGTTGTCAAGAAAGGCCTTGCCCAATGTACGATGTCTGGTCCTAGCAAGGCCTGGGCATTCGCATAGGAAGTGAGTGAGGGTTTCTTTCTCCTCTTCATTACCGCAACTTCGGCAATGCGCGTTGTAGGGGATACCGAGCCTGACTGCGTGATCCCCTATAGGCCAATGCCCCGTGATGACTGCCATGAGCCTGGCGACATCTCTGCGCGATTTGGTCATAAGCTCCGATGTTCTCTTTCTGTCATAGGAGAGCCATATCTTTCTTGATACGGCGCAGGTGAGCAGATTCCGCCATTTGGAATCCGCAACCTTGAGGTAGTGGTTGGATATATTGCGCTTAACAGTCAACAGCGGAATGCAAACAGGCTCCGCTTGAGATCTGTCTAGGGCGGCGCCCCTTCTGGCCAGGTCGTCAGCCCTCTCATTACCCTCTATGTTCCTGTGACCAGGAACCCAGAGCAGGGTAATATTGAGCCGTCTGCAAGGCAAGCTAACTCCGCGCCACATCGCTCGACAAGCTTGGAGGATGCACTTACCGAGTTCAGTGCCTTGATAGCGGCCTGGCTGTCCGAGCACATGGCGATGCTGTGGTTATCTGGTATGTCTCTGAGAGTGTGACAAGCTTTCATGATTGCGAGGGTTTCCGCCTGAAAGATGCTGGCATGATCTGGGAGGCGGTAACACTCCGAAATATTTAGTGTATCAGAAAATATCCCTGCACCGACGCCGCAGTCCATTTTGGACCCGTCGGTGAAAATCGTGATGTCAAAATCCTTCACCACCTCGCCTTCTCCCCATTCAGATCTGGTTGGGAATTTGGCAGAGAAGTTTCTCCCAAACCTTAGTTTGGGCACGGTGAAGTCGGTATTACCCTTGGCCACATCCTGTGGCAACTGGTTTAGAATGTCGCTATGGCCGTACGGTTTGGCAGTCCAGCCTCCCGACTCTTTGAGCCTGACTGCACTGCCCGCCGCCGATTGTTTGATAAAGAGGTCGATAGGTGGAAGGTGCAGGATCACGTTTAGCGCTTCCCTTGGGCATGTTCGCATGGCACCTGTGGTATCAAGACATGCCGTTCTTTGCACCCTGCCAAGTTTTCTGATGTTATATTTTTTAGCAAGCGCTGACCACCAGACCAACGATCCATATGTAAGAATTGTACGGACTACTGCTGTGTACATCCAAAGGACCATATTTGGCTTAAGGCCCCACCTCCTTCCGAAGGTTTTCTCACAGGCGTAGAAGGCTATGCAGGCCTTCTTTACCCGTTCTTCAATGTTTAGCTTCCAGCTGAGCTTCGTGTCTAGAATGACACCTAAGTACTTTGCGCTGGGCGATAATTGAAGTGGCAGTCCGTTTAGTTTAGGAAGGGTAAAATGTGGTACTTTGGTTTTTGTGGTAAATAGCATCAGTTCAGTTTTATCTGGGTTGACGCCCAGGCCACAGCTTGTGGCCCAGGTGGTCACCATACCCAGGGCCCTTTCCATGATTTGACTAATCACGGAGAGGCACATCCCTGACACTACGATTGCCACATCATCCGCGTACGCGACCACTTTAACCCCTTCTCTGTCAAGCTTAGCTAGAATTTTATTGATGACAACTAGCCAGAGTAACGGGGAGATGACGCCACCCTGAGGTGTCCCTCTACACACATATCTGGTTAGGTGGCTGTTTCCTAAGTCAGCATGAATTATTCTAGATCTTAGCAGGGTTACTATCCAGCTGCCGATCCCTGCTTCGATTCCCAAGTCTGATAAGGCATCACGAATAGATTCGATGCGGACATTGTTGAATGCACCCTCTATGTCGAGGAAAGCAGATAATGTATATTGCTTATAATGAAGGCTCTGTTCGATGGTGCGCACTACCTCGTGGAGAGCCGTTTATTCTTTAAAGAAATAGAAACATTCGCTTACACGTGAAAATGGGAATTGAATTACTGATACTGTTTGATAAGATTTAAGCTGCGGTTACGTTGGAGTTGCGAAAAAAGATAAGAGCAGCAATACTAGCGCAGCGTAGAAAAAGGATACATACTTTTACTAATTATTATAATTCTTGTAGTTTTTAATCGCAGCTCCAACATAAATAGACCCTTAAAAGTAAAATTTTGTGTGGAAGCCTGAATTTTTTAGATACCGGAGCTTCTGACTTTATACCTTTACTTTGACTGATATCTTTACGAATTGAATATAATAGAGAAATCTAATTTTTATTTGAAACAAAAATCACATTTAATACCGTATTTTTTGACCAGTTTTAATGTCGCTAGCATATCTCTTCTTTTTCAAATTTCATTTAACTAAATAAATAAACAGTTTTCGTCAGATTCCAATTGGCAATAGGTTAACTACTCTAGCAAAGAGATTCATCTTGAGTTTGCTATCCGGCCCGCTGAACCTGAAATTTCAATAATCTGTCCCTTTCCAGAAAAAGTTTGCCGACCCCTAGTCTAGGGTATAAAACAAAGAAACACAACAATACAACAAAATTGTTCTTGTAGCTCTTTTCGCCAAAATTTCTTCTAAAAGTATTGCATACCTTACTCATTTTTTCTCCGAAAGGGGTCACTTCTGCGCTAAGAAGGTGATATCGCGAACGATAAAAAAATCTTCAATGCAAGGAAGAATTGTGTTCTTATTGCGGAAGATAAAAATTGTTTGCTGAAATTGTAATTTTAAATGCAGCTCAAAGTGCATATTTTAGTATGTAGTGTCAAAACAGCATTAGGGTTAATTAAACCAAAGCAACGTTATTATAACTATAATGAGCGTACATAAGATTCCGACCACAGTCTCCAAACCAAAGAAAATGCTACCACGAGGAACTGAATGATGTCTTGTCATGTAATCTGTGGTCGGTGCGATCACAATAACTTCGATGCAAATGTCTCAATTCAACGAACAGAATGTTCTTGAACTCGACAAAGCAACGTCCTCTACGGTATGTTACGTTGTCTAAGAAAGTTTCACGAATGGGAGATATTGTTTCCATTAAAAAGTCTATTTGCGCTCCAGCTTAAGGAGCTGGATTGCACCAAGCAAGGATGGCCGTTCATCACAAAGCCATCAATGCAGTGGGTGCAGCAAGAAATAAAATGGACAAAAGACAATATGGCCTACGGCCCATATTCACGACCGTATGCAACAATACGAGTGACGACTCTTATTCATTTTGTAAAATAGTCAGTCAGACTCAGACATAGCCATTGCCATAGATCGACCGGCGATGCCATCAACAAATGGTTGCATTGTTCAGCTGTTACGAGTCGGAAATGAAGGAGTTGAGTTCTGATTCTGATGGCCTGCAAAGTCAATGATCAATTAATCTAAAGGAATTTTCAGTGATCATTAAACAATTGATGAACTCTATAATTTGTTATGGGAAAACATATTAAGGAATGTGGTGTATTGTGAATGTACAAAACAAGTTGGTTTAATGCCTAGTACTAACATTTGCTTTTCGTGCGAAATTTCATACAAATACTTTCAAAAGTTTCGTCCTGTTGACAGTATTTGTATGAAATTTAGCACGAAAAGAAAAGGTTAGTACTAGGCATAATCACAGAATTCGTGACCGGGGTTACCATGTTATTTATAACCAGGCCGAAGCCAAGCTTCGGCCCGGAGCCCGAAGCGTATATACCCTAGACTTGTACAGATCTAGTGGAGATACAAAAAGTACCAATTGGCAACGACCATATGCATTAAGAATGGGTCTCCTATATGGCCAGTTCATAGGAGAGGTTGGCACTCATTCAGTAGGATATTGACCATTCTCAAAATCAAATAACTAACTAACCCATTCTACAAATATTTGTCGAATTTTTCAAGTCGCAAGCTTCATTCTATCGAAAGTTAGTGCTTATTTGAAGTTTCACTTATAGGGGAGGTGGGGGTTCCTTGGGTCGGATCTTGCTCATCATTGCCACCAACCAATTAGATCACCCTACAAATGTTTAAACAAAATTTCAAGTCTCTAGCTTCACTCTATCGAAAGTTATCTCTTATTTGAAGATTCATTTGTAGGGGAAGTAGGGGTTTCGTTGGTCGGATTTTATGTATTTTCAATATTAGCCAATTGGATCCTACTACAAACATTTGATCAAAATTTCAAGTCGCTAGCTTTATTTTTTCGTAAGTTTTCGCTTATTTTAAGTTTCATTTCTAGGGGAGGTAGGGGTTCCTTAGGTCGGATGTTACCCATCTTTAATGCTAACTAACTCAATCTCACTTCAAACATTTGACCAAAATTTCAAGTCACTGGCTTCATTTTATCAAAAGTTATCGCTTATTCGAAGTTGCATTTGTAGGGGAGGTGGGGGTTGCTTGGGTCGGATCTTGCCCATATTCAATACCAACTAAGTAGGTTTTACTAGCAACATTCCACCAAATTTTTAACTCGGTAGTATCATTCTATCGAAAGTTATCGTAATTAAACGAATATTTAATTTTTTGTAATTTATAGGGGAGGTAGGTGTTTCTTTGATCTGATTATGCCCAACTTACAAAACCTTAAGCAGCTTCTTTCCTCAGGGTTACATGCCAAAAATCAGAACTCTACGTCAATTGGTTCAAGAGTTATAGACAAAAAAACCTGAAAAGTAGGGTAGTACGGGGCTCTTTGTAAGAAAATTACCGTTAGTTTTCAACTGATCGATTTTATTTTCCCAGGAGAGTATAAGATTACCCTCACTAGCAATATACCAAAGCTAGAGCTTTTCATGATTTTTTAATCGGGAGTTATAGATACATTTATTTATTTTACATATGTAGGGGAGGTAGGCGTTCTCTTGGCCTGATCATGCCCAATTTCAATACTATCCAACTAGATCATACTACCAACATTTGACCAAAATTTCAAGGCTCTAGCTTCATTCTATCGAAAGTTATCGTGCGAACGGACAGACAGACAGACGGACAGACAGACAGACAGACATGGCTAAATCGAATCAGGGGGTGACCCTGATCATTTATATATACATTGCTATTCCTCCGGAGCCTCCTTTAAGGTGTTACATATTTTCGTCGTGACAAAAACAATATACCCTATACTATAAGTCTAGGGTATAAAAATAAGACGAAAGTTTCCCTTGCGAAATAACGCATTTCGTCCCGACCCGATTGGTGGATTTTTTCTTATTTAATGACGTTATCCAGAATGTATGTAAAACTATAGATAGCGACAACACTACCCATGTTAATTGTCAGTTTCCTATTGGCCATTGAACTGCTTGCGGATTTTTCATGAATTGAAGAGGTACATAAAATGATGTTGATTGAATGGGTGTGTCTAGTTCACAAATATCGACATTATCATTCTATTATGTAAAACGAAATTTGTTGTGATTTTAGTTCTAATCTTTAAGCTTAGGTATCGAGGCTCTCGATCACCCGAGAAGAATTCACTTTTACCCATTAAAAATTTCACATGGCACTTGAGTGGCAAGTTTGCCCTTAAAAAGGCCCCTCACATTAGACAATTTTTTGTACAAAAATATAAGAACTTCTTTAATCTTATACAAAAATTTCCGGAAGCAAATAACTAAACCGCTAACTTCGCCACCGCAATAATTTTCAAATGGTTTTGAAAATGTTTGCTGATACTGTAACCAATTTTGTGGTTGAGCGGAGCTCAAATGACGACACACCTAAGTGTCAACCTCCTCAACAATGATCTGAGGTGTGATTCCCGCTAGATAGCTAGTTCGGCTATCGGTAGTGAGGGCGAAGTTATAAGAGCTCACCTTTGCCTCTGTCTTGTTACAAAAAAATAAATTTCGCGAGTCGGCCCGAGTGCCGAAAAAATGGTTAGAATTGATACAAAAAAAACTGGCCGAAGAACTCCCAACCATCCCCGGAACTAGCACGGGAGCCCCCGGATGGCGTTGGGGCTCCCCACTCCCTCCCCAAGCCTTGAGTTTGGCGGCGCAACCACCTTCGCGAAAACGATGAAGGATTCTAATCGCGTTGAGAACGAAGAGTCAGGAAGCAACAACTTACACGCTTATGATTGGTCATTATAAACTTTTTTATTTGTTCAGTCCAGTCTTTCATTTAACCAAAATATATTTTTTCTTTGTTTTTCTTCTCCTTTTTTTTTGTTCTCAGCTCACATTAGATATGATGCTTTGGGATGAACCCATTTAAGACTCTTTCTCCTATACAACGATACATCTATTCTATTCTGTTCTATTCTAAAGGATCCTTTTTTTCTATAATATGTACCCCTTTGTAATTATCGTTTGCGTAGTTTCTAGTTTACTCTTAAAAATAAAATTTCCTAAGATCAAAAACACCAACCTAACCTAACGTTATTTCTACCTTGGAGGCCGGCCGACAGTAAATTTCTCTTTTTTTAGGGTTTTGTAGTAAAAACAAAACCCTTATGAAATCGGTCAAACGTCCATCTGTCCGTCCATGATATATAGTATCTCATGAACCGATCAACCTACAGTCAGAGGCGCCGACTGTTAAAAAATATTGGGGAAGGGCAAAAACGCTTTTCATATGTTTTTGATTGACTTTCGGATTGACTTAGTGTGTGAACTTTTTTGGACTGAGGCGGCCGGTAGCTCAGTGCGTTGACTTGTCAGTCTGAGATCTCATGCTATCGGTCAGTTACGGGTTCGAGTCTCGTCCACGTCGTGGACATGGAAGTTTGTCTTGTCTTCCACCTGTCGTGTGGGGCGTAACAATAAGTCACGATTAAATGGGCAGAAGGTACATGCTAGCAACATGCATCGCTCGAAACCAGTTTATGTTAACGAAAAATCAACTAAGCCACATGGGAATTCTTCCCGCTTCTATGCCCCACTAGGGGTTAGGGCAAATAGTAGTTGTGAACATACTACTATTCGCCCTAACCCCTAGTGGGGCCTTGAGAATATTGGTTTTCTTTAATTATTTAATTCTGCCTGCTCGTGGTCCAGATTGGTCCCCCTTTTCCTTATATTTTCACTCTTTTGGGTCCTTTTTCGCCTTACTGCCAGTTTTGCAATCCGCCCGCGTTGCCCACGTTCGTTTTTTTTCGGAAACATCACCTTCTCTTCTTCTTTTTCTTCAGACCAGAAGATGTTGTCCGAAACAGCCTGTGGTTTCCATCAGCGATTCTCATTTTTTTGTTTGTGTTTTCATCGCACTATGAAGTAAGCCATGGCGAAATGAGGCATTCGCAGTAATAGCTACACATTCATTTTAAATCGAATGTGTGCATCTGGTTCGGGTTGCCAGTGTGAAAATCCGATAGGGAACTGAAACACGACCGGCTGATTCAAGTAGCCGAAAATGCGGCCCTGCCAACTTGGATGTCGGGATTTCTGCTCAATTTGGATCGGATGGCAATGTCTCAGCCAAGCTCGTTACAATACTTAAAATTTTTGCCGACCTCGCACTCTTCCATTCTGTCTGTACGCAGTTTTGAGGGGTTCACGGTCAAGCAAATTCCCAAACCACTGGCAAATTTCTGAAACACTCTAGTAATCCAGTCATTAGGAGCTCAGAAGGGCTTCGGGGAAACAAATTCTGGTAGAGAATTTTTTTCTTGCATTTTTTATGTTTTTTGGGGTGCTGAACACGAATCCGGAGCTTCCCATAAAAAAAAAAACTCGAAATTTTGGTACTTTTTTTGGTTTTTCGATTATAACTTGAAAGCCGTGGATCCTAGCTAGAAAGAGTTTCAGGATATATTAAAGAACATAAAATTCTGCGTCGAATGAGTTACCTAAACGCCAAATTCGGTTCCGTGGTGTAGCCGAAATCGACAGTCGAAAAACGTCGATTTTTCTCAACTTTGCGAAAAACCCTGTTATGATCACATTTGAACGTCTCTAACTTAAAAACGGCTACTAATACGTAAAAATGCAAGAAGTATAAGTTGTAGAGCATGAAATCTTGTTCAGAAAGTACCCAATCTTTTTAATTCGGTCAAAAGAAAATTCAGAAACTCGAAATAGCTAAAATCACTTTTTGAGGGAGTGTTCCCATACAACACATTTTCGGGATTTTTTTAATAGGTCACCATTCTAACCACCAGAAACATTGCGTTTCCAGTTACCGCAGGCACAGTTCCATTCAGAACTTGCCTTGGACGTTCTCGATAGCGGTTCCACGAGTAGCAACTCGGAAAAAGTTTTGTAAGTGCAATTTGTGGTCAGGTAAAGAGCTTCTACAGTTTCCTCAGGTTTCTACCCATTTATTGCTTTGTTAGGGCCCCTCCCTTCCATCTCCATCCTCCTAACTTAGAACCCAGCCCTCTGCTCCCTACCTGCTGAAGGTAAAATCGCCAACAGTTCGGTTCTAAATTCTGGCACGTGAACAACTTTTATTTCTGAGACTTTCCCGGAAACATCAGACCTCACACTAACAAGTACTGCCATTTTAGGAGATGAAAGGATAGACTACCACTGTGCTAAAGAGGTGCCCTGTACGCTCCTCATCTCGCAATTGAGAAAATAATATCTCAAAACATATTATTTTTACATGTGACTCCACTAGTGCGCTGTTCAGCCAGGGCAAGAAGAAATTTCTTAACGTCCTCCGGAGAAATTCACATTTGATAGCCGTCATAAAAGTTTTTCAAGATCCCCAGGAAGCTCGCTCAAGTATAGCTACGGCAGGAGAGGCCTTCTTGAAGGCGTTGTACACCCAAAAGACGACACCTCATTGAATCTGCTGAGAAACAAAAGCTATGTGATGTCCTCATTCAAGGCGCGATTCAACATCGCCTCACTTCCATCAACTGAAGATGCAGCCCAGCAGCATTCAATGAGGTTATACCAACAAGTGCAGAAATGGCTTTGCTTTGACAAAAGGCCCGAAGAATGGGGGTGGAAAATCACCAAAAGTGAACTCCTGCCTGTAACAATCACGAGGAATGCCGCACCAGATGTCTTACTGTGCTTCATTTCTAAAAAAAAACGCAAGAAGGCATGTGTAGGACACTGTGGCTGGAAAAAGGTAGGTAGACATTGCTCCCGCTTTGTGCCAACTGCGAGGGCTAGTGTGAGAATGTGGGACTCTCTGCAGTAGACGACGACGAGAACCTAGAAAAGATGTTGGAAGAGTCAGTCAACGAGTCCCATCCACCATCCACCAACCCAGACCACCATTCCCACAAACCGGTCCTTCCAAAAAACTAAGGCTATGAACCTGTAGTGTATTTTTAACCAACTCCTTGTAATACTCGTACATACATGTAAATACAACCTTCAGTATTCAAATTGTTGAAGAATTACCAGCACCTACTAAAAGAAAGAACGAAAATATTTTATAAGGGAAAACTCGTTCAAAAACGTGATTTTAGTTATTTCAAATTTCTGAATTTTCTTTTGATCAAATTAAAAAGATTGGGTACTTTCTGACCGGAGAATTTCATGCTCTCCAACTCTCACTTGAAGTATTTTTACGTATTAGTAGCCGTTTTTAAGTTACAGACGTTCAAATGTGATCATAACAGGATTTTTCGCAAAGTTGAGAAAAATCGACGTTTTTCGACTGTCGATTGCGGCTACACTAATGAACTGACGTTTAGGTAGCTCATTCGACATAGAATTTTATGTTCTTTAATTTATTCCGAAACCTTTTCTAGCTAGGATCCACGGTTTTCAAGTTATAATCGAGAAACCAAAAAAAGTACCGAAATTTTGAGGTTTTTTGAGATTTTGACCATGTTCCGGAAAAAAATTTTGGTGGGAAGCTCCGGATTCGTGTTCAGAACCCCGAAAAACATACAAAATGCAAGGACAAAATTCTCCACCAGAATTTGTATCCCCAAATCACGCAATGGCTGGACTAAGCTTTTGTACGAAAATTTGTGGAAATTTTTGCTAGTCTGAGGGGCCTATTAGTCAAATCACCATCATAAGGAGTTATTGTGTATGGCGTTGTTGCAACTGCATGTCAATGTTTCCAGACGATTAAGGGTGAAATACTTTAAAAACAATATTCGGCAATTATAAAATATGCAGGCCCGAAAAGACATTTGCAAACGAATTAAATAATTTTATTGAAGTCTTTACACAAGAAAAAAATAAAATTTTAGTATGTATACTGCGCAGATGTCCAAATTTTAAGAGTCATTTCCAGGAATTCCAAGAAAAATACCTCCGTACTTCCATTTAAAACGTCTTTCTTTCATTTAGTAAATATTATTCTCATTTTACGTATGGTTATGCATAATTCATTTATTCCATTAAGTTCTTTTCCTTTTCGAAGCATTTATACACTGTCTCATCTTACGGTGCATTAAATCAATGTTCGTGATTCCATCACTGCGGTTTGATTTAATGTCCACTTGATTTAGTTGCTCATCTGAAAGAACCGAACAGCCACAAAGTCCTCAGTCAATCTTCAATTTCAAATGACACAACACACAAGTACCAAAGAAAGCAATAAATGACCGCGAATGATCCGTTAAGTTCGAGGATACGTTCGGAGCATACAAATATCATCAAAGGAGAAGCCTGGACAGCAAAAGTATATGCAAATTAGGACCACCAATCAGAGGAACAGTCCTCATTGTATTGTATTTCGTGTTATGTCATTATTGGCGCAATCGATAAAAAGTAAAAGAACAAATGTTTACGCTGAAGGGTAATCACCCCGAAAAAATGGCGCATAAAAGATAAAGTGACCGCAACGAAACAAATGACAATCTTCGCTATCAGCGAGCTGCAGCGAATTTGCTCGTATTATAATGCAGTGCAGTTAACCATTCACCTGATGATGACTTTCATTGATGTACTCTGGAAGTACTTTGTGGTTTGAGTTCGCTTCTTTAGAAGATTGTCTTTGGACGGAAAAAGCATAAAATGATGTTGCGGTAATAAATGATGAATTGTTGTCTTGTGCACTTCATTATGCCTCTTGAATTGTTTCCGGCATATATGATAATTGAATAGAGTTCAGAATATTATGCGTTTTCAGTGCAACAAAGTAGTATTAAGGAAGAAATGCCAATTGTAAACCATTCCAAGTGAACTGTTAAGCCCGAGCTCGGGGGAATAACCCCGTTTCCACTCCTCCCCCTCCTTTCGACAAGGCTGCTTTTAGTTCTTTTAGTCGCAAAACCGTCACCTAATAAGGACATTTATTTATTAAAGCCAGGAAGAGGAAAAACTGATTCAAAAATATATTCTTCCAAGGGCGGTGATGGCGTAACAAATTGAAAGAATGAAATTCTATTTCTGCACGCTTTAATTGGAAATGATACTAATATATCTTCCCTGTTGCAAATTAGGGAAAAAAATAATGAAGTATTTAAAAAAATCGTAGGGACTTACTGAAGTATGCGCGATTTTTTAAAATGCTTCAAAGTTTTCGTCAACAAATATTTGACAGCGGAATTCGCATTCTAATGCCAATGTACTGTAATGTTTCCTCTGTTGAGCGAAACCACGAAACTAGGTTCGTTAGATATTCTTGTGCTGAATAATGAAACACTTCGATTGAAAAACATACACACTTTATTTACAAAACGAACTACACACGCGTACTAACAACAAACGTTAAAACTAGCAATAACAACGACGACGGCAGATAACGAATATTTCCTTAGCGCTTTATAGCGATCCAACCGCCACTGAGTGTCGAGTCTGACTACTTCTTCACGACTCTCCTTCGTTCAGTGACATCTGCCTTTTATAGGTGGAGATCCATGCATTCGTCAATTTAGCGAAGACTCCAGATTTTTCGAGATGTTCCAGTCTCGGGTGCTTACTCAACGAAGGTTCGAGAATCCGCTTCAATGTTTCTGTTTGGAGAAGGTTCTAGACTATAGATGGCTCGAGAATAGCCTAGTGTCCATTCAATTTGTACTGGTCATCGATCATTCCAGATTAGTACAGTGTGGGTCGTAAAAGATACCCATCTCGTACACGCAACAGTACAATGTTCCGCAGGGATAAATACGAGTAGCAGTTAGGCTAAATGAAGCTGTTAAATTTTAAATCTGCCACCTACATTTCAAGCAGCATAACAACATTTATTTAGAGTATACTTACAGGTTTAAAAATAGCAAGGTAATGATTTAGATCCTGGAGAATGGGGTGCCAATAACAAATAATAATTAAAAGCCCATTTGAACTCTTTTACCACCTACTGCGGAATCATTGTTAAATACTGTTGTGTGTACGGAGTACATATCTTTTACGACACGCACTGTACTAAGCTTCATCATAATCTCGAATGATCGATAACAAGTATCAGCTGACATGGGCACTAGCAGATTCTCGAACCTTCGTTGAGTAGTGGAAACCCGAGACTAGAACATCTCGAAAAATCTAGAGTTTTCGCTAATTGACGAATGCATGGGTCTAGCAGCTATATAGGTATAAAGGCAGATGTCACCAAAGGAGGGAAGAAGTAGTAAGACTCGACACTCAGGGGCGGTTTGGATCGCTATAAAGCAGAAAGGAAATAATCAATATCTCGTTATGGTTAACGAATAGTTCGAGCTAGTTTGACGTTAATTGTTAGTACGCGTGTGTAGTTCGTTTTGTAAATAAAGTGTGTGTGTTTTCATTATTCAGCACAAGAATATCTAACGAACCTGGTTTCGCTCGATCAGAGGAATTATTACAATACCATTTTTCGCCATTGTACTAAAGATACTACTTTGCCTTAACCCCTAGCGGGGCATAGCGCGTCAACTACTCCTGCGCGCCATCGTACTCTGTTCTGGGCAATGGGGCGCAACTCCCCAAAAGACTTACCCAGTGCCTGACACTCCTTTGCCACATATCGACGCCATATGATTCGAGGACTCCCTCTTGGTCGGCCTTGGTTGGAAATGGGATTCCATTTCATGGCATGCAAAGCAATGCAGTTATCACTCTTCCGCAATGTGTGACCTATCCACTGCCATTTTCGCCTGCGTAGCAATTCGTCAATGGGCATCTGACCCGTACGCCGACTTGGCTCTTCATTTGATATTATTTCGGGCCAGAAAATTCTTAAAATTCGACGAAGACATGAGTTGACGAAAACTTCCAGCTTTCTGGTAACTCCTACGGAAACTTTCCATGTACTGCTCCCATACAAAAGCACCGATAGTACCATGGAGCGAAACAGGCCCAGCTTGGTCTTGATGCTGAGATAACTGCTCTGCCAGATTTTGGACAGCATGCCGTATGCGCGTTTAGCCTGATTGATACGACGAGCGATGTCCTGCTCCGTATCACCATTTTCGGCAACAATGCTACCCAGGTAGACGAAGTTGTCCACCTTCTCCGCAGGCTGCCCATTAATATTGATGGCAATAGGTGTCGGATTTCTTTTTCGCAATGGCGTGCTAAGAACCTTGGTCTTGTTGGTATTAAAGTGAGTATTGGGTGGGTTCAGAAGGTGGCAAAAATCACACATCAATTTTCATCAGCTCACCGGTCGTCTCATCGCACTGGCGTGATCGTGTAAATTTCTTTCGGACTGTGTACGAGTATACTGTTGCAGCAACAAGAGTTGCAACATAATAGTCCCCATATATATATTATGCGATTAGTAGTCAGATCGATCTGATGATATTGTGATCGCACTGCTTATGCGATCGATTCTTTTTAATAGTGGTCCCGCGCCTGATTATCTTAATAATATTAAATTTTAAAAATATGCGAGGCGACAGCTCTCCGTTGCCGAAATTTTCGACACAAAAATTGAAAACGTAAATAGCGACGAAATTTTAACTACGGAGAAACGGGACAAATATCCCGGACATACTGGATGGAATTTTTTTCAAAATTGGTTTGTTCAACCGAAAAAAGAACCTAGTGCGGAATGTACAAATTGCTGCAAAACTTATAAAGGCTACATCAACGTGACCTCAAACTTCTTAAAGCAATTAAGAGAAAAACGTTCGTATAAGAAGCGTAACCCGGTGGCAAAGAAGTAGGTGTGGACGGATCCAGAACTAATAACCACGTAAAAAAAAATTATTTAAATTTTGAAGAAACTAAAAAAAACACAATTCATCAAAAGTTTAAATGATAATTTTACAACGGTATTTTGAACTAGCAAATTTGACAATAGTTGCCCCTACGTATTGGCTTTCCAACGGTATTTTTCTTTGATTTTGATACAATTGCATTTGAAAATTTTTCAATAATACGCACTAAATAAAAAAAACATGGTCTGGAGATGAAACAAATTTACTTCAATCGTGGCTTGGCAGCTAGTCCACGCTACTAGAGGAAAAACAAAAAAATAATGTTGCTTTTAAATTTGGCACAATTGTTGTGAAGAGTCCTTTGAATATATGACCCAAAGTCCCCGTCGCGTTGTGCCATATTCATATGCGTGTTTCACTGGCTTCTTAGCACGTCCCAATCTTCCTATCGAAATTATCATTCATATCGCGTAGGAAAAAGTAATAATTAATAATAAATATTTGTTCAATATATGTATATCTATGATTCAGAGTAAGGAATGAAAAAAAAAACAACTCTGTGTTTTGATGTTTCTTTTATTTTATAATATTATTACAAATGTACAACATACATACATACATATATGATTATTTCTAAAAATAAAAAGTTAATCACAGAGTATTTTCACTTAAAATTGTGTTATTTCTTATGTTCCCTTAATGATTTACATTAAGTTTAAATATATTGAAACAAATAGATGTAAAACACATTCCGTAGACATTTTAATTTGAGTTAAAAAAGTTAGTTTATAAGGTACATAAATCTTAATACATAATAATCACGGTGGTGTAATGTAAGATTCACAATTCAGGCCAAAATACTTGATCTGGTCAAAACACGTGTCGATGTCATATGCTATACGTACAAATACGAGTTTCAGATCAAGGGATCTGGGCAAATCAAGTGTTTCGATCGCGTTCGTCCGATTTTCCAATTCTAACTTTTTCTTGTGGGGATACCTACAGGCCATGATACAAGGAAGACAAGAGATGGCCTTCCCGTGTTTCATTTTCGTATTTTTATGCGCATCACGTCATAAGCTCATATACACTTGAGAGACTGGTGGTTCATAACTCTGAGCATTACAATCCTCACGACCATGATTCAAGAATAGAAGGTTACGCAAAGAAGTGTGCAACTTTTCCCTCTCTCTGCGCATAACGTCATAGTTTCACTTTTTGAAAGCTTTCAATGAATTTGATATGAAATGGCATCATACTTTTTGAAAGAGAATTCGTTTACAAATCTACAGCTTTAATCCAAATTTCATGAAAAGTGTACCTACAGGTTTATTTCGATCCTGATGAAACTTTGTATATTATTCTAGACCCTCAAAACTAGGGGAAGGTTACTGTCTACATAGGTTATCACAAACCACTCCCGTTGCCTGTCTACATAGGTTTTCACAAACCACTCCACCCTCTTCTCACCCCTAAAAGAAAATCTACAAATTTATCTACAGTTTAATTCCGATCTCGATGAGATGTTGTATGTTAGACCTTCAGGGCTAGGGCAAGGTGGCTGTCTACATGGGATTTCGGAAAACCGCCCCAATCCTCCTTCTCACCCCTAAAATCAAATTTGCAATTTCATTTTCGGGTGTTTTTTTCCAAATCTTTTGTAAACATTAACTTGCCCTAGCCTTGAAGGTCTAATATACAAAATTTCATCAAGATCGGAATAAAACAACAGATATTTTTGCACATTTCCTGTTAGAGGATAAGAACGGGGTTGGGAATAGTTTTCCGAAATCCGATGTGAACTTGTACATTGAAAGTCTAATATACAAAATTTCATCAAGATCGGAATAAAACTGTAGATAAATTCACAGATTTACTTGGTGGTCTCTTGTGTAGGCTCTGCTCTGCGGAGTGTTAGTTTTTGCGATATAAACAAAAAAGGAAATAAATTTGCTTATCATTATATACATGAACCGAATCCCCGCAAAGCTACGAACCGCTGATCCAACGCTGTAGCGAATACATCTACCTAAGCTTGGTCACGAACTACTGACCCAACGCTGTAGCGAATACATCTGCCCAAGCTTGGTCACGAACTGCTGACCCAACGCTGTAGCGAATACATCTGCCCAAGCTTGGTACAGCTTGGATTCTAAGCTCGCAATGTTTTACCGAATCCCCGCAAAGCCACGAACCGCTTCTGGCCAAGCTTGGATTCTAAGCTCGCAATGTTTTTCGCGGATTATAGCTAAAGTATTTCGCCAATTTTAATAAAATATAAAATTTGCACACCTTCGAAAGAATACCTTTCCTAATGGTGTATAAATCATTAAAATCGGTTTAGTAGTGTGGGAGGAGTTCCCGTCACAAAATTCCCATACAAAAATTGTTAGCCTATTAATATATAGATTAAGCAGAGCCCACACAAGAGACCACTGCATCGTGTGCGTACTGCACCCTCAACTAGCGAAACGATACTGTCGTGAGGATTGCAATGCAATGCTCTTGTGCTGGCTCTGCTTGATATGTTTTTTTTTTTTGAATTTCGTGCGAATGAATGAATTGAATGAGATTATCTCGAAAACTATTTAAGATAGAAAAAAGTTGATTGGACATTTTTTAAGTATATTTTTGTGATCTTCAATTTCGCCCCAGAAAGTTTTTTTTACTAGTATTAATAGTTACAGAGATAAAAGCCGAAAACTAAGTATTCATACAATTGAATGAGCGGGTGACGTAGGTATTCAGAGAGCCGGCATGCGCAAGACCATATCTTGTCTTCCTTGTATCATGGTTATGAACCGCTAGTCTCTCAAGTGTATATCAGCTTATGACGTGATGCGCAGAAAAATGCAAAAATGAAACGCGAGAAGGCGATATCTTGTCTTCCTTGTATCATGGACAAGACCCCACCACCGCGTCACGTTAGACTTAATTTGAGGGACCGCGAGAGGGAAGTCCAAAAATTCAAAAGAGTTCCCTTCGACAACGTCAGTTACAAATCAGCTATATCAACACTGCACAGAGAAGAAGTGCTTTCTTCGATAGCGGACCTTAAACCAAACAGAGTACTTAATGCACAACCACCTGCCGTGTCTTCAGACGAAGTTCGACAACATAGAGCGGACTACCTTCGCTCAATTGCACTCAGGGTGGTGCTCACGTCTGAACTCGTACCTGTCTTGCATCGATGACAACATTCAGAACTCCTGTCCAGCCTGTGGTCTCACTCCGCATGATGTTGAGCATATCTCCAACTGCCCTGTAACTCCCACTCGCCTAGCACCTATCGCGCTATGGGAAAACCCTATTGAGGCAGCTGCTTTTCTCCACCTGGACTTAGAGGAGAACAGCAAAAATACCGATAGGCAGAATCTATGACACACACATGTAGCAGAATTCCGAAATTGCTACTATTATACAACAACAATATCCACGCTGTCATCTGACCACTTGCTAATAGTTATCAAGCTAGACAAACCGTCCGATGTGATCCATACCGACCACCGCACCTTCATCAATCATAACAAAGCAAACTGGGATGGCTCCAAAGAATACACGAACGGCTTTTTTAGCCTTATTAACACCCTCTAATGTTCGAGTAGCTGAGGCCAACCTAAGGCGTATTATTGTGAAGGCAGCAGCTAGATTCATCCCGGCTGGTCGTATTCCAACCATACGACCTAATCTTCCCACCTCAGCAGCAAGATTGACGGATGAACGCGACAGAATTCGCAGCGCAAACCCTGACGATCTCAGGATCAAAGAACTGAACCTACAAATTCAACACCATGTTGCAGAACATAGAAGACAAAAGTGGAATGAGCATCTGAACAATTGCAACCTAACAACCGGAGTTGGCAAGCTATGTTCTACGGTAAGAGCCCTCACCAACCCAATAAGTCAGAGAGACTAACTGCTATTGAATTTGGTGGCAATACATACAACTAACAATTCTGCACAGTGCGCTAGCCTATTTAATAGACAATTTATTGAACATCCGCCACCCGACAGGCTAAAGCGTAAAATTTACAGAACTATTCGAAATCATATCATAGACCATACACTTCAAGTCTCATCGAATGAAGTTGCTTCAGCCATTAAAAATGCCAAGAACTCCAAAGCCCTAGGACCAGATGGCATATCGATGGTCATGCTGAAGCACCTCGACATGCCTGCAATTGACTACATTACGGAGGCCTTCAACCTCTCCGTGTCATCGTCTGTTTTCCCGAAATTTGGAAGAAAGGTAGGATGATTCCGATACTAAAACCCGGGAAAAGGCATACGCAAGGCGACTCCTACCGTCCGATCTCGCTTTTGTCTCCAATTGCAAAAACTCTTGAAGCTGTCTTACTTCCCACATTTGCGACCCATATTCAGCTGGCTAACCACCAACATGGTTTCCAAAAAATGCGCAGTACAACTACGGCCTTGGATGTTATAACTTCAAGCATTCATAACGGTCTCAACGAGGCTTGTCCATGTCACAGAACCATTATGGTAGCACTTGACTTATCGAAGGCTTTTGATACGGTCAACCACTCCCTACACGTCGCTTTCGATACCAATAGTGAAATGGATCGCAAATTACCATGCTGGTCGGCAATCTTACACCGAATTCAGAGGTAGCAAATCAAAGCTCAGAAGGGTTAAACAAGGCGTCCCCCAAGGAGGAGTCCTTTCACCGACCATGTTTAATCTCTACCTCGCTGGAATTTCCTCACCTCCAACAATAATCCAGATTGTGAGCTATGCCGACGACTGCACTATACTAGCAACAGGAAACGACCTCACCCAAATGTGTTCTAGGATAAATGACTACCTAAACGAACTTAACACCTTCTTCGTCAGTAAGAATTTGAAGCTATCAGCTCAAAAATCCACCGCAACACTATTCACATCCTGGACCAAAGAAGTAAAGATGCAGCTGAATATCTCAGTAGACGGTCTCATAATACCCACCACAAACCACCCAAAAATCCTTGGTGTTACTCTGGACAGCATGGCAACATCATCAGCCCACGCATCTACTGTAACTAACAAGATGAGGAGCAGGAACAGGTCCTCAAAGCTCTTGCTGGTAGTTCCTGGGGTAAAGACAAAGAGACCCTACTAACCACCTACAAGGCGATCGGCAGATCTGTAGCAAATTATGCGGCACCAGTGTGGACACTAAATCCAAGTGACACAAATTGGAAACACATTCAGACCTGTCAAAATGCAGCCCTACGCACCATCACAGGTTGTCTGTTGATGTCTCATCAAGACCACCTCCACCAAGAGACCAAAACTATGCCCATTAGGAAACACAACATACTACTATCAAAGCTGTATCTAGTTGGTTGCTACCGAAATGATCACCCGAACTTTGACCGTATGGACAGAACGGCATCGCCACGCCACATCAGGCGAAATCTAAGAGAACTCGAAAGGGAAGTCCAACGATTTAAGAGGGTCCCCTTCGATAGCGGTAGCTATAAGTCTGTCATCGCTGTGCTGCACAGGGAAGAAGTATATACATACGTCGATTGTTGACCTTAATAAGAATAAAGTACATTACGCTCAACCACCAGACATCTCACCGGATGAACGAGGCCTGCCTAGAGCGACTAGGACCATGCTCGCACAGCTCCGTTCAGGTTGGTGTTCGCGCCTCAACTCATACTTGTCCCGAATCGACCACAGCATCCGAAACACTTGTCCGGCATGCAACAGTTCTCCCCACGCCGTTGAGCACATCTTCAACTGCTCTGCAGCACCAACGCACCAACTGGGAAAATCCCATCGAAGTAGCTGCGTTTTTGCAGCTTCTTACGGACGAAACTGAGTCGGACGCGCTGATTTTACGACACACACACACTGAAACTAAATTTCTGCATTGCTACAACAACAAAAGCGAAGCTCCAAGTCTACAAAACTATAATCACCGGTGTTAAGTCATAGTTGTGAAACTTGAACCTCACTCGCGCATCTGAAAAACGAAAGAAGGGTCCTCCGATGAATCTTTGGAACGACGTGCGATGGAGACCAATGACGAAGAAAGCACAACAACGATCTGTACGAGTTATTTGACGAGCCAGCGACCTCCTTATTTATGAAAATTCGAAAACAGCAGTTGGCACGTCATCTGCAAAGAATGGACGAACACCGAATCCCCAAAAAGGCCTTTGCTGGCATCTACAAAGATGTGAGAGCGTGTGGAAGACGTAAGAAGTGCAGGATGGACTCAGTGCGAGAAGACAGTAGGAAGTTGTTCGGTCTGCGGAATTGGAAACAACGATGTGAAGACCGAAACAATTGGAGGCGATAACTTTCGGAAGCCATATCCCATCGAGGATGATATAACTACTAAGTAAGTAAGGAAGTAAATTCAATAGTTGAACCCACCTCCTGCAAATAAGATTTTCTAAAACAATAAAAACATGACAATATTTTTTATTTTCATTAAAAATGTATATTTTTCTATTATTTGGTTTTCATTAGTGTAGATTTATTAATAAATGTTTTACTGACTAAAACATCAATAAATCATTTTATTACGATTTTTTAAAGAAACTTAAATTTTGGAAAAAAAATTACTTAGTTTTAAAATTATATATGGAAGCCGTTATTGTAGAAATATACTGTTTATAAATTTACTATTGACAAAAAATGGAGGCAATTTCACAAAAAAAGACAAACATTTAGATAATACATTTTTTTTTCTTCTATTTACCATACTTTCAGGGCACGGCGAAAAATGGAAATAGACAGGGTTTCCTTTGAATCATTGCATAAATATTTTTGAGCGTTAAAAACAGATAAAACTGAATAGATAGTTTAACCACAAGCTTTTTTTTCATCAGTCTCACTTCCAACTCACACATTGTATATAGGTATATATAATTATAATTTATGTCCTTCGCAAAAAGGATATTATTATATTTGATTTTTATTAATTTTCTTTCATGGCTTGGTTTTGTTGGGCATAATTTTTTTTACGTTTTGTTTTTATTTTTATTTATTTTTCTTCTTTATTACGTTCAACACTTAAGTATTAAAAAATCTTGTACTCTGTTATAATACAAAAAACAATAATCGAATATTTAAAACGACTATCTTAAATAATATCGATACAAAATGAAAATATTATAAACAAAAAATGATAAAAATACAAAATATTTAAATTAAATTACTTAAAAACGAATTAGTCTAACATTGAAAAATTATATTTAAAGAGTTTTATCATATTTACATAGTTTTGTTAGTTTAACTTTACATCTGGGTTGTTTGTTTGTGTTTCGGTGTGTACATTCTATTATCTAAGGTTTCTGTATTAAATAATTAAAAAAAAAGTCCAACAGACTTTCCTGCTTATCTTCCTTACTGCTTAATAAGTTAATTTGCTCTTATCTCTATAGGTTAAACATGCTTAAGTAAAATCGTTCGTATTATGATGTCGATGATGATTTTGGGTGCCAAGAACCTTGTAGAATTCCTGTGCGGAGATTTCACGATACAGATTGTCCGTTGGTCGACGAGAATTCTCCCGCGCGCCGGTAGTCATTGTTGTTGGTGATGTTGCCGATGAATTCGCGGCTGACGCAGCACTACTGCTCGATGATGCTGGTGAAGCCCGTGACCAGAATCGGAGGAGAAGCGGTTTATCACCATTCCGATCTACCTCCCAGCCCGACGGAAGCCACCAAAACGGTTTTGGCTCCTGTCGAGCGGGATGAGTCACAGCTGTTGGTGGTTGCGGGTGCGCGGGGTTGAATGAGCTCGTTGGTGTAAGTCGTGTTGGTTGACGCAATATCGGAATGACTTTTGAGTCGGTCGCGAATAGGCGTGTTGGCATAGTTGGCGCAGTCATTTGATGGTGCGACACTGTCGGTTCGGGGAAACGCACAAGGTCCGCCCGTAAATTGTCGGTTTGGATAAAAGTGTCCGATGGGAAGCGTATCTTTGATCCACCATTGGCACGTTTTTTGTTCTCCTCAACAATTTTATTGATCATTTGGATTTGTTCTTGGACATCGTGGTTTGCCGTGAATGAATCAGATCGTTGGGGCTTACTGCTGGCCGGAAGTGAATCCAAATGATGATAGACGAAACGATTGCTGTTGTCAATGCTATCCAGAATTGGATCGGGATCACCGTGGATTCGTATAGTGGGGCGTGAGGCAAAGTTCTGGTTGATGAAAGTATTGAAGGTGGGCTTGACAAACTCAGAGTTAGTCTGGAAGAATGTTGGTTGGGTGGAGAAGGGTGGAAACAAAGTTGGCTCTGATTTCGTCGATAACAAGGGCTGTGACGGTTCACCGAAAGATGGGCTGGTTAAAGGTTCTGTAGAAGATTTTTCTTCTTCAGCAGCTGTTGAATTTTCAGCAACATCTGTATCGATGCTAGCTACGCTGCCTCTGTTTGGTTTCACTTCAGTAAGTGTCTGGTGGGTGGCACGGACCGGAAGTGATTGCTCTTCTTCATCGAATCCTTCTTCTGTACCAGTGAACGTATAATCCGGAGACGTCACCCCCTCCACTGAATAGTCCTCACCAATATTCGTTGGCTTGGTCTGCTCTTCTTCCAACATCCCGTAATCCTCGTCGCTGACTAATTCTTCATCAGGAAAGATAAATGTATCCGTGGAAGCAGTTGAGCTCGTCAGTGTAGTAGACGGGCTGGGAGGTAACGTTGTATAGCCTGGAGTACTATCCGAAGAAAGTTTGACAGTGCCTGGAAGATCCTCGACAAGAAGTGTGGTTGGAACTCGACCAGTGGTTGTTGATGTTGTTGTCGTCGGAGCTGTTGTTGTGGTTGCTGGCCATGACCATGAAGGTTGTGGGCTGATTGATTCTTCGGTTGTTGTGATTGGTGCTGTTGTTGTGGTTGATGTTGTTGCGACCACGGCTTTTGGTGTAACTGTAACAATTGAATCCTCTGCTGTACTTCTTGCTGTACTTGATTCAATGCCGAACTCTGGTAATCGGTTTGATTGTGAATTTTCAGTCGTCGTCGTTGCAACGGTCGTGGTCGTAGTGGTCGACGACGATTCTTCGCCACGAAAGGGCTTCGGATTTAATTCGTCATTTTCCGCGGACAATCCATAGTCACGAATCGTTCCGGGTCGCAGGAGATCAATCTTCAAAGGTCCGTCATTATAGTCCGGCACAGGATTACTCGTTTCGGCAGTGAGTTGATTAGGCTCCTCATAATCATAATCGTAGTCCTCGTAGGTGTGGTTAAATGTACTAATCAAATGATTCAATAATATCGACCCCGGATCTATTTGTACCGTTTGTATACATTTGGAGTTCTCTACCACATAGCCCGGAGGACAAATTATTGCTGGTGGAGTTGTTGTCTTATTGGGCAAAATGAAAATCGATTTTGGTGTTATTTTACGGGTTTTATTTTGTGTCGGCGGTATCATAATCCAGGCCTCCCAGGCCAAATGTTCTGGCGTATTTTCGATAGGTTTCGATGTGACCGGCAAGGTGGTGCCGAAGTCGATGATGGAGAAAAGCAGAACAATAGTTTGAAATGGCGTCATGTTGATGGCGGTTGTGTGTGATGAATATATTGATGGCGCAATAAGTAGATACGAAGATTTTTAAGGGTCTTTTATGTTATCTGAAATGAAAGAGAGGTAAAATTGGGATTAGATAATGATTCACTGATTCTTCTGAATGGCATTAGTTTGTGTGAATGATGAAAAAAATGTTCTATAAAATTCATTCCATTAGATATCTGGCGCCCAATTTGGGCTCATTTCAGATGTAAAACAGGACTTAAGAGAACCGTAATAGGTTCTATTCCTAACAAAGACCAGCATTCGAGCAGAGCTAGTTAAGGCAACCTGTCCATAGTCATTCGGCACTGCTTCTGTACCACACGCTCTGTCATCTATAGAAACTCATCATTCTCATAGAGTATAGTTTAATATTATTTTCTGCCCTGCAGGGCTTTTCTGGCCTTGTGTTTGCCCTTTGATGATTTAGTCAAGTAACAAAGGCTTGGGAGAAGCTCATGTCTTGCTGGCATTTCATCTTCATCGGTGTCCAGCCTTCTTCTTGTGAGCGCTGTAAAATTGTTGTTTCGTTTCATTCAAAAAAATGTTATGGTTATCGCACACAAACAGGCTTTTGTCTCAAGGAAACCTTTCTTTAATTTCAGGTCGGATTCTTTTTAGGCTTTCGAGGCGAGGTCCCCCCTAAAATTTGTTCGGCCATGGGACCTCATGGCAGGACGGATGAAATATGCGAGAACCCGTAAGAAACTCACAACAAGTGGAAGGCACCTTAGCCGGCCGACGTCATTCCTCTTATCGCCCATTTTATATATTTATTATTTCCACCAGGTGTGTGATATTCGTATCATGATAACGATGAGGAAAACAAGGGAGGAAAACCCGCTGCAGCGTAGCACGTTGACAAACTTTATACTCGCCTGAAATACTGCTCATATAACGTTTTTCCTAAGGGCCAATCACTTTGTATTAATTGGTATTGTTAGCAACAAATAACAACATTTATTGAAACTTATTTTCCAACAGGATCAAAAGCGCCCCTCATGATGTTCAACGGGGCAAAGCGGAAAATCGGATAGGGTGAATTCGCCCACTAAATGTAATCTTCTTATCAGACGTTCCAAACTGGAGAGCTGGAAGAGACATTGTGAGAGCATTCAGATTCAGTCGCTACCTGAAGCGGCACGCATCCACGACACCCTGTCTAAAGAGCACACTAACAGTATCGGACAGCTTGAGAAACCGGATGGATTCTTTACTGAGGGTCCAGAGACAACAGTTCCTCCTAAACAGCCGAGATGGAAGAGGGCACCATCGAACATCCTTTGTGTGAGTGTCCAGCTCTAAATTGGAAACGCCTAAACGTCTTAGGTGTTTTCAGCTTTCAAGAGCTAGCAGAGGTGGCAAGTGTCGTCTCGTTGAATCAGCTCACCTGGCAGCTCTAATCAGCAAGCGAAGGGTGGCAAATGGGACCAAATCGGAGGTCTAATGCGAGCTGCTCGAGCGACAACTCTCTTACCTAACCTAATTGAAAAGGATCATAGTGAGCCATCGACGGTGGCTCGAATCACTCTCCAGACATTGTTTGTATTGCAGCACTGGGCATATCACTCGATTTTACATCATAGACTTAAATACAATATAAAGAATGCTATGCCCATACTTCGTGCTATATATTTTAGTTTAAATGAAAATTTTTTTTAGACAATAATGGCTCACAAATAGTAAAAACCACAAGTAACTGCGAGCGTTGTAAAACTACGAAAAGAATGTTATTATGTATGCAAGGTAGGTTCGTACTGCCTACGGCAAAAATCCACTTGAGGTTGGATCCACTGCCTAAGGTGGAAGTCTACTGGAGTGTACTTCTGCTTTTTGTAGAAAAAATATATCTTTATATATTATAACGTTTTTTACAATAGTTCATTTTATATTGAAAACTATCAGACTTCTGCGCCACAGAAAATTAACATCTTACTCTGTCTAGGATATTTGACGTTTCACATTGTGCAGCTGAAACGTTGAATATTGTCAGTCGATCAGTTATTCCTGTTTGGATACTCTATTTTGGGGATAACAGATACTGTTGGAACTATATAATGCACAAATATAGTTGCTTACTAAAATACATTACTCGCCCTTCCTTTTTCATACTATACAAGTATTTAGTCGAGTGGCGAGTAGTTTAGTAACGAAAAAAATCGTTCGCACTACAGTTGGGTACTGTACACATGTAATGTGAGTGGTGTTTTGCAAGATGAATAGGCTGCAACACAGTCTCGTCTAATTAACTAACCTGCTCGGCTAAATTTCTGCTCTTCGGACATATGTATTTAGCTTCTAAATTACTCGCCACTCGACTAAATTACTAGCCTAGTCCGAACAAGGCTTTACTTCCAGAATTTACGACTTTAAGACACTAATCTGAAACTCAACTCAACTCACTTTTCTTGACAGTAGTTTCTTTCAATTCCCCACGCATGTAAAACAATCAACTGTGTCAAGGTGGTCCCTCAAGGAACATGAAGACAAGATGCCTTCACTATGTGGTATCTATTTCACAAATGACACTAACACACACTTTCAGCACGATCTAAACTGTCAGGCGATTATAACATTCTAACACTTCATTCAATGAATAGTTAACACTAAATTATTCACGCGTAGCTTACACTGGTTAAACTCTGGAATCACACTGAGAAGACTGTTCAAGACAACTGTGTCAACACGTTTTCCAAGCTACAATTTCGGGATCTTATCTCGGAATATCTTTCACCACCGTATCCGGATGAAACGAATCCTCGTGAACAACTGTGTTTTTCGCTCAAAAACAAATTCTCAACTAAACGAAGAAGTCAACAACACAATGGCTCGAGAGGTTCACCTTGATGCATTAACACGAGTGTGTGACATATGATCATAGTCATCTTCTTTAATGTTTTCGAACCTCGGAATATGTTCATATCTTATCCATATACTAGATAAGGCAAGAACAAGACCGTAGTCTTTCAGGTGTGCGCTTTATAAAACAGAGTGGTCCAGCCGACAGTCCGCAGGTATTTCATAGTGTATCTTTTTAGATTTACATGCTATCGAAATATCTACTCAAATATCTACGATCGACAACAAAAGATATCGCGCATCGATCTATTGGTTGACGTGGAAGGACCAGAAAGGATATTGCTCTAATGTGGTGATTTCACAAAATTGAATCGGGTCTGAAGAAATGTCATTTTGTTGGGTCCATTTCACATCGTCTAATCCGCTCTAAGTCCTTATTCCGTACGATCGAGCGGGAAAGGAGATTCGCAGCAGGTAAAGGAATCAAAATCCAGGAATCTATTTTTTAATGGATGGTATGCGGAAAAGGGAATGGCTCTGATACACGAACCATAATTTATGTACAGGTAGCTAATAAGGGGCTAATTAAAATCTTGATCCCTCTTTGGTCCGCTCATAAATTGGTATTGTTCGGTGGCTAGTGCGCCAGAGAACACCTTTCAATATTTTTCATGTCCTGGCCAATGCGACTAACGACAGGTATTCTATTTAAAACTAGACATTATTTTTGTTTATTGTTTTGGAAAAACCAACCAGGCCATAAAGGCAAGTAATTGTATTATAATGACAGGTTTTGTTATTTTTGTCACGCATAATATAATATTATGGTAGAAAACATCTTTAAAATCAGGGTGAAAAGGACGACAGATAATGCTTACGGCACGATTCTGGAATTAACTAAAAAATGTGACGCGTGTCGAACAGAAATTTTACAATCATGTTTGTTTCCTTGTTGAAAATTCTGTTTGACAGAATTCTACAAGCCTCATTTTTCGCTAACGATTTCGTGAATTAATCGTTTGCCTCCTCGCAGGTATAGCTGCTGATACTACATTTTGACTTGTACACCAGTTAAATGGTAAAAGGATCGCATTTGAACGGGGAAGGTTATTTGTTGACACGCGAATTAATTCGAGATTATTAAGGTGAATTTCACATCTACGTAAAAAAAATCGTAGCGCGAAAATCCACGGCGTATTGTGTGGGCATCCTCGTAAGACGCCGTGGTCAGATTTTTGACGCTACGGAAATATCCGCTGCGGATTCGTCGAGCAGTTTTTTCGCATCGGTGTGATGATCACTTAAAGCTTCCTTACCAGCTTCCTTACCCCAAATTTGTTTATATAGCGCCGTACATTGTCGGGAATCACGCGGCTTTTGCTACGTTATAAGTAAGGACCAGATTGTCGTGCAATTGCACGTTTCTGCACAAAATTGTATAATACTGTACTTTATTGTATTTTCTTAAGGTAAATATGTGTTGAATGATCGACGATTCATCTTTTCTGAAGATAATTTCGAATTATATTGATGTTATTTTAAACTAAAAAGTTAAAATGTTATATGAATATGTTTCAATACTCAGGTATTAAACTTAAAAATGTAAACCTTATTTAATTTTCTTTATTTTCCTCCCTATATCATGTTTCCTAATATTTGGATCTTTAATAAATAATTAAACAGTCAAAGTTTAAGAATAAAAGTGGTCGAAAGTGAATGGTTGGTGACCTGAATGCTGAAAAATGGCTCGCGGTGTCGAAGCAGAAATTTTCTCTGAAAACCTCTGCAATAACAGAGGCTTGTCGGATACTGAAACGCAGCACAACAACAGCCAAGTGGCTATAAAGGCTCTAGAGACGGCGACAACGTCATATAAAATAGTAGAACAATGCCGTCGAGAGCTGAACAGTTTGGTCAGTATCCACAGAATCACCCTCCTTTGGGTTCCTTGTTACAGAAATACAATATAGCAGGAAACGAGCGGGCCGACCAACTTGTGATGTATCTTACGCGGTGGTAGTCCACTCGTTACTTGGGGCTATTAAGAGGAGCTTACTATACACAACTACTACATGAAATTAGCAAACGTCACATGGAGTGCGCTGGCGACGTGTGCCACATCTAGTAACACTCGGCCATCCTACAATGTACAGAAGATCAATGCCCTTCTAAATAGGACCCGTGCAGAGGTGGTCAGAGGTGTTGCGGTCAGGACGCGACGGCCACTGACCAGTAGGGGAGCACGCGGGCATACTGGGTATCCCCAACAACAAGCACTGCCGCAGCTGTAAGGATAGGATGGTAAAAGAAACCCTAACACACTTCCTTCGCGAATGCCCAAGCACTAGCCAGGGCGCGGCATCGTGCTCTATGCAGTGCGTTCTTCACAGAAATATCGGAGATCGCCTTCAATGGAATAGGGGAGATATTTTGTTTTCTCAACTCCACAGGTTCGATTTAATAAAACACCTCGGATAACCTCCTATAAACAGACTTCAATTTCAACTGTCCTTCTCTTGCGAGAATTTGTGGCATCAAAATGGCGTACACCCGCGCTAATTGGGTTTTTCTTTACAGAAAACAACCATTGGTGTACTACAAGACAAAATAATTCTCCTCTTACTATTGTCTGAATCGGTAAGTATTAGGGTCAAAACTATGATTTTGATATGTTTAAGGACGTTGGGCCTATGCCATGTTAGTTTAAAGCGGCGATTTCGTATACAATAGAATTAGCAACAGGAACAGTTGTCAAATCTGTGCCTGTTTCTGTTGCTGGCGATGAAACATGCAACAGAAACATAATTTTGAATGACATATACTATTGATATGTGAAGAAGTAAAAAGTAGCTTCTGTTCCAGAAACAATGCATGATGAATTATTGTTCCTGTTCTGTGGCAAATTTGTGGCTAATTCTGTTCCTGTCGCAAACGTAATGAATTCTGTTTCTGCTGATAATTCTGTTGTATGCGAAGTCGCTGCTTAACTCAATTTATGATTTGGATTTAATTTTACACAATTTGCAATTTTTAGTGCACGATTTTGAAAGTTTTTAAGTTTTTATTGCACGTTCTTGTACCTTTTACTGCATGAAAATTCCGTCTTTAGTTATAAGTAACATGGCAGTAACTTTCACTATCGGTTGAAATGCAGGAATATGAGATTGACAAGTCTGGCATGCCTCCGAGGGTGGGTTTGGCGGCAGGAGAAGGTTAAAAGTTTGCGGATAACGTTAAAATTACGTCATGTTAAGAAGTTTGTCGCTTTGTACGGATATTATGAAAGACATGGGCGTAGCCAGGGTATATAGTCTCATTCACATAATTTTATTATAGTATAATGTTATTCAGGTTTTAAACAGAATCCACGTGTTTGAGCATACGGAGGTATCGCCAATAGCGACACTTTATTCGACGCTATTGAGTGGATCGTAATCTTCACTTTGCCTCCATTATTCTAGGTACATAACTTTGGAGCATTTATGAAAATATTTTTGAAGGTTTAAAATTCTATGTACGAACATAGAGTTCTTGTAAAGAAACTCCTCTCTTTTATTTTTATTTTTCACGATTTCGATTTGACTTTGGGTCAGTTTATGATGATTAATAAAATTGGATTAGCCAAAATCGAATTAAATGAAAGACTGGCGTGGTCGATCATCGTCAATTTTTTTAATTGGAGGACAATGTTTTGGTGGTTTCAGTTCAGGTAAATTCAGTTTCCGATAGCACGAGAAAACTAAACAGAAATCATTCTCTGAACCTTGACTTTCTAACTTTCTCGAACATTTTTTTGGCGAATTTCGACGTAGTCTAACAATAAGTCTGATTATTTTGACTGATAAAAATAATTAATTTGCAAATCAATCGACTCGAATGAAGGGCCTGAAGTTCATTTGACAATGATTTAAGGAGATTTTCTACCATTTCCAAAAAATTTTGACGGTTTGTAACGGGTTTGACAACATTTTGACGGTTAAAATTAAATTTCGTGTCACGCGCATTTCGCGAAACAGTCCCGGAAAGAGATTTTGCAAAACTTTTTTCACGCAATTTAGGCAAGTAAAATTAATTTATTAGCGAATTGTATAAAATCGACTTGAACGAAGAAGTTTATTTAGCCATACTCTAGGAAGATTTTCGTTGATTCTGGATTATGTCGACGAATTTTTATTAACATTAATAGTAAGATTTAAGAGATCGGCTTGCTTTCTATGTGTGAGTTGGAACGATAGATTATGATTAAGCACTTCAAAGTAAATTGTTAAGAATTGGAGCCTTGAGCGGAAATACTAAAATAGTTTGGCACAAAGAACAACCCATCTCCATTTGAATGGAAGATGGGATTAAGATTATTTTTATTTTCGAACGAGTTTGTTTGTTTAGTCGCACTCGGTGGCCGTGATCGTTCGGTCACCGCTCTACGATACTAATCTAGAGCTCGGAGATCAAATCTCGGCGCGATTAAAAACTGCCTGTGAGTACCAATAGAACTCTAACAGTGCTCCGAGGTTGTCAGTATAAAGACGGCGCGGGTAGGAGGTGCATGCTAGCAACTGCACTTCCGAAAAAGTACATAGATATGCTATTGAAACGTCAACAAGGCATAGAAATGCTCGAGATGTTGACGCGCCCATGCCCCTGGAGGGGTCAAGGCAATTAGAGAGAGAGAAACATTGTTCGGAAAAGTTGCCTTGACCCCGTTCAACATAGGAAGCCGTTTTTGTTTCCACGTGAAATATAAATTTTTGGTTTGGACACTAACGCTGCTTTAGTTGCGAATCATTCCGTAGGTACATAGATTCACGAATAATGTTTTTGAAAAGGCGTTCTTCTGATGAATACACATCACACTTGCAGGGGAGCACCTCGTATTAGGTGCATCACCGACGGATTCTTTAACTACTTGCAGGATAAAAATTTGTCTACAATCAACAATGACTGAAACTCGAATTTTCTGCCTATTTTAATGAGTGTGCTTTTGGAAGCGAAAAATAATTCTGGAAAAGAGATTTGGTCAGAACCATAGCAGGCTAGTGCTGAAATAAAGTTATTGCATTTCAGCTTCCAATTGTCCTTCTCGTATCTCCTATATATTTTTTTCCTCAATGACGCATATCGACCGCTGCAATCTGCGCTATGGGTTCCTAGGTCATTCAGCACTATTGCTAGGTAATTTTTAATTTAATTTTAGTTTTATCAATGCTAAAATAAAGTCATCTTTAGTGCATACACATACTTTATACATATTGAGCCTCCTTGCCTTTGCTCCTCCCTGAATCAAATCCTGGCTAAGCACAAGATGAAAGATACTCATTATTTATTTTGTATTTTTGCAGTGGGGTTCAGGAAAAATTATACCAGAAGTGCTCGTGAATAAGAAGTCAACTTTAGGCAGAATCTCGGAAAAACTAAAATACAAAAACAAGACATTTTTAGTTCCTTTTCAAATATTTGAAAGACGGTTAATCTTGGCTAAAATTTGGTTTTAAATGATTTGTGAAAATAAATCAGAAACGGAAGAAGCCAGCAGATTGAAACTTGTCAAATTGGTGAGCATTGGTGAGGACTAGTCTCATACATCCCTAGACGTACGTGTTGAATAGTAAAGCAACTAAATCAAATATATTAAATACATGTAACTTTGAAACCTTTGTTGGATTTTGCTGAAATTAGATAAGAGTATAGTCCTTACTATTATAGTAGATATATGCGTCTTTCGGAATCCTGCATAGAGTAAAACCGAAATCTTCATGCCTCAATTTTTGGCGCCAATAGCGCAGAATCAGCCGATATCCTCTGAATTCTTCTTTGCCCGGTAGAAATCGAAGTCCGGGAAAGGCGTCCTATTTGATTTTTCTAACGAATTTTGAGACCAACAGTATTTTTCACTCGATAGATTCTACCAATTTCTTTCGCAATATTGCGTCTTTGATGTTTTTTTTTTCTTTGGAAGTTTCTATTTTCATTTTCTCCTATTTCTCATTTTCCGGACTGGTATTTTATATGACTAATTAACAAAATTGTCAAGTGTACTACTACTACTACTACTTTGCCTTAACCCCTAGCGGGGCATAGCGCGTCAACTACTCCTGCGCGCCATCGTACTCTGTTCTGGGCAATGGGGCGCAACTCCCCAAAAGACTTACCCAGTACCTGACACTCCTTTGCCACAGATCGACGCCATGTGATTCGAGGACCCCCTCTTGGTCGGCCTTGGTTGGAAATGGGGTTCCATTTCATGGCATGCAAAGCAATGCAGTTATCACTCTTCCGCAATGTGTGACCTATCCACTGCCATTTTCGCCTGCGTATCAATTCGTCGATTGGCATCTGACCCGTACGCCGACTTAGCTCTTCATTTGATATTGTTTCGGGCCAGAAAATTCTTAAAATTCGACGAAGACATGAGTTGACGAAAACTTGCAGCTTTCTGGTAACTCCTACGGAAACTTTCCATGTACTGCTCCCATACAAAAGTACTGATAGTACCAGGGAGCGAAACAGGCCCAGCTTGGTCTTGATGCTGAGATAACTGCCCTGCCAGATTTTGGACAGCATGCCGTATGCACGTTTAGCCTGGTTGATACGACGAGCGATGTCCTGCTCCGTACCACCATTTTCGGCAACAATGCTACCCAGGTAGACGAAGTTGTCCACCTTCTCCACAGGCTGCCCATTAATATTGACGGCAATAGGTGTCGGATTTCTTTTTCGCAACGGCGGACTAAGAACCTTGGTCTTGTTGGTATTAATCTTTAGCCCAACCTTGCTTGCCTCCCTCTCGAGATCTAACGCCATTGCGGACAGATCCATGATTTTGTGGGAGAGTAGGCATATGTCGTCAGCGTAGTCAAGATGTTGTAGATAAGATGTCAAAGTCCATTGAATTCCTCTGTCGAGTCCGGATAGGGCTGCATGCAACACATCGCCGATCACAATGAGGAATAGGATCGGTGAGAGGATGCACCCCTGCCGAACTCCACTGCGAATCTCAAAGTCCCCCGACACCTTACCTTTATGCAGAACGCGACATTTCGCGCCGTCATAGGTTGCCTTAATAATAGCCACAAGCTTCTCAGGGATGCCTCTCCTGCGCAAGGCCGCCCATATAGAATCCCGGTTCACACTATCGAAAGCCTTTTCGAAATCGATGAAAAGCAAGTGAAGCGGAGAATCGTATTCAGCGCATTGCTCGATGATGATTCGCAAGGTGTTAATGTGATCGACACAGGAGAATCCGGATCGAAAGCCAGCCTGCTCTTCATCAATTGTGCTTTCTAAGTGGGCCTTTAGTCTTTCCAGGACGATTTTAGCTATTATCTTGGCAACGGCAGGAAGCACACAAATGCCTCTCCAATTATTACAGTCTGTGAGGCTACCCTTCTTTGGAAGTTTGATGATCAAACCTTCCTTCCACTCAGTGGGAAAGGTCTCTGTATTCCACGCTTTATCAACTAGTGGGTGCAGCAAATCGGCAGTTACGCTTGGGGCTGCTCGATAAAGTTCGGCAGGGATGCCGTCAAGTCCGGCGGCCTTTCCTCGTTTTAGTGCAATAATTGCAGTGACTATTTCCTCTTTAGTCGGGGCAGTGGACCGTATACGCACATTTTGACGGTTAGCTAAATTATCTATATGAGGGGGAACTTCACCAGAGGTTACACGGTTCAAGACCGCGGCGAAGTGTTCTTTCCACCGCCTCATTTGATCTTCTTCCAAGATAAGTAGCTTTCCATCACTATCTTTCACCGGATGTTGGCAGGAGTTACGACCACCTGTAAACTCCTTGATGACACCGTATACGGCGTTTAAGTTGTTACTTCTAGCGGCTTCTTCTGCTGAGGCTAAAAGAGAATTGGCATAAACTCTTTTATCGCGTCGCACACTACGCTGAACTTCTCGAGCTTTCTGACGGTAAAGGAGTTCGATGCTGCTTCGATTGTCGTCTGAGGCTGCAGCCAAACGAACTTTCAGCTCCTTTCTTTCAACAATCCGCTGCCATGAAGCGTCGGACATCCAGGGCTTATTCCGGCAATCCGGGTTTGGGCCAAGGATGGTATTTGCGCTATCAATGTACGCATTTTTTATGGCATCCCAGTTTTCGTTTATGTCACTATCTGGGTGACTAGTTATCTCAGCCGCTTTTTGCGCAAGATGGTCATTATATTGTTGTAAGACAGCTGGATTTTTTAGTCGAGCGGTGTTGAATTTGCGGGGCCTGGATCTTTCGTCGCTGGGGCGGCGCACGGCTGCAATACGCAATCGAACATTAGCGATCATAAGATAATGGTCTCTTCCCATCCCAATATCGGCACCCTTCTTGTTTCGCACGTCCAGGAGGCAACTCTTGAATCTTTTACTAATGGCAAAATGGTCGATTTGATTTTGTGTTCTGCGCCGATCAACAGAGGACCAACTGATTTTGTGGTGGTCCTTATGCTCAAACATAGTACCACCGATGAAGAGACTGTGAAAGTTGCAGAACTCCACAAATCTTTCACCGTTGTCATTACGATCACCAAGACCGTGTCTCCCCATCACATGTCTGAGCCCATAGTTATCAGCGCCAACTTTCGCATTCAAATCACCCATAACCATTATAATGTCACCTTTAGGTGTTCTGCTCTGAACGGCGTTTAGTTCTTCGTAGAAGGAGTCTTTTGCCAAGACATTGTCTGGTTCAGTAGGGGCATAACATTGTATTATTGAGATGTTCCTCATTTTGGTCCGGAACCTGGCGGTCAAGACCCTGTCAGAGACCGGTTCCCAGGATAAGAGACAGTTTCGCGCGGCTCTGGTTAAAAGGAGCCCCACACCTGACTCACGGCGACTACCGGTAGCTTTACCGGAGTACAACATTACAGTGCTGCCCGTTGGAGAGATGAATTCTCCGCTGTTCCACCATCTTATCTCACTAACTCCTAAGATATTTAATTTGTACCTCAGAAATTCACTCTCTAATTGAAGAAATCGTGCGTTCTGGGGACCTTCTGATCCATTGTCCAGGAGAGTACGCACATTCCAGAATCCAATCTTTGTCATTGTACGATAGCTAAAAGTCGTAACCGTTGAGTCAGTCCTTATCCGAGGCATAGTTGACGTTTCGTTAGCATATAAAGATTTCGGATAGTGCAAGTTGCTGGCATACACATCCTGTCCTTTGATTGTCGGTTTTAACGACAGGCCCTCAAAGGGAAAGGCCGTGGTATTTTTTTCACACCCCACACCACAGGGGTACCTCAACCAAATCATCGCACCGCCATCACTGGCGGCTTGACGTTGGTTGGCAATGGTCAGTGACCACTGCCGTTCCAGGGGGCGCCCACGCGGAGGACTATGGAAGAGGAGTTTTTGCCCCCCTTCCCCCATGATGTTTTTTTTTAACAATTTTTGAAAATATGCCAATAAAATCCTAACGGGACCTTCGATTTGATATCACTTGTAATAAAATGGACAAGTAGTATATAATGCCATGAAATTTCGAAAATACGCCGTTAGTTCTTTCCGAGATATAGCCAAATTTCGAGTGGACCTATCCTAGTGATCGGGAGTGTATAGTATGTGCTCCACTCGCTCCAATTCAATCTTGTAGAAGGAGTGATGTGTAATACTAGCCCTGTTCGAGATAACCGAACAGAGATGATCTATGAAATGAACGGCTTGGATTAAGTGACAGTAGAATCAAAACAGCCAACATATAGATGATTCGCCGCCTGGAGGCGGATTGCGGACCCCGTATATAAATGTACAGAGCGAATTGCCGAGAAACAAGTTGACGTTCAACAATTCACTTCTAACTCTGATACTGATCTGAGATACGAGACCTGTATCAATGGCCGATCGGCAGTTTTGGAACATTCCTGTTTCGTGAATATTAGGAGAATTCTCTCTATTGCATTTAGAGAGAATTTTCAAAATCCCTAATTTCCGTTTTAGGTAGTCCATTTCCGCTTTAGGTGGTAAGAACCTAGAACCCACTCGGGGGATTTGTAGGTCCTAAAGCGGAAATTTCTTGAGTTTTGTGAAAATTCTCTCTCTCTTTTTGCGAAACAGGAATGTTCCGCAGTCTTGAACGAAAATTGATCTGATCCATATTAATCGAACTGGGCTATTGTAATCACTTCTGATCGCCTTTTGATACATTAAAAATGCCATGCCAAATCGTGATGTGACATTCTTTCACATGTCACAATACCATAATAAATAAGATCAGAAAGCAAAACTTGTTAAATGTAAAACTTTGTTAATCTTAGTCTTTGTTCTAGATAGTCATGCACGGTTCAGCTTCATTAGAAGTGGCAAAGGAACTGATCAATTCAAGAAAATCCCGTCGCTAGTTGCGTATTTCTTGACCAACGACGGGGTACCACAGGGTATTGTTCTGTTACCATCTCTTTTCCTTATTTTTATTTTAACACCCTCGATTTCGCATATTACTTTGATTCTGTAGCTGCCTCTCGCGGGAACGCTTCTACAATCAACAAAGACCGCATGTTCGAATCATACGATCATAAAACAAATAAATAACTGACGCAACAGTCCAATTTGAATCATGGCCTCGAGATGAGTTAGCATCATCTCATTTTCTAGATCGTGACGGTAGGTCTTGTGCAGAGGTGTGTGATCAGATCAGCAACACGCTCAACCGAGTTATTTACCCCATAAATGGGTACGCATTTAACAGCTGAGTGGGCTCATACACGTAAATCCCTTTTTTTACCACAAAACTACCGCATTCAGTAGGAATCGAACCGAGGCCCAGTGTATAGAAGGCGAACGTGCTAACCGTTGCGCCATCCGGACTACTACTATTCGATCATGATATTTATAAATTCATTGACTGGGGTAAAGCCAACCCAGTAGTATTCAATGCTTCCAAAACGCGATGTTGTTTAATCTTCAATAAATTGAATGATTTACCTGCTTCCTAGACTATCCTCATTGATGGCGTGAGTATTCCGGGTTCTCCCATAAACAGGTACGAAATTTCCAGTAAACTCAAATGGACTGAACATAAAAATATCCAGGTTTCCTTAATCGCTGCAAAAAAAAAATACTTTTCATCATCCGACTAAGCATAAATCTACAAAAGCCTCATAAGACCCAGGCTATACAGTTTTATAATACAATTCCCATATTTACTCAATTGCCCTAACCCCATGGGGCATAGCGCATCAACTGTTTCATGTGGCCCAGTTGATGTTTCGTTGGCATAAACTGGTTTCGGGGAATGCAGTTACCTGCATGCACCTCCTGCATCCATGGCCACGAACATCGTCGTGGACGGGATTCGATCCCGAAATACCGGTAGTCAAATGTGAGACTGATGCCTCAACGCACTGGGCTACCGGTCGCCCCAATTCCCATATTTGGACGGGTATTATTAATAGTATCGCACTGTGCTGTCCATACTGTTTAAAGTTCAACAGTAGGCTTTTAAAATTATATTATAGGAGACCATTCTATTATCTCTCTCATTGAATTTCTGGAGCACAGGCGTAACGTATGTTGCTTAACCTTATTTTATGGCTATTACAACGGTGGTTGCTCTAATGAAATTAGTAATCTATTTCTTGGTCTTGCTGTCCCTGCGCGTATAACACCAGGCTTACCAGTCGTGCCCACCTCCATACTCTTAAAATCAGGTCCTGTCCCACCGTCAAATTTTTTGACTCCTTTTTAATCCGGTCAATATACAGCCTACCGTCTTCTGTATTCTCCAATAATTATGACCTGTACAAGTTTAAGCGGAATGTACACCGGCACAACCAACCTCTCACCCATCCCTTACCTTAATTTTTTTCGTCAAGGTTATGCTTGCATCAAAGAGTCATCCCCTAAAACCTTGACAAACACACAGAGTTTTATTCTAATTCAAGCCATTCGCGAAGGCGCAGGACAATTTTTCGCGAAAAAAATCACAACACAATTTAGTATTGAGAGCCACTGTAAAAACCGATACTGTTGCTGCTGGGAAACAAATGTGTGACAGGCTGCGAAATAGGTATAAAAGAAGGACCGCCACAATCGTTTTACACATGAGTACAATCGATCAATGGTCGCAGTGCTTGTGATTCTCTATGGACCATAGCCTACAGTCGTAATCTAATGGTTTCTCACGAACGAAAATATATTTAGCCAAAAGATTTACACATGCAGAGAATGAACAGAAGTATGTAATGTGAAAGATAATAATGGGACGAGCAGTCCACCATAGTCCTAACATATGAAAGGATTTAGGCTAATTAGGTTCAATCAAAGACACAAAGATCATACAGTTGATTCAAATGATTGATTTTTTCACGGATTTTATCTAAATTCAACCATCTCTTGCTTTTTACAGCTCACAGCTATAGCTGGCATTGCATGGTCTTAACTGGTTTATTACTTACGCTTACTCGGAGCAACCTTGAAACGGATATATGTAAATTGAAATCGTCTTATAGTTATAGTGGCTGTAAGTCAAAAATCGGGTTTCTGAAAATATAACACAAAAGAACGCTCTTGAGAGTATCAAACGTTACCGCGATAGATAAGAAGTATAACAGTCTGGTCTCGGTACGTACAAACCTAGCAATCTTACTATTAGGTGAAAAAAAAACTTCTTCGCCGTTTGTACGAGCACGGCCCTTTGTTAAACTTTCTCTAAGCACACGCCATAAAACTAGGTGCGAAAAAACACGTGTTCGCGCCTATATTATTCAAATTCAAATTAAGATATTTGATCCTTTTTGGAAGCCGCGCTGAACCGGCTCTTTAGAACGTTCACGGTCGTTCGTTTTTATAGAAAATTAACATTTTAGGTTTACTTATTTGCTTTTAGTGTAACATGATAATTCTATTATATTGGGTAAGCAAAATCAAATTAACATAAATTAGGCTTTGAGTTATGAGTGTTTAGTAATGAAAGTTGAAGGACGAATTGATAAAGTGCAGCCATGAAAGTCGCGGTCTACAACAGAGTGCAAATCCCTCTCCAAAATGCTTCAGACGATGTGGCCTTGCAAGTCGGTCCAGTTTTCAGGAATAATGTAACGTCGTCGAGCGGTGACCGTGAGCACACGGCCACCGAACGCGCCGAGGAATAGTATTAATAAATAAGAAAAATACGTGAACAAATGACAACTTTACCTTGCATAAAAAAAAAAAAAAAAAACAAATTTATATATTTCCTCCGTGGCGGCCACGACTACTCGCCACTAGTGGCGCCTGCAGCGTTAAAATGCACCCAACCCGACTGATAATAGTCAGTCGAGGTCAGATAAACACCACCGGTTAATAAAAACAACTGTAATTACTTTTTGTCGGGGCACCGCGCCGTACTCATAGTCAGTCGCCATGGACACTGCCATCCTTGTGTCATTAACCACCTCGCGCGCTCGCCCCAATCCGGAATTAAACACTGCACGATCGGCAATATCACTCCAGGGGAGTACTGTGGCGACCATGACTACTTGCCACTAGAGGCGCATGCAGCGTGTAATAATGGATACCGGAGGACGAGGGTTGGTACGGCCGTGAAGGCTTATCGGACACCTAGTGTCAAGTAACCACTCTTAGAGGACCACCTGTGACGTGCGCTGGCAGACCAGCTCAGCTGTCGGGAGTATTGGGGTGGGCGAAACACGGCAGCCACCGGCCTCCTCCATTATCAACCAAGAAAGAGCCCGTAGCTCAAAGAAAAGAACCCGAAATAAAATATCAAAACGAACAAGATATTAAAAGAGAAACCTAACGTCACAGTTAACTCCCAAAAATACGAAAAAAGGTACAAAGTCCCGTTCAGTGACACAGGGCTGCATCAGCCAAACTACGAACAGGCACAGGGCACTCAGAACAGATCCTTTACCTCTACAAGCCAGATGAGCTTTTTGATCTTGAACGGCTCTATATGGGCTCCAGATGTTATGGGCCCGGCGCGGCCTTGCCCTCCCAACCATGAGTTTCTTGCGCCAATATTATTGGAAACTCTCAAAATAAAAAAATGTAACGGACAGTTTGGTGGGCATCCGAAGATGCCTGTGGGGACGGAGCCTAAAGTAGCATATGACCGTGAGAATCGGGCAGTGCCATCTGGCGAAGAAAAAGGCCCCTCAACGGGCTAAGCAGCGGCTTATGCTTGCTGTAGCTCAGTTCGGGAGACCTGGGCGGGGTTTTCGCCGCTCGTTGCCCTTGTCCTTTACGTATTAACAAAATTCATAGGCCTGGGGAAGACAATACAAACAATACAAACATGGAAGGCAAAAATGGGGAATGGTAAAAAAAATAGGACGATACGGATGGAATGGTTGACAGACGGCGCAGATTCCCTCGCGCTTGCATCATCAAATCATATAGGTGATCCGTTTCCGCTTCAGTTGGTAAGAACCTAGAACCCACACCCAAGGAATTTGTAGTTCTTAAAGCGGAAATTACCCGTGTGTGGTGAAATTTCTCTTTAAATACGATAGAGAAAATTCTCCTATTATTCGCGAAACAGGAATGTTTCAAAACTAGACTTTTTACCACAGAAAGAAAAATACCCTAGTTTAAACTTCCGAAGCTAAATGGTCACTCATTGCATCGAAGCCATTCTTAACTGGGATTGCAAAGAATGCATCGGTATTATAAGTGCTGTACAATTGTGTCCAGCGTACATATACATATTAAATGCCATCCTATACCCACTCCCCCTGAGCCTGAAAATTGAATTGAATGTTAAATGCAGTGCGGTCAGACTCGAAGACTCTTAGTATTAGACAGTTAAAAGCTAAACTATATCTGCTAACCAAGCCATAATGAAGTCATCAATGCGCTCATTATCCAGGGTGGGATGAAAGGCGTCATGACCATTGTTCTAGCCGCGGGACTACAGTCACTTATGTATTTTTCAAGCATATGATGAAACCATACATGACCACCAACGAGTCCCTACATGAGTATCACTGATGAATTCATTCAAGCCAGCTTGAAGAAGTCGTCAGTGATACTCATGTAGGGACTCTTAAGTGATCATGTAAGCCGCGGAGATACTCAAATTTCCGAGCGACTAAGATAGTCGGCGACTAAGGTACTACACAAGGCGATACTCAAATTTCCGAACGCTTGGAATACTCGCCAAACAAGAAATATGCCAAGTGTAATCAGGTGACGGCACTCATATGGAGATACTCAGCAACTGATCGATCGGAGACTAGAAGACTCGACCCTCTAGTCTCCGAGTCGCTCAGTCGCTTGGTGTCCTTCATTTTTCAAAGCGCACTGGATAAATGCACATCCGGAGTCCGGAGGGAGCTAAATATGTTGATACGAAACTTGAAACTTTGGTCGTGGCCATGTGAAAATGACGGTCAACTACAGTCTCGAATCTCCAAGTGTCTGCATTCTAGTCCTCGAGTATCTAAAATTTGAGTATTCCCGTGAGTAGGTCCTAACCAATCATCTACCCAAAAAAAAAATAGCTTTAAGTTCTGTCTTTCAGTTTAAACTGAAAGTCACACCGACGCGAAAAAAAAATTCGAGGTGAAAACTTCCGCAGCATCAAAAATCTGACCACGGCGTCTTATGAGGATGCCTACACTGCGCCGCAAATTTCCGCCGAAGATTTTTCCGCTGCGATTTTTTTCGCGTCGGTATGATGTTCACTTTCTTCATAGTTTATTAATTTTATTTTAGCTGACAAAAACCACAAGCACGACAAACTCTACCAACCTCAGTTACATTCAAATTAGACTCCTTCAATTATCGTGACTATGCTGATGGCTATGTTGATGTAAGTTTTCATTTCGGCCTAGTATTCTATTGCTTAATCATTTGTTGCCTTGAATGACTTTTGAGCTATGGATTTGTCTAAGATACTGGAGCTGCATTAGATCATCCTTATTTCGTCATTGGCACAAGTCATAAACAAATTGCAATATCAATATTGGCTTGATTGGCGCGATTGTATAAAAATATACGCATTACCAAGAAAATACTGACAATAGCTCAATTAACGCTATTGTAACTCAACGAAATTGATGGCATGAACTTGCATGTTACTGTGAAAAAATAATTATGAAATGGTCTGTAGTGAAGGGCAACCCTCGTGGCAAGCGTCCTCTCTTTGTGTAAGCAGAAAACCGCTCTTAAAGTAATCCTCATTATATACGATTAGGGTCTCCACGCACTTCAACATGGATACCTCAAATAATTCTAAGTAAAAAATATTGGAAAGAAATTGTTGAATTGCCTAGGTTAGGTAGGTTAGGTAAAGGGGCTGCGATGCTACCGCATAGCACACTTGGACCACCTCTGGGTCCGTTGTGATACCGCCAAAGTCACCTACTTAAACCTAGGCAACAAACCAGCCTGTGCTAGCGATATAGCGATTGAGCTGCATTACACTCATATCTTTTAGGTCCTGCAGCTCCCGGAAAAACCAGGAACCCGAAATTTCCTCCGCCTCGCGGCCAGGGCCGGACAATGACACACACTCCTCCTCATCCACGTCATCAAAATCCCCTGAATCGCTATGGATACGTGTAGACGATATGTGGTGATATTTCTATTTAGCAAACGCACGGGCATATCAATTACGAGTAGATCTTACAACTATGGCTTCCAGTAGGCTACTAAGGTGGGCAAGCAGGAATTCAGCTTGCCAAAAATGGATGACATTCCGTTAGCTTTGTCAACTCATTTAAAGTACTAACGGATGATTCTGGACTTAGACTTAAGTAGGGCTGTAACGCTGAAAAATGAATCAAGAAAACTAACAACGCCTTGAACACCTGCAAGAGTTTTTTCGGTCAAAAAGTGGGGGCTAAAACCGAGAATCACCCACTCACAATCACAGCCGTCATAAAACCGATATTAACATCCGGAACTGTGGTTTGGTGGACAGTACTTGACACGAAAACCAACAATCAGAAAATGAATAGAGTGCAAAATCATGCTGCTTAGGAGTCACTGATACTTTGAGGACCATACCTTTGTCATTCCTGAACACTCTCCTACTGCACTCCGAGCTTATCAGTAAAAAGACGACGCGTATAGGAGGTGCATGCTAGCAACTATGCTACCGAACCTTAACAATGCATAAAAGTGCAAGAAATGTTTACGCGCCCATGCCCCTGGGTGGTCAAGGAAATTAACATACTACTGCATAGCTATGTGAGTAAGGAGACACAAATAGGATAAATTTTATCAAGTATTAATACTATTTTTAACGAAGCGGTAGTCTTATACACAATCGCGGTTTGTTCAACACAAAACTACACAAACAACCTTGGCCACGGCAAGATTCGAACCCACGACAGGCAGACTGATGCTTAAACGTACTAAACTACAGGTTGCTAATAACATATTCACTGAATAACATACTAAGATATATGTAAAGTTTTTCATTATTATTCCATTGGGTCGAGTCTATTGCCGTTTTGAACCCACACTAGATATACATTTTGAATTGTTGATCAATTAAAACCAATTCACAAAAGCAACCAATTAGGGACAATATTAATTCTTAATGAATTTCTGAAAAAAGCTAACTAATTTAGATTTCTTGGGACTGCATTCATTGGAATTCAAACTTTTAATTCTTATACAAATGGCATACCTCTGAACTTCGTTCTATGTTTAGCTTGTTGAAACCACTATAAACAACAAACAACATAAACATTGTCCATCTATGCGACATTCTAGCTGAGTCGAATAAATAAATTGAATCAGACCTCAAAATAAAGTCATTTCGCCATTCACTCTAATTCAGTTTGCATTTGACGTTAAGTGCGGCCGTCCACTGGAAGCGTATTTGAGCGACAGCGCGCTCCCGCGACACAAGCGCCAACAAGCGACAATGCACGCTAGATCCCTAAAGTTGAGGATTTTCACGAAGATGCGTCCACTGCAAGCGTGATTGAGCGAAGCGGATACGAGCGTTTACGTGCGCGATTCGATCCAAAAAAAATATTGGATTTGTCGCTCGCTGCCGCTCGCGTGTTGATTCGAGAAATGTATTTGGAAGAAACATTTTGCGGATTGATTTTGTGTGCAATGGAGGAGATAGTAAGCAAACTGTATCGCGAAGACGCCTGTAATGGACGATCCCTGTCGCGCGTAGCTTATTGACGCTAGTGTCGCGGGAGCGCTCTGCCGCTCAAATACGCTTCCAGTGGAGGACCACGCTAATAAGATCAGCACGAAAGATGATTAGAGCTCAAACGTACTGCAACAGAGTCTTATGTACATATTTGCAATTTCCCATCGAACTTAGAGGCGAAGGTTAATTGATATCAATTGAGCGGAATTAAACCTTTGTTCACCGGATAAGGAATTGACTTGTCCAATCGATTTATTATTTATTGATCGACCGACAAACGTTGAGGAAAAAAAAAACAAATATTCATTGACGAGGATGACAATGATAATATTAATTGATGTGCTGTATAATGGGCGGAGTATGACGATGACTCAGTTGTTTTGGAAGAGGTATACTATACAAAGGACATTCAAACCCAAGAATTGTGAATAAAATGAAGGTCGTTATATGGTCATATTCATTGAAGTTCCTTTGTTTACTCTTTTTTGTCGGGTTTTTCTTTGTGATCACTAAAAGTTGAGCCTGCTGGTTTTGTATGAAATCAGTTAAAAAGGGCACATGTATTCTTTTCCATTTGGAAAAATAGTAAGATCTACTTTTTATTCAGTTTTCCATTTTCTATAAACTCCAGAGGAATTGTGGATTAGCTATCAAATTGCCTGGTCCAGGTTATTTTAATTTGATTTTCCAGCTGCTTCAATCAGAGGATCTGTAGCTCGGAATAATTCCGGCTAAATCGAAATGCATTTGTTTCAATATCTTCTCTTCTAACCTAATCTCCTTATTTAAGTACTGTCTGAAAAGTTGTATTAGGCAAGGGACTAAACAAGATTCTCGAAAGAAAACTGCTATCGGCAGGTCCTGATATTAACTGGTAAATTTTACCTTCAACAAACTCACAAGAGATCAAAACTTTTTAAATTAATTTTCAATTCTCTCGTGGCATCGATGAGTGCAAAGTTTCCAGAGATGATTTCTTAGAATCTTTTTAGTTTTCACTGATATCATAGCATTGCATACAGAATAAAAGCTACAGGCAAATTACAAAACTATAGAAGTAATGACCGTCCCTTCGTACTTTTGAAAATCAACTTTTAATGAACTTTTCACTGGAAAGCGAGTAAAAGAAAGATACTCGTAGTCAGTGAGAAATTTTCATGGTTTAATGAAAACTTTTACGAAATGAAATCCTAAGGGAATCGAATTTTCCAGGAGAATTTGATCACAAAGTTGAAGTCAGACTGCATTATCGAAATGAGATTTCACGATAAATGCGATTTTAGAATTAAAGTTAAAGCAAATTGGTGCGGGCTTCCAAAATTAGTGATGCACATTTTTAGGATAGTGAATCACATTATTTTAATAACAAATTGCATGTAAACATATTATAGGTATGAGTTAACACGTCGCAAATATTTTTCCAATTGTTTATTTGACCAAGAGATCTATTTGGCAAAGCAGTTTTCTTGCGTGTTCACATGGCGGTAAATATTTGCTGCAAAATTGTTTTATCCAAGCAATGGTAAAGCTATGACATACAGTACTAATTTGCAAATATAATGTCTTGGAGTAGTCACGGTAACTCATTTTTGCCAAGAAATACAAAAAAAAAACAACTTAATTGTCACGGTTACTTATATTTGCCAAAATATAACAGAAAAACTAATTACCCAACTAACAAACTCTTGAGATTTAATCTCTTGTGAACTGAAAAAAGCTCTCATAAGGCTCTAGTAAGATTCTCCGCCACTGATAACGTAGCTTTTGACACGACTTTGATATCCGAGGCGCTAAATTTTATCAGCGGTTAATTCACGCTAAATTTAAATTACGATACGAGTGGCCTGAAAATAAAAAAAAATTAAATGATGATGTATCATAGTAGGCTCGTAACTACCTAAAGCGGAAATTTATTCTTTACACAATTCTAGCAATGGGTTTTTCCATAAAAAAATTTCAAATTTAAAGGTAAATCTCCAAAACGGTTATGAGTTCGCGGAAAAGGACTACAGATTTCATTTCAGATCAAATTTGATCGAAACCCATCATTACAATTTGGCGCCTCGGTTACTGAAGTCGCCCCTAACTCTTGTAATAAGATTTAAATTAGCACCATTATTATGAGAGTATCACTCTAGCAGAGTTTCACTCTTATTATATATCTCCTGTCATCATTTAATCTCATAGTTTTTTATGGAAGTTCAACTTTAGAAGAGTTACAATCTCTGAAAAAAATTTCGCTACGGGGACTTATGCTATCATAAAAATAATAGAACTCTCATAGTGAGACTTTTAGTTTCATAAGAAGGGTACACAGTCGAACTTCTCTATAACGAATTGTCAAGGGCCGGATATAGAGAAAATTCGTTATAGAGAAAATAAAAAAAACCAGGCCGAAGCGAAGCTTCGGCCCGGAGTCCGAAGCGTATATACCCTAGACTTGTACAGACCTAGTAGTGATACCAAAAGTACCAATTGGTAACGACCATATGCATTAAAAGTGAGTTTCCTATACGGCCAGTTTATAGGGGAGGTTGGCAATGATTCAGTAGGATCTTGACCATTATCAAAATCAATTAACTAACCCATTCTACAAATATTTGTCGAATTTTTCAAGTCGCTAGCTTAATTCTATCGAAAGTTATTGCTTATTTGAAGTCTCACTTGTAGAGGAGGTAGGGGTTCCTTGGGTCGGATCTTGCTCATTATTGCCACCAACAAATAAGATCATGTTTCAAACATTTAAACAAAATTGCAGAGCTTCACTCTATCGGAAGTTATCGCTTATTTGAAGTTTCACTTGTAGGGGAGGTAGGGGTTCCTTGGGTCGGATCTTGCTCATCATTGCTACCAACAAATAAAATCATGCTACAAACATTTATACAAAATTGCAAGTCTCTAGCTTCACTCCATCGAAAGTTATCGTTTATTTGATGTTTCATTTGTAGGGGAGGTAGGGGTTCCTTAGGTTTGATCTAACCCATCTTAAATACCAACTAACCCGATCTCACTTCAAACATTTGACCAAAACTTCAAGTCGCTGGCTTGATTCTGTCAAAAGTTATCGCTTATTGAAGTTGCATTTGTAGGGGAGGTAGGGGTTGCTTGGGTCGGATCTTACCCATTTTCAATACTAACCAAGTAGATCCTACTAACAACATTTTGTCAAATTTTCAACTCGCTAGTGTCATTTTGTCGAAAGTTATCGTAATTAAAAGAATATTTAATTTTTTGAAATTTGTAGGGGAGGTAGGCGTTCCCTTAATCTGATTATGCCCAACTTACTAGAACTTAAGCACCTTCTTACTCCAGGGTTACATGCCAAAAATCAGGTGTCTACGTCAATTGGTTCAAGAGTTATAGACAAAAAACCCGAAAAGTAGGGTAGTACGGGGCTCTTTGTAAGAAAATTACCGTTAGTTTTCAGCTGATCGATTTAATTTGTTTATGGGAGTAGAAGATTATCCTCACGAGCAATCTGCCAAAGCTAGAGCTTTTCATGTTTATTTAATCGGGAGTTATAGATACATTTAATTATTTTACATATATAGGGGAGGTAGGCGTTCTCTTGGCCTGATCATGCCCATTTTCAATACCAACCAAGTAGATTATAGTTCCAACATTTGACCAAAATTTCAAGTCTCTAGCTTTATTCTATCGAAAGTTATCGTGCGAACGGACAGACAGACGGACAGACGGACAGACGGACAGACAGACAGACAGACAGACAGACATGGCTAAATCGAATCAGGAGGTGATCCTGATCATTTATATATACACATTGCTATACCTCCGAAGCCTCTTTTAAGGTGTTACATATTTCCGTCGTGACAAAAACAATATACCCTATACTAAAAGTCTAGGGTATAAAAATATAAGCGATTCTTTTGTATGTACGAGTATTTCATTAGATTATGAATTCTCAAAATGCATTGCTTTATAGAGAATATTTGGAACGATAAACATAGTTTCGGTGGAATCGCGGACACGGGAGTGAGCTGTGGGAATTCGTCAGATAATTCTGACTCTATTTCTGCTCAAGTTGTAGTCCGCGCAACGGTTAGCACGTTCGCCTTCAACGCACTGGGCCCCGGTTCGATTCCGGGGATTTACGTGTCGGACTATGAGCCCACTCAGCTGTTAAATGAGTACCCATTATGGGGTAAAAAACTCGGTTGAGCGTGTTGCTGATCACATACCTCTGCACAAAAAACCGTCACGATCTAGAAAATGAGATGATGCTAACTCATCTCGAGGCCGTGGTTCAAATTGGACTGTTGCGCCAGTTATTTATTTATTCTGCTCAAGTTGAGCAGTACGGTTACGGAATTATACCGCGATAAACAATTTAGATTGTCTAAGACCAGGGAGAGTTTCTTCCCACCCTTGATCTGCTTCTTAACAATTCAGATTGGTAGACCACAAAAAGTATTTGGGCCACCGTAGGGAGCCTGTCTAGTACGTTCGCCTTGTTCATTGTCTACTATGTCCGAGTGCCTACGGACCCAGTAGATTGTAAGGTTATTTTGAGGCTTCAACGGTACTAAGGATATATTGACACGACTTCACTAGCCTTGCGCGTACCGACCTACTAGTCAGCGCCATGAAAGCCGCTTGACTATCTGTGAAAATTCCTATGTTTCCGTTAATGTAGCCTGTAGTCCGGTATAGTCGTGCCCCGGGCAAACATTTTCTTATTGTTTTGAGAATAAAAGTGGAGTGTACCATTGCTAAGCAGTCAACAAGACCACTTAGCAATGATCCCCACCCAAAAATGTTCAGCCTAAGCTTATTCGCTTAGTGATTGAGCTGGTTTCGTCACCCGATAGACTATACTCTTCAGGAGCTACCTTGAGTCTATCGGGGAGGTAGCTCGACCAAGCCCAGTGTGTATTCTAACTTTCGTCAGAATACGTCACTTCGCACAATGCTCACGGTATATATAGTGGGCATTATACGACACTAGTGCGAATCTTCATTGTGTGAAACGCATTCCCTATTATTCACGCATAAGCATAATAGGGAATGCGTTTCACACAATGAATATTCAAGGTAGCTCCTGAAGAGTATAGTCTATCGGGTGACGAAACCAGCTCAATCACTAAGCGAATAGGCTTAGGCTGAACATTTTTGGGTGGGGATCATTGCTAAGTGGTCTTGTTGACTGCTTAGCAATGGTACACTCCACTTTTATTCTCAAAAAAATAGAAAAAATGCGCTTATGCGTGAATAATAGGGAATGATTTTCTTATTGTGTTTAAAGTGAGAGAGTTGTGGGACTTGGTTCCTTTGTTCTCCATACTATACATTTGACAGAAAGGAGTACTTAAAGCGTAGGTCCCTGACCAGATAGCTTGATGTCGTACTGAGCATACTATAATTTAGCATTCAGCTGCTTTGCCGGGATTAGGTCTAACTTGTGTATTAGGTAGATCAAGCAAAGCCTCAAGGGCCGCAGTAGGAAAGCAGCACATTTATCCCGTTATAGTGTGGTATGCAAACCTTTGTATTTTAGTGAGGGTGTCCCTACCAGTGGAGGGGTGGTCGCTCTTTTCCACCAAATAACTGTTCCATATTCAATAATTAACCGAACAATCGCTTTGTAGATCCAAAGGTCAATGCGGAGCTTGGTGCCCCAACTTATGCCTGCATACAGCCTACAAATCCACAAAGTAAATTTGCCGGATCGATAGACAAATTGTCTATGGTGAAGCGGATTACTATATAGCAAGCATCTTTTCCATTGCTTTTAGCATAACAGATGATAGGCCGATTGGCGGATAGAACTTAGAGTCATTCATAGGTCTGCTACCAATTTTTGGAATGAAGATCACTCTTACTGACCACCATAACCTATAGGAATGACGCTTACTCAATTGCCCTAACCCCTTGTGGGGAATAGCGCCTCAACTGTTCCATGTGGCCCAGTTGACATTTCGTTGGCATAAACTGGTTTCGGAGAATGCAGTTGCCAGCGTGCACCTCCTGCACATTCATAGCCACGAACGTCGTCGTGGACAGGATTCGAGCCCGAAACGCCGGTAGTCAAACATGAGACTGATACCTCAACACACTGCGCTACCAGTCGAAGGAATGACGCTTAGAAAGTATAGAAACTTTTTGGAGAAGAGCTCAAAAAGTTGCCCCAGTGCTTGCCGATTTGTAGGGCATTTTCATATATGAAGATATTCTTTGCAGAAGTTAGTCCAGCTGGCTCTGGGTTCATAAACTGATTGTTCAAACTGTGGTTGTGTTCGAGAATACACCCGGTAATCTGCGTATCTGTGCTACCGGAGTCTTCTGTGATGCTGCCGCCTGTTCTTTTAAGTGTGCTTACTGAATTATAGCCTTGGCCAGACCACGATGGAGTCTGACAGCTATATTTGTGTTTTCTACGCCCTCGCAGAAATGCGCCTAACTGTTGTGTTTGGCAGCCCTAATCTTTTTGTTGTAGTCAGTCAGTGCGGTACGATATAAATCCCCACCATTGCGCTTTTTCTCAATCGAGATATTTCGGTGTTCCACCACGGAGCTCCCCTGCAGACCCCAATGGCCATAAGGAGACAATTTTCTTTGTAAGAGCTGAGATGACATCCACGGTCAGTCTTTCGAGGTTGAGACTCTCGGAAGGCGAGAGTTTTCCCGTAGCACCTCAGCATAGGTTAGGACGCGCTATGCTCCACTAGGGGTTAGGGCAAATAGTAGTACGTATTTAAGGGGTGCAGGAGTGTGCTTACTGTAACTATATAAATATACAATTATTAACCTATTTTGAGGAGATATCAAAACTTCATTTTCTATATTAGTGAGATGACACTTTTTTGTAAGTTTTCGTATTTCTAAGTGTAACGGTCTCGAAATGCATGGAGGTGGGACAAATTATGATCTCATATACCCCTTCCCTTTTTATACCCTAGACTTTTAGTATAGGGTATATTGTTTTTGTCACGACGGAAATATGTAACACCTTAAAAGAGGCTTCGGAGGTATAGCAATGTGTATATATAAATGATCAGGATCACCTCCTGATTCGATTTAGCCATGTCTGTCTGTCTGTCTGTCTGTCTGTCCGTCTGTCTGTCCGTTCGCACGATAACTTTCGATAGAATAAAGCTAGAGACTTGAAATTTTGGTCAAATGTTGGAACTATAATCTACTTGGTTGGTATTGAAAATGGGCATGATCAGGCCAAGAGAACGCCTACCTCCCCTATATATGTAAAATAATTAAATGTATCTATAACTCCCGATTAAATAAACATGAAAAGCTCTAGCTTTGGCAGATTGCTCGTGAGGATAATCTTCTACTCCCATAAAAAAATTAAATCGATCAGCTGAAAACTAACGGTAATTTTCTTACAAAGAGCCCCGTACTACCCTACTTTTCGGGTTTTTTGTCTATAACTCTTGAACCAATTGACGTAGACACCTGATTTTTGGCATGTAACCCTGGAGTAAGAAGGTGCTTAAGTTCTAGTAAGTTGGGCATAATCAGATTAAGGGAACGCCTACCTCCCCTACAAATTTCAAAAAATTAAATATTCTTTTAATTACGATAACTTTCGACAAAATGACACTAGCGAGTTGAAAATTTGACAAAATGTTGTTAGTAGGATCTACTTGGTTAGTATTGAAAATGGGTAAGATCCGACCCAAGCAACCCCTACCTCCCCTACAAATGCAACTTCAATAAGCGATAACTTTTGACAGAATCAAGCCAGCGACTTGAAGTTTTGGTCAAATGTTTGAAGTGAGATCGGGTTAGTTGGTATTTAAGATGGGTTAGATCAAACCTAAGGAACCCCTACCTCCCCTACAAATGAAACATCAAATAAACGATAACTTTCGATGGAGTGAAGCTAGAGACTTGCAATTTTGTATAAATGTTTGTAGCATGATTTTATTTGTTGGTAGCAATGATGAGCAAGATCCGACCCAAGGAACCCCTACCTCCCCTACAAGTGAAACTTCAAATAAGCGATAACTTCCGATAGAGTGAAGCTCTGCAATTTTGTTTAAATGTTTGAAACATGATCTTATTTGCTGGTGGCAATAATGAGCGAGATCCGACCCAAGGAACCCCTACCTCCTCTACAAGTGAGACTTCAAATAAGCAATAACTTTCGATAGAATTAAGCTAGCGACTTGAAAAATTCGACAAATATTTGTAGAATGGGTTAGTTAATTGATTTTGATAATGGTCAAGATCCTACTGAATCATTGCCAACCTCCCCTATAAACTGGCCGTATAGGAAACTCACTTTTAATGCATATGGTCGTTACCAATTGGTACTTTTGGTATCACTACTAGGTCTGTACAAGTCTAGGGTATATACGCTTCGGCCTGGTTTCTTTCTTCTTCCTTGCCATTTCATACCACTCTGCGGCTTCGCGTTGCTCTGCCCGTGGTGTTGGCACTTCGCCCGTTCTGGCGGTATAATCTCAGCTTCCTTCTGCAGGCAGCTCGGTCTTGGATCGTTTCATCGCCGAGATTTATGTGTTGTTGTTGCTTCTTCATTTGATCGATCCACGTGTGTTTCCGTCTGCCTCGGGGTTTGGGTCCAGCAAATGGAACGTTCATTGATATCGCCTTCATAGCTGGGTTCTCACCTTAGAACATGGCAATACTAATCCATACGACGATCTTCGAGCTTTTCAGTGATCGGTTGCTCGACAAACAAGCTACCTCGGATGTAGGTACTTTTGATGCGATCCTTTTTGGTCACACCGGCTGACATCCGTAGCATTTTCATTTCGGTCGCAGTCATTTTACTCTCGTATGTCTTATACATAGTCCAGCATTCAGACCCATACATGAGTGCGGGACGTACGACCGTTTTGTACAACTTGCCTTTAAGCTTTCGTGGCATCTTCTTGTCGCAGAAGACTCCAGAGTTTTCTTGCCACTTCATCCAACCTACACTGGTGCGATGTTTGATGTCGTCATCGCAGTTAGCTTCCTTGTTGATCATCGAACCCAGGTATTTGAACCTTGTACAGGACTTCAGCTGCTCTCCTTTAATGTAGATATCTGGTATCGGTCTCTCTGGATCTGAGAAAGGACAGCAAAGGTACTCAGTCTTTGCTATGCTGATCCTCAGTCCATGATCCTCCAGTATCTTACACCACTTGGTCAGTGCAGCCTGCAAAGCAGCGATGTCTTTGCTACCCAGAACAACGTTATCGGCGAAAAGAAGGGATATTTCCAGGCCATCAGAGATGAGTGTTAATAAATAGAACATGATGATGTTGAAGAGCAAGGGACTCAATACACTGCCTTGGTGAACTCCGACTTTAACCGGAAATTCTTCAGACTCACCAGCTGTGCATCTAACTTTAGTAGTTGCCCCATTATACATGTCTTGTATCATCTTTACATATGCCTCAGGGACCTTAAGTGCTCTTAGGGCCACCCATATCAGATCACGAGGAACTCTGTCGAAGGCTTTTTCCAAATCGGTGAACACAAAGTGCAAGTCCGTCCGTGCATTACGGTGCTTTTCCATCGTAACACGCATGCAGTGGATAGCATCGACTGTGGACCGACCCTCCACAAAGCCGCATTGATTGTCATCCAACCGTACAATCTCTTTCAGTCGATTGCAGACAACTCGCTCGTAAGTCTTCAATGTGTGAGATGTTAACATTATTGCCCTATAGTTGTTGAGCTTGCGTGAGTCACCCTTGTTCTTATAAAACGGGAGAAGAAAGCTCTTCCTGAAAGCGTCTGGCATCGGTTGCCCCCTTTTAGTTTTGTTGAAAAGAATAGTGAGCCATCTAAGCCCGACATGATTTATCTTCAACCAAAATTTCAAGGGAATTTTGTCCGGTCCGGCTGCCTTTCCACGTTTAATCTGCATCATTGCCTTCATCGCCTCCTCCACTGAAAAATCAACGATATCAGTGGTGTTTGGCTCCGCAGTTTGAAAAGCTTCTCGCGGAAATTCTTCGTTCAAAAGTTCTTCGAAGTACTCACGCATTCTGCTACAGATTGCTGAGTCTTCAACCAGTAGCACTCCTTGTGAGTCTTCAACGTACTTTGGCGCCTGAATCTCTCGAGCGTTTCTTCTCCTTTGGGCTGCGACCTTATATATCCTGGCATTGTCTTTAGGTTTCTCTTGCAATGACGGTCTCTTATCCGCAGCCTGATCTTCTAGTTCTTGGTAGAACTTCTCTGCTGCAATCGCCTTTGCTTGAGCCACCTTCCGCTTTACTTCCTTTCTGCATCTATCGTATTTCTCCCGAAGTTGAACCTTCTCGGCTTCACTGCTTGTCCTGCATGTTGTCCAAGCCTTGAATGCGTTCGATTTGGCCAGCACTGCTTCTTTTGTTTCGGTATTCCACCACCATATCTCCTTGTTCGTGTGGAGTGGGCCTTTCGAAACTCCCAGTGTCTTTTCAGCCTCACCTACTAACATCTCCTCCAAAGCATTCCACATTTGTGTTGGACTTTGCTCGTCGCAGTTGGTGTTGTGTTGGAGCCAATCCTCCATTTTAGCAATGAATGGGGTTACAACTCCTCCCTTTTTCTACTTTCTTCAAATTTGAAGAAAATGCCAAAAATGGAATCGACTCGACACTCGACGGTATCTTTCTTACGTCTTATATCAGACGTAAAAAAATGTTTGGCCTTCATTTCCCCTTTATGGGGACGGACAGACATTTGACCAATTTTATAAGGGTTTTGTTTTTACTTCAAAACCCTAAAAAGTATCGTCAATATTTGTCAATACTTCGACAACAACAGAATGATTGCGTAAGAATAAGCAGCATAGCTCCTTAATTATTGCAGATCTCGTATAGTTCACAAATATTTTGCAAGTTTTAATGGAAATTCTATGTCGAACAGCTGCCCGTGCTGCTTGTAGGGAATTGTAACTCATTCAAGTAGTGTATTATAGACCCCACGAAACTAGAAAATATGTATAGTTTGAGAATTATTAGAATTTAGCTGTTCTGGAATTTTAATCTTTCGTCGCATGTAAACATACCTCGAATACAAATAGCACATACTCGTTCGGATGTGGGTTATTTCACGTGCAGGTGGTGTACATACTCGAACTCGTATATGCATGAAATGTTCAAAATATTTATGAAAAATTGATTGATTAATGTTATTGGATCGGAAATTAAGTCATGGCATATGAAAATATTTATGAGATCAGTACGAAGATATGCATTCGATAGGTGATATCTTTATTAGACAGATGGAAAAATGTTCAAAGTGAAATTTGAGATAGATGTGGCGTTTTTATGGGTCGAGTGAATTTATTCAATGTTTTTCAGATAAATAAATTTATTCCACCTTTATTCGAATATAATCTCTATAAATACTATAAAGTACATAGTTGACTATTTGTCTTCCGGAGATTGTGGCATAAATTCTTTTCAATTTTATTGGGTGGATGAAGATCGCAAAATAAGTCGAATGGATATTTTAATTGCAATTACAATCGAGTCTCCATATGTGTTTCGATTTCGAACACATTCTTTTTCATCGTCTACCTTCTTCTATCCCTCGTTTGTCAAATTATCTGACTGGAAGTTGCGATTTGTGTCGGCGTTTTTACAATAATTTTTTTCATTGTTTACTTTCTCCTATTAGCTGATGCATCCTCGGTTGCGGTATGATTGAAAGTCACTACAAATTATTTGATAGCCGGGGGAACATTTTTGTGGTGTGTGTAATATGTCACAGTATGTAAACGGGTACCAAAAATTTAACTTGTTTTCCGTTCTTTATATAGTTAGTCTTCATATTCTCAGTTGCTCACGATTATGCTATTCATAGTGGATAGAGTCGTCCACCGTCCACCCACCTCAATTCTATGGAATGACCTTTACTTGAATTTGAATTGCGACCGAATGGCTCGGAATTGCATTGCTTGAATTTGGGTCATGTGAATGGTTTAATGCAACGTTCGGACCGGAGCAAACTTGCTAACTACACACATAAAGTACTATAGTATGTGGTTTGGTGTGAACATCGAGTTAGGATGTTTATTCACTTGAACACTTTTAAAATGCTGGTTTTGTGGCTTCCGGCAGAATATTGGAGTCCTTACATCATAGCCGAGCACCTTCTCCATCGAGGTCAATACTGAAATTACAATTCAAATTGCACAACTAAGCTAGAAAACGATCTTAGAATCAGTCTGTCTGTAAGTGGGTATCTTCAATGCTATCTGCAACAGCAATGTCTTTCGTGCAGTAGAAAAAAACTTCCGGAGGCCCAACCGGACGGAATAGCTTTGTGATTGGTTCATTTATTACAAAAACATGCTGCACAAAATAATCCGACATATCTGTATTTTTCTATTCTATAGATTTCTCCGCATTGTCATGCTGTCTTCTTAAAATTAAGCCACTTCACTTCGTTATTCTATTTTAATGCGATTATAAGAAGCAAAAACCTGCACAACAATGAGAAATACATAGATAATATGTATAAGGTCATTTCCGCGTGTTACTTTGCGCTACTGACATTCGTTTTCTTCAGATGAGATAATTTTCAACAATGGAAAATCATTTTCACGCAACTTAACATGGTGAAAAGAAGTTGTCGATTTGACTCAGCATTTTTGCACCATGACATTGAAATAGAAGTGGCATATATAGATATGGATATAGTTCCTGAGGGTATAGACAGATATACATATAGATGACCTGCTAGATATTTAGATACTGCAATGTATGGAGAATATAATACATACATACAATGAATTCATAGGAAATTCCGCTATTTTTACGGAATTTGTCCCACTAAACCAATTTCTAGTTTCGAAGCGAGGAAGAATGTAATATCTGTGCTTTGTCACGCTAATTACGTGATGTAATTGAGGTGGGTATTGTAAGAATCAACGAAACAGCGTAAACTAAATGGGGCGACAAAAAATCCCGGCGAGGTATGCAGTAAGAAAATAATTTTGGGTAATGAGAGGTCAAGAACAGCGCCTACTTTTATATATAGTATTTGTGGGACTGGACACATTTTTAGTTGGAGGGAAATGAAGTAAGTAGGAGTAATGCAACACATTCCCCATAAGGCTCCGAAATTGACTCAATTTTACTGCCTATGTTTCTTGCCTAGATGTTTTTAGATTTCAATTTAGCGGTTACGTGACAAATTCAATACGTCAATGGGAGATTTAAACACCAGTTCAGCCAATAAAGGAAGAACATTAGGCATATTCTTTTGTAATCCAGTGGAGGTTAAGCGGCGTTAAAAAACGGTCCGGGTAAACTACTATTTTAAGTGTCAAAGTGCAATGAACCCCCTGGCGTCAATTTAGTTTTTCAACATTTTTGACTGTGTTCGCAAGATTTAAAATATGGATCATATCCGGAAAAATATATACAATAAGTTTACTAAATAATTAATTAAATTACACTACAAAAATTTCCAATTTTCTATAATACGCCATTTAGCGATGTAAGCGCCATCTCTTGACATATCTATCGAGTGCAGGTTCAATAACCCGTAGAGCTATCCAGGTTAATTCAGGATAATGTATTGTTGTAATTGCGTGTTGTTAACCCAAATTAACCCACACTGGAGTACACAAGAACGCGCCTATTATCATCATAGAAATGACAAGGAAGAGTTAAGGTCTAAACACACAGTCCCCGTACCAGGGCAGCGCCGAAGCCGCCCGTATATCGGGTACATGACCGGACATTGCAAGCGAAACCACACTTACCCGTACTGGGACCCAACCGTATGTTCCCCGTGTGTCGGTTTGGCGACGGTTCGTCGCAAGTGACTGCGGTACACAATTCTATTTAATCGGCACAGTCGGCGATATTGTGTGTATGACTTATTATGTATGACTTTACTTTTGGGAAGTGCAAACGTGTGTCTGTCTGCTCAACATTGTACATTTTCTTCGCCGTATTATGGCTACACAACGATCCACCCGGCGGCGGCTGGTCCGTGTTCGGTGATGTGTGTTTCCAATTTCGTTCCGTGCCGCACAGTGAGCGAGAAAAATTAAATCAAACTAAAGGGGCACGTTCCGCCCTATTATGTGCAGGTGACTGTCCATGTGGATAAGTGTGAACCAGACTGTTTTATATTGTTCAATTCGCCCACCGTAGATTGCCAGTATACGGGCGCAGGGCCGTCGAGAGGGGGGGGGGGGGGGGGGGCGGAAGGGCTGAAACGCCCCGGGCCCGTGTTTTTCTCGGGGGCCCGAAAATTTGAAAAATTGAAAAAAAAAGAGAAAAAAAGAAAAAAAAATCACTTAGCTTTTTTTTTGCTCCTTGCCCTTTCATACCACTCTGATGCACTGAGCTACCGGTCGCCATATATGGGCCCCTGCAAATTTGAGTAATTTGAAAAATTGAGCTTTGAGCTTTTTTTTTGTGTTCATTGAGCTACCGGTCGCCATATATGGGCCCCTACAAAGGTTATATATGGGCCCCTACAAAGGTTGGGTACCGGGCCCGGATTTTCTCTCGACGGCCCTGTACGGGCGACTACGGCGCTGCCCTGGTACAGGCACTGTGAAGGGTATCATACCTTCAGTAGTCTGCTGCTATCAATTGATCTTGATCACTTACCATTTTGAAATTAGCAGTAAAACTTTTTCTGATTCCACCGTTCCTATGACAGGTATATGAAATAATGGGCCGATTTCATCCAAATTTAGGAATATGATTTGGCGGTAAATATGACCAATTAATGTGAAATTTTGTCAAGATATCTTTAGAAATAAAAGAGCTTTTCTAACAAAAACTTACTTTTGGTCGTTCCTATGACAGCTACATATATGATATAGTAGTCCAATTTCGGGAATCTAGTTTGGTAGTAGATACCACTAAAAAATATGAAATTTGATTACGATATCTTAAGAAACAAAAAATTTTCTCACAAGCACAGATTTTTGCATCGGTCATTCCTATGACAGCTATATGACGCAGAGGTCCGATTACGATTCAGCGTGCAATAGAAAGAAGGCTGTGTACAGCTTTCAACTCGATAGCTTCAAAACTCAGAGACTAGTTTCCATAGAAATAGACGGACAGACGAACAGACGGACAAAGTTTAATCGACTCATCTCGTCATACTGACCAAGAATATATATATGTAGTTTGTACGATCGGGGATACTTGCTTCTGTGCGTTGCAAACTTCATGACAAAGTTATCAAATTCGGTTGAGGGTATAATAACAGAACTCCTTCAACCACACGCTGCCAATGCTGCGGCGACGAACGCTTGGCAGTACTGCAACTGCCATAACCTTCCGTCTAACTGACTGTTCAAAGATAGTTTATATCTCGTGTAGTTTTAGAGTTATTGCTATTTGAGAGCGACGTATTCTGGTCCTCGTGGCAATTTTTGCCATGTCCTGTTTACAAGAGTAACGGCGCAACGTGAAATTGGGAAAAATGTTCACGAATCATCTAAGGGGACGAGAGTTGGAAATCAGTTACGACGTTGAAATAAAAGTGCAGTCATCACCGTGGGTTGGCAAAGGTAAAGGATCTCTTCGCGAAAAAAACTCGCAGGGTCGATCCTCTGTCAATGTGATTCTCACTGTTCTTTCAATATCAACGAATTTGCGCATTTTGAATTTTTACCCCCTGTTCCAACTGCCTACTGTCAGTACTATATAACGAAGGCATTTTGGAAAGGTTGCGCGAAAAAATCGCTAAATGAGACCACATTTGTGGCGATACAGCTCATGGTTCCTTCACGAAGGTAATGACAACTATAACGTAATGACAACTATAACGTTTTACGGCATTACCCCTTTGTGTACGCATACGGGAACCAAAACATATGCAACTTCCAGTCACTCGCGTTAATTTGTATGAAGTCGGGAATCTTTGTAATGTCTAATCTTTGATCAGACCTCGTGCAATACTTTACATCTAGTCTACTCACTGCCATTTTCTCTGATCCTATCATGTGTAACGGACGGTTTGGTGGGCATTAGAAGATGGCCGTGGGGTCGGAGCCTAAAGTTGCTATCATGGCCGTGAAGGTTGGGCAATGCCATCTGGCGAAGAAAAAGGCTCCTCAACGAGCTAAGCAGCGGCCTATGCTTGGTGTAGCTCCGTTCGGGAGACGTGGGCGCTCGTTTCCCCTGTCCTTTACGCATTGACACAAATTTATAGGTCTGAGGAAAACAGCACAAACAGGGGAAGCAAAAATAGGGAATAAAAAAAAAATTGGGCGATAAGGATGGAATGGTTGGCGGACGGCTCCGATGCCCTCGCGCTTGCATCTGGATCCGGGTGTAATGGGACCTTCGGTGTCTAGTTTTGTACCACCGATAGATCAGTACCAATCAGGTGCTGCCTTCGATATGCCGGTCGAAGCAGCACGAGCAGACCAGGATATGGCTCATAACACATGTTAACCAAAACGCAGCCAATGGTGAGAAATGACAAAAAAGATACAACAACCGGTTACGCGAAATAAACAACGACGAACAGAACAAGAGGTTTCCAAATTTGTAGAACGAGCGTATGAACGCCGAACACGAAGGAAGGCATTCAAAGGAGTAGGCAGAAGAGATGAAAACGTAGATAGCATATTATCAGTTTCAGGATTCTACTTCCGCTACCATCCGTTTAATCATAAATATATGAATTGCTGATTAACCTGGGAAACAACCATCTCCATGACACCTCTCTCTCTCTCTGGATCCTGTCAACCCCTTGTGGGGCATACGGCATTAACCACGCCGACTTTCCACCTCGTCCTATTCGCCGCCATCGCCTTCAACTGTCTCCACGATTTGCCCAATGACTTACCCTCGACCTCAACTGATCTTCTCCAGGTGTTTCTAGGTCGTCCAACACGGCGGCTTGTATCGGTTCCCTGTGGGTTCCAATCGAGGGCCTGTTTAGCAATGTTTTCCGACCCTTTTCGAAGTGTGCGACCTAACCATTGCCACTTTCGCCTTTTTATGGAGGTGTCTATCCTGTCCTGGCCAGTAATGAACAGGAGGTCGTCGTTAGAAATAACCTCCGGCCAGCGTATGTGTAAGATGCGCCGTAGAGTACGTCGTTAATGGCAATCAAAAACAATATAGGTGATAAAATGCAGCTTTGTCTCACTCCGCCATGTACCTCGAAGGGATCTGAAAGCTTACCCTTGTGTAAGATGTGATATTGGGCTCCGCTATAGGACTCCTTCATGATGGATATGATTTTATCTGGAATGCCTACGTAAAGCCTTCCAGATGCATTCCCGGTCAACGCTGTCAAACGCCTTCTCTCCATAACAACAGCCGATTTATGTATTTTAATTTTTGCAAATATAATAATTTCATAAACCCAAAAAGAATACATCCAAATCAGTTTCAAGGAGTTTTTACAAAAGTATACATTTTCGTGAGTATCTAAAATCAAGTAGGGCACCAGATGTTAGATGGGCTCTTAGCACTAAATATAAAGTATCTCAATTCGCCTTAATGGAATCCACTAAAGTGTGCTTAAATGCTGATTTTTATCATGTTTGCCAGCAGATCTAAAATGCATCGAGCATTTGTACTCGTTTATAATAATTACATACTCGTACACACTAGACGGCTTAAGGCATACTTAAACAGTGGCGCAATCCCATCAGCCATCATACTAAGTAATATTATTGATTCAGAGATACAGATATTAACCCGAAACAAGAAGAACAAGTATTGAGAAATGCCATGCATACAATTATTAGTGTGAGGGCAAACGTTGACATGTGAATGTAACTTTCCGATCGGATTGTGATTGAGAGAATATCTAACATTGGTTAGTATCATAGATATCCCACTTTGAAGGCGATATATAGTACTATACTAACGAGTGGTTCTTCTCTGGTGGATGACAAATTTCGCGTGTAGACTTTTAAGTGGTTTCCAAGCAGTTTTCAAGTGGATGGAAACAGATCCTCTTGGAGCTCATATGCATAGTCTAGAGATTATTAAAAGTGGCTCAGATATTTTATCATCTATATATCTGTATAACACACTGATCGACTTGTTTTCAGTTGAAGTAAAACTGGGTCAAGTTAGGCCGATTGCATACTTTCGTTGCATTAAGATTGAGAGTAAGTGCTGCGGAAAGGAAAAAGTTACTTACGAGTACACGGAAATCGAGATGAATCAATGAAAGTTTTGTGAATGGAAGATGAAGAAGCGGTAAAGAATATACTTTTGAGTGGATTTTCGTCGTGACTGTAAATAGGACTTCACAAAAGAAGAAGACATGCGTTCACACGACACTTATCAAAATATTAGAACGTTTCAACCTTATAGTAACTCACGTACAAATAGTGTTTAATGTAAGATGTTAGTACACAACACACATCAATTTTTAGCACGTATACTATACTTCTAACACACTGAACACTGAAGACACTGAAGAATACAGAGACTTTCTAATGTGTGCGTACATATGGCATCCATGGACAAATTTGTGCGAAGATAGTAGGTATAACAATATTTATAGAATACTTATAAAATTTCAACAGTTTATTAGATGATGATGATTATAATGCATGCATAATAGTAGATACTCGCATATGTTTGAATGAAGCACGTCTTTTTGCAAGAAAGTTCCTTCACTTCTACTCCCAACATCATAAGATTGCAAATTAACCCTCTAACGCCTAAGAGTGTCTCGAGGTATCCATTTACACGTGAACGTTGAGCGGTTGAGCCAAACACTGAACATTGAAGAATTGCGTTGAAAAGCACCAACAACAAAAAGATACTTTTCTGTTCTTGAATGGCCAACATGAATTCACGAGCATTTGAGTCGTTCCCATCTGTTGTGTATGTAACTAACTGCACCATGCGCTTATTCGATGGTCATTTTTAATGACTGACAAAAATCCTACTGACCCCACATTGGGCGCCGAATATCTTCCGACTTTCAATTTTTAACTATTTTCCACCGTTAATTTCTATTGATATAGAATAACCAAGCCTCAGTGTAGCTTTAAGGTGAAAGCCTAAAAAGGTTTCGTTTTCATTGCCTTCTGTTTTTTTTTGTCGACAAGATAAAAGCACAACCCACACTGATCGCCGAATATTTTCGGGATTTTTCGACACTTCTGCGACTACTTTCTTCTGTTTTTAATTATACTTAGTTGTGAAAAAAAAGCCATAATGTAGTTTAAGATAGGCTTAGAAAATCTTAAGATGCCCTAAGACAGCCTTCAGGTGACAATTCCATTGTCTATTTTGCTTTAATTGACTGGATAAAATCCCCATCGATCCCACATTGGGCGCTGAATATTTTCGGAAATTTTCTACCATTTTTAACTTTTTTCGACTGTAAATTTTCATCGATCACAAAAGGCGATAAGGTAACCTAAAGGTAAGGTCAAAAAAGGTTTCGGTTTATGAGTTTTGTGACCATTTCAGTTTCGTTGACCAGATAAAATTACACTGGATCCCACATTAAGCGTGGGATTTTTTCGACCATTTTTGACTAATTTCTACTATTTTCACTGAAGTAGGACACAAGGAAGTCTTAGGGTAACCCTAACGAAACTTAAGATAGGACAGCTTGGAGATGCCTTATACCGTAATCAAATTAAACTTTGAGGTGGAAATAATTTTCCTGTCGATGAAAGTCATAACAACGTGTCGAGAAAACTCCCCCGACCAACATATAAAAAGTGTCACTCATTACGTTACCAGCATATTCTGCAATTTAATTAAGAATAAATCGCAAAATGGGTTCATCTAATTGATAAAAAAAAAGATGTAATTTTAAAGTGGAAAGAATTCTTTACGAATTTACAGCACCATGTTAATTTCTAATTTCTATTTTCCATAGGCAACAATATCCCCTTCAACTTGTTTATACAAATCCATGGTACGTGGACATTTATTTTTCGATTGATATTTAGGCTAAGGAGCATTGACTTGACTAAACATTTAATTGGAGTTTATGTAAATATTAGTAGTCCGGATGGCGCAACGGTTAGCACGTTCGCCTTCAACGCACTGGGCCCCGGTTCGATTCCGGGGATTTACGTGTCGGACTATGAGCCCACTCAGCTGTTAAATGAGTACCCATTATGGGGTAAATAACTCGGTTGAGCGTGTTGCTGATCACATACCTCTGCACAAAAACCGTCACGATCTAGAAAATGAGATGATGCTAACTCATCTCGAGGCCGTGGTTCAAATTGGACTGTTGCGCCAGTTATTTATTATTTATGTAAATATTTGGCCAGGACAACCTGTAGCGTAAATTTTAACCAAAAAAAAAATATCGAAGTACCATGGAATCGTAGGCGCAAGTTAAAAAAGATGCTTAGTGGTATTTTTACTTATGGGATAATGTTCACTGGCGGAAGAATTTCAAATTAATTATTGATTTTTTATTGATTACTCTTTAAATGGGAACGTAGGAAATAACATCGTAATGTGAATTTGTAGGGAATTCTTCCCACTCGTGACTGCTTCTGTTATGAATCCATAAGAGGTCACTTGGTGAGTGTCTTCGCTGAGTAAACGCGCGCCATCTGAAACTCGACGAAAACATCGAGCAACGGAATCCGATTAACGGAAATATCGAATGATATCGCTGATCCAGCCAATCAGGTTCGCCCATTAGCAAGCTTAGTAACAAGACAGAGCTGAGTGACAGAAGCAACGGAACCAAGGCAGTCGCTCTCGATTTGTCCGTGAATGTAGTCGAGTTCTGTATTCTCCTCGTTGCTGCAGCAAAATGTTTGTGCGACAACTCTTCCGCGGTTCGTGTCTCGTCGGAATTTCGACAGTGAATGTGAACGTGAATTTTCTGACACCTGAACTATGACAGTCTTCTTTTTTTCTCGCTTTGGCAAACGGGCTAAGTCACGCCCCTTAGTTAGGTCAGTCATAGTGGCATGCGACGACAACGGGCTTGGCGGACGGCGCGGCGGAGAGAAAACAGTATAATCAAGGACCTGCGGACCAACACGTACCTGATGAGTCGCACCCTTTTACTGACATGACGACTTAGCGATGTTTTCAACTACAAGACACTTCTCTGGGCTGTTCTATTGTACTTCTTCCCCTAAAAGGATATTTCCATCTCTTTTTTTCCTTTGGTTTTGTTTGTGGATTCCTTTTAACTCGCGATCTGAATTCCTTTAAACGCGACATGAAAGGATATGATTTTTTTGATAGAATATCTCTCCGCTCAAAATAATTTTTTTTTTAAGATATATTGTAGACTGAATTTTTATAGCGTAATTTTTGAATAGTTGCCTTTAGCCTTCTTCATCTCTCTCAATATTTTAATAGTGAATTATAGTTGGGGGTTTCGAACAATTTTGGCGCCTGAAGGTCGCACCGGGTCCATAACATCTGGGGCCCATATAGAGCCGTTTAAGACATTAAGGCTCAACTGACCTGCAAGAGTGAAGGTCTGTCCTGATTGGACGGTATTCCCGTTTTCGTTATATCTTCGGCCCTGTGCCAGTTACTAGTTTGGCTGATGCAGCCCGGTATCCCTTCACGGGACTTTGTATCTTTTTTGTACTTTGGGAGTTTGACGTTCATCGTCACCATTAGGTTTCTCATTTGTATCTTTTTTTCTCTCTGGTAGTAAATTTTTTTGGGGCGACCGGTAGCGCAGTGTGTTGAGGCATCAGTCTCATGTTTGACTACCGGCGTTTCGGGTTCGAATCCTGTCCACGACGACGTTCGTGGCCATGGATGTGCAGGAGGTGCATGCTGGCAACTGCATTCTCCGAAACCAGTTTATGCCGTGAAACGTCAACTGGGCCACATGGAACAGTTGACGCGCTATGCCCCACAAGGGGTTAGGGCAATTGAGAGAGAGAGAGTATATTTTGCTTTTATTTTCTATGATTATCGGGCAGACGTGCGATATCTTTTTTTGTTGATAATGGAGGAGGCCGGTTACTGCCGTGTTTCGCCCACCTCGTTACTCTCGACAGCTGAGCTGGTCTGCCAGCGCACGTCACAGCCACAGGGGGTGCTCGGAAAGTGTTTTTTTGACACTTGGTGTTCGTAGACCTTCACGGCCATACCAAGCTTCGTTGTTCTTATCTGTATAGGAAACAGCTTTAGGGGGTTAAAGGTGTAAATTTTGTACTTTGTTTGAATATCACTAATTGGCATACAAATCCTAAAGCCCTTTTAACGTCCAAAAGAATCGCAGATCGCTCAATAAAATGCTGGCAACATTATCTTCCACAAGAGATGGACGGCTTCACAGTTGTATTGTATGTATCTCGAAATTTTGTTTTGTTCAAAATGATAATGATTCAGCTCCCTTCCGAGCGCCGAGTGTTTCAGTCAGAATTTCTTGAAAACATTTCTCTTTTCTTGCCGACATCGTCATCAATTCATTATCAATTTACGTAGGAAATAGATAGTTGAATGCCTCTGAGTCGATCGAATGGCGAAATGACCACAAAGCTCTATTATGCACCTCATCCTGTCGCATGCTCCATGTTACTTCATGTAGCAGACTCACAAATTTCCATAATATTTCCATAGACTATGCAAAATTATGCACAGCTCATGCCCCCAAGAAAATAATGACGACAATTCTGGCCATGAATGAATGGGATAAAACATTCAACCATTTTTGTTTTAAACTTGCCATTAGGTTGGTCGAAAAAAATTAATTGATATGCAGACTCGTATTTTTGTGTGTATCTTTTGAATTATACTCGGTCATTCATTTGTCCATTCATCTATCCAGGAAAGTATGTACACGCTTTGTATAATGCAGCGTTTTACAGATTTCTTGCATATCTGGGAGTTAAACATTGGAACGTTTAATTTTGCATGTAAAAATTCTCTTAACGTGTGTACATATTTTTGACCGTACATTCAACTGTCTTACTGGAAGAGAAAAATTTGCCCATTGCAAGTCATCTGGCTTACATATCTGTTGAAACCTATTCAATAGAAGTCGCAAAAGTATGATCTGCTTTCGTATCGTACCGTAGGCACGAAACATCTTGAGGTAAACACACACTTGCGTCCATTTGGACACAGATCAAATTGGACGCGCTCCGAATTTTTTCGATCCTAATTTCGGGGTAGCACACTGTGGAGCCTATCCAGATGTCACTTTAAAAGTCAAGTTCAATAATGAACTAAATTTTCACTCATCCGATTTAATTTAACGCACCCAAATTGGATTGCAAAAGTTTTGCATAATTAACTGTGGGCGACCGCCAACATATGTACAACTACGATTTCATTGTTGCTATTTAACAGTGACAACACAAAACATAAAGAAAAATGAACTCCGTTCAGTTCGGATTTCGCGTGGCAGTCGGGTTCTGGCTCGTGGATTTTGGGCGAGTCGAATATCCAAATTGGATCGCGGTGCCATCAAGTTGAACCCAACACACTACGGATTTTGGTTCGGGTGGGAAACAATTTGGCTTTTGGACGCAAGTGTTTGTCCACCTTTACAAGCGGCGTTCCCCAAAGTCGCACACTTGCGTCCAAAAGCCAAATTGATCCCGGTCCTGAGCCGAAATCAATAGTGTGCGGGATTTAAGTCGATAGCTCCGCGATCCACCTCGAACCAAGTTGGATATTCGACTCGCCTAAAATCCATGAGCCGGAACCTGACTGTAACGACGCTCGTGCGCGAAATCCGAACTGAACGCAGTCAATTTTTGTGATGATGCAAAAAAGAAATCGTTTCGCATGTTGGCGGCCACCAAGGAAATTTATGCAAAACTTTTGTACTCCAATTGTGGGTGCGTGAAATTAAACTGAATAAGTGAAAATTAAATTCGTTGTCGGACTTGACTTTTCAACTGACGCCTGGCTTGCGATGGCTCGGTTGCGCAGTGTGTGACAGGTGACTTCGACGTTTGCATCGGGATCATTTTGATCCGCGTCCAAATGGACGTACGTATGTGCCCACCTTAACGTACATGATTCCATGATCGCTCCCAAAATCGAATCTTCTAATGTAAATTTGTTGTTTTCAGGCAAGTGAAAAATAAATTAAATATCTTATCGATTTTAAATATGTACATTTCCGATTAGAACTGATGTTGCGAAAATTTTATATGATTTTAAAAATCTTTATTTATGGAAATATCCCCCAGAATCTTCCGAGACGCGTCGGTTGAAAAGGAAAGTGAAAAAATTTAAATAACACAAAAAAAAAAACACCAACAAAAATTATGCTTTTACATGCGTATACAAAGGTACACAAACGAAAATTTGATTCCCTAATTTAGCGGCTTGTTTTACCACTTTCTTAATATATGTAGCTATAAATTAGAAAAGAATGTCTATATCGACCGTTTAGTCTTCATTTTCGCATTTCATTTGATAATTGATTGAACCAGGCTTTTCTCTTGTTTCTCATAGTCGGTTAGGTTTGCTTTAATTTCGACACCTGTTATTAACAAATTGGATGAAAGTTGATTTTTTTTACTTATTTTTAGCATGGACAATTTAAGAAGAAAAAAATATATGTATTTTCTTTTCGGTAGTTAATGGATATTTTTGAAAGGAAAGTTAAAAAGAACAGAAGAAATCGCATTTCTAAATGTTTGATTTTTTATGCGTTTTTTTTTTCATTTCGTGTATATATAGATATCCACTATCTAGTAGAATAGCATAGAGTTAATTTGAGTATATACTAATTTTTTTAGTTACTTTGCCCCTCCAGGGGTATGGGCGCATCAACATATCTTGCATAGCTATGCCTTGTTCACGTTTCGATAGCATATAAACTTTGGAGAGTGCAGTTGCTATTGCTACGCTAGCATGCACGTTGTAACCCAGCCGTATTTCACCGACGAGCTTGGAACGCAGTGGGAGTTCTAATATTACCCACAGGTAGTTTTTTATTAACGCGCTGGGGTTAAACCTCTGATTCTGTAGTAACGCAGAGTGGAGTCCTACATCTCGCTGTTCACAGGTCATACTAAACTAGCCTAAACAAATTCATTCGCGACTTGATCTGCAAAAGTTGTTTAGCTAACTTTATATGTACAGTAGAAACCCTGCCAACCGAAATAAAGGGGGCAGGGGTGGTTTCGGATAATTAAAATTTCGGCTAATAATAAAGTTGCATTTTCTAATGCTTAGGCTGAAATATATTAAGGACGTGATACAAATTACACTTACAGCTTAAATAACGTACTTTTAGGCTGAGCGGACGTTGCATCGCGTTTGCATGTTTCCTATCAAACAGGTTGAATCTTTGAGCAAAAACAGGGCCGTCGAGTGAAAATCCGGCCCGGGGCCCAAATACTATTGGTGAATGTCCCACACTTCCCGACGATAATAATACTTATAACTTGCTTTTAACAATTTGTTTTTTTTTTAATTTTATTTTTAATGCATAATTAAAAATAATATTCCATGCTTAAATGATAACAGTGTCAACTTCGCAAAAAGGAGCAATCAGTGGCGGATCTTAAAATTGAGTTTGAAGGGGGCCCGACTTTGTGTGTTACCTGGAAAGGATATTTCCACACTTATTCAGCTTTCGGTCCTCAAGGGGCATGCGTCTGTTAAAAACGTAAACGCGTTAATTATTTGAGGGAAGCATGCAATAACAAACGTAAAAAAAACCATGTTAAGGTTAGGTTCGAGGGCGGCTGTGCTTACCACCGAGGATTCATCACCCAATAATCCTAATCATAGAACCAGACAGAGCTTCCAATAAAAAGTTGTAGCTTGTCACCATCAACATTAGCTAAGTCATCCAGTTAAGTAAGGTAGTGGGATCTTGCCAGAGTAGGACAAATGAAGAGAAGATGAAAAATTTACTCCTTCTTGTTTCCGTCACCGCAGCTTCTACAGCAGTCATTACAGGAGATGCCCAACCTCATGGAATGCTCCCCAACTACGCACTGCTCAGCCATAAAGTAACAACTACTAGAGATGGAACTTCATACGATTTAAGCAAAAGCCCAGTGCCAATTGCAAATAATCAAATGAAAGTTGCCTTTAGAGGGATAGGGACGACAACATTTTAAAAAGCTCTCCAAATGCCAGCTGCCTACTACGTTTCATCGTATGAGTAACATACTTGCTATTCCGCGTTACCCCTTCGTGTACTGAATCCAAAACATATGCAGGTACTAGGCAGACACTCTTAATTCGTATGGAGTCCCATTTCTTGTTAACAATAGTATCTATTCTTTGGCTCAGCGATGACTGCCACAGCAGCTCTGATATGTTTCCTTTTCAGTGACTATAGGTGGTGCAACTAGAATCTAATTTTGTGCCGACGGATTTGTGGAGCATTGCTTCTTGTGCCCTGCCTGGTGAGCTCGTCTGATCTACAGTTATCACTCAAACCACAGTAATCCAGAATCCAGCATAATAAATTCAAAACAAAATCGCACTCATCTCCATAAGCATAAGTCTTTTACGTAGTCAGACCCGGTTCGAGGGATTTAGTTACAGTTTGGCTGTCGGTGAGAGTCACATAAAACGCAAGCGCTTAGTACAGTGCTTCAAAATCGCTGAGCAGCAAATTGTGAATATTTTCGGTTTTAGGTACGACATGCTGTCTCATTTGTCAAATGCAATGTTCAGTTTGGCATTCGAGACTGATGGACATTCAGCGGAGTAGGGGAATATTAGACAATTCGAGCGCACCAAACGTTATCATTGGTTTCTGCAGCGGACAATCCATAAATACGCGCTGAGCCAGAAAAGCGCAAAAATCGTATGCTGACACAAGCGTTTCTAGAACAAATTGAAGCACTCGGCGCTTATCAGCATTTCCGTCTTTGGAACGCAGCCAATATCTCTAGATCATATCATGCGACACCCAAGCCAATGGAATCCAATAACTGTATTTGCTGCCATTTACTCACCAAAAATTTCAACAAGCAGCAGATTAAGCAGCATGTTCAAATCAGAAGTGGTAGTCCTAAGGGTATCACAAAAAGCAACACATTCCATTCGTTGTTCCTTTGCCTACAAGCTTCGGTTCGCCTCTGTACTTGGAGTAATCCACCACGCAATTACCTAAAAAATGAGTTAAATAACTATATAGATATTTCGCCTTATCAACAAAAACTAGGATTGTCCCATACAGTACAGGAGGCTCGACTGGAAGTATCCCATACTTACAAAGATCTACCTCGGTACTGTTCGGATTAGCCTTTACCCCATAGCTATCACTCATTTTCATGATTTAGTATGATATTTTCTTATTATATATTATTAGACCCAGCTGTATATACCAAACATTTTGCCCCCCCCCCCCCCTTCTAGATCCGCCACTGGAAGCACTTGAAGCAGATTTTCTTGGAGCAGCTGATACAGCTTCCGTTAAAAAATGCCTTTCAGCTGCTAGATTATTAGGGGCTTATTTCTATACATTTTGGCTCTCAAATATTAAAAAATAATTGTCAGTTCCCATCAAATTATTCAATAATTTGCCTACACTAATAATTTCCTTTTGATCATTTTTTGAGTATGTGTAGTAGCTTCATTTTTTTGAATAGCATCTGATCTGTCATAGGAAGTTTTGTCGCATGTACGCTTTGACAGTCCCTATTGTTTTTAGTTTGTTGGTTGAAGCAGAGTGGTTATATTCTGTGGAAGATACCCTGTTTGGTTTATGGTTAAACCATCGCACCAATCGACCACTTTTTCCAGAAGGAATAGCTGGGGAAGCACAAAGATATTTGTGGACAAGACACTCACATGCCCACTTGTTTCGCTGGTTGAAATGATACACATGACCACTAATGGCATGTATCATTGATGAATTTATTAAGCCGTAGCTGATGAATTATTTAATAAAAGTAATTGATAAACTGATCTGCTAAATAGCCGAATTTTTTTTACATTTTTCACCGAAATACTCACCGAGAGCTTTGACATTTGCTCACTTTTCTTCTAAAGAAGGCATCTGTCGTGGCTCGATGAGTCGTGGCGGGTTCATGTTCTGTCACAAGCAACATTTTTTTATCTGTCATAGGGTGAGCAATTGGTATAATATGTAACTACAGGGTGGCGCAAAAGTAATCACCCTATCGGAAGAAACTATAATTTTCGCAAATAGCGGCAAATGTCAATTCTGTTTTGGCATTTGTCAAGTAAACAGATGCAAGCTACACGTCGATAAGCTTACTCACGAACGCGGAATATTTGTCTAAATTTTTTTGCGGAATAATTCGTCTGTGGAATTGGCGCGGTTCGAATTTCTAAAAAACCAACTGAGCAAACACTGCGGCGTTTAGCCGCTCGTCTTGAAGAGACTATGGAACAACACGAGATGCTACCAGTTGTAGCTGGCAGGGCCCCGGAATATCGACCAGACGACGTGCCAAGCAAATGGGCATTAGCCGGTGGTTTTTCCTTCCTCAATTGGATGAATTGGGACTGGAGGACATGTGGTTCCAACACGACGGACAAACGGCGGACACTGCAAGAGCCACGACCGAAATTCTGAAGCGGGTCGCCTTATCTGTCGTTGCCGACAAGATCATCCGATTTGACCGCCCCAGACTTCTTTTTGTGGAGTTTTTTGAAGTCACGGGTCTATGTCAACAAAGCCCCAGATTCCTGAAGCCCTCAAAGAGAATATATGCCAAGAATCCGAGAACCTATCGCCGGAAGTTCTGGTAAAAGTGATGGAAAATGCCATAAAACGGGCCCGTATGGTCATAAATTCCGACGGCGACCACTTGACTGATATCAATTTCTCGACTTGATGGAAAAAAATTAAGATATCAAATAAACAAAATATACAAGCACAACCAAAGTTTTTCATTCATAAAAAAAATAAGAGCCAAAAAATATCGCATGATTACTTTTGCGCCACCTTGTATGTGCCAGTCTACCCAACGTCACAACGAGACCTGGCACTCATGTTTCGACCGATTCAGATCAGTGTGACTACATCAGCAACCGGACCAAGCAGAGCCCGGGTCGAGTAGGGAGCGAGTCCTGCACCAGTACAAATGGAAACTTGAAAACGTACGAAATAGGAAATGGAACACTGTTGTGAAAAAACCATGCCGCAGTATCGAAATTTTCATTCTTAATTTTATGCGCCCCATATCGAAACTGCCGGTTTTGTAGTTTAGAAAAAGTATTCTTCTTCCATTCCAGAAATGTGTGATTTGAATCTTTTTTTTTTTAAATTGACCGATTTATTTTATTTTCATGTTTCAAATTTCCGAACCCTTTTAAATCACGGGTCCGAGGTGCTTCGCCCCTTCCGCCCTCTCTTCTCGACGGCCCTGAGTAAAAATGATATACGTTTCACTAATTGTATTAATTGTTGTGCGCTTGAACATGTAATTAAGTAGGAAATGTGTCCTCATATACAGATGTCTTATACTCTCCGGTCATTTGTTTTATTGCTCATTTCTTACCTAATTATCTACTGGACGAATATGGCATATTTGAGGACGGAAATCGAATCATGAATTCATGTCATCCACTTAAGCGGCAATTTCGCATACACCAGAACCAGAAACAGGAACAGGACAAGAATTCCGTACATTTACGACATAATTCTGTTTTTGTCGTTTGTTTGTTCTGACGATAGCACCAGAAACAATACATAAATGCGTTATTTATTATTATTATTATATCTACTAAATTATAAAAAAAAATATATCCTGACATTCTTATCAGTGACAAATCTGATAAGGAGTCACATTTTTTTTAATTTAGAGTATTATATCCATGAAACATTTGGCCCTTAAAATAAGGAGATGAAAGTGTCCTGTTTGTACTCCTATTTCGAATCTTTTTACAAATCTACAATTTTATTCCGAAATTAATTTTCAACAGAAGTGATTAGATGATGCCACTCTCAACTCTCACTCTCACAGTTGCCCAAACCCCTTGTGGGGCATTGCGTGTCAACTGTTCCATGTGGCCCAGTTAACGTTTCGACGGCATAAATTGGTTTCGGAGAATGCAGTTGCCAGTATGCACCTCCTGCACATCCATGGCCACGAACGTCGTCGTGGACGGAATTCGAACCCGAAACGCTGGTAGTCAAACATGGGACTGATGCCTCAGCACACTGCGCTACTGGTCGCCCCAATATCATTTAACCACTCCTAACTACCACTCGTCATCCATATGGGGGTTAGCGGGCGTGAAAAACAGAATGTTCTACATAAATTATATTAATGTCGAATCTATAGTCTTAAATTAAATATAAATTGGATTTATGGCTACAATAAATCAAATCTAGATATCAACGTTCCTGTGTGAGAAATAAGGACTAAGTTGAAATCGTTGAATATATGTTTTTGCATTTTCGCTCATGACTACTCTAGAAATGGGCCAAATTGAAAAATATTGGCACCTTAGACTTGAACACAAATTATCTTCAACTCGTGCATATAAGTTTTTCCATTTAGATCATCCATTTCAAAGATCTGTGAACTTGAAAAGTAATATGTAATTTTTATCCGAAGCCTCGATAATTGTCTTTGTTTGACTATCGATTTTGACTACACTACTGAATCGAATTTCAACTTGCATGGACGTAGAATCCAATGGTCTACAAATTTTTCGATCCGCAGCACCGTTTAGAAGTTATAAGGATAAAATAAAAAAAAAAGATCAATTTTCTCGGATTTTCGTCCAACAAAAGTTAAGCTCAACCTCTGCGACCGGGCAAACTCAGTTTCCATGTATTCAGTATCTATAGAAGGCGTTAAAATTATTTACAGATCTTTCCCTAATTTTTATTAAAAAGCCCCAAAATTGGCTTAATTTTACCGGCCTGTAAACGCAATTTCGGTTAAAAGTGTTTCGGTTAAGAGAGTTTCTACTGCACACGAAATAATCTCTACGAGCTTCTCAAACTGTATAAGTAAACCGCATTGCTCACAGCGAACTCTACGTAGTTGAAGTATTCGGAGTTCGCCTTAAGAACTAATTTCGTGCACGAGCTGCTCATCCAGCACAATCCAGAACAATGTTGTTAGTGTAACACGTACACTTGATCCAGAAGATTCACCAATAAAATGCGGCTATTAACAACATCCTGAATTTGTTAATTTTATTTGCATTATACTTAAGCGACAGTGCTGCAAGATTTATTCAATTAATTTGTTGTAAATTTTTTATTGAACTTTAATAATTTGATTTCTGTTCGGATTGAATCGAAAGTAAAACGATAGTGACGTAGAAATAATTTTCAACGAAAACAATAGGAGAAAAAATGAAAGTCCCCGTGAAAAAAAGTGAGATTTTATTATTTTAGCAAAAATTATGAACCATCCTTTTGTTTCAACTATGAAAAATGGCATTCTCACATATGCGACAAAAAGTTTTAATATGAAAACTTTGACATTCAGTGCAGTCTAACCCGTTTCCATGTCATTAATGAGATGAAAAAAAAAATACAAGTTCAAATCATTAATAAGTCCATATTTTTTGCGTGTATCTTTTATTTTGCCGTTCCTTTCACCTTTTGAACTTGGCACAAAATCAAACCAGTAGTTCAGTCGGAAAAGATAAACAAAATGTATAATTAATTCCTCAAATAAACTCATCAACATCATCATCATAATCATGAATAATTCAATTGGATATCGGTGAAAATGTATGGTGTTCTCCATAATTCAAATAATGCGTGAACTTGAATCAAGTACCTATGTCATTAAAAATTAAATATTTCATTGAGGATCATAATCGTATATCATAAAATTCTTGGACAGCGTTACTAATCAATTAACATGGAAGCTTCTAATGCTTGCCGCTAAATTAGAAGACGATGAAAAAACAAGTAGACAGAGTAGACTCTAGTATCTAAATCCTCTACTGACGGATTTATGTTACAATATGGGCCGTTTACATATTATATTATGTCCAGATCCATTGCCCCAAATATTTGGGCAACGACTCTATAAAAATAAAAACAAATCTTAAGAACTATGTTTCAAAAAAAAAAAAAAATGCGGATGAAGGATGACAAAAATTAAATTTAGAAAAAGATATGAAGTTCGTGTGAATATTTTAGGCATGGATTGCAAATTGCATTTTCCCAGTATCTAAGAAGCACTTATTTAAAGCACTACGAGTATTTTTGCTGATGCATATTGCAAGCCCCTATGTCTCTCATGACCCTAAAAAAAACGTATCCTATTACGCAAAAAACGGAGACAATAAATTATTCAAGCCAAAATGTATTGCGAAATTCCTAACGCCTACTTTTTCAAGATCACTTTAGCATACTTAGTTTTTTGTAACGCCATATTTATCTTCATCAATAATCTTATTTAAGCCTGCTAGAGATTAATCATAATCATAAGCTTGCGCGGTGTTGTCTTCTTGCGGATCGTTGTAGTTTGTTATGATTGACGAAGACAATTGGGGCGGGGATCATTGAATTAAAATTGGTAATGTTATTTTGAAAGTAAAAGTCTTCCGTCATACTCGGCGGCATCTCATCACGAGAGCGTAACACTATCCAACTTGTTAATGGCCGTAATTATTTGGAGATATGACCATTCATTCAGATAAACGTAGTGCTTGTATGTAGCTTTTACTTAACGTTTGCAATTTTTTTTTTTTTTTTGATTGATGTCTCTTACCTTTCTTCGAATAAAAGACGAGACCGCCTCTTCTCTTCTAGACGAGATGCGAACACCAAATGCTGCAATTGAAAAGAAAATAAGAATATGAATTAATATTGGCATCTAAATGGATCTCTTTGAAGTTAAATGATATTGATGACTGTTTTGATTAATAGCCGGTTTTACGAATGACTGAATTATGCAATATAAATTATTTCTGTGTGACGTTGCTAACTTCCGGGTATTATAATATTAGATTGCAATTTTAAATGCAACAAAAAAGAAATGTGATTAATGAATAAGACGGATTTCGGATGAATTCATTGAGCGAAAGTCCGTAACTGGTTGAAGAGATGACGGCGGATGTTGTAATAGCAATTATAATAATACAGTGTAGCAGGATGTGTGAAAGGCTTTTTTGTTTTCATGTCGACAACTCAGTGGGAGCTGATTTGATTCCTAACGCCACCGACATGGCAATCAGTAATTCCAGAGAGACCAGAGGTTAGATAGTTAGATTTTTGTATGATCCGTTGAAGGAATTAATTACGGCTTACGAAATAATGTGATGGGGGGTCGTGAATCCACCATTTGACACAATCACACCTATTCTGCGTAAAATTTGAAATTTGAATTTTTTTTTGAGTGGCAACTGTTTAAAAATTATGTACATATAACATCACCTATAATTCAATCAATCAATCAATTGTGCCTTGTTCTGTTTAAGGTTCGTTTGTGTTTTACTTTCCAATAGTTTGGTTGCTGCGTTTCTTGGAAAGCAGTCTTTTGAACTGTTTCGGCTCTTCTATCTCAGTTTTTATGACAGCATAAGTTTTTTTTCCGCTGAGATTTTACAATTTAGTTTTAATTTTGATGGAAAACATGTTTTTTCTCCTGACAATGGTTAATCGATCATTTCGGTTGCGAGAAGAAGATTCAGTTGATTTCAGTCTTTTCTATTTGATTTCGGCATCTGGCAACCCTGTACATAGTTTTCACATCTGATTTCAGATTGGCTTATTACAGCCCGCGCTCAAGCGAGTTTGTGCCACTAAAGACTACACGCCACCACAACGCGCTGTTATCGTGCAGCTTTACATTCAAAACATGTTGTCAATTGTGTAAACGCAACGTACGTATCGTGCAAAATATCGGGTGACGAAGACGCCTTCAGACCACACTATCAGACATATTTACACCAAAAATTTATCACCACCGAGGCATTACCAAGGCCATGGCAAAGAAAATCGAACCGTGTACCAAGAACGTGCACACAAATAAACCTCTAATTTAAAGGCACATCGTCTTAGAGAGATAGGTTAGGTTAGATGGACTGCCTTGAAGAGCAAGGCGCTTATAGACCATCACCACCACTGGGTCCATCACAGCCGCTAAATTCAGCATACCTGAGCCTATCTCATTCGTTAAACCAGCCAGAACTGGCAATGGTTCTCCAGATCGACAAAAAAGCAAGATCCAAGCCTGTCTCTTCTATGTTCCGCTAAAGCAGGGCAAGTGCACAGAAGGTGATGGCAGCTTTAATCCACGTCCTCGTTCCCACCGCTCCTACAGTAATCATTGTACGGGAGTCGAAGTCTTCTAGCGTGCTCCCCGATTAAGCAGTGTATAGTGATAAGCTCCTTCACATTTCCCAAATGCCTTCTATTCAGCATCAGCAACTCGTAGGATCGGTTGGGATCCAGCTTAGGCCACATTTGCCTAGTTGTATGCCATGTAAATCCACTAATCCATCTGGCGCTGGCTCCATCATACGCCACATTTTGAGTAACCAATTTACAAACTCCTAGATGCATCCCTGTTCTACGCCAATACTCCCCGATCTCGTTAGTCGCTCCCAGCCCTAACCCTTTCCACAGTCTTGGAGCCGTCGGTGGAAAGCCTAATGGCATCAGATCCCATAATATGTCGAACAGGTACCTCAGAGAGATGTAGTCCGTAACTCCGGGAATGCTAATTTCCCTCAGTACAGCCGAGTGCTATACGATTGGCTCGGTCTACTGACCGGTTTCCCGGAGGCGAACAGCCGTATTTGCCGCTATCTGCATAGCATAGTTTTCTATCCCGAATTAGACCAAGGAATTTGCCTTTATCAGTCAGGCTAAGCCTGAAAACAAGGAAAAATTTTCGGTTGTCTGCCAGCTTAAGTCTTAAGCTACCGTAAATTACAAAAAAGTGAAACTAAAGCACTAAATACAACAAGTAATTTTTGACGAAAAAATAACAATACTTTTTCGATGTTCTGCCAGCTGAAGTTTTAAGTTGGCAGATACTACCGTAAGTTTTTAGGAGAAGATGTAATTATATTTTTTCGATTGTACAAAATTAGCACTAAATACAACGAGCAATTAGTGACAAAAAAAAATGTGTTTACGGTAGTGTCTCCCAGCTTAAGTTTTAAGTTGGCAGATACCACCATAACTTTTAAAAGCAAAGTGTAATACATTTTTTTCGACTGTACGAAATTAGCACTAAATAGGCCCGAATTTAGTACACTTCTTTCAATTATGTCTGCCACTTTTGCTCTGTCATCTTAACCCTAGTCGTACCGGCAAAAGTTTATTCCTATTTCTACCGACACGGGTACACCTGTACCCAACCTCTGATTACCGCTAGAATGGAAAAGGAGGAGGAGGAAAAGGAGGAAATGATTGACTATTACAATCAAACGAAAGGAGGCGTTGACATAATGGGCCGGATGTTGCGTAATTACACCACTAACGTAAAACAAATCACTGGCCACTGGCTGTATTTTTCAATATGATAGACGTAATGGCTCTTGCTGCTTCGATCGTATTCCAAGAATTGCACTCTGATTCCACAAAAGATCACCGCCGAAAGTTTCTGAAAGTCCTTTCGCATGAATTAGCTATAACTAACATAACCCAAAGATCGAAAATTCCACGGATAATAAAATAATAATAATGAATGGGTACAGGTGTACCCGTGCCGGTAAAATTGGTATACCATCATTTTTATTTTATTTTTTAATTAAAGACAACCGATGCAAAAATTCAAAAACTAGTTAAAATAGTTCAAAACCGTCTAATAAAAGATGTCAGGAAGAACCAAGCTATTTGCTTTGAAAATCTTGGAGACATGACACTTTAAACTCTAAAAGGTACACCTGTACCCGAGTCGGTACGACTAGGGTTAAATGAGCTGGAGCTCCCTTAGTGTGGTCCCATGGTGCAAGGATCTATTATGTAGTTTATTTTATAAATATCTGCATTAGATATTTCACCTCATTTCCATAAGTTATTACGGAAATTTCAAAGTCATCAGAGTGCAATGCATTATTTCGTTATCATCTTGAAATTATCAATTAACATCAAATCACGAATGCAATTTTTACTGACGCAATCACATACCTACCTACGGTTCAAATGTGAAGAGCAACATGATTCGATAATTATAATCTCCGTTCCACAAAGCTCAGTTGATCTGTGTCTCGAGGTCAAAAGAGCACACTTTTAATAGCTTTTTTTTCTCTCGTTTATTTCCAAAATTATACAACACGATTGCACTGTTGACCCGGCAAAAATCCCATGTAAGCATTGCATATTCGTAAATCTACATATTCCTCCTACAAGGCCAAACGCATATCGTTATAACTCTTAACGAGCGAATTTTATTTCAATCTGAATTTTCGATGACAGTCCAAGAAAAAAAAACGAAAATCCGTAGCTTCGCGGCAACTGCACGCGGTACTTGTATAAAAACGATAGCGCCGAACAACATCATTTCTTTTTGTTTTTTTTTTAATTTTCTCAAAAACTCGCATGCCCTTGAATCTGGTCACTTTGCTGCCACTCTTTGTCAGTTTGACATAGTGATTAGCCTAACGAAATTCATTATCATAGTCGTTTTCATCTTCATCAACATAATAACTGACCTATCTTTCTACACAGCTTTGATGGTTCAGCTGATCCAAAGTGAAGTAAAAACCGACAGCTTACCACTGACTGGCAACACAATTTGAATTGTTTAGTTTTACTATACATCTCACCTGATCCACAAGCTAATACAATACATTCAATATCCGTATGAGCGGATAACAATGTTGAAACAAATTAGATACTTGTATCTTCTTAGTGGCGGTAGCGTAGGATTTTTTAAAAACAATTTTTCTTTTGTTAGTAAGCACAAAATGAGTTTTTACTTTCACTAATAAGACAAGAGAGATGATGATGGCGATGACTGGAACTACAAAAGCCATTCAAATTCCTTAACAGCTAATTGGCTCCCGAAAATCACTCAATAAAAAATGCCAGAAGAGTTACCCGCGTGGAAAGGCCAATTAGGCGACTTTCGATTATTGAAGAATTATTAAAATCATACAATGATTTCACGGAAAGTTACGAGTATTTTAAACCCATCTTTAGAAAAAAGAGGCAAAATTCCAACAGTCAGTTGAAAAGAAATTATCATCACGACAAATCAAGTAATAATATTATGCTTAACAGATATAAAAAATAGACAAACTTGATATCTACAAACGTGCAAAAATCTGAAAAATGAAAGTCTTTTTGTCAATTTGCTATTGAGCTGTTTTTGGATAAAGTAATACGCTTGGTTTAAAGCGCCGCGCTCAGCGCAGGTCGTTGTCGTGTATGTAATTGAGTTTTGTCGTGACGTGACCAGTCTAACCGGTATTCGTTTGGAGAAAAAATATACATACATCTATCACCTCTTCATTTAATATGTACGAGTATCTCCAAGATGCACAGAAGACATTGTGAGTTCGATCTCCAAATACATAAATCAAAAATTTTACTACTATAAATGTTATGTCCTCGCATATTTTCAACATGGGTACCATATACAAAAATATAGTTAAATCTAGCTGTTTTAATTAAATATGTATTTCATATTTAAATAATCCGTAATAGAGACATTTTTCATAAAAGAAAACGTGCTAATGAACTCTGTCAATTTTATTTACTTGGATTTAAAAAAAATCGTCAAAACCTATAAAAAGAATATTATAGATAGATTATAATTGTAAATAAGTACGAATATTAATGAATAAATGTGCATCCTCCGGCGGAAATAATTAATTAAGGAAAGAGTAAAATATATTCAGTAAGATAACGGTAAAAATGACTAAAATTCGAGTCACGTGCTTCGGATGAATTGGAACTATTTTTTAGTGCACACACTGCTTTAATTTATCTTCCAGTAATCTTATTGGAGTAACTCAATTGCCCTAACCCCTTGTGGGTGCCAACTGTTCCATGTGGCCCAGTTGACGTTTCGTTGGCATTAACTAGTTTCGGAGAATGCAGTTACCAGCATAGGCGCCGACTATGGGGGCTTGGCACTTTTTGCGCCCTCAATCCAAATATTGGGGTGCAACGCCCCTCCAATATTTTAGGCACAAATATCGCTATTAATCGGTTCGCAATAAAACCGATCTTCAATCGACTTATTTGTGCAAACAACAGAAATTTATTTAGCTATGACTCATAGGGAGGGAAAGTTTCTTCAAGCATTGAGGATTGTGCCATTGAAACTTGTGCATTAATTAGGCTCATAACGAAAAAAAAACTCCCAATTTAAAGAGCCATCAATCCCCCGGACCCCGGGTCATGAAAACGCCTGTGAAACTACCCCGAACCATAATGGTCATATGAGGTATTACCCTGGCCACACACTGTCGACCAGGAATTCGAACATGATGCAAGTGGACATTTTTATTCAGATTTGCCTGAAGTGTGTGTGTCTTGAGCCAATCGGAGGACGCTTGTACCATGCTCGAGTTCGTGTTCGACAGTCTGTGGCGACACTCAGGTATTACAATACGTCGTTCAATTTGATTGTGATTCCTCAGCATGCTATCAAATTATAATCAATCATTTGTGTTAACTATTATGATCTTAAAGGCCGAAATACTACGATAACAATGATAACTTCAGGATTTTGCGCTGACATCTGGTGTCAGGAAAAGCCGCTTGCAAAGGCTAATGAACACAGCAGCTGCATTTGACACAAGATTTTAGCATAAAATCGTGAAGTTATCATTTTGTTTTGGCCTTAACACGTGGACGAATATTTGCTTGCCTTAAGACGTCGACTTTTTCAGCCAGGGCAATTCAGTTCGTGGACCTATCATCAGTCAATTTGATTTAAGTGCTGGAAATATAAATTCCACGAAGGGTAACCAAAATAAATATTCGCCGGTTTCGAATACTAATGCGGAGTATTTCTCATCAGACGCCTCTGCATCGTACCTCGAATTTGTGTGAGAGGTGTTATCGGGAACGGCCTGGCCGATGTTGTTTTGCCTTATATAGGCCGACAAACACAACATGGGTACGAATCATTTCTTAACAAAAAAGGAACCATTGCTATTGAACTTAACGATATGAGTGATACTGGCTAGCTGACAGAGACATCTATAAGCAGATATTTGTTCAGATGGCAACCATCGATGCCAAACAACTTATATGGCTCTTAACATGCCGCCACTCGTATATGTTAATTGCTAAAGGATCCGTTTACTGTGAAAATACCATCCCAAAAAGTTTACACAACAAGTTAATCCGACAGTCAATTATAAACTTATGAAAAATTTATGTTTTCTTTCCATTTTGAAAACTTATTTGTTTCATTTGGGGCCGTTTTCACAATGTCTGGTTAAAATGCCAGTCAGCTATCTGGTACACCAAACTAAACCTTAGCGTATGCAACACTCAAAATATGATGAAGTAGTTTTCTTTTTCCTCTAGGCAGAATTCAACCGCCTGCCTGTCTCATTCTATTCTACGTCTGTACCGTCTCCCAGCACTAATTTGAGGATGAGTTGGTTTCAAATCCTCTTCCGTCGAATGAATTTCCAGAACTCTGTTCTTTATTAACAGTTTATTGTCTGCAAACATAAACAGTTCTAGGTGTCAAAATGTCAGCAGGTCGTATCAGCTGTCTGGAATTATCGTCCGATACGTTTTTAACTGCCGTTCAACAGTCGACAATTTTTTTTTTCGCGGAGAAGCAGCGGGGGAAGCAAAATCATCCAAAGATATGCGTGTATACATACAAATACCCACTTCGTTCCCCTGAATGCCTGGATGAAAGTCACCATGATCATTGTTCTAGCCGCGGGAGTAAAGTCACTTCTGTTCTTTCCAAGCATATGGTGAAACCATACATGACCACCTACGACCTGCTACAGGACGTTCGTTAAGGAATTCATCAGGCCGTAGCTGATGAAATACTTGATGAATATCATTGACAAATTCATCAAACCTAGCTAATGAAATTCTTGATGAAGGTCATCAGTGAATTCATCAAGCTGCATTTAGGAGTAGATTACGGCCTGTTTGTATAATGGAAAATGCAAAACGCAAATGGATATATCTATAAGAATATACCTTATTGCGAACAGAGGTAAGTCGAAGATGATGATTAAATTTCAGGTTGACGGATGACTGGCGTTTTGAAAAAGGAGTTTTATTTCTGGTGGTGGAGTTTAGGTGCCGGCGGTCGATTAGGCAAAATAAAGCGACGGAGGTGCTTTGCGGATTTTTAAAATCATACGCGAAGCGGTGACGTTGAGTTGCTGCGCGTTGTGGCGGCTCTCGGTGTTTTTTTCTGTGGCCAGAAATAATTTATGCCATGAGAGTTCGGTTGTTTGTCGGTCGAAACACACTTTTCCAAGTAATATCATCGCGTCACTGAGTAACTGAATATACCTATAAAAACATTCAGTGAATCTCAACCAATCTCAAAACCAACCAATTAGATCCAACTACAAGCATTTGACCAAAATTTCAAGTCGCTAGCTTCATTTTATCGACAGTTATCGCTTATTTTAGGCTTCATTTGTAGGGAAGGTAGGGGTTCCTTTGGTCAGATCTTCATCTTGCACATTTTCAGTACCAACTAACTAGATCTTACTTTAAACATGCGACCAAATTTTCAACTCGCTAGCTTTATTCTGTCGAAAGTGATCGTAGTTAAGGGAATATTTTTTTTTAATTTTTTAGCGGAAGTAGGCGTTCCTTTAGCCTTACTTAAACTCAAGCAGCTTCTCATAAGCTTACGCACAAAAAATCAGCTCCCTACGTCAATTGTTTCAAGAGTTAAAGACAAAAATCCTGAAAAGTAGGGTAATGCGGAGCTCTTTATAAGAAAAGTACCGTTATTTTCAAACCGATCAATCCCATTTTTACAGGAGAGTACAAAATAACCATTTCGAGCCATTTATCAAAGTTGGAGCTTTTCATGTTAATTCAATCGGGAATTATAGATAAATTTAATTATTTTGAATATGTAGGGGAGGCAGGCGTTCTCATGTCATTTTCAATACTAACTAACTAGATTATCCTATGAACATTTGACTAAGATCTTCTTCTCGAGCTTCATTCTATCGAAAGTTATCGTGCGAACGGACAGACAGACAGACATGTCTAAATCGAATCAGAAGCTGACCCTGATCATTTATATATACATACCTACGGAGCCTCCTTTAAGGTGTTACATGTTATTGTCGTGAGAAAAAAATCAATATACTCTATCTATACCTTGTAAGGTCTAGGGTATAAAAACAAAGCCCATGGTATCGAAAAGTAATAAACTATCGAATACGATACTGTGGTTTAATTTCCAGAGAATTTGTACCACCCCATCAAGTCACTTATACAAGCAGTCTTCCTAATCGCTCTCTTAATAGCCGGTTATTTCCAAAATAAACATTAGTTCCGGAGACCGGTACAGCAGAGGTACGAACATATTAAACTTTTCCCTAATTCTTCAAATTGAAATTGGTATGTATACGACTATTCATTCATCATCCAATGTTTACCGTTTAAAATTGAATATCAGGCAATTTAATCTGATTAATTGCCTGTTTTGCAAGCTTTTCGCCTTCAAAACCAAATAAGCTACCACATCTGTATTTGAATAAACCTCGATTTGTTTGTATCTATGTAATGTAGGTATTTTTTTCATATACACACCAAATATAAAAAAACGAACGAATTAAAAAAGCAATTTCTTATAATTAAAACATTGAATACAAATTTCACATTAATTTTCTCCAGATGAGTTGCTCGTCATTCATTCCTTTCCGATGAGTTCAGTAGCCGAAAAGTAGTTGCGAAACGCATAATTAACATACAAAATTGGTCTTCATATCTTTGAAATAGTAGATATTTGAACGATTTCCAATAATTTATTTAATTTAATTTTAATTAATTCTTATTGGGATAACTCTACTGTTCTTAATACTGTTTTTTTTTATAAGCCGGTCGTCGCTGAAGTATATGGCAGGTAGCTTGCAGTCTCAGTAAGTTATAGGTTTAGGTCAAATTTTAGCAATAAACTTGGTTGCTAATATTATATTGCTTTAATTTTAGGTTTCGCACTGGATCTCGGTACTACGCACACCACAAAGCCACTGAATTATTATTATTATTATACACTGAATAGAGCAAAGTTCCATTTATTTAAAAATATGTAAATAACTGGCGCAATGGTGCATTTTTGGACCAAGCCCTCGAGATGAGTTAGTCCGACACATAAACGAACGTGCGAACGTGCTAACCGTTGCGCCATTCGGACTACAAGTTCCACATATTGCGACTTGTCTTTAGATGAGAGGGCGGGCTCTGTTGTGTTGGCGCTGGTGTCACCAAGCAGTGCTTCCTTTAGATCTAATGAATTACTGCCCTAAGTCAGTTAGCCTGGATCTGAAGCTTCATAACATCAATGAATCTGCCCAGCTGACTGAGTCCTTTTGCGACAATTGCTCTTATCCCAAAACAAAATAGAAGCGGTGACGGATTATAGGCCAATCAAATTAAATATTATTAATAATAATTAGGGAAAGATCTGGAAATGATTTTAATCCCTTCTATAGATACTGAGTACATAAAAACTGAGTTTGCACGGTCGTAGAAGGTGAGCTTAACTTTTGGAGGGCGAAAATCCGAGAAATTTGAGCCCTTTTTTTAATATTATCGTTATAACTCCTAAACGGTGCCTAGAGTCGAAAATCCTTGCAGGAGTAAATTAAAGACCGTTGAATTCTGCGTTTAATGCACTGTTCAAAGTTGAAATTCGGTTCAGTAGCGTAGTCAAAATCGATAGACAAAAAATGATAATTTTCGAGGCTCCCGAGAAAAATCACACTTTTTCACTTTTCAAGCTCACAGATCTTTGCAACGGAAGCTTCAATTGGAACAGTTTATCTGTAAAAGTTAGGGACAATTTGATTGTGAGCCTAACTTGCCGAGATAGAGCTTTTAAGGCATACATCGATGAGCATTTATTTTTGAATTTTTGCTCATAGCTACTCTAAAAATGGCCCGAATTAAAAAATATTGACCACTTTAGGCTCACAATAAAATTGTCGTCAAATTTTACCGACAAGCTTTTTCATTTGGAGGATCCGTTGCAAAGATCTGTGAGCTTGAAAAGTGAAAAAGTGTGATTTTTCTCGGGAGCCTCGAAAACTGTCATTTTTTGACTATCGATTTTGACTACGCTACTGAACCGATTTCAACTTTGAGCAGTGCATTGAACGCAGAATTCAACGGTCTTTAATTTACTACTGCAAGGTTTTTCGATCCGAGGCACCGTTTAGGATTTATAATGATAATATTAAAAAAGGGCTCAAATTTCTCGGATTTTTGCCCTCCAAAAGTTAAGCTCACCTTCTACGACCGTGCAAACTCAGTTTCCATTTATTCAGTATCTTTAGAAGGGATTAAAATTATTTCCAGATATTTCCCTCATTATTATGAAAAAGCCCCAAAATTGGCTTAATTTGACTGGCATATTAGTGCCATACAATTTTATAAGTTCCGATAAGTCGCATGTCTGCCCATTCTCAGGCGAATTACCAGAAAATTCTGAGCTTGCTTCCTCTTTGGGTTCGCTCACGAATGAATTACCATTCTGGGGTCGCGATTGTCCACCGCTAGTGCTAGAATTAAGACTCGTCAGAAATCATAGAAATCGAACTTCTTACATATTCGATCTAGTGACTCCAGCAGACACTTCTATGCCGGCGATGTTCGCTGGAAACTTGCTTTATTAATTGTCTTTACCCCCTCCAGGGGCATGGGCGCGGCAACTTCTCGTGCATAGCTATGCCTTGCTTTGAAATTTGCTTGTTTTAGCTAGTCTTTAGTTTTTTCTATCAATTATTCTCAACGCTACAGGAGGTACATGCTGGCAACTGCAAATGCCGAAACTAATTTATGTCAACGAAACGTCAACAGGGTCACATGGAACATGCCCCACAAGGGGGTAGGGCAGGGGTCGGCAACCTGCGGCGATACCACATATATATCAGAAGATCGTCGTTGAGCTTGAAGGAACCTGACTCATTGGCGAAGCTCAAGAGGCTTCTCCAGCTGAGTCCTGCGACTCCTTCAAGATCGTTGAAGAAGTAAGCTCCTAGGTACTTTAATCTCCTTCTTGCGAATGCTCAGCTCAGTTGATCGAAACTTCTATTTTGGCGTCAATTTGACGTCATTTTCGACTTATGAAGGTAGTGGCAAGCCGGAAATGACGTCAAATTGACGTCAAAATAGAAGTTTCGATCAGCTGAGCGGAGGCCTGTCTATTAAGTTGGCAATGGCTAAATGTAAAACTGCAAGGAAAGGGAAACCCAGCCTATGCCTTGCTTGAAAAAGTGGTTCGTTTCGAAAATAAATTACTTCTTTTTGTCGAAGACATGGAGAGCGGTATGCAAATATTGACACGAATTACTTCAGCATGGCTATAAAGAAAATGAAGGATGGATTCGCTGAGAGATTTAAGCAATTCAGAACAAACGCAAGTACTCTGGCGTTCATAGCTAAACCTTTTCAACACTAATATACAAATGAGACGAACACTGAGCCATTTGGGATTGGTTCGCTTCGTTTCAAATGCAATTGCTAGATTCGAAAACCAAACACTTGTGAAGTGGCAAGTTCACAGAACTCAAGAGCATGTTAGAAGTGTTGGAGGTCCAGAAAAGCATGCACGTCATGCTGCACAAGTGGACAGCTCTCAAAGAAATGTCGCGAGTTGAGGCACTCATATTTGACGCATCGAATAGTCTTCCAGGATGCTACAGTGAGGTGAAGGCATTTGGAGTGCTGGCGATCTTCGGGTCAACATATTCGTGCGAGCAGGCGTCCTCTTGCATGGATATAATCAAAAGTAAAGTAAGAAGCCAACTAACAAATAAAATTCTAGAAGCGTGCTTGAAACTGAAAACAACAAGTTATGAGCCAGATTTAACCAAACTTTCAAAAGGCAAGCAAAGCCAATGATCCCATTAAAGTAACTATCTATTATTCAATAATTATAGTTATATTACGAGTATTCGGTTAGTAATTTAATTATTCTAGCAGAGCTAGCTAAAATATTTTAATATATTATGTGTGGAACATTTGTATGTTTTTATATAAATAAATACTATTTCATATTTGAAGCCATTTATTTCAAATCAGGAATCTAATTTATATACCTTATCCTATCAAATACCATAATATTGAAACAAAAATGTTAGTGGCTCTTTAAAAACTGGGAAACTTTGTAAATTGTAACTTTTGGCTCTTCTGTCTCAAAAGGTTGCCGACTCCTGGGTTAGGACAATTGAGTAGTAGTACCCTACAATAGTCCAGGAAACAACCAGGCTTGTGTTAGTCTAATTTCGGGTGGTTACTGGTATTCTATAGTATTGGAGTAGCATCTTACCTCTGAATTTTAAATTCTTCGGTGATATGACTACACATTAGCCTGGCTCTTAAATTAGTCTAAAATTTTCCGGCGAGTGTCATAAGAGTGTTTCTTTTTTAATCCTATTGTCCATTTAGAAAGTGGTTTATGTAAGCCTTCATTCATTCATTCAACTTTATTGTATAGAGTTGGCATAGTTACGGCCGCAGAGCGCGATCGTGATAGAAGTAAAACTGTTTAGTTAAGTTAGGTTAAAAGGATTGCCATGGCTCCTTTGTGATACCCCTATAGACTCCACAGCCCGAGCCCTAACTAATCAGCCTACCAATGCTGACCTTCTTAAGGTCGTCCAGATCATTTTTCTTCTTGCGGCCGGGGCAGGACATTTACATGGCAGATTGAAAGTGCACTCCTTCCTATCCCCGTCCTTCCAACTCCTGCGGAAGTCATTGTATGAAAGACTTGGTCTTCTATTATACAATAAAAATATCTCTTAGACCCGCCATAGACTGTGCCATCCGTCGTCCTGATCGATTTGACGATGGATTGCCACAAAATATCTGACAATCAAAATGACATGGAACTGTCAAAAAAAAAAATCTGCAACGATAGGCGCATACACGGTGCGATATTGTGATTGTTAGATGATTGTCAGATCTGACGACGGATCGAACGTTCGGTCACCGGTCTACGATACTAAATCTAGAGCTCGGACCTCGGAGGTTCAAGTCTCAGCACGAACAAAAACTGCCTGTGGGTACTATTAGAACTCCCACAGTGCTCCGAGCCTGTCAGTATAAAGACGGCACGGGGCACGGATAGACGGTGCATGCCAGAAACTTACGAAAAGTAAATATGTTACCGCAACATCAACAAGGCATAGAAATGCTAGAGATGTTGACACGACCATGCACTGCAGGGGTCAAGGCAATTAACATAACGACACACGGAGACTTATGCGATATGGCAGTGGCAGACTCATCCGCATAAGTAATAACTTTACAACCCATAACCAAAGATTAACCATGAGGAAGATACCCTACTTCATACAAATTAACGCGACTGACTAGTAGTTGCATATGAGTTGGTTCCCATATACGAACACAAAGGGGTAATGCCAACTAACAAGCATTTTACTCACGCATTGAAACTTTATAGGCAGTTGCCATTACTGAAGTGCTGCCGTCTCTATCTCTCTTAAGGGAATTTACCTATGAATTATTGGCAAAGATTAAACATGAGTGCATCTCGTTCTAAAAATTAAATCGTACTAAGTGAGGTATCTTAACTACAATTTCCAAAAGCAAATTGTACACAGCCAAATTCTAAAGAAGGAGGAGTTCCCCTACTCACAAACTTACGCACAGATGTTGCACCCAAACAGCACCCTACGTGTAGACACCCGGTATCTTGGAAATTATAAGTCGTATTTTGCACGTACGAGTACATATTTCATAATGACGCTGTAAAATAAAGCACCTGTTGGCATTCATTTTCTCTAAAATGTTGTAAAGATAATAAGTCACACTTCAAAATATTGCATCCTTTCACAATTCCAGTATTCCACACAACTAAGTTCATTCTAGACCACAAGCAATCGAAAGTTAAACTACAACTTTACAGCTCACCCACTGCCATACTAAATTATGGCTTTCGACTATCACTATAATCCGCTGAAATGCCTTGTTAAGAATCAATCACCATTTTCACTTTTTCACCGCGAGCCAGGTAATTTTCAAAATATCTTACAAAAAGTAATAGCAGTAGTGTCCAAAGAACACGATTAACAGTCACAAATATTGCCTTCAACAAATTGACAGGAACTGGATTAGTAGGTTATTGGCCATTTGATCAAGACTAATATGTAAGGAAAAAGAAAAAAATGCATTATTGGAAATTACTCCACTCAACACAGCCGAAAGAGAAAAACACTGATTTCTACTTCATGATCCAAGCCCAACAAAAAAATCTTTTTTTTTTTTCAGAATTAATGAGCATCAGACACGCAGCTTGACACCGCTAAAATTGCCTACCAACAATCAGCTACTGCATCGATTAGAAGTCTATTGGAATTGTACTCGTAAGAGAAAGATCATATCCAAGTAGCCAAGATATTTAAAGATACTCGTTATTATTGTACATTATTTCAGGTCACATTTTGATTATGCGTGAAAAATTGTTGTTAGATGAGACCTTTTTTACAGCAATCTCTTGCGGAATTGCTTAGGCGGCATCATCACTGCCAATCAGAACAACAACAACAAAATCCAATCGGCTCGTTACCGCTTGCACTTGATGCGAATTAAATGTTCTTTTTACATGCAGCATATTTTGCAAAAACGAGTACGGACAATGTACCATCAAAGTACGGTTGTCTGAAAAAGTGTAACTTTGAAATTGCCGTAATACGATTTGACGGAGTAGTGGAAGTTTGACCTAGATGCATATTAAATCATGAAATCGTGTGAGCAGTGAGAATGTAAAATGCTAATTACATAGATCTCAGTTAAATAGATACCATGAGGAGTATAGGTATAATGAGAAATTGATACTAGGATAAAAAGAACGTAACGTGCAGTAATAGCGCAGTCATGTCATTGCTGTTGGGAACACTCGAAATCGTTTACTACGGATATATGCTATAGTGGTCAACATCGAAACTGCTAGAGCTCCGATAAAATCATAATGCGGACCACGAGTTCTTTTCGAGTTAAGGTAGACACATCACATCACCAAGTGATAGGATTAAATTTGATTTATTAAAATTAAAAGTAAGTGATCGTAAGTTAATCTGCAATTATACAAAATGAAATACTAAATTGAAATGTATATAACTTGGAGGGCAAAAATTCACTTATATAGTTCTAATCGTGGGCGCCCCCTGGAATGGCAGTGGTCGCCGACCAGTGCTAACCAAGTCAAGCCGCAAGTAATGGCGGTGCGATGATTTGGTTGGGGTAAATTATCCCCCTGTGGTGTGGGGCGCAAGGATAATAAGACAACCTTTCCCTTTCACGGCCTATTGTAGAAACCGACAAACAAAGGACAGCATGTCTGCGCCAAGAACTTACACTGTCCGAAATCTTCTATATGCTAACGAAACGTCAACTATGCCTCGGATAAGGACTGACTCAACGACTTTTGGCTATCGTACAATGACAAAGATTGGATTCTGGAATGTGCGTACTCTCCTGGACTATGTATCAGAAGGTCCCCAGAGTGCACGATTTCTTCAATTAGACAGTGAGTTTCTGCGGTATAAATTAAACATATTAGGAGCTAGCGAGATAAGGTGGTGGAACAGCGGAAAATTTATCTCTCCAACGGATAGCACTGTGAATTTGAGCTCCGGTAGAGCTAAGGTAGTGGTCATGAGTCAGGTGTGGGGCTCCTCTTAACCAGAGCCGCACGAAACTGTCTCTTCTCCTGGGATCCGGTCCCCGACAGAATCATGACCGCCAAGTTCCAGACCAAAATGAGGCGAAATATTCCTTTAACGAAAAACTAAACGCCGTTCAGAGCAGAACACCTAAAGGTGACATTATCATGGTTATGGGCGGTTTGAATCCAAATGCCGGCGCTGACAACTATGGACCCAGGCATGTGATGGGGATCGTAACGACAACGGTGAAAGATTTGTAAAGTTCTGCAACTTTCATAGTCTCTTCATCGGTGGTACTATGTTTGAGCATAAGGACCACCACAAAATCAGTTGGTCCTCTGTTGATCGGGACAGAATACAAAATCAGATTGACTACTTTGCCATTAGTAAAAGATTCAAGACGTGCGAAATAAGAAGGGTGCCGATATAGGGATAGGAAGAGACCATTACCTTATGATCGCTAATGTTCGATTGCATATTGCAGCCGTGCGCCGTCCTAGCGACGAAAGATCCAGGCGCCGCAAATTCAACACCGCTCGATTAAAAAATCTAGTTATCTTACAACAATATATTGGTCAACTTACACAAACCATTCACCCAGATAGTGACATAAATGAAAACTGGGATGCCATAAAAAAATGCATACATTGATAGCGCAGATACCATCCTTGGCACAAACCCGGATTGCCGGGTAAGCCATGAATGTCCGACGCTTCATGGCAGTGGATTGTTGAAAGAAAAGAGCTGAAGGTTCGTTTGGCTGCAGCATCAGACGATCATCAAAGCGGCCTCCACCTCCTTTACCGTCAGAAAGCTTAAAAAGTTCAGCGTAGTGTGCGGCGCGATAAAAGAGTTTATTCTTTTTTAGTCTCAGCAGAAGAAGCCGCAATAAGTAACAACTTAAACGCCGTATACGGTGTCATCAAGAAGTTTACAGGTGGTCGTAACTGCTGCCAACATCCAATGAAGGATAGTGATGGAAAACTACTTATCTTGGAGGAAGATCAAATGAGGCGGTGGAAAGAACACTTCGCCACGGCCTTGAACCGTGTAATCTCTGTTGAAGTTCACCCTCATATAGCTATAATTTAGCTGACCATCAAAATGTACGTATACGGTCTACTGACCCGACTAAAGAGGAATTCTTGCAGTAAACGAGGAAAGGCCGGCGGATTCGACGATCTCCCTGCTAAACTTTATCGAGCAGCGACAAGCGTAACTTCCAGTTTGCTGCAAACACTTGTTGATAAAGCGTGGAAGGCAGAGACCTTTCCCACTGAGGGGAAGGAAGGTTTGCGCAGGAGAGGCATCCCTGAGAAGCTTTTGGCTATTACTAAGGCAACCTATGACGGCGCCACTGCATAAAGGTAAAATCAAAACTTTTCTGGTCCTTTGTCAATAATATGCGTTCTTCTTCTTCATCTCGCCCGTCTTTCCTTGTCCACGAAAACACTACCGCGCAAACTTCTCAGGAAATTTGTCAGCTCTTCGCTTCCTACTTTTCTAGCACATTTCGACAGCCCTCCACGCATCTTACCACCTACAATTTTTCTCAGCAGGTTGATTTTCTTTCCTCTCTGCCACTTATTTCACCGGCGTATGTAGATCTCATCATTTCCACCCTTAAAGCTAACTCTTCCCCCGGCCCAGATGGTATTCCGAACTACTTTTTAAAACATACGCACAGCTCCATCTCACTTCCTCTTGCTATTCTTTTTAACAAAAGCGTACAAGAAGGAGTTTTCCCATATCAGTGGAAAACATCCTTCATTGTTCCCATTCCAAAGAATGGTGACCCAACACTTACTTCCAACTACCGACCTATCTCACTCCTTTGCTGTTGCTCCAAAATCTTGGAACGAATTGTCTATAACCATATTTATGATTCGTTTGGCCATCTAATCAGTCCCAACCAACACGGCTTCTGCAAAAGCAAATCTACTGTGACCAATTTAGTTGAGTTTGTCAATTATGTTGCCAAATCGTTTGAAAACCACCTGGACGTTCATGTAATTTACACTGACTTCTCAAAAGCATTTGACTCAGTTAACCACAAAATTCTACTTGACAAATTGAAAAATTTCAACTTCCCTCCTTATCTAGTTTCCTGGCTTTCTTCTTATATTCTTGACCGTACCTCCAATGTTATATTTCAAAATTCTGTCTCCTCGTCTTTCTGTCCATGCTCAGGTGTTCCACAAGGCTCTATTCTTGGTCCCTTGCTGTTTGCCTTTTTTATAAACGATCTTCCTGTTCTATTTGACTGCCTCTGCTTGCTATATGCTGACGATTGCAAGCTTGTCTCCTCCATATCAGGTCCATCTGACTGTTCTGCCTTGCAATCGGATATTAATGTATTACATTCCTGGTGTTGCTCTAATGACCTTGCTCTCAACGTATCTAAATGCTCTGCTATGGTTTATTCCCTAAAATTATCTCATGTCTTTTTTCCATATAAAATTAATGGCTGTCCGCTTGAGTATGTCCCCTCTACCAAGGACCTTGGTGTAGTCTTTGATTCCAAACTTAAATTTAATGATCATTATGCTGTCATCATTAGCAGGGCCGCTAAACTAGCGGGTTTTGTTTTGCGCTGTTCCCAAGATTTCCGTTACATAAGTACTGCAGTAAACTTGTACATTTCACTTGTTCGGAGTATTATGGAGTACGCATCCGTGGTATGGTCACCTTCTACAACTGTCTCCTGTGAAGCATTAGAGTCCGTCCAACGTAAATTTACCCGTTCCTTGTTTTTTAAATTCAACATTCCCTATACTCCTTATGCTGAACGTCTTACTTTCCTCAAGTTGATGTCCCTTCAGAGCAGACGAATCTTTCTTGATGAATGTTTCCTCTACAAAATATGTAGTGGTTCATTACGCTCACCGTTTTCCCGTGACATTGCTCTTAGACATCCTTCCTATAATACCCGCACTACCGCCGTTTTCGATCCTCCCACGGCCTCACTGTCTGTCTACAAGAATTCGCCACTACCTCGAATTATGACTAATTATGACAAACTGGAGCTTGGTCCTTTATCCATCTCATTTCTTGCCTTCAAAAAAAAATTACTTCATAAAGTAGCTTCGGCGGATCTTTAAATTTCTTAATTTATTTTTTTTTTCCTTTCTCTTATTACCTTGTAACCTTATTATTTGATTCTGTACTATTTTATTCTATTTTTTTTTCTTCTCTCTTTTTATTTTTAAATTGAATTTCAATCTTGATCCTTCATTTTACTGTATTTCTTTTTTTCTTGTTATTATTTTAATTTTGGATTCTTATGTATTACAATTAATTTTCTCTTTGTTAATTTTTCTTACTCACAAAATATTACTGTATTTTTGGGACTATGTCCTGTTCGGTAATTTCCTTCAATAAATAAATAAATAAATAAATAAAATGTCGGGGGACTTTGAGATTCGCAGTGGAGTTCAGCAGGGTTTCATACTCTCACCGAACCTATTTCTCATAGTGATCGGCAATGTGTTGTATGCAGCCCTATCCGTGCTAGAGAGAGGAATTCAATGAACTCTAACATCTTATCTACAACATCTTGACTACGCTGACGACATATGCCTACTCTCCCACAATATCGTGGATCTGTCTGCAATGGCGTTAAATCTTGAAAGAGAAGGCAAGAGAAGGAGAAGGTGCACAATTTCGTCTACCTGGGTAGCATTGATGCCGATAATGGTGGTACGGAGCAGGATATCGCTCGTCGTATCAATCAGGCTGAATGCGCATACGACATGCTGTCCAGAATCTGGCAGAGGTTTTCTCAGCATCAAGACATAGCTGGGCCTATTTCACTCCCTGGTACTGTCTGTGCTTTTGTATGGGAGCAGTACATGAAAAGTTTCCTTAAGAGTTAATAGAAAGCTGCAAGTTTTTCGTCAAGTCATATCTTCGTCGAATTTTAACGATTTTCTGATACGAAACAATATCAAATGAAGAGCTATGTGGTGTCAGATGCCAATCGACGAATTGATACGCAGGCCAAAATGGCAGTGGATAGGTCACACTTTTTGGAAAGATGATAGCTGCATTGCTTTACATGCCATGAAATGGAACCTCATTGCCAACAAAGGCTGACCAAAAGGGGTCCTAAAATCACATGGAGTCGATTTGTGGCAAAAGAGTGTAAGGCACTGTGTAAGTAGTTTGGGGAGTTGCACTCCATTGCCCAGAACATAGTATGATGGCGCGCAGGGGTAGCTGACGCGATATGCCCCACTAGGGGTTAAGGCAAAGTAGTAGAATACCCAAATCGCTCAGTCGCGGTCTAGGAACTGACACATTTTCTCACCAGATCTAGCTTCAAGCGACTTATTTTTTGATCCCTAAGCTAAAAGTTGCGCTTGGAGAACACAGATTTTCGTCAATTTCGGGGGGTCATCGACTTCGTTAACAATTATTTTGCAGAGAAATACGCTGAGTAGTATTTGGACGGGAGATGGGAGCGCCGCTGGGAGAAGTGTGTAGACTTACAACGAGACTATGTAGAAAAATATTTTAAAAATAAATTTGAAGAAAAAATGCGTCGTATCTTTGTTTGATCAGTATCATCAGGAGAACAACATACTAAAATTTCAGGAAAATCGGAGGTAAAAGTTAATTTGCATAATTACCGAAAATCGGATTGTCACGATTCCACTTCTGATTTGAATGCCACTGGAATTATATTTTATGTATTTCAAAATGAATATTTGTTTATGTTTGAAATGGATTCTGGAATGAGATTTGGCATTGAATAATAAAAAAAAATCAGCTGCGACCGAATTGGCGCCGTCGCGGATTTGCAATGCGAAAATGCCCAGATTTCGGTGTTCTAAGCCCAGCACATCACATTTTGAAGACTAGCATTCTGCGATTGCCCTAACGACTCGTCTCCGTTAAAAATGTTAACAAATTGAAACGCATTCCAGCCATGAATGGAATGGAGGCACTATGGTCAAGAAATGTGATACAGACGAGTTAAAAATCGTAAGACGTGGCTAAGAGCGCGTTGACACGATCAAACTACGGTTTGACAAACCACCTACTTGAACGTGTCAACCCCTTGTCAAACTGGTTTGATGTCTTGTGCTTCTGTCAAACCGTAGTTGGACGGTGCTCAACTTTTCATCAAATGCTAGTTTGTCAAATCGTAGTTTGATCATGTCAACGCGCTCTAATTACAAATTCCGATTTTGCAAACTTAGGATGTTATGCAGACTAAGAATCTAGACTTAAATCTTAATTTCTGCATTATTTCCGCGTAAATCACACACTTCTTGCATGTTCACTGCGAATGCGAAGGTTTTTTTTCCAACGCTCAATTATTCTTAATCGACACAACTACAAATAATCACACTTTCACAATTTCCTCCCATTATTGACGAATTATCCATTTTTTTTTTGTTCAATCATTATAAACCCATAACATCCCTTTCCAATGGTCACATCACAACACACTCGTATGTGCAAAATCATTTCATGTCTTTATTAGAACGAGGCCATTGTGCCAATATAATCCAATTATAGATTAACCCACAACAAGGGTACTTAGTATCATTGCCAGTTCAACCATTATACCTGGTGCCTGAAGAACATAGCAAAGCTGAAAGAGGTAGTCACACCATTCACAGCCCACCATATAAAGGCATAATTGGCAGTTAATTTATTAAAATCCAATCAGATAGATTGTAAACAGGTACCTAAAGATACTTGTAGGTGACTTGATAGCATTTTTTCACGGTTATAAAGGAAAAAAACCATAAATAGCTTAGTGGTAAGAGAAAATGGAAAATGGAACTTTGAAGCGGGGTTTCGAGTTCTGCAAAAATGAACGTTGTAGGAGTATTGGTATTTTTACGTACTTAGTAACGTAAGTTATTCTGCTAAGCGAGAACGCGAGTCACGTTGAGTCCGTTGAAATACATGCTGTACTGTTTGTATGTAAAATGTAAAAAAGACAGAAAGGAAATGTACGCAAAAATTACATGGCCATTTACTTAATAATTGATATCGACATTTATCTCGTGATATTCGTTTTTATCATTTAGTGACAGTTAGGTGAAGCTAGTAAATATCAATTACTACTCAATTGCCCTAACCCCTTGTGGGGCATAGCGCGTCAACTGTTCCATGTGGCCCAGTTGACGTTTCATTGGGATAAATTGGTTTCAGAGAATGCAGTTGCCAGCATGCACCTCCTGCACATCCATGGCCACGACCGTTGTCGTGGACGGGATTCGAACCCGAAACGCCGGTAGTCAAACATGAGACTGATGCCTCAACACACTGCGCTACCGGCCGCCCCAAATATCAATTGATTCTAGTTATTTTTGAATTATGTATTCACTAGGTTATGGTTTTACCCGTGATTAGGATTATATCACTTTGTATAAAAGGGCGTGCTTGAAAATTTTCCCGAAATCGGAAAAATATTTTCGAATCGATTAGTCTATTATCAACTTTAGTTAAGGTTCTGGGGAATCTGATTTCCCTGCGAACCAGGATTCCATCATTCCTTTTATCCACCTCACTCAAACGGGAAGTCAGTGAAAATAACGTTACACTCTCTCGTTAGTTTCATTCGAAGATCTCTTGCCTACAAGGAATACACCTTGTACATCGATGTGGCTTGTATCAACGCCAAACCTGGAGTAATCGCACTTGCACTCGGAAGTCTGCAGACTACTACTGATACTAACATCTGGGTCTGGGGCTATATGTATTAGGTATGTAGTCTGAAAATGTTACGTTAAGTAAGAAGGCTAAAACTTTCGCTATCGGTTTTTTGTAATGCAGGGATGAGGGAATGAGAAGTCTGGCAAGCCACCGAGGGTGGGTTGGCGGGTGTAGACTGTAAAGTGTTACAGTTTACAAAAAAACCGTTTAAATTACTTTAATTTAACAAGTTTTCCGCTTTGTAATATGAAAGATACTAATGTCTTAGGATATTTTTTTTTTCTACTATTCGATGGGTTGTATTTGGGAATGCAATCATAAGCGACCCGAAAACTATTAATATTGTTCATTATGAACATTTTTTTCACTGTCACTTAGCCGCGGGAGTGGGAGAAAAACGAAGGGTGGGAGTGTGGGGAATGTCATGTTTTAACACTAATCTCGATCAGTTTGGATGAAATATTTTATTGACGCTCACTTACCCCCACGTGGGTCGGGATTAGTGGATGCGGCCAAATCGAAAAATTCAAATCGCTAGAACTTGTTTTGGATCATAACGAATATGTTTATGAAATTTTCATGAAAATCGATCGAGACACTTGGTCGCAAAAAACGAGCAAAAATACACACCATTTTTATATACGTACCTATATATATAGATAGAAGATAGCGGCGGCCACACACCGTCAAACACGAACTCGAACATAGTCCAAGTGTCCTCCGAATGGCTCAAGACAGACACATATTTCACACAAATCTGAAGAAAATTGTCCACTTGTACCATGTTCATGTTCGAGTTTGGGTTCGAGAGTGTGTGGCCGGGCTTAAATGGGATTTTACTATTACATACATACATTATGCGGTCGCCTTCCCAAATATACTGGTGTCAAATTTCGTTATCCGAAATGACGCCGCGCCGACCTCTTGGTTCGGTTAATCGAGGTTTTACTGTATGTTGTAGCATTTAGGAACCGTAAACCATTTTATTTGCTTCCTCGGTCTCCCGAAAGTACTTGTGGAAAATTTTGTTTTCGGAAATGTCACCGCCACCTGTGGTTCGGTTAGTTGGGGTTTTACTGCGTGTAGTATCATTTTGGAGTTCCTCCCCAGCCTCCCAGAAGTACTTATGAAAAATTTCGTTATACAACAAAATAACTTCGCACCCTTGGGTTCGGTTCGGTTAAACGGGGTTTTATTGTACGTGGTCTCGAATTACCTAACTATTGTATATATTCCAGCTCCCCATTATATACTCCTGCAAAATTTGACGAAAATCGTTTCAGTGGTTTAAAGGTTTTTGCACGACAAACATACAAAAATAATATTGACTTTTATACATATATTGTAGTAGTAGCATAGTATAATGGGCCAGTCAAATTAAATATTATTAATAATAATTAGGGAAAGATCCGAAAATAATTTTAATCCCTTCTATAGATACTGAGTACATGAAAACTGAGTTTGCACGGTCGTAGAAGGTGAGCTTAACTTTTGGAGGGCGAAAATCCGAGAAATTTGAGCCCTTTTTAGGGTTTTGTATTAAAAACAAAACCCTTATGAAATCGGTCAAATGTCTGTCCGTCTGTCCGTCTGTCCATGAAATATCTCTCTAACGGCTAAAGCTACATACATGAAATTTTGTGGGAGTATGTAGAATTATTATAATTCGCCGGAGAAAGCGATTCGTTGTAATAGGCTGACTTTAAGGGGATGTCCCCATAGAGGGGAAATGAAGGTCAAAATTTTTTTTTCATCTGGTATAGGCAAGTGGGGTATCATGAGAAAGGTAACACCGAGTACATTTCATTTCCGGTATTTTCATCAAATTTGAAAAAAGGGGAAAAGAGATAGAGGGGAAAATATGTGATCCGAGTTTGTCCCCCCCCCCTCGCATTTCGATACCGTTATACTTAGAAACATGAAAATTTGCAGGAAAGCGGCATTTTACTAGTATAGAAAACCGAAAATCGTAGAATTTTGATATCTCATCAAAAAAGGTTAATAATAGTACATTTCTATTGTTGCAGTTAGCATACCCCTGCAAGCCTTAGGCACACCCGAGGTCAAAAGTATTGATGGCCAATGATAACCAACATCATTGGCAATAATATCTCTAAGTTTCATTAGAATCATATAATATTTAATAATAGTACATTGATTTAAAGTTAGGCATTTTGACACTATCCACACAAAAATTACACCTACCGGCCTCCTAGGTGTGAGTACTACTTTCATGTTGTTTTTCGTAGTGCGAATTGCAGTTATTTAATTAATAATTTTTGAAAGGGTAAAGATTAGTTGGGGGCGCTGCGTCGTAATTGGCAAACTTTACCGGGTGGAAGGGGGAGGGGTCCAAATAGAGGTGAAATTAAGGTCAAATTTTCTTTTATCGACTGGTGTAGGCAAGTGAGGTGTCGTGAGAAAGGTAATGTTGAGTACATTCCATTTTTTTCGCATTTTCTTGAAATTTGTAGAAAGGGGAATAGTGGGGGAGGAGAAAATATTAGTTCGTAATTTGCCCCCCCCCCCCCCCGTGGCATTTCAAGACTGTTAGAATTATGAAAACTTACAGGAAGGTGGGTTCGGAATAGCATATAAAATGGAAAATAATGGAATCTGTATATCTTCTCAGAATAGGTAAATAATAGCTTATTTCTGTAGTTACAGTTAGCACACCCGTGCATGCCTTAAACACTTTCGAGGTCAAAAGTACTGATGGCTAACGATAACCAACACCTTAGGGCTTAGGCAATAATATGTTCTAAGTTTCGTTACAATCACGTAATATGAATTGGCATGTAAAATGTAAGTGGGTAAGACATTTTAATTAAGTTTTTTTTTTGTCTATCTAAGTGGTATCAAGAAGAGCAAGGAGCCGATATTTATATACCAAAATAAGCGCTTGCTACAAAACCCTCGGATTGCGGGCGTAGCCCTCTATATTCCGGTTTCATTTAATATTATCATTATAACTCCCAAACGGTGCCTCGGGTCGAAAAAACTTGCAGGAGTAAATTAAAAACCGTTGAATTCTGCGTTCAATGCACTGCTCAAAGTTGAAATTCGGTTCAGTAGCGTAGTCAAAATCGATAGTCAAAAAATGACAATTTTCGAGGCTCCGGAGAAAAATCACACTTTATCACTTTTCAAGCTTACAGATCTTTGCAACGGAAGCTCTAAATGGAAAAGCATGTCTGTAAAAGTTGGGGTTAATTTGATTGTAAGCCTAACGTGGCCAATATTTTTCAATTTGGACTATTTTTAGAGTAGCTGTGAGCGAAAATTCAAAAATGCCTGCTCATCGATTTATGCCTTAAAAGCTCTATCTCGGTAAGTGTAACAGCTAGAAGTTTTATTTTAGTCTCAATTGTAGATAAATTACTCTAGTTAAATAAAGTTTTACAAGATTTCTTGTAAGACCAATTTAGGAGATACTGAAAAGAAACAGGGCAAGCCAAACAATTAGGCACATTTTCAACATGGTGGCGGTGTCCGTGGTGTTAGGGCGGAAATAGAAAACTCGAATTTTTAAACAATGTACCAACTCAAACAATATATCAAAAATCGAAACTACGCTAATTAAAGCAACCAGTGTTATAACAATTTGACTGCCCAAAGTAATTTAACCTTTGCAGAATCACCGACTTTTTTTTAAATAAAAACGCAATTACTCAAAAACTATACCCGTTAGCATATTCTAGTAATGAGCGAATCGCAGGTAATATTTTACCCTAAAAATAGAAAATAGCCTGTAAAAATCAGACAAACCGTTAATTAGATATGGCCTTGGAAAATCACACTGGTATAGCTCCTTAATATTTTTTTTTTGCTGGGAATTGCATGGGAATTCACGTGGCAGTCCGTTTATGCGTCCCGAACACTCTTTATATACAAATGTGCAAATCTACACAAATGCGGTAATCTTTGTTCATTAAATGCTTGCTTAACCAACAACTCTACTTCAATATCACTTTTCCTTTGTGAAATCATATTTCTCTTGAATTTCGATTTCCATTGTTTTTTTTTTGGTGAAACTTACACAAAAAAAAAAACGCTTTTAAGAAATTATGCCTTTGAACTCTTTGAAGTAAGAAAAAGTCAAAGGATGGCTCACAGTCAGAAACCGCAAACTGGTGGATTGACTAAAACCAAAAAATCGTTCAAAAATCTGGCAAACAAAATCCTATCAACATAATTAAAAAAACTATGATTAATGAATAGTTTGTTCGCAAAGCTCCACCTTTTAATAGATTAAGGGCCGTTTTCACAATATCTGGTTAGCGTTTATCCTATTGATAACGCTAAATCCTCCTCCTAAAATTTATCGAAGCAATCAACCCAAAACAGCTGATTCCTGCTGCTGAGATTTTGACAGCTACTTTTTCACATTCAAATAAGAACAATAAAACTGGCCATAAAGTACAGAGTCTGGAAATTCATTCGTCGGAAGAGGTTTTTCACCAAAATCAGCCGTAAATGGATGCCGAGATCTGAGAGACGGTGCAGACATAATTAGTATACAATAGTACAGATGGCAGAATGACACCACCACGTTGGTCAAACTTTGAGCGCACGTTTGTCAAATTTTGTGCGTGCATTTCTCACACTTTGAGTGCTAACCTCCTGCTTATTCACCGCCACTTTAACCGGACATTGAGAAATCGGCCTTAAAAGATGTTTTACAAACGAAAAGATGCCTCTCTTTCATGGGCTCCAAACAACTCAATTCGAAAAATTATGTGCATGACTGACATCCGCCACCTTCCCCAATGCAAACCGCATTAGAAAGTGTAAATAGTGCATCTAATTACTGTAAGAATAATTATCAAATGTGTATAGTCAGATATTGCATTCTTATATGTATGTATATACGAGAAAAAACAACATTTTCTGGATGGCTACTGTTCGTACAGCACAAACTTTTTTTTAGGTAAATATTATAATGATATATGGCTTTGCCATCTTCAAACGGTGTATTTAAATTGTATGTACGTACGCTGTGTTAGTACACCTTGAGTAAACAGAAGCGTCCGCAAACAGAATATTTATATCATATATGTACATACATGTATGTATGTAATTCACTTTCATATTAGGTGTAGCACATATTCAAGGGGGAAGTTGAAATTAAACACATTAAAACGATGATTTCGAGGTTCATTTGCAGGAATAATGTTCTTGGCAAATGGACCACTTGAACTAGAGGTCTATTTTCGGATGCGTTATTGGAACTCACTGTATTGGGGATTCAATGTCAAAAGATTGCGGCGATCATGACCTAGTTATACCGGTATGGTGAAAAATTGGGTGGCAATTTGGCTGCGATTTTTATATATCCTGACAATTCTAGTGAAGTCGATCATCCGGGCGACACAAGCTTAAGTGACAATTTCAAACCGGCAAATGCAGAATGGGCCAAAATAGACGAACACGGTCTTCACCACAAAACTTGTCGTGAAATTTTGAACAAAAAATATTATTAACAATTTTTTCGATATCTTAATCCCCCAATTGCTGCCGAAGGCTAACTTCTTATGAAAAAACTGTGAAATCTTGAAAACGTTTTCGCGTTCTCTTAGTACTAACATATTTCATTCGAAGGAAAAAGTCTTCACAAGAGACTACGACAACTTGGCACAAGAATACAAAACTTCACGCGGACAACTAAACCAGGCAATAAAAAGGAGCACACGAAACTGTTTCAAGCAATTCTGCGAGGACGCAGATATTAATCCCTGGGTAGTTATGAAAAAGCACCCCAAATACAGTGCCCTCTTCTACTAAATCGGATAGTCTCAGTTCTCCTCCCCCAGCATACCTTAGAAAACGTTGAAAACCAAGAACTGGTACCGGCATTAACTGACAGAAAGATTTTGGAAATCGTTTCCAGAATAGGTGACAATAAAGCATCAGGCCCCGATCCCAACGGAGTGTTGCAAGTAGCAGTTGCCACAGTTCCCGGGAAGTTCGTTAGTGCTTTTGAACCCTGTCTGCAGGAGCGAGTTTTCCTTACTGTATGGAAAATACAAAGATTGGTTCTTCTACCAAAACCCAACAAACCGCCGGGCAAGCCAAATTCATATCGTCCAATTTACCTGCTAGACACTGCGGGGAAGGTTCTGGAACGAATAATTTTAGCAGATTAGATGCCGTCGTAGAAGAAAAGACAGGCCTGTCGGACCGAACGTTTGTTTGGTTTCCGCTCCACGGCCGATGCCATCTTGACAGTGACAGACTTAGGGAAACAGGCACTTCGTGATGGTAAATGTTGTGCAGTTGTGACACTGGACGTCAAAAATGCTTTCAATTCGGCAAACTGAAAATACATTAATTTATCTTTGCAGAGGATAGGTGTCCCGGACTATTTGACGCGACTTATACAGAGCTACCTTTCATTTATAATCCTACAATACAAAACCAGCCAAGGACCAGACCAAGAGAGTACAATGCAACAGCAGGCGTTCCGCAAGGATCTGTACTCGGCCATTTGCTAGGGAACATCATGTATTGTACAATACAACGACATATTGGATTTGCCAGTGCCTAGAGAAGTAACGATAGTCGGGTTTACACATTATGTAGCTGTGGTCGTAGTGGCCAAGGATCCGCCATTCGCTGAATTGAATGCCACTGAAGCAATCACAACTACTGAAGCGCTACTCGACCTCCCGCCGCTTCACATTCACATAAAGACGGAGGCAAAAAAAGCAGTAGCAAGACTAAAAGCTTGCCAGAATTTCCTCAAACTAAACCCTGAGCAGACCAACTGGGTAAATGAGGACCACGTATTTAGTATGCCATCAGACCATTTGGCTAGGGAGCTTTGCTTTAAAATTCCATTCTCAACCGAAATATGGAGCAGAGAGGATTGGAATCTGAAGCTCGACACCCTCCTCTCAAACGTTGTTACGTGGTACACAGATGGATCTAAAACCGAAGAGGGTACAGGGGCGGGTGTCGTAGGTCCGTCTCACAAGATATCCATTCACGCAATCGAGACTTGTGCGAACACATGCTTAGCAGCTGGATACCAAGGCAGGAATATTGCAATCTTCACTGACAGCCAGGCGGCGATCAAAGCACTAAGTAACTTCTCCGTCTCGTCGAAAGTGGTGCTTAGTGGTCGTGAAGCCTTGCAGAGATTAGGCTCCGTAAATAAGGTTACCATTTACTGGGTCCCCGGACACGCCGGTATCCCAGGAAACAGGGGACGAGTTGGCCAGGAGAGCATCTGCAACCCCACTCGTCGGTCCGGAGCCATACTGTGGAATTCCCTTGTATAGTGTAAGACGGCACATCAGGGAATGGGAACACTCAGTAACCATCGCGACTGGGACAATACCCCTGGTCTTAGACAGGCCAAGCTGTTTATAGCTGGCCACTCACGCAACCGTACCCACGAGCTGCTGAGACTACTCAGAAACCGGGTTAGAATTATTTGTGGGCTCCTTACGGGTCACTTTACCCTGAGGGGTCATTTGCATAGAATGGGAATTGTCTCTGACCCAAGCTGTCGCTTCTGTGACAGCGAAGATGAGATTTCCCAGCATATTCTCTGTGACTGTGATGCACTTCATCTCCGCCGCTTGAAGTGCTTTGGCAATGCATTCCCTGAAGCGGAAACGATTGCCTCCCTAACACTCGAACAGCTGAGCAGATTTGTTGGAATGATTGGTCTCGAGAATTAGTCAGATCACTAATCTGCATAGACTCCAGGGTGTAGCACAATAGACTTCCGGGTTGCAGTGCTTGTTGGCCCTCTGGGCCAACTGCCCTCCATCCAATCTAATCTAATCACAACTACTGTTGTTGTGGGTGGATAAAGTAGGACTGGAGCTAGATGACTAAAAGTCGTAAGCCGTTTTCATAAGTAACCGAAGAAAAAGGAACACTCTGAGGATCAGAGTAGGAAACAGCATCATCATTTCTAAGTCAGCAATTAGGTACCTGGGCGTGATGATTGACGCAAAGCTGCCATTAGGAGAACACCTCAAGTAGATATGCGAGAAGGCGACTAACACGTCACTAGTTTGGATCGACGCGCTTCGTCACGCCTGTAACAGTCGAAAAATCAACTCTGTTTATCGAAGGAATGTATTGAGAGTGTACGGTGCATACCGAACAACATCAGATGAGGCTACCTACTCGTACGTTGTATCAGGTATGATATTCTAACAGACGAAATTGCCGATGTTTGGAACCACCGAACGTATCTAATGCGCGAAATGGAGGTCAATCACTATCTAACCCAGTTTCTTACAGGACATGGCGGATATGGGAAGTACCTGCAAAGATTCAAACTGGACGATTCGCCCGACTGTCCGAGGTGCCCTGGAATAGCGGAACATGCATTCTTTCACTGTCCAAGGTTTACAGGAAAGCGTGAAGTATTGGCGGTCGAACTTGGCCGTGACCTGAATCCACATAACATAGTGGAGCACATGATAAGATCTAAATCCAGTTGGGAGGACGTAGCTCGCATAATATGCGACATCCATAGGGAACTGGGGAAAGAGGAGCATATACGAAAAAGAACGCAACGAATTAACGGCTTATTAACCAAAACTAGCCCTGCGACGCAATACCGAGAGGTAGTTCCGTAGGGAGAATGGTTGGGAAAGAGTGTTGAAGGTATTACTGGGTAAGTTGCCGCACACTGACGATGAAAGTCAGTGTGCAACATGTATTAACTGCCTTGACTCCTCCAGGGGCATGGGTGCGTCAACATTTCAGCATTTCTATGCCCTGTTGACGTTTCGATAGCATATCTACTTTTCATAAGTACAGTTGCTAGCATGCACCTCCTATCTGCGACGTTTTATACTGACAAGCTCGGAGGACTTTAAGAGTTCTATTAGTACTCAAAGGCAGCTTTTGATCGCACCGAGATTTGAACTCCGATCTCTAGATTAGTATCGTAGAGCGGTGACCGAACGGCCACGGCCACCGAGCGCGACAGTGTGCGACATGGGCGTGTCAAAATCTCTAGCAATGCCTTGTTGAAGTTTCGTTAGTATATACATTTCCGATGGTGCAGTTGCTAGTACTCGTATATACCTAAAAATCTGCTATGCTGAATATAAAATAGCATTGCTTATCACAATTCAGCGAAATATGGGACAAGATTCATTTCAAATCTTGCACCAAATCTAGAAGATTTTGTGGTAGATTCGATCAAATCTCCTACGGTCTGTATATGTTATTATAATATAGAGAAAGACAAATAGCTAATAATAAGACGATGTCACGATTGTAGCTGTAGGGACATCATTTCAAGTTGTTAGAGATTGTGTTCAAATACTATACGCATACAGAATCTTTTAAATAGTAGTCGCTTACATTGATGGTAAAACTGCTAATCCAAAGTACGTTTCGATGACAAATGGCATTTCAAAATGTATTAAAAATGAACACCATGATGAATTGATCTCCGACTTTGGATGCGAAAACCATTTCAGAAGGAAGACTATGCAATATTTCACTACGCTCATTAATCAAATATTACGAGTACACACAATTTGTAGTAATTCTATTTGGACAAAACATTCGAAAACGAGATCACTGAACTATGTTATTGGAGCTTCGAAACATGTTGATAACAGATAACAAATTTAAATAAAATCTTTATTTTTCAATTTTCTTTTAATCACTGATAACTGATAATCGTAGTACTCGTGAAACACACAAAATTAAGACGTTTCGCTCAAGGAGGAAAGTTCATGGCAACGGCACAGATCCAGCGACTACGTCTTACAATCCCCTTTTTCGACTATCACCAATCCGCACGCAAATTTCGCACAAACACTTTTTGTAACTGGATCCGGTTTAAATTTGAAAATTTCCGGAGTATACTTTTCGAAAATGTTCACGCGAACGGGAGATCACTTGATTTCGACTGTACGATTAATGTGAAACAAAAACACTTGTGAGGCGTAGTGTTATCAGTGAATGGCGTTTTCTGGGGCCACGCAAAGCAAATGTTATTCGTGAACGCGTCCTTATCATACTGAAGTATACACATTCAATACACTGAAGACGCAAAGGTCGCGAATTAATTAACATCCAGAATACGTTCAATAAACGAGAGAGACTCATTGGCACTGGCATATTTAATTAATATTCCGTGGATGTTATTCGTCCAGATGGTGGTGAGGGGGGACAGGAGGTTGCAATCATTGGCGGAGACGGAAATTAATTGATTTATTGTCTTTTGATTTTTCTTTATTTTAATTTGCAGGAAAGGCGTAATTTCGGTGTCCTAAAAATATTTCTACACTCATGGTTGTTGGCGCTTTTTCCAGCAAATTCTCCGGGACGAATTTGCCAAGTGGGCTATTTTGTGGGTTCTCGGAAAAATTTCATTGTTTAATAAGAGGCGAATTTATTTGTTAGACGACATATGGTGCGGGGTAGGATTGAGTTGAAGAATCTGAAAATGGACTGCGGTGGGTGTCATTCAAATCCGTGTATGGAACATGGACGTTCATACGCTAATTTTAGATCTTTTGAAACATAAACTTGGTTATGTGGATCGAAGACGGATAAAATATCTCTTAAGCGGACACCTTCGGTTGTTGAAAATTTTTCCGCGTAATAGAGATGTCCGCCTATAAGGGAATCCAACTAATGTAACCCATTTCATATTTTTTCAATAAATTTCTTGTTTTATTATATAAAATTAAAAAATCCAATTGAAAAAATAAGAAACAAGTCCATTTCGTCCCTACTCCTTAAGGTGGGGATAGGGTTGTTTCCCAAATCTTATGCAGAGAGTGAGTTCCCCTAGTTCTGAAGGTCCAATGATGTAAACTTCATCCAGATCGCAGTAAAACTACAGATAAAATTGACAATTTCTCTCAAGGGGTGGTAAAATTATAGGTTTTTTTTTATATCTCATGTAGTGACCTTCCTGATCTGAAGGTCTAATGTCAGGATTTTATCCAAATCGGAGTAAAACTGCAGCTAAAATTGCAGATTTATTTTAAGCGGTGAAAGGGAGATAGGGATGTTTTTTCAAATTTCGGGTAAACCTTGACCTTGTGATTCTGAAGTTCAAATTTTAAAAATTTCGTCAAGATCGGAGTAAAACTGTGGATTTCTTTTAATGGCTGGAAAGGGGAGTGGGGTAGTTTTTCAAAATCCCATGCATACTCGTACGTACACTGACCTTCTCGTTGTTTTGAATATCCAGTCTTCACAATTGAATTAAGATCGGAGTAAAACTGCAGGTTAAACTACCAATTTAGGTATATTCCTATTTCACCGGATGACGCGTCGTGGTTCGCACTGTGGCTAATAGTGGGTTTACCGCTATGGGATATAAAGCGAGCACAGCGAGCGTTCTAGGGCGGTATATTGAGGCTTGCAGCTCCTTAAGCTGCTATTGGTCAAAGATGCGAACCACTATGCTTTGCCCGGTTGGGTAGGGATGTTAAACAATTTATTTAAAGGGGTCGGAAAAGGGGTTGGGTGTGGTTTTCTCACAACCTCATGTAGACAATGACCTACCGTATTCCCTCCAAGGTCGAGTATTCGATATTCCATTAAAATTGAACCGTAGATTTGAATGAAATTTTTCTTTCAAAAACCATGAAATTTGATACTTTGATACAAAATGCAATGCTCGCATTTGGAAAAATTGAAACTGTGACGTCGTACGCAGAGAGAACGGAAAAGTTGCACCCGCAACCTTTTATTCTTGAACAATGAAACCAGACTACATATGAAAAATAATACTCAATTGCTCTAATCCCTTGTGGGGCATAGCGAAAAATAATAGATATAATAGATAGATATTCAGGGAAATCGGTGGCGCAATGTGTTGAGGCATCAGTCTCAAGCTTGACTACCGGCGTTTTGGGTTCGAATCCCGTCCACGACGACGTTCGTGGCCATGGATGTGCAGGAGGTGGATGCTAGCAACTACATTCTCCGAAACCAGTTTATGCCGACCAAACGTCAACTGGAACAGCTGACGCGCTATGCCCCACAAGGGGTTAGGGCAATTGAGAGAGATACCGTCATCACGCTTGATGACCGTGTTCGTTCGGTCACCGCTCTACGATACTAATCCAGAGCTCGGAGTGCATGCTAGCAACTGCCCCTCCGAAAAGTAGATATGCTATCGAAACGTTAACAAGGCATAGAATTGCTAGAGATGTTGACGTGCCCATGTCCTTGGAGGGGTCAAGGCAATTAACACATATGAAAAATAATGGATATAAGTGCATACAGTCAGCGATTCACAGATTTTTGGATTTGTGTTGTCCGTTTAATAAGGAGTAATATACATACCTTGAGAGTTCTAAACTGCGTATTCGCGTCCAGTTAAGAGGGTATTCGCTTAAAAAAGAGTAGTTTCTATGAAAACCTTGTGAATATCATCCGTTCTGAAAAAAGTGTCCGCTTAAGAGGCGTGTCCGCTTAAGAGAGGTGTCCGAGGCGAGTACACGGTATATATTCCGCCGAAGCCTGTCCCAAGCCATGGTTGTGAAAGGACGAGGGAAGGATAGCTGAAGCCTTAATGCCTGAATCACACCTAAGCGTCTCAGGTCATGAATTACGTAGTCAGACCTGCAACATAGTTTTGTGTACTCTGGCACGTTATGAATCACCTGAAGCAGCTATCACCGACACCACCCCTGGATAGGGTTTGGCGATGGGTCGGCAACCCATCCTTGTAAAAACCTGCAACAAAAGCCTCGGATTGGGTGGATCAACAACGACGACCCCACAAACGTTTAAAGGATTATTCTTTCGGATCCCGAAATGTACGCTCCATGAACAAACCGACGCCGTGAAGACCCTCCTTCAAAAGGTCGAGAATTACAAACTGAACATCATTGCAGTCCAGGAAAAAAATTGGATTGGCAGCGAGATAAAGGACAAGAAGTCGCGCACAATTTTCAAAAGCGGCAAACCATCGGGCCACAAGGAGTTTGGAGTTGCATTCATAGTGAGCAAGCAACTCAAGTCGCACGTTATTGACTTCAAACCTATTAATGAAAGATTGTGTGCGATTCGCATTAAGACGTGCATGCTCCGACTGAAGTTAGGGAAAACGCAGTGAAAGACGAATTGCATGCCCGCCTGGAGACACTGTTCCACCCACTTTCAACAAACGACGTCAAAATACTGCTGGGAGATTTTAATGCGAAAGCTGGAAACGAAAGCTGGCATCGGGGAACCACTGAGGGACATAGCCCGCATGAGGAATGCAACAAAAACGGTCAGCGATTAAGCAACTTCGCCTGCAGTAGGCATCTTATCGTAAGCTCCACATGTTATCCGAATAGACGCATTCACAAACAGACTTTGAAATTTCCAGACGCACGTTCCGTCAAAAGGTGGGCGTCCAGTGTATGGGATGTCTAATCCTATCGAGGAGCAAACTGCGAATTCAGACCGTCACTTGGTGAAGATAACCTATCGATGTAGAATTTCTTCAGTGCACCAATCGAGAATCAGACCTCCCAAAACTTTCGCGGTTGACAACCTGTTGAGTGATACTACGGTGCAGGCATATACAGTCGCCCTTGAGGAATAACTATCACCTATGCTACACGTCACACGACATCAGCAACACAGGTGTACGGTTCCCTCAAGGAAGTCGCAAAGAAGGTCGTGGGATACAAAGCTCATCGAGCGCGAAATAGCTGGTTTGACGAAGAATGCAGAAAATCACTCGACGCAAAGAACGAAGCCTACAGACAAGCCTACTTGTGCCAAAAAAGAAAACTAAGACGAGCTACGGCGAAAATCGAATAGAATAGTTAGACGTAAAAAACGGAAATACTTTGAGGAGCAGTTGCTGAATGTTAACGAAACCCTAACTACTAGAAACACTAGACAAGCATAAGGACTAGTAAATTCAATTAAGAATGGCTATCAACCCAGGACTAGCCTCTGTAAGGACAAGGATGGAAATATCATCAGCGACACCGAAAGCATCAATAAACAATAAATAAATAAATAAGTGGCGCAACAGGCCAATTTGAATCTAGCCCTCGAGATGAGTTAGCATCATCTCATTTTCCAGATAATGACGGTATGTCTTGTGCATAGGTGTGTGGTCAGCAAACACGCTCAACCGAGTTTTACCCCATAAATAGGTACTCATTTAACAGCTGAGTGGGCTCATAGTCCGACACGTAAATCCCCTTTTTTCTATCGAAAAACGCAATCATAGGAATTGAACCGAAGCACAGTGCGTAGAAGGCGAACGCGCTAACCGCTGCACCATCCGCAACAATCATCAATATCAATAAACAATGGGCGTCCTATTTTGAAGAACTTCTGAGTTCAACATCTCACACCTCCATACAAGGAGCTGAAATCCATGGCATTATTATGATCATGGCCCAATTACATAACCTTTGATAGAAGGCGAAGTACATCTCGCCCTGCGGTCACACAAACCAAATAAAGCGCCGGGCGCTGACGACATTCCAGCTGAGCTGCTAAAATCCGATGGAACGGGTCTATTAAATGCCATACACCAACTACTTTTGCGAATCAGGGCGGACGAGGTGATTCCAGACAATTGGCGCAGGGGAATCATCTGTCCTATCCACAAAAAGCGAGATAAATTTCGTCGTGAGAATTACAGAGACGTTTCCCTAGTCTGTACGTCCGACAAAAATGACGAAAATTCTGGAGAAAGCCTCCGAAAACCTGCTAAACACATTCGAACGGAAAGTCCTTTGGCGATATTTTCGGAGCAGTTTGCGACCGAGCTAAATGGCACAACCATAAATTGTATAAACTGTGCGATGAGCTGGAAAATTCGAAAATCGTCAAATTACACATGTACAACGAATGAACGATGTCTCAGCAAGTATTGAACGGACGACGAGTCGATGGAGCGAAACTGCGAGGAAGACCGAGAGCTCATTGGGAAAGCTCAGTATATGCTTACGCCGAGCAACTACTGAGCTTCCAAGATTGAAGGACGCGGTCACGTGACCGAGATAATTGGAGGACAACGACAATCCAGGCGGCCAGAGCCCGACGTCCGGTTAATGATGATAAATTCGTTGTAATCTTGGACTGTAGTTTATGTAAAATAGAATAACCAACAGCTAACGTAATTGAAAAATGAAGTGACGATAACTAATAGTCTGATATCATATAGCAAAAAACCAAAGAAAGACTGATGTACATATTTCGTTTGGCAAGAAAACATCTAGAAGCGAAAATTAAAACCGTATCTTGCTTCATGACCCTCATCCCAATACAACTGGTAAAAAATATCATGAACATGATAAAAACATTACTAATAATTATTTTAATATTATTCCATAATTTGCTGAGAGCATCCTGTAATTTAGACGTTATTCACACTGATAAAAACAAAAATCAATGATTAGCCATTCATTCCCAAATGAGATACATGCCCTAGTTTTAACAAGCTTACGCAATAGAAGACATTAATCCAAATTTAATACCAATTGCCCCTTTATTTTTAAGACAACTTACCATAAACATCATAAAAACGAATCGATAAGACACAAACACAAAAAAATAATAATAATTAATTTGAATATTTTTTGTAATGTAAATGTGTCTAGAATTATGACGGAAATATTCTTATCGGAATGGAATAGTTCGTTGTTGTTATTGTCTGTTTTTGTGTTGCAAATTGAATTTTTCTTATACATAAATATCATATAACGGAAGCATTTCGAAATATACGTGAACTCGAATGAAATAAAATATGCATAAGAACATACATATTAATTTTTCAATTAGCACTTAAATGAGCATTGTGTTATTTTTTTGTGAGTGGTCGGAAGTGCAAAATTCTTCCTCTGAAGTGTATCTGTACAGGAATATTTCAGTGATTTTCTATTTCTTTTTTTTTTTTTTGCATTTTTAGATAATAATAATAAACGTAATTCAGAATGAAAGCGTTCTAATGAAAGCGGGAATACATCTTGCCAAGATAGAAATAATATTTAGTTAACTTAGACTGGTGAGCTGTCATGAGACGATAATCTAAGTATCTTTAGGTGGTGATTCAGTTGAAGGCTGTAATTCATTATTTTCTTTTTGTGCAAAAATAGCACTGTTTTTCATGTTTTGTACCAGCAGGTAAGATTTTATATAATAATTAATGACGTGCACCATTACGTAGTAAATAAAAATGCTTCCCTTGCCGAAAGCCTCCAGGTCACATAGAATAATAATGCCCATATAACACTTATTGATTGCCAGGATGAGTCAATGATATCTGTTGCAATGAGTATTCGGCTACTGGGTAAAGATGGAGCTTTGACCAAGTCCATGATGACATGTGTTCAATTCTTGCGGTCGGATAAGTTCCAGATTTATCCACGCTTTGTTTTCACACTTTGACAATGGTCGAATTTCTGAATACAACCAGGCACGTGATTTAGATTTAGTAAGTGACAGTGAACAACAGAGATGATTAGGCTTTGTGAATCCGTAAGTAAGAGAATGTCTGAATCCGACTAGTACTGAAGCATCTACATACGTATCTTAAGGCAGAATTAAAGCCAACCAATTTTCGTTATCCTTGTCCCTTATTAATTGTACTAGAGTGAAAGAGACAGAATTTTTTTCAGATCAACTTTCCCTCTAAAGATCCTGTCAGATACACTACGTGCTTCAATAGGGCAAATAAAGGAAAATTTTGATTTTTAGTCCCTTTATGTTTTCGGTGTCGGTGTCTAAGGTTTTCCAGCACAAATTTTTCCGGATTTTTTTCTGCAAAAAAGTGCAAAAAATCGTAGTTTTTTCGATTTTTTCAATACAATTCCACAACTATGGATTTTACCTAAAAGATGGATATGATGAAATTAAAAACGGCAAAATTTCATACATTTTAGTTGTAAGTCTCAGATTAATGGGTTAACATACCATACAGTACAAATGCATCTCCAACTAATTACTCTAAGATCGTAATCTTGGTACCTTTATGTTTTTAGGGTCGGTGAATACGAATCAGAGGGTTTCCAACAAAAATTTTACCGGGAAATATGCTTCTCTCGCAAAAAAATGTGTTTTCTTCCATCTGTGACAAATGTGTTGACTATGTCCATAGGCAGTAGTTGTCTTTGATGGCCACCCTGATGACGCACACGGTGGAACAAAAACTTCCGAGCCTATCAGACGATCGAGAAAACATGCTTCAATTGACATATTGTTTGATGGCACAATAATACCCAGTATGTCCACACAAAAATCCTCCTAAGCCCCAAGATCAAGGGTCGGTTAATAACTACGCTGATTGACAAATTCTCATCAGCAGATATCAGCTGCGACCAAGCAAATGAAGACGCTGACACTTTTATCGTGAATAGTGCTTTATCCTGAATTCCATCAAATAAGACGGTGGTTGTAATTGGGGAGGATATAAACCTATTAGTTATTAGATTAGATACCTATTAATCTGCAGGCAGAGCTGAAAACGTGTACTTCTTTAAACCAGGAAACGGTACTGTTTCTTCAGCGACATTTTCCCCAATTGATACAGTGAGTTCAACGGTTGCAGAAAACATCATTGCATGCTAGAAGCGGCCCCGATACAACGTCAGCACTGTTCATGAAGACTCTTGTGACAAATCCAAATGCAGCTGACGCTGTAAAAGTGTTGACGGATTCGAACGCTACTCAGAAGATGGTTGCAGCAGATTTCGTTGTATCACTATAGAGGGGAGAATGTCCCTTGGCTTAACCACCTAAGGTACATTTCGTACAAAAAGTCAGCCTTTAGGTGCAATACAAGCATTGCCGCTTTACAAACAACAACACTCTTTAAGAGTTTATCATCAAGTTCAGCAAAGGTTGGGGGTTGAAAAAAGTCTAAGGTTCTTCCACGATTAATGGTAGCCCCGCTACGAGCAATTTGCGGAACGTGTTCAGCTTAAACGCCTGTTATCCTTTCAATCTCCCCTCCTAGGATAACGACCATGATTCTCGGCCGGGGCGCCCTCCACTTTCTTAGACTCCTACACCCCCTAGATTCTTGATCCATAGAGGAACCGAGTCCAGCTAATTTTGCATACTCAATCCCTGTCAGCGCCTTGTCTATTAAACAGTATTTTTCATATTCAATAATTTGTATCCGTATATTCTCCCGCTGTCATTTGTAAATTTTCCGTCACTGGACCATTCACATTTTCACATGCGGTTTTTGCTTTATTGACTTATGTATCTGTAACTACTATACATAAATAAAACGTCCAGTAGCGCCACATGCATTTTAAAAAAATTTAAACTGTTTTGCCTTCTGAAATGTTTACAGTGTACTCTCTCTTAAACGGGTTCGGATCAACAAGGCGCTGCATGAAGCTCCCATTAAGCCCCCACTAATTGACGAGGGAGAAAAACGAGAATATATCAAATTCTTTTTCTCTGCTCATCCACTTATTTTTTTATTTTATTCCATTTCTTTTAGTTTTACGTACATAAATATCTGCATACTACAAATATATACTACTCAAAACAAAATAAGGGTCACCCGAATATTTTTGCTTCGATAACTAATTTTTATGAATGCCGTTATTTTTCAAGTGTTTTGTTAACGATAACAGTGAATGGGGCAGGGAGAAATGGCGTGAGGTGCTTTTCACGGATGAGTGTAAAGTGAAGTTTTTTTTTAATGACAATCGACGTATGAGAGTATGGAGAACCACAAAAAACAATCGGAAAATTATTAGTGGCCCTTATTTTGTTTTGAGGAGTATGCAAACACCTGTTAATATTGAACATGTTTTTCTCAATAAAATATCATTAAAAAAAACATGTTTGTTCGTGAAATCAGGGATACATATATTGGATTAACCGGAAAAAATGCAACCAATCATGGTTCCGGTCCCAAGGAGTCCAGCTTAGATGGAGTGTACTGTATATATTTACCTAAGCTAAATGATAATATTTTGCAGAATTTAATTTAGTCGATGTTTGTTTTGTTGTGTTTTTTTTTCATTTAGTAATAAAAGCATGTTTGGTTTATACAGCATACTCTTCAAGTCAACAATGTATCCAATAATAAATCTTTCTGATTTTCATCTACTCTGTAATGATGATACATACACTAGAACATTGGTTCTTAAAATGTGGCTCGCGACGGGGGACGAAAAATTCAAAAATTGGTTTTATAGAAAACAACCGATAAAAAGTATTTTGACGATTTAAATCGTGTGATGTGATGTGTGTTTTTGTTTGTCAGAAATAAATTATCGAAGTAATGTTTTAGTTTTTCGGTTTTTAGAAAATATTTTGAAAACGGCTAAGCCTAGTAAAAAACTTTCTTCGACAAAATGAAAGACCATTAAAAATACTATACTTTTTCTGTGTCTTCAATAATTTTCGAGATAATCTCACATGAAAAATACTATTTTTCTTGCTTCATACTTTTCAGGTGCATGCTAGCAACTGCACCATCCGAAATCTATTGTACTATACTCGTACTATTGAAACGTCAACAAGGCATACGAGGAGAAGTTGACGCGCCCATGCCCCAGGAGGGGTCACGGCAATTAACAACGTACTTTCTTCAATGATAAAATTTCTCAGCTAAAAAAACGCTTTGAATTTTCTGAGAACATTTTTTTTTAACTTTTGAACGTACAGAGCTGATAGATAAGCAAATTTAATGTTCTTGAAAAAAGTAAAGGTGATTTTTTTCAGTAGAGAACATACTTTAGGAGGCACTGAGTAATAGTTCCATTAAATAAGTAAATAGCCTGGGTAACAGTCCAATTTTGAAACAAGGCCTCGAGATGAGTTAACATCATCTCATTTAACTAGATCGGGACGGTGTGTTTTATGTAGAGGTGTGTGATCAGCAACACACTCAACCGAGCTCAACCAGCTGAGTGGACTCATAGTCCGACACATAAATCCGCTTTTTATCGAAGACTACGGCACTTCAGCATTCATTCGCCCAGTGCATAGAAGGCGAACATGCTAACCGTTGCTCCATCCGAACTTTCCATTGGTTTTACACAAAATCAGCTAGTTTTGCCATTATCTATGTAACTTTTGTTCCCATAGACGTGCAGTGTATCTCAAATTTAAACGAATGAAATTACCTGGAGGATCGTTTTATATTGGTCAATACACAACACCAAAACCCATGATTTCTCATTTCTCGAGAAAATTTTCAAATTTGTATGGCGCTTTCTTTGAAAAACCTGCACGTCACGTACGGATATGATTTTTATATTAGGGAATTCAAAATAAATAATAATAAAATAAATAACTGGCGCAACAGTTCAATTTGAACCATGGCCTCGAGATGAGTTAGCATCATCTCATTTCCTAGATCGTGACGGTCTTGTGCAGAGGTGTGTGATCAGCAACACGGTCAACGTAGTTATTTACCCCATAAATGGGTACTCATTTAGCAGCTGGGTGAGCTCGTAGTCCGACACATAATCCCCTTTTTTATCGAAAACTACCGCATTCAGTATGATTCGAACCGGGGCCCAGTGCTTAGAAGGCGAACGTGCTAACTGTTGCGCCATCCGGACTACAGGAAATTCAAAATATTTTCTAAAACTCAAAAAAGTCTTGTTTTTTAGTAATTTTTTAGGACGTTAGTATACTTAATTGTTCCCTGAACACCACATAAATATAAAAAAACATTAAAATGTTTGAGGATAAAAGTAAGACTATTTTGACGGGGTAGTAAATACGAACGGCCACTCAAATCAAAGTTTCTACTCGAACTAATTACCAAGCTTTTCTTCTTCTATTTTCTAAAAAGTGTTCAGAGGAACAGTATACTAAAAGTCCCAAAAAAAATTAAAATGGACGGAATCTCAAAAAAATCACATAAAAAAAAATTTATTTTCGAAATTATTTTTAAAACGCTTTACTCAGCTAAAAAAAAATCTGGGGCAAAATGAAAAAACCATATGACATGTATAAAAAATGTTATCACCACTTTTTCGGTATTTTAAATCTATGATCGGGCGGGGGGGGGGGGGGGGGGGGTCACAGGCGATTTTTTTCTCTAATTGTGAGCATGGTTCTAGGTATTGGAGAGTTTAATGTTTAATAAACACTAAACTTAGCATTAAGAGGGGCGATTTCAATGACAACTCATCGAGTATCGTGAGAGGCATATTGAAAAGGAATGTCTTCAAAAAATTATGATTATAAACAAAAGAAATTTCCTGATGACGCCATAAAATGTTTTTGGTAGGTTACAAGGCAGAGTTGGAATTAGGTTCAATTAACAATAAGCAATAATTTCGCGCGGTTTTTTTAAAGAATTGCTCTTGAGCCGCAGGTAAAAGTTCGTTGGACGCGTTAAGATCATTTCATATTAGATTTTTTTGTCTTTTTTTTTACTGGGGCAGTTTATTCTATTTATATAGTATCCTACACCTCAAAATACTCGCAGATATCTCTATTTGAGTATTGTAACATTTTTACGTATGGTTATCCGGTACTATTGATGGTTGTTAATTGCTATGAATCTCGATAATTATACTTACTGGATACTTAAAATAATTTCCTCGTTTTCATCCAATTAATCAGATCACATTGCTTCTTGGCCAAAGCAGCATTCATTTTCATCATTTCGCATGCCGATGCCCTTCATTTTAATTCCAACAAAAAAAAGGGCCAGCAACTCTGAATTTCAAGCTTCTTTCAATTAATAGTATTCGTTAATTTGATCCTTACCTGAAAAAATAATAAATCAATAAATAGATAAAATTAAAAAAAAAGATACTTAATTAGTTTACTGGGAAAGGGTTATATTTTAGCCCTAGTTTAACATTTACTTTGAAAGAACGTAAGTTTTATGTTTTTTGAAATTTTTATCTTTAACTTAATAAAATAAATTTTTGAATTGATTATGACATTTTGAACGGCTGCAATTTTTTTTTCAACTACAAATTAAGTTCTTCCTGTAATAGGTGGGGTAAATAGCTGTATACTGATATCCACACATGCATGGCCGGCGAAAGGTGTGTTGTATCTATTGAGAACTCAACATACGAGAAATCATGTGTGTTGATTCCAACAGAAAAAATTTAGCTATTGCGGCTCCTCACTCAGCTATGGTTACTCAAAAAAATTTACAAATTACTAGAAATGGAATGCCCTAGCTGTGCCCTTTGATATGACACCTGTAATGAACCATATTATGGTCTGGTAGTGCTGCTTCCACCGGCAGCTTCTATGGCAGCACCTGATGACTAAGGATCTGTCGGTGGTACGAAACCAGAGGCCGAGGGTCCCATTACGCCTGGACCCTGATGCGAACGCGAGGAAATCTGCGCCGTCCGCCAACCATTCCATCCTTATCGCCTCATTTTTTATCATTCCCCATTTTTACCTCCCCTGTTTGTGTTGTTTTCCCCAGGCCTATGAATTTTTATTAATACGTAAAGGACAGGGGCAACGAGCGACGAAAACCCCAACCACGTCTCCCGAACTGAGCTACAGCAAGCATAGGCCGCTGCTTAGCTCGTTGAGGAGCCTTTTTCTTCGCCAGATGGCACAGCCCGACTTTCACTGTCAATTAAGCTACCTTAGGCTCCGTCCCCACGGGCATCTTCGGATGCCCACCAAATCGTCCATTACACACCCCACATGCCTATACCCGATGAAAATGAAAACAGGTCCTTTTTTCCCTTCTATACAGACCCTCCCTCCCCCTAAATTTGGTCTATCACAAAGAAAATCTTTGAGCCACGAATTATAGCAATTCTTCATATTCCTACCAAATTTCATTCATGTAGCTTCCGCCGTTCACGAGATATTCTGTTCCCAGACGGACGGATGGACAGACAATTGGCCGATTTCATAAGGATTTCGTTTTTTACGAAACCCTAAAAAGTGGAATAAATTATATTTCCAAAATTTTTCCAGATGAGTCGTTTTCGAAATTTATGAGTCAAATAATTTTAATTGCATATTTTCCCACCGGTTTTCGAGTTATTTAATGCCTTCTTCATACAAAGTTATCGGACGTTCACGTAGCCACTAGAGCACAAACGTTTAGACTGAAGCTACAAACATTTGAGTCGAAGTGCTGGCCTCCAAGCACTTTTTTAGCGGTCCAAAAGGGTGAAAATCACAGGGAGCTTCCCATCCTAATTGATCCAATTGTTACATCGTAGCGTTGGCTGAATGAGGCCAGGCATTGTCGTGGAGACTTTCTTTTCTTTCAAAAAGAAGCTTACTCCCGTAACTGATCTCGAGTTCTTCGGCGATAAATTTTGGTTCTATTCACATATCCTCCTCCAACAGCCTCCAGACTGCATCAATACTGTTAACAGTTATGCTCGTGCATAGACGTCTTTCGTGGCTCTGATTATCTATTCGTTCTTATCCTTCAGAAAATTCTTTATGCGATGCAAACACACGTGTTCTCGACAGGGTGTTCTGTGTTCTCCACTTACTGCGCCTGTCATCTTTTTAAAATTTCTGATGGTTTCACCCCTCCCTTGGCCAAAACTTTAATGATCAGTTTCTCCAAGGAAACGTGCATTTCTTTCTCGCTCACTGTCTCGTTCTAAAGAGTCCAGAGGACCTTGGCGTGCTTCTATCCCCTCCTTAACCACCTAGGCTACCTAACAACCAACACCTTCGAGGTAGTTGACCTCTATGGATTTTTATAAAAAATATATTAAAAATAATAGTTTATATCCACCTCTCCCCGCCCCAAATCATGCAATTGAGTGACTGTGAAAGAAAGATTGGTGTCGATTTTTCGAGGTCGCTAAGATGTATGGTGACACTCCCAAAATTAATGGTACGATCAAAGAGAAGAAGTAGCACTGATGTGCGAAGGATGAGGACAGCCAGACGGGTTGAATCAGCAGAAGACCGTCAGTGGTATATTACAATTGTTCGCTGAAGAGTTGTTGAAACACCGCAGGAACCCGAAGCGCGCAACCAAGAGGTAAGAATAAGAATGGCTGCTACGAGAAACGCTGAGAGATCAAATCAATGGAGAGATTTTTTGATGGCTGTATTCCGATATGACAAAAATTTAGATTACAGCGTCTATCCAAGCGTTTCAATTGGGAACATGGAAAAAGTGTGAATATACCAGAGAAGTTCAACTGCCTCCAATTATGGAGCCACCAGAAGCGCTTTCAATATATTTTCCATCTCGAAACATTTCCTCCGAAATGACACCAAGTTCAAAGCTTGGTCCAAATAACAACGTTCGGAACAAAAAGAACAGTTGACTTGTGCGAAGTGCATATACTACATGGGCTGAAAAGTCCCGGGATTTTTAAAGAAAACTAGCTTTTGGGCAAAGTTATATTCATTCCTCAATATAGTTGCCTGCGAGGACGATGCACTTGGTATAGCGATTTTTCAACATTTCGATGCCGTTTCTGTAGTACGAAACGTCCAAGCCTTCGAAATACGCCTCGGTTTCCGCGATGACTTCCTCATTCAATCTGAATCTCTTTTCCTGAAGCCACCGCTTGAGGTTTGGGAACAAATAATAGTCGCTGGGGGGCAAGTCTGGAGAATACGGTGGGTGAGCAACCAATTCGAACCGTATTTGGTCTAATTTGGCCATCGCTTTCAAGGACGTGTGTGACGGTGCGTTATCGTGATGCTACAAAACTTTTTTTTCGCCATGTGGGGCCGTTTTTTCTTTATTTCGTCGTTCAGTTTGTTCAATAACGCTGCATAATACTACCCTATGACTGTTCTTTCCTGCTGCAGGTAATCGGTGAAGATTATGCTATGCGCATCCCAAAAAACAAAACAAGGCCATAACCTTCCCGGCCGAGCGTTGGTATTTTGGCCGTTTTGGTCGGCTTTTGTGGTTTTCCAGCCACTCTGCAGACTGACTATTGAATTCAGGCGTATGGTAGTGGACCCATGTTTCATCCATCATTACAAAACGTCAAAAAAAGTCGGCTCGATTACGTTGCAACAACGCCAAACCGGCCGTTGAATCATCAAAGCGCTGCTGTTTTTGGTCAACGGTCACCCAACGATGCGTTCCTGCGAACGAATCAGGTTTTTACATTTCTCGAATTCTCCTCCATATGATTTACCCTCCAGTAAAATTTGTACGGACACCTACCATGAAAATGTTCCCCTCTGAATCTGAGAAGTATTCTGATCCGGAGGGGAACATTTGCATGACAGCTGTCCGTACAAATTTTACCGGAGGGGAAAGCATATGGAGGAGTATTCGAAAAATGCCAAAACCTGATTCGTTCGTAGGAACGCAGCTATTGCAATGATTGTTCGGAAGTTTTTCTCATCAAACACACAAGGTTTGATCAAGATGCGATATTCCTGTTTTCCAGCTTTTTTTTTACGAAGGCGAAAGTAGCGTCACTCAAACGACTGTAGCTTGTAAACGAATGGACGAAATGTCATGAAACTTCATACATAAACTAGTGATAGATGAGCCTCTCGAAATGAGTCATGCTCATTTTCTAGTGGTGCCACCTATTGAAAAATCCCGGTGCTTTTCAGCCAGTAGTACTCTAGACTTGTACAGATCTAGTGGTGATATCAAAAGAACCAATTGGCAACGACCAGATATATTAAAAGTGAGTTTCCCATATGGCCAGTTTGAACTGTGTCTGTGGATCCAATGAGAAGTTTCATCGTTCATCCATTCGGATTTTGTATATGTATATCGGAACTTACGTTTATAACTATAAGTATTTATCGAATTTGTCAAGTCGGTAGCAACATTCGAAAGTTGCCCCTTCTTGGAAGTTTCATTTGTAGTGGAGGTAAGGGTTCCTTTGGTCGGATCTTGTACATTTTCAATACCAACCACCTAGATCTTACTACAAACATTTGATCAAAATTTCAAGTTACTAGCTTCATTTTATCGAAAGTCATCGCTCACTTGAAGTTTCATTTGTAGGAAGGTAGGGATACTTTGGGTCGGATCTTACCTATTTTCAACACTGACAAACTAGATCCTACTAGAAACATTTGGTTAAAATTTCAAGTCGCTTCGGCTTTTTTGATGTTTCGTTTCTAGGGGAGGTAGGGGTTCCTCAACTACAAACATTTGACCAAAATTTTAAATCTCTAGTTTCATTCCATCGAATGTTATCGTGCGAACGGGCAGACAGACATGGCTAAATCGAATCAGCAGGTGAACATGATCATTTTGCCGTACCTACGGAGGCGCCTTTAAGGTGTTACATAATTTCGTCGTAGCAAAAACAATATACACTATACTTTATAAAGTCTAGGGCTGTATGTTTTCTGCTGCAGCCTACAAATGATTGTGATTTGTTTAGTAAATCCACTCGGACACAAAATACGAAAATAGCAGGATTAATATATTTAACATTATGTGTGTTTATCTCACACGAAACCATGTTTGCAATCTGATTTACATATCTTTTTTGTTAGTATTGAATCCACTCCCTTCGTAGTGTCGATTCCCGCTGAGGAGGACACGGACGACGATTGCGTACCTCTCGGCTCCGATCTGGCTGCACTGGATGACACTTCCCAGCCATCTCTCGTGCACGACTCCCTGGAATCCGACACGGAGGGGGAGGCGGACGTTACGGTAGTTGAAAGGCATGCGTAATGGTAAGGTTTCTACAAATAAACCTTCACCATTTGAAAGCAGCCTTAGCTGCCATTCTTCTTCGGCTGGCACGCAGTGAAGAAGATATTGCATTAATTCAGGAACCTTGGGTTGTGGACGATCTCGTCAGAGGGCTGGGGTCTCCTGATTATACCATTTTCTATATCAAGGGCCAGGGTAGACCTCGGACTTGCATTCTCGTTAGGAAAACCGTCAAGGCCTTCCTTCTCTCAACTTACAGCGATAAAGACTCTGTGCTAGTCTGCCTGGAGCTCAAAGGTAAGGTGTACTGGGTTGCATCGGCCTACATGCCGTATGACAGTGTGGGCACGTTCCCTTCACCCAATCTCAGGGCTGTCATTGCAGCAGCAAGGACATCGAAAATTAGTATGATTCTTGGCTGTGACTCTAATGCGCATCACAATGTCTGGGGCAGCTCAGACACCAATGAGCGCGGAGAATCCCTCCTCGAGTACATTATGGGTACTAATCTCTTAATCTGTAATGTGGATCGCGAGCCTACTTTTATAACAAAAGCCAGACAGGAGGTCCTAGACATCTCTCTGGCGTCGGATGACATCATCCACCTTATCAGAGACTGGAGAGTGTCGTCGGAGCACTCCTGCTCTGATCATCGTTACCTTCAGTTCAGCCTCACCGTGCGTCCTGAAGTAATTCAACCCATTACCCCAATCGCAGAAAGACCAACTGGCCTAAGTATCGCAATGCTTTTTATGGAGCGCTACCTCCTCTACCAATGACAGCCCTGCAACGAACTGGAGCTGGACAACATGGTAAACACTCTCACGGATGTTATGAAGGCAGCGGTGTCTTTATCATGTCCGGCTATCTCACGTGCACGAAAGAAAAAACCAGAATGTGCTTTCAATAATATTAGACCTAGTGCGATAATTGAGGCACTGCTGGGCCTCCAGGTCGACGAGTCGCTTTGTAAACTCGTTAACATACTACTAACATCTCGGCGCATACACACTACCCTTGGTACGTCGTCAGTATGTAGGGATGTCTGTAGAGGAACCTCGCAAGGGGGTATACTGTCTCCCCTTCTCTGGAATGTAGCGATCAACAGACTGCTTCTAAAACTGGAAGAGGTCGGGTGCAAAGTTATTGAGTATGCAGATGACGTTGCCATCGCAGCCACAGGCAAATTTTCTGATGTCCTCTGTGGGCTATTGCAAAATGCCCTTTCTTTTCTAACAGAGTGGGCAAACCTCTGCGGCGTCGGAATTAACCCGCTTAAAACGGGGCTTGTGCTCTTTGCCAGAAGACGCGTGATTCCCCCTATCGAACCTACCTCACTGGAGGGCATTCAACTGGTTTTCACCGACAAAGCTAAGTTCCTTGCTCTCATCTTTCACAGGAAACTAATGTGAAAACATAACATTGAAGAACGGGTCAAGAAAGCTACTGTTGCCCTCTACTCGTGCAGGAAGGCCATAGGTAAGAACTAGGGCCTGCAGCCTAAAGCTGTATATTGGATATACACAGCTGTAGTACGTCCTATACTACTGTACGGAATAAGTGTATGGTGGACGGTACTCCGAGTAGCGGCCTATTGCAACCTACTAAGTAAGGTACAAAGGCTAGCGGCGCTGGCCATAACGGGGGCTTTCAAAACAACTCCGTCAGTCGGACTAGACATGGTGCTCGGCTTGCTCCCCCTGGACATTTACGGCGAACAGCTGGCGGTTAACACGGCTTTACGCCTTCGCGAAACTGGCCAGTGGCGCACGTTGAGTGGCGGACACTCGACTATGCTAGGTAACTTGGATCTCCCTGTGGAGACTGACTATACTTGTGCGAAATACATTTTCGGTCGGAACCACACCAGCTTGATTCCGTCAAGGGATCTATGGTGTGTTAACACGCTTATGACCACCGACTTCATTGTCATCTACACGGATGGCTCTAGGACCGACGGCGGAGTCGGTGCTGGCGTCTATTCGGAAGGATTGGGAATTAACTTGTCATTCCGTCTTCCCGACTTCTGCAGCATCCTACAGGCGGAGGTTTCTGCAATCCTGGAAGGTCTGAACTGGCTGGGAAATCATGTTGTGACCACGAGGGATGTCACTATTTACACGGATAGTCAGGCTGCAATTCGATCACTTGAATCCGCCCTGACTACATCGAAAACCATCGCGAACTGTCGTTTAACCCTCAGAGCCATTGTGGTCTCGCAGGTAACTGTGTGGCGGATGAGCTGGCTCGGGTGGGGACACCGGAGTTATTGACGGGGACCGCGCCAACATCAAAATGCCTGCCTCATCGTGCAAACTTGCTATCAAAGCCACTGCGGTTGACAGGGCGAACATGAGATGGTTAAACGGCGTTACGTGCCAAACAACGAAGTCGATTTGGCCGAAACTTGACCCTAGACACTCCGCCACACTGCTTTCACTGAACAGAAATCACATTGGCAGAGTTGTGGGGGTTATTACGGGACACTGTCCTATAGCAAAACTTGCCTGGAGGCTTCGCATTCCTCACAATGACTACTGCAGGAGCTGTGATGACGTGGATGAGGAGGAGAGCGTTCTCCATCTCCTCTGTCACTGTCCGGCCCTGGCTGAGAGGCGGAGGAGGATCCTGGGTTCCCGCTTTTTTGGGAACTGGAGGACCTTAAGGAAACGAGTGCAATACAGCTCAATCGTTTCATTGCGAGCACAGGCTGGTTTCAATGACTTGGTTTTTCATTAGGTCATCTAGTGGTATCACAACGGACCCAGTGGCGGTCTATGTGTGCCGTGCGTTAGCATGGCAGCCCCTTTACCTAACCTAGTATTTGTCCCTTTATGGACTGCAAAATTCACATAAAATTAACCCGAAAAATATTAAAACAAAACAACTAATTTGTTAAATTTCGTAATTTTTATTTGTATTTTTTCGAAGTTAAAATTATAATATTGAATGCATTTCGAGGCAATTAACACCTCATCCTCAGCAAACGCGTTGCTAACTAAAGAAAATTCTAAAAACAATTTTTAACAAAAACTAGTGGAAAATAAAAAAAATATGAAACATAATATATAAAAATATATATATAAAAAAAAGAATTAAACAAGTTAGAGCGAGAAGCGCTGAAAATTTATTTGGCAAATTTAAACAAATGTGATGTTATATTCCCGTTGTCTGTATTCATCCGATTCATTCATCATAAAGGGACAAATACTAACAAAAAAGACAGGATTAATATATGTAGATATAGAAAGAAAGAAGAAATTGATTTTTTCAAGACTTTTCTGCAAGCGCCTATTTTTAAAACTATTTTTTTCCGTTTTAACCCCTTATGGCATATAGTGTCAGTTACTCCTACAAGAGCCCTAATTGACGCTTCATTAGCATATAAACAAATTCGGGTAATACAAATGGCTGACATACAAAACCTATCCATTTAGTCGGCTTCTACGACGTAACAATACAACTATATATGGTGGATTTTAATGATGGTTAAGTATTTATTTAGCCAATCTTCCAAAAACGGTATGTCGATACCTTCAATGATAATCGAAACATAGCGATAATAATGCCACTTCCAACAATTAAAAATTAATTAAATAATAAAAAAAAACATTAAATTTGAAATATAAACACATCCACTGCTAATTTACTGCAACCTTTTGTCCGTTGCAAATGCAGCTAGAGGCCGCATTCCTTCTTACTAATTCCTCAACTTTTTTTTTTGTAGGACGCTAAAAATTCAATATCAAAATGTAATTTGATGAAACTTCTTCTATCATTATTATATTAAATCGAAACTTTCAATAATATACGATTGATTATTTTCTTGGCAATTACACCATACATTTAACGGCTAATATATACCATGAATATTATTATTTTACAATACAAATTCCTACCCAGATTATTCGCTTTGTTTCAACACAACTTTATCACATTTCTTTTACGCTCCACAGTACAAAACCAATTTATATTACAATCTCTTGTTGTTCACCTCCTGAACAAAAACACATTCGTGATCTTGACCTATCATTAAATTTGTATCTCGTATTTTTTTTCTCAAGACACGAAAAAATCGATTTTGAATCGAAACTCGATTATTTTCGTATCCATCATGTGGGATATACAAAAAAAAATCATAATGGTAGTATGATCGTTGCACTATCAACATAACTTTCAAAATCGCATTGGATCCGAAAAAAAAGAGAAATTACAAACAAATTTGTCATTTCATTACGAAAATTGTTGTTTTCAAAATGCCCTCTGATATCGAACCATTATATACCATTATCACATAAAACAACGACAATTTGGCTGGACATGAATTCCAATCCCGAAAAAAAAGTATAATTGTTATTATTACTGCAATTATTATTGCAATCACGGCAAGTAAGAAAAAATAAGTCCCGTCATGCGGAGTCCGTCGATCATTGCTAATCAGTCCCAGGAAGACCAGAGCGAAAAAAATGGACGTGGATTGACGAAATATATACTATTTTTTTAACCTCTAATCAAACTCTTTTCAACATGAACAATGCCAATGTTAACTTTGATTAAACTTGAGGTAGCCGGCTGATGTTGTTTGTGGTTGAATTGGACCACTATAAGATAGTAGACAAACTGTCTCCATCTCGCATTGCTGTGATGATGGATGGATGCCACTGTCGCAATCTTCTTCTAATCTGATTTTTTTGAATTATGTATTACAAAGTATGTATGAGATATTGTACGAATTTTTGAGGTAGAAATGAAATAAGTAAAAAAAAAATAGAAATTAATCAAATTAAAAATAATGGAAAGATGGAAAGATACTGTAGCAATCATTTCACTTTCCGTTGAGGTCACATTCTGAAATTGGGATGCAAACATTGCGATACAGAGTTGGATTAGTTGAAGAAATACCCATTTAGTATGTTGTCCTTGATCACGTTAAGTAGCACGTTATGTCAAATTTTATAACTAAAGTGGAAATCGTATATATCGGCATCGGATACAATGTCATATTGTTTATTATGCCCCATTTTACGCCTCCTATCCTTAGAACATAGAGGCATGGAATGAGCTTGTTCTGTATGTCTCTGGCTCCAACATTTGGCGAATAAGTCGACAGCCAGCCTACTCGGTTGTTATTTGATATTGACATATATACATATGTCGACCGTTCTGTCGAATTGTGCATGAATAAAGGTCAATTCTTGTCAGATTATCGACAGTCAGCCTACTCCGTTGGCGTTTCGGTATTGATATAATGTTGACCGCACTGTCGAATTGTGCATAGACAAACGTCAATTCTTGTCAATATTTAAATTTCATAATTACTAAACGGTCTACTGAGTTAGCTGACGGTCGACCACATATCGACGTACCCAAATTTTGGAGCCACTGTTTCTATGGAGACACACAGAACAAGCACATTCCATGCCTCTATGTTCTAAGCTCCTATCCTAACAATAGCTGCGTTTTCTTTTGTACAGAGCACAGCAGTATAAGCGACAAAAAAACGCTAAAGAGCAGATTGGAGTAGCGAAGACAAAAATGGGGCATGTCTTTGCTGGGAGTGTGTCTTGGTTAAGTTTAGTATTCAAACGCCAACTCAAATTAACGTTAATCCTTAGTACAGATACAATCGGATAAATTTCTTTTAAGCAGCGGAATCATTTTGTACAATATGTTTACTATTCCATTTAATTACACAAACCGAACATTTTGTTGACAAGAAATAAATTGTTAGTGCTTCCCAAAATGTAAACTGCATCTGCACCGCCTATATTTCAAAAAGCAGACTACTTAACAGAGTAGAATTCTTGCACTAACCTTCAATCAAGAGCAGCTCAGATTAAATTGTTAGTGTAATTGTGTGGTGTTAACCTGCTCTGCTCTTCATGGTTGTAAAAAAAACCCGCCTCATACCAACAATTTAAGTCCAAAGATTTGATTGTCTCGGACATCATAACCAATTAAAAATTATTTGTATAAATCTATGGTGTTTTTACTTAAATGACCCCTGAAAATTCACATATAATATACTCCCTATTAACCGGACGCCGGATTAACCGGACATCGGCCGGGGGGAAAAATGCATACCGAATTTTATCTTAACGATTCCGTTTTTCGTTACTCCTGTATAATTTTTTCCATGAATTATTTCGGCACACTCATCATGAATTCGACTGGTATCAGTATTCCTCTATAACTTTTATCCGCAGAGTGGAGATCCCCATTACATCTCATGTTAATTGATTTCGAGAAGGCGTTTGACAGCGTTGACCGGGAATACATCTGGAGTAGGAGAGGTATACCAGATAAAATAACTTCCATCATCAAGGAGTCCTACCAGGGAGCCCAATGTCACGTCTTACACAAGGGTAAGCTATCAGAACTTTCGAGGTGCATAGCGAAGTGAGACAAGGCTGCATTTTGTCACCTATACTGTTTTTAATTGCCATTAATGATGTACTAAGCGGCGCGCTTCATGACCAGAACAAAGGTATAAGACGGAAGTTGTTCAAATACCTTCAGCACCTAGACTATGCTGACGATATTTGTCTTCTATCAAATAATTCGGATCAAGTAGCTGAAATGTCTTATGCTCTGCATTGTAAAAGACATAATGCGGGGCTTAAAATCAACGCTGTCAAGACTAGGTACTTGAGCGGAAAAGCGGAATTTGTGTTTCGAGGCGGGCAGTGGAAAGGATTGACAATGTTTGCTACCTCGGCAGCACCGGGAATCTATATGGGCGGCCTTGCGCAGGAGAGGCATCCCTGAGAAGCTTGTGGCTATTATTAAGGCAACCTATGATGGCGCGAAATGTCGCGTTCTGCATAAAGGTAAGGTGTCGGGGGACTTTGGGATTCGCAGTGGAGTTCGGCAGGGGTGCATCCTCTCACCGATCCTATTCCTCATTGTGATCGGCAATGTGTTGCATGCAGCCTCATCCGGACTCGACAGAGGAATTCAATGGACTTTGATATCTTATCTACAACATCTTGACTACGCTGACGACATATGCCTACTCTTCCACAAAATCATGGATCTGTCCGCAATGGCGTTAGATCTCGAGAGGCAGGCAAGCAAGGTTGGGCTAAAGATTAATACCAACAAGACCAAGGTTGTTAGCCCGCCGTTACGAAAAAGAAATCCGACACCTATTGCCATCAATATTAATGGGCAGCCTGTGGAGAAGGTGGACAACTTCGTCTACCTGGGTAGCATTGTTGCCGAAAATGGTGGTACGGAGCAGGGCATCGCTCGTCGTATCAACCAGGCTAAACGCGCATACGGCATTCTGTCCAAAATCTGGCAGAGCAGTTATCTCAGCATCAAGACCAAGCTGGGCCTGTTTCGCTCCCTGGTACTGTCAGTGCTTTTGTATGGGAGCAGTACATGGAAAGTTTCCGTAGGAGTTACCAGAAAGCTGCAAGTTTTCGTCAACTCATGCCTTCGTCGAATTTTAAGAATTTTCTGGCCCAAAACAATATGAAATGAAGAGCTAAGTCGGCGTACGGGTCAGATGCCAATCGACGAATTGATACGCAGGCGAAAATGGCAGTGGATAGGTCACACATTGCGGAAGAGTGATAACTGCATTGCTTTGCATGCCATGAAATGGAACCCCATTTCTAACCAAGGCCGACCAAGAGGGGGTCCTCGAATCACATGGCGTCGATCTGTGGCAAAGGAGTGTCAGGTACTGGGTAAGTCTTTTGGGGAGTTGCGCCCCATTGCCCAGAACAGAGTACGATGGCGCGCAGGAGTAGTTGACGCGCTATACCCCGCTAGGGGTTAGGCAAAGTAGTACTTTTATTAAATATTTCGTGATTGTTACGAAACTTAGAGATTAATTTGCCCATGGTGTTGATTTTCGTTGGCCATCAATGCTTTTGACCAGGGATGTGTTTGAAGGATGCAGGGGTGTGCTAACTGTAACTATAGAAATATGCTATTATTAACCTATTTTGACAAGATATCAATTTTCCATTATTTTTAGTTTTCTACGCTAGTCGAAACCCACCTTTCTGTAAGTTTTCATATTTCTAAGTCTAATGGTCTTGAAATGCAAGGGGGGTGGGACAAATTATGATCTCATATTTTCCCCTCTAACTCTTTTCCCCCTTTTTTTAAATTTGATGAAATTGCCAATGCAATACTCGGTGTTGTCTTTCTCATGATACCCCATTGGCCTATACCAGATGAAAAAAAATGTTAACCTTCATTTCCCCTCTATGAGGACCCCCCCCCCCCCCCCCCCCCCCCCTTAAAGCCAGCTTTATACGACGCGTCGTTTTCTCCGGCGAATTAAAATAATTCTACACATTCCCACAAAATCTCATGTATGTAGCTTTAGCCGTTCGTGAGATATTTTATGGACGGAAGGACAGACAGACATTTGACCGATTTTATAAGGGTTTTGTTATACTACAAAACCCTAAAAAACGATTTGGATAAAAAAGAAACTCAGCCTTATTACGAGCATTAGACCCAATACAAAATCGTAGGATTGTAGAAACGGTTTGTATATTGTGCCTTGTTTTTTTAGGGTTAGGTTCTTGAATCTATTGTTTAGGGGTACATTTCCCTGGGGCGTTTGTTTATCAATCCGACATAACAGTCTCAATTCGTGTTGGTAGGTAGCTGGTTAATTTTTCCTTTGATTGCATCTATGTACTTTAAACTTTTCCTTTTTAATTAATCATTTCATTCCTATTTTTGGAAATAGCTTTTCCTTTTCCCTTTTCCAGAGTTATTTTATTAAATCGATTTAGATAGACGATCCATATCTAGTCGTTAAGCCACATCGTATCACATCGTCAATGAAAAGCTATCTACCAAATATAAAAAAAAAATAGTTTGATGGCCATTCTCTATGAAAATAATTTCCAAAAAAAGAATAAGAAACTGAAACGATTTTTTAATTCTAGTCGTCTAATTGGTAACAAGTATACGAGTACTTTCAAAAATGACCTGTGAAATAAAAAAGAACCATTTCAGGCAATCCATGCCCAAATATGGGTTTAAGCGCAGGGATACATCACGGTATAATCCTTGTCATATAATACACATTTTAAAAAAGAAGCCAATAGAAATACGATCAAATATCTATCCTCCTAGAGCGTATTTTCCTAAAGCTATACATGCAAGTGTGAAGTTAGGAATATTTAAAATACAATAGATGTAGTTCGCAGGAGCGAGCTTTGTGCGTCCCCTTTACCAATTTTTTCTTTCATAGAGCTTTGTCTTTGATGTAACAGGGTGTCGTTTAAAAAGGAACATTGAGTACATTCCATTTCAGGTACTCTTTTCATATTATTAGTAAACATACGAGTGATGGGGGAAATAGGCGACACTTTTTTCAAATCCATTTTTTTACCTGAGTTTTATTAATATTCGATCACCACAAAAGCCCTCCAATTTAGAGCAAGGTCTGTATTCTCCAACTTGTTTTATGTTACCTGCCGTCGAATTGAATCTATTGAATCGTACTATACTAATTAAATTATAAACAATTAAACAATAAAATTGTATTATTGCTAATTGTTGGAGATAATTAGCAATAATACACCTAATACCTAATACGAGTAATTTATATTTTTGACCAGACGGACAAATAAGAGAGCGGTATTAATTTGTACCTCCTTTATTTTTATGTTTGAATCGTTCGTAGACTCTTCGAAAGTTGCCCTAAATTGATGACAACGACGAACATGTGAAATTGAAAGAGAAAAGTTTAATGTAAGTATTTATGCCAAGTGGTTAAAATATCTTCTTAATGAAAAGGCTACAATCTCATACATACACGAGTACATAAGATAGTCAATTGGCTAGTTACAGTCAGAATTATTCTTTCAGAGTGCCGACGACACTATAAGTATGGCAACAGGTAAAAGAAATTTCTCTTAACGCGAAATTATCATTTCAATTTCATTTTCAGGGGCTCTAATTGGCGGTTAGTGTGCGCACTTCTAACTTGCCCATAACAGATATGTCCATTATGAACAAGTGGGTGATGGTGGGTCATCAATGACTGACAAATTGTCTGCGAAATCCAAGATGAGCCCACCACTTAACTATGGGAAAATAAATCAACGTTACGATAATCACCACCATAATACGTGTAATGTTACAAGTGGTGAGAAGATTATTAGATTGAAAATTTGGGTTACCGAAAGTGAGGCTAATATTTTCTATTGCATAAGATTAACAAGAGATTTTTGATTTTGAGATGCGGCGGTTTTTATCAGCCAATTGATGGATTAAGAGCTAAAGCTCAACATACACGAACCATATTGGTCACCATCGAAACTGGTCAAAGACAATATGTAGAACAGTGCCAATGAGGATTTTCTTTTTTCCGCACGTTCTATTGATTTTGACGTGATTCGATGGTGACTCGCGATCAAAATGGCTGTCTTGTGTATCGAGCTTTAAATTGGAAATAATTAAAATCTACTTGATATCACGAAACATGTTTAATTGTTTAATGAAGTATTATTGTTGTTTGTGTCGGGTACTTTTCGTTTTCTGTTATTTAAGAATTTTCAAATAAATGAACTAACGTAAAAGTCGCTATATGTTGATCTTTAAGTTTTAAACTTTAAGTTTAGAAGCTGCGGTTTAACAGCGGCACCCGCTGCTCAAACCGTTTGTGAAACAGCAGCTTCTAAACGACGTCTTAGGCTAGTGTAACTCGTAGCATGTTCTCCCTCCAAACGTACTTTGAAATCTCTTTGATGATATAGTAAAATTAAACTTTATTGAAATTTTTCCCCCTGTAGTGTGGGGTGTAGGAATTATGCCACAGCCTTTCCCGGCATGTCGTAGAAGGCGACTCAAAAGGATAGGATGTGTATATCAGCAACTTGCATTATCTGCAGTCTTTTATATGCTAATGAAACGTTAAGGCAAAGTAATAGTATCCGTTATTGTGACGAAATACCATACTTACCTTCTTTCGACAGACATTCTGAAACGAGAAAAATAAAAAAAATAGGTTATTTTATTTCGACTGAATTTCTATATGTTAGAAATAACTAAATACATGTTCCAATAAAATATTTCAAATTCACATATAAAATAATCCGAGTACTTGAATGGTAGGGTTCAGTCAAACAAATCGTGGTCATTACAGTCTGGAATGTTACAACGCCTGCTTCACAAAAAAGAATCATTCATATCAATTCAGAATAGGGGAAGTTAATCGATCTACAAGTATATGAATTTGAATTGCTGAATATTCACCACAATTAAAACATTGAACGCAGTCAATGACTGCGATTATATCGCACAACTTGCATCATCATCGTGGCGCGACAGCCCGACGTCGGACCTTGGCCGCCTGGAACACAACTTGCATACGATATTATTATCCTTTTCCATAGTCCTCCTCGACTCGGCAGTAGTCGTTGACCATTGCTAACCAAGTCAAGCCTCCAGTAATGGCGGCGCGATGATTTGGTTGAGGTAAACGTTCCCCCTTTGTTGTGGGGCATAAGAATAATACCACGGCTTTCCTTTCGCCGACCTGTCCTAGACATCGACAAACAATGGACAGGATGTGTATGCCAGCAACTTGCACTATCCGAAATCTTCTATAAACTGACGAAACGTCAACTATGTGACGCACTATCTCTCCTAGCGGTTAAGGCAAAGGAGTAGTATACGATATTAAACCACTGACTGACTGATCTGTCAAATTGCATACAGAATTCAACTATCTTAAAACTGGTGTTAATACAGCGGGATAAGTCAATATGTATTTCTGAAGGAGGGTGTATTTCAAATGAATACTTGCAGCAAATGCGTTCTATTAGATGCCTAAAGCGCGATCCACACGCAACGACTTATTCATCATTTTGCATGCAACGATATCGGAATGCTGCCCACACGCAACGACTTATCCATCATTTTGCCTGCAACATTGTTGTCAATCATATCGGAGCGTTTAAATAGAAATTGTATCATGATGGTACGATATAGAAAGAATAGAAAACCCATATAGAAAATCAAAGTCCACAAGAAATGTATTTATGTAGAGACGGAGGTATAATGTTGAAGACGCATCCATAAATCGTAGCGACATCGTAGCGATATCGTTGTCAATATCGTCGTCGGTCCATTCCATTTAGAACAGTAATAAAAACGACATCCTGGAACATTTCTTCACAAGAACTGCTATTATGTTGAAATATTAATTATTGGGAAATTAAAAAAATTTAAATCACTCAATAGGGGCGTTTTTTTCAACAGTTCAGATCAGAGCAGAACGAAAATTGCACGCGTTACACTAACAAAATTGCTCTCTACAGAGCAGGTTGTTAGTGTAATGCGTGCGATTGTTGTTCTGCTCTTGATCTGGACTGTTGAAAAAAAACGCCTTTATCTCGTTATGTTGAATAAGGCCACAAGTTGCAAGTGAAGTTGTAAAGAGTCGTCCAGACTGAGACAAATAAATGAAAATAAAATAGAGTGGGTCATTGTGAGTCTAAACCGGAACACACATTGATCCCAACACACGCCCAACCCATGCACAAGCCACGTTACATTGTTTTTATAAAATGTAATTTTAACACTTGTTGCAACAACAATGCCATGTGGCTTGTGCGTGGGCATATTGTTTCAAACCGTTCCGAGCGGTTGCGTTAGCTACCAAGCGCCAACGATCGGAGGAGAAATCCTCAACAGATATAGTAAGACGACCAAAAAGCGGCGACAGGAGACGGCCGCAAGTCACCTCAAGCTGGCTGTCGTCAACAAACTTGAGCAGCTCGAATGGCGGCTCGTTGATGGCCTGGCTATGTTTTAGCCAGGCCATCAACGAGTCCTCAAGCAGATCTCCGAAGAACTGCTAAAATTCGCCATGTCACCGGAGGCGGCATCGCCCCGCTTTGAAGGTACCCATATGGTTCGCGGCCACAAAGCGGTGACCTCCAGCGACTTCTTCTCTGCGGATTGGTTTCGGTCTACCGTTGGAAGGATCGCCAAGGATCTTCCGAGCTTGGAGGTAGTGGAGGAGTCATCCATACCAAAGCTAATTAGAGCCAAGGTTCCCCACTCCAACACATCTGAGGTTCTGTTTCTTATAAAAAGACAGAGCCCAGACCTTGCTGTATCGTACTGGAGATTGTTCCAATCAGTGAAACTAAAAAAACAATTCGCGGAACCGGATCTCATCGGAATGGTGCTTGTAATGAGAGTAGACAGGGGGTCTGCGGATAAAATACGGGCCAACGGGGAGATGATCCACTTCTGATTGAAGAGGATATCCATAAAAGTTGAGCCGGGGAATGTAGCTGAGGCGGATCGAAATGGTCCAAGGGTGATGGAGGAGGTCCAAGTAAATCTGCACCACAGCAAAGCGGCAACGGCCAACCTGCAGCGGCACCTTAGCCAGGGACACGCTGACACTGCGCTGATACAGGACCCGCATATGTATAAGAATGCGGTCTGTGGATTTAGCAGTAAACACAGCGTATTCCAACCAACAGGCAGCGACAAAATGAGAACGTGCATTGTCGCCACAAAAATAGCTGAATGTATTGTAATTTTTATCCCGCAAACTTAGCAATGAAGACACAACTACAGTGCACTGGCAAGTGAGGATAGGTAACACCGCCGCGCAGAAATGCCTACTGTCGGCCGTTTACCTCCCGTATGATGCGGAACCAATCACAACAGGACTGTAGAAAGTGGTCGATGCAGTGACGACAGCCGAAGTTATCATCGGCTGCGATGCAAACGCACACCATGAGATATGTGGAAGCACTCTCATAAACGAAAGAGGTAAGCACTTATCAGAATTTCTTGGTTTCATTCTGCATACCTATTTAGTATGCGCCCGTAACTAAGCTAAGCTTGATAATGTGTCATGCATTTTCGTTGCTACTCGAAACACTGTCGGACTGAGGCTCGGGCCCCTCACGGAGAAAACCCGTCTATTTTAGTTCTCCGAGCTCAGATGAAGCACTATTCTCAGGTCTTGCATCTTAGCAGCTATCTGTTCGCAAGACAAACACGAATGTATGAGAGCTCTATTAGTGTAAGCCGTGAAGTCGTGATTTTACTGGAAAACACGACTTTGAAGGTCTAGATCAGGGGTGCTCAACCTTTTGGCTCCACTGGGCCGCATTAGCAAAAAACGAGTGGTACTATGGGCCGCATAAACACTATGAACAGCTGATGAGCAAAAAAGAAAACTCTGACATACGAGTACTGACACATTTATTTACATATGTAATTTATATTGTAGCAATGAAGACTGGAGGACGAGGGCCAGGATTACATCCAAGGTGCACGAAACCCTATTCAGAGACCACTCAATGGCGTGTTCTGGCAGACCAGCCCAGTAAACGGGAGTAGCGGAGTGGATGATCACTTTTGATTCTGACCTACTCCATTGGCGTACAAAACAAGATAACACCCGCTCTGTCCTGAAGACGTGTCATATTCATTTTATTAAAGTTTTCTTTTATTTCTCATGAGTTAAATTTGCCACAGAGTGTAAGGCTGTTTCCTTCCGAAATGTGATATATGTGGGACTGTAACCGAGTGCACCAAATACAAAGCAAAAACCCCAACTGGTATGAAATGAATCTGTTCTTGTTGCGTGTATATTAAGAATTGTATCCGGCAATGCATAACTTTATTAAATTCATAGTCACGTATAAATCATGGAGGTGTACTGTTTTTTTTTTACCCCGTGTTCTCTTCATGGACCGCAATCAAACTCTCTCCGGGCCGCATGCGGGCCGCGGGTCTTGGAGTGGACATGGGCCGCACAAACGCTCTCTCGATATCCCCGGTCAAGATGGTGCGAAAGAATGAATTAGCTCACTAGAGGGGCGGCGGAGAGAGAGAAGTGGGGAAATTTGGTCCATGGTAATTATACTATATATATGGAAGTTTGGTTGACTTGATTTCATTCTGAATACGAACTGAGTATGCATTTGAAGCTTAGCTTGACAATGCGTCAAGCATCTGCACTGCCAGTAAATAAAGACAGTAAAATTAAACAATGGGATCTTATCTTAGTGACAGAGCCTCGGATTTATGTCTACAGCAGTACAAAAACATTTATTATCCATCCATATATCCCACCAACGAATACCCAAATGTAAACACTTTTCAGATCTTTCTGGTATTCATTCTCATTAAAACACAACTTTGTTGGGAATGTCATAATGGTTTTGGTTTATGTTACAAGGTTAATGTCTTCTCTTCCAAAAAGAAAGAAGCCCTCTCCGTAATTAGTCTTCCCTGCTATTAATAGTCGTAGTCGCCGTATATTGGGGGATCTTCAAAAAAGGGCTGATAAGAATAGGTGAACTTCATATCGTAAGATAAATAATGACACCAACAGTATATTACTGAATGGTTAGAGAAATCCGAGGGAAGAGATTCAGGTGTACTTAGATGTAATTTTCTGAAGAAAATCAACACCGATAAAAAAGTTTACTTCCGACAACCGTATCGGTCATTGCCAACGACACCCGCATCTCTCTAAAAACGAGCAAAAAAAAAATAATTTGCCCCAATTCAAAAACAGATTGATTAGTTTCACTCGTCATACAACAACTATCTACCCACCTTGTCGACATCTAAAATTAACACTCCAAGGTAGAGGACAGGGTCTAGGGCACCTCTTATCTTATGAACTAATAACAGTTCCCGTTGACACTAATTCCAACGAGATTAACGATCAATTTTAGGGCCCATAACATTACATTTTCGATAACGAGCTTGCAGGCAACATGTAACAACCCACCAACAAGATTCATCAAGACCTTAGGGTACCGTCAAATTGATCGCCCTTCACTGCCATATCGTGTTCGTAAGTACATTATATGATTGACTAAGTGCTCGATAGCAGGTTCGATGCAACGCTTCCTCGACATTCATGAAGTAGTGTGGTAGATTAAAAGATACGGTTTACTGCAGCAGCAGCTCTAGGGCTTTTCAAAATCTTTGAACATAACATATGTATTTGGCATTTTTGCTGGATAATACAGATAATCTGAAATTCTTTCGGTGAAATTTTCAGTTTTGAGATCCGATGACTTGCCCTAAATTAGATGGACGAGAATCGAATTGTGGCGGATGGGTGGACCTGGGACTTCTGTTACGGTCGAGTTATCTTCATATGATTCATATGGGAGAGCTTCGAAACCACCGTATCTAATGCAGAATGAATGAATCATCCAGGGTACCGGCAAATTGGCCGGTATCGGAGGTCGTGATTATCGTTCACCTTTTGCCAGTCATTAACCACATTGGGCTGAATTGGAAAACTTTACATTTTGAACACTTATGAGTCAGTAAGATTGACAAAAAACAAAGGAAGGAGAGCAGCAGAAAAATTCAGATGACTAACTCGATATGGATGTATCTACCTGTCAGATATAAAATATTCAAATGACCAAGAGGAATTATAAGAAATACATACTCGTATATACATTTTGTTCCATTAATTTCGCAGATTCGTAGCGATTAAAGTGTATTATGCTACATATTAGCATATAGCACAATAGACCTCTCTTGGACTCACTGCCCGCTCCCTCTAATCTAGATGGTATATTATCAGGGCAACCGGTAGCTCAGTGCGTAGAGGCATCAGTCTCAAGTCTGACTACCGGCGTATCGAGTTCGAATACCGGCCATGGCGACGATCGTTTGGGTGTTTCTGTTGTCTTCCCCCAGTGGTGCGGGGCGCCAAAGCATCAATCGACTTGTCGCTGGTAGGCGGCTAAATGGGGGAGCAGGAGGCGCATGCTGGCAACTGCATTCTCGGATACTAGTTTATGCAAACAAAACGTAAACTGGGCCACATGGAACAGTTGACGTGCTATGCCCCACAACTGAGTATGAGTATATTGTCACTTGCCATTAATTTATAATTTAATTTAATTGTAGTCCGGATGGCGCAACGGTTAGCACGTTCGCCTTCTACGCACTGGGCCCTGGTTCGATTCCAACTGAATCCGGTAGTTTTCGATAAAAAGGGGATTTACATGTCGGACTACGAGCCCACTCAGCTGTTAAATGAGTACCCATTTATGGGGTAAATAACTCGGTTGAGCGTGTTGCTGATCACACACCTCTGCACAAGACAAACCGTCACGATCTAGAAAATGAGATGATGCTAACTCATCTCGAGGCCATGGTTCAAATTGGACTGTTGAGCCAGTTATGTATTTATTTTATTTATTAATTTATAAATCTCAACTCGTATATCGTAATTACGATAAAATATAAAAAATGATGATGAATACGAGTATGTATATCGGATATCAGTGAGTAAAACGTAACATAAATTTAGTTATAATTAAGTGGCACCCAATGTGGGATGATCCTCAAATGAAAAGATTTTTTCTTTTCCACAGACTGGCGTATTTCATCTCGAAATATGCGTACGAATTGTGAATAAGACTTATTATTAGAGTGCAATAAGGTGAAATGGTAAGTATCACGACTCTTATCGATTTTTATTAATTCGAAATACTCATGGTCAGTTGAATCAAATGCACTGAAAGCATAAATCCGAACATGCAAGGCTCGCTTATTAGAAGGCAGGGCTTATTGTTAGGGCATAGCGCGTCACCTACTCCGAAGAGGCTTAGGTGAGGTTTCGTTAACATAAAAGAGATTTCAGCTGATGCAGGTTGCATTGCATACACATCTACGGTTACCAGATGCTACTCGAAAAACAGGGACACAGTTCCGAGTCAAAAAGAAAAAACACCAGATACGTCTACGTCTACGAAAAAAAACCAGTTAAGCCGGTTTCCGGAGCTTGACACAAGAAATCACCTTTATCTTGAGATGATTGCAACCATGAACACTTTATACGAGTATACCGACGTCGGGCCTTGGCCATCTGGCTCGGGATCATTGTCCTTCAATTACTTCGGTCAAGTCGGGCACCGAAATATTCCATAACGAAGATGGCCATATGAAATAATCCATAAACATTTCATTTTAAACTAAAAGCGTCCATCGAAAAAAAAAAAAAAGAAATGATCCATCCATGTTAATTCACAATCCTCAGTATCGCGCAAACATAAAAGCTAACCTCGCTCGCTCTGGGTGCAACGAAGGCAAACCAATTTGGCATCTGATACCCTTGGTTCGAACCCCGGTGTTCCAAACTGGGAATGTACCCGGAAAATCCTTGCATGCACAATATCGGTTTCAAAATAAAATAACGAAAACGAAGAAAAGCGCACTTTCGTTCTAAAACGAAATTGCACAGTAAGAAAAAAAAAACAAAGTAGTCCATGCATGGCGACCGGTAGCGGGGGCGACCGATAACGCAGTGTATTGAGACATCAGTCTCATGTTTCACTACCGGCGTTCCGAGTTCGAGTCCCGTCCACGACAACGTTCGTGGCCGTGGATGTGCAGGAAGTGAATGCCGCCAACTGCATTCTCTGAAACCAGTTTATGCCCACGAAATTTACGAAAAATTTTCCGTGGTAATTTTTCAGTGGCAAAATCGCTCCAAAGGGTGAATGAAAAATGGCCCAAAACTGAATCGCCTTCGCTTGAGGAAGTTCTAGCAGCCGAACGCTTTAATCGATCGGAAGAATTTAAGCTACCAGTTTGTGTGTAAAAAACAGGGTATTTTGAAAGCATAACTGAGCTTCATTGATTTGTTCAAGAAAAACGCAACTCTGTCATTTTTTACCCCATTATTTGTTTTAATGCACAACAATTATTGACACGATAAGAGGCAGAGTGACTTGTTTTCTGAATAAAATATAGACTCAACCAGTGGACAGAAAACACGCCATCGAAAATCTATAGCATTTCCAGGTCTAGTTGGCAAACATTCCGAGACAAACAGATACATTTTCCGGATCAAATAAATAACATTCCGGATCAAATAATTAAATTTCAAATAAAAAAAAAATAATTTCCCGAAAATAAATGGTTACTACCGTCAGAATACAGCCACAGAACGCTCGCTCCGCTGGCTTTGGGTGCAAAGGCGACAACCCAGTTAAACATTTGAGATGGGATTTTGGATAAGCTTTGTTGGAATATGCAATGAATGAAAATTGACCCCAAGGGGCACAGCAATCTCCAAATGGATTTTAAAGCATTTCCACTTCCGTCCAACAGTTTCCCCACACACTCCTGGGACAGACTGTCACGTCAAAAGAACAATTGCCTCAACATCTGAAGCGATTATTCGTATTTCTGAAGAAAGGATTTGAAGTGAAATTTGCACTAAAAATAATTTGAAATAAAAGTAAATATTACATAGTCGGAACTTCAATGGATGATAATTCGCACTCGTGTCGTATAAGGCCGTATACACACGCAGCTACTGAAAAGAAACTTTGAGTCACCTCCTGTGTAATCAAATGGAAAACCGCACACGGCGCTGCTGGTCGAGGACTCGTTTGTGATTTTCAGAAACCGATTTGTAATCAGTCCCTTGGTGACTAGCATGCCGAGTCGCTAGGTGATCTTAGTTTCCAGTTTCTCGAAGATGAGTGAGCAAGAAACCAACCTGTTGCTGGTGGAGGAGGTTGAAAAACACCAGATTTTATTCAATTTTCATCTTCCTGGCTATTCGAAGAAACATGAAACGGAGAAGGCGTGGGAAGAAGTCGGGAACGTCGTAAAATTGACAGGTATGTTCAAATAGAGCTGTACTATTGTCGAACATGTATAGTGAGGCTCTGTTTTTTTTTTGACTCGATGTAAATTTTGCTATATGGGGAATGCGTAAACAATAACAAACTAGTTCCATTTAGAAATTCTTTATCTTTATTTAATAAGCATTACGTTTGTACATATACATCTACATGATTACCGTTGCCGGCAACTTGGTGTCATATATTTCCACTGCCAGGGTAGAAAAGCTTGGGGGTTAGGAAATAGTTGGCTAAATAGCCTGTGAGATCAGTTGCACGAAAGTTGTTGTGTATGACCACTCGTTAGTACTCTTCTCTTTCTGAGATAGTTATACATCATAATGGTTTCCTCGTAGCTCGATGAACTGTCTTCCGAAGACAACATTCCAGGCACGGTATTCATGACGACACTGAATGAACTGGAGATTTTGATTGCTGATGAGTAGCCTCGTGTGTGGAGTCAAGTCACAATTGAGTTAGTAACTTGAGTTACCAACTGGTTTAGTTTCCTTTCAGTAGCTGCGTGTGCACACGGCCGGGCCTAGGTTAGGTTAGGTTAAAGGGGCTACTGTCATACACACGGCAAACATAGACCACCACTGGGTCCTTTGTGATACCGCCATCGACTCCACAACCCGAGTCCTACCTATTCATTGAACCAGCCTGAGCTGTTGATAAAGCGCTGGAGCTGGCTGCTGTTAACATCCTTAAGGTCGTCCAGATCGCCAAAATAGAAAGACCCCAAGGTAATCCTTCTTTTTCTAGCCAGGCCATGACACCCACATAGCAGATGAAAGGTACTCTCCTCCTCATCCTCATCCCCCAACTCCTATAGAGGTCATTGTGTGGAAGCCCCAATTTCGTAGCATATTCGCCGATCGGGCAGTGCTCTGTAATCACCCCCACAAGAGTCCGCAGGGTACGTCTATTCAACGCCTGCAGCTCCGCAGGGCGTTTGGGATCGATCCTAGGCCATAGTTGCCCAGTAACCATACAAGCGCTACCATTCCTCCACCTCGCGTTGGCAGTACTCAACGCGTTATCGTTTATCAATATTTTACAGGCTGATAAAGACCTCCCAAATAGCCGCAATCTCAGCCTGAAGAACGCTGCAAAAGCCAGGGAGATGTAGTGACCAGTTTATATTCAACTTGTCCGAGTATACCTCCACTCCCACTCTTTTATCCATCTTAGAGCCATCGGTGTATAAACTTATAGCATTTGACTCCTGGAAAGTGTTGGCCTCCCACTCGTCCCGTGAGGGGATTAGGCTTACAAAATTCTTACCGAACAAATACTTGGGAAGAGTGTATACGGCCTAACTCATACTATATGTAGTGTAAGCATTACACTTATGGACGTATTCCGATTTAGATCAGAGTACGAACCTGGCTTGGTCGAGCTTCTTCCATGGATTATAGCAACTCCTGATGAGTAGAATCCATGATGTAGACGAAACCAAGCGACAGGGTGAATTGGCTTCTAGATGATTATTTTTGTGTGGTTGTGGATAGCGAGGTTGAGTAATTTTAGTATAGACTCGAAATGACCCATTCCATTTTATTTGTAGTAAATTGTACTGTTTGGTAAGATAAAAAAGATAAAAGATAAAATATTCGAGCTACTTTCCCAGCAGGAAGGCACTGCGACCATAAAAGATCTATTGTGCCGTAGCTCATTAGTCCAGAAGACCGTCCACCCTTCTAATAAAGGGCAGTGAGTCTTTAGCAGGAATTAACCTGAATTCTGCAGTGCTGATAGTACCCTGCCCGAGGAGTGACATCCTAAAACGCGCGATGGCGGGACATTCGCACAAGATGTGCTTGGTCGTTTCCACGTCCTCCAGACAAAGACGGCATTCGCTTGATAGACCCATCTTGTTCAGGTGATATCTGACCAGGTGATGGCCAGATAAGTACCCCACTAGAAGTCTTAGATGGGTTCTACTCATATGAATAATTCCCTTGTGACTGAAGGGCATTATCAGCTCCTTTGATTGACGAAGCCCTGGAAGGTTATTCCAGTACTGTTGACGCAATAGTGCAGACCAATCTGTGATCCGCCGTTTGGCCGAGGCCAGTCCAAAGCCACAGTAAGACTCAGGTCCATGAAAACGACTGGATGATCCTTGTCTAGCAAGTTCATCCGCAGCCTCGTTCCCCTCAATGCCCTGGTGGCCTGGCACCCAACACAAGAAGACTCGGTTTTTGGTTGCCAACAGTTGAAGGAGTTCGTAACACTCCTTCACCAGTTTCGAAGAGACCTTATATGAGGAGAGCGCTTTTATAGCTGCTTGGCTGTCTGAGTAGATAGCAATGTAAGCGCCGCGAAGTCCAGTTTCCAAGATTATTCTGACGCAGACCTCAATGGCGTGGACGTGGATCTGTTTGGTAAAAAATGAGACATTTCGCGGATTTTTTTATATAAAAGGGGGCACGATGACAAACAGTTCAAAAAATAGAATACGTCCCCATAAATGGGAGTGCCTGGTGAACCTATACACATCCTGTCTTTTTAGTCGCCTTCTACACTAAGCCGGGAAAGGCTCTGGCTTATTATGCGCTCAACAACACAGAGAGCTCGCTTCAATTAATCGACCTACTGACGATCGACACGCCACCACTTCCGTCCTTATTTCTTTGGAGGATCCATAAATTATTAAAAATAAAATAAAAATATGCATGACATGCATACGAGTACTTCCAACTCTTAGCCATGTCATTCTGGTGGAAGAAGGAAGGGTCGGATCTGAGTTTTATAAAAATTTCTACCATAGATTTCTTCCAATCGGTCTCTTCAAACTTGATTAAATTCAAATTCTGCTACTAACCGCTATAACTACCTATTATGTAAATGGACATCGGAAACAACATCACTAATCCGCGATTCAAATCTACATACTATACATCGAAATAAGCAAACATCCTCCTACTCGAGTTCACTGACCAACATTATCCAAATATTTGTTATTGTTCTTCCCCAGAAGATACGATTAAATCTACGATCCGTTCCCTAATTATAAATGTGTATATTCAATTATCCGCTTGTCTGCTATATTTACATATGCGGTCGTCAATTGAACTTCCTGAAAGCGAAACTATCTTCCTTCTATAGTAAAATTCATCCGTCGGAATGTTGACAAGAAGTTTTACCATCATCGTCGGCATTTATATGCATTCACAAACCACCGCCAGACATGCGAAAAAGTCTTGTAATCGGATCAGCAATATGCATAATTACTTTCTAACAATGGCTGGATGAACGAAACCGCGAATGGCTAAACCCCAGGGGATTCTGTAGCACAGCACAGTATTATATCCATATTATCGGAGGGATTAACTGATTGGCATGGATCTGCAAAGAAGATGATCGATCCACAGTGTTTGTCGTTTCAATCTTGGCATCTTTGATAGAGTTTGTGCAATATACACATGAATCTTGACAATCTCAGCTAATCTTCAAACATCACGATCACGCTATAGGCTATAGGAAGATGAAAGCAAAGTGAAAGCAAAAGTGTGAAAATTTGCAAAGAGAATCGCCCACCAACATCGGTTGCGAACCCCGTCACGAGATTTTTTTTTTAATTTGTTTATCGTTGCCGCCTTGTAGTAAGTAATTTCACTAGGTCCGTATTCGGATAACCGTGGGGATGGTTATTCAGTTGAAAAATCAGGGGAGGCTCCATTGCGTTATTTACATTGCAATTCGCATACCACCGACATGTCGGCAGTTCTCTCTCATGTAACCTCTGTGGACTACTATTATGCATTCTGTATATGTATACACATCACATAGATACAATATCGCTAATGTTTCGGTCGCTTCCTATACGGAAAAAGTAGATTCTCATTTCTTCGGTAGCTTCTTGAAAAGTTGTTGGCGGATCAGTTATGTATGTGGCAGTCAAACTACCACCATAATTCGCATCATTTTATCGCAAGATTGAGTTTCATTCGACCAAAATTATATGCGTACTAACAAGCTGCGTGTGTATCAATTGTTTGAGGCCGATATGCGGTTCTGCAAAATGATATGTGTACTGCACATATTAGGCGAGTTGCCATTACATGGCATGCTTTAAACATAATATTTATGGACAAATTTGTAATTCTTTGTGGTATAATGTAGACCGGAAGATTGGCGGGTGAAGTAGCTGAAAAAAGTTTCCTTAACAATTGATTCGTTTCAATGTCAATGATTGATTCTTAAACGTACTACACACTTGTAAAATTTCGTACAAACTTTTGAGAAAATCCCTTTCTTCAAATTTATGCATTCCAGACTAGTAAATTTTTTTGTACAAAATTTTCCTAGTGTGCTCAGAATTTTGTACAACAAAATCTGAATTGAAAGTTTGCTTCTGAGCGAATGCTTAAGTTTTTCAGTCGAGACTGACCAGTGAGGAGTCGAAAAATTAACCTTGTTTCTTGGTTCGTGGATAATAGTAGTTTAGTGAACAGCCGAGGTTTTGATTGTTTTTGGCCTGGAAAGACATTCCAGACGGATGATGTGGCAGAGGCCTGGAGTCTAAAGCGTTATACACCCTAGACTTGTACAGACCTAGTGGTGATACCAAAAGTACCCATTGGCAACGACCATATGCATTAAAAGTGAGTTTTCTATAGGGTCAGTTTATAGGGGAGGTTAGCGATCATTCAGAGGGATCTTGACCATTCTCAAAATCAACTAACACACACTACAAATATTTGTTGAATTTTTCAAGTGGCTAGCTTCATTCTATCGAAAGTTATCGTTTATTTGAAGTCTCACATGTAGGGGAGGTAGAGGTTTCCTTTGTCAGATCTTGTCCATTTTCAATAACAACCAAGGAGAACCTAGTACAAACATTTGACCAAAATTCCAAGTCACTAGCTTCATTTTATCGAAAGTTATCTTTTATTTTAAGTTTCATTTGTAGGGGAGGTAGGGGTTTCTTGGGTCGGACCTGGCCCATCTTTAATACCAACTAACTCAATCTCACTTCAAACATTTGACCAAAATATCAAGTCGCTGGCTTCATTCTATCAAAAGTTATCGCTCATTTGAAGCTTCATTTGTAGGGGAGGTAGAGGTTGTTTGAGTCGGAGCTTAGCCAATTACCAACCAACTAGATCTTACTACTAACATTCTACCAAATTTTCAACTTGCTAGCGTCATTTTTTCGAAAGTTACAGTAATTAAAAGAATATTTAATTTTTTGAAATTTGTAGGGGAGGTAGACGTTTCTTTGATCTGATTATGCCCAACTTATTTAAACTCAAGCAGCTTATCACCTCAGAGTTACATGCCAAAAATCAGGTGGCATCACGTCAATTACGTTAATTGGTTGAAGAGTTATAGACAAAAAACGTGAAATGTAGGGTAGTCTGGGCAAATTACCGTTATTTTTCAACTGATCGATTTTATTTTTCCAGGAGAGTATGAGATTACCCTCACAAACAATCTGCCAAAGCTAGAGCTTTTCATGTTTATTTAGTCGGGAGTTATAGATACATTTAATTATTTTAAATATGTAGGGGAGGTAGGCGTTCTCTTGGCCTGATCATGTCCATTTTTAATACCAACCAACTAGATCATACTGCCAACATTTAACCAACATTTTAAGACTCTAGCTTCATTCTATCGAAAGTTATCGTGCGAACAGACAGACAGACAGACATGGCTAAATCGAATCAGGAGGTGACCCTGATCATTTATATATATATATTACTATACCTCCGGAGCCATATTTTCGTCGTGACAAAAACAATATACCCTATACTAAAAGTCTAGGGTACAAAAATGGCTGAAAAACCGCGATACATGCCCGAACTGCAGAAGACGAGTGGAAGTGGAAGAGCTAGTGTCACGATTTCCTTCTCCTTCTTTGGAACGGGGTGTCAGTCGTCTAAGTCTGAATGCACAACCTGGACCACCTGTCGCGCGATTCCGAAGAGTCAAAAACCAATTACGAGGTCACAATCAAGAAACCAGGCTGAGCCACAGGTGGCTTTGCCGGCTACTAGCTACTAGCTAACACATCAGCAGGGTCTGCAGCGGCGGTAACTGCGGAAGATCAATTACATGAGCATCTAATGTTCCGGTTGGAAACTTTGATTGTTTCTGCCTTACAATCGCAATCTGCGGAATCAAGGGCTCATAATAGTTCTACCGGACGGGCCTCGTTTGGTCGTCCCAATAGTAGGAATACCTCTACTGCACCACCTAGATCGGGAAATACTTTCTGAAGACCACCCCGTTTCCCATTTATAGTTAATACAATGGCGCAACCCCGTCCTTCGTTCAGTAACCATTTTAACCGTCCCAGAGTTTCCACAATCAATCAAGTACCGCGAGGCCAAGCTTTAGGGAGGATTAAAAAAAAATCATCAATTTGATATTTCAATCTTGAAATTGGATTTTTTTTTGTTTGTTGTTAAGAATAATGAGAGACTAGAATAAAATGTTCTGCCTCTCTCTCCTCTCTCTCCCCTTGACACAGTGATTTTTTATTGGGGGTTTCGAATGTTTTAAGTGCGCTTGAAACCCGAGTATGGCAGGGCTAGGTCGCGCTGAGCCCCCATAACATCTGGGGCCCCTCATAGAGCCGAACGACACCGTAGGGTCTGTTGACCGAAAGGAGAGAAGGAGCTGTCCGCATTGGACGGTTTCCCTCTATAATACAATATATTTTGTTGGGCTTGGTGCCATATTTTGTTGATTGGCCGATGCAGCCCCTGTCAGTGCACGAGACTTTGTTGTTTTAAGTCTTAGGGAGTTTGGTGCGTAGGCACCCCTATTAGGTTTTCACGTTTTTGCCCAACCCCGCTATTCCCGACAGCTGAGCTGGTCTGCGAGAGCACGTCCCGAGTAGTCATTGGAGGGTGATCCTTAAGGGTTAAGGGTTCTGGACCAATGAAGAGGGATGCTGATGCTTCTTTGACTAGTTCGTCAGCTAGTTTATTATCTATTCAATATGACCGGGAAATATATACCTATATATAGAGTGAGACAGTTGCCAAAGCCCGTCTTCTTGATAGTTCCGAAGGGTTTTTAAAGCTTGAATTGTCGCTTCACTAGCTGCGACGATTTAAATAGACCAGCTAAATAAAGCTCCATGCAGGCCTCGATAGCGTGAACAAGGTTTTTGAAAAACTGTCGGAAATTTTCAAATGAGGATAAAGTCTCTCTCATCTAGTCCTCGACAAGAGTTCTTGCTTTTTGAGCTATCCGTAACCCACTGAATGGTGACAGATTGATGCGAGTTAAATGCCTCACCCGATTTACCCATATCACTAACGGAGGCTAGAATGAGAAGCTGATGAAAAGTTCCATGAAAAGATGGTAGGATGAAATACCGACCATACTGTCCTTAAGGAGGCCGCATTCTTATTTTGTATTCATGCTTATGCTCGTAAATAATGTTGCGAGACTGGCGATTGGTGTTTTCGCTTCCGGTTTGATGCGTGTCTATGTAGAAAAAGAAAGTCACGCAGCATTTCTGGGGATATTCTAGGGGACGCATGAACAGGGTAAGATAAGCTATTTTGGTGCTAATGGTGGTAATGTACAAGAATCATCTCTATCTATTAAGAATTCTTTGTTAGTTTTGTCTGAAATTGACTTTATGCTAGTCTCGTATAGCGCCATCGTTGTTTTCCTCCTATCCTAGCAGTACCTCAATGCTGTAAATGTAAAACCTGAGTCCCTCTACGACTAAGGTAAAAAGCATCTGAGAATGGAAACTCGTCAATAACAATAATATCCCTTTATTCCGCTCATTTGTCACCTATATTGTTTTTGATTGCCATTAACGACGTACTCTGCAGTGCGCTTCGTGAACACCAGAGCAAAGGTATCAGATGGAACCTGTTTGAATACCTTCAACACCTGGATTACGCTGACGATATTTGTCTTCTCTCAAATATATCGGATCATCTAGTTCAAATGACGGATGCCCTGCACCGCGAAAGTGGCAATGCGGGGCTCAAAATCAATGCTGCCAAAACTAAATACTTGAGCTTGGATCCAGGAAGACAGAGCGAAATTTGTGTTTCGGGGCAGACGGTGGAAAAAGTGGACAATTTTTGCTACCTCGGAAGCGTAGTTACAGCAGATGGTGGGGCGGATGCTGATGTACAGTCTCGCATCAATAAGGCTCGGGCAGCTTTTTTCAGTTTAACTCCTTTCTGGCAAAACAACAACATCTCCAGACGTACCAAACTCAAGATTTTCGAAACCAATATAAAATCTGTGCTTCTTTATGGCTGTTCAACTTGGAAGGTGACCAGAAAGATAACAACTAGATTGCAAACTTTCGTGAACCAGTGTCTACGACGCATCCTGCACATACGCTGGCCGGAGGTCATTTCTAACGACGATCTCCTGTACATTACTGGCCAGGACAGGATAGGCACCTCTATAAAAAGGCGAAAGTGGCAATGGATAGGTCACACACTGCGAAAGGGGCCGGAAAACATTACAAAACAGGCCCTCGATTGGAACCCACGGGGAACCGATGCAAGTCGCTGCGTTGGACGACCTAGAAACACCTGGAGAAGATCAGTTGAGGACGAGGGTAAGTCATTAGGCAAATCGTGGGGAGAGTTGAAGGCGATGGCGGCAAACAGGACGAGGTGGAAAGTCGGCGTGGTTAATGCCCTATGCCCCACAAGGGGTTGACAGGATCCAGAGAGAGAGAGATTCCGCTCATTTTATCAATTCCCCATTTCTTTTTAGCATTTCTTTGTTTTTTCTTCTAATTTTCTAAACGAAAACACGTTTCTCCCGTCAATGCAGCAGGGAAAGCGAGTAACACAATCCTAAAGGTACTAATACACGTGACGCGTAAACCTGTCGGGCGCGTCAAAGCTACGATGCCCGTCCCGTGTAAACAGCAAACGGGTTTACGACAACGCATAACTTGTTAGCTGACGACGGGTCTCGGCGGGTACTTATCCGCCGTTGATGAGTCAAATCGTAAACGCACCTCGTGTAAATACAACGACGTGTGCATTATTTCTCTTCGATACCCGTTTGTGACGTTTAGTCCACGTAAACCCGACTTGCATGTAAACACAAGTCGCATTTACGCGACTCGGGTAAAAATCACACGATCGCGTATACGCGTCCCGTGTATCAGAACCTTTACTCACAAATTCCGATCTGAGCAACCGTTAGCACGCTGCTCAGCTCGTTGAAGGACATTCGCCGTTTGTCACGGTCTAGACTTTTTGTTACTTCAATATTTTTTGGTTCTGTCTTTATAGGTGCCTTTGATCGACATCCAGCGTTAGATTTCAGCCAATAGTAAAAGGAAACGAAAATAACACCCTCAAAAGTATACTATGTACTTTGGACAACAAAATGGGAACATTACGCATTTACGATTTTTAAGAGAAGAAGAATTCTCTCTACTGAATTTAGAGAGAATTTCCAAAATTCCTCGGCTTCGAAAAGCATTTCCGTTTTAGATGGCAAGAACCTAGAACGCACTTGGGTGATTTTGTACTTCCTAAAGCGGAAATTCATTGAGTGTGGTGAAAATTCTCTTTAAATGCAATAGAAAATCCGTGATGTTCTAAAAAATTTATATTCAGATTTGAAGAAAAATAAAGCATCATTCTTGTGGGTCATATTGATCAACTTGACTAATGTATACATTTATCATCTAGAGATCTGTCATCCATTTGACAACCCTTGCATTTAAAAGGAAGCCGCCCATTAAGCGGAAGTCTTCTGTACTGAAGAGGACATAAGTGCCGAGAAGAAATAAAATGAATTACATAATTGAGCCTCTGCAAAAACAAGCGCTTACTCGTATAAGTCCATCAACAACTACTTATGTCCATGCGATTTTCATTTTGTTTTGTCATGTTTCACTTGTTAACGCAGACGTTACGTCGCTCCGAGAACAAAATAAAAAATAATAAAATTCATTTCCGTTTTATTCTCAGATATGAACGTTTCGCGTGAGACCCACATATGTACTTATATTACGGGTAAACAGAAACTTCGCAAATTGCGATATCTTTCAGATAACCAAATTTGTAGGAAGTCTGTGTTATGCCAGTGATATTCTGCCTGTTGCATAATACGGGATAAGAAATAAGTGAGCGGGACTTGTGCGAATAGATGTAGTACAATGAAGCACTTTTGAAACCATAACGAAAAGGGGGGATCATGATACAATGCCATGAACAAGTTGTATCATATTCGTATAACATAATTTAAGGCAGAGTCAAAACGAACGTAATTTGGCCGTGCGGTTAGAATTGTCCTTGTATATACAGTGGCTCACAGCTTATTTCGACCAGTACGTAAAAACAAATCTTTAACTGCCTATTAAAACTAAAGTAGAGAAGATATTAACGTTATTTTTTTTTAATATTTTAAAACAATTAAAAAGGAAAAACGCAACGCGTGAAGGGTATCATACCTTCGTTGTGACTTATGGTACATTTGCCACTTTGAAATTAAAACTTGTTCCAATTTCACTGTTCCTATGAGAGGTATATGAAATAGTAGGCCGTATTCAACCAAATTTAGGGACGTGGTTTGGTAGTCAATGTGATTGAATAATGTGAAATTTGGTAAAGATATCTTCAGAAATAAAAAAGTTTTTCTAACAAAAACTTGCCTTCGGAACGGTCGTTCCAATGACGGCTATATGATAGAGTAGTCCAACTTCAACCAACTTTGGGGATATGATTGACTAAAGATATTATTGATCAATGTGAAATTTGAAAAAGATATCTTCGGAAACAAAAAAGTTTTTCTAACAAAAACTTGCTTTTGGAACGGTCGTTCCTATGACAGCTATACGATAGAGTAGGCCAATTTCAACCAGATTCAGAAGTGTGATTTGACTAAAGCTATTATTGATTAGTGTGAAATATGAAAAAGATATCTTCAGAAATAAAAAAGTTTTTCTCACAAAGACGAATTTTTGAACCGGTTGTTCCTATGGCAGCTATATGACGTAGTGGTTCGATTCCGTTGGTTCCGACATATACATATACAGCGTGCAATAGAAAGAATGCTTTGTACAAAATTTCAGCTTGATAGCTTTAAAACTGAGGGACTAGTTTGGATAGAAACAGACAGACGGACAAAGCTTAATCGACTCGTCTCATCATACTGACCAAGAATATATACAGGGTGTCCCATTCATGATGGTAAATATTTAAATGGTAGATAGTATGGTTCATTTGCAGAAAATTAATGTACTACATGAACCCTCTATCTTTAACCGTTACAAAGTTATAGCAGTTTAAAAAAAAAACTGTCCAAACCCTTGACTTGTCCCACAGATTCTAAATTTTCTAAGCCCCCAATTATTCGATCCAAGATTTGATCTTACTTTCTGAAACTACATAAAATTTCATATAAACAAACTTTTTACCGGTTAAAAAAATAGATTTCAAAGATACAACCGTTCAAACTTTGAAAAAATTGTGAAATCTATTTTTCATCAAAAATCCAAATGATTATTTCGTAACGGTACTTTGAACTGACAAATCTGTAAAGTTGACAAAAGTTTCCCCATTATGTTATGTTTCGAACGGTATATAAATATTAGGGACATAGATTTGAAAATTTGCGAATGTGACGTTTTAAAGGTAAAAAAACGTGATTTTCCAGAAACATTTCCAATGTAAAGTTTTTGCCACATTAACTTGGCACTGTTAATACACAATTATCTTGATCATATCATGTGATTTGCTTTACATGAAAATGATACATAGTTTATATGGTCGGAGATGCTTCCTTCTGTGCGATGCAAACTTCATGACAAAGTTAATATACCCTATCACATCCGTGAAGGGTAAAACAATGCCACAGCTTATTTCAACCAAATACTGTGCAGTTGTGCAATGATCCTTTATCTTACAATGCAGCGGTTATTTCTTTTTCTATGTTTTAGTCATTTTATTCGCAATGTGTTCAAATTCAGTCTTGATAAATTTTTTGAGAATATCGTACAGAAAATTAGTTTTGCGAAATGGGACCACGTACGACAATTGATCAGCGAGAACTTGTTCTCAGTCATTTTAAAAATTGCCATTCGCGCAGGAAAATTAGTGAGATGATTGGACTAAGTGATTCTACAGTACAGAGCATAATATTTGTCCGCGAAAATAGAACACACGATAAAGGGAGAAATTCCCCAACGGACGAGCGATATATTGTCCGGAAAATCCTAGAAAACCCAAAACTATCCGCTCCAAAAATTGCCAGTGTAGTGGAAGCTGAGTTGGGCAAGTCATGCCACCCAGAAACTATTCGCCGTGTGCTGCGAGAGCATGAGTTTAATGGCAGAATAGCGTGCAAGAAGCCGTTTATAAGCACCAAAAATCTGAAAAGCCGTTTAAAATTTGCCAAGGAACATTTGAATAAGAATTCTGAATTTTGGAATACCGTTATATTCGCTGATGAGTCGAAATTTAACATTTTTGGCTCTGATGGAGCCTCATATGTTTGGCGTAAACCAAATACAGAATTGCAAGCCAAGAATATGAAAGCTACAGTCAAACACGGAGGTGGCAGCGTTATGGTGTGGGCCTGCATGTCCGCAGCGGGAGTTGGAAATTTGCAATTTATTGAGACTACAATGGATAAGTCTCATTATCTGAAGTCCAATTTGCTTGAAAGTTCGAAGAAACTGGGCATTCGCGATGACTTCAGATTTGATCAAGACAATGACCCGGGTATTGTACAGACATGGCCGGTTTCGAACTGTCCGCATGTTATGCAACCACCGGCACAGTCGCCCGACATGAACATTATCGAAAATATGTGGGCCATTTTGGATACAAACATCCGAAAACGGAAAATATCCAACAAAAGCGACTTCAAAACTGCATTGATTGAGGAATGGGCCAAAATTACCCCAGAAGTGACACAAAAACTGGTCGATTCAATGCCTAAGAGGCTGAAAATGGTTGTTGATCAGACGGGTGGTCATACTAAATATTGAATTTTCGTTTTGTGCCTTTAAACTAATTTTAAACATTGAATTTGTTACCTGGTTGAAATAAGCTGTAGCATTGTGTTTGGTTGCGTTGTTCGTTTTTAATTGTTTTAAAATATAAAAAAATATAAAATAAAAAAATAAAAAAACTGATAGTCATATTTGATTAGTTTAAACATTAGACTCATAACCTGCCTTTAAATAACGTTGATACCTTCTCTACTTTAGTTTTTATAGGCAGATTTTTTTTACGGACTGGTCGAAATAAGCTGTGAGCCACTGTACATTTTCACAACTCACAGGTCTTAAGGTGCGTTTTGCTGGGCACCACTGTGTCGAACAAAAAGATGCATACAAGAAACAAGATGCAAATCGCGTTCTGTTAAAACTGATTGCATATAGGTACAGATACAAAGCAAGATACGGATAGTTCACTTCAACGCCTCAGCTCGGTGTGGGTTAAAACGAATAGCAGAAGTTCACGATCAAAAGCACGACCACTGCTAAAAGATAATAGTCCAGCAGACGGACTCGTTTTTACTACCCCGATCGCATTCTCTTTCCGGACTGTAAGGCTTAAATTACACTTTTGAGTTTTTCGACGCGAAAGCAACGCGTTGCAAAAATGGGAGCGCTGCGGCGGCGTCGAAATTGTGTGCTACATTACACTTGCGTTTTTTTCGACGCAAAGTTGACGCGTCTTTTTGCTGTTTTGCTTTTGCGTCGGAAAAACGCAAGTGTAATGTCATACGCACCGCGGCTGTTTTCGCGTCATTTACGATGCGATAAGAAATTTTTTCGACGCGTCATATTGTACAACTTCGGGGCCGACGCGCTATTATTGCACTTACACTTACCTTTTTGCGACGTACAAGCAAAGCAGCGAAAAGACGCGTCAACTTTTCCGACAAAAAGCCGCAAGTGTAGTGCATGCCAATGGCTTCAATGTGTTGGCGAGCTAGCGGCGCTTCTAATAGCAGCGCGTCGGCTGCAAAGTTGCAGAACATGGCGCCTCGAACAAATTTTTACCGCGTCGTAAAAGACGCGGAAAGATCCGCGCTACGTATGACATTACACTAACGCTGAATGCTCAGGTAAGTCCATTCCATTGTGAAAGCGTGAGATAGAGGAGGCAACATCAAGATCCAGTCACTTGCTTGGCGGGTTAACATCTGGTCGTGCTGCCTACACGTACTGCTTACACCGCATCGGTGTACGAAACCATATTCGCGGGTTTTCGAAGTCTTCTTCGGCTCAATCCAAGCAAGAGGCCAGGTTTTGATGTAGCCTACTCTCTCTCACTCACTCACTGAGCAATCTGTCGATGTACGAAACCAGATTCGGTTGTCTTCGGCGTCTTGGCCGCAAACGGAGGAAGACCAGATCCAAGCAAGTGGCTGGATCTTGACGTAGCCTTGTCTCTTTCACAATGAATGGGCTTACGTGAGCATTCAGGAAAATTACGTAACCATTTTCGTTTTGAACAGTTTAGAAGTTATGAGGAAGTTTCTCGGATTTTTGTCTGATCACCTTCTGCGACCGTGAAAAATCGATTTTGAAATTTCTTCAAAGTTAGGATAGTTGTATTTTTGAAGTAATGGTTTCGCAATCGGAAAAAAATTATTTTATATGAAATTTTATGTAGTTTTAGAAAGTGATGTCATTTCGCAGGTTCGGTGATTGGGGAAGTGGTAAATTGTGATTTTGTGTGGCAGCAGGGCAAGGTTTTTGACGACAATCACAAAAACAGTTAAATCTTGGTAACGATTAAAGATATGCAAATTTAATTAGTGCCATTATTCCTCAAACTAAGTGTTGTATAACTCCTATTAGCATTGCCCATTGCCCGAAATAATCGCTTTTGTAGATGCTTCTAGTACCTTCTATACCGTTATTTGAAAACAAAGATGCAAAAGTGGGGTTCCCCTACAAAGCTACATAAGTACATAAAGCTATTACCTGAGCTAGTACTCCGCCCTACCCCCGAGAGTGCGCTCGAGCCTGTTGACTATACCCGATGAGCGCTGGGTTCTATGCTCATAAAATCTAAACAAATGCGAATTTCGCTTTGAAATTTTGGCATCTCTTATTGTTATGCAAATTGTGTTATGCAATAAAAAAGATTGGATTTTAAAAACCTCCTAATGTGGTATCCCCCTTAACAAGTTATATGTTCATTCAACCGTTTGCACAAAAATGAAACCGTTAAGTCAACAATTTTTTTTACTGTCCTGATGTCATTGTCCGCCACGATAAGTGCAAATCCCTTAAAAATACCAAAATTTACTATCAACTCATTTCAGATGGCTTTTCTCGTAAGATGAATATTTTTACATTGCCATGTCGATGATCAAAACGGAAAAAAATCCACTTTTTGGAAAAAAATATAATTGTGTAAGAGCTGTTTTTAACGAATTGTTCGAGCTGCAATGAGGACGGAGACGAAGGCGTTCAGACCGTCCCGGAAACCCAAGTACCAATTCCTACTCAGAAGTGACAAGGTATGACGTGCGCTTGATAACTGGCTCGGCTACCCGTAAAAAAAATATTAGAATTTTTCTGAAGATGCTCGACACGGCGAAAAGCGTCAAGAATAATTAAAATAGTGATAAAGACAAAGAAATCTGCATTTTTTTATCAAATAAAAAAAAATTATTTGTTTTTAAAATAATATTTCCGGAAATTTTTACTTCTAAAGTGATTTCTAACCGTTTGTGGAGAGCTAGCTGCAAAGACAGATGCTCCATACACAAAAGAAGCGAAAAAAATATAATTCGCGAAGAAGAATTAGGTTACAGAGGTACTGAACGATTCACACCACCCTTTTAACCATTTAAATAAATAATTTTATGAAGTTCTAAAAAGGGTAAATTTTGTCGGTTAAAAGTTTGTTCTTCATATTAGCGCCCAATGTGGGTCTTGCTTGAGGTCAGGCATTAAAATAAGTCTAGAATATGTACATACTACCGCAAATTGAAAAGTACAAAATACGGTAAAATACAGAAGAAAAAGTATCTACTATATTTCACAATATTATGAAATTCTACTTAACTGAGACCTCGTCATCTCTACTGGATAAAAAGTTTAAATTACTTAAACCCAAAAATTTAACGAACCGTGTAACAATAATAGCATCACCCTAACACTGATTTTTGTTTTTATCCAACACCACAAGCCTCAACAATAAAAATTCATGGACATGTCTTCCTGGGTGTAATAACAATTTTCGTCGCTATTAACACCGTTGTCCTAGTGCAAAAAAAGCATAGAAAAAGAGTGGATATCTGAATAATTTAAACAGACATAGATTCAAACATCAGATTCAGATACATCTAAAGCCGTTTTCGAGACAAGCTAATCGAATTCAACAATGAATTGAACGACCTGAATCAGTGTAGCGAATTCAAACAGTCACCATACAGATAAGTCGCTGCGTGGCGTTTAAGCGAATTGCGGGCTTAACATAGAGAGTTATACGGGCGAATTGCTGTGAAAAAGTTGACGTTCAACCAATTCAGTTTCAACTTTGATCCAGATGTGACCCCTACCGGACTTGGATCAAAGGCTGGTCAAAATTTATCTAATCTGGATGAATTCAATCGCCTGCGGCAATACTCACTCCCATCCCAGCAGACATTACAGGTTGCATAAACAAAGAAAATGTATTTTTTTTTCACGCTTGCGGGCTCATCAAATAAAATGTAGTGTGTCAGTTTGACATACACATACATGCTATCCCGGCGGTAGTATCTGTATCATCTGCAATACGAGTATTCTGTCGTTTTTAATCTCGCACGGTATTCTCTGAGGTTATGTTACAAATGCAGCCGAATGGAAATTGAAACATTTGTTTTATATGGTATGAGTTTTTCATTTTGTTTCGTGTTTTCCTGCCTAGCTTTTCTGTTATTGGTATGTTTATGTTCTGTTTACGCTCCAACGCTTACATGCGGTTTACACATTCAACTTATGGCAGCATAGCCAAAAGTGTAAACATGTACCGCACTGTTAAAAAAGAGTGTCATTAGTGGGGCGGCTCATTCGGTCCATGTGGATACATAGTCAGCCACTTTGGTTGGAGTCTTGTAACACTTTCGAAATGAACAAGTTACTGTTTAGATGCAAGAGTAAACAAAGTTAAGACATTAAGTGGGACCATAAACTTCAAAGAAACGTATGACAGCCCCATCCATCATCAAAAAATTATCTACGAATTAAAATACTATTCTTGACTTTTTACTTAATTTAGCTATTTTAGGTAGAGATGGCTCCCACTGCTCCCTAACTTATGATATAATTGGATAGGTTCAGAAGATGCCGTGGCGGCCGGTAGTTCAGTGCATTGAGGCGTCAGTTTGATGTCTCATGTTACCGGTCAATTGCGGGTTTGAGTCCCGTTCACGTTGTGGGCATGGATGTGTGTGCAGCCCCAAACTTTCCCGACTTGTCTCATGCTAGCAACATGCATCGTCCGTAACCAATTTATGCTAATGAAACGTCAACTAAACCACATGGGAATATTTTACGCGGAATACTCTACTAAGGATTAGGCAAATACGAGGGTTGCCTTTTATATTTCGGGATTAGAGAACAAAAATGATACAAAGTATCTACACTGCATGCAGATACATCGGAACATGGATATGTCTTTGGCTACCGACTGCGTGGAACCTGTTGTGTTGAAGATATCGACGTAAGTTTTATAAAGATCCCAGTATAGTTATACTGGATGAATTCATTCGACAAAACACGTCCCACGCTTTCGGTATGCATAAGATGTACCGATGTATCTGCATGCAGTGTAGATACTTTGTATCATTTTCAAGACATACCGTCCCGCATAGTGTACAGGAGAATACAAATTAACCCAACCGTTGCCCCGTGTGTGGATCAAGCGATCATACACTCTACATATTTATATGCGCCTGTGCTTCGTTAGTACGTGAATCCGCGATCGATCGCGTCAAGCCGCGGTATAGCTAAACGCACTTACTATTAGATACTTAGATAGTACTCGTCTAAGTCTAAAGACGGTAAGCGCGACAACACAATTTTATTGCATTAACGTTTACGTTATCCGCGCTGCACAAACTGCATCATCTGCACTATTCTCCTCACTAAATCAGAATTGTGCACTGTTAGTTGATATATCATCGATCGTGATAGTACGCGGTATGCGCGATACAAGTACGGTCGTAAGTTCCTTACATCCACTGGAAAAACACGTTGGTGACCTTGGTGACACTGATTTCAGTCGGCTGGATGGGATTGGCCATCACAAGAAAGGGGTGGATCCGCCGCGGAAGTGTAGTCCAAGGTCCGTGGAGCAAGCATCTCTTTCGCACTGTCGCCGATGACGAAGCAACGCCCATCCATTGAACTTCTTCGACTCAACCGTCTCTCCATTGTCTGCATACGAGTGTGTGTGTATATGTGTGTATGTGTGAAGTTGAAGCGATTTCCCGACCTACCCCAACGATTTTCTTACTGAGTCAGGTTAGTGACTAATTGATGAAAACAAAAAGATTGGTGTGAAGGAGGAGCCATAGCGCTGTGCACGAGTGAGGGAGACAGGTTGTCTGGATGTGGCTGGTGTTGTGAGCAGATTTGAATCACGAGGGGATGGCAGTTTAATGATGTTGACTTGTTTTATGGGTGCCTGGTTGTTTAGTCAGTTCATGATGCGAAGTTTTTCGATTTTCGTGAGTTCCCTTTGATGACTGACTCGGATTGACTGAGGATCGGGCACTACATTCATAGAACTCGGAAAAATTTTCAATGGGCTTGTTTCCTCTTCTGACCCCCGAGTAGAAAAACAGACATTTCGTGTGACGGACAGATTTTTAGGATGACCCCCAGCTATAAGACATATCCATGTCAAAACAAATATTAATCATTGAAAATCGCTTTATTGCTTTTCAAAATATTCCCCATGAAGATCTATACACTTTTGCATGCGTTTGAACCAATTGTCAAAGCACTTTTGCCACTCTGATTGAGGTGTCTCCAAAACATGCATTCTGAACGCAGCAACCGCTTCTTCAGGTGTTGAAAAACGTTGACCTCTCAGTTTGTTTTTTACGTACGGGAATAAAAAGAAGTCATTCGGTGCCAAGTCAGGACTATACGGCGGATGACCCATCAAATCTATGTTTTGAGTGCTCAAAAATGCAGTTGTTTGAGCTGATGTGTGAGAGCTTGCATTGTCGTGGTGAAGAGTGATCCGTCTTCGGCGGTTGGTTTTCCTGATTTCTTGGAAGACAACTGGCAAACAAATGGTTGTGCACCACTCAGAATTGACTGTTCTGCGTTGTTCTAGTGGTACGGTTGCGACATGTCCAGTTTTTCCGAAAAAGCAGGCGACCATTTGCTTGGAAGTGCTTCGTGCGCGAACAACTTTTGTTGGGTTTGGCTCATCTTGAAACACCCATACAGTCGACTGCTGTTTACTTTCGGGCTCATACGCGTAAATCCGCGATGTTTCGAAGCACCGCGATCGTATTTTTTGAGCATTTCTTTCGACCAATCGACACGAGCCTTTTTTGAGCGATTGACAAATTGTGTGGGATCCAACGCGAACAAATTTTTTTGACAGTCAAATGTTCATACAATATTGAATGTATGCTGGTCCCACTAATGCCTAAGGTTGTCTCAAGCTCACGGTAGGTCACATGACGATCTTGCAATATCAGTTCGCGCACAGCATCAAGGGTTTCCGGAAAAACAACTGATTTTGGACGACCTTCACGAAATTCGTCTTGGAGTGAACTACGACCTCGATTGAATTCACCATACCATCAATAAATACTGGTCCTTGATGGAGCTTCATCGCCAAAAATTGAATTCAGTTCATCCATGCACTGTTGCTGAGTTAATCCACGTCGAAAGTTGTAAAAAATAATCGCACGAAAATGTTCACGATTGAATTCCATTATTTGGCCGAGATTAATCTTTTAAGTTACTGTAAAAAACATAAATAGCGCTCGTATGTCAAAACGTTCTGAGTACGTATAACCTCAAAAATGTCAAACTTTACGATAGAGCTGTCAGTTGCCAGATTGCAACACTAGGGTTGTCCAATCCCGAAATATAAAAGGCAACCTCCGTAGTTTGTCAGATGCATACTGTTGCGGAATGGTAATGCAACCGCTCAGTAATTCATTTCACGCCTTCTGAGCGACAACTACCATACACCAGCTGTGGAATTTTTATTTAGACTCTTTCCGCGCTTTCCTCTACACAATTTTGCATGTGTGTCAAAATTATTAAAAATCATTGCCGCAACATGCTCGGCAAATTGAGCAGAAATATTTTCTGCTCAGTATAATGACATTTAATTGGAACTTGGAAGGAGAAATTCACCCCATCGTTTCGCAACGGGCGCACTTTCGGAACCCACACAATGCAATATGATAACATCTTCGCCGGATACTAATGAAACGCAAACGTAAAAATTCCCATTTTGGGTAAAATTTCTAGATTATCAGAAATAAATCACAAGGTAGAGACTAATGCCCGGTTCACATTATTCCAGTAACCAATCCAGTTCAGTAATCTAGTCCAGCGCTGGACTGCTAGTGGAATAATGTGAACCGGCACTGGACAGCAATCCAATCCAGCAATCCAGTCCAGTAATCCAGTCCAGTGACTGGATTGTCGGTCTACTTTTTGATTCCAGCTCGCCTAGAAATCATTGTCACTATAGTTACCGAATCAACAACACACTCGCCGGACTACTGGACTGGAATCATGTAGACGATATGATCCAGTCCAGCACTGGACTGGGTTACTGGACTGGAATAATGTGAACCGGGCATCAGATTAGAATAAAAATTAAAAATTTCAACTAAATTTAAAAAAAACAAGCTTGCCGAAGTTATGACAGCCTTTATTTTGAGTTATGATGCATTTGCCACTTTGAAACACGAGGGTAAGGTGAAAAGTTCTCGGAATGACATAGAAATACCATTCATCATCATAGTGGCGCGACAGCCCGACGTCGGGCCTTGGCCGCCAGAAATACCATTACAATCAGCAAAAATTTAAGTTTCCTGCCTGGGTGCACGTGTCATTAGCTCGTATGACAAGTTTCAACTTGTTCTCTCAAGTAGTTCGTTTACAAGAATTTTGCAGTAGACGTCTTACGTGTTTTTCGTTAAAATGGAGAAACTTGAATATTGTGCGGTCGTAAAATTCTTCGTTTTGGATGGATTAACCCCTAAGGAAATACATCCGAAGTTAACAAAAGTTTACGGGGACTTTGCTCCTTCGATGTCAGCCGTTAAAAAAAGGGTAGCTGAATTTAAACGTGGTTGCACGTCCCTCGAAGACGACCCACGTGAAGGACGGCCAAAAACCGCAACCACACTGGAAACCATCAAAAAAGTGCATGATATCGTGTTGGAGGATAGGCGAATGAACGTGAGTGATATTGCTGAGGCTGTGGGGATATCGGAAGACAGGGTGCATCTCGCACAAAGAATTAGAGATGCGAAAGCTCTGCGCAAGATGGGTGCCGCATTTGCTGAATGCCAAGCAAATGCGGAAACGGTTTTCGCCCCAATCTTTGCACCGATTCAATCGAGATACGACCAATTTGTCGCCATGGATAAGACTTGGGTCCACCACAACATGCCAGAAACAAAACAGCAGTCGAAGCAGTGGGTGGAAGCCGGTTGTTCAGCGCCCAAGAAAGCTAAGTCGATCGAATCTGCCGGAAAGGCCATGGCCAGCGTATTTTGGGATGCGAAAGGGATCCTGTTATTGGATTACCTTGAAAAAGGCAGAACAAAACAGGCGAATATTACTCCAAACTTCTTGACCAGCTGGATACCAAAACTCGCGAGAAGAGGCCTGGCTTGAAGAAGAAAAAATCACCTTTCATCAGGACAACGCACCTGTACACAAGTGTGCGTTGGCGATGGGAAAACTGCGGGATTTGGGGTACAATTTGCTCGACCATCCCCCCGATTCTCTTGATTTGGCACCCTCAGCCTTGCATCTGTTCCCAAACCTGAAGAAATTTGTTTCTGGGAAGCGATTCGCATCGAATGAATAAGTTGAGAGGGCCGTGGATGAATATTTGTACAGCCTTCCAGACTCTCACTTCCGGGAAGGAATACTGATGTTGCAGAAACGCTGGACCAAGTGTGTTGAAGTCAAGGGAGATTATGTAGAAAAATAAAATCATTTTTTATCTGAAAATCGCAGTCTTTCATTGTCAGGCCGAGAATTTTTCACTTTACCTTCGTATAAAGTCTCTTTTTCAAGCTAGGATTATTTTCACATATGCAATTGTTCCATTCATCGATAATTTCATCCTGACCACTATCTCGATTCGTCACGTTTTGCCCATTATACCGTCAAATTAACTCGGCAGATACGTCCGCATTCCGTTTGTGCTATTATTACTCGTATTAATTTTCTCGTTGCACATTTTCAGACATTTCATTAGGCTTACTTTGTATTGAAACACAAATCGTCCTGCCATTATCTGGATATCTGAACATTTGAACATAGAGGAAACAAGTGTACGAATACATACAATCACTTCATACAACAATAATCTCCATGTCGGTATAATGGAATCTCTTAACGTGTGTGCACCGGAGATTTTTAACATCGTGAGCAATTTCCCAACACTAGTCGTAAATGACTCATCATTACTATCTTAATTTTCTTTAATGACGTCATTAAGAAGTATCTCCTCAAGTTTTTGATGTCGTGATGCATTCTGCACGATGTGTGTCTTCGGAACCGTATCCCAGCAAAAAATTTAGTCAGGCGTACAAGGGTAAGAGAACATATTCGGCGAAAAGCTGGCGGAAACACGGCCTTCTTCGTTGTGAAACTGGCCAGTGGCGTACGCTGAGAGGTGGACACTCAGCTTTACTGGGCAACTTGGATCATCCCATAGAAACTACCTACATACACTTTCCCAAAACACGCTTTTAGTAGGACCCACACCAGCCTGATTCCGCCAAGGAGTCTATGGGATGACAATATGACCCTGACCACCGCATCCATGGTCATCTACACAGATGGGTCTAAGACCGAAATCGGGGTCTGGGTCGCACTTCCCGAACTCAGTAGTATCCTACAGGCGGAGGTTACGGCGATTTTGGAGGCTCTGACTTGGTTGGGAAATCATGACTGGCTACATCGGAAACTTTTAAGAACTGTCGCTTAGTTGTCAAGGAGATGGGTGGCTGTTTCAATAGCCGCTTTCGATTCATTAGCCCGACTTCACAGACCGAAAAGAACACCACGGCTCTGCGACGAGCGAACTTAAACAGGCACCATGCAAATACTTCGCCGTCGTGGGGAAGAATTGCGGTCTCAGTATACATTTAGGCGGAGGCGAAAGAAGTTGATGTTCAACCAATTTCTTTCAACTTGGCTCCGATGAGATCCCATATGAAACCTGGATTAAAACCGGTCTGTCGTTTTGTATGAAAATTATCTGAGTTTTGGTTGAATCGCTGAAGCGGCTAATATTACCCTCTGTTGGATACCGAGCCATAGTGATTTTGTGGGCAACTGCAGGGCGAATCAACTGGCTCGTGAAGGAACAATGGGTGTTGTTAAAGGGGATCGCAAAGACATTAAAATGCCAATAGTATCGTGTAAATTGGTAACTGAAGCCGCTGCGGTAGGCTGGACAATCATAAGATGGCTAAACGGGAGCACGTGTCAAACGGCAAGGATGATTTGGCCAAAGCTTTACCCTCGCCACTGTGTCACAGTAGTCATTAAACAGGAAACGTATCGGCAGGGTTGTAGGGGTTACTACAGGGCACTGTCCTATCGGTGAATTCGCCTGGAGGCTCCGCATTCCCCACAATGGCTAATGCAGAAGTTGTGAAGATGTGGATGAGGAGGAGAGCGTTCTTCACCTTCTGTATCACTGTCCGGCCTTGGTTGAGAGACGGAGAAAATTTCTGGGTTCCTGATTTTTCCAGGATCAGGAGGACTAAGGATATGAGCATAATACAGCTCAATCGCTACATCGCCAGTGCAGGCTGGTTTTGAAATCTAGGTTAATGAGGTGTTCTTGGTGGTAGCACAACAGACCCAATTGTGGTCTATGTGTGCTGTGAGATAGCAGTGAGATAGTTAGCTTTACCTAACCCAAAATTAAGAGAATAGTAATGCTCATTTAAGGCTATACTTAGGCGCGTTCTTTTGCAAATATCCGGGTCAAGTGTTCAGGCAAACTGATTGCACAAAAAAAAAAGATATAGGGCCGTTTTCTCGATGTCTGGTTAAATCTTATCCTGTAGATACACGCTAACCGGCCCACATCTTCCGGTTAAGAATTTATCGGACAATAATTCCAAACAGCTGATACGTACTGCTGAAATTTTGACAGCTAGAACTGCCTACGTTTGCACATTCAAATGAGACAATTAAACTGGTCACAAGGAACAGAGTTCTGGATATTCATTCGAAGGAAACGGATCTGAAACCAAATCAGCCGCAAAATAATGCCGGGAGGTGGCACAGACGTAGAATAGAATTGAACAGGTGGCAGAACTCCGCCAAGAAAATCAGCTGACTTTCTAATGCAGTAGCTGCGCTGTGGACTTCATTATCATATTTTGAGCGTTGCATGGGCTAAGGTTAAATTTAGTGTCCCGGAAAGCTAACTGGCAGTTTAACCGGACATTGAGAAAACGGGCCTTAGCCAACCTATACAGTTCAGGAGCATGCATTTTATATGACATAGATTTTGTCTCAGCTAAGGCTTGGAATATAGGAAATTGACTAATCTCAATATTTGACGAAAAAAAATAAAGAAAATATAAAAAAACTTCATTCTAATATATAAGAGCAAGAAATACGCTTATCAAATGCAACTGTGGCGGAAGAAACTAACTGATTGCGAAAAACTATTTTTCCAATCACAAAAATGTGAAATCCAATTACGATGGAATGAGGTGAAAACAGAGTGGAACGAACGAACTTCTAAGAGCAACCGCTAGATGTAGTCTAAATAAGTGTAAAGAATGTAAAGCTTGATGTTCGGTCGAGTTGAGATCCTTCCCCAGATAAGTCACCAGGGCAGAACGTTAATCCATTAATGTTGCTGTTGTAGAGAGTGTTATTTCTCTAACCTGTATAGGTTAAGATTCGCAAAAGAACGCGGATAATACGGATATAAGTATAATGTAAGATCAAATAGCTTAAACCACGAATATTGGAAATTTCTACTAATGCTTATTTACGACTATGCTAGAAGTGTTATGTAAGTTTCTACCAAGCTTCTGCTTGTTTATCCTCAAGTAGTAGTAGTAAATAGTAGTAAGGTCAACATGTGCAGTACTTGAATTTTAAGCTTTAAACCTTATTGCTAATAACATGACTCATGTTACGGTTAGGTATACAAAAAAGCTCTGGCGAAAAGAATTCTTTTTCTAAATACTTCCCTTATTTAGTAAGGGATAAGATGTTACTAATAGAAACACAGTTGAAATAAGCATTTTCTTCTTTACTGGGATGCCTTTTTTTTTAGCTACAGAAAAGACGATGATGCCATAAACGTACATCGGGGCTACGAATGAAGAGGATTCCTTCTTCACGTAACACGGTTAACGTTTCAATCAGATATACATGATGCCCGAAGTGAGCACTTTGTCTGCACAAACAAAATTTAATGTGAGCAATTTAAACTGTAGTATAATTGCTTCATTTTTCCCTTATGAATAGGAGTGAGCTCTCAACGTCGCTACTTAACGTAGAATTGGAAAATCTATGAAGATGACAATGTTGAAGTGATTTAAAAGAAGCGAAATATTTCGCACCTAAGTTAGTGCTCTAAGAGTGCACCCAAGTTGGGTGTCTAGGAATTACACTCGATTGGAGAATCAACTGAAACAAGCACATGGAAAATATGATTAGCAAAGCAATACGAATCATGTGGGCCTGCAGGAACCTCTTTGGAAGAGCCTTGGGGGTTCGTTCTGAAAATGACCGAAATGTTATATTTAGTGGTGGTATAACCATATCAGTAACATATACGCTGGTGTAGCGGTCCAAACCCAGCAGCGGTCTACCATGCAGGTGTGCAGCAAACTGAAGCGTGTAGAATGCATGGGTATAACAGGATTTATGCGAACTTGCCCGACACTAACCCCAGAGGCATTTATCGGACTAACCCCGTTGCATATTTACATACAGGAATCTGCGGCTCTTAATATTCTAAGAGCCGTTTTCGCAATGTCTGGTTAAATCTTATCCTGTAGATAAACGCTAAACGGCACTCATCTTCCAGTTAAGAATTTATCGGACAATAATTCCAAACAGCTGATATGGACTTTGTTGCGACCCCTCCTGAAGGCTTTTCAGATCTTCAGGGGAAGTCTAATAAATGTGAAAGTATATACAAATATCCATATATATGTATATATGTCACATCGCAGCAGGGGACCGGGAGATGGCCCCTTTGCAACATTAGTCGGCTTAATGGCCGACAAAAAAAAAAAACATCCTTTTACGTCCCGGCCAGGACAGCTACTTGGGGTGGGGCTTGAAAAATAATTCATCGTCATCACATCATCATACACTCACTCCCTCCCATTCATCCGGAATTCCCCCATTCTCATATTGACCTACATTTTAAATAAATAAATTAAAGAAAACATTTAGATACATTATTATTATTTTTTTATTTTTGTGACCAACCGAACTTCTGTCAAAAATCGAACATTCGTGCATTACGTTTATTATAAATTTAACTTTTATGCGCATTTACATAAATAAAAAATTAGATTCTGAATGACTGAATCATACAAAAAAATATTATTACTTATTCTAATAGTTTTTCTTTTCAATGTTTAACATCACTGATGCGAAATGGGCAATATTTAAACCAAATTATCAGGTTCACACAAAATAAATCCAAACTATTCGACTGTATTACAAATTTAATCCACAAAATGATCTGATTACACAAACTTTCAATGTTTAACATCACTGATGCAGAATGGGCAATATTTAAACCCTATTATCAGGTTCACAAAATAAATCCAAATTATTCAACTGGATCTCAAATTTAATCCAAAAAATGATCTGACTACACAAACTTTCAATGTTTAACATCACTGATGCAGAATGGGCAATATTTAAACCCTATTATCAGGTTCACAAAATAAATCCAAATTATTCAACTGGATCACAAATTTAATCCACAAAATGATCTGACTACACAAACTTTCAATGTTTAACATCACTGATGCAGAATGGGCAATATTTAAACTCTATTATCAGGTTCACAAAATAAATCCAAATTATTCAACTGGATCTCAAATTTAATCCACAATATAATTCGATCATCAACTTTAAACATCACTACCACCATCAATTGCACGCCTATTCACCGCACAAAATCAACCCACACCAAAAATGACCAGCTTCCATCCGCGATCCTCTCTATTCCAACTCCTGACCAATTCTAACGACCATAATCCAAAGCCTACGTGACCAAAACTAAACGGATCGTGTTCTTTTCTCTACTCCGACCCACTCGTCATCAACCCATCTCAAAAAAAAACCAAACTCATTCTTCTTGGACATAACTGGAGCAATCATCGTGTATGTGTGTCGTCTGACACGAAAATTCACAACGGAAAACCATTCCCCGATGGCAATCACATACTCCATTCTCCCAGCAGGGAAAGAGTTGTTACCCTTTTTTTTTTTTTTTTTTTTTTTTTTTTTTACATTATTACTACAACTTCTGAGATTTTGACAGCTAGAACTGTTTACGTTTGCACATTCAAATGAGACAATTAAACTGGTCACAGGGAACAGAGTTCTGGATATTCATTGAAAGGAAACGGATCTGAAACCAACTCAGCCGCAAAATAATGCCGAGAGGTGGCACAGACGTAGAATAGAATTGAACAGGTGGCAGAATTCCGACAAGAAAATCAGCTGACTTTCTACTGCATTAGCTGCGCTGTGGACTGCATTATCATATTTTGAGCGTTACATGCGCTAAGGTTAAATTTAGTGTCCCGGATAGCTAACTGGCAGTTTAATCAGACATTGAGAAAACGGGCCTAAGAGTATCCATACCGTATGATGTATATTGCAACTTATATGTTCATGTGAGCATTCTTTGGTTTAAAGTTTTGGTTCTCATCCCAGAATGTAAGCAATGCGAAAATAGCAATCTCTGTCCAGACCCCAGATGTTTAACACTCTTTATAGTACAGATGGGTAAAAGACTTAACAGGTAGTTGGTGCTGGAATATTTTGGCCAAACGCTTAATTCTCAATCGCTATGGGTGTGTGCCTATCGTCTTCCAAACTGAGAACCTTACCATTCAACATTGCGCCAGGAACACTCCAGCTCAGAATTTTCCTTCATGGTGCCTGCATTGCAATTTTCACGGATAGGAAGGTGGCGATTATAGCCCGGGTTCAGACTAGGATGTCCGAGTTGATTAGGAAAAAATCGTGTAGTTTACAAAAAGATTACCCAAGGCCGAATCAAAGTACATAAAGTTTCCTACAAAACGATATACTATATTGTACTCTCGACTATAAAATGGCATATTAGATCAGGGGTCGACAAACTATTTCTGAAAAGAGCCAGATTGTTGGAATTTTGGGTTCAGCGGGCCGGACAGTAGACTCAAAGTGAAAATGCTTACCGGTGTGGTCAATCCACTACTGATTGAAGGTTCGGCCCAATCCCGCAACTATCCAGTCAAATAGACTTTGAAATATGGATTTTTTTTTTACAGTTTCATAAAGATGGGAAATATAATGTTGTTACAGTAGTTCAGAAAATGGATCCGCCGTGAAAATTTTCATTTCAAGTTGTATTGTACTTGCATTTTTTTGGCTATCTTCGCCCATAGTTGTTAACTTCATACGCTTCATTGAAGCTAATTTCTCCTTCACATCACACTCAGCTTTTCATCGAGTGGTCGAAGAAACAGCAGAAATTGGGTAGTATCAGCAATATTTGTGGACTCATAAAGAGCCTATGAAAGTGGCTCGTACACTTTCGCAAGAGTCTTCCTGTATATTTTCCAAAGCAATTGCTGGGCATCCGCGCAGTAAGCGTTTAATGGGATCGACGTCTTTTTAGCAGAGACGAATCATTGGACAGATCCATCAGAAAGTTGTATCTCACCTATTGGTGTCATGATAGGTGTCACATTGGTAGCCTCCAACTAGCTCTATATTCAAAAAATTCCAGGAGCTAACTAGTTCTTTATCGTTGCAATATTTGCACTTTTTAGTAGACTATTCCCTGACCAGCGTCCTATCTAAGGGCCACCTAATGCAAAAAATGGGTTTTAACTCCTAAAAGTTTGAAAATGAAGGAGGCGAATTTAATGCCACGGTGACATGGTTGATGGCCACCATATACTGTAAGTACTCTTTCATCATCCTCGTTAAGAGCTTGTTAGATGAGAGTTAACTAATGGCTATCCATTTATTTGTACAAATAGCAATGCGAGTTTCACGAAACCTCTAAATTAGAATTTCCTCGGCGCAGGACTTAATGACGTGGGTCTCGCCTTGAAATACAGCCAGCGATTAAGATCCTACTCTTCAGCTCCTCCTCCATTTCTGATTCATCGCTATTTCATTTGATATAACCCTGGGTCCTCTTTCGTAAAACGTGACATTTGTGATTTATTGCACATCTGCATGACTCGTATTAATTTTTTGGTCGCTATACAAAACAGTATACTCGTATAATTACTGCTCGCACCAGCATGCGTTTCAGTATTTTTTGGATTCCTACGGATACATGCCCATTGAGGCTGGAATTACACATTGCGATCTGTGTCGCAAAAGTAACGTGATTTTGTTTAGTGCTCTTGCGACACAAATTGTATTGATATGTAGACGTGGATGCGGTTAGAGGAGTCCTATGGTGCTATTACACTCGTGACTCAGGGCTAGTACAGAGCAAATATTGGCCAAATGTGAATTTTCCCGGGGATCAATTCATTGATATTCATCAGCTTGAATTAAAAATCGGCGAATGTTGAAGAAATGATTTCGTAACCAAATCGCGGTACCATATGTATTCCCTCGATACCCACCGATTTGTATCTCAAGTTGATGAATATGGTTTCCACTCGATGAATCGATAGATGTGAAAGCCATATGTCTGGCGCAGGTTAGTCGCCACTCCACGATCATTTGCTTTGTATTCGCCAAGTAGTATATATGTAGAAAGTATATCCGTATTATTGTGGTTGGGTCTTGTATGAGATGCTCGCCATTTGGCTCGTTAATCGCAAAGTTGTGGGTAGTATAGTAGCACCATTAGATGCGGTGCGAATCTTGTCCACAATAGCTCGATTCACACTCTCTCTCTCTCTCTCTGGTTTTCGTTAACCCCTTGTGGGGCATAGAGCATTAACCACGCGTACTTTCCACCTCGTCCTGTTCATTGCCATCGCTTTCAGCTCACTCCACGACTTGCCTATTGAGGCACCCTCTCTCTTAGTGTAAAAAGACACCGCATCAGACAAAACGTTTTTGTCTTTTAAGACAAAAAAACGTGTTTCATTGCAGCACACACCAAGCGAAACACAGTGAGACAAAACAAAACGTTTTTTGTCTTGTTTCGTTTGGTGTGTGTTGAGATGAGACAAAATTGAATTTGCAACTTGCTTTAGTAGTACCTATGTTTAATAAAATGAAATACTATACAATAAACTTACCTTCACAATTCATTTCGGTTGCTATTTCTACCCATAGCTTATCAAGTGCAATTTTATTTCATGCTCCTTTTCTCTATACATAATTATAAATTGGGCTTCTTGCCTCAATTAAAAACAACAACTTTTCGGCGTCGACGTCCATAATTTGCGACATTCTACATAAAATGACCAGGTATTAAGCGGAAACGAGTTTTTGTTTCTGAAAGACAACTGGCCGTCTAGTGGCAACGAAACATGTCTTTCTGTCTTTTCTTGTCTTTTTGTTTCGTTTCATGAGGTGTGTGTTGCGCCTATTGTAATGTATGCAATTATCGACAACGACGTTTGTCAGAAGCATGTTTGTTTCATTCGGTGTGTGTTGATAATATCCAAAGACATGCATTATCGACAACCAGTCATAAAACGCTTCGAGACAAAGACGTTTGTTTTGTTTCGTTTCTTTTGGTGTGTGCTGCCTGATAAGAAGCAATGGTTGGTTGTTTCCTGAGACAGAAACAAACGTTTTGTCTTATGCGGTGTGTTTTCAGCCTTAACTGATCTTCTCCAGGTGCCATTAGGTCGTCCAACACGGCGACTTGCGTTGGTTCCCTGCGGGTTCCAATCGAGGGCCTGTTGAGCAATGTTGTTCAGCTCTTTTCGCAGAGTGTGACCTATCCATTGGCACTTTCGCCTTTTAATGGAAGTGTCTATCCTATCCTGACCAGTAATCGTAAGAAGGTCGTCATTAGAAACGACCTCCGGCCACCGTATATGTAGGATGCGTCGTAGACAATGGTTTACAAAAGTTTGCAATCTAGTTGTAATCTCATTGGTCACCTTTCAAGTTGAACAGCAATATAAAAGCACTGATCTTACGTTGGTTTCGAAGATTCGGAGTTTGGTGCGTCTGGAAATGTTGTTGTTTTGCCAGAAAGGAGTCAAACTGAAAAAAGCTGCTCGAGCCTTGCTGATGCGAGATTGTACATCAGCATCCGCTCCACCATCTGCTGTAACTACGCTTCCGAGGTAGCAAAAATTGTCAACTTTCAGGACTGCCTGAACCGAAACACAAATTCCGCTTTGCCTTCCTGGATACAAGCTCAAATACTTAGTCTTGGCAGCGTTGATTTTAAGCCTCGCATTACGGCTTTTGCAATGCAGAGCATCAGACATTTGAGCTACTTGATCCGAATTGTTTGATAAAAGACAAATATCGTCAGCATAGTCCACCATCTTATACCTTTGTTCTGGTGTGTAGCAATTAAAAACAGTATAGGTGACAAAATGCAGCCTTGTCTCACTCCGCTGTGCACCTCGAAAGGATCTGATAGCTTACCCTTGTGTAAGACATGACACTGGGCTCCCTGGTAGGACTCCTTGATGATGGAAATTATTTTATCTGGTATGCCTCTTCTACTTAAGGCCCTCCAAATATATTCCCGGTCAACGCTGTGAAACGCCTTCTCGAAATCGATGAACATGAGATGTAATGGGGATCTCCACTCTGCGGATTGGTCAATAATAATTCGGAGGGGGTTGATGTGGTCGCTAAATGAGAAGCCCTCGCGAAAGCCGGCTTGTTCATCATTCAAAGTGCGGTCAACTGTTTGTTTGATCCGGTTCAAGATTATTTTTGCCATCATTTTGCAGACTGCTGGGAGAAGACAGATCCCACGCTAATTATTGCAATCCTTCAGGTTGCCTTTTTTCCGGATTTTAATAATACATTTTCCAGTCATTAGGGAGAGTTTCGGTTTCCTAACACTCTTAGATAAGGGGGAGAAGAATATCCGCAATAGCATTGGCATCCGGATTAAAAAGTTCCACCGGAATTCCATCTATTCCCGGGACTTTACCCGCTTCCATCGATTAAATAGCCGCAGTTACTTCCAGCTTAGATGGTGGGCTGGTATCAAGTCTGACTATTTGCGGAATATCCTCCGCTAATGATGAAGATGCATTCGAAGGTCCCAAGGTGTTGTTGAGGACCAATTCACATTGCAATATATAAATTTAGTTTCTTTTTAAATTATTTTTTCATACTGAAAACAATATTAGCGCGGGCGAAAGTTTGCCGACCCCTGCCCTAGACCATAAAATAGTATATTAGTATGATTTCCTCACAAGGACAAACGGCACAATAACTACCGACTGAATACAGTAAGCGTCATGAAAATATGGTCAGATATTCCAACTGAGATTGAATTGACAAGTATCGCAAATGGGCACGATCCGACCAAAGGTACACCGACCTTCCCTACAAATATTACTTTTGGAAACCTGCCAATAACGCCCCACCGAATTAAAGTAAGCAGGTCAAATTCGGTAGGATGACTTCTTAGGACTACTCCCCTGTAAAAATTAGTTCAATCGGATGAAACCCAACTTTTGAGCACATATTCAGGGAACTGTCTCCAATAATTGTGCTAAATTTAGAAACAACACGATTTATTTTTTTCATTTTTCGTTCCTAGCCTAGCTTATTAAGGCGCTGTCATTTTATAACTTACCTTCAAGGTGCCATTAAAAGGGTATTGAAATGTGTCTCGCGGCTACCAACCGAGTTGCTCTTTAACGAAACTACGGATGAACTCGCTGGGAAATGCTCATCCTCGCAATTCTGCGGGCCGGATCTTTACTTGTGGTTTAGCCGGGAACTCAACCAAAACAATCTTCCAGGTCTGCGGTAATCCAAAGATTCAATAAATCATTCAGTCATAGCGACGTCATCCGTTTGAGTAAGGCGGACTAGAGATTAATTATGAGATACATCTGGGAGCATGGAATCATCACCTCAATAACGTGGAACTGGAATACTGGTTGAGATATCACCTCAATAATGTGGGACTGGCCAACGGAATGGAGTATCGGTTATAGCTGGAGGAAAATGAATGTCATGCCCACAGATACTCGACTCTGGGAATTCGATAGGCAATCGTAAATGCCGAAGACTAACACAAAAGATTTAACGGTCATTATCAGGTTAGTGGATAGTCTTTTGTCCTAAACTGATTATGGTATAAAAGATAACATTCGGTCACAATGCCCACGGTACGGGTAGCAAGCCTGAACAACTATGTAATAATAAGAATACTTACTTCTTAGCCATTACATACTGGGCGACCGGTAGATCAGTGCGTAGAGGCATCAGTCTCACGTTCGACTACCGGCGTTTCGGGTTCGAATCCCGTCTACGACGACGTTCGTGGCCATTGCTGCTTGTGTTGTCTTCTACCTGTGGTGCGGAATGTAATAATAAGTCACAGCATCTCCCGAATTGTTGCAGGTAGGCGGCTAAATGGGGAACGGAAGGTGCGTGCTGCATTCTTCGAAACTAGTTTATGTCAACAAAATGTCAGCTGGACCACATGGAAAAGTTGACATTTAGTAGGAATCGAACAGAGGCCTGGTGCGTGGAAGGCGAACGTGCTAACCGTTGAAATGAACACTTCTCATCCTCGTTCCCATAGCTTCTACAGTAATCATTGTACGGTATTCGAAGTCACCTGGCATGCTCTCCAATGAGGCAATGGGCAGTGATAACCCCTACGACGCTGCTGATTTCCTTTCTATTCAGTGAAAGTAACCCCAAAGAGCGACTAGGATTCAGCCTAGGCCACATTTGCTTGGCTACGCGACATGTGTTAACACCTGATGTTAGCCCTCGTCGTCGCTTCAGCCTTAGTACCCTCGCGAGCCAGTGCATCAGCCCTACAGTTGCCGTCAAAGCCACTGTGACCCGGAATCCAATAAAGAGCAATGTTGATAAAGCTTCCCATCAGTAGAATTAAGGCACGACATTTTGCAAGTATCTTCGAGTGAGTCACAGTAGAATCCAGCGATTTTATCACCGATTGACTATCTGTATAAACTATTACAACACTAGCCGAAATTACATTACGCCCCAGCCATGATATAGCTTCGAAGATAGCCGTAACCTCCGCTTGGAACACACTACAGTAATCAGGGAGGCGAAAGGACAGTCTGATGTTCAACCTCTCCGAATAAACACCAGCCCCGACGCCATCATCGCTCTTGGAGCCGTCGGTATAGATGCTTATGGCATCAAATTCTTGAGCGCTGCTAGTTGCCCACACCTCACGAGAGGGGACCGGGCAGTCGAAATTCCTTTCAAACTCAAGTTTCGACACGGTATAGTCAGTGGTTTCAGGAACGTCCAAGCTGTTCAGAATGGCCGAGTGCCCGGTGGTGGATGTGGTCCAGTGACTTGTTTCACGAAGGCGAATTGCCACACCAGCAGCAATCTGTTCGGCAAGAATCTCCAAGGGAGCCAGGTTCAGCAGAGCTTCAAGGGCCGCAGTGAAAAGAGAGTAAGACTTGATGATAGAATAATTTATAAAAAATGTTACTCCAAAACTGTGAAATTTCCAACCGTGCACGTTCCTCATGGAGTTGTCAAAAATATTTTCAAATTACTCTTATCAGCTAACCGAAATAAGTTTGTGATCAAAGCACCCTTGTGTCGATATGTAGAGGTGGTACTGAGATATTTCAGCCGATTTAGCGCGACATCACTAATCACAGGTATCGAAAGAGCTAATTAACTTACAGCATTGGATTGATTGAGTACAATCATTTAAAAAGGGTGATTAAACGTGTTACTGATGTTTCTACCAAACAATTCTTTAACAATCCAAGCTTACGAGTACATACCAAGTTCCTAAGCCAATTGCAGTACACAATAATAGAATGAAATCAATGTCCAGACCAAAGGTTTAATATCCTACTCCCGGCCCACTATAAAATCGACCAAGTTCTCCAATCTGCCAGTACAGGGTCCATCTATCTGTCTGCCTATCTACCTCCTCTCGTTATACTACAAATCCAGAGTACATCCAATTCCAATTCTGTCAACATGAAAGTGGTTTTTATTCTTAATCAGCATTTAGTGTTGTTGAAATTGCAAATAAAACTAGAGCATAGCAATGCAAAAACACAGCATAGCACGAAAAAGGGAATAAAAAGGTTAGCATGCATTTTATGTGAACAACAAGAGGCCAAGATTGCAAACACCAAACAAAGGTGGTAGAGTAAGTAACAACGGAGCCAATTCATGGCAACGAGGTCGTGCCATAGATACAAGAATGCACAATGTTGAATGCTGAATGCAAATTTAACCATTTCAATTTGTTGCGTGGTGAAAAAGTCACGATGGATGTCGCCTCAGCGCTACGACATGAGAAAACGCTTAGGCTCTGGATGATACGTTCATCCCATACGAAATGGCTAAAACTCGTTGCTAGGTGTCACCTAATTTACAATTACCTTGACGCTGTCGAGAATATGGACTGCGACTGTCTGACGGGAGCCACCTGAGCTAGTCTAGTTAGTCGGAAATGTAAACGAGACTAGCTTATTTCTATACTTGTAATTGGCAAACCGTTAAATAACGACAAATTTAGAATAAATTATGGGGTAGTAGTAGGATAAAATGGAAAGTGACGACTGGATCATTTGTAACAATCAACAAGTGGTAAGATTGCTCATTACTAGGCGCCTTCTTTTGTACTACGGTGTCGGTTAGTGCTAGCTAGGTAGGTAAAACGGGCTACCATGACAATTGACAGAACTGGTCCATTGCGATACCCCGGGGATCCAACAACCATAACCATGCTTGTTCTTAAACCAGTCTGAGCTTATTATAAAGCGAAGCAAACGACCAATACTTTCAGTCCTCAAGTCGTTAAGTTTTTGGAAAAAGTAGGAGCCAAGAATATATCTCTTATTATTTTTTTCCTTCTCCTTTGAACCACGTTCTGCTTTGTTCCTGGTATAACCTCTGGTACCCACAAAAGCGCACAGGTGAATAACCGCCAAGGCTGGACAAGCGCAGAAGAGGAAGTAGCAATTTTCCTCCTCGTCGATATCTTCACAGCTTTTGCAGAAGTCACTGAAAGGAAGACGAAGTCTTCTGGCGTGCTCACCAATAAGGCAGAGACCAGTGATCACCCCCACGACAGAGCTAATGCGCTGCCTTTTCAGGGATAGTATAAAAGATGGGAAGAGCGGATAGGGTCCATTACGTATTACTGCTTAACCATCTGTCACTCGCCCTACTAATACCCTCAGATTTAAAACGGAATTGCATGCCCTGATGGGCATAAGTCTCGCTCAAAATCAAAGCCACTACGGCCTGGAATCCAGCATAGGACAATATTGAAAAAACTCCCCCAACGCGATGAAGGCTGAACGACAGTCTACTACAATCTTGAGTGTAAGCAGGATGGATTCTAGGGATTTAATCGCAGGTTGACTATCCGTGTAGATTGCAATTTTGCTAAAGGCTATGGCATGCCACCACAGCCAGGTAAGAGCCTACAGAATTGCAGCAACTTCCGCCTGGAAAACACTGCAGTGATCCGGGAGACGGAAGAACATGCTTAAATTTAGTGTTTCAGAGTAAATGCCCACTTCCACCGTCCACCCCATTTTAAGTATTGCAGGCATCCGTCTATATTTTTGAGAGTCAGATAATGTGTACGCCTCCCCCTCATTTCACTGATCCCGACCGAGTAGAGATAAAGCTCACATTGTTCTTTTCGAACTCAATTTTAGGGTTAGAGTAATCTATAGAAGCCGGAATATTCTGGCAATTTAGAATTGAAGAGTGACCAGTGTTTGTCGAGGACCACTGACTCGATTCACGAAGGCGGATGGCAGTACTGGCAGCAAGACCTAAAACGTCCAGACGAAGCAAGTAAAACAGAATGCCCAAGGCAGCCGATGAAGTAGTTCTTAGGGCTCCACTTGTTAGCAATCTGGCTAATGTGTGGACCTTGCTCAGCAAGCAACAGAGACCATCTTAAGGGCGTTCCATCAAACAATGATACCATGCATAAGTATACGGTCGTACAATAGGTAACCAGAAACCTTGAGAAATCAACGGAACAGTAAACCTACACTGCATAGATATGCCAACAGATTACATTTGCGTCGTTAAAATGGCGAATAATAATGAAGAAGTAGACATTTCGCAATTCGATTTGACTTATGATATCAAGTTTATTGGAGAACGTATTGTAGATATTTTCCAGGATATGTTCTTAATTTTTAATCTCGCGCTCGGTGGTCGTGGTCGTTCGGTCACCGCTCTACGATACTGATCTAGAGCTCGGAGTTCAAATCTCGGCGCGGTTAAAAACTGCATGTGAGCTCTCACAGTGCTCCGAGCTTGTCAGTTTAAAGACGGCGCGGATAGGAGGTGCATGATAGGAACTGCACTTCCGAAAAGTATATATGCTATCGAAACGTCAACAAGGCATAGAAATGCTAAGAATGTTGACGCGCCCATGCCCCTGGAGGGGTAAAGGCAATTAACAATCAAAAATGATAAAAAATAAAATGACGCCAGTAGTTTACCTGAACTTGGCATTTAACCCGTCTTCACCCCTCCAGGGGCATGGGCGTCTTTTGGATTTATATGTCGTTGTCGGCCTATCCGCGCCGTTTTTATACTGACAAGCTCAGAACGCAGTGGGAGTTCTACTATATTAGTACCCATAAGCCATTTGTTTGTTCGCGTCGAGGATCGAACCTGCATTATCTAGATAATAGAGCAGTGACCGATCGAACACGGCCACCGAGCGCGTCAGTATAAAAGAACGCGGCTAGTAATTCTAGGGAATTGGAAATGGGAATAAGCGGGCCGATCAACCCCCAGGCTCCGCTCTTCACAGATCCTACGCAGCTGTTGCCCATGCGCCACTTGGTGCCAACAAAAGGAAAATACACAAATACATACTATATAAATTTAGCGAACAATAGATGGAGCGCACTAAGGACGTGCATTACCTCTATGAAAATATGGCCATCCTACAATACACAAAGAACTAATACCCATCTGAACAGGACCCGTGCAGAGGTGCCAGAATTGTCTAAGTCACGACGGGTTACTGGCCAATGGGAGAGAACGCGACCAGACTGGGTATCCCCTACACTACAAGGAGTACTGTCGAAGTTGGGAGGATAGTGCGGAGAAGAAGACTCTGATACACTTTTTTTGTAAATGTCCATCACTAGTTAGGGCGCGGCACCGAACTTGTGGCTTTCTCACAAACTTATCCGAGATCTCCTCTAAGGGAATAGGCGAGATACTTCGCTTCCTCAATTCCATAGGTTGGATCAAAGAAAGTGCCCCCGTTAACAACACAGACAGACTTGATTTCAACGGTTTTCCTCTTACGGGGTTTGTGGCATCAACACCGCGAACACCAGCGCTGATTGGGTTTCCCCCTTTTGGGGGTTGCCGCCATTTAAACCAACCAAACAACAAATTCTAGTTGTGGGCCTAAAACATATGCATATTTGAATAATAATTAATGACTAAAGTCGCTAACAGGTTCCACAATGCTGAAATATCTGTGTTCTTGATATAGTAAAAGATACATTCACAATTTCAAGAATTTATCAACTAAACATGTTAATTATCATTAAATGTTAGTCAATTGGAAAAAATGTCAGATAGCCATATTTATTCCTATTAATAACTGCGAAACTATTAAGCTTTTTTTTATTTCTAAAAAAAAAAACAAAAAACAAAACTGAACCATTCGCTAACAATTATTAATCGTCATAGTCCAGACGAAGGCCAGACCAATCAGATGACAGCGTGTATTTAGCAAACATAACATCCGTGAAATGTCTCTTAAAAAAATAAAAATACACAAAACGATCCAAATGACAAAAAAAATTTAGAAAGGAACAAATTGCAGGTGGAATGCATTAAGTTTGCGTCTTGTTGACTATTACAATTTCCTTTCAATTTTCAAGTCGACCTCATTGCCTTTGCCAGCGAGTAAATGTGCCAGGCAAAAAAAAAGACGGCAGAAAAATTGCACACACACCTAATAACCATCTTAGAATCAAATGCTGAAAACCGCAAGAATAAATGAAGTAATTTACGGTCAGCGGGTATGCTGCACATGCCCTAATACAATAATTGCATTTGCAACACAGCATGCAACAAAATCCATCTCGTGCCAAGTGCGATGCACTGGGACTGTAATTGCATGTGCAAATAATATGTCGTTTGAAATGCTACCGCCGACTACGACTTGTACACGCAATGTATTAGATGCGTGTTGAGAGAGATATTCTTGGTTTTAATATCATATCGAGAATAGCACAGGAAGCTGGTCTCTTAAAAAAAATAAGTGAACATTGTCTCCTAGTTATTGACTTTTTAGTTTTAGGACCATTCAATCCATCAATCGATGGCCACAGCTTTTTCCTACAAAATGACACAAATAGAGTGATGTTCATCGGCGCTTCCGCGCCCGGTGGCCATGGTCGCTTGGTCACCGCTCTATGATACTAATCTAGAGCTCGGCGTTCAAATCTCGGCGCGACCAAAAAACTGCCTGTAGGTACTAATAGAACTTTCACAGTGCTCCGAGCTTGTCAATATAAAAACGGCGCGGATAGGAGATGCATGCTAGCAACTGCACTTCCAAAAAGTAGATATGCTATCGAAACGTCAACAAGGCATAGAAATGCTAGAGACGTTGATGCGCCCATACCCCTGGAGGGGTCAAGGCAATTAACAACATCGGCGCTTTAGGCCCGTCCCTTTGTTTTGATCCACTTGCTTTCAAGTTGTCTGTGATTTGCATCGAAAAACTCTTATCCCAAAAACTAATTCTTTGGGTGCACATACACAAATGAGCCTTTGACATAACTTTGAGTTGTCTTCGAGGACATTATGTCTTTCGGTCCTTTACGTCCCTTATGTCCTTTAGATCCCATATGGCCCTTACGTCGAGACCCCATCCAAAAATTACCGATGTGTGCTAGATTTCGTTACTGTTTCAATTCATGCCCAAAAAGTTGCTTTTTTCCTGACCAAAGGACTAAAAAAAAAAAAATGTTAACACTAGTAGTTTGCTGCATTCGCTTACCACCCAGTCAAATGACACCCCTCTTGCCTAGATATTACTTCACTGCCAAGAATATATTTTTTTCCTCAACAAAGGACTCAAAATACCATCAATAGTAGGCTAGTACATTCGCCTTATCCCCCAGTCATATGATACCCATCTTGCCTAGATATCACTTCACAGCTAAGAATGTCCTTTTCCAAACCAAAGGACTCAAAATGTCATATTGTCTAGATTTCACTTCACTGTCAAGAATGTCCTTCTTCACCATAGTACTCAAAATATCTTCAACAGTAATGTAGTGCATTCGCCTTAACACAGCTATATGATACCTAGGTATATTACCTCTCAAGAGGAAAAAAGGACATTCTTGACAATGAAGTAATATCTACATTGTTGCGAAGAATGTCTTTTTTCCCTCATCAAAGGACTTAAAATATCATCCGTACTGACCAAACAACTCAAAATGTCAACAAAAACCTCCTCCCTGTGGTGTGGGGCGTAAGATTAGCCTTTCCCGGCTTGTCGTAGAAGGCGACTAAATGGACAGGATGTGTATGCCAGCAACATGCATCATCCGAAACCTGTTATATGCTAGCGAAACGACAACTATGCTTCTTATAGATAATTTCTTTATGCCCCTTATGAGTAGCTAGCGCACTATGTCCCACAAGGGGTTAAGGCAAATTATCATAGGATAGATACCCATATTCCTAAGATATTGCTTCATTGCCAAGATTGTCATTCTTCCGTCATGGAGGGACTTAACCTGGCATTAGTCCTGACCAAAGGACTCAAAAATACCTTCAACAGTACTTCGATGCGTTGGTCTCGTAACCCCAAATCAGGAGATACCCATATCTGCTTTTGTCCTGAGGCAGCAGGACCATAATATCACCGTGTGATATTTGTAATAAACCAAGGGGGAACTCTAATTGAAATTGGATCACGAGAAATGCCTGGAGGAGTGATGTTTGAAAAGGCTTAGCTAGTAACTCTGGTTTGAATACAACAGAATATACCATTATTCCAGTCGATCAAAATTGCGATCTCCGATTTGTGCTCAGGGTCACAAAAGGAACGTACATACAAAATTTGGTTAAGATCAGAACACGGAAAGTGCCCGGACAAATGAACAAACGAATTAACAAACTAACATACTAACGAACTAACGAAAAAAAACATGCATCGGACTATATGCCCGTCCATTATAGGAGTATTTTTATAATATGTATATAGATACGGGATGGACCATTTTAATTGATAGAACCGCATGAATATTACCTGCCGTAAATATAAGAATTGAGCATTTTTCGTCAAAAGCCTTAAAATTGATACTAGTATAATAATTATATATTGATTTGGGATACAACAGTTCATGCCCAGCTAAATATAGCAAAAAAAAAAATTCTTCTCCCGTGGTGGAATGAGGACCTGATCAACCTGCAGAAGTTAACCAGGGAAATCTATAATATTTGCTACAAGCATAAGTTCTGGTAGCCAGACAAGGACTGCCTAAAAATAGACAAAAAAGCCCCCAGAGATGTCAAGACTGAATCTTGCGAATTAATTGAGAAGACTGGGGTTTCAGCAAGGTTGTGCAAGATCCTGTTAAAAATCCACAGTTGTCTGTCTTTCATCAAAAGACCTGATGGAGCCTGGACCCAATCTGCTGCTGAAACCCTCGAACTCCTAATTACAATCCTCTTACCGGGCAGCGATGATAGCTGCAGGTTCACTAATGGACAAGATGATCAGCGTACCTCGTGGGAAGAAATCGCATCGGTAACCACGGCAGAGAGAACGATGTGGGCTATTAATAGCTTCACGCCATATAAGTCTCCTGGCCTGGATGGTGTTTCCCCGGTAATGCTTCAGCAGTTGCAAGACGTAGTAACCCCATGGCTAGTAGCCATATTCCGCGAGTGACTTCAGGTCCACCAGCCTCACCTCCTTCTTAATGAAGACACTGGAACGAATCTTGGACAGCCATATCGACAGCTTTTGATCAAGTCGCTTATTTCAAAATGCCAACACACGTATCTCAAAGGAAAATCTACAAAGACGGTTCTCCGTAGTACGCACGATTGAGCATGATATACACTACAAACAGTACACTATGGCCGCCTTCTAGGATATTGAGAGCGCCTTTAATAAGGTCATTCAGATGTCCCTCACCGAACTTGCGGTGAAGACTCACTTCAGTAGCTGGATAGTAGAGATGCTAAAAAGCAGAATAACTGTATGGGAGCTGGGAGATTACCAGGCCACTAGATATGTATGCAGGGGAACTCTCCGAGGCGGGTTGTTGTCCCTCTGCTGTGGATAATATCCGTAGCGATGGACGGAATCCTTAGGAGGCTGAAAGCATCAGGTGCCAAGGTAATCGCGTACGCGGACGACGTGATAATCCTGGGTTCCGGAAAGTTCCTCCCTGTGATGAGCGACATCATAAGTGGTGCTTTGGACATAGTAAACACCTGGACTGCCGAATGCGGACTAAGTTTGAATCCATGCAAAATCGAACTTTTTACTACAAGGACAAAAATACCGGAGTTTCAACTACAACAACTGAATGGTCACTTTTTAAAACTATCATCCAACGTGAAGTGTCTTGGAGTCACTCTCGACTCCAAACTCAGCTGGAAAATGCACACTGAGTACCGTACAAAAAAGGACTACATAGCCCTCCATGCCTGCAGGAGAAACTGCGGCAAGTGATGGGGGTCTTGAGCTAAAGATGATTTTATGGCTGTACACGGGTGGAGTGCAACCAATTCTCGCTTACGGAGCATTGGTACGGTGACCATAGCTTTTCGTAAAATATACAACCTCACCCTGTTGAATAAGGTGCAAAGAGCTGCAGGTATTGCAGTCACATATGCCTTCATGCGCAGCAGCCGCACTCAACGTTATACTGCACCTACAAATAGAATCCAGTGTCGCATGCAGTGCGGCCAAACTAAAAGATTCTGGGGCTGGACTTCCAAACCATATGGTCAAAGTGGTATACTGGAGTACCTGTACAGTACGAGACATGTTCCCTACGGATTTCATCGCTACCGAATTGGATTTTGAAAAAGATTTTGCAACGGAGCTGGGGCTGGACTTCCAAACCATATGGTCAAAGTGGTATACTGGAGTACCTGTACAGTACGAGATATGTTCCCTACGGATTTCATCGCCACCGAAGTGGATTTTGAAAAAGATTTTGCAACGGGGCTCCCTACGAGAATGGAATGGAACGAAGGAGAAGTATCCGGGAAATATGACTACAGAATACTCACCGATGGATCAAAAATGGATTGTGGAGTTGGTGCGTATCTTCTCTTTAGATTTCGAAGTATCTATGTATATCCTTTCGCCTCCCAGATTATGCAAATGTATTTCAGGCTGAAGTACTGGCAATAAGGGAAGCGTGTAGAACGCTGAAGCGCATCACAACAACTACTAAGAGCGTTGCTATCTTCACAGATAGCCAAGCCGCAATTAACACCTTAGAATCAGTAATTACCTCATCCAGAATAGTTAATTACTACCGCGAGGAGTTGGCTGAACAGGCCGAACTTTTCAGAATTTCCCTCATATGCGCTCAAGGACATAGGCATATAGCAGGGAACGAAAAGGCCGATCAACTGGTGAGGCAGGGCTCCGCACTTCACGGGTCGTACGCTGTCATTGTTCACACGCCCCTTGGTCTTGTAAAAGGAGAAATTCATAGACATTACGAGTATATGACACAAGCCAGCGATAGATGGAGTGCACTGGCAACATGTGCTACATGCAAGAAACTGTGTTCTTTTTACGATGCACGTAGAACAAATGCCCTTCTGAATAGAACCCGGTCGGATGTCCCTGGGGTTACAGCGAACACTACGGACTTCCAAACCTGGCCGCGTGATCGCCGGTGGGCTAGCTAACTACACTCGCGAGCAAAAATATCGATTCAACCTTTAAGCGTGTATACTATATGTTGAAAAATACATTATTTTATCCATAAAAATCGTATGTGATTTAAAAGCTTGAGACCTCAGTTTTATGTTGGTACCATTTTTATCAATGAGCTGAGTACTTTTTGAATGAATGCTACCTGGAAGAAATCTTAGGGAAAATGGGGATTTATGAAAATGCTTTGTGGTTAGGTATTTGAAAAATGAAACAAAAACTGTTAAAAAAAAACCTAAATTTTTATTAGCTGCATTTGGTATTGCCTCCCCTAGCTCTAATAATAGCTTGCAATCTGTTCTTAATTGATCTGATAAACTTTCTTATGGTATCTTGAGGAATACCGTTCCACTCCTCTAATTAGGTTGCCTTCAATTCTTTAGTGGACGAAGGAACTCGATTTCTGGCTCGGAATCTTCTCTTGAGCTCGCCCCACAAGTGATAAATGGGATTCGTGTCTGGACTGAGTGCAGGCCAGTCAATTGTCGGTATATTCGCTTCGTCTAGGCACTGCCGAGTAAGACGCAACATGTGACACCGAGCTTTGTGATACATCAATGCGAAGTACTTGCCAATAAATGCTGCGTGGGGCACAACGTGGACCCGGAGAATATCGGCAATGTACCGATCAGCTGTCAGCCTTCCTCCTCGGCCTCCTCTGGGCACGAAAACGAGCTCCGATTCTCCCTCCAAGGAAATACCAGCCCTCATCATGCAGGAACCGCCGCCGTATGCAACCGTTTCAACGAAACAGCACTCCGCAAATTGCTCACCCGAATGCCTGTAGACTCGGCGTCTTCTGTCACTGCCATGCAGACACATTCTGGACTCGTCAGTAAACATAACAGACCGCCATTGCGTGATGCTCCAATTGAGATGTTCTGGAGTAAATAAGAGGGGCGCTTGTCGGCGCCGTGCAGTCAATTTGGGGCCCGTGGCAGGCCGTCTTGAAGTCAGTTTGGCTTCCCTCAATAGTCTTTTCACTGTTGACTCGCTGACACCTACTCCGCGAATACGCCTCAGTTCCTGCTGCACATCAACAGCCGTGAAGTGCTGATTTCGCAACGCGGTTGAAACGATAAAACGGTTGTCTCTCTCTGAAGTGGATCGATGGCGGCCCGTTCTTGGTCTCGGATTAAAGGCACCAGTCGCTTGAAATCTCCTGTACAATCTTGAAACAGCAGACTGACTCATTTGAAGCTGGCGAGAGACGGCTCGCTGACCGAGCCCTTCATGCGACAATAGGGTTATAACTTGAGCCGCTTGATGGGGCGTGGTGGCCATGAATGACAAAACAGTGGTTGCAATTACGTTAGATGTGTGTAAGTCAACTTCTGAGATGCGATTGATAATAAAAACCGATTGCGGGTGGTTTACCTGACCATAAACCATTTGCATAAATTCCCATTTTCCCTACGATTTCTGCCAGGTAATATTCATTTAAAAAGTACTCAGCAAGTATTGATAAAAATGGTACCAACATAAAGCTGAGGTCTCAAGCTTTTCAATCACATGTGATTTTTATGGATAAATAATGTATTTTTCAAAAATTACGCACATATAGTATATATGTACGTGCTTATGGGTTGAGTCGATATTTTGGTTCGCGAGTGTAGATCCAAGTTCAAACATTTGACCAAAATATCCAGTCGCTAGGTTCATTCTATTGAAAGTTATCGCTTATTTAAAGTCTAATATGTATGGGAGGCAAGGGTTTCTTTGGTCGGATCTCGCCCATTATCAGTACCAACTAACTATATCTTACTATCAACATCCGGCCAATTTTCAACTCGCTAGCTTTATCCTGTCAAAAGTTATCGTAGTTAAAGGAATATTTCATTTTATGAAATTTGGAGGGGAGGTAGGCGTTTCTTTGGCCTGATTATGTCCATCTTACTAAAACTCAAGCAGCTTCTCATCTGAAGTTTACGTACCAAAAATCAGCTCCCTACGTCAATTGGTTCAAGAGGTATAGACAAAAACCCTGAAAAGTAGGGTGATGCGGGGTTCTTTGTAAGGAAAGTACCGTTATTTATAAGCTGATCGATCTCATTTTTACAGTAGAGTACAGAATGACCCTTTAGAGTCATCTGTCAAAGTAAGAGCTTTTCACGTTGATTCAATCAGGAGTTACAGATACATTTAATTATTTTGAATACGTAGGGGAGGCAGGCGCTCCCTTGGCCGGATCACACCCATTTTCAAACAAACCAACTAGATCATACTGCGAACATTTGACGAAAATTTAAAGCTTCTAGCTTCTACTTTCTATCAAAAGTTATCGTGCGAACGGACAGAAAGACAGACAGACAAGCAGACGGACAGACAGACATGGCTAAATCGAATCGGCAGGTGACCCTCATCATTTATATAACGTTACCATACCTACGGAGGCTCCTTTAAGGCGTTACATATTTTCGTCGCGACAAAAACAATATACCCTATACCTTATAAGGTCTAGGGTATAAAAACTCCCCTTGAACCAAGGACTGCCGGTCCACCGGGGAGATCGAAAACATAGATTTATAATAAGACCACAACCATAAACAACATATCGAAAAATCAGTTATACCCCGTAATAACTCCCTTTGAGATGACAGATTAACTGGCTTAATATATCATACCGTTTATTTTCTGTCAATAAAATGTCAATGTTGTGTAAATTCATGGAATAGCAAAAACCCAAGACACACCATGAAGTACAGAAATAGTCCATTTTCCCCTAAATTCCCTTTTCGCTATTCTGTTGTCTTCTGCATCATTTGCTGCTATTCTGTTCTGTACACAAAGAAATGTGACTATTGACAAGAAAGATACTCTGACACAGTTACTACAATCATGTTGTTGACAACAACAACAGCAATTTGTTTGGGTACAATAAATCAGAAAAATCTTCGAGTGTGGGTGGATTTTCTGAAGGCAACGATGTTTTTATTGTTCTTGATTAGAACAATTTGTTGTGTTAAATTAATTCTGCCATAATAGATAAATTGGTGGAACGAAAGCAAGAATTTTTTTAACGATCGAGTCAGAGCTAAGAAATTTAAAAAAAAATCGTTTGTTTTTCATCTCACTGGAAATGGAAGATTTACGACTGGAACTAACTAAATTCGTTAATATTCAATTTAATTTGAAGTTTTTTCTCTTAACCATAAACTTCTCACCACAACAACATAAATTAGTTTTAATTAGCATTTTCATGATGCGTAAATGATATCTAATAAATTTAATTATGTATTTTAAAACTTGATTCAAACAACATTTAGTTGCATGGCATGAACAATTATTACTCGTGTGACTCTTTATTTTTATATTTTTTTTTCATTTTACAAATTAACGCCACGAATGCCATTACATTCTCATAAAGGGTAAATGGCAAATTAAATGATATGGTCGAGTGGAGACGCAGTCCTAAATTTAAATTTTATCTGATTTTTGTGAAGCTTATAAAAACGAAATAATTGCTAGGATTAAAGAGTAATTGTTTCGAACATTACATTCAATGAGGAAGTCATAAATTATGGTATGCAAGCTAATTTTTCCTTTTAATTTGTTTATTTATTCAAAAATAAACTTTTTATATTTTTTTTCTAAATAGTAATCGGCTGAAAATAAAATGCTTATTTTTAAAGAGGAAATGACCTCAATAATAATTCCAACTGTGAGATATAGCACAGACATAGCCGACAATTTCGGTTGGAAACATGAATATGTCACATTAGTATCACCATCCACTGTCGAACTCGCACTCGATCTCGAACATGGTACAAGTGGACCGGTTTTCCTCACGTTTATGTGAAGTGTGTGCCTTTAGCTATTCGGAGGACATTTGTACCAGGTTCGTGTTCGACAGTGTATGGTGACACTTAGAGGTGCAACAACTGCACAATTTCTGGCGTTGTATGTGGAAAGTGTACGAGTATATAATGTTAACAATGTATGTAATGTTAACAATTTTGATTGCTTTTATGTCCCGATCATGTGACTCGTCGATTCAAATCAAATTCAAAATACTGTGGCATCGCCAGAGGCACCTTTGCAAAAATAAAGCTCAACCACATGATCGACCTAAAATCCGAACCGAACATTGTGACTGAATCTGTTCTTTTTGAATACGATTTGCCTTAGCGCCTAGTGGGGCTAAGTATGCCAACTACTCCTCCTAGGCGGCTTAGTTGACGCTTCGTTAGCATGTAACTGGGTTCGGACGATGTATGTTGCAATTATACACCGCCTGCCGATTTAGCCAAGTCGGAAATTACTTATGCTACGCCCACACCACAGGGGGAAATGACTAAATTCAATTTAACACTATTGGAATTCGGTTTTTAGAAATGCAGGATGAACCTTTCACTGATGATTCTAAAAAATTCAGACCTACTTTTACAAACTCATTTGACGTGCTCAGTCTAGGCTAAACTTTTTTTTGTCCACAACACCTAAGAACCCTCGTCCTCTCAATTGCCCTAACCCCTTGTGGGGCATAGCGCATCAACTGTCAATCTATGGCCACGAACGTCGTCGTGGACGGGATTCGAACCCTAAAAGCCGGTAGTCAAACATGAGACTGATGCCTCAACACACTGCGCTACCAGTCGCCGCTAATCAAAATCAAATCAAAGTATATTTGACAAGGAAACTTCAACAAGGCTATGCTAGAGATGTTGACACGCCCATGCCCGTCGAGGGGTTGAGGCAATTGACACATACACACACAAGGCAAGGAGATGCCACTCTTCATATCTATCAATTCATTCAATTATAATGATAAAACCCAACTTTCGAGTGTAGTCGATTCCATCAGATTTATCTAAACTGAGATTCGGGTTCAAATATTTTATATAAAAAAACAATTTAAGCACTATCGGGGCAAGATATTAAACCGGTCTTCAGAAAAAGACTAAGCACAATAAAGCAACAAATAAAATAATTTTCAGGAACGCCGCGCGGATGTTTGTGTTGGCTTCCCCTGTGGTGTGGGGCGTAACTATAGGAAACTGTCCATCGCGACTTGTCGTAAAAAGTGGCTAAATGGGCAAAAGGTGTATACTAGCAACATGCATCGCTTGAAACCAATAATACGCTAACGAAACACCAACTAAACCACTTGGGAGTAGTTGACGTGCCTATGCCCTACTAGGGTTACGGCAAATGGTATTGCCAAGCAGCAAATCATTCTTAACTGAAGAGTCTCATTCGGTTTTATGAATTCTTTCAGTGCTTGGAGCTTTATAGGTTTTTTATAGCTTTTTTGAGTTTTCGAACTTTTTTTTAGATTTAAACTTTTTGCTTTGAGTTTTTAAAGTTTGTAAGATCATTTTAAGTTTATTTTTATTTTAGCCTTTTTTTTTTTTTCTTATGATTATTTTTAAATTTTCTTAACTTTGAGTGTCGTTTGAGTTTTTTTTAAATTTTTTTGAGACTTTTTGTGTTTTTTTTTTCTTTTTTAGTTGTTTGAGTTTTTTTATTATTGAGTTTTTTTTTAGTTTCTCCTAGGTTTTTAAGATTTTTTGAGTCTATGAATTTAATGATGACGTCACTCGGTGAAGCTTCAGTCTGCGAACCCATACTTAAATTCCCCGCAATTTAAAATTGGTATGACGTCATTTATTGAGGCTTCAACTCACAACGCCATTTGTGACTCTCGAGTACTGAAACTAACCCGCAAGACTCCGGCAGTACGGGAAAACTCCTTTTGGACACTCACTTCTCTGGGTGTAGAATTATCGAAGGTGAGGAATATAACCTGGACTAGCTGCTACCCAGTCAGGACCAATTGCTATGTAAGACATGTTCTTGACTGTCCTACAGAGAAAATCGTTCAGACTGGGTAGCAGCTAGCAGAATATTCACTTTTGACAAAGTGATATGAGCAATTGGAACGTTTGGCCCCCTACAATTCGCCTAGCACGGATGGAACTTTTTCAGCCCTACTACAAAAAGAAAAGAAAAAACTTATTCCATACCTGGTTAGTATCTATAGAAGCAGCTTCGCGCTAAGTTACATTCTCACTGTGTGGAGATCAGTGAGGGTGGTTTTCATTCCCAAAGGTAGCAGACCTATGGGTGATCCTAAACCCTCTCGACCTATCAGCCTGACATCGTTCATGCTGAAAATCACGGAAAAGATCTTCGACGGTAACATCAGGACACCGCTTCTCGTGAGCCCACTTCACCCAAGACAGTTCGCCTATCAACCCGGTAAATCAACTGACACGGCTCTCCACAACCTCGTTGAAGAAATTAAAGCGGCTATATCATGTACGCACGTTTCTTGACATCGAAGGAGCATTACCTCCTTCGAACCGATCGAAAATGCCCTTCAAGCGAAAGGAGCCGATCTCACCACCACAGTCTGGGTGGAATGTTTGTTGTCCCTAGAAAAGTCATCACTACGGTAGGAAGCTGTACCGTCCGTCTCAGCAAACGTCATGCTTCGATGATCGCAGGGCGGAGAATTATCTCCCCTCCTGGGGTGCATTGTAATCGACAGTTTTACGCGGAAACTATCCTCAATTAAGTTTCCAACACAAGGTTACGCGGACGACATGATGATCATGATCGGCGGAGAATCTGAGGGAGTTCTGCCCGATATTATTCAAGGCGCGATATGAGTTGTTCAAGAATGGTGCAACAACAGCGGCTTTCGTGTGAATTCTTCGAAAGCCGCCATAGTGTCATTCACTAGAAAAAGAAAATTCAGGACGCTCATGTACAACTCTCCTATATACCTGATGACAAAAATCAAATATTTTTGGATACAACATCCAAATCTTTCATCTTTGACGCTAAATTATCCTGGGCAGAACACCTTAAAATGGCTTCTGAAAAGGCAATTCAAGCTTTGCAGATCTGCAGACATAACGTCGGCCGGACATAGGGGACTAAGCTCCCCATAGTTCTGTGGATCTAGAAAGCGATTATCAGACCTTACCTTCGTCCGCAAAACTACTCTGACTAGAATCCAGAGACTTGCGTGCATTGCCATCACTGGGGCCATGCACTCTTGTCCAACAGGTGTTCTAGAGGTTCTACTCGACCTCCTGCCAATGGATACACACATTGACGTAGAAGTAAGAATGACAACCGTCAGACTCAGGGCCTGCGACATAGGGATCAAGCTGAACTCAAACCAACCAGACAGGTTGAAAAGTGACAATATACTTTGCATGCCAACTGCTACTTTGTCAAAACCCTTCGATTCAACCATTCAGTCATTTGGAACAAGCAAAGGATGGCGGACGGCTCCAGCTCACTCCGACCTAGCACAAATAGCTAATGGCTCCAAAACGGAAGAGGGTTCCGGCGCGGTCATTGCTCCAAGCGGACATATACGCAATCGAAGTTTGTGCTAGGCTGTGCCAAACCGCCGGCTATTTAAACAGGGACATATCAATACTCACTGACAGTCAGTCAGCTATCAAAGCGCTATCAAGCTTCACTATCAATTCGAAGCTGGTGCTGGCCTGTCAAGAAGTCCTCCATAACGAGTTCAACGAGCAAAATCACTCGGACATCGAAAGCAATGAGCTGGTAGATGGGGCTCCACGGCCCAGAATCGTTTTTGGGGATATTCAACTACTGCAAAAAGCATATAAGAGACCGGGAAATCGCATGTGCCTCATCCCAATGGGAGACCCTCCCGGGCCTGAGGCAGGCCTAGCTGTTCATTTCAGACCACACACGCCCTTGGAATTGGTGCGGTTGAGCAATAACAGGATCAGAATAATTTTAGGAATTTTAACGGAACACTCGGCTCTGAGGAGTCACCTTAAAAACATGCGCATCGTATTGGACGCTAGCTGCCTGCAAGGTTGATGATAAGACCTAACAACACATACTTTGTGAGTGTGAAGGTCTTGCTCAAAAACGTACTGAATGCTTCGGCATAACATTTCCTTTGGCAGACGGTATCTTCTCTATAAAACCTTGCCAGATCAGTCAATTTAACGAGAAAGCCGACTAAATCATATGATCTAGCTTAGCTTCACGATATAGAGATCATGGTCGCAGTGCTTGTGGTCCCAATACGATCCTTTATCTATCTTATCCTAATGCTGAAAAGATCTAGTCTCGGCGCAGGTGACTATTTACTACCCACCAAGAGACTGTCTAGAATTACAGGGGTGTAGATTCTATAACCTAGGATTTATCAAATGATTTTTCTGCAGCAGGATACTCCGAATTTCCCTAAACTATGTTTTTGCAGCAATCTAACCCCTAAGTTGCTTGTAAATTAACATAGTAACATGCAGGACGTTTGCACCGAAGGTAAGTTAATTTATTTGAGCCCAATTTAATATGTATGAAGGTGCCGTTTCGAATTAAATAAATTGCTCTAGTCGGAACATGCTTAGGAGATCCATAAAACAAAAACCAAACAAATCAAGTTGATCTAAAATCGATATAGCCTAATTATTTAAATTAAAATGCAAGATCCACTCATCTATGTTAATACTAGATATGATTATTGATAACAATCATCCAGTATAGAAAAATAAGCATCTTCCATTTTTGGAAAGAGAGATCTGAACTTGTGACTTTTGTAATTAGCATTAAATGGCAATTTTCTTGTCAAGATTTCTATCTACAACAAGTGTGCCTACGAATATAACAACATTGTCATTCTGGATGCAACTTGCTTTTTACACACTTACTCGTAACGAATGAGAATTTTGAACTTTAGAAAAACGTGTCTCATTGACAAAAAGACACACGATCCACCAATTCACGTTCTACAAACAACATCACCGGCCGAAAAAAAAACTATAAAATTAAATGGAAAATGCAATTCGAACTGGAAACACATATGTAGGGGAGAGAAGGGATATTTCAAATTGTATGGAAAATACATAGTTTATTGAAACAGATAGTCTTCAAACGTACTAGTCCCATGATACCTAAATATATTTGTTGAAGCTAAAACAGACTAGCGAATACCTTGTCTATGATGTTCGATTGATTCAACTCAGCATCTATTTTACTCGATTTCTAAGAAGCCTGGCTAAATTTTCACACAGGTGGTTTGAGATAGGTCGCCAGTACTAGCAACCACTATATGTATATACAGGGTGTTACTAGTACTGAGGCTCAAACGAAAATGGGAGATAGAGGAACTTGTCTTGAGTGGAAAATCGTTCCACACATATGTACTTCCGTTTTTGCACCGTTAAGGAGATAGCGCGATTTTAAGGACGAAGGATTTTCATCGTACCTGTGATCACTGTTTGATCTCTAACTACTGCTGTACTTAGCGTAACGTAATAATTCTGGGCTCGTTGGAAAGGACACAAATTGTTCTTTCTAATTGCTATCAACTGTGTCAATCAGTGTTATACTTTTTGAGAAAAATTAATTTAAATGACACAAAAATAGTGAAAAAATAGAAAAAAATACAAAAAAATCCTGTTTTCTCCAAAAAGGATCTGATTTACCACCAAATTTAATTACATTTTCGGAAAGCCCATAAAATTTCACTATAAGTTTGCAGACAGAATTTCTTCATAGGTTGAATTGTAAAGGAGCGGGGCTAATAGTTATCAAGCACGTTCCCTTCAAGTAAATCTGGTTTGACACCCGTCATTCGCCGAAGGAATATGATTAATAATAGTGAGGACGAAATAAAAGAGTTGAAGTATGTTTATTACGTTTATTTAGTTTATTACGTTTACAAATAATTTTAATCGGTCCGGTATTTCTTCCCCCATTTCTCAATTCCACCAATTATGCCGAATTTTTGGAGGAAACTTTATCCAGACCTCATAGAGGATATACCACTCCGTGTACTGGTCAGATTTTGGTACCAGCACGATGGAGCGCCAGCGCATTATGGTGCTAATGTCCGTCGATGGCGACGACGCGAATTTTCGGGATCGATGGATTGGTCGTGGCGGTCCCATTGCATGGCCTCCACGATCTCCAGACTTAACTTCCATGGACTTTTATGTCTGGGGGTATTTGAAAAGCATCGTCTACGCAGAGGAAATTCATACACGAGAACAGCTCATTTCCCGTATCACCGAAGAATGCGATCAGTTACGAGCCCAACTACTGCGTGTGAACCCCACCAATGCCATTCATCGGCGATACCACTTGTGCTTGCTCCACAACGGCGGACATGTTGAGATTATTTGTAAACGTAATAAACTAAATAAACGTAATAAACACACTTTAACTCTTTTATTTCGTCCTCACTATTATTAATCATACTCCTTCGGCGAATGACGGGTGTCAAACCAGATTTACTTGAAGGGAACGTGCTTGATAACTGTTAGCCCCGCTCCTTTACAATTCAACCTATGAAGAAATTCTGTTTGCAAACTTATAGTGAAATTCTATGGGCTTTCCGAAAATGTAATAAAATTTGGTGGTTAATCAGATCCTTTTTGGAGAAAACAGGACTTTTTTGTATTTTTTTTCTATTTTTTTATTATTTTTGTGTCATTTAAATTAATTTTTCTCAAAAAGTATAACACTGATTGACACAGTTGATAGCAATTAGAAAGAACAATTTGTGTCCTTTCCAACGAGCCCAGAATTATTACGTTACGCTAAGTACAGCAGAAGTTAGAGATCAAACAGTGATCACAGGTACGATGAAAATCCTTCGTCCTTAAAATCGCGCTATCTCCTTAACGGTGCAAAAACGGAAGTACATATGTGTGGAACGATTTTCCACTCAAGACAAGTTCCTCTATCTCCCATTTTCGTTTGAGCCTCAGTACTAGTAACACCCTGTATACAAGATTCGGAAAATCCTATAATCAAGAACACCGCATTAGAAATGATCCCAAGACGAGGATGATGATAAAGATGATTGCAATGAGGACTAGAGTACACGACAAAATCCTTCTCTGTGTGAACCCGTTTTTTTCTCTAGAATCCTATCACGTAGTAGACGTCGGGCTCATTGTTTTTCCCATTCTATGAACCTTAAACTTTTCATCGATATTAAATTCCAGTCGGAATCGGAATTATCGACAGTGCACGTTCAAGACAGAGCAAAATCCCGAGTGAGAGGAAAATGGCAAGGTAAAACATTTCAATGATGCTGGTGATGGCACATGGTACGAGAGCTATGTCATACCATCAGATACTGTACGAGTACCGTCCGACATACATCCAAGTACTCGTATTGGTTTTCCATTTTCATTTTCTTTACATCGCACTTGTAGGATTGAAGAATACTACGAGGACGCACACGTACGAGTATGTAATATCTTTTCAATCAAGCTCCTACGGATTAGTACTGACGTTAAGACGTTGGCGTATTCTATGGCGACTGTTATGTCTATGGGTAAGGCAGGAAGGTATGTGTGTTAAAAATATACTATTTCCCAGGATTGTCTTGGAGCGACTGTGATTATTCTATTCCCATGAGAAGATTATGTTCATTATAGTGAATGCATCTGTTTCCAAGTTTGTTTACGTTCATGTCATGATTCAGAATAGATACACAATGCATTGACTTAGTTTCTTAGGTTGTCGTTTTTTCTTTCATCGAAACTCCACGTGTATTTTTATAAACTTCATCATTCTTCTATAGTTGGCTATGTGGAACGTACAGTTTTCCATGAAACTGTTGGCTCACCTTTTGGGAAGATGTTGTTTGTGGACCGTTGATATACTCGTATTACTGAAATAAAAGATTTGGGGAACATTCCTGTTTCGCAAAAATTATGAGAATTCTCTCTATTCGATTAGAGAGAACTTTCACAAAACCCGAGAAATTTTCGCTTTTAGGACCTGCCGATCCCCCCCCCCCCCCCCCCCACATGGGTTCTAGGTTCTTATCATCTAAAGTGGAAATGAACCACCTAAAGCGGAAATGCCGAAATTAAGGAATTTTAAAAATTCTCCCTAAATGCAATAGAGAGAATTCTCCTAATATTCGCGAAACAGGAATGTTCTAGATTTGGTAAAGTTTTCTGTATGCGTAATATATTCTGTTTGCATTAGCTTTGCCAAAGGTGCCACTTCTATTGGACTTTTTCTCACAGACATACTTAACGTGTTCTCTTAATGTAAGTTTTGTGTTTATCATTATCCCCAGGTTTTTTTTATAGTAACCTTCAAGGTAATGATGCTGCTTCCGACTCTCATTATCAGCCAACTTCTTTCTGCATTCTCTACGTAAACCATGTAATCGTTATTTCATTAGATTCTGCACATACCATAGTTATACATATGTATTTGGTGCACCAGAAATCAGAAATAAGAACAGAGCCCTTAGAATTAAATGTCCGTCGTCTTTCTCGTCCAAGGTCCTTACGGGGTCGTACACTCAGAAAAATTTCCTGTCAAAATGTTTAATTAGCATCCCATTAATTGAATAGGATAGAGTTTCTATACAAAACTGAGATATATTTTATAGTATAATATAAATTCGATTTGTCCCATGGAAATAATGTGATCGAAACCATTAACCGGAAATTCACAGTCGTAGTGACATGAACACTGCTTAATGTGAACATTGCGCTAGTGTGAATATAATTTTTAAGTAATTGATCTCCTTGTAACATGAACACGAGAACACCCGCTAACGTGAACAACTCCTCAATGGACAGATGGAGTATTGTCTTTACTTCTTTGTCGTTTGTCCTATACCGTTATTTCGAAGAAAAATGTAATTTCCAAAAAAAACTAGCGATGGCATTTTTTTTTAGTTTTAGCTTGTGTTATCGTGACGCGTTATTCGTCATCAGTGCAAAAAATTGTGCGAATCGTGTTTTTCGTCAGTTTATATTGCGTGTTAAATTTCGTGTGATTCAAGATGTGTTCCAAGTGTTTAACTCTTGCAGAAAAGAAAAATCTATTGTTAGAACTTTCTACAGGATCGACGGTAACATTTGTTGCTAAAAAATATGGTGTAGCAAAGTCCGCAGTGTGCTCAATAAAAAAAAAAAAAAAAAACAAATCTTGAAAATTGTTAACACTACATATTTCGGACCAGGTAAAAGAAAGAGCTGTAGCCTGAATGGCTGACGAACACCTAAGCGTCTCAGGTTTAGTAAGATGGAATGACTTGCGTAGTTTGACCTGCAACATAGCTGTGTGAACTCCAGCTCGTTTATTAAACCATCTGAAGCAGCTATCTTCCGAGGCCATCCCCTGAGTGGGGTTAAGCGATGTGCTGACAACTCGTCCTTGTAAAAACCACTCCACGTCAAGAAACCTAGAACAAAAGCCTCGGACTGGACGGATCAACAACGACGACCACGCAAACGACTAAAGGATTATTCTTTCGGATCCTGGAATGTACGCTCCCTGAACAAACCGGGGGCCGAGAAAGCCCGCTTTCAACAGGTCGAAAAGAACAAACTGAGCATTAGTGGATGTTCACACTGCGTGCGATGCCGAGCCGAGCCGAGCCGGGTCGAGCGATGCGATGTGGTGGGTGTTCACATTGCACGCCGTGCGATGCCGAGCCGAACGATGGCTTGCGATGCAAAGATGATCCGAGCGATGGCTTGCGATGCAAAGATGATCCGGGATGTTCACTGCACGCAATGATGGAGAGTAGAGACCAATTTAGTTCAAGGAATAGAATCTGTTCGACATCATGTCGTTTGTGCTTGACTCAGTAAATTTATTTCTGTTTGAAAACAGTGCTCTAAAAATGGGAGGGTGTCGCCATTGGGTGCATCCCATTTGGACGTCCATGTGCACCGGCACTAAATATGTAAACCGCCGCTTCTGCCCAATGCCTTTATACGCAGCGGTGCCCGCTGCTCAAACCACTTGTGAAACCACGCCTTCTAAACGCGACCTTATTACGGTGGTAATAATCTTTCATTTGAGCCATACTGAATCAAAACCGGAGTCCAAAGCGTATATACCCTAGACTTGTACAGACCTAGTTGTGATACCAAAACTTCCAACTGGCAACGGCCATATGCATTAAAAGTGAATTTTCCATATGGTCAGTTTGAGCTGTGGGCGTGGATCCAATGAAAAGTTTCATCGTTCATCCATTCGAATTTTGGATATTTACATTTGAACTAACATTTATAGCGAAGGTTGCCGTTCATTCAATAGGATCTTGCCCATTCTCAAAATCAACTAACAACCTACACTATAAATATTTGTCGCATTTTGCAAGTCGCTAGCATCATTGTATCGAAAGTTATCGCTCATTTGAAGTTTCGTTTGTAGGGGACGTAGAGGTTGCTTGGGACGCAGCTTGGCCATTTCCAATACCAACCAACTAAATCTAAATCCAAATATTTGAACCAAATTTCAAGTCGCTAGCTTCATTCTATCGAAAGTTATCGCTCATTTGAAATTTCATCTGTAGGGGTTCCTTCGGTCGGATCGTGCCCATTTTCAATACCAACCAACTAGATCATGCTACAAACATTTGACCAAAGTTTCAAGTTTCTAACTTCATTCTATCGAAAGTTATCGTGCAAACGAACAGACAGATATGGCTAAATCGAATCAGGAGATGACCCTCATAATTTCCATGTATACACTGCCACACCGCCGCGCCTAAAAGTCTAGGGTATAAAAGCAGACATACATGCATTTTTTTCAGTGTGATCTTACATCAAATATTACTTTACAGCTCGTACTTGCACCATACTGGCTCCAAAAAGCTTCACATCGCAAAGCATCGCAAAGCCCATAAACTCCATCGCAAAGCCCATTAAATTCCATCGCAAAAAATCAGCAGCCGGTACTCGCACGAAAAAGCAAAGAAGTTTGTGAAAACATCGGGCCATCGCTCGGCTCGTCATTGCATCGCGCGCAGTGTGTACACTCAAAGCGTGATTCCATTTAAAATTGAAGACTTTCCATTTTCTTGCTTTAAAAGCTTGTAATCGCATTGCATCGCTCGACCCGGCTCGGCTCGGCATCGCACGCAGTGTGAACATCCACTTACTGCAGTCCAGGAAACAAATTGGCTTGGAAGTGAGATCAATGACAAGAGACCGCACACAATTTTTACAAGTGGCAAACCATCGGGCCGCAAAAAGTTTGGAGTAGCATTTATAGTAAACAATCACCTCAAGCCGCACATTACTGACTTCAAACCCATAAATGAACGGCAATGTGCGATTCGCATTAAGATTCGATTCTTCAATCTCTGGCTCATCAATGTGCATACCCCAGTGAAGTTAAAGAAGACGCAGTAAAAGACGACTTCTACGCCCTCCTTGAGACTCTCTTCTACTCACTTCCAACAAACGACGTCAAATTGCTGCTGGGAGACTTTAACGCGAAAGTCGGAAATGAAAGTTGGCACCGGGCGACCACTAAAGGCCACAGTCTCCATGAAAAATATAACGACTTATCCACTTCGCTTGCAGCAGGAATCTAATCGTAAGCTCTACATGTTTCCCGCATCGACGCATTCACAAGCAGACCTGTAAATCTCCAGGCGCACATACCGCCAACCAATTTGATCACGTCCTCATTTGCAGGTGATGGGCGTCTAGTGTGATGGATGTCCGCTCCTATCGAGGAGCAAACTGCGACTCAGATCATCACTTGGTGAAGACGACCTACAGATGTAGAATTTCCTCAGTGCACCAATCGAGAATCAGCCCTCCCAAAATCTTTGCAGTTGATAAGGTTCTGAACGATGCTACAGCGGTGGCATATACTACCGCCCTTAAGGAAAGACTATCGCCTATGCTACACAACATCAGCAACACAGGCGTGCATGGGTTCTGGGAAGAACTCAAGGGTACCATCAGGGATGTCGCAGAGAAGGTCGTGGGAAATAAAGCCCGGCGAGCGCCAAATGACTGGTTCGGCAAAGAATGCAACAATTCACTTAGCGCGAAAAACGAGGCCTACAGACAATGGATTCAACGAGGAACCAGAACCAGAAGAGAAAAATATGACGAGTTACGGCGAATATCGAACAGAATAATTAGACGTAAGAAACGTAAATACTTTGACGAGCATTTGCTGAATATAAACGAAAACTTAGCTAATAGGAACACCAGACAAGCTAGTAAATACAATTAAGAACGGCTACCAACCCAGGACTAGCCTTTGTAAGGACAAGAATGGAAAACATCATCAGCGACACCGATGGCATTAACAAACGATGGGCCTCTTATTTTGAAGAGCTTCTGAACTTACCATTTAACATCCCCACAAAAGAAGCTCTCGACGATATTGTTGATCTAGGCCCACCCTACCCATAAAACCCCCGACAGTAGAAGAAGTTGATCTCGCGTTGCGGTCACTAAAACGAAATAAAGCGCCGGGCGCTGACGAGATTCCAGCTGAACTGCTAAAATTCGGTGGAACGGGCCTAGCTAATGCCATACATCAATTTCTCTTGCGAGTATAGGAGGACGAGGAGATCCCAGACGATTAGCGCAGAAGCATTATCTGTCCAATCCACAAAAAAGGAGATAAACTGCGGTGTGAGAACTACAGGGGCATATCACTAGTTTGTACGTCCTATAAAATTTTGACCAAAATTCTGAAAAATAGAATAAAACCGTACGCAGAACGAATCATTGGCGAATATCAAAGCGGTTTCAGATCTGGTCGCTCCACAATCGATCAGCTCTTTACAGACAAACTGATACTCCAGAAGTGCTGGGAATACAACGTAAACGTATACCAAATCTTTGTCAACTTCACGCAGGCATCCGACAGTATCGATCGTGGAGTACAACATCATGCTGCAATTTGGTATACCGGCAAAATTAGTGCGACTGACAAAGATGACGATGACCAGCTCCGTCTCACAAGTCGGGATCCAGAATAGACTTACTGATCTATTTGAAACACGCACTGGTCTGAAACAGGGCGATGTACTGGCACCGAAGCTCTTCAACCTAGCACTGGAATACGCTATTCGGGCTATTAATATGGGCAACAGCAAGACGCTACTCATCAAGTCGACACAATTAGCAGTGTACGCCGACGACACCAACATCATTTCCCGAAGATTGGCCGACGCAGAAGAACTTCTGCATACGCTCGATACCGCTGCAAAAGTAGTTGGACGACGTATAAACGAGGGTAAAACTAAAATAATGATGCAATCGACGACAAGGACACCTGCACAACCGAGCATCAATGTGGGGGACCTCAACATCGAGTTCGTGAACAACTTCATATACCTGGGTTGCAACTTGTCAAGAGACGCCAACGGAACTGACGAAGTCAAGCGACGGGTACAGTTAACGCTAATAAGACTTTTTTCTCGGTTCTCCCCATAATGAAATCGAAGCATGCGCACAGAAACACGAAGCTTCGCGTGTTCAAAACCATTATACGACCAGTGTTATGCTATGGCTGCGAAGCATGGACCCTAACTCAAGCCTCCGGAAACATGCTAGACACATTTGAAGGTAAGGTTCTACGGCGAATTTTCGGGGCTGTTTGCGATCGAGATGGATGGCGCATCAGGTACAACCATGAGTTGTATGAACTGTACGATGAGCTGGAAGTTTCGAAAATCGTCAAACTACAACGACTTCAACGGGCAGGGCATGTACAAAGAATGGACGATGATCGCATGCCAAAGAGAGTAATGAATCCAGAACGAGTCGACGGAGCGAGACTACCTAGACGACCGAGATCTCGTTGGGAGAGCTCAGTGTGTGTGGATGTCGCGCAGCTACTGGGCTTCCAAAATTGGAGGACGCGGTCACGTGACCGAGATAATTGGAGGACAACGATCCAGGCGACCAGGGCCCGACGTCGGGCTGTCGGGCCACGATGATGATGATATCTACGGATGATAGAGGATGAGTATTGAGTGTAAGGCAAATATTTTGAACAGCAGTCCTCCAGACTAACGATAGATGGACTATTACGAATAGTGAGTGCGGAAAATCGTTAGGCCATGCACTGTAGCCGGTAGTTTTAACAGTTATGTGTTCTAGTTTTAGAATTTTTTTATTCGTATTATTACTGGTTATTAAAATCATCGAACCACACATGTGCTTATGAATGAATTATTAAAATTCCAAGAGGTCCATAGTTTCTACCCATTCAACACTTTTCACCGTCAGTGTAATTACAAGTCCGTGTAATCATCGCTCGATACTTATAAATACAACGTATTCTTTCTTTAAGTTGTATTCCTCAGCATCAGTCTCGTTCATTGCACGAACTTGAACCAAACGAAGGTTTACTAGACACCGTTTGGCGGCAATCTAGCCGATGCTATCTAGTTTTAGCATACGAGTATACCTTTTTGTCCACGATTTAGTATGTTTATTTTTAACAACATCAACAGACACCATTAAATCTAAAATAATCTAAAACTAGAAAGAAAAAATTTAAGTTTCCACGAAATGACCGTCTAAAGCTCTAAAGTAAGGTGAAATGAGATGCAAAAATGCAATCTTTGCTCTTTCAGTTTCTAAGAAAACATAGTATGTACATATGTTACTAGACGAGTAGCAAAATAGCCAGAACGAGAACATAAAAAAACACTTTTGTGCACACTGTCTTAAGACCGGGGAAAAAATAAGAAAACTACAAAAATCTTACACTTGATTACGACGAATACTATAAAAATGAAATAAAAACACACATTATACTATTTTTTCCTATAAAGTGATTTATTACGAATCTATCTGTGGAGCACGCATGCAAGATAAAATTATTTACTTACAGACTTGTATGGCTAAGTAGCTGGCAGCAGTTGTGATTCCATTGCACCCTGTAAATGAGACTAGAATGGGAAAGAGAAGATGTAAAAACATTATCTTGGAATCTTCAAATATATATATTTTATTTATTGATATTTGTTCATAGTACAGAGATCTAAGATACTAAGTATATCTATGCAGAAAGAAAAAGTCCATAAAAAGGGAGAAGAAAGGAGAAAATAAACGCGAGTCTTTAAAAACAAATAAATCTTTTTATACATATACACGCACAGAGTAATCATTCAACGAAGTATAATAGACAGCAAACCTTTGGATTCGACTGCATCCTAGTTAATAATTTATCATTCTTTGGGGGTTTTGCTTGTTTCTTGATCAGTCAATATTCTTTAAGAGCTGTTTATAAATTTATTGGTAAACTTGGAGATGGCGTGACTTTGACATTGACTTATCACACTAGGTTCATGTCATTCAGAAAATGTGATATTTGGTGCGTTTTTTGCTACTTTACCGGGTCTAGTCTAGTTTAAAAAAGTAGTTTAGTATTAGTTTGGCTCCTTTTAACACCATTTGCTGGATAATGCACTTTTATATCCATTGGGTGAATTGACACTTCCGGAATACACCGCCTATAGGTGTTTAAAAAATAATAGCTTTACCTGGTGTAATATACAATATTGGTACAAAAAATACATAACCGAAAGCAAAAATTATATTACTTCAAATATTACTTCTGGTATAAGCGATTCCCGAGTATATGTGGTCAGCTCGCACAACACATACATATATCTATTGATAAATAGGCCTGAGGATTTTCCACCTTTCCTCACAGTAGGTGTAACCTACTTCTTACCCAAACGGGAAACAGTGCAGAGTCCTGCTGAGACAAGGCCTATAACATGCTTGCCGACATTGTACAAGTACATTACAGCCATTATTAGTGGCATGATCTATACGCACCTCGAGCAGAAGAATATTCTTGCCGAGGAGCAAAAGGGCTGCCGGGTCGGATCTAGGGGTTGCAAGGAACAACAAACGATCGACTCGGTTGTGGTAGGACAAGTTACGCGCAATCACAGGAATCTGTATTGCTGCTAAATCGATTACGCCAAAGCGTTTGACAGCATCCCCCATAGCTGGCTAATCGAGGTCCTCCACATGTACCGCGTAGATCCTGCCCTAATCAATTTCCTAAAAGTGATGGAAGGATGACGCACAACACTATCATTGCCATCAATGCAAGGCAATATACTTTCTCAGCCGATGCATATCTGAAGAGGCATATTCCAAGGGGATACTTGAGTCCTCTCTGGTTTTGCTTGGCGCTGAACGCACTTTCAACACTTTTGAATTCGGCTAGACAGTGCGGCTATACAATCAAGCATGGTCCTCTTGGAATGTTTTCCAAATTCGAGCTAACTCACCTGATGTACTTAGATGACATCAAACTATACTCGGGAAGCGACGCCCATCTTAAAAGTCTGCTGCGGATCACCGAAAATTTCAGCCGTGATATTCGGATGGACTTCTGATTAGACAAGTGTCGAATCCGTGCCATCCGCAAAGGCGTTCACGCACCGCACCCTGGCTTCACCTTGAATGATATCCATATAGGTGCAATGTCGGAGGCAGACTCTTACAAATACCTAGGAATTCTGCAAGTTGAACACCCCAGCATTGATGACTTGAGAGAAGGACTGTTGGTTGAGTTCTGGCGCACTTATCGGGAAGGAATAAAATACGAGTAAGTGCAATCAACTTGTGTGTCATTCCTTCCTTCACTGACCTACTCATTCGGAATAGTCCCATGGTCTGTCACATCTTTGGTGGATATTGAACGGAAGGTACGTGTTTTGATGTCCAATTCCGAATGCTACATCCAAAATCGTCAGGGGAGCGAATGTGTCTACCTCGTGACATCGGAGGTAGAGGTTTAGCTAACATTGCGAACTTACATCATCAGCAAGTCAACTCACTTCGCACTTATTTCCGAGGCAAAGCAACATCGAGTGCTCTGCATGATGCTGTCTGCAAGGCAGATGATGGTTTAACTCCACTCAACTTAAAGGATCAATCATTTGCTCCTTTGAATCTGGTGAAGTCAGGCCAAGAGAAGATCGATAAATGAAAAGCAAAGACGATGCATGGTAAACATGCGAGTTGCCTTTGGCAAGCATTTGCCGATCTTCACCTGTCTAACAGGTGGCTTTGTGCAGGGTACCTCGTTGCCGAAACAGAAGGTTCGATGGTTGCCATTCAGGACGGCGTGGTCTCCACCCATGCTTATCTTAAGGGCTTACCCGGGTCAAAAATAGTCAATTTTTTTTATAAATTATTATTAATTTTATTATTCGATAGTACAACATCTCAGGAGTATTGTGTCAAAAGCTCAAGTCATTCCGAGCAAAACTAACGGAGATATGATTTTTTGAACGTTCCGACTCGTCTTACGAACGTATAAATTCTTGTAAAACTACGCGTTTTTCTCGAAATGTTGTTTTCAAAGTCGGTGTAACTCGGCGAATATGTAACCGATCGTTTTGAAATTTTGCACACACTTTCTTCACACATATTACCCCCCCAACCATGTCATTTGCCCCACTTTTTCGGGTTTTTCTTTCAGATTTCATCGACTTATGAGGGACACCGCGAAGCGCCTTTTTCAAGCAGCGAGTTCCCAAAATGGCTGCCATCGGCTGAATTTTTAATATTTTTATTTGTAACTTGGACGAAATAAACTTCATAATATACTTAATTAAATATACTTGAAGGCGCTAATGTACCTTATCACCGAGCAGAGAAAAAAATTCCCAAAAATGTCGTATTTTTTCACTCAAAAGACCCGGGTAAGCCCTTAAGCGTATATTATGCAAGCAAAGGGTGGATGACGACCGGTGCAGAATGTGTGGCTCGGTGTTGGAAACACTTGACCATCTCATTTCTGCTTGTTCTGTAATGGCGCCGGTAGAGTACACGGACAGACACAATGCTGTATGCAAGGTAATCCACTAACACCTCGCGTACAAGCAGGGGCTGATCAGTGAAACCGTAGCGATCTACCAGTACACTCCACAAGCAGTGCTTAAAAGCACTCGCTTCACGATGTACTGGAATCGCCAGGTCGCCCACAACAAACCCGATGTACTCCGAGTCGACAATCCTATCTATCTATCTACTATCCCCCATAATAGCAAAGCAACATCGAGAGAAAGCATGCGGAGAAAAGGGCAAACTATAGTGCACTGGCCCAAGAAATCAAACAACTTTGGCATCTTGGCAGTGTACTAATAGTGCCTGTGATATTGTCGGCTACCGGTATAATACCCAAAGACCTTCTGACTTCCTTCACCCAATTAAATCTGCCGCACAATCTCATTGACGTTATGCAAAAATATGTAATTTTGCATACGTGTGCAATAGTGCAGAAAGTGCTCGGCGACCTCCACTAAATTATATTAGCTACCAGGATGCCGGCATAAGACCTGCCCAAGGTATCCATACCCGTCAACTTGATGCATCCGTTGCGGGTATGTATACCGGCCAAAGGGGCCCAGATTACGCCAGCCAGGCGATAATAAATAATACAATAATAATAATGATGCTTCTCAAAGCCTCAAAAGTGCATTAAAACAATGCGAAAAACAATTGAAAGGACAACGTTTGACTTCAGAGCTCAGCCTTGATAGAAGAGAAGTCCTCAGTGGAAGTTCTGGAGAATTTACTAGACAAGCACAAATATTTAAATTCAAATAAAGTAACAACTCGATTAGACAGCCTCATTATTTACACCTCCGGGTGATAAGTTCGAGATGCCGTCATCATCAATTTACATTAGAAAAAGTAACCATACATCTATCAAATCTTTTATTTTCCAGATAAACATGTTCAATAATTATTCTAAAATTGATTTTAGGTGACGATACTTTCATAGACACTATCAGTGTCGAGAAGATGTTGTCATTTGTTTGACACTCGGACGTAATATCTATTTATAAACGTTAGAGATTTAATTGCTTTTTATTCTAGTGCACTGATGGATGGTGGAGTTTCTACAAAAAGCAGTGTATAGGTCATGGAATCAAGAAATTAAAAAAAATGTACAGTTGATATGTGGTATCCAAGTATCTTTTTTTTTCAGTTTTAGGAAATTATCGGGGGAAAACGATATAAACACAGATAGTTCTTGAGAATAAATAAGTATACTGCCTGAACGTTGCATACTGACAATCATTTCATCTACATGAAATTACATACATACTCGTAAGTTGCTACGAAATCAAAGAGTAAACAAACGAATGTCGAAAATCAGAATACATTTTGATATGCCTGTTGCACTTTGAAGCCGTAGATTATATTTCTCCGAATTCACAAGCAAAGAATGTGTCGAATGGCTTAGAAAAGGCCTGCAATGAAGTTGACGAGTGTCAGGAAATTTCAAATCGCCCAACCGAAAACTTGTTGACTATTCAATGAAGTGAAGAAGTGCGAATATATATGTAATTTGTAGGAGTACCACGAACAGTTGTATTCATGCTGCTGTGTTCGAAGCCTATTCTAATTTTTAACTACTCATATTAACACGGTTGGATCTGTAGATCATACCGCTTAACTAACAAACTTTTGAGATTTAAGCTCTTGTGAACTGAAAAAGCTCTCATAGGACTCTGGTAAGACTCACCGCAATTCTCATAACATAACTCTTGTAAAAAGATTTAAGTTAGCTCTCATACCACCATCATTATAAGAGTATCACTCCAGAAGGGTTTCACTTTCGTTATAAGATCATTTGCTGTCATCATGTACTATCATAGAGCTTCTTTATGAGAGTTCAACCCTAAAAGAGTTACACTCTCATAAAAATGCTACTACAAGAGATTTACTCTAATGATTATTATAAGAAGAGCCTTACAAGTGTCCCGAAAAGTGTGTTTTGCAGATGACGAAAATACCGTCATTTGCCATAATGTTCCGGCATTTGAATGGAGCGTTGATGTTGAATATTGTAAGTTTGCTAATTATTTTGAGAGTTTGTACTCTTTTTGTATATTTTGCATTCCAGAAACAAAATAATTAACAAACTTACAATCTTCACCATCAATGCTCCATGGAAACACCGAAACAAAACACACTTTTTGGAAAACTTGCAGCCAGAAAGAAAAAAGTTAAGAAGAGAGAAATTAGTAAGTAGAGGTGGTAGATCGTTAATAAAGAACAAAAGAGTAGGGGTCCAAAAATTGAACCTTGAGGTACACCAGACGAAGGGCAATAGGCTGAAGATACTAACTCATTAAAGATAACGTTGGATAATCTGTCCACAACGTAAGAAGAGATCCAAAAAACAAACAAGGGAGAAAAGTTATGCTCAATTAATTAATTAATTAAAATTCTATGGTTCACTGTATCAAAAGCCTTCGAAAAGTCAGCGTCAACTATATGCACATCCATGGTTGAAAGATTTGGCTACGAAGTCAACAAATTCAACCAAATTGGTAGTAGTTAATTAATTTTTGCAAAAGCCATGCTGATTCGGACTGATTAGATGCCCAAATCTGCCATTAGTATAATTGGAAATAAGACGTTCAAGGAGCTTGGTCTCTCCCTCTCTTTCAATTGCCCTAACCCCTTGTGGGGCATAGCGCGTCAACTGTTCCATGTGGCCCAGTTGACGTTTCGATGGCATAAACCCGAAACGCCGGTAGTCAAACATGAAACTGATGCCTCAACACACTGCGCTACCGGTGCCCCAAGGAGCTTGGTGCAGGATGATAAAAGAGCAACAGGTCGATAGTCAGATGAAATGTTTAAGTCATATTTTTTTTAGGAATTGGAACAATGTATGAATATTTCCACCTGGACGGAAAAATACCTTCATGGATGTTCTTGTTGAAAATTGTGACAAGACCGACAGATATTGAAAGATGAGTTTTCTTTAAAAAAGAGTTTGGTATCCCATCAAGGCCTCAGGATGTGTTTGCCATAAAGCAGGTGATTAAAATGTCAAAGTATGCTGAAGTTAACGTGCGACCAAAATGTTTGCCCTCATCGTTATTAACACTATTCTCAATGCTTGCCAGATACGCATTTCGCGAGGCTTGAATGAATTTTTTGGTTTTAGATCTAAGCTTCCGAAACTGTAAAAGGTCACAATAATGCTTGAACCGTCTATACCGAGGACGAACTCGATTTGTTTTTACAATTTAGTCTCTGCAACGACCGTGTAAGCCAAACCGGAGCCATATGAGATTTCAAAGAATGAAAAGCAACAAACTCATAAATAATGTTATACAGAACATCGTAGAAAATGTTGACAGCCGATTCACAGTTCGCATCCTTAAGAATGCCGGACCATTCTATACTAATCGGTTTTTTTACTACTGGCAACATAGTCCGCGTTATAAAAATTGAAACAGGTCTGGTTGACATTAAAGCGCGAACGAGGAAGGTGAATGTCAATGTCTTTAATCAGGCAGGATAGTAAGGATCGCATGGAGCATGGGCCACAGAAGGGAAGGAAGATCTCCCAAAAACAACTCTGTTGTAAAAAATTCCCCACCAAGAAAAACCTCTCAACCGCAAAAAGGATTGATATGAATACAATACCGCCAAAGTACTCGTAGCTTCGCGCCCCACTCTAGGGTTGGCATATTGAACGCTGATTGAATTAGTAAATTTCTTTCAAAGTTGATAGGCGGGGAGCTTCCATTAAACAAAATAAGTTGAACAATCTGAAGAAAAACGGGGTAGAAAATGGTCTATTAATCACTTATGGCCAGAAGTGCATTTTTAGTCTTTTGTAAGGCGGAAGCTTTATAACGAAATCTGGGCGAGAAGCCAATAATACTTGGCATAAGAGCCTCCAGCATGATCCGCACGCAACTGCATAACCATCATTTTATCAGAACGACATCGTTGTCATTATCGCTGTCATTTGGTCTATGGCTATGAAGCTCCCCGCATCACATTTCCGGACATCCTAAGACGCAGCCATAAACATTCAGTTTCAAATTTTTCATCACACACTTTTCATTTGTGCACTTGCCACAAGCCACGCCCACAGCCATCACCTCGTATGGTTCTCCTCACCCGACGAGCGCACGGACTTTTGCATCCGTCGTCGCCACTACTCACATAATCAAGTGTTTGCGTCTCCCCCCGTCGGTATGGGATCTCTGCGAGTGATTTCCTGTGTCGCATTCAAATTATCAAAAAGACTTAAGCCAGAAACTCTACTATAAAATTTCACATTTTTCGATGTATCTTTTTATCTACTGCACGGATCAGAGCATATGATAGCCTATGCACACCCTTGGGATACAGCCAATCCGTGAGAAAAGAAATCAGACCTCGATACGCTCCCTACGAGGCTGCAGACAAAGAACAACCAGAACAACGAGAGCAAGAAAAATTTGAAAAATTGCCATTTTCAAATTATCATATCTCGGGTGTTTTTCCTTGTATCGGAATCAAATTTGCGGCACTTCGTAAGATGACCGGAGGCAATGACCATACCAAATTTGAGCTCGAACAAGTATCCGGGGCCGGAGCTACAGAGGTCCGAAAACCCGTACTTGTTGTGTCGCGTAAACATAGTCTTGGTCACTTTTAAATTTTTTTTTCGATTTTTTCGTTTTTCTTTGGCGGGGCGGGACGCGGTAAATTGCTTAATACAAAGTCAAGTTTATGATTTAGCCGTACTAGCAAAACAAAGCCCGTGTATTTTTGTAAATTATATTCTCTCTTTCTATTGTAGTTACACTTATAAGGTTAGCTTAACTCTCATAACTTGTGTAACTCCCTTTAGAGAGAATCTTACAGTATTCTACCAAAGTTAAATTACAAGAGAAGAACTCTTCTTTTCATGCTGACGAAAATTCTTAGTTGGGCTGCGGAATGAATACCTTTATTCACATTCATAAACCTGTACTCAGGACTACATATGTATGTATTCGCGTTTTAGAACATATCCTAAAAAATAAAACAAAAAGTTGCGATGGTCATCAGTACTTTTGACTGTTAATTGCCTTAACCTTTACCGAGATTAGAGTCAAAACCAACAGATTTTGTGGTCGCTGAAATAAATGGAAGCATCCCTAGGCCTGAGAATATTCGGTGCCCAATGTGGATCGGTCAGTGTGGTTTTATCGAATATATCGAATAAATGAAACTGAAATGGGCAATCGAATAGGCGTACAGTACCGTTTACCACGATACACAGAAACCGAAATCTTTGTAGACCTTACCTTAACGCTACACTAACCTACTTTAGGGATTTCTTAAACTTAAAATAACGTTAATTTGTTTATATTCTACGTCAGTAAAAATTTACAGTACAAAATGAAATTACAGCCAAAAAGTCTAAAAAAAATTTGGCGCCCATTGTGGGGTCGGCGTGGTTTTATTTAGTTCACTCGCATTGAATATTTTTTTCTTTGAATTATTTTCTGGCGTAAATTTCCACTGACTTTCCGAATTTACATCGGCTCTGGCTTTGATGAACAATGAAGTGAAGACGGTTAAGCCTGGGCCAAGCACAGCTTCGAATTACCCGGCGGAATCTACTAGTGAGCAACCGAGTCAATTGGAAGGTAGGCGCAAGCAGATTCCTCCTTTGAAAACCAGTTTCAGGTAAGGATAAAAGGCGCTTTGGACTCGGGAAATCGTGGACAAGATTCCTGTTGACCAGAGGACCGAGGAGCAAAGAGTGTTTCTTAAACGGGCACTGGGTATTATTAATTGTACTACTACTCCTCAGGTTGCTAGCAAAAGAAACCGTTCCTTTGAGGGAATGCGTAAGGAGGCAAAGAAGCAAAAGACCACTGATGCCCCAAGAGAATGGATCGAGCTGGCGGTCGTTGACCACAGTGACGCTGACGGTAGTATTTCTGTCAATAAATGTAAGAAGGTGGGGTGCGGGCTTGCTGGCGGCTTCCGACGCGTTTTGGATGAGCACCCTGAATCGGTTCCCAAGGATGCCGGTTGGTATGAAGGATGAATCAAACTGATGAAGTTTGCAAATCAGCGTTCAGCTGACCTCTTCAAGATTAGTATTGTATTAGTAAGGTTGTTGAATTGTGGCCAGGGAGCTAGGTTGGAGGCAGTTCAAGGGACAGAACCCCTTCTCGGTCCAGAATTCTCGTATGGCCTGACAAACCGGATGATGCGCGGGAGATGCTGTTCCTCATTCCCACAGGTAATGAGGAACTCCCTACTAATGACTGGCCGATCGTCAAGCTGGAGATCTATGCACAGAGAGTTACTACTTTGCCTTAACCCCTAGCGGGGCATAGCGCGTCAACTACTCCTGCGCGCCATCGTACTCTGTTCTGGGCAATGGGGCGCAACTCCCCAAAAGACTTACCCAGTACCTGACACTCCTTTGCCACAGATCGACGCCATGTGATTCGAGGACCCCCTCTTGGTCGGCCTTGGTTGGAAATGGGGTTCCATTTCATGGCATGCATAGCAATGCAGTTATCACTCTTCCGCAATGTGTGACCTATCCACTGCCATTTTCGCCTGCGTATCAATTCGTCGATTGGCATCTGACCCGTACGCCGACTTAGCTCTTCATTTGATATTGTTTCGGGCCAGAAAATTCTTAAAATTCGACGAAGACATGAGTTGACGAAAACTTGCAGCTTTCTGGTAACTCCTACGGAAACTTTCCATGTACTGCTCCCATACAAAAGCACTGATAGTACCAGGGAGCGAAACAGGCCCAGCTTGGTCTTGATGCTGAGATAACTGCTCTGCCAGATTTTGGACAGCATGCCGTATGCGCGTTTAACGTGGTTGATACGACGAGCGATGTCCTGCTCCGTACCACCATTTTCGGCAACAATGCTACCCAGGTAGACGAAGTTGTCCACCTTCTCCACAGGCTGCCCATTAATATTGATGGCAATAGGTGTCGGATTTCTTTTTCGCAACGGCGGGCTAAGAACCTTGGTCTTGTTGGTATTAATCTTTAGCCCAACCTTGCTTGCCTCCCTCTCGAGATCTAACGCCATTGCGGACAGATCCATGATTTTGTGGGAGAGTAGGCATATGTCGTCAGCGTAGTCAAGATGTTGTAGATAAGATGTCAAAGTCCATTGAATTCCTCTGTCGAGTCCGGATAGGGCTGCATGCAACACATCGCCGATCACAATGAGGAATAGGATCGGTGAGAGGATGCACCCCTGCCGAACTCCACTGCGAATCTCAAAGTCCCCCGACACCTTACCTTTATGCAGAACGCGACATTTCGCGCCGTCATAGGTTGCCTTAATAATAGCCACAAGCTTCTCAGGGATGCCTCTCCTGCGCAAGGCCGCCCATATAGAATCCCGGTTCACACTATCGAAAGCCTTTTCAAAATCGATGAAAAGCAAGTGAAGCGGAGAATCGTATTCAGCGCATTGCTCGATGATGATTCGCAAGGTGTTAATGTGATCGACACAGGAGAATCTGGATCGAAAGCCAGCCTGCTCTTCATCAATTGTGCTTTCTAAGTGGGCCTTTAGTCTCTCCAGGACGATTTTAGCTATTATCTTGGCAACGGCAGGAAGCACACAAATGCCTCTCCAATTATTACAGTCTGTGAGGCTACCCTTCTTTGGAAGTTTGATGATCAAACCTTCCTTCCACTCAGTGGGAAAGGTCTCTGTATTCCACGCTTTATCAACAAGTGGGTGCAGCAAATCGGCAGTTACGCTTGGCGCTGCTTGATAAAGTTCGGCAGGGATGCCGTCAAGTCCGGCGGCCTTTCCTCGTTTTAGTGCAATAATTGCAGTGACTATTTCCTCTTTAGTCGGGGCAGTGGACCGTATACGCACATTTTGATGGTTAGCTAAATTATCTATATGAGGGGGAACTTCACCAGAGGTTACACGGTTCAAAACTGCGGCGAAGTGTTCTTTCCATCGCCTCATTTGATCTTCTTCCAAGATAAGTAGCTTTCCATCACTATCTTTCACCGGATGTTGGCAGGAGTTACGACCTGTAAACTCCTTGATGACACCGTATACGGCGTTTAAGTTGTTACTTCTAGCGGCTTCTTCTGCTGACGCTAAAAGAGAATTGGCATAAACTCTTTTATCGCGTCGCACACTACGCTGAACTTCTCGAGCTTTCTGACCGTAAAGGAGTTCGATGCTGCTTCGATTGTCGTCTGATGCTGCAGCCAAACGAACTTTCAGCTCCTTTCTTTCAACAATCCGCTGCCATGAAGCGTCGGACATCCAGGGCTTATTCCGGCAATCCGGGTTTGGGCCAAGGATGGTATTTGCGCTATCAATGTACGCATTTTTTATGGCATCCCAGTTTTCGTTTATGTCACTATCTGGGTGACTAGTTATCTCAGCCGCTTTTTGCGCAAGATGGTCATTATATTGTTGTAAGACAGCTGGATTTTTTAGTCGAGCGGTGTTGAATTTGCGGGGCCTGGATCTTTCGTCGCTGGGGCGGCGCACGGCTGCAATACGCAATCGAACATTAGCGATCATAAGATAATGGTCTCTTCCCATCCCAATATCGGCACCCTTCTTGTTTCGCACGTCCAGGAGGCAACTCTTGAATCTTTTACTAATGGCAAAATGGTCGATCTGATTTTGTGTTCTGCGCCGATCAACAGAGGACCAACTGATTTTGTGGTGGTCCTTATGCTCAAACATAGTACCACCGATGAAGAGACTGTGAAAGTTGCAGAACTCTACAAATCTTTCACCGTTGTCATTACGATCACCAAGACCGTGTCTCCCCATCACATGTCTGAGCCCATAGTTATCGGCGCCAACTTTCGCATTCAAATCACCCATAACCATTATAATGTCACCTTTAGGTGTTCTGCTCTGAACGGCGTTTAGTTCTTCGTAGAAGGAGTCTTTTGCCAAGACATTGTCGGGTTCAGTAGGGGCATAACATTGTATTATTGAGATGTTCCTCATTTTGGTCCGGAACCTGGCGGTCAAGACCCTGTCAGAGACCGGTTCCCAGGATAAGAGACAGTTTCGCGCGGCTCTGGTTAAAAGGAGCCCCACACCTGACTCACGACGACTACCGGTAGCTTTACCGGAGTACAACATTACAGTGCTGCCCGTTGGAGAGATGAATTCTCCGCTGTTCCGCCATCTTATCTCACTAACTCCTAAGATATTTAATTTGTACCTCAGAAATTCACTCTCTAATTGAAGAAATCGTGCGTTCTGGGGACCTTCTGATCCATTGTCCAGGAGAGTACGCACATTCCAGAATCCAATCTTTGTCATTGTACGATAGCCAAAAGTCGTAACCGTTGAGTCAGTCCTTATCCGAGGCATAGTTGACGTTTCGTTAGCATATAAAGATTTCGGATAGTGCAAGTTGCTGGCATACACATCCTGTCCTTTGATTGTCGGTTTTAACGACAGGCCCTCAAAGGGAAAGGCCGTGGTATTTTTTTCACACCCCACACCACAGGGGTACCTCAACCAAATCATCGCACCGCCATCACTGGCGGCTTGACGTTGGTTGGCAATGGTCAGTGACCACTGTCGTTCCAGGGGGCGCCCACGCGGAGGACTATGGAAGAGGAGTTTTTGCCCCCCTCACTCAATAGATAAAGAGTTTAAACCGAGCCCTGAGCAGATATTGATTTTTTTACAGAGAGATAATGGGCTCGGCTAAAAGGTATCTACGCCACTAATGGAAGGAGGACGCTGACGCCGAATCGATGATGAGGCCTGTGACACCAAGGAATCGTCGAATCTTCCGATATAGTTGCCGAAGTCATTGAATCGGTGATTGCTGTTGCCACCGCACCCGAGTCTTGAAGTATTATTGGTATTGCTGGTATATTTCATTCATTCATTCATCATCGAAATTTAGTCAAATTACTTCAATTCAATTCACTATTGATAGATAGGACAGGATCAACAAATTCAATTAAATAATATTCCGACATGTAAACTTTTCGAAGATGTTTTCTTTCATATTTCTTGGAATCCCATAAAAGTGAAGGCTGGACAACGAAAGAAATTCTCAAAATTCAACCCAATCCATTTTCTGCATCAATCTTCGTCTGTCATTCAAAATATTTAGAATTTTCAACATTTCTATGATAAAGTGAAAGTTTTTTTCCAACCGGCATCTGAAACGAAAATGAAATTTTGTGACACCTAAAATGTCCATAAAGTCGCACCCTTTACTTTCGAAAGTCGCTTTCACACAGCAGGAAGGCGTGTGTATACTGGAAGCATGCAGCGAGCTCTATCCGTCAGACAAAACAAACCGATAGACAGATGGATAGTCATTTATCTTTGCATTTTACACGCGCGACTGCAAGCCTATAAAGATAAAAATCTCCAGGTCCTAATGCGCTGATTAATATCTGAAATGCAATCAATTTCTCCTTCTAATCCCACTTCAGCTTCAAAGTACCCGTAAGAGCAAGAGCTAGATGTAAATGTCGGGTTTCTATCGTATTCATAGTTTTCAGGCATACATACTACACGAATATCTTGAGAATGAATTGCCAATTGACTTTTTTTGGAGAGACAAGACGAATGCATTCTTTTTTGGGGTCGTCAATTATTTATATGTGGAGCAAATGCGTGAGGCTGGTGACATATCGTTCCATCAATTAACTTGTGATGATTGTGAAACATGCGCTGTGATTTATCAGATCGTTTATGTAAATTACACAGTGGGTGGAGACTTCATGATTTAATTTTTTTTATTTGTTTCAATCTTTTTTCTCTATGTGAAAAGATGTGAATATGACAGAATTTCGGATGGTGGTAATTGAGTAATAACAACCGAGTCTGATTAAATTGAAAATGAAAATTGTTACATTCCCGAGCCAAAAGCAAAGCATATACAAGTAGAAAAGTATAATCCAGTTGTTAATTAATTGCCTTAACCCCTCCATGGGCTTGGGCGCGTCAATATCTCTAGCATAGCAATGCCTTGTTGACGTTTGGGTAACATATAAATTTCGGATGGTGCAGTTGCTAGCATACACCTCATAATAATCCAGTTGTATTTTTCCAAAATATCGGGTTCAGTTGCCAGGATATGCGGGTTCAATACATCAATTTTATATGGGGTACCTGCGAAAATCAAAAATTTGATTTCCCCTGGTACCAGTTCTAGTTATTTTTATATGATTGCCATCGGAGTCCAACACACGATAATGTTAAAGAAATGCATAGAGAGATTGTAATGAACCAACTGTAATAACCCTATTTTGGTCTGGTAGTGCTGCTTCCACCGGCAGATCTATGGCAGCGCCTGATGAATAAGGATCTGTCGGCGGTACGAAACCAGAGGTCCCCTCGGGCATCTTTGGATGCCCACCAAACCGTCCGTTACAAGATCTCGATTGTTTAGAAGCGTCGTCGTCAATGTCTTCCACTGATCTACTTTACGAAGGCGGACGGCCATACATCCGTTTCGCATCGTATTCCACCAGACGACTATGTTGCGCAAGAGTACAGGACGAATAAGCGCCACGCCAATACAGCACTTTCGGTTACAGGCTGCAGTTTCTCCCGATAGCTTTCCTGCGGGAATAATTTGCAATCATTGTTCCGTTTGCTCGATCTTGAATATTGGACTTCCAACTATGACCACAATAGAATATCGCCTTATCCGTAAAGGACAGTCTCACGCAATCCAGAACAGTAGGCTCTACTTGTGGCAACTTATAAAATACTTTCTTCTAAAAAGGACAAAATCCGTCTTATTTGGATTGACTCTTACACCACATTGTCCAGTTCGTTAAAAAAGAAAGAGCATTTTGTAATACCTCAGCAAAATACCAGCAAGAAATTGAAAATTTGAAATTTTCCGAAATTTTATTAGCAATATCATTCGCATAAGTAATAAAAACTTCATCATCAACATTCAACATCCCAGTGCCTTCTGCTTCAGGAGTAGTCTGTTGACCGCAGCATCAGGTTACCAAGTTTGCGAGTCATCCACTCAAAGACCCGATAGTGAATAAATGTTTGCATCAGGTTTAATGTTGTTAAAGGCGCCCCCGCGATATCCAGAATAGTGACCATTGTGTACTTCTCATAACATAGAACTTCCTCAATAGAAGTGTAAAGGACCAGTTCTAACACACAACTGTCAATTTATGTCGTTATAAGTTTAAAAGTAAGCCATTTATTGGCCGCTGTAAACAAACGGCAAACATATTTTTGTTTTGCAGAGATGGGTAAATGAAGATGGTTTGAGTTTGAGGTTGATAACAATCAGTTTGACAATTAATGTCATCGGGAGCCTTTTGGTGGAGGGCAGTGAAGTTGGACGTTTGTTTCGATTAGTCGACAGGTGGAGTTTCTCGGACGGCGATTTTCTAAGGATTTGCGTCGAGAATCTGTCTCGGATGATAGACATGAATATGAGATGACGATTGCGAAGTGTAGCGACGACGAGCCGTTCGGTAAGAATTTGTAATTCAATGGCAACTAAATCCGGACCCCACCGCTGTTTTGTTCACCGCCCGCCATCAATTACCGAATGATGGTTTTTTGTTTGATGGTGTAACAAAGATCGTGACCTTCCATTGCACTACACCGTACCAGAAAAGTGTTCTCCCGAGCGATCGTGGAATAATGGTGCGCTAGTTCCTCCGTCTCACGACAAGTGCCCCTTGCTGTGTCAAATGCATTCCACCATCCGACAACTGCCCCCTTTTAACAAGTGTCCGCTTTCGTCGAACGACGGATTCCACCAATACGACAAGTGCCTCTTTTGCGGTAGATGCGTTCCGCTGACAGAGTTCATTCTATTTTTTAAACAGTTCGTAGTTTGTTTTTGTTTGAAACTTTTGTTTTCCTTTATAGCGTAAATTAGTTTTAATTGCTCCTGTTTTGCGGTGGCTATCGACGATCAGGGTTAAGTGTTTAAATTTTTTCTCTATTTAATTAAATGATTTTCTTCTTGTGAAGTGAATTTATGTGTTTTTTTCTGGTTCAACTTTTTTTTAAAATTTTTAATTCAATTCAATTTGATCGAACTTAATGGCTTATTCATCTGTTTTGCTGAAATATTGTAAAATGAACATGTCAGGTGGATGGTTTATGGCCTAACTAAGTTTTCTTTTTTTCAACTGTTTCCCTATTTCTTGTCTCAATTATCGGCCATGGGAGCCTCAAGGTCGGGTTTTGGATTTTTAGAGAGTAGAGAAGGCCGAGGTTCACGCCATCTGAACGTCGGAGTGCTTAAATGGGATGACTGAAGCCCAAGCCACAATTCCCTTTTTTCATCTTCTCTCAAATTTCATCCTCATGCCTTGTTGTTATTCCTTAGGCACGAGATCCCTTCAATGCGGACAGACAAGGGGCAGTGAGCGGCAAATACCCCGCCCAAATCTCTGAATCTGAGCTGCAGCAACCAGCTTGAGCCGCTGCTTAGTTCACTGGGGAGCTTCAATTTTGACAGCTGCCAACTTTGACAACTTTCACTACCGGAAAAATAACGATCAAATGAGTTCCATCCCCATGGACGGGGGTGTCTTCATCGTCCATTATAGAACCGACTATAGAGTGTAGGGCTGCACCTACAGATCTTCTCTTCCAGCAGAAATGCTATGAATTTGATGAAAGGAGCGCGGGAATGCTGCTCTGTAAGTGTCACTACACACTGTCGAGCTCGAACACGAACCTGGTACAAATGTCCTCTAACACACACACACACTTCACATAAATGTGAAGAAAACCGGTGCACCTGTACCAGGTTCGTGTTCGAGTTCGACAGTGTGTGAGATCTAAGCCTCTCTTACTTTGAACGAAGGCTAGAGGATGAGATGATGGGCCTCTCATCCGATCTTCCGAGCTGTTAATGCTTGTGGGAATTATCACTGCGCATTTCCTAGTCGGGGAGTATGCCAGGAGGCTTCGGCTTTCACACACGCACGCAAGAGGAGGATAACCGAAAATGAATCTGACTTTTCCTTCCTCATTTCTCCTCCGGTAAAATATGTACCGTCAACTGTAAATTTTTGAATCTGAAAAAATCCCCCTCCGGATCTGAAAAGTATTCAAATCCGGAGGGGGGATATTTTTGGATCCAAAAATTGACAGTTGACGGTACATATTTTACAGGAGGGAAAAGCATAGGAGAAATCGAGGAAAGCCAGATTCATGCTATTTAATCAGAGTTCGCCAAAACGCAGCCAGTATGAACTCGGGCTGGTTTGAATACTGAATTGTTGTCCATAAGCGGTTTTTCTTGCTAGCGGTTTCCAGTTTTCTTACGTATTCAGTTGTTGTGCAATAACAAAATACATGGGAAAGCCGTCCATTGAAAATTTCACTAATCTCATCTAACCTAATAAAATATATGCCACACAAATGAAAACAGAAAAAGGTAGGTCAAAAGTTAGTTCCGATACTCACTTCCTGTCTTCAGCAAATCAAGCTTATGCAATGTCAAGAAATTCTTAATGAAAATGCTAAATTATTCTCAGTGTTATCGTTGGGTCACAACCAGCTTTGCCATGAAACAAAATCGCACAATAGACACAACTTTCTTCAAAAATCCCCGCCAAACATTTCTCAAAAGGCTATCACATTTGAAATGATCACATCTTGTCATGAAATCACTCAAAAACCACTGACACAAATTCAACCTAAACAACATTTTTCCCGTGCATTAGCCAAAAAGTACGTACCTGCTAATTTAACCATAATTACCTAAATAATTGTTGGGTTTCAAAAACGTATTGTTAGTCGCTATTAGTCGCCCAATCTACTCAAAATATTCACATCTCCGTTAGATCACTGCCCCATTGTACATATAATAATAATGGTAAAAAATACGCTAAAACTGCAAAATTGTAAGGCTTTACACTAGTAAACAAAGATTAACGTTATACGGATTTAATCAAACTGTGATCATAGTCCCAGTCAGTGTAGTATGTGAATTAATTCACTGATTTTGCAAATGCTAATTGCGTTCCGAAAAATGCAACAAAAATATTGAAATTAACGTGTGAATAGACATCTTAAAAGGCATATTACAAGCAGGCAATTGCAGTTTAACGTCTTCTTCTTCGGCGAATATAAACGCCGTAATGGCATAATCGCGGTGGATTGTTAACATTTTTGCTTGGGTTTTAGGTGTTTTTTTCTCGCATCGTTGTACCTCCAATTTGTTTGACTATGCCAGCAAGAATTGCTGCAAAAAATATGAAAATATAAGCCCAGTCACAGTTAGTAAAAAGCAGTCGGCTAGCACACTGACTTGGCAAGCAGAAGCACACCAGCCCATAAGCAGCCGAGAATGCTTCGAGTAGTGTAACATTAAACCAAAATCTCGATTAAAAGAGGCAAAAACGGAAATCTAAAGAATTCTTCAGATACGTGAGTGTAGTCAAATGAAACAGAAAAACGCTAATTGGATCATTACGCTAATTACCTTAGCATAAGTGGTTTATCGGTTACTTGGAGTTGAAGCAAGTACCGAGATAGAATAACCAACGAAGGAAAGTAAAAAGAGGGAAAAAGCTTTAAAGATTACTTAGCGATTTTGCATGGATCTATGTATCTGCATATGAGGGTAAATTTATTGTGAATGGGATACATTTCGAGTATACATTAGGTATCGTACGTTAATCGAAATTACAAGGTTTAAGTTCTTGGAGTGATTTCAAATTGTATTCTCGTACTTTGCAAACGATTCAAAATATAATTATATCGGTAACTTTCGAAGTTACGTAATTATTTCAGTTTACTTATGTAATGGACATTAAAAAGATAGAACATCAGGCAATAGTTCCGTTATTACAGAGTTCAGCAAAGATGAAGCTCCACCATCCGGTGTGGCGCTAGAACATTTTTGACGTTGAAATGATTGACTTTTTTTATGGTCTACAGCGGTTGTGTCAAGTGTCAAACACTTTCTTTTAAGTGGATATTCGTTCGGTGATAAATAAATAAAAAGTTTTTGGTCGCACCTGGAGTTTGGGGTTCATATATAGAAAGATCAATAAATTGCAAATTGTTTAAAAAGCGCGCGCAAACTATTTGCGCGGAAAATCGGATGGAACATGGCATGGATGTTAATAGCCATATTCAGACAAGCACTAGATTTGGCAAAATCACGAAATTTTACCAAATCCTCTTAATTTTCCCTACATTTCTAAGATTTCAAAATCTAGATTTGGGGCTTGATTTGAAACAAATCCCGTCTTAAATCTACGACTTTGCGGAATGCGGTTACCCTAATCATCACTCTGGGAACCGCTGTATCGAAGAAGTCATTTCTTAAATTTCTCCACCGTCAGCTGATTGTGTATGCGAATTTTTGTTAGTTTTCGAAATTAGAATGAATTTAGTATTGCTTGGATGGATAAAATTTTTAATATATTGCGAATGATAACATTTACCACCTGCCGCAAATTAGATGCATGTCTAAAATTCAATTTCTTGGTGGCTGGATTAACATAACCTTACAAATTTAATTTGAATTATGACAAATCAAATCTAAATAGAATGGGTTTTCAGATTTGCAAATCTATCTAGATTTGAAATGCTTGTGTTAATGTGCTTTAAAGGTGCATTGGCTAAATGCTTTTTCACAATTGTTGAGAACTGTGCAATGGGTGCTATTGGGGCTCCGTCGGTCGATTTCAGTAGTGTCGAGTGTGCAAGGTTAGGTTAGAGGGGCTCCCATGAAGTGTCACAGCTCACTTAGACCACAGATGGGTCCGTTCTGATACCCACGGTATTTAACAACCTGCAAAATTAATCATTAAACCAGCCGGAACTGATAATGAAGCGAAAAATCCTACTGACATCCATATCCTTCAAGTCATCCAAATCTTCAAAGAATAAAGACCCAAGAATCCTTTTCCTCCTTATCGCCAAGGCAGGACAGGTACAGAGGAGGTGGGAAGTACTTTCCTCCTCATCCTCGTCATCGCAACTTCTGCGAAAATCATTGTAAGGACGCTGGAGTCTTCTGGCGTGCTCGCCGATCAGACAATGCCCAGTGATAACTCCCACCAGAACGCTAATGTGCTTCTTATACATTGATCGAAGTTTGGAAGATCGCCCAGGTTCGATTCTGGGCCATATCATTTTTGTCACTTGGCAGGTGCTACTGGTACCCCATATTGTATTGGCCTTGCCAACCGCATCCTCCAGTATCTTCTTTTTGCAAGCGGATATGGGCATTCCAATTTCGTGAGGCTCCATCATGATCTCCCTAGTCGCTGCACGAGCCAACTCATCAGCTTTACAATTGCCAGCAAAACCACTATGGCCGGGAATCCAGCACAATAGAATGTTGAAGGCTTTTCCCAGCTCAATAAGGGACGAGCGACACTCTTCCACCAGCTTAGATGAGGTGGAAACGGAATCGATGGATCTTATCGCAGCCTGGCTATCGGTGTATATAATTATATCTCTAGAGGCTACAACGTGACGTCCTAGCCAAGTTAAAACCTCTGAAATCGCTGAGACCTCCGCCTGAAAAACGCTGCAGTGATCCGGTAAACGTAAGGAGATATTAACTCCTAGGCTTTCGGAGTATACACCCGCACCCACTCCTTCCTCACTTTTAGAGCCATCTGTATAGAAAACAGTAGACTCCGTTTCTAAGGGGACAGTATCAGCCCAGTCACTCCGTGATGAAATCAAGCTCGCAAAGTTTTTTCCGAATTCAAGCTTAGGAGACGTGTAGTCGAGTCGAGTGTGCAAAGTTCAGTCCTAGTCTTCTGCCTATTGTTATTATTAATATAAAAATGTTCAAAGTGCAATGGAGCAATGACAATTATCTTTAATTTAATTGAAATTTATAGGAATGAGAGCTCCATTTGGGACCCTGGTCATAAAGATCCCAAAAACAAAAACAAAGTAAATATCCAACCAAAATTAGGCTGGGCGCATATCGAATACTATATTATTTTAATATTCTGGTTCCCCTATCTCAGTTTTTCTATTTTTTTTTTTTGGGTAATGATGCTTAGGATAGAATTGGAGATTTCATGCGAATGCCGTTAGCGGAATTGAAAAAGAAAAAGGAATCTCTTATGTCCACATTCAGGATACACCTTAGCAAAAAGAAGGCATCGATCAGAAGTGGCGCAGGAACTGATGAAGTACTATATATAATCCAATTTGGATCTTCTGCGACGCTATGGAAATTTTCCTCAAGGACGTATATGAATGCGAAAGCGTAATCAACACAAAAGACGAGGCGAGCAAATCAAAAGATATCACTTTAATCGGAACGAATATATTTATTCAGTTTATAATTTTATTGATTTTGTTTTTGGTACAAATAGTTCTTAAAATCCATCCTTATTTCAATTGCATCCCTAGTAGAGGTTTGATGAATAGTTTTAATTGGCAATATGGCTGAACGTGTGTTGCTACTTTTCCAAGACCCTGGTCGGACTAGTTCACCATTGATGTAGGTGTGACATAATCCTGAGGGGAAATAGATATCCCGAGATGTTTTACGTCTTCTTAAAAAATGATGTAGCAACGCACAAGTCATGGTTATGTTAGAAGCTTTTACGGCATCAAGATTCATGGTTCTTTAAAAAATCTAAAAAATGTTATTCCAAAAGTGTTTTCTACTGCTACTCGAGATGTTGACAGTTCTTCGTTAAATACTCTTTCGGGAGAAACCAATGGATGATGTCCGGGAAACGGTTTATGTGCTTAGAGCAAAGGCACCGCCACCTAGAAATACATAGCGCAATAGTTGGCACGAACACTCGCTTTGATATCCTCAAGCGATCGCGAAATATTGTCAAAAAAAAAAAAAAATCCGCCTCTCAGGCGAACGTTAGTACTCTAGGGTTAAAGGTGTTTCAGCTAATGAATGTCTTTATGGACGGTTTCGCGTAATTTACACGATAAATTGCATTTGAATGGAACTCTATTACAAGAAAAATTTAAATTTCAATCAGTAGAAATGAAAATCAGATAATCTTTCAATATTCAACACTTAGGGACCCACTTTTCACTAGGCATTGACAATTAACCCACTGAATTGACCACTTTTGTTGTTGCTTTCACATGTATTTATGAGCTATGTTCCAATCTTGTTCTTTTTTTACATTTTTGGGTTGAAGTCACGCTTACACCCCCCCCCCCCCTCCCCACACCTCTCCCCTTTTTTTAAACTACGAAAAATCGAGATGTGACATATTGCATAATGAGGTGCTCCACTTAACAATTTAGTGCTCCAGCCGAAGCGTCACAACAGATTATCTTATGTAGGGGTGCACATTTTAGCATGGTCCTTGAAAATGCATACTAGAAATGATATGACACAAGATGCCCCCACGTCGGGCGCCAATTGATAACTTTTGAGATTCAGACCTAATATTTGTGCTTTACGCACACAGGACCTTACAGACTCCGGCCATTTTTTTCCTTTGGGGTATATGGGGATATATGGGGGTGCTAGCTAAGTCAAGCTAAGATAATCAATTGTGACGATTCGGCTGGAGCACTAACTTTTTGAGTGGAGCACCTAATTAAGCGATGTATCACATTTCAATTTTTCGTTGTTGGGGTTCCAGCTTAACGGACGTACTTTGGTGATCCTGAGGGTGCTCGTCATTTTAGATAAATAGATAGATTTTCTTCTTTGGAGACAAAAATTTAAATCAGCTAGCAAAGTACAAGCGCAAATTCCATATGGATTTCAATCATACATACATCTTCGCACCTCGATTTTTCAACGGGAAATCACGTAATATGTACTTAAATTCAAGTAGAACCATACCGTCGTAATTCAATATTTGCAAAAGAAAGTGTAAGTCAACAAACACTCGAATAAACCGAGCAGAAAAAAAGTAACAATTCGCTTGTAGGCGTCCGGTAATTTTAGTCGGCCAAACACAACCGTCCATGCTATGAAATCTCTTCTAGTACAGGCGCCAAAGAGTAAAAGATACTACATGTGCATAGATGTATGTACATACTCGTACGAGCGTATTGCAACTTGCATACATCATGTATGGATTGGGCATTTTGTGTACTTAGGTCTATTGCAATTGACGTTGAAGCAAATACTCGATATATAGATACTTGTGTCTGCAAGCCGAACTGTTAATGATGAGCACATTTCGTACTTTTCTAGTACACGTTTAGTGGTTGCGCTTATTGCACTACAATAAGCACAAAGGTAATTTTCTTAACATGCCACATACGAAACTGCTAAGTGTGTGAATGATAACATTATTGTTGGCTATAAGTACACGTTTTCCACTTTGCAATTATGTAATTGCGTTGCGAGTATTGAAAGTTGGCACTGTTGTGATCATGTTTTGTACGTTTGTAATTTAGCCCACTTTTTTCGGCGGCTTTCCCATCTTACGAAAGTCTTTTCGTTTTTAGTCTTAACGTTTATGCTAGGTGTGATTAACTTTTACAGGATTTTATTGTGGCTAAGGTGGGCTTTATTACATAAGGTTCTAATCTAAGTGAACAAGTGAGTACATCCTTATGTTATCGATGGAAAAATAGGATATTCTAATAATTTAGGGCCTCCACTTATTACTCCACTTGACCTCTGCTCGTTCACGACTTAACATCGAGACGGAATCGCTGCAACTGCTACTCAAAATCGATCTTGCTTAGAGGCTTTCGACACGTAAACACACATACACATTTTACACACGTACCGAGCCATCATCGCACTCGCAAGGGGATAAATTGCTACGTTATAATCAGGTCAGGATTACCTGATTATAACGTAGCAATCCCCTTGCCATCAATATTGCATTATCAGAGTTGCAATAATTGCCCCCAAGAAACACATAGCTTTCATCATACATCACCCTTTCATCCTCCTGTGGTATGGGGCGTAAGAAGAAACCACAGCCTTTCCCGGCTTGTCGTAGAAGGCGACTAAATGGACAGAATATGTATGCCAGCAACATGCATCATCTAAAACCAAGCTAGGAAAACGTCAACTATGCCCCTTAAAGATATTTTCTTTATGCCTCTTAGGAGTAGTTAGCGCGCTATGCCACACAAGGGTTTAAGGCAATTATTAAGGCATCATATCACAAATTCAGTTGTATCAAAAGCGAATAGTATGTTAGGATTTGTTAAATGGAACGCGCGTGAATTTAATGGCCCTTATACTTTAAAATTTTTGCATTCAGCTTTTGTTCGCTCGCGTCTTGAGTACTGCTCTATTGTGTGGAATCCTTTCTATAGTTTTCATATCAAGTGTATAGAGAGAATTCAGCATTATTTTACTCGTTTTGCTATTTACCAAATTGGCTGGCGTTTTAAGTCTGGATATGGTACTCGTTGCTCCTTATTTGGTTTACAAACGTTAGATTATAGAAGGACTTTCTTGAACGCGATATTTATAAGAGACTTGCTAGGACTTTTTTTCTCTAAAAAAAAACCCTAAAAACGAAGAATTGTATCATACAATAATTTTATTGAAAATGTTGACAATATAAAGAATTGTTATAGATATGATTAATTAGTGATATCAATATTTTTTTTAATTTGGAGGGTAGAGAGTATTAGCGGGGCAGCTGCAACGCATCACAGAAGCTTTCATCCCGGGACTGGGCTTCTCTACACGACTTTACTTACTACGACGTAAGTGACTAATCAATCCATCGAGTGTGAACTCTCTGACTGTTAAAATTAGTTAACTAATAAGGAAATTTATTAAAATATTCTCTTTTAAAAATTAGTTTATTACTAGAGTGAAAATCAACTAAATCCTTCAAGCTGCTATACAGGATAGTACACCGTGTAATAGGTTCATTATGACCATACTTCCCGGCGAGCGCGAAATGACTGGTTCGACGAAGAATGCAAAGACTCACTTGACGCGAAAAACGAGGCCTATAGACAATGGATTCAACGAGGAACCAGAGCCAGAAGAGAAAAATATGACGAGCTACGGCGAATATCGAATAGAATAATTAGACGTAAGAAACGTAAATACTTTGACGAGCAGTTGCTGAACATAAACGAAAACTTAGCTAATAGGAACACCAGACAAGCGTACAAACTGGTAAATACAATTAAGAACGGCTACCAACCCAGGACTAGCCTTTGTAAGGACAAGGATGGAAACATCCTCAGCGACACCGATGGTATTAACAAACGATGGGCCTCTTATTTTGAAGAGCTTCTAAACCGACCATCTAACATCCCCACACAGGAAGTTCTCGACGATATTGTTGATCTAGGCCCACCCATTCAACCCCCGACAGTAGAGGAAGTTGATCTCGCCTTGCGGTCACTGAAACGAAATAAAGCGCCGGGTGCTGACGAGATTCCAGCTGAACTGCTAAAATTCGGTGGAACGAGTCTAGTTGATGCCATACATCAATTACTCCTGCGAGTATGGGAGAACGAGGAGATTCCAGACGATTGGCGCAGAAGCATCATCTGTCCAATTCATAAAAAGGGAGATAAACTGCGGTGTGAGAGCTACAGGGGCATCTCACTAGTTTGTACGTCCTATAAAATTTTGACGAAAATTCTGGAAAATAGAATAAAACCGTACGCAGAACGAGTCATTGGCGAATATCAAAGCGGTTTCAGACCTGGGCGCTCCACAACCGATCAGCTCTTTTCAGTCAAACTGATACTCCAGAGGTGCTGGGAATACAACGTAAACGTATACCAAATCTTTGTCGCCTTCAAGCAGGCATACGACAGTATCGATCGTGGAGTACTGTACAACATCATGCTGCAATTTGGTATACCGGCAAAATTAGTGCGACTGACAAAGATGACGATGACCAACTCCGTCTCACAAGTCAGGATCCAGAATAGACTTACTGATCTATTTGAAACACGCACTGGTTTGAAACAGGGCGATGGACTGGCACCGACGCTCTTCAACCTAGCACTGGAATACGTTATTCGGGCCATGAATATGGACAACAGCAAGACGCTACTCATCAAGTCGTCACAATTAGCAGCGTACGCCGACGACATCAACATCATGTCCCGAAGATTGGCTGACGCAGAAGAACTTCTGCATAAGCTCGATACCGCTGCAAAGGAAGTTGGATTACGTATTAACGAGGGTAAAACTAAAATAATGATGCAATCGGTGACAAGGACACCTGCACAACCAAGCATCAATGTGGGGGACCTCAACATCGAGTTCGTGAACAACTTCATTTACCTGGGTTGCAACTTGTCAAGGGACGCCAACGAAACTGACGAAATCAAGCGACGGATACAGTTAGCTAATAAGACTTTTTTCTCGGTTCTCCCCATAATGAAATCGAAGCATGTGCACAGAAACACGAAGCTCCGCGTGTACAAAACCATTATACGACCAGTGCTATGCTATGGCTGCGAAGCATGGACCCTAACTCAAGCCTCCGAAAACATGCTAGACACTTTTGAACGTAAGGTTCTACGGCGAATTTTATGGGCTGTTTGCGATCGAGATGGATGGCGCATCCGGTACAACCATGAGTTGTATGAAATGTACGATGAGCTGCAAGTCTCGAAAATCGTCAAACTACAACGACTTCAATGGGCAGGGCATGTACAAAGAATGGACGATGATCGCATGCCTAAGAGAGTGATGAATGCAGAACAAGTCGACGGAGCGAGACTGCGAGGACGACCGAGATCTCGTTGGGAGAGCTCAGTAGGTGTGGACGCCGCGCAGCTGCTGGGCTCCCAAAATTGGAGGACGCGGTCACGTGACCGAGATAATTGGAGGACAATGATCCAGGCGGCCAAGGCCCGACGTCGGGCTGTCGCGCCACGATGATGATGATGACCATACTTCACTCTATGCTAAGGCTGAACAAGGAGAGTGTTGCGCTGAATTGTGAGGAATAAAGGATTTAGTTGACTTTCACTCTAGTAATAAACTAATTTTTAAAAGAGAATATTTTAATAAATTTCCTTATTAGTTAACTAATTTTAACAATCAAAGAGTTCACACTCGAAGGATTGATTAGTCACTTACGTCGTAGTAAGTAAAGTGGTGCAGAGAAGCCCAGTCCCGGGATGAACTGGTTACGTTGTGATACATCTACGCCATAAGAGCATAGTCGTCAAACCACCCGGAGCTGCCAGTAAAACGATGTAGGTGACCAGCACTTACGTCTTTCAAGTCATCCAGGTCAAGAAAGTAAAGAGAACCTAGAGTATTCTTTTTCTACTGGTCAGAGAAGGGCAGGTGCACAGGAAGTGAGCTATTGTCTGCCCCTCCTCATTGTCTTCACAGCTTCTGCAATGACCATGATAAGGAAGCCGAAGACGCCTGGTATGCCCATCTATCAAGCAATGTCCCTTAATGATCCCCAAAACCTTCCTTCGACGCCTTCTCTCCAGCATTTGTCTTGTAACATCGCATGTAGTTCCATTTACCCATTCGATATTAGCATGGTTTAGTGCATTTGTCTTGGTTAGCTTCTTGAAAGTTGGTATTTTTACAGGGCGAAAAACCCTATTTTCACATTGGTGGTACCCCCTTAGCCAGCTCATCTGCGCGGCAGTTACTGCTGAAACCAGTATGCCCTGGAATCTAGCACAAAGTGATGTTGAAAAAGTCGCTGGGCTCCTTGAGAGCAGAGCGGCAAATCACTGCGTTTTTCGAAGTAGAAAGTGCAGCGTCCAGGGATTTTATCGCCGCCTGACTATCAATATACATACTAATAGTCCTAGCAAATACGACATCACAACCCAACCAAGCCAAAACTTCGGCAATTGCAGTGATCTCCACTTGGATGACACTACAGAATACTGGAAGACGGAGTGACAAGCCACAATCCAGTCTCTCTGAAAAGATACCAGCGCCAACAACTTTTTCTGTTTTCGAGCCATCCGTAAAAACGCTTCCAGCTTCCCATTCTGGAGTACTATTTATGCCCCACTCTTCAACTTTTTCGTCGCGGGGGTATTAGGCTGGTATAGCCTTATTATTATTATATACTCTGGGGGATAGCCGAAGCAGACCACTAACGTTTGGGTCCCTTTTCGCCCCCTCCCGGTCATCAGTGACTTCCAGATGTCGACTGATAATTGTCGACCTCTTTCTTCATCACTGAGTCCCGTGTTATTTCTAGCATTTGTTTGAAGCTGAGTTCACTCATGGCTTCTACACTTATCGTGTGGCTGCCTGTGATCCTCAACCTCGTGCTAGCCAGTGCTGGACATTCGCACACAATGTGTGCTGCCGTCTCGGCCTCCTCCAGGCATAGCCTGCAAACGTCATCTTCCCCGATTTTCATCTTGGCCAGATGAGCCTTAAAATTACCATGCCCTGTGACCAAGGCAGTTATCCAGCTTAGGGTACTCCGTTTATAACTAAGTACCTTTCTCGCTTCCCTGCCTAAAGGGCTGGTCATTGCATTCCGAGCTTGTTTGCAAGTGACTAGCTCCTGCCATCTTTGTTGATGCATGGAGTCCATCCACTTCCCAACCTTCGCTCCAATCATGCCGTTCCCCAGAGCAACTCTGGGTTCTGGGCCAATGAAAGTTGCCGCAGATCCCTGTTTTGCTAGGGCATCCGCCGCCTCATTTCCTGTTGTACCTATGTGTCCTTTTACCCACATCAGCGTAACCTCATTTTCTGAGGCACACGTGTTGAGCTTCCGGACACACTCTAGTACCAGTTTAGAGTTTATGTTCGTCTGCTGCATGCGTCTGATCACCGATTGGTTGTCCAGTGCAATAAGGATTTTCTTCCCCCGCACCTGACCTTCAAGCAAGTGGTCCAACGCATGCAACAAGCCAAGCATCTCTGCCTGGTATACGGACACATACTCTCCTAGACTAAGCGCACATGCTAGGTTTAGCTCTTCAGAGTAAACCCCCGCCCCCGCTTTACCGTCCATTAAAGAGCCATCAGTAAAAATGCTGATGTCATTGTACATACACTCATTATGTATGTTTCCATCTGCAATGTGAGTCTCGTGTAGTCTTTCAACTACCCTACGTCTACTCATGCCTTCTACCGGCATTAGAGTCTCCCTGACCTCATCATGAATAATGTCTAGGATGCTCTTATGACCGCTGCTAGTTCCAAAGCGATGCCACATGGCATCCCTTTCCATGCGTATTGCCGAAAGCGCCGCCGTTTTCTTTATAAATAAGTCCAACGGCGGCAGTCCCAGCAATGCCTCCATTGCTCGCGTTGGTGTGGTGCGCATTGCACCACATATGCTTACGCAAGCTATCCTTTGTACCCCATCTAGCTTCTGCTTTGTGGTATTCTGCATGGCTTTTGGCCACCATACCACTGATGCGTAGGCTAGAATAGGTCTTACCATCATTGTGTAAATCCAGTGTGTCGCTTTAGGTGAAATTCCCCACCTACGAGCACACACTCTCTTACATTGATGCAAAATCCTTTTCGCTTTTTGGATCTTTTCATCAACGTGAACATTCCAAGTTAGTTTCGCATCTAAGGTAACTCCTAGATGCTTCACTTCCTTGGACACCTTGATTTCCGAACCAAAAAGCCGTAAGGGAGTTATCTCTATGTATTTCCTCTTACGAGTAAAAATCATAGTGTTTGATTTACTAGCGTTTATGGTTAGCTCTTGCTCATTACACCATTCTTCGGTTACTTTGAGAGCTTGTCCCATGCAACCTAGAATTGTGTCCATGAACTTTCCACTGACCGTGAGTGCCAAGTCATCGGCGTATCCTACAGTGTGTACGCCCATCGAGTCCAGCTTCCAGAGAAGACTGTCCACGGTGATGTTCCACAGTAGAGGCGAAAGAACACCTCCTTGTGGGCATCCTCGGACTACCTTACCCCGTATTCTGTCACATCCACTGCTAAGATTTACCGCCCTCTGCTTAAGCATAGAGTCGATCCACTTAATTATAATGTAATCAACCCCCCGCTCAATCAGGGCGTTCCTTAGTTTGGTAAAGGAGATTTTATCAAAAGCACCCTCTATATCCATAAAAGTAGACATAGCGATCCCGCCATTGTTAATCTCTCTCTCTGCAACTCTAACAAGTTCATGTAGAGCGGTTTCCGTAGATCTGCCTGCTCTATAAGCATGTTGGCACCTACTCAGAGGACTATACATTAGCGTGGTGTTCTCCAGGTAGTCCACCAACACCTTTTCCATTGTTTTCAACAGGAATGATGTAAGGCTAACCGGCCTGAAGGACTTTGCCTCTGTGTAGTCTTTCTTCCCCGGTTTAGGCAGGAAGACCACTTTAGCCTCCCTCCATGCCTTCGGGATGTAGCCTGCTGAAAGACAGGCGACGAATATATTCCGGATCCTATCTAGTAGAGCGCTCATGCCCCACTGTAATAGTGCCGGGAATATTCCGTCCATTCCAGCCGTTTTAAAAGGAGCAAAAGAGTTTATAGCACTTTTGACTCCATTTGGAGTTATTATCCTCTCAGCTTCTTGTTGACTTACCCCACCAGCTCCCATGTTAGTTTGAGGCCATGGTATAGCCTTTATCGAAGGAGTACACCGGAGAGGTGTAACTGTTTCTTCTGGAATATCAAGATAGTTCACTATAGCCGAGTGACCAATAGCAGACCCTTTCCACTACCCGGTTTTCAGAAGACGGATGGCCATTATTGGAGCCAACTGTTCGACAAAGATGTTTAAGGGAAGCAAATTAAGCAGTACACCAAGAGCAGCAGTTGGTGTGGTCTTGAGAGCACCAGTGATAGCAGTACAAAATAATCTTTGAACCTTGTTTAATAGAGTCCTGTAGGATGCCTTGTTGAGTGCAGTCCACAAAATAGCTACCCCATACATTGAAATCGGGCTATGACGTATACATACGGTGGTATGTCTTCAAACACATCACGAAAAATGTACATGTTCACTGTAAATCTATCCCGTTCCAATTGGCATTATGACTTAAGTGGAATGCGCACGCAAATTTGAATATCAGACCGCCACCGCGCCGCCGCCGCCATATTTTAAAAAATATATCTCAATAAATAGAAACTGACCGCTGTACAGTTCAAGCTGGGAATTTTAAGTAAAGTACATAACGCAACTTCATGACTTCTTACGTGCTCCCTATCAAGTAAATGACCCAACTTGCGTGAGTGCACCCAGCATGTAAATGTAACATATCGTGCCAAGCACAATACCATAATTGCTCGAAAGACAACAAATTGTTGTTTCCCCATATGGGGGCCTCCAATTCTGCTATACGAGTACGGTCCTCCTCGGACAACGGACAGACAACATACTGTTCGTACGCGACATGGTAATTTAAAAAGATAAGTGTGTAGTACAAACACACCATGAAAAAGATACATTTTTGAATTCGAGATGAGCCGCAAGGAAAGTCGCTCTTTCGCGATCGATGGCTCATTTTAATTGATTTGTTAATCCGCTGCTTCTTTTTCCCCACATGCATTATCTGATTTTTTTTTGTATGTTTTTATTACAATATAAAATATTCAAGTGACCTTGTTTTCAATGGACAACATTCAATTCGAAAAGATATAAATTGCAATTATTTTGTTATTGTTTTTTTTTTAGATACATACATGATTTAATTTGTCGTGCTGAGTTGAAGATTTCTGCTTTAAGGCACGTTCCTGAAAGCGTCTTGAATTAATTAAAGTTAAATAAATTATGTTTTCTTGGATGTGTGACAATGTTTTCTTTAATGGAAATTGATTTTTTTTTTTTTTACTGATGAAAGTTTTGTTGAGGCAGATTTTTTTTCATATTGAATCTCAGTATTGTTTGATTGCTCTTGGAAGTTAATTTTAAGTCCGAATTTACAATCATTGCATTAAAAATATCTAGAATGATAGTTTGGTCAACCGAGGATAATGGCTGAAAGATATTTTTTTTATATATTTTACATATTGAACGCTGATTGAATTAGTAAATTTCGTTCAAAGCTGATTGGCGGGGAGCTTCCATTAAACAAAATAAGTTGAACAATCTGAAGAAAAACGGGGTAGAAAATGGTCTATTAATCACTTCTGGCCTGAAGTGCATTTTTAGTCTTTCGTAAGGCGGAAGCTTTAGAACGAAATCCGGGCGAGAAGCCAATAATACTTGGCATAAGAGCCTATTTTGTCTATGGCTATGAAGCTCCCCACCAATCAGGTTTGAAAGAAATTTACTAATTCAATCAGCGTTCAATATCCCAACCCTAGAGTGGGGCGCGAGGCTACGAGTACTTTGGCGGTATTGCATTCATATCAATACTTTTTGCGGTTGTGGGGTTTTTCTTGGTGGGGAATTTTTTACAACAGAGTTGTTTTTGGCAGATATCATATATTTTTGCATAGTAGTAGTAGTAATACAGATGGCGCAACGGTAAGCACGTTCGCCTTCTATACATTGGGCTCCGGTTTGATTCTTACTGAATGCGGTAGTCTTCGATAAGAAGGGGATTTACGTGCCTGACTATGAGTCCACTCAGGTTACCCATTTGGGGTAAATAGTTTTCTTGCCAAGAATATCATTTTTCTAGTTCAAAGGACTCAAAGTGCCTTTAACAGTAGTTTGGTGCATTCGCCTTATCACCCCCAATCGTATAATACTCATCTTGCCTAGAAATCGCTTCCTTGCCAACAACATCCTTTTTCCTGCCCAAAGGGCTCAAAATACTTTTAACAGTCTACTGCATTCGCCTCATCACCTCCAGTCATGTGATACCCATCTTGCCTAGACATGGCTTCCCATCTTCCACACATTGGAAAAAATCATCTTACATCATAATTCATATCTCAGATGCCATAAATGAAACTACTAAATCATATACCACACAGCATGTTTTTTTTCTTTCCGGACATCTTAAGATGCAGCCATAAACATTCAGTTTCAATTTTTTCATCACACACTTTTCATTCATGCACTTGCCACAAGCCACGCCCACAGCCATTACCTCGTATGGTTCTCCTCACCCGACGAGCGCACGAACTTTTGCACCCGTCGTCGTCACTACTCACATAATCAAGTGTTTGCGTCTCTCCCCGTCGGCATGCAATCTCTGCGAGTGATTTCCTGTGTCGCATTCAAATTATCAAAAAGACTTAAGTCAGAAACTCTACTATAAAATTTCACATTTTTGGATGTATCTTTTTATCTACTGCACGGATCACAGCAAATGATAGCCTATGCACACCCTTGGGACACAGGCAATCCGTGAGAAAAGAAAGCAGACCTCGATACGCTTCCTACGAGGCTGTAGCCCTGTCAAAGAACAACGATGTGCTCCACCTACCGCCCAACCCATTCTTGTCGATGGGGTCAGCATTCCTGATTCGCCCATACTGAACATACTAGGTATTAACATCTCCAGTAAACTAAATTGGTCCGACCACATTTTTTGCGTTGCAAAAAACGCAATGAAGTGTCTGGGCTTTCTGAATCGCTGTAAAAGATACTTTTCACCATCTGATCTGGCTCAAATTTACAAGGCTCATATAAGACCGAGACTTGAATTTAATTCCCACATATGGACAGGCGCAGGTAGAACCGCATTATCCGCGTTAGACAAAGTTCAACGGAAAGCCTTCAAGCTTATTGGCGAGGAACCCATAACATCTAAAATCGAACCGCTTGAACACCGGCGAAGTGTCGGCTGTCTCTCACTCTTCTATCGCTACTACAACCGCCGTTGCTCTGATGAAATAGCCAACCTCATTCCTGAGCGTACTTTTCCTTTACGTAACACCCGACTAGCCAGTCGTGCCCATCCTCATCTTCTAGAACTCAGCAATAGTCACACCGCCAAATTCTATGACTCGTTTGTATCTAGGACAACACGAATGTGGAACGATCTACCATCTTTTGTTTTCCCCCGCAACTACATATGACCTACAAAAATTTAAACGGAATGTACACCGTCACCTTATTCAAACTCAACCCATCTCCCCACTACCTTAATGCCTTACCGCCAACGCTGTGCTCTCGCATCAAAGGGTTACCCCCTAAGCTTTGGTATAAACATAAAAAAAAAACGAGAACAACGAGAACGACGAGAACAACCAGAACAACGAGAACAAGAAAAATTTGAAAAATAGCCATTTTCAAATTATCATATCTCGGGTGTTTTTCCTTGTATCGGAATCAAATTGGCAGCACTTCGTAAGATGACCGGAGACAATGACCATACCAAATTTGAACCCGAACAAGCTTCCGGGGCCGGAGCTACAGAGGTCCGAAAACCCGTACTTGTTGTGTCGCGTAAATAGTCTTGGTCACTTTTCCATTATTATTTTTTCTTGATTTTTTCGTTTTTCTTTGGCGGGGCGGGACGCTCCCGCGTCCCTAGATCCGATATGTAAACAAGAGGTACCGACTTTAACCCCGAATGTTGGCAATTCTTTTAAAATAAATGACATAAAAAGAACGATGTTAATCGGCACCTTAGGCCCGTCCCATGCAAATATATTTTGCTACATTTTTACATCCAGAGGATTGATATCATCCAGTGGCGGATCCAGAAGGGGGCCATTGGCCCCCCCCCCCAATGTTTGGTAGATACAACTTGGTCCTCCAATTATTCGAGGAAATACTTGAAAATGATTTATAAAAATGACAGCGAATACATAAGATACCAGACAAGGGTGGATTTCTTTGCGCTATGCAGTCCTCTTAGGCTTTGTTCTCTTCAGAAGTATAGGATACTTCCAGTCGAGCTTTTTGAGTTGCATGGGACGAGCCATGTTTTTGCTTATAAAGCAAAGTTTTCATATAGCTGCTTTACTCATGTTTTGGGGTAGTTTTTCGATAGACTACGACAGAGTCTAACCGTAGCTTCCGGGGAAAAGTGCAAAGATTGGTCTGCTATGCATTTTGTGGTGCTCTTAGGACAACCACTTCTGTTGCTTTGAATAAGCTGTTCAAGCTGCTACTTTTTGACATTTTTGCTGAATTGATGTCCGCAAATACGATCATTAGACTTCATGACACTAGTCAGTAGTTTACTTAGAGCCCTGAACACACCGCTATTTTAAGTAAAATATGAGCCAAATATCCCAGTAACGAATGACTAAACCTCTACCAAATATGAAGGCGCTTGACAAGCATTTGGTCATTGTGACAAAATCTAACAGTCAGTGGGATAAAGCAAAGCGGATCTCTTGCCTAATTCACGAGTGATTAGGGGTTGGTGTTTTCTGTGATGGACTTAACTTAAACTTCTCTTTCAGTCTCCTTGAATACTGCGATGTTTTTTAGGCCAAGGAAACGGCGTTTACGTAGGAATATCATGTGATATGAGCTAGAGACATTGTAATGTTTACCGACTGGCAAGTTGTAATTAAATCTTTCGAAATTACGTCAAAGATCGTTACGAAACGTCGCTCAATGCTTACATAGATGACACTGCTTCTAGCCAACTAGCTCTAAAGTTTACAGCTATTGACAGGATCAGCTCTAGATGGGTAAATACCGTTGTGAACCTGGTTGAATTCTAATCGCACCGCTAAGCTATTGCCGCTAAAAAAAAGCAACACATCGGAGCTGGTGAGTCATCACTGGGCACTGCATAGTTGAGGTGTACCCTATGAGGCTTTGCAACCGCTGTAATGACTGCTGTAGAAGCTGCGGTGACGAAGCCAAGGAGGCGATTTTCTGGTCTTCTCTACATATCTCCTACTCTGGCAATACTCTGGCAAGAAGATAAAAGTTCTTAGATCCCACTTCTTCCCTTAACTGGATGACTAAGCTTATGTTGCTGTTGGGAAATTCCATCGTTATACTGGAAGTTCTGCCTAGTTCAATGATTAAGACTGTCGAGTAATGAGTCCATTGTGGTAACAAAGCGAACCCTACTACCGTCTATCTGTGCAGTGATAAGCAAGCAGTAGCCCTGGTTGGTTTTGTACGTTCATCATTTCATACTTCTCTCCAATAAGAAATGCGTCCGCGCTTTCCATAGATGCACGCCTCTTGAACACCGAAAGTTCAATAAATGGTGTCATACACTTAGCTCTACTGGTAACAAACAAAGTCGGGCCCCCTCCAAACTGATCAAAGGGTTAAAAATGTCTTCAAAATGTTCAAAATGTATTTATTAACAGTAATCCCGTGCATTCGTATTATCGACGCAGCGTCACTCTGTATTGTATAAGCCGGGACATATAATGTCGAACACGAACTTGAAATATTTGTTAAGTATCTTGAATCATTCGGGGGAAATTTTAAAGCATCGCTTGAGTAAAAGTGATCCTCAAGTGAATGATTTAAGAAACATCACACAAATCACACATTGTGACTGTGTTCGTGTTACGGGTTCGAGTGTATGTGGCCCGGCTTAATAAAAATGGATATGCGGACACGTGAAGTGACGCAGATAGGAGCAGAAATCAGCGGCATTCCAGATAGCTATCCCAACGGCCAAGTGACGCCGATAGCTATCGGCGGCCATGTGCATCGCTCCATTGCTCGTAATGTATTTCTTCCCATCCGATTGAGGGAGGAGATTAAGTGACGCGGCATCCAGCGTCATTTGGACGCGCATGAGCACTCGGTTTAAGGCCGGGCCACATATTTCATGCACCCATCCGATCATACTCCTGTCCGATTTTGCCCCAAGAATCGGATCGGTGTGTGATCGGAAAGCAGTGAACACACATATCATACACCGTTCCGACTTCACTCAGATTTGCGGCTCTATCTTGATACAATGCTCACTCGCCAGTCTAAATTCATACAATATCACGGAAGGTTTTGTGCGCAAAAATCCCGCACGAAACTGAAACACAAAGAGACATACACAAGTACGCATCGATCGACACATCATGCAGTCGGAAAACGAATAGTCTACACAATCGGAGAATGATCAGATGCTGGATCGGAGTCTGGTGGGAGTATGATTGGTCGCGTGTCGGAAATGTATGAACTAACGCATCTGAAATCCCATGTCATTTCCCTCTCATACACTCGTCCGACTGTATGATCGGAGTATGATCGGATGGGTGCATGAAATATGTGGCCCGACCTTTAAGGGGAAAAGAGGTGTCAGACATAAAGCCGCTTATTGATTAGACTTCAAAGTGTGAGCAAAACACTTGGGTGCAAAATTAAATGATAGTAAATATAAAAGAAGAAGAAGAAACAACCTAAATTATCAGTATAGTAGCAATGCAAATCGTACCACAAATTTGATGGTATGACTGAAAGACGATAACCCATATATTAAAATATTTCGCTTAAAATCGATGCGATGATATAAAGGTGCGTTTATATTTAGCGAAACCACTCGCGAAACTGATGCGTGAAGCAAAATTGCGCGTAGTGTGAACGTGTTCCTCACCCGAAAGTGTCAGACTGGCCCCAGGTGAATTTCGGGTGAGTTTCCTCGCGAGTGGTATCGCTAAATCTAAACGCAACTTAAGACGTACAAACGTGAAAATTAGGGATGGCAGACGGCTTTCCAAAGCAAGGTGGCTCATACTGTCGGCTTCAAAGCAGTGGTAAAAAAAAACTGCGTCAATAAATGACGATACAGTGTCAGAACTAGATAAGCTAACAACGAAGGAAAAGATCTCTATGGCCATCAGGGAACAAAATTATTCAAGCTAATGGTAATGGTATTAATGCGACGGAGTGAGGTTTTCCGAATTTACCCAGAATGTCCGGTAGCGCTTTCACACGAAAACTCCTTTACTGGAATCAGCGCCGGTATGAGTCTGCTGTCTCAGTATCGGGATGTAAGAGCGGGGTTTTCGATTTTCGTTGCCCAAACCATTACAGGGATAAGGGCTATTATGTATCGTTTTTGACAGATAACTGCCAACAATTGATTGATAATACACAACGACACAGTGGAGCGTTTGTGATGTTGTGTACATTGATTTTCATCATCATCATCGTGGCGCGACAGCCCGACGTCGGGCCTTGGCCGCCTGATTTTGATTGATAAAATAAAACAAAAACCAAACAAAGCAACCAAACCTTTCGTACTAATCTAAAAGTTATCCCATACCAAGCAGATTTCCTTCATGATAATATCATCCAGTGCTAATCTTCAAGTGAAGATATTCAAATGCCACGCAACACCATTAATGAAAGTGAACACATGTCACTTCACCAACAATCGCATCGTATTCTTTCATATGAATCAGACAGCTTAACTTTGACCAACAGATTTTATGCACATCAAACCATAGCTATGGCATGGACAGCCACGTCGACGATTGCTGCATCACAGATTAAGTCCTAAATGGACAAGAAGTGACAACCTTAAGATACATCTCCTGTCCGTTCCTAATGGCCAATAATAGTCTGATAATTTATAGCCTACGAACATGGTCATTAGTGTGATGGTTTGATGTTTGGTAAATTAATGGACGAGAGCCAACGACAAGAGTTCCAACATTGCAACCAACCAGTAGCCTTGTTTATGGACGAGGATGCACAGTCGGCGAGTTCGTGGAAGAAAGGATATGGTGGAAGTAAAACCTCACAGCTTTGAGACCATGAACACGAGTCCATCGGGGCATCTGTTGCAAATTAATAAATGGACAGCAGGGATTCTAGTTGGAAATAAGAGTAGATGGTGTTTTGATTATTTCGGTAATACTAGGTGCGTTTTTTTGCGACTTCACCGGGTCCAGTAATATAATTTAAGCAAAGTCGCGCAAAAAACTCTGTTATTGACGCATATAGGGTAGGGCTTAGCCTGAAATGGATGGAGTCTCAGATAAAATCTGGATTATAGATTATTATCTAATTTAAATGTTTGTATTAATTTAGCAAAACAAACATTATAAGCAGACTTCATTCTAGTATACCTTAACGAGCCTTCAGCCTTCAAATCCAATTGTGATAGAGAAAATAATTGATTCCGAATACTTTCCTAATCCATATTCTAAAGAAGGGGCTCTATGCGTAGAGGCATAAGTCTCATGTCTGACTACCGGCCTTTCGGGCTCGAATCCCGTCCACGACGACGTCCGTACTACTTTGCCTTAACCCCTAGCGGGGCATAGCGCGTCAAGTACTCCTGCGCGCCATCGTACTCTGTTCTGGGCAATGGGGCGCAACTCCCCAAAAGACTTACCCAGTACCTGACACTCCTTTGCCACAGATCGACGCCATGTGATTCGAGGACCCCCTCTTGGTCGGCCTTGGTTGGAAATGGGGTTCCATTTCATGGCATGCAAAGCAATGCAGTTATCACTCTTCCGCAATGTGTGACCTATCCACTGCCATTTTCGCCTGCGTATCAATTCGTCGATTGGCATCTGACCCGTACGCCGACTTAGCTCTTCATTTGATATTGTTTCGGGCCAGAAAATTCTTAAAATTCGACGAAGACATGAGTTGACGAAAACTTGCAGCTTTCTGGTAACTCCTACGGAAACTTTCCATGTACTGCTCCCATACAAAAGCACTGATAGTACCAGGGAGCGAAACAGGCCCAGCTTGGTCTTGATGCTGAGATAACTGCTCTGCCAGATTTTGGACAGCATGCCGTATGCGCGTTTAGCCTGGTTGATACGACGAGCGATGTCCTGCTCCGTACCACCATTTTCGGCAACAATGCTACCCAGGTAGACGAAGTTGTCCACCTTCTCCACAGGCTGCCCATTAATATTGATGACAATAGGTGTCGGATTTCTTTTTCGCAACGGCGGGCTAAGCACCTTGGTCTTGTTGGTATTAATCTCTAGCCCAACCTTGCTTGCCTCCCTCTCGAGATCTAACGCCATTGCGGACAGATCCATGATTTTGTGGGAGAGTAGGCATATGTCGTCAGCGTAGTCAAGATGTTGTAGATAAGATGTCAAAGTCCATTGAATTCCTCTGTCGAGTCCGGATAGGGCTGCATGCAACACATCGCCGATCACAATGAGGAATAGGATCGGTGAGAGGATGCACCCCTGCCGAACTCCACTGCGAATCTCAAAGTCCCCCGACACCTTACCTTTATGCAGAACGCGACATTTCGCGCCGTCATAGGTTGCCTTAATAATAGCCACAAGCTTCTCAGGGATGCCTCTCCTGCACAAGGCCGCCCATATAGAATCCCGGTTCACACTATCGAAAGCCTTTTCGAAATCGATGAAAAGCAAGTGAAGCGGAGAATCGTATTCAGCGCATTGCTCGATGATGATTCGCAAGGTGTTAATGTGATCGACACAGGAGAATCCGGATCGAAAGCCAGCCTGCTCTTCATCAATTGTGCTTTCTAAGTGGGCCTTTAGTCTTTCCAGGACGATTTTAGCTATTATCTTGGCAACGGCAGGAAGCACACAAATGCCTCTCCAATTATTACAGTCTGTGAGGCTACCCTTCTTTGGAAGTTTGATGATCAAACCTTCCTTCCACTCAGTGGGAAAGGTCTCTGTATTCCACGCTTTATCAACAAGTGGGTGCAGCAAATCGGCAGTTACGCTTGGCGCTGCTTGATAAAGTTCGGCAGGGATGCCGTCAAGTCCGGCGGCCTTTCCTCGTTTTAGTGCAATAATTGCAGTGACTATTTCCTCTTTAGTCGGGGCAGTGGACCGTATACGCACATTTTGATGGTTAGCTAAATTATCTATATGAGGGGGAACTTCACCAGAGGTTACACGGTTCAAGACCGCGGCGAAGTGTTCTTTCCACCGCCTCATTTGATCTTCTTCCAAGATAAGTAGCTTTCCATCACTATCTTTCACCGGATGTTGGCAGGAGTTACGACCACCTGTAAACTCCTTGATGACACTGTATACGGCGTTTAAGTTGTTACTTCTAGCGGCTTCTTCTGCTGACGCTAAAAGAGAATTCGCATAAACTCTTTTATCGCGTCGCACACTACGCTGAACTTCTCGAGCTTTCTGACGGTAAAGGAGTTCGATGCTGCTTCGATTGTCGTCTGATGCTGCAGCCAAACGAACTTTCAGCTCCTTTCTTTCAACAATCCGCTGCCATGAAGCGTTGGACATCCAGGGCTTATTCCGGCAATCCGGGTTTGGGCCAAGGATGGTATTTGCGCTATCAATGTACGCATTTTTTATGGCATCCCAGTTTTCGTTTATGTCACTATTTGGGTGACTAGTTATCTCAGCCGCTTTTTGCGCAAGATGGTCATTATATTGTTGTAAGACAGCTGGATTTTTTAGTCGAGCGGTATTGAATTTGCGGGGCCTGGATCTTTCGTCGCTGGGGCGGCGCACGGCTGCAATACGCAATCGAACATTAGCGATCATAAGATAATGGTCTCTTCCCATCCCAATATCGGCACCCTTCTTGTTTCGCACGTCCAGGAGGCAACTCTTGAATCTTTTACTAATGGCAAAATGGTCGATCTGATTTTGTGTTCTGCGCCGATCAACAGAGGACCAACTGATTTTGTGGTGGTCCTTATGCTCAAACATAGTACCACCGATGAAGAGACTGTGAAAGTTGCAGAACTCTACAAATCTTTCACCGTTGTCATTACGATCACCAAGACCGTGTCTCCCCATCACATGTCTGAGCCCATAGTTATCAGCGCCAACTTTCGCATTCAAATCACCCATAACCATTATAATGTCACCTTTAGGTGTTCTGCTCTGAACGGCGTTTAGTTCTTCGTAGAAGGAGTCTTTTGCCAAGACATTGTCGGGTTCAGTAGGGGCATAACATTGTATTATTGAGATGTTCCTCATTTTGGTCCGGAACCTGGCGGTCAAGACCCTGTCAGAGACCGGTTCCCAGGATAAGAGACAGTTTCGCGCGGCTCTGGTTAAAAGGAGCCCCACACCTGACTCACGGCGACTACCGGTAGCTTTACCGGAGTACAACATTACAGTGCTGCCCGTTGGAGAGATGAATTATCCGCTGTTCCACCATCTTTTCTCACTAACTCCTAAGATATTTAATTTGTACCTCAGAAATTCACTCTCTAGTTGAAGAAATCGTGCGTTCTGGGGACCTTCCGATCCATTGTCCAGGAGAGTACGCACATTCCAGAATCCAATCTTTGTCATTGTACGATAGCTAAAAGTCGTAACCGTTGAGTCAGTCCTTATCCGAGGCATAGTTGACGTTTCGTTAGCATATAAAGATTTCGGATAGTGCAAGTTGCTGGCATACACATCCTGTCCTTTGATTGTCGGTTTTAACGACAGGCCCTCAAAGGGAAAGGCCGTGGTATTTTTTTTCACACCCCACACCACAGGGGTACCTCAACCAAATCATCGCACCGCCATCACTGGCGGCTTGACGTTGGTTGGCAATGGTCAGTGACCACTGCCGTTCCAGGGGGCGCCCACGCGGAGGACTATGGAAGAGGAGTTTTTGCCCCCCACGACGACGTTCGTGGCCATGGATGTTTGTTTTGTCTTCCCCCTGAGGTGCGAGGCGTAATAATAAGCCATAGCATCTCCCGACTTGTCGCAGGTAGGCGGCTAAATGGGGAAGCAGGAGGTGCATGCTGACAACTGCATTCTCCGAAACTAGTTTATCCCAACAAAACGTCAACTGGGCCAGGAACAGTTGACGCGCTATGCCTCACAAGGGGTTAGGGCAACAGAGTCTACTATATTTGAAAGAATATCATTTTTCTAGTCAGAAAACTAAAATTTCAATTGCGGCGTAATGAGAAGTAAACAAAATTACACTGGCGAGCTTCAGACCGGTTTGCCTAAATGTAACCTTAAAAAAAAATACGCCTTTTCCTCTATCTATCTATGTAAGATTAATACCAGATAAACTACCGGGGTGGAATATGGACGCATAGGTTTACGTTGTTGTTGCAAAGCGAATTGTTAGTCTAAGCTGTATAGGTTAAGAGTGGCAACAATGCAACTATTGTTGAGCATAAGGAAATGAAGACGTTATAAATTGGTGTACAATCTTTGTACGTGTTTAAGCAGTGTTTGTTAAGTTACAATACAAAACTAGAAATCAATAACACAGCGCAGCATCGTGCAATAACGCTGACGGCACTGACACAATCCGCAGCGCTTATATGGCAAATAGTGAAACAAGTCTGTCTGTGGAGTGGCAAGCCATATACCTAATAAGTAATTGTCTTCATCTTTCCGAATGGTTAGAATCCTGCAACAAAAGAGCACATCATGCTCACAGAGATGATTAACACTGCAGTTTTGTTAATTTCGGGGCCATGTGACATTCACCACATTTCCATTTTAATGGAAAATTCACGTTCCCGATCACCTAATTGAAGGATGTTCTTGGGCACCCAGTCGCCAAGCGTCAATGATTAATGGTCCACATATCAGAAGGTAGACCGAATATTATGTTGTCTATGTAATCATTTGGTGGCCGTAGAATAGTTTGCAAATTCCATTAATCAATTTGTAAATAAATTAAGTTAAAATTGGCTAATTTAATAGAGTGTGAGGCTAGAAAGATTTAATATGGGTTGGATAATAGTGTCCAAACTATGAATTGCAATAACATTAGAACTTAGTGACGTCTAGGAGATGTTCAAACATTGATGCTTACCTGAAAATATAGAAAGAAGCAAAAATTAGTTTTAATAGTAATTTACAAATGGCAGTCTAAAGATAAGTATCAACTTATGGGAACCATATCAAATTTCCAGTAACATAGTCCCCCAAATGAAGCAAAAACCCCAAAGCACAAATTCCCAAAAATGCTGAAAAATTTGCCTTTCAAATTTACCACGAGCTCAAAATAGAGCAAAATTCTAGTTTTCATGGCGCCAACATTTGATGGAATCCAAAAATTGTTATCTTAAACCTAAACTTTTACTTCACGACATCGTGATGGAGTACAAATTAGAAGCGAGCATTCAAGTTTGTGCGGTACTGAGGGTTGTAGTCAAGTTGCTTAAAACCGGACCTATTCTTTTCAACCTAGGTCCAACAGCTAGGACTGGTAAGTACGATTTGAAAAGTATCTAGGTCGCTAGGTCTAGGTAGACACGCAAGGTTTTGAAAGAACAGACGATCAGTGCCGGGTATATGTATGTATAAAGGTTTGGGTAGGTCTCTATGTCTGGCTAGATATACAGGTGTGGGAAGATCCAAAGGTTTTGAAAGAACAGAAGATAAGTGCTGGGTAGATACGCGGACCTACTCCTTTCTTATCAATAGAGTAGGTCTAGTTAGATACTCACATAGGTTTTAAAAGAACAGAAGATCAGGAATAGGTCTGGTTTTGAATAGATATGTCTTTCTTCTTGATTTAATATGTCAAGAAATTATTGGTTTATTTTTTTTTTAATTTATGTTTAATTTTGCTTGTAAAAACTCGTAGAGGGTTGTTTATGTCGCTGATTGCGAACCTGAAGTCAAGATTGCAAAAAAAAAAAAAAACAAAAACAAAATAGAGGAGCCAAAATGGTAAGACTAACACAGTCAACTTCCGGGGGTCTAGGGGGTCGTTTAGGTGCCTGATTGCGAGTCCCAAGTCTAAATTGGCAGAAATCAAAAACTAAGGGAGATCCTAAACGGCAACCTTTTTTTTCAAAAACACGGTCAATCTTGTTTAAAAAAATAACTTTTAGGTTTTTTTGGGCCGCTGAACACGAATCTGAAATTTGAAAAAAAAAAAAAAAAACAAAGTGAGGGGGGGGGGGGTTCAGAATGGTAACACTTTTTTTTATAAACAGGGCCAATCTTACTGGAACGAAACTGGCGGGGAGTTTTTTGGATCGCTGATTGCGAACCTGAAGTAAAAAAAAAGATAAATATGGCGGATCCGGAACGGCAACATTTTCTTCTCATAAACACGACCGATCTTGCTGGAAATAGGGTTTTTTTTCGGTTGCCGATAAAGTCAAAATTTGAAAAAATATGAAATCCAGATTACTTTCGTACGACCATGAAGAAAATACTCATACTAAAAAATGTCAGACAGCACTCTGCAACTGCTTGCATAATGTGCTTTCAACTCCTACCTTGATTATACAGGGTGTCCCGCGTTAGAAGGACAATACTGATAGGGATTGTACCACACTTAGTTTGAGGAATAACGGCACCAATTAAATTCGCATATCATTAACCGTTACCAAGATATAACTGTTTTTGTGATTGTCGTTAAAAACCGTTATCTGAACATAAAATCAAAATCTGTGATTTGACATCACTTTCTAAAATTACATAAAATTTCATATAAAATGACTTTTCTCCAATTGCGAAAATCACCGTTACTTCAAAGATACAACTATTCAAACTTTGAAGAAATTTCGGTACTTTGAAGTGGCATATCTGCAAATTTAACAAATCTTAATGAAAATTAAACAGTTTCCTCGGAGGAGAACATTTTCAGATCCAAATATTGACAGTTGTCCGCAAAAATTGTACCGGAGGGGAAAGCATATGAAGGAGAAGTCTGTCCCAAAAAACTTGATCTTGAACTGCGCTATTGACGGACATTCACACAAGATATGCATGGTAGTTTCATCGTCCTCCATGTAAAGACGACATTCAGTCTCGCTAGGTAGGCCCATTTCATTTAGGTGATATCTCGCCCAATGATGGCCCGATAAGTAGCCCACAAGAAGTCTAAGGTCGCCACTATTCATGTCAGTAGTGCTTTTGTATTTGAAGGGCATTATTAGCTTCATTGATTGATGCAGCCCTGGCAGACAATCCCAGTATTGCTGCCTTTTCCTTTCGGATCATTTTCAAATTATCATTTTGGCTGAACTAAAACTTGAACAACAGTAGGATTCCGGCCGTTTGAACGTCTTTCAACTAAACATGCTTAAACGTTTGCTTGATCTGTGTAAAACTAAACGAGTGTGGCGTTATTGTGCGGATGGAAGCAGAATGCCAAAAGGCTAGAAAAGAAAGCTGCGAAACCGAGTAACACTTGTTTCAAACTAACTTGAACGTGTGATGGCGAATGCAAATTGCGCATGCTTGAACTGCAGAATTGATCAAACAAACGTGAATGTCGGTAGCGACCTTCATATGGATTGGGATGAATAAATGGCCTATCGCTCCGGCTATGGTGCGTTTAAACTCTGCCATCTAAAATATCAGGCCAGCTATCAATTTTGCGTTTTGTGTTGTTTTCCGCGTTCGGTGTTTATTTATTAGTTAAATTGCGTCTAGTGATCTGGGAAAACAAACATGTGCGCGATGAGGTGTTATGCAGTGTGCGGCCAAAAGACGCATCTTTTCAAAAGTGCGAAAAAAGGACCAAAGTGCTTGGAGAAACCCCATTTTTTGGACGAATCGAAAAATAGTTTTGGCTAAAAAAGTTTGCAAACTGATCGGAGATATTTTGCGACTAGTTCCTAGGGCTGCACCTTCCACCAAATGGCTGCCAGTGTCCCAAAAAGTGTATTTTGGCCGTCTAGCACCACACACCACATTTTCTCAGCGCACATATTGATCTTTCGGATCACTAGATGCAATTTGAACAAAGAAAAACCGGAAAGAAAACACGAAGTTGACGAACACCACTACCTGACGTCTGACACAATTTCAATTGTAAACATCGTGACGGGGACAGTGTAGTGTGTAGTACCACTACCTAACTTTATACACATATTCTCAACGATATAGGCAACGAAGGCAGAGTTCCTATATTTTGTTTTCTACAGTTTGGCCAGTATATTAATATGGCAATGTGACAGACACGTATGGATGTGTACGCCAGCAACTTGCATCATCCGAAATCTTATATATGCTATTGAAACGTCATATTGACGCGCTATGCCCCACTAGCGGTTAAGGAAAAGTAGTATAGCAGCAGACGCGCATATTTCCAAATTAATGCAATTTCCCCAGACACCCTCCAGTTATAAATACGAAGTACATATGTACATAATACATTAATTTTAATTATTCATTCCAAAAACAAATAATAAATCGCATGGTACAACTATCCAAGAATGGAAATCAATTACGAGCGTTCCGACACTTCACTTCCCTATTTGTAATCTATTAACACCAAATAAGTGGACGGGAGTATTTCAATGTGCGCCGCCTCAAGTTTTGCAATAATGAATGAATCTTAAATACAAGTGTAGAATACAAAGTACGCTATACGACTGCAAATAAGTGTACGAGAAAAATACTTTCGCTTTTCATCAAATTCAAAAGTCATTAGCGCCACAGTCATTGTTTTGTAGCCCAGAGCGTTTTATGAACAGTAAGTACTAAGTAAAAATACTAGTGAATTTTATGATATGCTTGACGAATTTTACGGTTTGCTAAAATTGGAAAAAGGTATGAAATTATGGTAGCATAACATGACTGTTCAATTTAAATGTGTAGTTTAGGTAAAATGGTGGTTACAGAAGAAGAAGCAGCGAAGAAATCTTGAAAGTTTTGAGACAAGGTAACCTAGATAGGAAGGACACAGTTTTCTAAGAAGATACTAACATCTGAAGAAGATTAATTCTCGATATCTCGATATTCTCGATATTCCGAAATAGTGCTGTGAAGCACAACAATGAGTCGTACTTTATGAACGACTTAGCAAACTGAGTGAAAGGTGGAGATAGTGATGGAACTACCCGTTCGTCCAATTAAGGCATGGTACACTGTGGAACAAATAGCCAAACTTGCTCTCCGATATGATCATCGTGCATCGGAGAAGCCAATAATCACGTTCACATTAGAATCACTGGAATATTAAAAAAAATCAAAGATTACCACAAAACCCTATGTGGTATGTTTTCTTCTTTAATTATTTATTAGACTAATGACTGAGAGACAGGAACAAAAGACGAACGTGCAAGCTATGTGACGGCGTACGCAGACGATGTTGCCATTGCTGTTTCCGGTTTATTCCCGGGACTCCTTAGTGAGTTGCTCCAGAATGCTCTATGCTTTCTCACAGAATGGGCAGGACATTGTGGCCTTGGTGTCAACCCTAACAAGACTGAACTTGTGCTCTTCACCACAAGACACAATTGACAGGGAATACGGCCCTGCTCCTGCGCGAAACGCGTCAATAGCATGCGTCGAGCACTGGCCACTCAGCTATTCTGGGCAACCTGGATCTCCCTTTGGAAACTGATCACACTTCTCCTAAATACGTTTTGACAGTAATTACAACAGCCTGATTCCGTCGAGGAGCCTATGGGTTGACAACGTACTCTTTACCCCCAACTCCTTGGTTGTTTACACGGATGGCTCTAAGACCGATGACGGCGGAACTGGTATACACTCGGAAAGAATTAACTTATCCTACTGTCTCACAGTGGCCAAAAATCCCAAAAAGCTGGCCATAAGTCAAAAAGTGAACTTTTTTATTTTTTTTTTCCTGATTTTTTTTGATTTCAGTTGTTCAGCTGTCCGAGCATCAGTTCCCAAACCAGTTAGTCAATGTAAGTTTCCATGTCGTTTGTACACTAGTTCAAAGTTGACTTTCGTTTGCACCTGAAAAAATCTTTAGAAGAGTCGAAAAATTAGGGTAACTTCAAACTGGTGTATTATCTGTAAAAATCATTGGATTTACATCCTTCAAATGTAAAATTTTCCTCGTGATGTGTATTATAAGTTTTTCTAAAAAATAAGTAATCATGTCACAAGTGAGTGATGAAAACAATATATGCATGTACCCTTAAGAAATTAGCTTATTTTAAGTGAACTCAAAGGCTTTTAAAAAAAGTTCCACGACGTTCCGCTCTGATTCAAACCGAGTTCTTTAGTTTATGCCCTTACCTTGGATATATTCAAAATCTAGCTGCCCGCAACTGCCCCTAAGAATTTTAGAAGGACTTAAGTGGATCACTCTACCTTGCCCAGTGGGGCCAAATCACAAAAGAAAAAAACGAATTAAAGTCTCCTATTATTATCATATTAGGTTGAAACTCCTTACCTAGGGGTTTTTAGGGTCGCTGATTGCGAATCTGACGTTAAAATTATAAAAAAAAAAATTGCGAGTGCAAAATGGCAGCACTGTTTTCTATAAATACGTTCAATCTTGTTGAAAGCTAAAATCCGGGGGTTGTTGGGGTCGCTGATTTCGAATTTGAAGTCAAACTTTTAGAAAACGAAGCCAGAGACCCAGAAAGGCAACACCATTTTTTTCAAAATAATTTTTTCATATGATTTTGATTTCAGATTCGCAATCGGCGACCTCGCAAACCACCCGTTAGAAACTTTTATCAAAATTTTACATATTTATTGAAACAGGGTTGCCACTCAGTGTCCGCCGTTTCCGTATTTTTTACAATTTTGATTTCAGATTCGTAATTAGCAAGCAAAAAACCACTGACTAGTAACCTTCAGTAAGATTGAACGTATTTATTGAAAATAGTGTTACCATTCTGTAGGCGACATTTTATTTTTTCACAATTTTGATTTCAGATTCACAGTCAGCCACCCCAAAAACTCTTAAATAGTAACTTTCAGGGAGATCGAATGTATTTTTTGAACACGGTATTGCCATTCTGGATTCGCTATTTTGTTTTCGGCAATTTTGATTTTAGATTCATTACCAGCGAGCCCGAAAGCCCCGAGACAGTAACTTTCAATAATATTGAATGTATTTGTAGAAAACAGTGTTGCCATTCTAGACCCTCTGTTTCGTTTTATACAATTTTTACTTCATATTCGCAATCAGCGACCCAAAAAACCTCCGAGTACAGATTTTCAACTTAATATCTTAATGTTTTCTACTTTTGGCTAACTTTTTTGGATTTTTGTCCACTGTGCGTTTTCCCGACTTTTGTAGCGTCCTTCAGGCTGATGTTTCAGCGATCTCGGAAGCTCTGACCTGGTTGAAGAGTCATGTCGAAACTTCAAGTGACATTACTATCTATACGGGCAGTCAGGCTGCGATTCGCTCGCTCGACTCTGTTCTTACCACATCGAAAACTATTCAGAAGTGACGCTCGACCCTCACAGAAACGGATTACTTCTTCAACAAAACCCTCTGCTGGATACCGAGTCACAGTGGCTTTCCGCGCAATTGCAGGGCGGACGATCTTGCTCACGATGGGGACCGCATTGATATTAAAATGCCAATTCTCTCTCTCCCTCTCCCTTGACTCTCCAGGGGCATGGGCGCGTCAACATCTCTAGCATTTTTACGCCTTGTTGACGTTTCAATAACATATCTACTTTTCGGAAGTGCAGTTGCTAGCATGCACCTCCTATCCGCGTCGTTTTTATACTGACAAGCTCGGAGCACTGTGAGAGTTCTATTAGTACTCACAGGCAGTTTTTGATCGCGCCGAGATTTGATCTCCGAGCTCTAGATTAGTATCGTAGAGCGGTGACCGAACGATCACGGCCACCGAGCGCGACAAATTGCATCATGCAAATTGGCAAGTAAGTCCTCTACAGTGGACAGAGCTAATACTAGATGGCTCAACGGTAGCACTTGCAAAACGACGAGAATGATTTGGCAGAAATTCGATTTTAGTCGCTCTGCCTTTTGGCTGTCACTGAATAGGAAGCACATGGGCAGGGTGGTGGGGACTATCACAGGGCACTGCCCCATCGGAGGCTCCGTTCTTCCTTATACTGACTACTGCAGGTGCTGTGAGAATGCGTATAAGGAGGAGAGTGTTTTACACCTTCTATGTAACTGTCCATCATTGGTCATCAGGAGGAAGAAATTCCTGGGCTCCTGATTTTCCTACGACTCAACCTCGATGGAACGTCAGGTCGGCTTTTTCGGTTGCGCCGCTCCAGCCAGCAAGAAGTATCAGGTAGGGTGCTTGAGAAGTAGGTTCGTTATGTCAAAGGACGAACCGGTTACCCAGCAATTGGATAGGGTCGATTTATTTTAGGATTTTAAATTAGCAATAATGCATATTCCTTCGAAAAAAAAAACCGGGGAATTTTACCAACATGCCCGCTTTTCCACTACCAGCAAGTAGTGCGCAGCCAAGCTTACATAATGTCCACTCAGCATTCGGTATTGCCATTAGCTAAATCCGCATGACACTCTATGTACATTCGCGTACTATGTCAATTATGATTATTGCGTGGAGCACAGACGCAACACAAACCGGATCCATAAATGGATACAAGAAAAAAGTCATATCAACATGTTTCCAAGATACCCACTAGTACGAGATGTGTATTTTGCTCTGACAAGAAATGAAAATGTTTTTATGAATTTTGTAGTACCAGTAGAGTAGGCCGGTCGAACTTCTCTACTATAGATAATCTTACTAGCAATCAAATCTCACACATTTGTTCCTACTTTCTCTTTCATCCTGAAAACGATATGACTTGTATCTAACGATACGGATACAGGTGTATTGAGGACAGGTGTCTTTTTATTGGAGTATAAATTGATTTCCGGGAACTTTATGGGCACATGTTTATTTACGAGTATTATGCGTGGTATACACGCAGGAAAATTTTTGTAAGCCATCTTTGGTTTAAGAGCCTTTTCCTATTTGCAGATATCGTGTCGGAATATCGGCGTGTAAATTAATGACTGGAACACAATGCATAGTTCTAGCTTGTAGCGCAAGTTCGTTTGTATGCAGAAATGGAAGCTGAAGTTCATAGTTTGAACAATTGAACTTCGAACTACAAGCTACAGCTTCATATTGTGCTATTGTCTTAAGGGGGGTCTCAGTAAAAAAAATCGGAAGATATTTTTATTTTTTTTATTTTTTTGTTACATCATACCTCCGGAAATATTGAGGGTAGCTCAATGAACTTTTTTGTTGTTTGATTTATATAAGTTTTTTCTTGTAAACAATCTGTGAATTTATTAAATTCGAGCAAGCATTAATGAAATTACAACCATTCCGAACCAAGATTCATCCATTTAATGTACCTTTATACAAAAACTACTATAGCTTTTTAATTTTTGTATAAAGGAAAGAATACCGAACATTTTATTTATTTAGATCTACTTTTTTTTTAATGTTTGACGTGAAATTATTGGTGCGGGAAAATTTAACCCGTTTTTATAACCCTGTGATATTTCTTTCCCGATATTTTAATAGGAATTTTATAAATATAAAACGTTAAAACCTTCGGATACTATTCAAGAACGGTTTCTATACCTACACATTTGAGGCCCATGGGATTGATAGATTCTAAGAAAAGGCAAATTGAAGAGGAAAAAATGTGGTTTTTCAGGAGAGCACTTTTTCTGACGAATGACGTTTCATGACGTATTTCAGTTTTTTTAGGTACCTATAATTTTATGGAGAATTTTTTAAGCTAATAAAAAAATTTCATCACTTTTTTCTTTCGACTGAGACCCCCTTAAAGCTGAAACATAATGAATAGTTGCAGCTTATAGCACAAGTTCGCTACTACTATGCGAAACTTGTAGTTGAAGTTCATTCTTCGAATATTTGAACTTCCAACTGCAAGCTACACCTACACATTGTGTTCTAGCCATTATGGATGGTAGTGATAAACTATAAACTAAACGCCCATACGCCGGCACGATATCGGTGAATGGGGAAAACGCTTTAGATCGCAAGTCTCGCAGTGGTAGATTTGATTTTAATGTATTATATTGCACTGATATTAACAAATTGATGCGTATAAAATATTTAGAGCTCATTCAACATATCCGACCACGAACCCATTTTGAGCTTTTTAACGACACCTTATAATAGATTACAACGGAGTATCCTCGTTATACTATAAGCCTAGAAGAGTAAGAGTATTCTATACGAGAATGTTCTCCGCCAATCTTCTTTATATTCAGCACATATATTGTTCACAACATGGTTTCAAACACTGACATTAACCGTTTTCGTTTCATTCGGTCTCAGATCCATTTTCATACAAAACTACAGATCCAGGTCTTGTGTGAAATCTTATCGGATCGGATTGGTTGAACGTCAAGTTGTTTCGCTCCTATCTACAGGTATACTGAGTCCAAAATTCGCTCCCACGCAGCGAAGTATCTGTACGGTGGCTGTTTAAAGGTGTGAGTTCCAAGGCAGCGACTGAGCGACTGAACGACTTGCGTTTGCGACTGTGAAAAAAAAACTATCACAACGGAGCACTTTTCGTGTGTATTTTATGTGAAAGCACAGTCGTACAATTACAGCCTGCATTGGACGATGTCCTAAACTTTGAAATTCACAAGAATAGTGCTCCGTTATGATAGTTTTTTTTACAGTCGCAAACGCAAGTCGCTCAGTCGCTGCCTTGGAACTCACACCTTTAGTCCGCTCGTCGCAAATCCGTGGTGTTCGGTTCACTGTGGATCTGAGACTGGGTGAATCGAAAACGGCTATAGTTTCCAACTATCTATGTACGTGTGTAGCACGCATTATACACTGACTTTTGGAACTTAACACTTAAAGACAACGACCGGTTTAGTAATACATAATTTTATTGAGGGCATTTTACGAGCTTATGCATCACCTAAATTTACATTTAAACGTGCGTGTTTATCCAAAGTATCAATAAAATAGACAAATATTCAAGAGATACGGATGGAAATTGCCTTAGTAGCGAATACAAAGTCTTTGAACTCTATAGAAATGAAACTTTCGGCACTGATAGTAATACAATTACAATATTATTTGGTTAGAATGATAAGCGTTAAATTGAGCTCTAATTAAAGACTAAGTTCGGGTGAACAATTTTTTTTAATAAATACCTACATACAGTCACTGTACATGCTATGCAATCTGTGATTCTAAATTAAGTGTGAACATACGCACCTCGCCGGCCGGCCGTATCGTTAGTGTTTTTTTATAAATTTTACTGTATCTACATATGTATGTATATACTTTCGCTTGATGGCTACCGTGAGCTGCAGGTGTTAATAGAGCGAAGCCATGGATGTCGAAGAATGTCATCCATTTTTCCTATAGGCAGCTTTTCAAAAGTATCTGAATTTGCTTAGTTCTCTGTGTTTGGAAGTTTGAAAGGGAATTTTTTGAATAAACGATTTCAAAGAATTAACTTTCACTGGCCTGGCTTGACTGCGCTCGCTTAATACTCGTAAGTCGGCCGGATGTGAACTGGATTCATTATTTTTTTCTAAAGAAACTGGGCTACAGTTCGTAAATGCGTTTATATTCACATTTTTTTCGCAAATGTATATCCCTAAAGGCTGGTACTAACTTTTCCCGTGCGAAAATGTTGCACTTATCTCTCCCACGAAAAAGTGACAGTGGAAACTTCCAGCACATATCCGCGGCACTCTACAGACACTTGAATTTCCCTTCTCACTCAAAAGAGAGCGATCACCACTGTAATGACTGGTTTCCACACGAAATAAAGTGCAAAGTAATTGTTTTCGCCTGGAAATTTACCACAACGGTGTGGAGGCTTTTGTCTGTGTATGGGATTTTCGTGCGAAGACCTGAGTACCGATAAAAGCGGGAATTTTCGTGTGAATCCGATTTTCGACAGTTTTTGCATGAGATTTTGCACGAAAAACGGAGACTAGTACCTTCCTTAAAGGGGAAATGGTTTATGTACGACGCGTAGTGGTTCGTGTCTTTGACCAATAGTGGAGTTTAAATTGAGATAATTTCGCCCTACTCTTGCGTGAGCTCCGGTCACTACGAAAGCCCCGCACCTTAGAGGAGAGCAGAGACGCAAATCACGATGCGTCGCCCGGTGAAATAGGAATATGTGTATCCATTTTTTTTTGTGAGATCTGTAATTTCTTCATCAGCCTCATGTTGAGGCATTAACACAAGATGTTCTTCACTCAGTTTGTTTTTTTTTAACTCGAATCATATTAGTGAACATCTCACTTTCAGACGCATTGTCAACTGCCGCGATTCGCTGAATCTCGTTACTGATGGTGGTTGCTGGCTCGTCTACAACGATTTCAAGAAACAGCTGTTACCAATACGCTTTCAAGATTTCGGATTTCTCCAACAGAGTAAGTGATGTCGTGAACCTAATCGAACATGATGTTCTTATTCCCACATGCCTTGACTGAGGCCTCCTTATTTCTATCCATTTCATTCATCGTTTTCGAAGGACCTTCACACGTAGTATCCGTACGATTTAAATGTGGGTATTATCCCTTGATCTACAGGTTGGATAGGTCTCATATTGCGGAAGGGTGATAACCGCCTTTCTGGACATGCCATGCTCTATGTGTGGTTTCTGTCCGCACTGAGCTGGCCTTGGGACACCTCCGTTATTATTTGAGAGATGTACCGCCAATTACTAATGAACGACCAAGGGGCGTCTTAGGAATTCATGGCGCCACATCGATGTGTGGCCAATGAGTGTGCGTTGCTGGATAACTTGTGAGGGCAGATGCGTTCCATAACCCAAAACTGAGTACGATGGCGCGCAGGAGTAGCTGAAGCGCAATGTGCCAGTAGGGGCTAAGGCAAATTAGTAATATAGTTTGATGGAAGGAAAATGACTCGGACATTTTAATTGGTATCCTACAAAGTGGTCAGGGTTGTTCTAAATAGAACTCTACATTCTAAATTTTTGTCATAGAAATAGAATCGTTACAGAGCCTTTTGCTCGAACAAAAGCAGAGCTGACCGAAATATTTTGCTGGTTTCAATTATCCATCCATAAACACAAACTTATTCAGGTCCTTTCGAAAGAATTCTAAGTCGCATAAAGTAAGGGTGGACTGCTTTTCACTACTTTCGCATACAGGTCCGGCGGAATGTATAGGTAGTATAGGTACGACTACCGAAAAGTCGGGTATGGGAAATCACCCATACAAAAAGAACGACGGTGGTGAACAGAGTTAACAAATTTATCCCTTTATAACGGAATTTGGACAGACAAGGAGTTATCGTTTCTTAACAGGTGATCTGCCCTCTTACTCAAACGTGAATTTTTGGTAGAGGACACAATTTCAGAATGTCAGTACCAATTAGTTCTGGATTTTTCTTTTTGTCTGTTACATACTGCCATATCATTTTTCTGTTAAAAAGTTTCTTATTTCTTGAATATTTATGTTAGTCGAAACGTATGAGTAACTTGTACTCTCGTAGTCTGTAATGAGCAACATGGTTACCAAATGGTGTTCTTGGGGACGGAGCCGGCAGTTTGCCGAGAAGACCGTGAAGACCGTGAAGGTCCGGCGACGTTAAAAGCGAATGCTCCTCAATGAGCTGAGCGATGGCACACACCGACCTAGAAAACTAATAAAAAAAAAAGTTGGCAATGGCCATCGACGAGCTCATGCTACACGCTCCGGGCCCAGATGCTTTGGACCGTTGGCCTCTTAAGCCAAACACAAAACCCAACCAGTGAGATCCCGTGGCCGGCAAAAATGTCGGGATCTTCCAAAGCGGAGCAAGAGATGAGGCCGTCACCTCATCTCACCACCAACCTGAAAGGGGATGTGGGAGTCATTCCTCAAAGGAAAGATCGTTGTGTTCAATCGCAAAACATTATAATAAAAATACTAATTCAATTCTTTAAACAGAGTTAAATATCAGTATAAAAAAACCATCAAAAAAAGTACTACAGCAAAATTTAAACGGAATTTGCATAGTCAAAAAAAAAAATCGGTATGAGAAGAAGATATATACATATAAAATATATATGAAAGAAAAGAAGAAAAGAAAATATTAATGTACTTACCCCTATGTACATACGTAATGATCATTGCGGCGAAGGAGTGCTGCAAACTAGTCTTTTCAATAAGATTACCAATTACTCATATAGACTCAAGCAAATTCAGTTGCAAGCAAAAGTTGAATCGAAATTTAGGATGGGGTAACCCTGTACTGCCAAACACCATGGTACGTCAGTCTGACAACTATGAAATGATTAGTGGCTCGTCGTACTCACTCGTCCAAACACCATCTCTGCACCCAAATACAGCAGTTGGAATGTTGTTGGTAAATGCTGACAACGCTGATGCAAAATGCTAACCTTCTGCATTACACTGACAGGTATGTACGTTACAGGAGTGTGCTGAGATACCCAATACTGGCGTAGCCAAACACACACTAGGAGCCCGCGTCCCACCCTAGTTATATACGTGGGTAGGCTCCTGGAGTTCCGACTTTCAACCAAAAGAAAACAAATCCACCTCGGATTCCACAAGGGATCCCGAACGCTATCTCTCGATACGTCAGAGTATGTGCTCCCAATCCGACTTTAAACTTGCCGAGCTATTTTAGTAGGCGAGCGTATAGCACTCCGCGACTCAAATCACATGCGGTGGCAAAAAAAAACCTTCCAGACCCGAAATCTATTTGTAATTGACCGTCATGGTTGCGAATTCGGAAATACGAAAATTCAACTGTTCGCGTCTTCACGGCAAGGTTTTGAAGAATCACCGCCGCTCGCTGTGACGGGTGACTCCACACATCAATTTTTGGCGTCAGCCCACAAAAATCCCGGCCGATCTTCTTCGCGGGTGATTCAGCACCCCCTTTGACGTCTTGTTGACCGCTGTCTATGCGCGTCACCAGCCACTCATCCACCATGAACTTACCGCCATACAGACACACTTCACATAAGCGTAAAGAAAACCGGTCCACTTGTACCATATGTCCGAGATCAAGTTTGACAGTGTGTGGTGACACTAACAGAGGTATAAAGTACTGAGTATCCGTAAGTGGGAAAGAGAAGGCGCTGTATCACAGCAGACTTGTACACAGGAAATTGACCGGAAAAGCTTCTGATTCATTTCCCCCAGACCATGATTTCTAAACAGATACATCTCTAGTACATAAAACCATAAAGCAGCATTTTTGCAACTAAGCGAGTTGCGTTTGCGGCTGTGAAAAAGAACAATCATAAGGGAGCGCCATTCGTGTGTATTTTAAATTTTAGGGGATCGTCGAACGAAGGCTGCAGTTGTACGACTGTACTTACACATGAACTACACACGAATAGCGCTCCGTTATGATAGTTGTTTTACAGTCGCAAACGCAAGTCGCTCAGTCGCGGCCTAGGAACTCACACCTTAAGCATTTAGTAAGGGACAACGATAAAGAAAATCGGTTGGTTGTCATTCTGCTCTCGGGATTTCTATGTAGATGCTTCGGCATGAGTCGGGTTCAGATAATTAGTCTCCCTTTCACTTACGTACCTACAAAGCTTTACATCTCTGTTGATTATTGTCATTTTTAAAACTGAAAAAAAAAAACATTGACCTCTCCCCTTACACTGCCGTGTTATTTTAAATGATCGGGATTAAATGATCGGGGGTGTGGCAAATTTGGATTTTGTTCGGCAAATCCAGCTTTTGACACAATTAACAAAAAATGCTACAACTCTGCAAGGGTTAAAGAGAGAGTGTTCATGTAGTATGGTAATTTTCCTCAAATGAACACTACTATCCATTGAAATTTCGACTGCGTTTCTCACGCATAAGTGGATATTTCAGTTGTTCAGAATAAAGTGAAGTGGGTCATTGCGACTCTGAATCAAAATGACTCAACCTCGCTATCCACTACCACACAATCAGCTAGAAGCCAATTCATCCTGTCACTTGATTTCGTCCACACCATGGATTTCACTCATCAAAAGCTGCCTTAATCCATGGTGAAAAAAACGAAAAAAACATCGAACAAGCAAAAATTCTTAGCGGCCATCTTTGATCCGTCATTTTGGATTGAAGTGGACATGATATTTTGAGAAACTTTCCGGAAGTTTTTTAGACAAACCTGGCAACTAATCCTTAAAAATGCAACTCTCTATGAATTTGTGGGCTATCGACCCTAAAGTCGGCAAAATTTTACTGGGTTATTAGAGTTAGAGGCGTGACCGAGGACGGGACAATATGACATGGGTGCGAATCATATCTCACTCGAAGCATCATAATGAACTTAACGTTATTATTATATAAAATATTATTGTCCTGGCTAACCGGACAAATATCTCCGTGAACCAATTTGAATTCATATTTACCATTAAAACAGAAAATTGTAACACGGAATCAGAAATCATATATCATGAGGCGAACGGTAGCTCAATGCATAGAGGCATCATGTCAGTCTCATGTCTGACTACTATCGTTACGGGTTCAAGTTCAAGTTTGTGTTGATTCCCCGTGTGGTGCGGGGCGTAATAAAAACCCACAACATTTCCCGACTTGTCGCAGGTAGGCGGCTAAATGGGAGCCCCACTAAGGCTTAGGGCAAATGAGTATCTTTTCTAAAATAAAAATCCACTATTCCTAATATTATCTAGAAAAGAGTCTTCAAAAGATATTGGCTTTTTTATATTTACGGGTATCTCGAGTTACATTAAAATAAATAACTGCCGCAACAGTTAAATTTTGAACCAAGGCCTCGAGATGAGTTAGCATTATCTCATTTTCTAGATCGTGTTGATGTGTCTTGTGCAGAGGTGTGTGATCAGCAACACGCTCAACCGAGCTATTTACCTCATAAATGGGTACTAATTTAACAGCTGAGTGGGCTCATAGTCCGACACGTAAATCTCCTTTTTTATCCAAAACTACAGCATTCAGTAGGAATCGAACCGGGGCCCAGTGCGTAGAAGGCGAGCGTGCTAACCGTTGCGCCATCCGGACTACCACTATCGAATTACATAGACCTAATTTTTCAAATAATAGGAAGCCACGACCTAACAGTCCGAACATTAAAGCAGACTTATAACATACGAGTATTAAATCATCCGACTAAATAACACTTTGCGGATTTTATCATATTTACCGAAATTAGATACTTATAGTACTCATTTATAGTCTTATTTTATATCCACCTCTATTCATGGGATTCAATTACAAGCTTATTAACTTGAAACTTTTGACGATGATTTAACATTCGCTATAAATCAACCGGTTCTTTGCGGATTTCTACGTATTAGAACAGTCGTGCGGAAACCTTCAGACTTATATTTCTTTTCTTTGACTTCTTGAAAATCAACACCTTCAATCACAGCACCTACATGTATTTTTGTACCAGATTCGTCGTTAAAGTATGTATCTGCATAGATACCCGTTGCTTGAATTGTTGTTCAAAATCCGGTACAATGTATCCGACACCAAAATCAATGACATAGTCACCATTGCATTTTTTTTTTGTCTGCATATTTACCAGTATTATCTTTTTTTTTGATAACTGATCGTTTGTTTGCTAAATACTTAATTTGAATTTGTAAAGTTATTTTTATCGGATACAATCTATCAGCCATGACATTCGGCATACAACCAAATTGCTGTTAACTATGTCTCCGGCACATTGCTATTAGCTGTATTATTAGTTAATTTTGTAATTTATCATGGAGATGGAGTGTTTGGTGTAGCGTTAATGATAGTGCGCCAAACTTTTTTTTTTAAGCGAGAAGAATCTGAAAAAAAGATACAAAGAATCATTTGGATGTAACTGATAAATTCTTGGGTGTTCCTTACGGCTCTTACGTGCATAGGTTGCGCTGGAAGCAACGGCTGGATGATTTATGGGAATACAACTCAATATTGTAGCAAATAAAGATTGAAATGCAAAAAGATAAAAAAATATTTCGTAACACTAACATTTTTGCCCAAAATTCGAAGGAATTTAGGTCAATTTACGGTTGCGGTCTTTACGCAACAAGTGAATATTTTGCACCTGTGCAAAAAAGCTATTTTGGGGTATCTATTAATCAATTGGAGGTAACTATAATAAATGCATAAAATGGTGACAAATTGGATACGCGTTTTTTTTACTGAACATTGTAAACTATTTGGTTAAGACTTTAGTTAACTATTCGATATTACGATATCATTAAGTGCACACAAAAACGATTGCATCTGATTACGACGTATATGTAACTTCCATTCATGTGTAACCGAAAGGAGAGAAAATGTTAATATGTATCACTTTTCTGTATCTTTTATGGTTTTCGAGATAGGCTCACTTCAAACACGGCATATTTTTCAGGATTTGTCCGATTAAATATTACTCCAATAGAAACGATGACTTTTCTCTAGCGATGAATGCTTTTCCCGATTTTTGGCAATGTACACAACCAAAATGAAGATTTTATGCTTTCCGGGAAAAATTTTCTAATTTCTTCAGACTTTTTAGGAGATGCATGCTGGCATCTGCATTCTCCGAAACCAGTTATGCCGACGAAACGTCAACTAAGCCACATGGAACAGTTGACGCGCTATGCCCCACAAGGGGTTAGGAAAATTAGGGGAGAGAGAGACCTTTTACTCGAAAAATCTTGGACGTCGGAAAATATTTTTCATTACGAATTTTAGCTAATTTGATGTACCTCTTAGAAGGTAGGATTATTTTTTCTGCAGGACACAAATTTTAGGAGTTATTAAGTGATTTTTACAGCCTTTTTCCAAAGTCTATTTTTGTAGAAGTTTTTTTTTTTGGAAATTTTAAGTATTATTTCTACGGGCATTTTACGTACCTCAAATTGAAGCTAAATTAGGTTAGGTTAGGTGGGGGTTTTACAGCCCCGAATAGACCGCTTGGATCCATAGCGACGCCACAAATTGACAGCAAAGGAACTAATTATTGGGATTAGTTAATATCGTTGGGTCATTGTTGAGTTCGAAGGTTTTCGTCGCGTTCGCGAAATCTCTTAGACTCTTTATACTAAGTTCTGCGACCGCGTTCAAATTGCAGAAGAAGTAGGCACCAAGACATTTTTGTCTTGTTCTGTTCTTGCGAGTGCTGGGCATTCACACAAGAGGTGTTTCAGAGTTTCTTTAATGTCAGGCAGCTAAAAGTTTCTACAGCCGTTAGAAGTGATCAATCCTAGCCTATAGGCGAGCTCCTCCCCTATCAGGCAACGGCCAGTAAGGAATCCGACTAGCATCGCACACTTACTTTAGATAGTCTTAGGAGTATGTTTGTTTTCCTTGAATTGTAAGAATTCCAGACTTCCCTCGTTATCCTGGAATTGATGGTTCTGTTCCAATCCTTATTGGCCAGTTGCATCATATTAGAGTCCATTTCTGATCTTAGTACCTGCATTGGTATAGGAATTACCACTGCGTTATCAAGAGCAGCACCCTGTTTTGCAAGACCGTCGGCGATGTTGTTACCAAGGTTGCCGCTATGGCCTGGTACCCATCGGACTTCTACTCTCCTTGAAGTACATAGCATCTGAAGAGCCGAAAGACATCTGAGCACTATCTTTGATGTTGATGTTGATGACGTCGGATTGTAGCGCTTTTAAAGCAGCTTGACTGTTCGAGTGAATAAAATTTGTTCGCTTCCTGCGAGTTGTTGAGGCCAGCTCTGCAGCCTTTTGGATCGCTAGCACTTCCGCCTGGAAGATACTGCATTCGTTCGGCAGTCGAATGGATGGACTGTACAGGAATTCCTGAGAGTGAACTGTCACTCCAACACCCATTTCCATCTTTGAGCCGTCATGTCAGTGTAGAGATTTAGTGATCTCTTTTGTACATTCTCGTTTTTGTTGTAGTCTACTACTGCTTTAGTGAAGTCGGTGATTGCGACTGGCAGTTTGATGTTTTGATGACCAATACGGCTTTGTTCTGCATTGCCCTGTTTCCCTGAGTCTTAGGGCACATTTAGACGCTGTGTTCATTAGGAACATATCCATTGGGGGTGGGGGGGGGGGGGGGGAGATTCAGGAGAGTGTCTAGGGAATTCGTTGACGTGGTTCTTATTACACCAGTGATTCCGTTTATGGGCTTTAATTTTAAGTGCTGTCCACCAGACCATAATTCTGTATAGTAAAATTGGCCTGACAACGGCCGTGTACACCCACTGCATAATGCGGGGTTTCAGTCCCCATACACTACCAAGCAAACTTTTGCAGGTGTATAGAGCGATATTTGCTTTCTTGGTTCGTTCTTCGATGTTGAGCTTCCTAGTAAGCTTGCTGTCAAAGTTAACTCGGTGACACCCATCCTTGGGAGGTTGAAGCCCTGAATTTTGGTTCTCCGTGTGAAGCGAACCATTTCAGTCTTTTGCGGGTTCACACTTAGACCCACCTTGCCTGCCCATTTTAGCAGCTGACTTAGAGCCATTGTTGTGAGGTCCGATAGAACATCCGTGCCCTTTTCGGATACAAGTATTATTACATCATCTGCGTAGGCCACCACACGTATGCCCACCGCTTCAAAACTTTTTAGTAAAGTGTTAACCACTAGTATCCATAGAAGTAGTGATAGCACACCTGCTTGTGGCGTACCCCTTCTGGCTGTTATAAGTCCATATAAGTCTGTTGGATAGGAGTGATTTGATCCAGATCCTTATGTATTCGCTAACTCCTGCCCTATGAAGAGAGTCCAAGATCGCTTGGGTTGTGACATTGTTGAAGGCCACGGATATGTCCAAGAACGTGCCGAGCGTGTACTTCTTGTATTGAAGAGAATTCTCGATGGTAGAAACTACTTGGTGCAGAGCTGTTTCCACCGATTCCCCTCTTAAGTACGCGGGCTAAGTGTTAGAGAGGAATCCAGCTTCGAGCGACTCTCTAATGTGCCCATCCAGTATTTTTTCCATGGTTTTCAGCATGAAGGATGTGAGAGTGATAGGTCTGTAGTCTTTTGCGTTATCATGACTGCTTTTGCCAGCTTTGGGTATGAACACAATGCCTGCCTCTCGCCAGGCGTGTGGTACATAGCCGTAAAGCTAAATTAATTATGAACAAAATAGTTCCTTATTATATTTCACGTGAGATTTGTATTTTTTTCTTTATATTTGGCAAAAATAAATGGTGAACAAGTAGATTTTTTCACTTTGTGGTACCAAAAGAAATAAAAGTCGAATGAGCAATAGACTTTTAAGCTGATATTATGTACAATAATAACTAGTAAGATTTAGAAAATGAAAGTGGCTATAACATTTTTAGGATCTTTCATTTTGTTTCAGAAAATATGAAATGGTCAACCCTAGCGAGTTAGGGTTGACCATTTCATACTTTCGAAACCACCAAAAAATCGTTTTCTTTACGTCTTTTCCGAAATTAGGCCGTGCGCTCACCTTATATTTTTCAGGGAATTTTTGAATAATTTTCGCACAACAAAAGATCTCTCCTCTCCAGAGTCTGCGGTCAAGACTAAATACCACCGTCGCGTATCTAACTAAAACCAGCCCCCCTCCGAATCTGCAAATACCGGCAGTAGCGAAGGAATACGCATCGATGCTTGAAGGAAAACTAAAATCACTGGTTCAAAGCACCTCAGAAAAATCCGTGGACGCTACGTGGAATGAAATTCAGGATAAGACAAAGGCAGTCGCAGAACAAGTGTTGGGGTACGAGCCCCGGGACAGAAAGAAAGATTGGTTCGACGATGTGAAGAAGAAAATGAGGCTTACAAGAATTTTACAGGGAGCAGAGAGAAAAGCGAAAGCTTTATGAACATCTCAGAAAGGAGGCGGATAAGATCATTAAGTGCAAAAAACGAAACTATTTCGATGATAAACTGGGAGGCATCAACGACAATCTCGAGAGAAACAGCATAGGGTCGCCCCATGCTGTTCAACCTTTTCCTTGAATATGTAATTCGAATGCTACCAGTGGACACAACAAAGTCGCTAGAACAAAGAACCCGGAGAAGCAGATCAAGCTTGCCGGAGAGAAAATAAGGCGAACACGACATTGAAAGGGTAGACTATTTCATATGTACCTTGTCGCGAACATCGCGGAAAATGGAGACGAAACTCTTGTGATTAAACGACGCTTCCAGCTCGCAAATCGCACCCTCTACGTAGTTCTCCCCCACTGAAAATCAGCTGCATCCACAGAAAAGCGAAGCTCCAAGTATACAAAATGATAATCCAACCGGTGTTATGTTAGATTTGGACCCACACTCAGACATCTGAAAAAATTATCAACGATTTCGACGAATCTTTGGAGCGACGCGTGATGGAGACCAACGGCGAAGAAATTCCAACAAGTTATACAAGTTATTTGACGAAATAGAGGCCTCCATATTTGTGTGCGACCGCAGTGTGCAGTGTGTTGAGGCAACAGTCTTATGTTTGACTACCGTACCGGGGTTTCGGGTTCGAGTCCCGTCCACTGGGCCACATGGAACAGTTGAGGCGCTATGCCCCACAAGGGTTTAGGGCAATTGAGAGATATTTGTGAAAATACGAAAATTGAAGTGGGCAGACAGGTCATCAATCCCCAAAAAGGGCTTCGTTGGCACCGACAAAGATGTGAGAGAGCGTGGAAGACCTAAGAAGCGCTGGGAGGACTCAGTGCGACAAGATGGTAGGAAGTTGCTTGGCGTGCGGAATTGGAAACGGCTATGTGAAAATCGAGCCAAATGGAGGCGATGACTTTCGGAAGCCATATCTCACCGGGGACAGCATGACAAAAAAAAAATAGTTAAAACTTTGGGAATAACTTCAAGTAGAAATTCATTTTTTGAGCTGACCAAGAATTATCATCCAACCGCTTTTATGGACCTGAGCCTGTGGCTTTGGGCTAGCCTCGGTCAAACTGCGGATCACTGGTCTGCACTATTGCATCGTCAGTATTGTAGTAACCTTTCAGCGCTACGTCAATCAAAGGAGCTGATAATGCCCTTCGTTCACATGATAGAACCCATCTAAGACTTCTAGTGGGGTACTTATCTGTCCATCACCTGGTAAGGTTTCGCCTGAACAAGATGGGTCTGTCCAGTGAGACTGAATGCCGTCTCTGTCTGGAAAACGTGGAACTGACCAAACACATCTTGTGCGAATGTCCCGTCATCGCGCGGTATAGCATTTCACTCCTTGGGCAGACTACTATCAGCACTGCGGACTTCAGGTGGATTCCTGCTAAAGACATAGTGTCCTTTCTTAGAAAGGTGGACGATCTCTTGACTTAATGGGCTATGGCACAATAGACCTATTATGGTCCCAGTGCCTTCCTGCTTGGTCAGTAGCTCGACTATCTTATTTCATTGCATAGCTTATGCAAAATTGGCGCCTATTGCGACCACATGCATGAATAATTTTAAAATAATTGTCAAGGTTTTGTTGATTGTTTTTAATCATTGCTAAGTGTTGTTCGTCGATTAACTAAATTTCGTTATAACTGATGTATTATTTTTGGGATGGGGGGCAAAGACCTTTTCCATAGTCCTCCGCGTGGGCGCCCCCTGGTAACGGCAGTGTATCAAATTGCTGACGACCAATGTCTTAGCGATAAGACAGTTTGGAAAAGGCAGATGGCTGTAGCTTGAATGGCTGACGAACACCTAAGCGTCTCAGGTTTTGTAGGATGGAATGACTTGCATAGTTGGACCTGCTACATAGTTGTGTGGGCTCCAGCACGTTTATTAAACCATCTGAAGCAGCTATCTCCGAGGCCATCCCCCGAATGGGGTTAGGCGATGTGCTGACAACTCGTCCTTGCAAAAACCACTCCATGTCAAGAAACCCGGAACAAAAGCCTCGGATTGGACGGATCAACAACGACGACCACGCAAACGAATAAAGGATTATTCTTTCGGATCCTGGAATGTACGCTCCCTGAACAAACCGGGGGCCGAGAAGGCCCTCCTTCAACAGGTCGAAAAGTACAAACTGAGCATTACTGCAGTCCAGGAAACAAATTGGCTTGGCAGCGAGATTAATGACAAGAAATCGCACACAATTTAAAAGTGGCAAACCATCGGGCCGCAAGGAGTTTGGAGTAGCATTTATAGTGAACAATCACCTCAAACCGCATATTACTGACTTCAAACCCATAAATGAACGGCTGTGTGCGATTCGCATCAAGACTCGATTCTTCAATCTCTGGCTCATCAATGTGCATGCCCCCACTGAAGTTAAAGAAGACGCAGTAAAAGACGAGTTCCACGCCCGCCTTGAAATTTTTGGGATAAGCCAATAACACCTCCTAGGTGAAGAACATCACCCTTCAATTTATTTGAAGCTCTGAAGTCTATATCCTGAATAATTCGGGTCGTCACAAGGCATATTATCTGACTGGTTTACTTGGAAAAATTAACATCAACTTAAAAATGAATTTGAAAAAAAAAAACATACAACAATCCAACAATCCAATTCTGTCATCAAATCTACGAAAATCATCAAGACCTACTTAGACGCAGGAGTTCAATGCAACCGTAATTGCTTCAGCCTTCGCTAAAATGTCAATTTAAAAACATTTGCAATCGATAACAAGTCGCTTGTAAAATTATTACTCTATTAAACAAGATAATTGTGACCTCACATGTCAGCTTCATCTCAGAAGAGAAGCACCTTCCAAATTATCTAGACACAGCCACCAACAACCAACACGAGTACAATGCGTAAATACAGCCACACTACTCCTAGCGGCTTAAAAACAAATTTAAAAAAATCGAAATTTCAAGAATCATATCTGACCTCAAAATGTGATAGCGAAATAATTGTCTTTGATTATTTATTTTTTATGTTATGGTCACTTGAAAACCTCCGCGGACCAAATGCGTAAGTTAAGAAAAAGCTACAATGTATTCAGTACAACCGAAACAAAAGCCTTTGGTCTCGCAAGTTTCCAAAAAGACGACGACAACACGGCGACGTCTTCAAAGATGCCTCAACCTCTCCTGTCAATTAACCATTGAAAATATGTCTACGTCAATCCGGCATTACGATAATTGTATGTATCTACGAGTAAGGCATGGAACTGATTCGAATCAAGCCTCTATATTTTCAGCGAATGTCACGAAGGAACGAAGCAACCAAGATCCTTGAGAAAAAAATAAAACTGATCACCAAACATGGTATCGCCAAAAAGTTTGAGGGTAAAAGGTGAAGTGAATTTCTATATAACCGTATGTAGTACGATCATTCGCGATGACCATCGCTGATAAGCATGATAACATGTAGCACAGCTACTGTAATTGAAGGCGCTTTCGGCATTGAACTTGAAGGCAACCATCACTGCAAATACTCGTACACTGGCATGACTCGATGATACGGCGAGTACGAGCTACAAGGTATGGGCATTCTTTGAAACCTGTGCTTACCTGGCCAACTTTGCTAGGCATTTTTCTTCAAGAAAAACTTGCACTGCGATCATGTTGCTGCTGAAAACAACAATATCAGCATTTTTTCTGTGCAGCACAGAGAGCAGTCGCACGCATTATTAATAATCAAGTTTCCATTTTATTGCCGGTAGTGCGATAAATTCCGAAAGCGAAACCGGTGTGTCAGTCACAAATGTACAGATACAGGGCCTAAAGTCCGCCAAGTCTCTGCAACAATAACAAGTTTGATCACTTTGTCAGTACTAGATATAGAGGCCCGAATGTTACAAAATTGTGGATAAGAGAAAAACGTGCTTCCAGCAATAAGGGAAAAAAACGCGCTTCCATACTGTACGTAGGGACTGTTTGAGTGTCTGTCAGTATCAGTACAGTAGATTGGAGTCAAATAGTTCTCTTTATATTGTTTTAATGAACTTTTGAAATACTATATGTAATTGCCATACATCGTGCCGTCAAACTTTCAAGTTCATGGGAAATTAATGGAAGAAAAGTACCGTGCCACTCATACATCGAATAAACCCTGAGAGATTTTATGCAACCACAGTCCCCTTAAACTTAACTGGTACTAAATAAACGCACAAATCTTAAGCGGTATTGTAACTTAGAATAACAAACAACTGAACGGTTGAAGGAAGTATGAAGGAACCGGAGAGAGGGAATGAAAATGATTCTACAAGGGTCATAACCTGCGCACATCACCAGCAAATAAAAAGACCCAGTTCTCCGAAAACATACCAGCGAAGTTGCAGCTGACATAGGGACACTACCACGGTCACTACTTTTACATCAACCACTGAAAGGGCCATACAAAGGCGCAATAGGAGACATTGCAAAGATTCCGGCATTATGAGCAGCCGATTAGTCGGAATCTGTGAGAATATCTCCTTCTTCTTTCATGGAAGATTTGAAACGGGTGGCTATTTCACCAGGAGAAAGGTTCCTAGTTAGTACCATCAGCCAACAAAATCATACACTTTCAGTAGTACCTGAGGGCAAACTTATAGGTAATTAGCAGTACAGTGAAGGAAGCACACTGTGAACTGTGCAAATAGAGGCACTACGTTAGGCAACTCGGAGGAGTGGCGGCATATTATTACCATGTAATGGCAAATAACATTTCTGCACTGTGCCTGTAAGTACTGTAGGATGTAGGTACTATTTCAAAATCTTAATGGCCTTCCTCCGTAAGCATTTAAGGATGAAAATATTCCTATCGCTAGATGGTCATAGAATACAACTCCACAACAACGAACACCGGAAAATCCAAAATTTTGATGTGGTACAAGTCAAAGAGCTCCATTCTATGGAAAGTTACCGCATATTTGAGATAAAGTAGGCATTCTTTTGGTCCAATCATGCCCATTTTCAATACCCACTAAAGCCTCGTTTTCCGAGCTGCGGAGCTCCGCTGCGGAACAAATTGCCTCAAAATCCTTGTTTACCTATTTTATTTTCGAAGCTGCAAGATACCGCTGCGTGATGCGGAATAGACTGCTTTCGCAGTCTATCCCGAAAGCCTGGAAACAAGACTGAAAGTAGTCTATTCCGCAAGACGCAGCGGAATTCCGCAGCTTAGGAAATGGAGCTTAACTGGATACTTTTGCAAACATTTGACAAAAATTTAAAGTTGCTAACTTTTGTCGATCGAAAGTTATCGCCTAGTCGAAGTATCATTTGTACGGAAGGTAGAGCCTCCTTGGTCGGATCTTGCCCATTTTCAATACCAACTAATTACTACCAACATCCTATCATTATAATTTTAATATTATTTTATTTTTAATTTTATTATTATATTTAAACTCGCTAGTGTCATTCTATTGAGAGTAATGGTTGTTAAGGGGATATTTCATTTTTTGATATTCGTAGCGTAGGTGACATTCCTTTGGTCTGATTATGCCCATCTTACTAAAACTGTAGCAACTTCTTATCTGAAGTTTACATGCCAAAAGTGAGGTCTCTGCGTCAATTGGTTCTAAATTGATTAACAAAAAAAAAAACTGAAAAGTAGGGTAAAACGGGCTTTTTGTACGAAAAGTACCGTTAGTTCCCAACTGATCGATCTTAATTGTTAAAAGATAGTATAACATTATAATTTCGAGTCATTTACCAAAGTGAGAGTTTTTCACATTTATTCAATCGGGAGCAACAGATGCATTTAATAATTTCACATATGTAGGGGAGGTAGGCGTTCTATTAGCCGGATCAAGCCCATTTTCAATACCAACCAACTATATTATACAACGAGCTGAACTGAACCATATTATAGTCTGGTAGTGCTGCTTCCACTGGCAGATCGATGGCGGCACCTGATGAGTAGTGATCTGTCAGTGGTACGAAACCAGAGGCCGAGGGTGCCATTACACCTAGACCCCGCTGCGAGAGCGAGGGCAAATAAGCCGTCCGCCAATCTTTCCATCCTTATCGCCTTTTTTTATTAGTCCCCATTTTTGCCTGCCATGTTTGTGTTGTCTTCCCCAGGAATATGCATTTTTATTAAAGCGTAAAAGACAGGGGCAACGAGTGGCGAAAACCCCGCCCACGTCTCCCAAACTGAGCTACAGCAAGCATAGGGCGCTGCTTAGCTCGTTGAGGGGTCTTTCTCTTCGGCAGATGGCACAGCCCGATCTTCCCGGTCGTTATGCTACCTTAGGCTCCGTCTCCACGGACATCTTCGGATGCCCACCAAACCGTCCGTTACAGGGCCTCTAGCTTCATTTTACCGAAATTTATCGTGCGATCAGACAGACAGATAAACGGACAAACTAACAGCTAGACGTAGCTAAGTCGAATTAAGAGGTGACCCTGATCATTTAAACACATACATACATTGCTATACCTCAGGAGCCTCCTTTAAGGTGTCACAAATTTTCGTCGTGACAGAAAAAATATACCCTATACCTTGTAAAGCCTAGTCTAGGGTATTAAAATGTTTAAAGATTTGTGCTCTATGATAAAATAGCAAAATATTGAAAGACTGTGAGATGACGAAGGAATGTCTTCGTATCCTTTTATCACCGTGTACTACGAACGAAAGTCGAAGACAGATCTCCACACTAGACCAGACCTACGCAATGATCCAATAACGAACGTGTAATAATCACGTGGCTGGAAGCAGTGGCGGATCTAGAAATCGAGTTTGGAGGCCCGACTTTGTTTGTTACTTGAAAAGCTAAGGATGGGGTCACATTTAATAAACTTTCGGTCATCAAATAGGCATACATCTAGACATAAGCCCAAACACATTCCTTATTGGAGAGAAGCATGCAATGATGAGCGCAAAAATTCATAAAGGGCAAACATGGACTGCAGTAGTTTTGGTTCTGTTACCATCAGGGCCTCGCTCATCATCGAGCAATCCTCAACATTGAATTAGACAAATCATCATCATCGTGGCGCGACAGCCCGACGTCGGGCCTTGGCCGCTTGGATCGTTAACCTCCAATTATCTCGATCACGTGACTGCGCCCTCCAATTTTGGAAGCCCGGTAGCTGCTTGGCGTCCGCATATACTGAGCTCTCCCAACGATATCTCGGTCGTCTAGGCAGTTTCGCTCCGTCGACTCGTTCTGCGTTTATTACTCTCTTTGGCATGCGATCATCGTCCATTCGTTGTACATGCCCTGCCCATTGAAGTCGTTGTAGTTTGACGATTTTCGAAACTTCCAGCTCATCGTACAGTTCATATTCGTACAACTCATGATTGTACCAGATGCGCCATCCATCTCGATCGCAAACAGCCCCGAAATTCGCCGTAGAACAGAGCATGCCTCCGGAGGCTTGAGTTAGGGTCCATGCTTCGCAGCCATAGCATAGCACTGGTCGTATAATGGTTTGATTCGATTTCATTATGGGGAGAACCGAGAAAAAAGCCTCATTAGCTAACTGTATCCGTTGCTTGATTTCGTCAGTTTCGTTGGCGTCCCTTGACAAGCTGCAACCCAGGTATATGAAATCGTTCACGACCTCGATGTTGAGGTCGCCCACATTGATCCTCGATTGTGCAGGTGTCCTTGTCGTCGATTGCAGCATTATTTTAGTTTTACCCTCGTTGATACGTAGTCCAACTTCTTTTGCAGCGGTATCAAGAGTATGCAGAAGTTCTTCTGCGTCGGCCAATCTTCGGGACATGATGTTGATGTCGTCGACGTACGCTGCTAATTGTGTCGATTTGATGAATAGCATCTTTGGATTAGACAAAACTTCTTATAAAACGATGTGGTTTCCTACCAACATAAGCTTAGTCAACCAATTTAGTAAAGAGGTGGAATTGAAGAAACGTGTTTCACCTTCTTGCCAGAGTAGGACAGGAGCAGAGAAGATTGAAATGCGCGGACTTTTTCTCGTCACCGATGTTTCTACAGCAGCCGTTACACTGTGCGCGAAGTCTTATAGCGTGCTCCCGGAATCTGATATGTTGTTATTGCCAAAATTTAAACTTTGGAGCTAGTTTGAAATCAGCGGGTAGTGTATAAATGCTCCGGCGAATTTGTGCAGCATCGCATCCTATCTGACCAACTCATTTGCTCTACTGTTACCAGAGAAGCTAAAGTGATCTATAATCCAACATAAAAATTGCTAAAAAAAAACACCGTTACCATGGCCTGGAAAATTGGCAGTATTCAGGATGATGGAAAAAGAGATTTAAGTTAAGTTCATCACAGAAAATTCCGAAATGCATAGGTCTCTATTAAGTTAGGCAACAAAATAGGTCTCTATTAAATTAGGCAACAAAAGCGCGTTGTCCTCCCACTGATAGCGTGATTTTATTAGAAAGACTAACTATACTTGCCAAGTGCATAATATTTGGTGGAGATGTGGTAAATCGTTGCCCGAATATTTGGGTTGTTCAGAAAAGCAGCATGTCCAGAGCCTTAAATAAGCCACTGATAAGTATCATGGAGTCGAATGATGGTAATTGTGCCCGTCTATTCCCCAAAAATGTCGAGAAGTGGCAGCCTAAGTAGCATGTTCAATGAAGAAGTAGTTGTTCCAGAGCGCCACAAAAAGCAAAGCAGGCCAATCTATACACCTCTCCCAGGAGTAGCTTTCTGGTCAGCCTCTATGGCAATCCACCAAAAAATTACCCCAAGCATCAGTGAAGCGACTTCATAGAAATTTCGACTTATCAGCAAAAACTGGGCTCGTCTCATGCAGAACAACAGGCTCGATTGGAATTATCCTATACTTCTGAAAAAGACGGAAACAACAAACCTTGTTGTTTGTGTAATGTGTGTAAGTTAACCCGGATAATCCCCAATTAACATGCGCCGTAGTACGAAAAAAAAAACACGCCTAATAATTCCAACTTCAGATAACTGTCAATAATTTGAAATTATTCGGTGGTCCCCTGGGACCCGAAATATCGAGAGTCGACTGTATCTGAATAAAGTTATAAGAGTGAGAGAAGCAGATTTAACAATAATGACGTTCTTTCGCAACCCACTGCTCCTCTAATCAAACCCAGAAATTCCGGATCCACTGACATATATTTCGTGTTTCTTTACCAAATTGGCCACAGTGCATACTTCAATGCCCACCGAAGCTCAAAACGTACATCCAAAATTACCTGATAAAAATGACCGCTTGTATCGACAAGAAAAAGATACTCGTACCATTCACCATCATCAGGAAGTATCATTAAATAATAAAAATTAATTTTTAATTGACATTGAGGTATTGTAGCGGTCAATTGTATCTTTTGTTGCTATTGCTGGCCATTGAAGACCATTGCAGACTATCAATCCGATAGCCCCGAAAAGATACACATATAAATGCTAAAATCAAATCAACCGTTTGATAGACACACGCTATATTGCCGAAATCCATTAAAAAAAATTTGTTAAGAAACACTTTGTATTATGGTTGTGAGCAAAATCTCTTAGTAACGTATCTAATAGTTGAGGAATAAAGGAATCTAAGTATTAATAAAAGTTAATAGGCGAACTAATTAAGATTATTTGTTCGAATCTATGATAAATGATACTATGCGGATATAAGTGCTCCGTATTTTATCAAGATTTTGATTTTGATTTCATGTAAACATAAAATAAAAAAAAATTAGCGAGCAGCGGGGTTCAGCGCACACACGGAGATCAATGAACGGCGCGCCGCGGCAACAATTTAATGTGACAGATAAAAAGATACTCACTCGCTATTCTTTCCGGAGAAATTAAGCGTCTATAAAGTTTTGTAGACTGCACGAAAAGTGATAAATATGTAAATGAACATTTAGGCATCTGAAACATGCAAAATTCCCATAAATACTCGTAAACGGAGAAAGAAATTGTTGATGCGAGTTATTTTTTCACTTTTAAAATGTGAAAATTTTGCATACTATCAACTATGGTAATAATAAGTATACCTGTTTCACCATGAACAGATGTTAGACATTTTGGGAGTGAACCAATCAGTTGTCGCAATTCAAGGCATCTAGGGGCAGAGTGTAGGTTAGCGATTTTTAAATTCATGCAATAGTTTGGGTTTCGCAATCTGGAACGTCTTTTGTGGTTCAGTCTGTCAATAAAACTCTGCATTTTTCATTACAACGAAAGTTTGTCATATTTTATATCATACCATTGGTCAAATATATATGCTAATGTATTAGCAACTTTAGTCGCTTCGTACTCATTAACATAACCCCTTGACCTTCCTCGCAAACGTTATGTAAATTATGGAACCTGCATTCCCTCACCGAATTGTTTCTATGTCGCCCCCATTAACCAGAACAATATCTAACTGAAAGCAGGCTTCAAACAGTAGTAATATATTCGTCCGACCATCAATTTCTGTGGATACATAGCTGTTCTAGCAGTGTTTTTTTGGAAAATACACTAATACATACCTCTTTATACCGGCCCTTCTTTTTACGTCGTTTCGCTATAACGGCCCTATTGAATTGTGGCGCAGCTTCGATTTACGGTGTACATTGATTCGATATACGGCCAAAATAGATATTAACATCTAAGGATTTAAATTAAGCCCTTAATCTCTTCGAGCAGGAATATACAATAGATTCTTCCCTTATCCGATCCCGACAAGAACGCAGCGCTATAATGACACGAGTTATACACAAGTTGATTTTTTGCTATAGACAAACAAACGACAGATAAGATAGATAACTTTTTCAAAGCGGGTCCGTCAAAGTTCCGGAGATAACTTTAGATTCAGAACGGGACAAGGAGTTGGTGCTGGTATCTTCGGAACTGGTCTTCGGTCTCAATCGCTATGGGTATTTGGCCAAGTATTTTCCAAAATCCATGCCAATGAGGCCTGCGTCAGCGAAATTCTGCACAAGGAGTGTAATGGCGCTAACATCGCTATCTGCACTGACAGTCAGGCAGCCATTAAGGCCCGTTCTTCACATATGTACGTTCTTATCGAAACTAGTGAAAGAGTGTTTTGATACCCTTCGGAGTATCACAAACACTGAACGAGTCACTCTATGTTGGGTACCAGGGCATCGGGGCATTCTTAGCAACGAAACTGCTGATGAAGTTCCTAGACAAGGCTCATCCGAAAAATATTTCGCAGTAGGGATCAGATACTGCGGTCTGAGCTTGGCAACAACCATAGCGTTGGTGAGGGAATGGTTTGCGAATGAAAGGCTGCGGTATTGGAATAGCATCCCAGGACTGCGACAATCCAAAAATCTTATTAACCTCTACGATCACAAAGAAGCTAGCCGCCTGGACAGAGTGGACTTGAGCTTAATCGTTGGTTACCTCACGGGAGACCACTGTTAGATATCACTTAAACAAAATCGTTCTCTCCATTGAGACGAAACGCCGGCTTTGCCTGGGGAAGATTGAGTCTACCAAACACGCGAATGACCTGCGGCTGCTCGCTTCAGGTTTCTTTTTACTTTAAGATTCCATCCTAAGCTTCGCTGTTATTAAGAATGCTCCTACAAAGGACCTACTGACCTTCATCAGGTTGGTTAAGGGGTCTTTTGGATTAGTGAAGGGTATGGCACAATAGTTCTCAACTTGATCTTAAGTCGCCGTGCCGTATTTCACGCCATGTCATGACCTACAAATATCATGATTGTTGCGTTATATCTTTTCCTTCGGTCACTAAAGCCATGGAAATGCCAAAATCATTAAGACTCCGTGGCTTTAGTGACCAAAGCAAAAGATATCCGGAACAACGCAACAATCTTTAAAATCGTCATCACCACATACAACATTGAACTACCGTCCGTGCGATGCAAAAACGCATCCCATTCGTCTGGATTTCGCCTATAATTCTCCATAGGAATTATTGCAATGGGATTCGGCAATAATTACCCTTTACTCATCTGTGAGAAAGATTGAAGAATGCTCAGGACGGATTCATCGTAACGAAAGCTCTTTTCTGTGTGTACATATACGAGGTAAATAAGGAGAAGCGAGGAATTCTGTCCCGACTGCCTATCTATTGTATTTTCGACACAAAATATTAATAATGTTCCGCGGGTTTTCCTCGGAGAATCCTGGAATCTTGACTGATAGGATATCTTCCTCGCGAGCATTAGATGGCTTGAAAACGCGCCAGTTACGATTTTTATCATAACGAGTGCAAAGTGCAAACTCTGTAACAACCTCATCAGCTCATTGGTTAGTGCATCGAACTTGCACATGTCACAAAACAAAGCTGATGTGATGGCCACGGCGGGATTCGAACTCGAGAAAACCGGTATTCTGAGACATCAGACCGACCAACGCTTGAACGAACTGAGATACCGGACTCCCAAGAATAAAATCAAAATCGAAAACAGATAAAATTGATTTCCCAATCTAACGAAAAAATAATAATTGCCCAATGCACTGAACGCCCTTTTTAGCGTTTTATTAATTGAAGACAAGTCAAAAGAGCGAGTGAAGAACAGCAAAGAATTGACGTTGCACCGAGGTTGCAAACCGTTTCACGGTGATGACGTAGAAAGTTCAGAAGCTAAAGGGGCACTCGATTCACTTGGTCTCAGATCAATTTCAATACAAAACAACCAACCACTCTTTAATCCAGTGAGCTGCAGCTCTCATTTTGGGTGCGTTTTGGCGAGCACTGAACATGTTTCCAATTGTTAACATTAGGCGCGGTTTTTTCAAGATCCATATAGAGTTAGCAGGTTAAGACAACACAATTACACTAACAATTTGATCTGAGTTGGTCTCGATAGAACGTTAGTGCAGGATTTCTACTCTGTTAAATAGTTCCACGTTTCAAATGCAGGCGGCGCAGGCGTCGAAATTTTAGAACAGTTTCCAGTTTGGGAAGCACATAAAGTTTATTTCCCGCCAATAAAATGTTCGTTTTGTGTAATTATATGGAAAAGTAAACATACAAAATAATTTTGCTGCCTAAAGGAAATTTGTCTGATTGTATATGTACTAAGGATTTAAGTTTTCTCTTGAAATTTGAGCTGACATTTGAATTCTAACTGAACCAAGCCACACTCTCAGCAAAGACATGCCCCGATTTTGTGTTCTTTACGCTAATTTGCTCTCGATCGTTTTTTTCTATCGCTTAACCTGCTCTACTCTGCTCTGTACGAAAAAAACGCACCTATAGTGTGACAAAGATGTAAAGCATTATGAATCCGTAAGTGAAAGTGAAACGCGTTACCCGAACCCGAGTTATACCCAAGCCGAGAGCATAATGACAACACGACTATGCTCTTTTATTGCAGTCCGTGAATAGAAAGATACAGAGAAAGCCGGTTTCTCTCATGTTCCTCCCTCATCTCGCATAGAGCGCTTGTTTACAAATACAAGTAAAGATATGAGGGGAAACGAATCTGAATTTCTTCGGTCAATTTCCCGTCTATAAATCCACATAACTCGGAATGATACAGCCACACACACCCTTTCTCTCTCACTTACACAAAACATCCCCGACACTCAGTCTCATTTATTAGATCAGATCAGTATCAGAAATCGTCAGAACGCGGTCATCGGATTTAGTCGGATCAATGGTTGGCATCTTTGCTAAATGTATATTATGGCATTCCTATCAGATTCCAATTAGAGTATCGTTTGTTTGCATTTGAATTCCATGTCGTTCGATTCACTGGTGTTCCAATACCGGATGAAACCAACGCGCCTTAAGGTACCATTAGACGATTCGTAGGACCTACAAATTTTCGTAGATTTCTGCGATTTTTCTGCTACAAATTGTCTACGAATCGTGTAATGTGAAAATTTCTTAGCTACAAATGTTTGGAGAAGAGTTTGTAGACGATTTGTGGATGACTACAAACGTTTGAAGGTGTTAAATGCGGCTCGTGTGATTGTAGGTTGATTGACATCCGTAGATAGATTTGGAGTTTGTAGATGTATGAAATTTTACATATACGAACTACAACCGTTTGTAGATGTGTCAATAATGATATTTGATGTTATGGTCGCCGTCGCACTTGTCATTTCGTGAAAATAAAATTATACGTGTTTTACATTGATATTATATTTACATAAGTGTTGTTTGTAAAATGGATCCGAATGAAGCAATCGCGATGGTTTTGGGACTGAATTTGTTGAATAGCAGTGATAGTGATAGTGAAAGTAAAGTGGAATTGCCACCGAAGCGTCAACGACGTGTTTGGTCGAAGAATTGGGTTCTTCGACGAAAACAAGAAGGATTTTGTCAGAAGTTGCTCACTGAATTGCGGAATGAAGAGCTGGAATTGTATCATAATTTTGTACGCATGACTTCGGAACAATTCGATCATCTTCTGGCTTTAGTGACTCCGCTTATTAAAAAGCAGGACACGAATATGCGCGAAAGCATTTCACCAAAGGAGCGAGTTGTATTGACTCTTCGTTACTTGGCCACCGGCGAGAGCTTTGATTCTCTGAAATTTTTATTTCGTATCCCGCAGCCGACAATCTCGTCCATCATTCCAGAAGTTTTAGATGCTATCTACAATGTACTTGTGTGCGAATATCTTCAACTAAATATATTATTTACATTAAATTTGCATTTGTTTTCAATAATAATATTCGTGTATAGGTACCAAAAACAACAACAACAACAAACTGCCTGCAAACTAAATAATTATCCTACAAACTGTCTAATGGCTGAATATATTTCCTACAAACGGTTGTAGACGAAATATGCACAATATGGTTTGTAGAAGTGTTTGTAGGTCTACAAACTACTACAAATCTACGAATCGTGTAATAGTAAAATTTCACGCCTACAAACGTGATACAAGCATTTGCAGTTCGGAGGCAGTTTGAAGGGTTTGTAGATCTACACACGTTTGTAGATCCTACGAATCGTCTAATGCTACCTTTAGTAGTAACGTGAATGACGACAACATAACGGGGGGGGGGGGGGGGATGCCGAGCGCTTGGGGGATGAGTATTCATAGAAATCCAAAGCCAAATTGATTTTAGTCTACAATTGGTGGAAAGGATACAGCCATGTGAGTCGGATAATGACGAGCAAAATGAATTCGTGGATTATTAAATGTTGCTCTGTAGCTACTGGAAGGCGAAGTCGAGAGTGATGAAGACACAGAAAAAAAAAACACTTTTTTGTGGTACCAGCAGCGGGACCGGTAGAAGCTGTTCCGGGGAGAGGAGTCGACGTTGGAAATTCGGGAATCACTTTTATTTGAGAGACCCTTCAAGCATGGGTTCATAGGTTGAATGAAGCAAGGTAAATTCATAGAACTTCCAAAGCCCAGCTGTTCTTCTCAGTAGTAGACGCTCAACTAGTTGCGGGCTACCGCGAGAGGGTTTCCTGGAGAAACAGAACGCCTTTCTATCAGATCCAACTACCCTGAAGGGAGCGAATAAATTATTCGGTGGTAAATCAGTGTCAGAGTAGTGAAAATGGAAATACATGGTGAAACATCATTTTACAAGATTTTTTTCAGCCCATAGTTAAGTCTGTGCTGTTTCCTTGAACCAACTGAGCTTACATACTCGTACTGTCAGAGTGTCAGACTTGCAGAAGGTTTTGAGATCCGCCAGGTTCGAATTTTACATATTTTCTAATGACCGCCTAACGTTCATTTATAACAATTCATCACCTGTCATTAGTGTCATTTACGACTGATTTTTCTCACCTATTAAATCATGCACGTATTGTACTGGTACTTATGCCCAGTGGCCTCAATTTAAATACAATAACAGTATTATGAGATGAAAGGTATGAAAAGGTAAACACTTTTTCATTCCGATAATAAGACCGAGCCTACTACAGTAATCAAAGTATCGAAATGAACGAAATCTATTATTCGGAACTTTACAGAATCTATGTACGTACAACAAAGACACGAAGGTCTGTCTGTCTATTCAGTACGTTGTCAGTGAACCGAATACTACTGACTCGTTATTATACTCATTCTACGGACTAGAGAAACGACGTCCAATTTTACAAATATGTAGATAAATTATCGACAATAGAATTCTCATAACGGTTGTAAATTAAATATCCATTAGCACTTTTTAGATGGCTCGCAATGTCTAGTCCATAAATTTTATTGTTTTTCACGCTTATAACAATATCACACAGAGATAGTGTATCTAAATTATTGTGTTAATGTAAGAATCGGATAAACATGGAATCTAAAAAAGATGTGTAATTTATTGGAGGAATGCACTTTAAATCCGTTTAAAGGTTCTGATACACGGGATTGCGTGATTTTTACACTAGTCGCGTAAACGCGACCGGTGTTTACACGTAAGTCGGGTTTACGCGGACGAAACGTCAGAAACGGGTATCGAAGCGATTTTTTCTGGCGCGGAATAATGCACACGTCGGGACCCGTCATCTGCTAACAAGTTACGCGTTGTCATAAACCCGTTTGCTGTTTACACGAGACGGGTATCGTATATTTGACACGCCCGACGGGTTTGCGCGTCTCGTGTATTAGGCGCTCTGCTCTTGTGGAGGGATTTTAAGGGTAGGGGTTCTCTAAACTGCCCCTCGTCTTGATATGACGTTGGTAATGACTCGATTCGATAATCAGAAATTATTTGTAGCTTTCGACACCAATCTTTGAATTAAAATTTCCTCAAAAAGATATAATTTCTTTTTATTCGAGAAATAAATACAATTTCACTCCATTTTTTTACTTGCATGATGTTTGCAGAACGGTATGAATTATATTATAATTCAAAATTCGAAATGACATATTCAAGATTGGAATATTGCTTTGCCATCCGCGAATTGTCCACCTAATCTATTTTAGTCATGAACTCGAATAGAAATTTAAATTCTATTACGCAGATCATTCCACTTTCGATGTCACAACAATAGTTCTTATACATTTTTCATAGTAGTAGTGATTAGACTAGTTCATGATACTTACGAAAGAGATGTATAAATGTCGGAAGAAAAGAAAAAATCGTCAAAAAATGTATCGGTAAATGTTCAATAATGGAAGCAGCTTCCGGTTTAAAAAGTTGACTTGCTCCATGAACGATCTTCGCAGTTTCGTAGGTAAATTGATTTCTCTTTCGCTTGATCTTTTCAGGCTATTCATAAATAGACAAGCATGATTGAATTATGTTTTATAAAGTTTAAGTGCATTGTTGATCGATTTATACACTAGTTTGCCGTAGCGTCTTATGGAGCATAACGCGTCAACTACGCCTACGGGTCAGCACGTTCAATTTCTGGCCATATTTCGTATTTCGACCTTCACCCTCGCTTCCAAGCTGTCTATATATTGATTTACCTTGAAAAATTTTATGCTTAAAGAAGCAAATCTGCCAATCCTAGAGAAAATGTGCCTTTGAAAAAACTTCGAGTCTTTCATGTCATTTATATCCCTTACGTCCTTCATGTTTTTTGTGTTCTTTGTGACCATTGTATCATACTAGGTATAGGATCATGTTCTCTTGAACCAAGAACTTATAATGCCTTCAAAAGTGCTCTAGTGCGTTAGTCTCGTCACCTCGATTCAAATAATACCCATATTTACTAGATTGATTTTTCGGTATACTTCATGCTCAAGAAGCTTCTGTTATCCTGACAAAATGACTCAGAATAAGTTGAACAGTACTCTAGTTCAGTGATGTCACCACACCGATTCAGGAAATACCCATACTTGCTAGATTTGGTTTCCGTTTCACTTCATGCAAAACAAAGGTTCTTGGCGAAACTATTGACATTAAATGAAGCATACAGCTCGCAAAACCGCAGCCTCTACGCAGTTCTCCCCCTAATTGAGAATGCAGCTGTCACAGCAAAGCGAAGCTCAAAGTCTTGGGGCGACCGGTAGCGCAGTGTGTTGAGGCATCAGTCAGTCTCATGTTTGACTAATGGCGTTTCGGGTTCGAATCCCGTCCACGACAACGTTCATGGCTATGGATGTGCAGGAGGTGCATGCTGGCAACTGCATTCTCCGAAACCAGTTTATGCCAACGAAACGTCAACTGGGCCACATGGAATAGTTGACGCGCTATGCCCCACAACGGGTTAGGGTTGTATGACTTGGACCCTCACTCAGGCAACTGACAAAATATCAACGCCTTCGAAAGAAGGAACCTTGCATGAATCTTTGGAGCGGCTCGTGATCGAGACCAATAGCGAAGCAAGTACAACAACGAGCCGTACGAACACTGCTGAGTCCCCAAAAGGCCTTTGTTGGCCCCGGCAAAGATGTGAGAGCGCATGGAAGACCTAAGGAGCATTGGGAGGACCTAGCGCGAGAAGACAGTATTAAGTTGCTCTGCGTGCGGAATTGGAAATGGCTATGTGAAGACCGAGGCGAATGGAGGCGAAGACTTTCGGAAGCCACATCCCACCGGGGGCGACATGGCTAATAAGTTAGTAAAAGAAGGTTGTGTTGTTCTGACGTGCCCCTGTAGAAAGACCAAAACGGGTCTGACGCATAAAGCCGTCACTGTCAAAGAAGCTACTTACCAAATTGGGTTAAAATTGGAAAAAGGAAACCGTTATGGTTTTTTTTTAAGGTTTTCGTTAATGTGAAACCGCTTTCCTTATCTATTCCACAAATGAGCGAGTGTGAGAGGATTATACTATTTTCCCAAAACCCTAGGGGAGAGCAGCTCAGCTTCTCCTAAGAGGCTCAGCGATGAAGACGTAGTTTTCCAAAATTAATGATAATGGTAACAGATTTGGAAAAGCAGGCGTTGCCAGATGGCAAATGAAGTGCTGTGTTGACACTGCTTTCAACTCAACGAATTGAGCATTGCAAAGAATTACAAAGGGTTACCAGAATACTTATCGGGAGTAATAAAAAGCTACCTTGCGCATAGAGTTCTACAATACGAAACTAACGACGGACCAATTATGAAGTAACAGCAGGCGCCCCACAACTGTTCTCTCCTGTGGAACATTATGTGTAAGGAGGTGGCGATAGTAGGGTTCGCAGATGATATAACAGTCTTTGAAGAAAGGTACGCCAGTGAAGCAATCACAACTATCAAGCTGTGGTTGGAGCTGACTGAGCAGAAAATCGAAACCGTCCTCATTACTAACCGCAGAAAGAGGAACTATCTGAATGTTAGAGTCGGAAACAGTATCATTACTTCAAAGCCCGCTATTAGGTACTTGGGAGTGATGTTCGACGCGAAGTTGACATGCGGAGAGTATGTAATGAACCATATTCTGGTCTGGTTATGCTGCTCCCACAGGCAGATCTACGGCAGCACCTGATGAGTAAGGATCTGTCAGTGGTACGAAACCAAGGGCCGAGGGTCCCATTACGCCTGGACCCCAATGTGAGCGCGAGGGTAACTAAGCCGTCCGCCAACCATTCCATCCTTATCGCCTACTTTTTTTTTCAAATTTTAACCTCCTCTGTTTGTGTTGTCTTCCCCAGACCTATGAATTTTTATTAATACGTAAAGAACAGGGGCAACGAGTGGCGAAAGCCCCGCCTATGTCTCCCGAATTGAGCTACAGCAAGCATAGGCCGCTGCTTAGCTCGTTGAGGGGAATTTTTCTTCGCCAGATTACACGGCCCGACCTTCACGGTCATTATGCTACCTAAGGCTCCGTCCCCACGGGCATCTTCGGATGCCCACCAAACCGTCCGTTACAAGTATCTCAAGTATGTATGTGGCAAAGCGACAGGTGCTACAGCAGCGGCTTTGGCGAGGATGATGCCCCGTATAAGAGGCATGGAGCGGTGCTCTTCGTCACGCTTGCAATATCCGAAAGATCAACTCGGTATATCGTAGAGTGCAATCAGTGTGTGCTGTGCATACCGAACAACATTATATGCGATGGTCTACGTGGTTGCTGGAATGATCCCAATAGACATTGTGGTAAATGAAATATTCCGAGTTTTTAGAAGCAAACGTTTGAATCCATCGGAAGTGCTGAAAGTACAGAGGAACAGAGAAAGATGCAAGTCCCTGATGAAATGGCAACAAGGTTTTGAGGAAGCATTGAAAGGACGTTGGACGCATACACTTATCCCACAAATTTACATGTGGATGAACCAAAAACACGGTCAGGTAAATCACTAGCTCATCTAGTTCCTAACAGGACATGGTGAATATCAAAAATATATACACCGGTTCAAGCTGGATGATTCCCCAGACTGTTCAAGATATCCGGAAGAACACGTTCTGTTCCATTGTCGAGATTTCCAGGAAACCACGAAGAACTGGAGGCGGAATTGGGTAGTGGCAGTAGTCCCCAGAATTTGGTGGAACACTTGTTGAAATCTGCCCAATTTGGAATTCAGTGAGACGCACAGTATGTGATATCCACCAGAAACTCCAGAAGGAAGAAGAAAGGGGTAAGTGAAAAAGGCGCGCGGTGACGGCTGATTAGCAATAACCAGCCCTACAAAGTAATACCGAGGAAGTGGAAAGAAGAAAGTGTTTTGGATTAAGTCGGTAAAAATCCAATATACCGATGATGCGGAAGACATATTCCCACATCGCTATCGGTATCCTTTGAAAAAAAAAACGATTCATGTTGCTAGCAAGCACACTTTGCCACAGTCGCGACAAGCCGAGAAAGGTTGTGGCTCAGTTTTCCGTCCCGCACTACAGCGGGAAGAGAACTTAATTGCCACGGCGGGACTCAAACCCACAGAACCGGAATGACGAGGGGTGAGACATCAAACTTACGCCTCAACGCACTGAACTTCCGCCCCGCCGACTCCCTTGATGACACTGATAGTGACAGTTGCTATCCTTCTATCAATTTTGCAAAAAAAAAATTATTAGTGCAGGCTCCAAGCAACGAGCATGTGGGACTTCAGGTAGCCATGATTCCAGCTTTTCTCACGATCCTTTTGAGTTTAGCACATTCTACTATAATATTGTAGCTTATCCTCTCATGAGTTTAACTAAGATTCCACTAGGTGTCCCGTGTTGTGTCAGGAACGGTTCGTAAGCTGATACTAAAAGAAAGAACTACTCTATAGAGTGTAAGTCCAGCAAATTAAAGGGAAAAAACGTAGGTGAATCACAGAGCTTGTCCAATGACTTGAGCAAATACCCTCAAATTAAATCGATGTAAGGACCAAAAAAACCACTGGAAGCCCTGGAATGGGGTACACTTTGGTGGGCATACGAAGATGCCTGTGGGCATTAAACCTAAGGTCACCATACTGACTATGATTGTCGGAAAGCGCTATCACGTGAAAAAGGGCCCCTCACCTAGCTAAGCAACGACCTGTACTTGTTGTAGATCAATTCGGTAAAAGTGGGCGGAGTTTTCAGCGCTCGTTGACTTCACACATTGTAAAATATCAGAGAAACTGGGAAACACAAGTGCGACAAAGGTTTATAGAAATAACATGGGAACTTTAATACCGGTTTCCCTTTCCAGGCTGATTTCCAGTTTATATGATCATGGAAACCACATGGCAGGGTTGACTAGAAAGACAAAAGTTCATAAGATCTTCACCTAGAGGAGTTTGACTCCATTTTGTCCCATTCTTTTGTTCACCATTTTTTATACATTTTTAAGTGATTCCAAATATCATATCATAGAAGTGTTGACAGACGATATTACCATCATGCAGCAAAACCTGACATTATTATATAACTTTGACACGTAATAGTTGCAAAGGAAGTCGAACTACGCATTTACGAAGACAAAACGGAAATAATATTACAATTAAGGACAAGGGCGCCGGAACAACAGAACATTGTCACCTGGAAACAAAACATCAACCTTGTACAATAGATGACTTCTAATACCTGGGCCAAAGGACGGTTGTAAGATGGACGAAATCAAACGACGAATACAGCTAGTAAATATGACGTTTTACTCGATTCTTCAAATTATAAAATCAACGCATGTGGACAGAAAAATTACGCACCGCTTCTATAAAACGTAAAAAATTATGACCTGTGCTCTTCCCCGGCTTTGAAACCCGAACTCTGATCCGCGTCGACTATTCCACGTAGCTTAGCTGACGTTTCGTTGGCATAAACTTTCGGACGATGCACGTTGCCAGCAAGCACCTCCTGCCCGCATTTAGCCGCGTACCTGCGACAAGTCGGGAGATGCTCCAGCCTATTATTACGCCCCGCACCAAAGGGGGAAAACAGCACAAACATCAATAGCCACGACCATCGTGGAAGGGACTTGAACCCGTAACGACCGTAGTCAGATATGAGACTTACGCCTCTAAGCACTAAGCTACCGGGCGCCCCCCCCCCCCCCCCAATTGCTGGATTTGAACGCGGTCAAACGTGCAACGAAAACGATCCAGCAAGGCCTCTCGTCAGGACGGGTAATTCCACAATGGTGATGAAGATACCTATAAATATATGATACATTAAAGCTACTGTAGTCCGGATGGCGCAACGGTTCGCCTTCAACGCACTGGGCCCCGGTTCGATTCCGGAGATTTACGTGTCGGACTATGAGCCCACTCAGCTGTTAAATGAGTACCCATTATGGGGTAAATAACTCGGTTGAGCATGTTGCTGATCACATACCTCTGCACAAAAAAACCGTCACGATCTAGAAAATGAGATGATGCTAACTCATCTCGAGGCCGTGGTTCAAATTGGACTGTTGCGCCAGTTATTTATTTTATTAAAGCTACTATAGAATGTTTGATTTATGGGTGCACTTCAGCAAATTCATTGGTGGTTGAAGAGGAAGAAGGTTTTTCATTTAAGTTCTGCTAGGTGTATTGAAACGCAATTATGGGTTCATATGCTCAACACTGAATTTACTAATTTCGAGACACTTCGCAAGCGTATCCTGTATGTATGAACAAAAAGAACGGACCAAAACTGACAGGAAAACCATGAGCTTCCTAGGAAGGCTCAATCAGTTAATGTAATCATTTGCCCTAACCCCTAGTAGGGCATAGCGCGTCGACTATTCCACGTGGCTTAGCTGACGTTTCGTTTGCATAAACCAGTTTCGGACGATGCACGTTGCCAGCATGCACCTCCTGCCCGCATTCAGCCGCTTACCTGCGACAACTCGGGAGATGTATTATATGTATGTATGTAAGTTCGTAAATGATACTCTGAGCAATCCAGAAATTTTTTATCGAATACTTTATCAAACATAAAAAAAACCTCTCTCTCCATTGACTCCTATCTCACCTATTCAATAATTCCAATATCAACGTAATATAGCCAATCGCACTGAAAAGCCAAGAGCTCATTAATTCAAACACCCAGTGCCTGTTATGCGTGTAGGCTCTTCAGTGCGAAGAGCCTAGGGAAAGTCCACCTAGTTTAAGAGTTTATCTTATTTGTTGGCCTAAAAATCAAGGTCGCTGTGTTGTAGGATATCACATGCATGATACCTTTTACCCACACAATTCTCATTACTGACGTTCTGTTTTCATTAAAACTTGATGCAACCAATGTTGGATTTGTCATTGGGATGCTCATGGTGAATCTGTTGGCCGGCATGAATGTCGCCAGATCACCTTATAAGGAACGAGAAGACTGTTTAGCAGACCCCTGTGCTCAAACCCCCATCACAACTCTATATATGATAAAATCCGATAAGAGTCATGTAACTGACCATTAACTTCTTATGCATTGTGTTGCTGGTCGTATGGGTACTTCAGAGAGTCTGTAGGATACTTGAAATATGCTATACGTATGTGTACGATTTTCCATTTCTTCTAAGGCTTCCTGTATAACTTGTCTCATACGGGGCAAACGTCACTGAAGCGTCCCATTCCGAGACGACACACACAGATAATAGTATAAACATATAAATATTGACAGTATGCTATTTTATTCTAGTTAGAGATGAAGATAACGTGGTAGGTATATGAATAAATGCTAACCCATATTATGTGTGACATAGACAATGTAGAGATATGTCTGATAGGGTCAAAGCATGACCAGTGTGCTAACTATCTTTTCTGAGCTCCTAGGTAGGGGATGACACATGCAAATGTGAATATTTTAATGAATTCACTGACTCAAGTGGTTGTCGTTCTGGTTGGATTGTTTGTTAAGTGAGAAGAATGGTTTAGTTTAGACTATAATTTGAACTGAGACGTGGTTCGTTAATCAGCACGGGTGCATCTTCCTTTGTTTATGAAGTAACTGACGATTCTCACTGGATAGGGAGTGAATGGAAAATACTACAGTATTACGAGCTCATGCCTAAGCCGAAGAAATCAATTTACATAATCAGTATTTTAGTTCTTATTTACAGTAAAATAATACTGTGTGAACGAACCCTCGGGAAAACTTTAGTTTAAAAATAAAAATAAATAACTGGCGCAACAGTCCAATTTGAACCACGGCCTCGAGATGAGTTAGCATCATCTCATTTTCTAGATCGTGACGGTTTTTGTGCAGAGGTATGTGATCAGCAACACGCTCAACCGAGTTATTTACCCCATAATGGGTACTCATTTAACAGCTGAGTGGGCTCATAGTCCGACACGTAAATCCCCGGAATCGAACCGGGGCCCAGTGCGTTGAAGGCAAACGTGCTAACCGTTGCGCCATCCGGACTACTTAACTTTAGTTTAGCGATGAAAAATGGCAAAGGCCGCTTTAATATATTGGCTGGGTCTTGAAACTCACAAATAAGTCAGGGGAACTTTGACTTTATAACGGTATCCTTGGATAAACGTCAAAAGCCGCCACACACGCGAGATTTTTAGTTCCTAAAGCGGAAATTCACCATGAAAGGCAATGATGTGCAAGTTGATGGTGGATCCGTAAGGATATGACACCTCTCATTCTCAACATCTATCTTCTAGTGCCTTCTAGTGCTGGTGCCGTTAACCCTGATCGGAGACTGGGTAAGAATACCTAGCGTTTAAACTCCAGTGGAAGAGAAGGGAACAAAAGCAGGATAGTGGTCTGGTCCTCCTAGAGGGGGTTGGGTGAGACGCTGAAAACGTTTCCCCGGAAAAAAATCTGTGTTCAGAAACCCGGTGTACAGTCCCGGATTGGACGAATTTAACGGAAACGGACTCGAAAATCGGACAATTTTTCCGGATCTTGAAATGTGCGAACACTATATCGCACCGGTGCATTGCGAGAGCTCCTTCAAGCTTCTTGAAGGAGCTCTCGCGATGCACTCGCTATAAAATCAACATACTTGCACTTCAAGAAACGAAATGGCTCGGTAGCGAGATAAATGACTACGGATCGCACATAATCTTTACCAGTGACAGACCAGAAGGAAACAACAGGGAGTTCGGGGTCGCCTTCGCAGTCGACGCCAAATTTAAACGGCTAGTATGTACTATAATACATCACAGGTGCACAACAGGAGGAAATAGTCTCCATGATGAAACAAATGACAACGGCCAAGTACTAATTGATTTCGCCAATAAAAACTTAGTCATAAGCTCCACAGGATCCCCGCATCGTAATATACATAAAATAACATGGACGCCACCAGGTGGTATGACATCGCATCAAATTGACCACTTCCTCGTTGAGAAAAGGGCTGCCTCCAGAATACTGGACGGACTAACCCTACATGGAACCAATTGCGACTCGGACCACTTTCCTGTCCGAGCTACGAGTAAATGTCGTATATCAAATACCAGTTTCACAAAAAGGAGCAGGGCTCCTAAGCTTGACGTACAAAAGTTACGTAACGACGATGTAAATGTAGCTTACATGACAGATCTTAAAAGGCATCTCGACGAAAGGACCCGTCCTGAACCAGAGCCAACGGTCGGACAAATGTGGCAATGTGTGGCGCTCAGTGGCCGTGATCGTTCTTTCACCGCTCTACCATACTAATCTAGAGCTCGGAGATCAAATCTTGGCGCGATCAAAAACTGCCTGTGAGTACTAATAGAACTCTCACATTGCTCCGAGCTTGTCAGTATAAAGACGGCGCGGATAGGAGGTGCATGCTAGCAACTGCACTTCCGAAAAGTAGATATGCTATCGAAACGTCAACAAGGCATATGAATGCTAGAGATGTTGACGCGCCCATGCCCCTGGAGGGGTCAGGGCAATTAATAATATTTGCACACATTCGTTTTGAAAATGAAATAGTCCATCTAGGCACGCGATCATCTCGTATATGCTGATGATTTGGCAAAAAAAGTTCCAAATTCATGAATATTGGGCGAATTTTAACATAAAATCACAAAAACCACATGGCGCCACGCAAACTTGCCGAAATCGGATACCCTGTGCTATAAAAAACAAGCATTTTACTCGATTATATAGCGTGTAGAAACACCGCATTCTGCCATCGTAAAGGTAGTTATTCTTTTCGTCTCAACAAAAAGTTAAAATGCTTCCAACAGCAAACCTCCTTTCACCTTGAATCACGTGACACCCAGATCGCCCATATCCCGCTTCATGCTCAAAAAAATCCTTTTCGCCTCACGAAAGGGTTAAAATACTTTCATTAGAACTCCTGTACACTCCTTTCACATCGACTCACGCGACACCCATTATACAAATACACCAAAAATTCTTTGAACACATTTTTCAATTGAACAAATGCGTCTATATATTTCTTTCTGGTGTACGACGTCGATGATTTTTCTCGGTTCGAGACGCATAGACGACTCATCGATTTGCTTACGTGCCGAACTATGAATGGCCCGCGTGCGGATTCCCATACACTTGCCTGGGAGGTGGAGTTCGAATCGCAGACGAGCCGATTACGAGCCCCTTGTGCGGAGGGCCTTACTGTATTTTAAATATCATTTTGATATCTTAGCAGACATGGCTAATAAAAAATTTCTCAGCTATTTTCGGTTCATTGCATCGACCCTCAATATAACGAAGTCCAACATTATCAGAAAAGTTTAAGTCCTCTGCAAAAAGTTATCAAACCGACTCAATTAGACTGGTTACCGCAGCTGTCAGGTTATCAGACAATATGTGGACAACACAACGTACCTGCATTTTACCTGAAACAGTATATAGTAAGTCAGCCAACAACTCGCATGACCTTTAAGACCAGTATGGTCAGTCATTTCTCAGATCCATAGTTATACATAGTTGTTGATTCTACTGACAACAATTCTTTTTCTTATTTTCATTTTGGCTGGCTAGTCTTGACGCTTAAATTGACTTGTTTCTACTATATATTCCGCGAAATGCTACAAATGGCAGCCATATTATAAGTACGGGCCTGTTTTAGAATTCCGAGACGAAGTAAATGTCAACTTCAGCACTTATGTGTATGCAACTTGGGGGTAATTTCGGAGTTTTTCTTGAATTTTAACGTTAATTACCCAGGCGTTAAGTGGCCCGTTGAGATGTGCCATAGAAGAAGAAGAAAATGTCGACAACAGCAACCGTAACAACACGAAGATTACAAAATTACATTGCTTCAAAGTTTTAACCTTGTTACTTTATCGCATTACGAATACATTATATTGTCTGTGTCAAACAAATAACTACAACAGTTAGTAAAGAATAAAGATAAGTTGGCGCATACTATACTGTTGCCTCTGTGTTGCTCATCTTGAGTCTGGGAATACTTTGTCGTGCAATTTAGCTGTTACTGCACTAGTAGCGCCGATGGACTAATAACTATCTAAAAACTAGTCGGGATTTCCGTTGCTGGGTCAGATAGTTGAGCACTAATGACAAATCATTTAGAAGAGAAATGTTTGGTTTTTATTTAGGTATGTAGCCACGGATTTAAACACCAAAAACGCAAGACCACAAAAATATTAAAAGATAGATGATGAAAGCTCAAAACTTTCGACCTTGATTATTCTATTAAAAGTTTTTTTTTTTTTAACTAAGCATTTCGTTACACTGGACACGTCTTTTCTATTACGCTCTGTTTGTAAAGAAATCCGCCGTAAAGTAGAAATATTGGCACATTTTCAACGGAAGCAAGATAATTCAGATTTCAGATCCTCATCCTACTCAAGTTCGCAATTTTATGATTTATTAGAAGCGCCTGACAGGATGAGCATGTATCCTCTAGAGCAGCTCTTACTTATCTTGGGATTACATACTCTTGTAATACATTCAGATGCGATATTTTCAGATGAATAATTTTATATAATGGCGTGGGGCTGTAAATTGATTTGAATGTTTCCGAGAAGTTCATGTGATTTGTCGAAATTTATATTAAATCGATTGTCAGTTTGTTGGGCGTTTTATTGTTTGCGTCATAGACCACGATCGTGTGCAAAAAAAATATATCTTTTACTTTACGAGTTTTATGTAAAAAAAACGATAAAAACATTTAACCGCAAAGTCCATGAATTTTATAATTTCTGATTAAAACACCTTATTGACTTTGCTATTATAAATTTATTAAACAATAAATTTAATTATCTTGGTTGCATTTCGACTGAGATAGTTAAATTTATAATAGCAAAGTCAATAAAGTGTTTTAATTTTAAATTATGAAAATCTGTTACTGTATTGTCAGAAGCATGTCATGGCAAAGGCTAAAGAAAAATCCATATAGGAATTGCCAAACTTTCAGTGATTGCAAAAACTAATTGTTTGTTTCTCCCGATGTCTGTAGTTACTTTAAAATTATTAAAAGACGTAGCTGCTCCCAATTACCAAACGATTTTTATTGACTTAAATATGAGTATGATATTTCGGGAGCGACTTACATCCTTCTGCAGTACTTAGTTAAGTACTGAAGAAGGATGTAAGGGAGTAAAGTCGCTCGTTTTGTAGTTAAGTGCAGCTACGTCTTTTAATAACTCAATTCATTTATTCATCACCCTTACAGAACAGCTTCATTAAGCTCAAATACTGGTATACATATTTTTTAGGCAATGTCCAATATGTAGTAGTACAGTTTGCGCACCTGTAATGAAATAAAGAAAGAAATATATATTAATGCCACGTTTTCATTCCAAATCGGCATAAATAAGTTCAAAAACTAAAGGCGAAGGTTCCTAATATTTCTACTCTATTTCAAAACCAGACTACCACAGCATTCAGCAACAATAGTTCATGTTTTATGTTTTTGTTTCTGTTTTTTTTTTACGTAGAAGTTGACACCAATCTTTTTCCCATTTAATGAGCCGCTCAGCCAATCAAGCGATCTTAACAATACCGAGCAGGTCGAAATTATTGACTCACAGCTCATTCACTCCTCTGAAGCATAGTCCTATAATTTCAGGGCATTGATCTCATCAACCCCCTTTAGAAAATACCCATTTTGGCTTGGTTACATTTCATACCCAAGAAGGTCCTTTTTTCTCGACCAAAGGACTCAAAATGTCTTCAACAGTACTCCAGTGCATTGATCACATCACTCCTAGTCAGGCTGTTGGCTGGGTTTTGTGTCCGTTTGACTTAATACCCAAGAAGGTCCTGCTGTCCTCACGCCCACCAGCAGCACCACCAACGTCATCGAGAGAGAAAAAAACTTTCTTAGAAAAAAATAGGCGAGAAACTTTCTGATTTTAAAACACAAAAAGTACCGTTAGAAAAGTCGAAAATCCAAAAAGCCGTCACCGGGCTGTGCTAAGGGCTACGAAAGAAATCCACAGACCAAATTGGGTTGAGATCGGACAGCGGGAAGTGCCCGGAACAATTATTTGAATATATCATCATCGTGGCGTGACAGCCCGAGTCGGGCCTTGGCCATTTGAATATATGGGACGGGCTAAAGATGCGAAAATACTTAAAAGTTCAAACATGTGGGAAAAGAAATGCGGGAAGAAGGGGGATAACTAATTCTTTTATGGTCATTTGAAAGGAATATTAAACTAAATTTTCACCTTTTCATATACTCTTACTCCAGGCGACCAAGGCCCGACGTCGGGCTTTTGCGCCACTATGATGATGATATACTCTTAAAAAATCAAGAAGACTAGTGACCAGCTTTAAATGAATGTACGAGCATTATTATTAAAAATGAGGTGGTTGTTACGAAACTTAAAAAAGATTATTGCCTACAGTGTTGTATCGTAAGCCATATCAGTATTTTTGACCATATTTAGGGAGACAGAGGTGTGCTAACTGTAACTATAGAAATATACTACTATTAACCAATTAACCCCCTCGCCCTTAAAGTTGGCCTATAAAATACCTTACTTCCTGACAATGACTGCGTTCCTAAAACAACAGCACTGAGAAGAAGAAGTGCTGCCTTGTAATTTGCTCTAGAAACGCTTGTCCTGAGCTAAGCGCTCTATCTTTTACACAGGATACCATTTTCTGCTTTTCTGGCTCATATTTGTCATTTGCGATAATTGTCAACAGTGCCGTGCGAAGGAAATTTGGTGCCCGGGCGAAAAAATTAATATGGCGCCCCCAAGTGCTGAGGAAAGAAAGGAGTTCAAAACCATTTTATACCCTTTTTCACAAAATTCATGGAAATCGTTGGAGTGCCAATGTTTTTATTGGCTCAGTGTAAGTGCAGAATTCGCGGTTTGTGAAAGCTGGCTTATTTGCATTTAAACCACTCCATAAGCCACTCTTTTCGTTAAGATTCAGGCAAAAACGTATGCAATGAGTTCAAAAGTATGCATTTTGAGTTCGGAAGATGATAAACTCTGTCATCTTTTGGGAAGAGTCGACCACTTTCATGACGGGAAAACATTCTTACAACATAACTTCTTCAGGTTTCGGAGGGAGTCTTCAAAGGCATTCATATATTCCGAGAAGATGACAGCGTCCCACAAGTCCAAGTAACATGCTGCTGAGCCCATTGCGAATGCTTTTTGTGACTCTTAACGGGAAATCGTATGGACTGGTTTCATTACAAAAGCCAGCTTTCACAAGTTTTTTTCTCATCAAATTTGATCACATTTGCTTACCCATTGCTTGAAGTACATATATAATTTCTAACGTCAGATCGAGTTTCGAAGCTGTTTCGAAAAGAGAATAAAATGACTTGATGTACTCCTCAAAACAAAATAAGGGCCACTAATAATTTTCCGATTGTTTTTTGTGGTTTTCCATACTCTCATACGTCGATTGTCATTAAAAAAAAACTTCACTTTACACTCATCCGTGAAAAGCACCTCACGCCATTCCTCCATGCCCCATTCACTGTTATCGTAAACAAAACACTTGAAAAATAACGGCATTCATAAAAATTAGTTATCGAAGCAAAAATATTCGGGTGGCCCTTATATTGTTTTGAGTAGTATATATGTCGGCAAGGTACATTAGCCGAAACTGGAACTGACGCAACTTTCTTTTCTGTAAGCATTAAAAAAACGCAATTCCTTTGGCAAATACCGGATAGAGCAGCTAAGTCCGTCCAGACCTTTTAAGTTAACTTTCTTTTCATCCGATGAAACTCATCATCATTGTGGGGCTACAGCCTTTGGCCGTCTGGATTACTGTCCTCCAATTATCTTGGTCAAGTGACTACATCCTCCAATTTGGAAGCTCAGCAGTTGCTCCGCATCAGCGTCCATTGAGTCTGCCCAACGACCTCTCGGCCTTCCTCGCAACATAGGATACGGAAAATACGAGTACCTTTTCCACAACTCCAGAATATTTTTGGTCCACTTGGAGGCACCTCACATTGGCAATGTTTTCTTCAATACACTGAAGAAAAATTTGAATATCAAATTATTGTACAAAAATTTGAACACCAGTGGACCCCCTATAGCAATTTTAATGGCAAAATATTCAATGGTTCGCAATAATTTTCAAAGCTATTTTACATTTTTGCCAAACATCAAATATTTTGAATACTTTTATGCAACAATAATCGGCCTCATACTCGCAATTTATTGAACAATAATTTGGTCTACAAATTTTTGTTCCATTTATACAGTTCGACTGATAAAAAGTGAATCCAGGGTTAAAATGTGGATTTCATGACACGATCTCTGTGCCCCGGACTCAGCAAAATATTTGAGGATGATTTTGTCGAAAAAATGATAACGGTAGCATGCAGTTCGAGGATGAAAAACAGCTAACTGAGATTGAGGCTATTCGAGGTGCTCTGAGTGATTTTTCAATAAATTATGTTTAATCCGTATAAGTATCCAAGTCGAATGAAATTTTTGATGCAGTTTTCAGGAGGTAAGACCAATAACGAAAATATTGTATACTAAATGTATCCTTTTTTCGGTGTGAGAAAGCAGAAATTTACTAGTGGTCCTATTCAACTGGCCCAATTATGAACGTGCAATTTATCGATGCATCAATTCTACTTAAAAAAGTTAATAAAACATAACTTTTGTCAACCAAATCTCCCTCATATTGCACAGAAGGAGTGGTCAGCAAGGTAATCTTTCATAACGGAAACATAGTATTACTCTCTCAACTAAAGCACTGGAGATTTTGAGTAAAACCAGTCTCGTTGATGATTCTATTCAAGCCAGGAGTGTATTTCGGGTTCGAATCCCGTCCACGACGACGTTCGTGGCCATGGATGTGCATTCTGGCAACTGCATTCTCCCAAACCAGTTTATGCCGTCGAAACGTTAACTGGGCCACATGCAGCAGTTGACGCGCTATGCCCAACAAGGGGTTAGGGCAATTGAGAGAGAGGAGTGTATTTTCGCACAAAGTCTGTCGCTTGAATAGTAAATTCATTTATCATCAAGGCTGATTGATTGTTCGCTAGTTAAAAAAAACGTTCTGGCGTTAATTCAATAAAATATTTTAAACTATTTATTTTGTTTTGTATTATTATTAAATTTTCATTTTTATACTACCGCTCTCAGCGCCGCTTGCTGATGGTGCCCGGGGTGGTCGCCCCCTTCGCTCCTCCCTTCGCACGGCCCTGATTGTCAAGATGCAAATTGCCAAACTTTATTGTGGGAAGGAGAATTGTTACTCATTAAAGCGAATTTGAATTTTCTGTCAAATGCCAAACTGAACACGACATTTGACCAATGAGACAGACTGCATGCTGTTTCCAAAACAAAATAATCACAATGTGCTGGTCAGCAATCGTAAAGTGCTGACTTAACGCTGGCATTTTAGGAACGCAGCCAATGTCACACCTCATTCCGCAGTAGCTACAAGGTGAAAATTATAGAAATTATAGTGAAAACATCGTATCTCAGCAGCTCAAGTTTTTTACATTGGATTTAACTTTTTGGGGTCGTGAAAGAAGCGTTCAAAGACCAGCGTTTCAACCGCGACTTTTAGAGCAGTTTTTTGTTTGCTCCCAAGGGTATGCAAACGTCGGGAAGAGTGGCGATCTTAACGCTAAAAATAATGGTTTTTTTTTTCAACATCTTTTAAGTTCAATTATTTAGTTTATTGTCAGCCAATTTGCATATGTCAATTAAGATTATTTCTTTTCTGATTCATATAGAAGCATACTTTTACATATCATCCACAGCTAACACCCACTAATCCAAGCGTTGTATTTGAATAAAACTTAACCTGAGCTGATTGTAACAAATTATATAACTTAACCTTACCTAAACAAATATCTTGTCAACTTGACATTTTTTTTTTGCCATTCAAGGCGACACCTATTTTATGTTCATTCTAATCCATCCCGGATACACGGATTCCTTCGCGGGGTCTTTTACAAATTTTTGCTACACGTACATACATGTCTGTATGATACAAGCGAAAAGGCTGGTCATAAATTTCATTAAGATTTAAATATGTACACATGGTGTAAAACGCTATTTTTGTAATTACTCGTGTATACGGCGCGGCATGTCACTGGGGAATTGACACTATCGATCAAAAGGCCAAGATGTTATCATACGTGGAAAACAAGCACTTTGGACAGTAATACTGTCAGTGTCACTTATGTGTATACATATTCTTCATTTTATAGAGCATACTCTGATTACCTTGGAGCGGATTTACATATGCTCGTATACGAGAATTCAACACCTTGAGATTGAATATGTAGAATCTTTCACTAGTACGAGTAGAAGTTATTGGAAGTGTAATTTTTTTTTTGGTCGGACAACTGTGTATTTGCAGAGACCTGTTTAGAGCGAAGCCTGATATTTAAAATAAATCATAACAATTTGTCAAAGAGGAATGTTGCTGCCATGATCATAACATGATGGGTTTCCATCAAGCTTCCGATCAAGGATAATTACTGGTAGCAGTGTGTTATGTAATCTAGAAATGTTGGCAGCAAAGTTAATGAACTGCTTCTCGGCGGAAATTGCATCAGGGTGCAGATCAAATTATACCATCGACGTTAAGTAAGATTTAGATCTGCCCAGGAAGAATGGAGACACTACCGAAAATTGATATAACGAATGGCGTGAGAGGATATTGCCAGTGTGGAACAATATCGACACTTAATTCAACGGCCATCAGACTCGGCACCGCTACACCAGTAAGGGAATTTTCTGCTAAATATGTTGAGAAAGTATAGCAGAAAGATTAATTTCTCTGAAGACGTTCGAAAAAGCAAATCGTGTCTTTTGGGATATTTGAATTACTACAGCCAATCATATTTCTTCCAAGGACGGCCATCGAAAAACCGCCAAGACTCAAACTAGCAACTAGCAAGCGACCATGTAACAAATATTTTGCAACCTGTTCTTTGCTAGATGCCAATTCGGCGGCAACATTTCAAATTATAAACAAGAAATCCATAATAATTGTAAAAAACAATTTTAAAATCTATCATCAAATTGTAGGTGTTACTATGCTGCAAAAGTCACGGACTTGTTCGTATTTCCTGCGGAGCAGGGCATCTTTTCTTATACGTTGTTATGTTATTAAATCAATACACATTTCGTTCTTAATCGATTCGATACAGCTTCAGCAAATTATAATGATTAATTTCAATTTATTGCAACAAGCCCACTGTTTAAACGAGTACACACCAAAACAAAAAAATATAGAAAAGTAGTTCAGATTTTGGCACTGATAAGAAGGCGGTTGCGACCTTGATACTTGCGCAATTTTAAAGTAAGTCCCATAGCATTATGATTAATGCCAAGATTATTATGAGATGAAATTATTTTAAATAACCGTCAGCGAAGTTGTGTTGAATTTGCCAAAAGCAGCGATGCTATAACAAAGGATGCTAAGAATAAAGCTTTTGATACACGGAACGCGTATTTTTCACTCGTTGCGCGTAAACGCGATTACTGTTTACACGTAAGTCAGGTAAGCGCATTAACGCTTCGGTACTCGTTGTTGTCTAAAATGTTACGAGCTCTCGAGTACCCGTTTGTTGTTTATACGGGACGGGTATCGTGGATTTGTCACACGCGAAGCGTATACGCGTTCGCGTAATTTTTACCCGTTGGGCGTAAACGTGACCGGTGTTTACACGAGGGTCCGATTTATGCGTTCGAAGCGTAAATTGCTGACGTGGAAATAATTTACGCGTCATTGTGTTTACACCGTAGCCTTCATTTATTATTGTGGCAAAAAATCTTCCACCACTAGTACGAAGACCAGTTTACCAGTATGTCTCTTGCAGGAGTTAACCTGACTTGAAGGGACTCATAAACTCCTTCCATTGCCGAAGCCCTGGAAGATTTTCCCAATAGAGCTGTCCGTATACTTCGGGATCAATCCTTGATAATTGACCTGACTGTAACCAAGCCTAGACTGCAATAGAGTTCCGGTCCGAGAAAATGACATGATGAGCCCTGCCTGGCAAGTTCATCCACTACTACATTTCCTTCAATGCCATAGTGACGTGGCATTCAATATGAAACGATTCAGTTGTCTGTCGCCAGGCACTGGAGGAGTTCACGCCACTCCTTCACTAATCTAGAAGAGATCTTATGCGAAGAGAGAGCCTTAATGACCGCCTGGCTATCTGAGCTGTAATGAGTGCGCCGCGAGGTCTCTTCTCTAAGATTACCATGGCGCAAACCTTAATGGCATGGATCTTGGCTTAAAACACTCTGAGCCAGGTACCCATTGCGATTAATATCCAGTTGTTGGGTTCAAGGATGCCAGCAACTACTCCCAGTTTAGTCTTAGACCCATGGGTGTATCACATGATACACCTAGGGTTTTTGCAGAGACTGCCATTTTCCAATCCCGTTCGGTCTGGGATGAGGGCTAGGAATTTATTGCCGAAGCATAACTCTATGGTCAAATAATCTGATCTAAGGCAGATCTGTAAGCCAGGAATTTGTTTCAAAATGCTCATGTGACCAAAATCACTGCCGCATATATCAGAAATTGGATCTACCCTAAGAGCATCGAGCACTGCTATTTCCATAGTGGAGATTTACAACGGTATCAATCCAATGAGCGCCTCTAGAGCAGGCGTTAGGCAAATATTCATAGCCCCAGTTATCTAAACAGACAAGACGTTGTAAATTATTGAATTTCAGATTGACTGAGCTTTGTTGTGCCTTAGTGTCACCATACACTGTCGATCTCGAACTCGAATATGGTACAAGTGGACCGGTTTTCTTTACGTTTATGTGAAGTGTGCATGTGTGTGTGTGTCTTGAGCTATTCAGAGGACATTTATACCAGGTTCGTGCTCAAGTTCGAGATCGACAGTGTATGGTGACACTTAGGCCACTATACCAACGCAACATATATGACTTTCGGCTGCACCAACGAGCAACCATTCTTGGAATCAGACCCCAAGTTCGTCCAAAGAAAGTTTCGCAAGACCACATTATACCTACGTGTGGCTTTGTTAGTAACATTTTCGTTGTGGGTATTCCAGTTCAGCCGGCAATCCAAAGTGACCTTGATTATTTAGAAAGTTCTTAAATATTTATCTGCCAATTGGGCTATGAAGGGTAGGAGAAGGTGTTGCTTTGAATGGTGCGAGCTCCTTTTACTATAAATAAAGTCAAAAACGATCAAAAACTGCCTGTGGGCACTAATAGAACCCTCACGGTGCTCCGAGCTTGTCAGTATAAAGACGGTGCGGATAGAAGAAGCATGCTAGCAACTACACTTCCGAAAAGTAGATATGCTATCGAAACCTCAACAAGGCATAGAAATGCTAGAGATGCTGACGCGCCCATGCCCCTCGAGGGATCAATGTAATTAACAACTATTTCACACGATCGTACGATTCCAACATATTCGAAAGCGTATATGCGTCGAATATACGCGTAGCACTTAAAGCTGATGGGTATTTGCACTAGAAGCGCATTTACGCCCCAATACATGGTGTCGTGTAAAAAGTTACGAGCTTTCGTGTATCCGTTTGCTGCTTACACGATACTTGTATCGTCGATTTGATACGCGCGACGTGTTTATGCTTATTAGAAGCCTAAAGCTCCTGATACACGAATCGCATAAACGCGTTAGCATCCTTTTTGACTGCTTCGCGTAAATGCGCCGGCTATTTATACGTATACCGTTTTTATGCGTACGAAACGTCCAAAGTGGCTGTCGGAGCGTATTTTTTGGGCGCATTGAGCACTGTTTTTCTTTCACTGGCGATCCCCGTGGGATCGACGGCTACCCACTAATTTTGTGGTTGTGTGAAAGATTTGATTCTCTTCGAAAGAATTTTGAGTCAATCGTCAATGTCACCGGTCCGGTCCGACTGCCTTTCCGCGTTCATTTGCATCCTTGCTTTCATCACCTCCTCCACTGAAAAATCAGCGATATCACTGGTGTTTGGCTCCACAGCTTGAAAAGCTTCTCGATGGAATTCTTCCATTCAAAACGTCATCAAAGTACTCACGCATCCTGCTACAGATTGCTTAGTTTTCAACCAGCAGCACTCTTCAACATATTTTGGCGCCTGAATCTCTCAAGCGTTTTTTCTCCTTTGGGCTGCGACCATATAAATCCTGGCATTGTCTTTAGGTTTATCTTACAATGATGATCTCTTATTCACGGTGATCTTCCAGTTCTTGATAGAACTTCTCAGCTGGCATCGCCTTATCTTGAGCCACATGTTGTCCAACCCTTGAATGCGTTCGATTTGATCTGCACTGCTTCTTTAATTTCGTTATTCCTTGTTTGTGTGGAGTGAACCTTTCGAAACTTTCAGTGTCTTTTCAGCCTCACCTACTATCCTTCCATTCAAAGCATTCCACATTTCTGTTGGACTCTGCCTTAGGCAGTTGGTGATGTTTTCAAGCCACCCCTTCATTTTAACAATGGATCGAGTTAAAACAAGTTCAAAGCTCTTTCTGTTGAGATTATGCCCGATAGGCAGGATAGCTCCAACTTCATCATTTCTAACTGTAGTTTGGCTACTACCATGATGGGAAACATGGCAGTCCTCGTAATCACAATTCGATTCACCCACATGGCCATTGAAATCCCCTCCGAAAAACACCAGCTCGGTATCTAGTACACTTTGAAGCGGTGTGTCAACGTCCTTCCAAAATGCCTTTTTAGACTTTGCTGCAGACCCACTTGGGGAGCGTAGGTAGTAGTGGCCAGCAGGGTTCTAGCGTGTTCTACCATAGGGCCTTACATCCATTATTTTACACCTATCTGGAGAAAGGTGGAGTTGGGTGGCACTACGTGTGGAAAATAAATTTGTATGGACTTTCCTTTTATTACGTTGTAGATGAAATGTCGGATTCAGTAGTAAATTTCTGAACCGCTGTAACTTTTTATAAAGATAATTTTATTAATCGAAATAGGTACCAGCGCATGCGAAACACTTTTCCCAACGAGATACCAGCACATTTATTCCTGTTTCGTAGAAGTCCGAGTTTCTGGTTCGAAGAAACTCCTCGAAGGCATTTTTGACAGCTGCTTCATTGTTAAACTGTTTTCCCGTCAAAAAGTAATCGAAATGTTTAATGAAATGGTAATCAGTTGGCGAGAGATCTGGTGAATATGGCGGGTGAGGAAGAGTCTCATAGCGCAACTCATTCAATTTTTGGATTGTTGTTCTCGAAACCTGACGTCATGCGTTGTATAACTTCATCCCTGTTGACTAGCCTAGGTCGTTGAACTGTCAATTTCTGATGAATTTCGTCCAGTTGAACGCAGTATTTATCAGCAGTGATGGTTTCACTAGGTTGCGGGAACGAATAGTGGATAAATCCAGTTACAGACCACCAAACAGTCACCATTATTTTCTTTGGATGAAGGCTTTGTTTCGGCATGTGTCTTGGAGCCTCATCGGCATCTAGCCATTGGGCTGATCGGCGACGATTATCGTATAGTATCCACTTTTCATCGCAGGTTACAATTCGGTTCAAGAACGGTCCGTTTCTGTTGCGGGAGAGAAGAAAACTAAAAATCTCCATTCGACACGTTATGTTTTGCTCGGTAAGAGCATGCGGAACCCACTTGTCCAGCTTTTTCACTTTTCCAAGTTTTTGCAAGTGGCGGCAAACTGTCGAATGGTGCACGCCTAATTTCTCCGCAAGATCTTTTATTTGGGGCGACCGGTAGCGCAGTGCGTTGAGGCATCAGTCTCATGTGTGACTACCGGCGTTTCGGGTTCAAATCCCGTCCACGACGACATTCGTGGTCATGGATGTGCAGGTGCATGCTGGCAACTGCATTCTCCGAAACCAGTTTATGCCGTCGAAACGTCAACTGGGCCACATGGAACAGTTGACGCGCTATGCCCCGCAAGGGGTTAGGGCAATTGAGAGAGAGACAGAAAGAGAGGGGCTCAGACTCCATTAATGCACGCAGCTCGTCGTTATCCATCGATGGTCCTGGGTCAAGGAACATGGAACGCATAGAACAGGCACTCAGTACATTAATTTTTGTGAAGCGGGATGCAAATAGTCAGCCCCACACATGTTTACCCATTTTTGACAGGAACCTAAACGGGAAAATGCATTGGGTAGATAAGGACAGCATCACTTCATAATCAGCTGTTCAAATGACAAGCTTCCCACGTTTTTAAAAGTATTGGTAGCCTGAGAGAAAACAGCCCTCGTTTATATTTGTATTGGTATCACTTTTACCCGCAATTGCAGTGGTGTGTGTACTATTTTTCATGCATCGGGTTCGACTTCCTTTTCAGACTCACGGGATCATATGAAGAGGTGTATATCTGTCTATTTTCCGCAATCCTCTCGCAAAGCGATTGTGTACGGATAATAAAATTTAACACATTGACAATTACGGGAATAGAAAACAACCTTTGGGCATCTTGTACTGAGTGCCCTTTCTAGTCTCGATGTTCGTTGCCTGGGTTTCCACGTCGCTCATTTCGAAGGTTCATATCTCCGGATAGAAATTTTTCGAACCACCGCTGAGTGGTTCGTTCGTTAACCGTATCAGGTCCAAATGCCGTGTTGATATTCCTCGTTGCTTCCATTGCGTTGTGCTCTAGATTAAATTCGTAAAGGAAAAGTAGCGGTTTTTGACTCGCTTCCATGTTCTTTTTCTGGAACATTCCTGTTTCGCGGATATTAGGAGAATTCTCCCTATTGCATTTAGAGAGAATTCTTAAAATCCTTTAATTGCGGCATTTCCACTTTAGGTAGTGCATTCCCGCTTTAGGTGGTAAGATTCAAGAACCCCTGCGGAGGGATTTGTCGGTCCTAAAGCGGAAATTTTTTTAGTTTTGTGAAAATTCTCTCTAATCGAATAGAGAGAATACTGCTAATTTTTGAGAATCAAGAATGTTGCCTTTTTCTTTCTTTTTTGCACCGATCACCATGAAGTGCACAACCGAACTCCATAAACCAAGGTAGCAGTATTTATAGTTCAATATGTTATATCACCAGCGCCGCCTGGTGGCAGTTTGATACATAAAAATCGCAGCCAACTTCATATGATTGCAAAATCCGACATTTCATCTGTACTAACCGAATACATCCGGCGGTGGTCTTTAGACCTGGTAACCCCCTTACCCACACTGGCCTGTGGGAGGTCCTACGGATGTTGAACAGTGCACCAGGCTCATCTAGGGGTGTTGTTGCTTGCACGTGACTGGTCATCCAACGCGGCAGGTGAAGTTACAGTCTACTATTTTAGTGACTTAAGCACCCATATGGTCTCTTGGAGGAATGTTCATAAAGCAGTTTCATTCCCTTCCATAACCGAGTCAAGGATTTGCCGTGTTTGTTCGTCTATAAACCGAAATCCGCAAGGCAAATATTAAAAAACCAAAACAAAAGAAAAACTCTGCAATTGTACGTGTCGATTTACAACGGTACACACCAACAAAAAAGTGTTGTATCCGCTACTAGAGTTCATTGAAAAACATTGGCAATCCGAACCTGCCTCAACAAAAGTTCTACTATAACTACGTTCAACTTTAGTAAAGAATCTAACGGAGTGACGCTAGCAAAAAGATACAAGCGTGCAAATACAAACTATGTCACAACACAGCAGCTTTAGATATTGCTTGCTCCTCCATAGCGAACACAATAGTGAACACCGGATTAATTTTGCATTGTCATCGTTATCATTATCGTTATTTTGTGGAAACCCATAATCACGTTAACTGCATTTTTCTCGATGTTTTGATAACATGCGATGGCGGCAAAGTCGGTGGATTGCTTACTGCTTTTACCCTCTATAGCTAAGCACCGCTAAGAACAATGACGAGCACGATTATATGTACCTATAGTCGCGCTAGATAATGGTAAGATCGCGTGAAAATGCGTCATTCATTTGTGCATCACGGAAGTCTCTTAACAACGCTCCAACGACGGTCAAGTTGTGGAAAAATCGTTACTGAAACCTACTGATGTCCATCCCGACATCAATAGGTTTTGTTACTTTACTGGAAGGCCTTCACCTTAAACTTTTAAGGACTTTTGGTTAATGAGAATTGCGCTACCAGCTTAACCAGAAATGCAGAGTGTTTTAATCTTCAGGGTCATACGTACATATTTCTACAAATTGGAAAATGCTGAGTGAACATCACCAAGTTAGTTGTGCCCGTCCAACCAACATAAAACTGTTACCATACTCATACGGTTGCCTCCAATCAAAGTCACGATCATGATAATGCATCCGCGAAACGGGAAGCGAATGTGTGAAGTATCTGAAGCGTGAACTTGAAACGATATTATGGCGTTCAGGCATTCAATGTCAATGTTCAAAGAGTGAAAGAAGACATGGGCTATAAAATCAAACTGCTGTACAAAAAGCACGAATGGGTTAATGCGGCGCCGTTCGATCGTAACATAACGTTATGTATCTTCCAAATGATGAGATGGGATCCCCAAGTCTTCGAGAGGCTCAGATCACCGAGCTAACAGCAGCAGTAGCCTGAAGCTTCGATTTTGCATATACGAATCCATTTATGTACGTTCAGAATCGTTTCAATTTGAATGCGAGTCAGTTAATGTGCCGGATCTAATTATCCAGTTCCGCAGTTTTCCCTACACTGACAGCCTGGCGGCATGGTGTCGCTGCCCAAAGGCATTTAACCCAACAACACGCACATGACAGGAACACGATCACTCACCAATATCGTTCCTTCTTTTTGGTTGATTTTCTCATCTTCGCACATGTGTCATTAAAAATGACAACCATTGCCCCGGGACGTTCGCGAAATAGATGTAAGATGAAAATTAAGAAATCGATAAATTCATAGATGATGATGGTGGGCGTATGTTGTGCATATCTAATTCCAGATGTTGGAAAAAGTCAGTTTGCGCGACGGACCGTATTCAAAATCAAAATTACCAAGTCGTTATGGTACATTAAATATTACCGAAACAAAAACAAACATACCGAGTGCTAAAAAAAATTTAATTCACCATTAAAAAAATCGCCATTATTTGGTCTCCACATCCGATAACATGCAAAACAGCATTCCCCTCATATCGGATGCAAAACAATGCTGGAACGCAATACACTTCACTTCATCGTAGGTCTTTTTCCGGAAATGTGGAAGTGACGTAGGTATGGCTGGTTGTGATAAACGATGAATGAATTGTGTGAGACTTTAGATAAAGTTGAGGAAGAAACCTCGGCTAATCAATGTTGCTGAGACGTTGAGTTTTGTATTTTAATTACTTGAAATTAATCGGCGAAACATTTAATGGGCAGACCAAAATTGTGAAGGTCACAAATGCAAGATAAAAGATTTCCGCGAAAATGCTAATCACAAGCGTACAAGAAATTTAAGTTCTTCGCAGCGGTTATTATGACTACAACATGTGGATGTGTATTTGGCAATCGATATCGATACTTTGTTGAAGTACGAGGCATGTCCAGAAAGTATAAGTACTAAATTTTTCTATTTTATAATAAAAAAAAACACACACACACATGGTTTTTTTCCACGTAGTCGCTTTCCCGTTCTATGCAGGTTTTAAGCCATGGCACAAGTTTTTAGATTACCTCCTCATAGGATTCTCCCGCCATCTCCTTCGTTCATTTCAAGACCTTTTGTTTCACCTACTTCTCGGTTGATAATTTTTTTACACCCATATGAGTCTTCAGGCAGGTGAAAAGATGAAATCAGGGGAGAATGGAGGATGGTTCAAAATATCCCAACCAAACGAATTCAAGAGTGCCTTAGTGGAATTGGCCATGTGCGGGCGGGCGTGTTCGTGCACCAAACACAATCCCTTGGTTGGTTTGGTCTGAATTGCTCTCTTGCGGTTTTTTAGGGTCTCACAGTATCATTTCGCATTAATTGCGTCCCCCTGAGGTAAAAATTCGATCAAAATGATCCCTTTTCAGTCCCAAAACACGGATGCCATGATTTTTTTACCCGAAATTGAGGATTTTAATTTTTTGGCAGATGAGGAACCAGTGGCCGCCACTGTAAGGACTGTCTTTTTGTCTCAGGGACGTAATGAGCCACCCATGTTTCATCACTAGTCACAATGGAGCTCAGAAAATCCTCGCCTTCTAATTCAAATCGCTCAAGGAACTCGCGAGCGCTACCGACCCGATTCAATTTGTGCTGCTCTGTCAGTTGTTTTGGGAAAGATCTTCCGCACAATTTTCGGAATCCCAGCGTTTCCGTAATTTTCTCGTGTAAGAGAGATCTGAAGATTTCTGGAAACATCGCAGATAATTCACCCACTATCAATCGGCAGTCTTCACGAACAGTTTCCACGATTTTTTGCACTAACTCATCGGTCACAATTGAAGGCTCTTTGCTCGTCATGAATATTCGTTCTTCCTTCATTCAACTCACGACACCACTTAAATACATTCGTTCGGTTCATAACACCTTCGCCATAATCAGATTTGTTCCGTGCAAAAATTTCAGTCAGCGTTCTTCCTTCCGCTAAAAAGGAACCGTGTGATAGCGCGCCCCGTACTTAACGGGATTTTTTATTGACATATTTCACAGAAACGGTTACTACCAGTGCTGCCAGATGATTTTAGACGTTTGTCCCTCGCAGGCTGGCCAAAAATCCCACAATAACATGAAAAATCCCTCAACTCTAGTTTTTTTAGCATTTTGCAGGGGAAACGTTGATAATATTGCAAAAATAAATAAAAAGCAAATATAAAAACTCACAACAGCATTAAGGATGAATTTCTTATATCCATGAAACCTCGTTTGGATCATTTTCGATATCCAGAAAAAACAAGGAATATAATATTAATATGTATTTAGAATAAATAAGAGACCATACTTCCAAAATTATCAATTTTATTAGCAATTAGATATTGGAGCAACTTAATCATATGTACATGTGAGCATTATGTTTTTGCAGATGTTGTTTTGTTACATCAAATGTTCGGCAAGGCTAGACTTGCTATTAAAAGCAGCTCTTGTCACGCAGATGGAATTGAGGAGATTGTTGCCAATTCGGTTTCTTTTTTTGGTTTTGGTGTCCGTGACGACAGTGAAGACGCGCTCACGGTCAGCATTTGCGTGGGGAAGAATCAAAACAGCCTGAGCGAGAACTGCTAGTTGCTTGCATATAGACTCGTCAGTGAAATCCTTCATGTTACCAATTTCCTATCTGACAACTCCCATCACTTTGAAGTTGTTTTCTTCTTATTTTAGTAAGTACTACCAACTGTTAGATTTTGAGATCCAGGCTATTTTATTCATTCATGGGTCAGACCAAAACGAATCGAATGCAGCTATTATGAGCAAATGTGTGAATCCCCCGAAAACGTAAAATGTCCCTCAAAATTGGGAAAAATCCCTTTGTCCCTCATGATGGCCAAATATCCCTCGTTTTGGGATAAATCCCGCAATCTGGCAACACTGGTTACTACGAGGCGTGTTTTGATACTAACGAGAGTCGCCGGTGCTCGTAGTGTTCAGGGAAATCCCCACTACCACTCAGTGTTGCCAACTATTGTAAAAAAAATTCCCACACCGCGAGAGCTCAACAGTACTCTTACTTTCTAGAAAGAGAGCTCAACAGTACTCTTACTTTCTGGAAATGCCTCGTCGTACAAATTTTGTTTATTCCAACTTACTATTAAGTAAGACTGTAACACCACACAAAAACTGAATTGAATGTGTGGCAATGGCAAACAAATCGGTTGGTTTACAATGGAAAATCGTCAGAGAACTTCAATCGTCTTAACTCCATCAATATCCTTTAGTCAGTAAATTTAAGATTTTTATACCCTAGACTTTTAGTATAGGGTATATTGTTTTTGTCACGACGGAAATATGTAACACCTTAAAGGAGGCTCCGGAGGTATAGCAATGTATATATATAAATGATCAGGGTCACCTCCTGATTCGATTTAGCCATGTCTGTCTGTCCGTCTGTCTGTCTGTCTGTCTGTCTGTCCGTCTGTCTGTCCGTTCGCACGATAACTTTCGATAGAATGAAGCTAGAGCCTTGAAATTTTGGTCAAATATTGGTAGTATAATCTAGTTGGATGATATTGAAAATGGGCATGATCAGGCCAAGAGAACGCCTACCTCCCCTACATATGTAAAATACATAAATGTATCTATAACTCCCGATTAAATAAACGTGAAAAGCTCTAGCTTAGGTAGATTACTCATGAGGGTAATCTTATACTCTCCTGGGAAAATAAAATCGATCAGTTGGAAACTAACGGTAATTTTCTTACAAAGAACCCCGTACTACCCTAATTTTCAGGTTTTTTGTGGATAACTCCTGAACCAATTGACGTAGGCACCTGATTTTTGGCATGTAACCTTGAAGTGAGAAGCTGCTTAAGGTTTTGTAAGTTGGGCATAATCAGATCAAAGGAACGCCTACCTCCCCTACAAATTTCAAAAAATTAAATATACCCTTAATTACGATAACTTTCGAAAAAATTATACTAGCTAGTTGAAAATTTGACAAAATGTTGCTAGTAAGACCTACTTTGTTGGTATTGAAAATGGGCAAGATCCGACCCAAGGAACCCCCACCTCCCCTACAAATGAAACTTCAAATAAGCGATAACTTTTGATAGAATGAAGCCAGCAACTTGAAATTTTGGTCAAATGTATAAAGTGAGATTGAGTTAGTTGGCATTAAAGATGGGTAAGATCCGACTTAAGGAACCCCTACCTCCCCTAGAAATGAAACTTAAAATAAGCGATAACTTAACGACAAAATAAAGCTATCGACTTGAAATTTTGGTCAAATGTTTGTAGTATGATCCAGTTGGCTAATATTGAAAATACGTAAAATCCGACCAACGAAACCCCTACTTCTCCTGCAAATGAAACTTCAAATAAGCGATAACTTTCGATAGAGTGAAGCTTGAGACTTGAAATTTTTTTTAAATGTTTGTAGGGGGATCTAATTGGTTGGTGGCAATGATGGGCAAGATCCGTCCCAAGGAACCCCTACCTCCTCTACAAGTGAAACTTCAAATAAGCATTAACTTTCGATAGAATTAAGCTAGCAACTTGAAAACTGCGACAAATATTTGTAGAATGGGTCAGTTAATTGATTTTGAGAATGGTCACGATCCCACTGAATGAGTGCCAAACTCCCCTATGAACTGGCCATATAGGAGACCCACTTCTAGTACATATGTTCGTTGCCAATTGGGACTTTTGGTATCACCACTAGGTCTGTACAAGTCTAGGGTATATACGCTTCGGACTCCGGGCCGAAGCGAAGCTTCGGCCTGGTTAGTTTTCATATAATATTAGAACCTACATAAAATATTTATTTATTGACATGAATTTCTTGTTAGGATTCAGATTTCTAATAAATTTATTTCTACATTTTTGTTTTTGACAGCGCCTACTGCCTCTAAAAATCTCGTACTTAATTTGAATTTAAACATAAATCTCAACGCTTTTCCTCGTGTAATTAAAATGGAACGAAATACCCTTTTTACTTGAGCGATGTTTTCGGCTGTTGGATTTTCGGGTGACCTTGAGAGAAATCCAACAATGCTGAATGCTAAGTCTGGCCTTGTTCCCAGCATCATGAAAAGAGGGCACCTATCGCTTGATGGTAAGGTAAGTTTCGCTGTTTTTCATTCCCTATTTGTGAAATTTCTTTTTGACTTTTCTGATTTTTTGTTCTCTGCCCTCTGTCTTTTGCACTGTGTCCTCTGTGCTGTAACCTGTGCCCAATGATATCTGTCCTCTGTTCTGTACTCTCTTGTCTTCTATTCTCTTCCCTTCCCTATCTCTTCTTTATTCTTCCCTTCTCCTCTTTCTCACTTTACTTTTCTTCCCTTCTGCCAAAAATGTTACTGTTGTCACATAAATATTTTTAACTTTATATTGCGATCGTTTCCTCCCGAACCTTGGGACCTCTCGAACCTTGAAACCTCTCAAACCTTGGAACTTCTCGAACTTTGGAACCCCTCGAACATTGGAAACTCTCGAAGCTTGGAACCTCTTGAACCTTGGAACCTCTCGAACCCTGGAACTTCTCGAACTTTGGAACCTTTCGAACTTTGAAACCTCCCGAACCTTGCAGCCTCTCGAATCTTGGAACCTGTCGAATTCTGGAACCTCTCGAACCTTAGAGCCTCTCGAACACTGGAACCTCTCGAGCCTTGGAACATCTCAAACCTTGGAACCTCTTGAACCTTGAAAATTCTCGAACCTTGGATCCTCTCGAACCTTGGACCTTCTCGAACTTTGGAACCTCTCGAATCTTGAAACTTCCCGAGCCTTGGAGTCTCTCGAACCTTGGAACCTCTCTAAGTGGTTCTGGTTTCATATTTTTTCCATCCTGAGCGTCAAGAACTTCATCGTGATAATCGATGAGATCCCGGATTTTCCTTTACGCAGATCGGCCAATTTGCCGCACCTACATACATGCGTTGCAAAATCCATTTCCATTTATGGAATCCTTGGACAAACCACACACTTTGCTTCTTCTTACGCGCAACTGTTATATTTTTAGTTTATAAAATATAGTTTTATATTTTTGCCTCTAAGAAGGCAAAAATGTTAAAATAAGTTTGTTAGAAATCTGAATCCTAACAAGAAAGTCATATTAATAAATAAATAGATTTTAACATAAAAACTAAAAATGTAACAGAAAAAGGTTTCACCACAGCATGCTTTAATCTCATACTCATAAAAAAAAAGTGTCCTAATTACGTCTACTACGGTTGGCACTCATGAATGAGGTGCTCCCGGCAACATTTTTCTGAAAAGGGCCAGACTTTTTAAATTTTAGGCTCCAGGGGCCAAATAGCAAATTCGGAAGTGCAACTTCGCTTAATAAAGTTCAAACGGAAGCTTCTCAATTGTGCAGTCAAATGGATTTTGAAGAATTTAACTTTTTTTTCAGTGATATATTTAGGAATGGCGTTTTCGTGCATACTAACGACATTTGTGACTTTTTCTAGTACTGAAAATTAAAATCTGATGTGTACAGGAATAAAGAAATTTCTCCTGCGGTTTTTTCGCTTATGCTAATTTCCACTGATAATCAGTTTTCAATATGTATGAGTTCGAAAGATCTAAGTATGTAGTTGTTTCCATTGCCAATCAAAGCCGATTGCATAACATTATAACCCGATTGTTTTCTCGTGTTTTGCAATTAGTAAATTTTTGATTGGAGTATTTATGTAATGTACGTCCCCACTTTTCTATTTAGCGACCATGGTTCCTCATGACTGGGAGAGTTAAGAGGCCATAAAACCTGAACACAGATGCGTGCTCGAGGGCACCTGACAGCCACTCTTTTCATATCGCCCCATTGTTTTATATTTCCCTTTTTTTCCTCGTTTGTTTGTGTTGTCTTTCCCCAGGACTACGAATTTTTGCTAATACGTAAGGACTGACCCCCCCCCCCCCCCCCCTAAACCCGGCGTTTCCCGAACTGAGCTACAGCAAGCATAGGCCGCTGTTTAGCTCGTTGAGAGGCCTTTTTCTTCGCCACAAGGCACTCCCCGACCATCACCGTCACTATGTAACCTTAGACTCCACCCCCACGGGTATCTTCGGATGCCAACCAGCCCGTCCATTATATACGTTTAGATAGAGCACGATGGATAACCTACTTACCAGGAAACCCCCAAATAAAAATTAGTCTAGCGTATTCAGTAGGAATCATACCGGGGCCCAGTGCATAGAAGGCGAACAAATGCAAACCGTTGCGCCATTCGGACTACTAATTCAACTACAGTAAGACCCCACTTAGCGCCGGCTTACGTTCAAAAAAGCTAGAGCGCTAAACGAAAAAGCGTTAAACGAGTCATTTTAATTTGTAGGTAAATATGTACCCAACGGATACATATATAGGTACATATATGTACATAATGGTAGCTAAGAGAGAATAACAAAAGTTATTAATTTGTTTATCGTTTTTTCATCGATAAAAAATCACTTGTGACGCAATACGCATGCATTCGTACAGCGAAGAAACAAGATCTTGCGTTAGTTCAGTACCGAAGACGACTTCAGGGAATACTGCGTTAAAATGAAATAGCGTTAAGCGGGGATTTAGTTACTGTACTACCCAAAATAAATAAATCGATTGGTTTACGTTACAAAAATACAATAAAAATTCATTACTTTTATGTTAAGGGATCCACAAAATATATCAAATTATTGAAATTTTTAAATAAGCGATAATTGCGCTACCTGCTTTTGTGTCCATCTAAGTGGATGTGTTCATCGTGGAAGTCAGAATCTCCATATGTGATCATAGTCGATAAAAGTTTCAATTAAACTAAAAAACATTGGACGTTCGTACAATTTCTTCTGGGTTTTGTAACTGGATCGCCCTTAACTGTCAGTCAACGTACTCACACATTAAGCACTTTCTGTGGGCATGCTGCAGAATTGAAGATTAAGTATAGTACTCGTATAACAAAATTTACAAAAAATGCATTAGTAATCAGCCGAACTTACGTCATATTCTCGGTTTTATGGATATGAACCTATGGCCTCTTCTGCATGCCACGAATTCACGATCGGCTTTTGTTAGATTAGAGCTTCAGAGTTCTGAATTGGATTTTCACGATTTGGTCGAAATGTTGACTGAAAGACCGCACGACAAAGCTTGCATGCTAATTATGGGAAAAAATGCATAGAATACAAAAACAAACCATAGGGATTTCACGAATTAATATCTAAAGCTAATGGCAGCTCTTGTTTAAAGTTCATTCACAGCCATTTAGTGTCAATTTAGATGATCTCATGTGATACTGCGGTGCAGAGAGATACGAATATTTTGAGATTTACTTAACACATAAAAATAATTTGATAACACTAATTTAAGAATAATAATAAAACCGTTTCGGGCAGTAGAATTATTTCTCGACAGAATTTGAAGAAAAATGAAAGAATGACAAAACTAATACGATGGAATGCGTCCAATTTCAATTCAAAATGTCACAACCTGAATCTGCTTTGCCCTCTATAGATACCAAGCCACTTTCTAGATCTTAAAGAGTGCTCCTACCTGCACGAAAGCCACTTAACGGAAAATATTTACAAATATCGCGGGAAAAAGGTGTTAATTGAATTCCCATAAAAACTGCCAAATAAATAAAAAAACTTAAGGGAGGGGAGGCAAATCAAAGACGCAACCCGTAAGTGTCACCATACACTGTCGATCTCGAACTCGAACCTGGTACAAATTTCCTCTGACACACACACACACACTTCACATAGGTGTGAAGAAAACCGGTCCACTTGTACTAGGTTCGTTTTCGAGTTCGACAGTGTATGGTGACACTAAGAGAGAACACAGGAACGCGATCCAATGGGGGCAACCTTACTGTCGATCAGAAAATTGTCATAGGTTATTATAATCACCCTCCTGCATTCATGCTGGTAAGTAGGCGATCGACGAATGTCCAAAATTAACGGAATCAATCCACCCATAATTTTCGAGTTCGCTGGGGCCGATAAAGTCCATACATATCCAGTTCCCATCGCCATTTGCATTAGGATGATAAGGGCTGTCAAGCATAATGTCGTAAACGATCGAAATTAGTGTCAAATCCATAGATTTCAGATAAACACTGAGATAGCAGGTGTCGCTTAAGTACAATTGAAATTTCTTTAAAATTTAAACAGTTGTATCTTTGAAGTAACGATGAATTTCATACATTTCACAACCGGCAAAAGGTCGTTTTATGTGAAATTTTAAGTAGTTTCAGAAAAATCTCAGAATAAATGATTGAGAGAATGGCAAATTTTGATTTTGTTCGGCAAAAGTTCAAGTTCGCAAAGTGTTCACAATGAAAACGCCACCATCCAGCTCGACATCAGCTTTCACTCTGTGGTCGCCCTAATACTCCACTAAGGCTTTTTATCGTATGTCAGTAAAAATTAACGGTAAGAAATAGTCGAAAATGGAAAATCCGAAGATAATCAGCGCCCAGTGTGGGGTAAGTAGATTTTTTTTATCAAAACCGTCACTCTCTCACTACAATGGCAATCGAGTAAGCGCGTAGTGCACTTAATTACACGGCAAAAAGCCGGAACATTTTTAAATCTAACCTTAAGGCTACCGTATGATTTTCAAAATGTAAAGCCGATATAATGGACGGTTTGGTGGGCAGTTTAAGATGCCCGTGGGGACGCAGCCAGCCGAAGCATAATGACCGTGAAGGTCAGGCCGTGCCATCTGGCGAAGAAAAAGGTGCCTCAACGAGCTAAGCATCGGTCAATGCTTGCTGTAGCTCAGTTCGGGAGACGGGGGCGGGGTTTTCGCCGCTCGTTGCCCCTGACCTTTACGTATTAACAAAGATTCGAAGGCCTTGGGAGGACAACACAAACATGGGAGGCAAAAATGGGGAATAATCAAAAATCGATATTAAAATTTCGTCCGGTGGAAAGGTACTTTTGAGTGTTCATTTCGTTAGAATTACAAATTCGCAGGTATGCCCACTACTACTTCAAAACAGCCTTGGGCTTTCATCATGTCTTTTTGAAGTAAAAATTGAATTAGGAGAAGTCCTTTTCGATTGGTGATATTGTTTAAAATCTTAAATTGCGCCTTTTGGAAGTTGGACGCCATTTAAAAAAAAATTATACTACAAAAGGAGTTTTGAAGCGATCAGGAATAATTAAGGGGCTATACCAGTGTGAACGCTGAAAATTTGTGTGATTTTCGGGAATTTTTTGGAAGAAAAGTAATCAATTAAATGTTTCGGAAAATTAAGAACATATTTGGCTATATTTGACCTATATTACAAAAAATATTTTATAGAAAAATATTGGGATCCGAGCGACTTATGCGCTGGATTCAGAAGCCCCAAAAAAGTTCATCCACTGCTGACATGACTCCGGCCGATTGAGTAGCTAAAACCGAAAAAGAAAAAAATGCCGTTAAACTGGAAGGCATTTCCTGTACAATGACGTAGGATTTTCGAAAAATATCGAAAAAAAAAATTTCTTGCCTATTAAATGGGCGTTTTTCAATGCCTAATCGTCAATTTTCATCCAATCAAAAATATCCTACGTCATTGTAGAGTAAATATATTCACTAGTACTCAGTACAAGTTTCAAGTCAATCGGATAATTGCTCTTTGAGTTACAATGTCAGCAAATTTGAAAAATCTCATTTCGAGAAAAACGCCTTAAAGATTTAAATAACGAACTGCGTTGAACGAGTCTACAATAACTTTTAAATGGCAACGCTGTTTTCAAATGGCCCTATAGATATATTTTTAGCTTAAATAGGACCCCCTCTTAATTATGTAGCGTTTATGATGCCGAAAGATTCAGGTAACAATAGGTCAGAGCTCCGCCTCCAGGCAGATGGAGCCTTTTATACCTGCGAGCGGTTGCTCTTTAGAAGGCTGCCATTCGGGGAGTATTAGAGATACGGCCTTGAAATTTTTACAGGATATTTTTGAAAGTATAAACTGTTGATAAAGACAAAAAAACAAAAAATCGATTTTTTGCAAGTGTCACACTGGTGTAGCCCCTTAATAATTTCCCATTCTACTTCCTCTCCCTAGTGCCTGCCCTAAATAGAACCTACTCCCTTTGAGCTACTGTTTGGCCTGGGGAAACAACAGATCAGTTCCAAAACTCCATTCGTCCTGCGTAACGCAGCAGGCTTATCCGTCTGAACGTGCCTCACTCCTAACGAACTATTGGCTTATTTTCAAAATTCGAAAAAAAATATGTTTTCTGTAAAATACGATTAATCATAAATCTTCTAATTGCCCACACGTCAAGTCTGTTACCAAACCTGCAGCACAAGATGACCAAGTATCTATGTACATATCTTCATTCATCTTACCATAACTCCATCATCACTTGGCAATCAGATTCGGATTCTACAAATCATTTTCGTAATGTTTACTTTACACTAATAGATTTACGAATGCAAAGACGATTACAGAAATTATCACATCTTATGATGATAATCATATCTTAATCTCGTCCAGATACATTCAGCATATCATCGCGTACCGGCTTTGAGAGAATTGCAACATCACGACATTCTGCAGTAACGTTTTCATCTCGGGTGTTTCAACCAAACAACAACAACGTTCTGACCAAATTTCGTAAGCGGAACTAACCAAGCTCCAAACACGAATTTAGGTCTTGTGATGATCATCCATGCAATGAATCAAAGAGATACATACTACATTTTGTAGTATCATAGATGGGTCCGGTCTTGCATCTTTTTTTTTTTTTTTGAAATCTTGGGGGCCTAAAAAATACAAAGAGTCGTCTGGTCTCACAGCAATATGATAATTATACCCTAGACTTTAGTATAGGGTATATTGTTTTTGTCATTTTTATGTTACGATTGTGATCTTTGTTTGTAAATTGAATCAACTGTGAGATACTCGGAGAAATGACCATAAGTAAGAAGTCTAACGCTGCTGCGTGCTGCTTTTAGGTCTAATTTCTAATCTAATTTCTATTTCCATTTCGCAACAACTTTTCCACACTCTAATTTAAAATGGAGCAGTTCCAGTGCCCGTTGCGGGCTTGGGAATCGCTCATCACAACAGCTGTGTCGTGGTTGGGATGAGAATCTTTTCAGGAAGGCCGTGGCAAACGCTAGCATTTAATCTAATCAGAGCTAATGCCTGGATTAAGTGGTCGTCGTCGCAGATGCGTGTTTTCCGCATTTTCATTTAATCGATTGGCCGTGTGGTTGCCGTGGTCAAAACAAGCTGTAGCGGATAAGCATATTTGTAAGAACCCGACAGACAATGCTGGACACACAAAGCGGCGAACTTTATTGCAATAATGGCCGAAACAGCATGGTCGGCGCGAGTGAAAGTCTAAATGGTAATTTCGTCACAATAACGTAAGCCAAGATTTACTAGCATGCTAAGCGGCTTAACTCGCTCTGTATCTTTATTGGATGGATATTGCACATGCCCGAGCAACAAGTTGTTGTGGTCGTATCTTTTATACATATAGTACATGAGATTATCTTCTGGTAAGGAACATTTATAGTCTCGAGAGATTGGTAGGTATGTATATGCTACTCGTATATGTACCTGAATTAGCATATAGACACGTACAAGCTTGGTATCCCAGAAAAGATATTTCTGCATTTTTACGACTTCTGCGGTTGGTTCAGCCAATCTTTCAAGAGACATGGATTTTACTAATTGCTGAAAGTGATCTTCTATAATGAAAATGAAATTACTGAAACATTCGCCGGCATAAAGTGGAAGGTTTCCGATTATTGAAAGCCATACAGTGCCCATTGCCATTTTATTTGCAGAATTTTAGCCGGAACCAGTTGCTGTTAGCAAATCAAGCAATTGATGAATTTCACTATTTACCCCTGAGTGACCTCGATTAAAATAGTCACGCGATTTCTTTTATCAATTACGCGACAAATGACGACGACGACAACGGGCAATCCAGCCAACCTAAATTCAAGCTAATTTCACATCAGCCAACGACACCGTACGATTTTAAGATGTGAAGCATCAAAATAAACCTTCAAGGTTCTTTGAAGATACTTTGGCTCATCGAAGTTATTAAGTATTCGTGGCTTCTTATGACATCCAACCGTTCACCCAATTGCACCAAATTTATATACGAGTACTCGCGATCTTGAATTAAAGAGTTAATTCAAGCACTGATGCTGTCCGTTTTCGTCACACTGTGACTATGGTGCAATTGGTCGAATCAGTTGCATGGATGCCATTGAACGGGAATTGGGAACACTGCGGAATTGTCGTCGTGTGACTAAGAGGATAAAATTTACCTTCGAGCCTCTTATCAGATTCACTCGAAGCAACGAAGCAATGCAAGTGCAACATGTAGCCTTTCTGTATTGGGCAATAATTGGCAAATTTGTTTACTCTCTTGTTCAGTACAGCCGTTTTAGTTCGGTGTTGATTGTCATCTCTTTGCCCGTGGGCTAATGGTTTCACTGAACTTAAAGAGTAATGTCGCTTGCACACGACAGGAGATTTGGGTAAATCTCGAGATTTAAGCAAATCTACCCCTAAATCTCCAAGATTTACCATACATCTATCAAGATTTAATAATCTTGATTTCGAACAAGATTTAAAAATAATTTCGTCTCAGGGAAATCCCTGAACTTCGCCGCAATGTATGCAATAGAAAAGTGCATGTTTCATATTTTGAATTGAATTTGAAATTCACACGCACGTTCGAGTACATGGAGACAACCACACTATCGTTTTTCCGCTCGCATGTAAGTAAACGACAGCGCAACTACCAACTTTTGATGGTAGAACAAGAAAAAAAACAGGTGTGCATGGGTTTCGGGATTTGCTAATTTATCAAGATTTAGGTGTCATAGGCCCGTTTTCTCAATGTCCGACTAAACTCTTTGTTAACTAACAGGGACACAAATTAATCGAAGCTACATATAAACAGCCCGATAAGCATTTTCGTTTTCTCAAAATCAGCTGATTTTCTTGGCGGAATTCTACCGTCCACGAATCTACAATATTTTGTATTAGTACGGTCTCTCAGCATATTCATTTGCAGCTGAGTTTGTTGCAAATTCTCTTCTATCGAATGAATTTCCAGGAGCTCTGTTCTTTATGGCCACTTTCATTGCTTTGATTTGAATTTGCAAAAGTGAACAGTTCTAGCTGTCAAAATCTCAGCATCCGGTATCAGATGTTGGGTTTTTGTTTAGGATAAATTTTCAACCGGAGTTGGGTTTTGTTTTGGATAAGAGATTGTGCTAAATGATAGTTTATTCTTAAGATAAATTTTAATCGGACATTGAGCAACCGGCTCTAAAACTTGTAATGCGGACGGTTTGGTGAGCATCCGAAGATACCCGTGGGGACGAAGCCTTGGTAGCATAGTGACCGTTAAGGTCGGGCCGTGCCATCTGGCGAAAAAAAGGCTCCTCAACGAGCTAAGCAGCGGCCTATGCTTGCTGTAGCTCAGCTCGGGAGATGTGGACTTGGTTTTCGCCGCTCGTTGCCCCTGTCCTTTACGTATAACCAAAAATGCATAGGCCTGGAGAAGACAACACAAACAAAGGAGGTAAAAATGGGGAATAAAAAAAATTAAGCGATAAGGATGGAATAGTTGGCGGACGGTCAGCATGCCCTCGCACTCGCATCGGGACCAAGTGTAATGGGACCCTCGGCCTCTGGTTTCGTACCACCAACAGATCATTACTCATCAAGTGCTGCTTCGATCTGCCGGTGGGAGCAGCACTACCAGACCAGAATATGGTTCATTACAAACTTTAAAACTAAACTTTTTTTGCAAGAGTGGGCAAACGAAACTTTTTCCTGAGCAAACGATAATATCATCATCATCGTGGCGCGACAACCCGACATGGGGGCCTTGGCCGCCTGGATCGTTGTCCTCCAATTGTCTCGGTCACGTGACTGCGTCCTCCAATATTGGAAGCCCAGTAGTTGCGCGGCGTCCACATATACTGAGCTCTCCTCTCCCAACGAGATCTCGGTCGTCCTCGCAGTCTCGATTCGTCGACTCGTTTTGCGTTCATTACTTTGGCATGCGATCATCGTCAATTCGTTAAACGATAATATACGATGGGCAACCGAACTGCTCAGTTTCGACCACAAAATTACCCTTTAAGGAGCCAAGTTAAGGATATATGTAAGTATTCCCAACCAAAAAAAAAATTAGTTTTCTAATAACTTTTTTTGTAAGGGTGGGCAAACGATAATCCACGAATGGGGCAAACGAACTGCCTAGGTTGCGACCACAAATTGTCCTTTAAGGAGCCAAAGTGTTGATGGCGCCCAAGTGGGATGAAACCGCTTACTTTTTTACAAAAAAAAAGTTGGAGAGATGGACAAACGAAACTTTTTCCTGGGCAAACAAAATCCACGAAGAGCAACCGAACTGCTCAGTTTGCACTACAAAATTATCCTGAAAGGAGCCAAATTAAGGATATAAGTATTACCAACCAAAAAAAAACATTTAGTTTTATATGATAATAACTTTTTTTGCAAGGGCGGGCAAACGAACCGCCTAGCTTGCACTACAAAATTATCCTTTAGAGCCCGCGCAGACGGCGCACACAGGGACTACTAAATAGTTTAGTTTGCTGTGTGCGCGGTCTCATAGTCTAGTCTGCTAGTAACTTTCATTGCAAGTGTAGGCAAACGAAAACTTTTACTAGGAAAACGAGGGCTTATAATGGGCTAAGGGACTAGGCAATTTAAATTAAATATTATCGTTGTGAGGGTGTATAATGTGGCGTCCAATGTGGGATAAATTTTTTTATATTTTGAATAAAAAAAAATTTGGGTGGGCAATCCTGGGCTAACATTGGGCAAACGAAATAGTGAAAAAAAAAACCAATTTTGTAAAAAATGTGTTTTTTTTTTCATTCTGAAAAAAATGTATTTATAACTTTTTTAGTGAGGATGTGCTAACGAAAATTTTTCCTGGGCAAACGTGGGCCTGGGATGGACAAACGAACTTCACAATTTAAATTTAAACCAGGCCGAAACTTCGCTTCGGTCCGGAGTCCGAAGCGTATATACCCTAGACTTGTACAAACCTAGTGGTGATGGCAAAAGTACCAATTGGCAACGACCATTTGCATTAAAAGTGAGTTTCCTATATGACCAGTTTATAGGGGAGGTTTGCACTCATTCAGGAGGATGTTGACCATTCTCAAATCAATAAACTAACCCATTCTACAAATATTTGTCGAGTTATTCAAGTTTTTAGCTTCATTTTATCGAAAGTTATCGCTTAGTTGAAGTTTCATTTGTAGGGGAGGTAGGAGTTCCTTGGGTCAGATCTTGCCCATCATTGCCACCAACCAATTAGATCATGCTATGAACATTTAGGCAAAATTTCAAATCTCTAGCTTCATTCTATCGAAGTTATCGCCTATTTGAAGTTTCATTTGTAGGGGAAGTACTGGTTTGGTTGGTCGAATTTTACGTATTCTCAATATCCGCCAGCTGAGTCCAAACATGTAACCAAAATTCCAAGTCAGAGCTTTATTTTATCGTAAGTTATCGCTTATTTTAAGTTTCATTTGTAGGGGAGGTAGGGGTTCCTTGGGTTGGATCTGGCCTATCTTTAATACCAACTAACTCAATCTTACTTTAAACATTTGACCAAAATTTCAAGTTGCTGGCTTTATTCTATCAAAAGTTATCGCTTATCGAATTTTCATTTGTAGGGGAGGTAGGAGTTCTGTCGGTCAGATCTTGCCCATTTTCAATACCGACTAACTTGATCTTACCAGCAACATTCTACCAAATTTTTAACTTGCTAGTGTCATTCTATCGAAGGCTATCGTAACTAAAGGAATATTAAATTGTTTGAAATTTGTAGGGGAGGTAGGCGTTCCTTTGATCTGATTATGCCCAACTTACCAAAACTCAAACAGCTTGTCACCTCAGGATTTCATGCCAAAAATCAGGTGTCTACGTCAATTGGTTCAAGAGTTATGGACAAAAAAACCTGAAAAGTAGGGTAGTACGAGGCTCCTTGCAAGAAAATTACCGTTAGTTTTCAACTGATCGATTTTATTTTTCCAGGAGAGTATAAGATTACCATTACGAGCAATCTGCCGAAGCTAGATCTTTTCATGTTTATTTAATCGGGAGTTATAGATACATTTAATTATTTTACATATGTAGGGGAGGTAGGCGTTCTCTTGGCCTGATCATACCCATTTTCAATACAAATCAACTAGATCATACTTGCAGTATTTGACCAAAATTTCAAGGCTCTAGCTTCATTCTATCGAAAGTTATCGTGCGAACGGACAGGTGTTACATATTTCCGTCGTGACAAAAACAATATACCCTATACTAAAAGTCTAGGGTATAAAAATCGAGTAGGACGTTGCCAACTTCACAGAGCTACACATGAGGGAAATCAAATCTATATGGTGCCCATTTGTATGTACAATACATTCATAACAGGCCTTATTGTATTTGCACAATTTTCCCCCAAAACGGGACGATTGGGGTAGATCAATCGGTAAAGGGCAGGTCTTATTGACCGGTCGTTGGTTCGAAGCCTGCCTGGAACGGTTTTTTTCAGGGTGTTCATTTTATTTTAAAAACTCATCAAGTATGTATTCTAATTTACATTTGGTTATGGCTCTTAGCTATCGTTTAATGGCCCAAATTGATTTTTGGAATTTGCGTACTTTCCGTAGTATTGCCGGAAACAGAGAATCCGTATACCGGCGAAGCGATGGGCTATTTAGCTTCTGACGGAGGCTATTCTTTGTGCACGGTGCGCAGTGTACATAAAGTAAATTACGGAATATTTTGAAATCGAGAACTGCCACGCACACGCACTAAAGTGTTAGAATTCACTTGAACATGTATCCATACAAATGTCCATTGCATACATATTATGATTTCCCCGCTGAGCGATGGTTAGCTAAGATCAATAAGGAAAAAATAGTCAAGAACTGAAAATTGACAGTAACAAATTAAATTTTTCTTGGCCATAATTAAAATTGCATCATTTATTTTCACTTATGCAAAAGCCGCAAAATTGTCTTTGTTCAAAAGAAGAAAAACAAAAAAACACAAAGCCAATCCGACGCGACGGGATTTTGAACCCGGGCCATGTGTTTACTAGTCGGGTGCACTACCGACTGAGCTATGCAGCTTCTTGCGTATGTTGTTCCTTGTGCGCGTCATGTAGTATACATAAAATTAAGCACTGAGCTGAATACAAATTGAGAATTCACAGCCATCCATATTTTCCACGGTTCTTCACCATACCGCGCCATGTTTTCGTATCAATAAGTTGTTTGTACGTTAAAACAAATAGATATTTACACATCAAAAATATTTTATTCAGACTCAATGTTTCCTATGGTCGATACAATCGGTTTGTGATTGATAACTAAAATACGATACATATGTTTGCGAATGAAATGTGTTTAGGAACCGTTCAAATACGGCGCGCTACCGAAAGTTGTCCATTGTGCATTCTATGTAGTATACATCAAAAGCACTGAATATAAATTGAGAATTCATACACAGGAATGTGTTTACGCATTTCACAGATTCTACGGTTTTACCCCGTACCGTACCATAAGATGTTTACACATCAAAAAATAACAATAGGTAGAAATATTCCATCCTAATGACAATATACCGATAAAATATTTTGCAATAAAACATCAATCATGGGGTTACAATCTGTGGAAATATTTTCCATGCTCTATACTCAGGTATCTTATTTTATCAATTTGAAAAAAAAAATGTAAAAAGTTGACATGTGGCTGTTAAAATAAAGCCCCAACCAACAAACCATGAGAGTAGCTCAAATAAAAATCATCTCAATTCAAATTAATCATTTCCAGCCGTCCAAACTATTTAATCATATCTAATAGATACTTTTCACGCGCTCAATAGACAAGAGAAAGTTGTTCATCATTTTGTTGGCAACACACTTAATTCTCGGGGACAAGACCTCACATCATGTTTGTCACACATGCATATCGTTCGGTTCGGAATGTATACAAGGAAGGATGGTGATCTCGTGTCTTGTGTGGTATGTGCAAAACGGCATTACTAACATAAGAGATATATGATAGCTTGCCGCCAATGATGATCATCTATCTTTCATCTTACATGTCCAACACTATTGGACAAGATTAAAGACGTCCAGCTATTCATCTTTTCTTGACTGAGCCGCAATCCCACACATTCTAGATACATATGAAATGAAGATATGCCTGCGTGATGTCTTCTTTTCTTTTCAATACAGACCAACTAAATTTCATTTTCCAGAACATCAGCCTAGTTGGCCCAAAGTTTGTAAAGCACTTTTAAAACAATAAGGCAGCATTATATGTACTAAGAAGGAATATTGTGATACTCAAAAGTCATATGAGTGGCATTATGGCTGTTATGTTGCCATTGGGTAAATATTGTGAATGTCGGAATTATGTATTGAAGATGTTGACGATGCTCTTTTTCAGACAGGTAAAGGTTAGGCAAACCAGAAAATGTAGAACCCCACAGCCATTTTATTCTTTCCGGTTATCTGGCTTCGTCCGTCCGTAGGTTCATATAAATAGAAAGACAATAGAGAGGATTTCCATGTGCTTAGCCAGTTCGCCAACCTCATAATAAACCCGGAAAACTGGATTGCATGAGTAAATAGATTTCAATTGCGGAACTTTGTGGCATTAAAGTTGTGAATGCTTTATTTTTCTTCTATGTCGTTATTATTCTTAGCCATCTGTCTAATTTTTTTTTTTAATTTAGACATTGGCAACTTTTATTCATCAGTGAAATCTCAACTGCGTGGGTGCTGCTATGTTACAAATTGGAAATCGATTTCAACTACATATTCTTCTCTAAGTGTCACCATACACTGTCGAATTCGATCTCGAACTCGAACATGGTACAAATGTCCTCTGACACACACATACACTTCACATAGGTGTGAAGAAAACCGGTCCACTTGTACTAGGTTCGTGTTCGAGTTCGACAGTGTATGGGGACACTAAGAGCTGTCGAATCATGCCTAAGACTATCTCCATATTCTACTAATTCCACTTACTTATGAAAAATGAAGCCTTTGCGAGAAGTAACCTAAATCACACTATTTGTGCTAGTTCCGACTTAAAATAGTTTAAACCAACCTCATGAACTGTATACTCTTGTCACTAAGGATGTACAGGAATTCTTAGATATTTCATGGCAAACGTTCGTCCCTATCCCAGACAACCCTATAAGCTTGAATCGTAGGACAAACTGGATCAATCAACCTCGCCAGCAAATAAATCACGAGCTGGATGACATTATCTAGAGGCTAATGGCTTCGCCTAATAAATCTAGGTATGGTCAGTTCTTGTTCTGTGGTGGCGCCACAACGGACCCAGAGATGGTCTACGCGTGCATACGTCAAATCACGCGTAGACCACCTCGGCAGCCCCTTTAAATACCTAACCTAACCTTACCCTCCGTATGCAAAACTATAATATAACATAAAAATGGTAGGGCGTGCGCTAATACACTCACAGATGCGTAGAGGAAGATGAGGACGATGCTTAATGAAAGTAGATGAGTATATCCGGAAACAGTTCGGACCTTATATTAGTATACTGAGGGCCGTTTTCTCAATGTCTAGTTAAATCTTATCCTGTACATAATCGCTAAACGGCACTCATCTTCCAGTTAAGAGTTTATCGGATAATAATTCCAAACAGCTAATACGGGCTGCTGAGATTTTGACAGCTAGAACTGTTTACGTTTGCACATTGAAATGAGACAATTAAACTAGTCACAAGGAACAGAATCCTGGATATTCATTCGAAGGAAACGGATCTGAAACCAGCTCAGCCGCAAAATAATGCTGAGAGATGGCACAGGCGAGAATAGAATTGAACAGGTGGCAGAATTCCGCCAAGAAAATCATCTGACTCTCTACTGCAGTAGCTGCGCTGTGGACTGCTTTATCATATTTTGAGCGTTGCATGCGCTAAGGTTAAATTTAGTGTCCCGGATAGCTAACTGGCAGTTTAACCAGACATTGAGAAAACGGGCCTGATTTTCCCAACATCTCAACGAGCATATCGTTTACAAACAGTTTTATAGCTCTTCAAATAGAATGGATGCCGATTATATTTAAAGTATTGTATAAAGCTCCAAGATCAGATTTAATTTGAACCATTAAGGTTTAATTGATAGTGTAATTGTGTGGTCTTAACCTGCTCTGCTCTATATGGACCTTGAAAAAAAAAACGCGCGTATTGAGAACGAGTATGCATTTGTGTACATTTAAAAAGGGGGTCATTAAAAGGGGCGCGAGATGCTCTTGCTAATTAAGCTATCCGCTACATTTTAAAAACTAACGGTAATATGCGCCTATTGAATTGTTCACCTTGAATTCATAGATCACATAAAATCACACCGACCCCACGTTGGAGGCTGAACATGTTTAAGCCTCTCGGTCCAATTTTCAACTATTATATTTTCCACTGCAAATTTTTACTGATGTAGGATGAAAAAACTTTGAGATAACTTCAAGTTAGCGTATGGTAACCTTATGGTATATTCAGGTAGCCTGATGGTAAGGTCCAAGAAGGTTTCGATTTTTGTGGCTTGTGTCTAACAGTGGCATGCACCTATTTTGATTGTCCATTTCAGTTTCATTACCTTGATCAAATCACGCCTACCCCACATTAGACGCCAAATATTAGCAGACTTTATCGACCATTTTCTACTGTAGTTGTGGTAGCGATGCTTCGAATACTGTAGTTCTTCTTGCATCGAGGGGGTTTGGCAGCTCTTGGCCGTTGAAAAACGGGCCGTTCCGGTACGAAGAACCGGCTGCCGCAGGAACAACCATTTTCTACTGTAAATTTCCCTGATGTAGGCTCGAAAACAGCCTTAAGATATCCTTTAAGTAGGTTTCGCCCTATGGTAAGGTCTAAAATTTGAGTTTTTGTGTCTTGTGACTGATGACATTACTTCTAGTTAAGCTCTTAGAGTTTAAGTTTAAAAAAAAAGCGGTAATTAGGCGTCGCCAATTTATTTAAAAGTTTTGGAATTAACAACAGGAAGACTGGCCAATTTCTAGTTTCAAAATCCACCTTTTCTAAAATCTGCATTTTTTATAACACCAACAGGTTTTTGTTATGAGAGATCTATGTCGGTTATATGAAGATAAATGCCAATTTGGGGGTACTTTTTCACAAATAAATGAAGAGGATAGTTACCTAAGCATCGGTTTTCAGAAGTACAGACATTTCGAAGCAATATACGCTTTTCAATAACTAAGCTCAAATATTGCGATCGATTTTCTATTACGTAAGAACTCATTAGGGGGAATTGATACCCACTGTGAAGATATCATTCCAACAAATTTACACCTTCTGTCGGATGTTGCATTTTGACATGGGAGTATTTATCCCGACAAAAGGAAACAGTTCATACGCATCCATTATCTGCAGCAGAGTAACTCTGCAGATCCTATCTATTCATACGGAAGTATTCCATGGCACCTCTTATCTACTTCAGAGAATGCCTGACGGAATCGTGGACTAGTAAGCTACATTGACGGTTGACAGGGCGTGTTTAACAATGTCGAGCCTGAACATATTCCGAATGAAGACGTGTGAATATGGGTAGTCCACTCCGCTTTTTGGGAACGTGCACCGGTCATAAGTCTGTTCCGAGACGTAGAAACATTAAATTGCTTACAGGTTTTTAATGTTGCCATTGCCATCTCGCGTCAATCTTCTTATCTCCTTAGTGAGGTACTGTAAAACGCCGTCTCTCTATTATTTCAGCTACTGCCCAATTGAAATGAATCCGAACAAGACGGTTGAAGAGTGCTCAAATTGAGCTGTCATTGCTGAATCTCCTTCAGCAATGGCAGCTCAATTTGAGCACCATTCCTCGGGGTTAACAAAATTGAATAACGAAAGCCTAATAATCAGGGCCGTGTGAAAAAACACAAGTGAGCTCTAATCCTGCAGTAGCCCCGAACAACCAAAAGTCGTGTCCGGGCTCTACATACGTCTTACACGTTCCAGACTTGGAGTTATTGTCTAGTAAATGGCCCTTGTAATAGCGGTTTATCGCTTACTGAGTGGAAAGGATTAACCAGTGCCGCAATTAGTGGTATTCTTGTCCAAGGTATTGGACGTGCTGCTCAACTCAACTCTTCGGCGTTTGCGAAATCAGTTCGGTAGTGAGTGCCTGAGTAGGTCTGCTGTGTTTAAATGGGCCAAAGCGTTCAAAGATGGCCGCGAAACCGTCGAGAATGAGCTGCATGATCGTCGACCGCGAACCAGCATCACACCAGACAACATTCGCCGCGTAGAACAACTCATTTTGGAGGACCGTCGGATGAATGTTCGAAACATTTAGGCTCAAGTAGGCATTAGTATTGGTAGTGTAGAGTCTATCATCCACGAACACCTTCAATATCGCAAAATAACGGCGCGATGGGTTCCCAAACTGTTAAACTTCGAGCAAAAATTCATGCGGTTGGAAGTTTGTCACCGCTTGCTGACGCAATACGAGGCGGAGGGGGGCGGTTTTTTGACGCGAATCTTCACTACAGGCGAGACATGGGTACACTATTACACTCCCGAAAGCAAGGTGTCGTCTAAAGAGTTGAAGAAGGAGGAAGGGGCGCCAGTCAAGCGAAGACAACCAGGTCCGCGGGTAAGGTTATGTGTACTGTATTCTGGAACCGGCGGGGAGTGCTATACGTTGACTTCCTGCGCACACAACGTTCAATCAATGCTGCATACTACTCTAACCTTCTGAAAACACACGTGAAACCCGCTTATCGCTCGAAACGGAGGAGCATTTCAGCGCGAAGTGCTATTCTTTTCCAGGATAACGCGCGCCCTCATACCGCGTCTCGGTACTAGAACACCCCCCCTTCCCCCTCAAGACCGGATTTGTCACCCTGCGACTACCACATGTTTGGACCACTGAAAGAAGCCCTCGGAGGTCAAAGATTCAACACCGACGACGAGGTAGAGGAGTTCGTGCGGACATGGCTGTCCAAGTTGTCCAAGGAATTCTTCGATACCGGCATCAAAAAACTTCCGGAGAGGTGGCAAAAATGTGTAACTAGTGAGGGGAATTACCTAGAAAAACTGTAAATTTTTGTAAATATTTTCGATAATAAATAAATGTGTCAGAGCGTTTGTCTCGATCATATTTCTCGTACAATGTCAGTCAAATATGAGAAGCAACTGAGCCAAGTAGATGGATGAAACCTCCATTTTTATTAGATTTATTGTTGGCACGGCTCGTTAAACGATTGAAACGGTTCTGAGCTGGCTGTGGTAGATCTAACTCTCTACTTTTGAGCCTAGTAGCTTTTCGTGGGTTTCCAGTGAAGTCCGTTGCAGAGTTTACAAGAGGTCTATGTATTTTTTAAGGTTTTGAGTCAGCACTGATATGATGAAATAGCTCTAAAGGTCAAGCAAGGTCGCGAAATTATATCATCCGGCTTGGGAAAGAGCCACTTAGTTGGATGCATTCAGTCGTATGTCCCGGTGAATTTTCTTTTTAAATTTTTAGTTTGACATATAACCTATAGAATATATAATAACAATATTATAAAGCCTACCCGCCTCAATGAGGAACGAACGGCACTCAGTAACTATCTTAGATGTCAACCGGGTGGATTCTATGGATAGTATTGCGGCTTGTCTATCAGTATAGATTGTGATATCTTTAGGAGCAACATTGTGCCACCTCAACCAGGTTAGACCCTCAAAAATGGCAGTAACCTCCGCCTGGAAGACACTACAATGATCCGGGAGACGAAAAGATAGGCTTAAGTTAACTCGGTCCGAGTAAAACCCCGCTCCCATCCCGCCGTCAGTCTTCGAGCCATCAGTATAGATGTCTATAGAGCCCGTCGACGGTAACTCAACGTCAATTCACCGATTGTAAGTGGGGATCATGCAAACAAAGTTCTTGCCGAAAATGAATCGTGGGGAGTGCAATCATTGGCAGCAGAAATATCAAACTAGTTTAAAGCCACCGAGTGGCCAGTACACGATGAGCACCAGTACCCTGTTTCACGAAGGCGGATGGCAGTGTTTGCAGCAAGTTGCTCCCCAAGAATGTCTACAGGAAGCAGATTAAGCATAATAGCCTCAGAAAAAATATTGTTGAGAGTACCCTCGATGTTTAGAAAGACGACCATGGTGAATTCTTTGTGACTGAGAGACCTCTCGATACAACTTACCAAAAAGTCCAGCGCTGAGTCCACCGACCTACCTTTCCAGTAATCGTGTTGGCACGTTGGAAGAAGTTGTGGTAGAATATTAAAGTGTAAATAAACATCAATCAGCTTGTCTTAAGTAGGTTCGACGATAAACTGATAGGTTTAAGATCGCTGGTGCGCGTATGCGAGCTTCTACCAGCCGTAGGAATAAAAACCGCCTCAACTTCAATCCACGAACGAGGGATATAGACCAAGTCCAGGGTGTCAAATAAGAAACTAATAGTTTCGAGCTAGGGGAAGTCCATGAGCCATCTTGCCTCATTAAAAAACTAGGCACCGAAAGATTCGAGCTTAGAATTTTGCTAAGTCTAGAGGCTTCACCAGAACCCTCGATCCTCTCACAAAAAAAAAAACCTCCACGAAATACGTTTAGCTCTTCGTAACTCCTTCTTATATAAGCTTAGGTCCTTCTTATAGGATAACCAGTCCGATTGAAGCCTGGTAAGTTTGGCCTTATTGAAGGACTTCCAGCGTACGCACCTCAGAGGGGAGATCTAGGACACCACCAAACTGGCTTTCTTTCGCCCATCATTTTGGTAACAGGGCATGCTTTGCAAACAGCCTTGTTAAGCGCCGTTGTGAAGGTATGTACCATAACATTCAGCTCCAAAGTAGTTACCGGCTGACAAGGTAACGGATATATAGCCCTCAATGCCGTCCCTATGCGTTACCCAGTTCGTTTTGTGACGATTTCAGAAAGATAGGTTTCTGCACAAGCTGTTCATTTGGACTAAATTGTAGGTAGCGATAATCCGAAAAATAGCGGTCCGCGATCACCCTTCAATTCCGCACCAAATGATGAATATCATGCGACACCAGAGAAATATCCAGTACCTGCTGCCTATTCCTGGTCACAGAAGTGGGCACAACCGACATTGCACAGCAGGAGGTTAGTATTCATAAGTTAATCAACTCACCTCTTTCATTGGTATCCGAGCAGCCCCATAAGGCGTCCCATATCGTTTGTTTAATCCAAAAGAACCAGCCGGATAAAGGTCAGTAGGTGATTTGTGGGAGTTCTCTTAATGACAGCGAGGCTGCTCTCCAAAAAACCTAATTCTGGAACGAGTGGCTGCCAGGCCAGACGTTTGGTGGACTCAATGTCTTCCAGGCAAAGTCCACATATCACCTCATTGGTCAAACCAATTTTATTGAGGTGGTATTTCACCGAATGGTGCCGTGAGGTACCCCATGATAAGTTTCAGGTCAGCTCCAAGCGGTTAGTCGCTTTAAGACCTCAGGGATTAATAAGATTAATTGATTGCTGCAATCCTGGGAAATTATTCCAGTGACACAACCTTTCGTTAGCAGTCCATTCCCTAGCCAGTGCCTGGGCTACAGCCCCCAGATCAGTCAGCAGTAGGAATTAGGCCCGTGGAGCCCTGTCTAGCGAGTTCATCCGCAGCTTCGTTGCCATCCCGTTGCATTCCCAATTTAAACATAGAGTAACCCGATTTTCATTCATTCAGTAATTGCGATGAGAATTTATGTGAAGAAAGAGTCCTAATGGCGGTCTATCGAAGGTTTACTACTTTGCCTTAACCCCTAGCGGGGCATAGCGCGTCAACTACTCCTGCGCGCCATCGTACTCTGTTCTGGGCAATGGGGCGGAACTCCCCAAAAGACTTACCCAGTACCTGACACTCCTTTGCCACAGATCGACGCCATGTGATTCGAGGACCCCCTCTTGGTCGGCCTTGGTTAGAAATGGGGTTCCATTTCATGGCATGCAAAGCAATGCAGTTATCACTCTTCCGCAATGTGTGACCTATCCACTGCCATTTTCGCCTGCGTATCAATTCGTCGATTGGCATCTGACCCGTACGCCAACTTAGCTCTTCATTTGATATTGTTTCGGGCCAGAAAATTCTTAAAATTCGACGAAGACATGAGTTGACGAAAACTTGCAGCTTTCTGGTAACTCCTACGGAAACTTTCCATGTACTGCTCCCATACAAAAGCACTGACAGTACCAGGGAGCGAAACAGGCCCAGCTTGGTCTTGATGCTGAGATAACTGCCCTGCCAGATTTTGGACAGCATGCCGTATGCGCGTTTAGCCTGGTTGATACGACGAGCGATGTCCTGCTCCGTACCACCATTTTCGGCAACAATGCTACCCAGGTAGACGAAGTTGTCCACCTTCTCCACAGGCTGCCCATTAATATTGATGGCAATAGGTGTCGGATTTCTTTTTCGCAACGGTGGGCTAAGAACCTTGGTCTTGTTGGTATTAATCTTTAGCCCAACCTTGCTTGCCTCCCTCTCGAGATCTAACGCCATTGCGGACAGATCCATGATTTTGTGGGAGAGTAGGCATATGTCGTCAGCGTAGTCAAGATGTTGTAGATAAGATGTCAAAGTCCATTGAATTCCTCTGTCGAGTCCGGATAGGGCTGCATGCAACACATCGCCGCTCACAATGAGGAATAGGATCGGTGAGAGGATGCACCCCTGACGAACTCCACTGCGAATCTCAAAGTCCGCCGACACCTTACCTTTATGCAGAACGCGACATTTCGCGCCGTCATAGGTTGCCTTAATAATAGCCACAAGCTTCTCAGGGATGCCTCTCCTGCGCAAGGCCGCCCATATAGAATCCCGGTTCACACTATCGAAAGCCTTTTCGAAATCGATGAAAAGCAAGTGAAGCGGAGAATCGTATTCAGCGCATTGCTCGATGATGATTCGCAAGGTGTTAATATGATCGACACAGGAGAATCCGGATCGAAAGCCAGCCTGCTCTTCATCAATTGTGCTTTCTAAGTGGGCCTTTAGTCTTTCCAGGACGATTTTAGCTATTATCTTGGCAACGGCAGGAAGCACACAAATGCCTCTCCAATTATTACAGTCTGTGAGGCTACCCTTCTTTGGAAGTTTGATGATCAAACCTTCCTTCCACTCAGTGGGAAAGGTCTCTGTATTCCACGCTTTATCAACAAGTGGGTGCAGCAAATCGGCAGTTACGCTTGGCGCTGCTTGATAAAGTTCGGCAGGGATGCCGTCAAGTCCGGCGGCCTTTCCTCGTTTTAGTGCAATAATTGCAGTGACTATTTCCTCTTTAGTCGGGGCAGTGGACCGTATACGCACATTTTGATGGTTAGCTAAATTATCTATATGAGGGGGAACTTCACCAGAGCTTACACGGTTCAAGACCGCGGCGAAGTGTTCTTTCCACCGCCTCATTTGATCGTCTTCCAAGATAAGTAGCTTTCCATCATTATCTTTCACCGGATGTTGGCAGGAGTTACGACCACCTGTAAACTCCTTGATGACACCGTATACGGCGTTTAAGTTGTTACTTCTAGCGGCTTCTTCTGCTGACGCTAAAAGAGAATTGGCATAAACTCTTTTATCGCGTCGCACACTACGCTGAACTTCTCGAGCTTTCTGACGGTAAAGGAGTTCGATGCTGCTTCGATTGTCGTCTGATGCTGCAGCCAAACGAACTTTCAGCTCCTTTCTTTCAACAATCCGCTACCATGAAGCGTCGGACATCCAGGGCTTATTCCGGCAATCCGGGTTTGGGCCAAGGATGGTATTTGCGCTATCAATGTACGCATTTTTTATGACATCCCAGTTTTCGTTTATGTCACTATTTGGGTGACTAGTTATCTCAGCCGCTTTTTGCGCAAGATGGTCATTATATTGTTGTAAGACAGCTGGATTTTTTAGTCGAGCGGTGTTGAATTTGCGGGGCCTGGATCTTTCGTCGCTGGGGCGACGCACGGCTGCAATACGCAATCGAACATTAGCGATCATAAGATAATGGTCTCTTCCCATCCCAATATCGGCACCCTTCTTGTTTCGCACGTCCAGGAGGCAACTCTTGAATCTTTTACTAATGGCAAAATGGTCGATCTGATTTTGTGTTCTGCGCCGATCAACAGAGGACCAACTGATTTTGTGGTGGTCCTTATGCTGAAACATAGTACCACCGATGAAGAGACTGTGAAAGTTGCAGAACTCTACAAATCTTTCCCCGTTGTCATTACGATCACCAAGACCGTGTCTCCCCATCACATGTCTGAGCCCATAGTTATCAGCGCCAACTTTCGCATTCAAATCACCCATAACCATTATAATGTCACCTTTAGGTGTTCTGCTCTGAACGGCGTTTAGTTCTTCGTAGAAGGAGTCTTTTGCCAAGACATTGTCGGGTTCAGTAGGTGCATAACATTGTATTATTGAGATGTTCCTCATTTTGGTCCGGAACCTGGCGGTCAAGACCCTGTTAGAGACCGGTTCCCAGGATAAGAGACAGTTTCGCGCGGCTCTGGTTAAAAGAAGCCCCACACCTGACTCACGGCGACTACCGGTAACTTTACCGGAGTACAACATTACAGTGCTGCCCGTTGGAGAGATGAATTCTCCGCTGTTCCACCATCTTATCTCACTAACTCCTAAGATATTTAATTTGTACCTCAGAAATTCAGTCTCTAATTGAAGAAATCGTGCGTTCTGGGGACCTTCTGATCCATTGTCCAGGAGAGTACGCACATTCCAGAATCCAATCTTTGTCATTGTACGATAGCTAAAAGTCGTAACCGTTGAGTCAGTCCTTATCCGAGGCATAGTTGACGTTTCGTTAGCATATAAAGATTTCGGATAGTGCAAGTTGCTGGCATACACATCCTGTCCTTTGATTGTCGGTTTCAACGACAGGCCCTCAAAGGGAAAGGCCGTGGTATTTTTTTTCACATCCCACACCACAGGGGTACCTCAACCAAATCATCGCACCGCCATCACTGGCGGCTTGACGTTGGTTGGCAATGGTAATGGCAATGGCAGTGACCACTGCCGTTCCGGGGGGCGCCCACGTGGAGGACTATGGAAGAGGAGTTTTTGCCCCCCTTGATGCACCTGCGGTCAGAACATAAATTGCCATTATCCCATTCGGCGCATGAGGACCGAAAATTTTCTACCGAGCAAAGTAGTCATGTAATCTGATCTCAAGAAGATCGGATAGTACATACTCGTACCTACTACCGTCCAATTTGTATCCGTTGCCAGATCGATTATGCGGTCAACCATAAGATACAAAACAATCACTTTCAACTATGTACTAAAGACAGCTAACTATACAGCGACCACATACCGAGATTTACCCCGATCAAAACCGTAAAACCGCACAAATTCTAATAATTTCACGTGGATCAGCATTCCGATAGTTATCGCAATGATACAAAAAAGTAATCGTCGCCCATTCTATTTGTAGGTGAAATTACGTAAATTGTCCATTATGCTTTAATGTTCCAATTTCGATACCAAACTTGTCCTGTGCTCGGCTCGCTGATTATGTTGAACAGGTAAAATTAACCCACTCAACCATATTCCCAACTGAACTTTGATTATCCACGCATTCTACGAGTACATACTCGTAAGCTGAACTCGGTTGCGTGTTGTGTTAAACCACCTGTGTTTTGCAAGACCAAAAAAAGTTCATGCTGAATTCAAAAAGCGATTAGTCAAGTCAATAATAATTGAAATGTGGTCATTTTGAAACGTGCTAGCCGATCAATGGAAACCATCGAATAATAGACGAAACACAGGTAGCCGAAGTCACCTTTAAAGTCAGATTGAAATCTGCTACATACTCATACTAGCTGACTACGAACGTGTGTTCGATTATCAAATGGAAATTAAGAACGACAGGTAAATTACCGGCCGACCGAAAGGGTAATTGGTTTGTTATTCTTGCCGGTTTGGCCCCAAGTCCTACACCTATGCTAGAAAGATATAACTAACGAGTAAGTCAATCCGCAAAGAATAAATACTAATTTGGCATTCGGCATTCAAAATGTTAAGTGTGTCAACCACCTTCTTCTCATTGGGTCACTGGGGTCTTTCGCCTTGACTGACAAAGTCCGAACTGTCTCAGCACAAGGTGTGCCTCTGTAGTACTCGTACGACAAGGCTCGAAACGTCTTTAGAATGGGAGGTTTAATTTTTAACAATGTTGGGTGCTTTTTTCTAGAATTATGTCTGGTCTCTGCTGGTGGATTATTCATCGAGTCGTGACCAGACTCCCAAAACTTTAAGTTCAAGTGCTCAGAAGAAGCCAAATTTAGCAATTCATAGAGATCGTGACTTTCTTTGAGCCGCAGTGCTGTGTATGTGATTCAAAAGACTCGGTGGTACTGAACAAAATTGTAATCCATGAAAAGATGTTCCTTTCCGATGAGCTACGGATATGACCATTGATAGTCAACAAGATACCCGTATAAGATGTTTTTATGAACATCGGCAAATTATTTATAGTGGAAGAGTAACAGTTGTGACAAACGGTTAATTTTTTTTCTCGGCAGATTCTTTTCAATGTCGATAGCTTATAAACCAATGACGGCGAAACGGTTTGGATTACGTGCAATTTGAAGGCGATAATTGGGTGCGAAAAGCTGCCAAAAATTACTTCGATTAATCAAATGCGCCTTTGTTTATGAAAATTAGGCGCATTTTCTGTTCTTTTTCTTTTAATCCAACTATATGTGCACATAATAGCACTGCAACTAGAGCTATTCAAATGTTAAGTAAAAATAAGCTAGCCGAAGCTAGCTTTAAGCTTTGAAATAGTCGTCACGACACCGTCATTATTTGGTGATATGTCTGGTTCGCACTTAGGGGATTCAACCATTGATGAGGACATTGACGCAACTGTAGTCGAGGTGAGAACTCCTCCTTCGTAATGTTCAATCTCCTCCAAATCAACCTCAGCCGCTCTTCTACTCTGCATATTCCGGAATGCGGAGGACATAGTCATGATTCAGGAGCCATGGATTGTGGCTAATTGTGTCAGGGGCTTTAGGGCTCCTAACTACACTGTTTTACATCAAGGATCGGGGGAAACCGAGACCTTGCATAATCGTCAACAATACGTGTCACTCCTTTCTCGTTAAAAACTGTTGCGACAATGACACAGTTGTCATAAGTGTTAAAGGAGCGGGGAAGCTGTACTGGATAGCCTCAGCCTACCATATGATCAGGTTGGGATTGTCCCAGCCGAACGTCTACGGGATGCAATGGCAATGGCTAAAATGAAAGGAATATGCTTCATTCTTGGCTGTGATGCGAACGCCCATCATACGCTGTGGGGAAGCTCCGACACGAATAAACGTGGGGAGGCACTCGTCGAGTATTTTATCGGTATAAACCTGTTACTTTGTAACGTGGGGCGCGAACCGAGCTTTATTAACAAAAACAGACAGGAGGTTCTTGACATCTCTCTTATCTCTCTCTCTTAATTGCCCTAACCCCTTGTGGGGCATAGCGCGTCAACTGTTCCATGTGACTCAGTTGACGTTTCGACGGTATAAACTGGTTTCGAAGAATGCAGTTGCCAGCATGCACCTCCTGCACATCCATGGCCACGAACGTCGTCGTGGACGGGATTCGAACCCGAAACGCAGGTAGTCAAACATGAGACTGATGCCTCAACACACTAAGCTACCGATCGCCCCTCTTATCTCAGAAGATCTTATACATTTTTTGAGAAACGGGAAAGTGTTTTCGGAGCACTCCTTCTGGGACCATCGCTACATTGAGTTTAACATTAAAGGGTCTCCTTGAGGCTAAACCAGTCATTGTAAACAGGCGGAGGACAAACTGGCGGGAACACCGGAGGATTCGAACAGAGTCTTCCATCGCTTCCTGATCAGCCCCGAAATAGGCAAGAGTTGGATAATATGTTTCTGATTCGCAAGGATGCGTTTTACTATGCTACGCTCAAGTCCTGTCCGGCCAGTAGACCTATAGGTAATAAAAAAAGCCGGTGTGGTAGGAAAAGGAATTCAATGCATTAAGAATTGCTTGTAGGAAGCAATTCAACAAGGCAAAATCTACTAGGGAAGAGATGGAATGGAGCTCATAAGGAGTTTCTCGGTACTTAAAGAAAACAGATACAGAAAGCATTTGTAAATCCGTTTGTAAGCAAATAGAGGGGTCCAGCGAGGCCTCCAGACTTCGAAAAACACTATCTACTAACCCTTCTATGCCCAGTTATTTACAAAAGCAGGACGGGTAATGGACGGGCTCTAGCGAAGAGACCTTGGAAACCATTTAAGATACTCATTTCCCCGATAGCTCTCCGACGGCGACCCATAGTCTGACTCATAATCAGAACATACAAAAGAGAAGGGGGACCCCTGGCGTCTCCGGACCTATTGTCTCTACGAAGAAGGTTCTGTGGGCTGTTCCAAGTTTTGAACTCTGTAAGTCCGCCGGACCGGATGGAATTATACCTGCGGATATTCAACACACGGTGAATATTGTGGTCTCGTGGGTTGAGACTATTTTCAAGGCGTGTTTGGGCCATGTTCACATTCCTCGGACATGGCTGGACGTCAACGTGGTATTTATTCCCAAGACAGGGAAGGGCTCACATGTGGGACCCAAAGTCCTGAAACCCATTAGTCTCTCATCCACACTCTTGAAAATGCTCGAGGGGCTTATTGATGTCTACATACGTAGCACCTCACCGGAAAGTTTACTTGTGGCATCTCAAAATGCATATACCAAGGGTAGATCTGTAGACACCGCTCTACATTCTATTGTTAGTTATATAGAGAAATCACTCAGCCGCGGCGAATTCACTATGGTTACCTTTTTGGACACAGAAGGTGCGTTTAACTATGTTAAACCGGATTATCTGCGCTCTCATAGGATTATGTCGACAGCTCCTTGGTCCAACGCATTAACCTGATGCTAACATCTAGGGTGATTTCATCTAAACTAGGGACTTCAACAGTCTGCCGTAGTGTTAGCAGAGGTTGGTTGGTATAAGTGTGGCAAGACTTACCAGGGCCCAATTAGTGCAATAAGCGCCGTTTTGAAGCCAAAAACCTCGTGATAGTTTGTTATTGGCTGATAGTCGGAAAACACAGGGGAAGCTAGATGCCTGGATCCAACTGGAGGAGTTAAGGAAGTAAAGTAACTCCCCAATCCGCACCCCAGGTTTTACAGAAAGAAACCCTCACTCACTTCCAATGCGAATGCCCAGGACTTGCTAGGACAGGCTCTCGTACATTGGGCACGCAATGTACGATGTCTTGCCCTAGCAAGGCCTGGGCATTCGCATAGGAAGTGAGTGAGGGTTTCCTTCTCATCTTCATTACCGCAACTTCGGCAATGCGTATTGTAGGGGTTACCGAGCCTGACTGTATGATCCCCTACAGGCCAATGCCCTGTGATGACTGCCGTGAGTCTGGCGATATCTCTGCGTGATTTAGTCATAAGCTCTGATGTTCTCCTTCTGTCATAGAAGGGCCATATCTTCCTTGACACGGCGCAGGTGCGCAGATTCCGCCATTTGGAATCCGCAACCTTGGAGTAGTGGTTGGATATATTGTGCCTAACATCCAACAGCGGAATGGAAACGGGCTCCGCTTGAGATCTGTCTCGGGCGGCACCCCTTCTGGCCAGGTCGTAGCAGAGGCACTCCTCAGGGTGGTGTGCTCTCACTGCTCCTTTGGAACACTACGATCGACGGCCTGCTCGTGGATCTGGAGAAGTTGGGATGTAAAGTGACAGCGTATGCCGATGATGTATCTATTGCCGTCTCTGGTAAGTTCCCAGGAGCTCGTAACGAGGTAGCGCAGTATGCGCTGTCTATGCTGACCAAATGGACAAATAGCTGTGGCTTAGGCGTCAACCCTACTAAGACCAATGTTGTCTTTTTTTTTACAAGGAAACGCAGCTTTCCGCTAGTGGTGCCTCCTATCCCGGAGGCGGTGAGACTTGCGTTCACGGAGAGTGCCAGTCCTAGGTCTCATACTTGATAGCAACCTGAATTGGACACTGAATATTTAGAAGCGCGTGGAGTGGACAAAGCTAGCACCGCCCTCTATTGCTGCAGGAAGGCTATAGGTAGGACCTGGGGTTTGAAACCCAAAATACTTCACAGGCTCTATGGCGGTGCTTCGTCCCTTTTTGCTGCATGGGGTAGTGGTTTTGTGGAATGCCCTACAGAAGGCTGCTATTCTGAATCTAGAAGCTAAGGTACGCCTGGCAATCACCGCTGCCTTGGATATGATGCTTAACAGCTTGTGGCTCAGGCGCTGACTAATCACGGATCCCTGATACGACGATCGCCACATCATCCGCGTACGCGATCACTATAATCTCAAGCCTAGCTAAGATTTTATTGATGACCACTAGCCAGAGTAGCGGGGATATGACACCTCCCTGGTGTGTCCCTCTGCATATAAATCTGGTTAGGTGGCTGTTTCCCAAATCCACATGCATTATTTAAGATCTTACCAGAGTTACTATCCAGCTACCGATCCCTGCCGCGACTCCCAAGTCTGATAAGGTATCGTGAATAAATTCGATGCGCACTTTTTGAATGCACCCTCCATGTCGAGGAAAGCAGATAATGTACCCATATATTGCTTATACTGAAGGCTCTGTTCGATGATGCTGTGGATCTACCCTTGAGGAAGGATAGCGGTGAGCTCTCCAGGTTTTGTCGGACGGGGAAGTCCATAATCCGTTCTAGCGTCTTTAGTACGAAGGAGGATAAGATGATCGGTCAGAAATCTTTCGCTATTTCATGCCCTCCCTTACCCGCCTTCGGTATTAACACGACTCCAACCCGTCGCCACGACTGGGGGACGTGGTTGAGTAGGAGACAGCTTCTGAAAAGACCAACAACCTGGAAACTACTAAATATTGCAATACCTGAAGCGTAATGGGCAGTATGCCGTCTGACCCAGGTGATTCGTAGGAAGAAGAAGCTGTTGATTGCAAAACAAGTTTTTTGCCGGGCGACAGCCATCGTCACCATGCAACGTGCATGGCACTTTGCATGCCGTCGCCCTTATCTGCCCAGAGTGGGACCACACGCTTCATATTCTTGTTAAGATTAATTAACTCCGGCGAACACGATTTGGGCTCCTTTCGGGGAGTTAATTAATCTTAACAAAAATATGAAGCTGTTGATTGCCCAAGATATGCTTTCTTCTGTGATGACGGTAAGCATAAATTCACTTTGTGCGCTCTCCATGTTACCCGGTTCCGGGCTTTCCGTGCAGGTTTCCTTGCATCCAGGCAAGTATGTGTTTAAAAGGAGCTCCAGATATTCGGCACTGGATCACGTTCAAGTGCCATCCATGATTGATTAAAATGATATTTAGTAAAGATATACATATGTGTTTAGAAACAAAAAAGTTGTTCTCACAAACACAGACTTTTGGGCCGGTCGGTCCTATGGCAACTATGAGACGTAGTAATTCGTTTCCGTTGGTTCCAACATATATACAGCGTGCAATGAAAAGAAAGCTCGACAGCTCCAAAACTGAAAAAGCAGTTTGGACAGAACCAGACTGACAAAGCTCAATCGACTCACCTCGTCATACTGACCAAGAATATGTACTTTATATACTCGGAGATGCTTCCTTGCAAATTTCATGACAAAGTTAATATACCCTACATCGTGAAGGATATAAAAAAACAGAAAAACAATGTTTTCCCACACCTTGAGAACACATTGTATACTCCAGAAAAATTTCAATTTCAATGGAACGCACGAATAAAAACATTAAAATCATCAACCGCATTTCGTCCCTTCAATCACTCTCACAAATTGTCTGGAACGCCCGCGTGACACCTTTATTTGGAGACCTTTCGCTTCAATAAAATATGTATGTCGTGTGCTCGGGAAGTACGAAACACCCAGGTAAACATAATTCCCTTTTTAGCGACACGTGTCCCCGTCATGAGACAAAGAAGACATGTCCCCGTCATAATGCCATTAAGTGTAAAACGGTGTCCTTAGATTTTAAGCTGGAAAATTGGCTATCAATTGATGGCGCAGTCCTTTTAAATATGATAAGAACGGGAATTTTCTTTAGGTTGTGCTGAATTAGGAGAAGGAGCGACGCCGACGAATATTGAGCAATACTCGTATATAAATAAAATAATTAACCGAGGACAAATATAGATAAACACATCATAAAAATCGGAATCGCATCAAACATGATGTATGCAAGTAAGTACTCCTAGACCGCTTATTAGCGGACGTCAACGCCCACAAATGTTGGATTGATGATGGTGTCGGGTCATGAGACCGTTTAATAAAACTTTTATTATGAGCGCCGTAAAAATGTAAAATTGAAGTTACGAAATGTCCGGTTCTCATTTATGAGGACTGAGATGCAATGATGACGTAACGCCGAGAATGTTGGTTTATTTTATTGGCTGCATTTGACCGAACTTGACTAGATCAGAGTATGTAAACGACAGTGAATAACAGGGATCTCCCAAAAATAACCCTGTTGTAAAAATCCATCGACAAGAAAATCTTTTCAACCGCAAAATGGATTGATATGTATGTATTTACGAGGGCCAGTCAGAAAGTAAGTTTAAGGGTGGCACCTCTCCGCGTGGTGAAAAGATAAACTAACGAAATTTTAGGAGGTTGTTCTCTCATCTATCCTAACCAATTTGACGCATCGCTGAGCCCGATAAGTCTATTTTTGTGTTTTTTTACAACGATTTAAAATGGAGACGCCGATAGAAGTAGCGTCCAAATGTGAACTGCGTAGTGTGATACGTTTTTTGACCGCCAAAAAATTATCCGCTAGTGAAATTTATCGAAAATCATCGTCTGTATACGGTGAGCAGTGTATGAGCCTTCAAATGGTTACGCGTTGGCGAACAGCGTACCTAAACGGAAGAAAAGAACTCCATGACGAAGCGCGCCAAGGCAGACCAACGAGCGCAGTGAACAAGGGGAACGTTGCGCTTGTTAAACAGCTGATCGAGGAGGATTATCAACGACTATCAACGCAGAGTACTACTGTGGTGTTTTGGATCGTTTACGAAAAGCAATCAAAAACAAACGGCCAGGTTTGTTGAGTCGCAAAGTGTTTTTCATTCACGATAATGCTCGTCCGCATTCTGCCCGTTTAAGCCAAGAAAAATTGACCTTATTTAAATGGGACGTTTTTGAGCATCCTCCTTATTCCCCTGACTTGGCCCCAAATGATTTCCACCTTTTCCCGGCGATGGAAACAGCGTTTGGCGGCATACGATTCGACACGACAGATGACTTCACCGAAGCAGTCACAGCGTACTTTAAAAATTTGGACGCAAAACATTTCGACGTCGGAATTACGAAATTAGTTTGTAGATACAAAAAATGTATTGAGAGAGATGGCGACTTCGTAGAAAAATAAAAAAATGTCGGAATTTTCCGAAAATTAACTTGTTTTTTTTTTTTTGACCACTCCTTCCCCCCCTCCCCTAATCGGACCCTTAAAATTACATTCTGACTGACCCTCGTATATATATTTTATATCCCACCAAATATCCTTAAAATCGTTAATTTGATTAAGGAAACAAAAAAGAAGGAAGTAAGTCGCTTCCGAAATACTGCATTTGCGAAATAATAAATAATTGAAGTAGGAAGATTATGTTTCTGTTCTAACTTTTTTAAGTTAATCAATTAAAATTTAATTCAAATTTATATTACGAGTATCATTTTATCATCAGACAAAGAAAGCAAAGATTCATTTGACCATTATAGTTAGGCATGCATATACCTATAGATATTCATATATTGGGTGTACAACTTTGCTTCCGCCGTATTTTTCCTGGGGAATTAGAAAAGTCAAAAAGTACTTACAGATGTATTATTCAAAGTACTGTCCATCGCTAGCGACAACTTTTGCCCATCTCTCCGGGAATTTTTGAATTCCATCTCGGAAAAAGGAGGCGTCTTTCGACGCGATCCATGATTGGATCCATTTTTCGACTTCCTCGTACGAACGAAAATTCTGATCAGCCGTGCGCCATGGAACGAAACAGATGGTAGTCGGAAGGAGCGATGTCTGTAGAGTACGGTGGGTGGGGCAAGATTTCCCATTTCGGGGTTTCCAAGTATGTCTTGACCACTTTTGCGACGTGTGGCCCAGCATTGTCATGCAGGAGGATGACTGTGTCGTGTCTCTCTTGGTACTGTGATCGTTTTTCCTTTAATGCTCGGCTTAAACGCATCAATTGCGTTCGGTACCGATCTCCTGTGATAGTTTCATTCGGTTTCAGTAGCTCGTAGTATGTCACACTGAGCTGGTCCCACAAAATGCAAAGCATAACCTTGGCGCCGTGAATATTCGGTTTTGCCGTCGACGTTGAGGCATGTCCGGGCATTCCCCATGACTTTCTGTGCTTGGGATTATCGTAACGGACCCATTTTTCGTCGCCGGTTACGATGCGATGTAGAAATCCCTTCCGATTCTGCCTTTGAAGCAGTTGTTCTCATGCAAATAATCGCCGTTCAATATCTCTCGGTTTTAACTCGTACGGAACCCAATTTCATTGTTTCATGGCCTTGAGGCGTTTCGAGATGGCTTGCTGAGTCACTCTCGGTGATTCAGCTAATTCTCCTTGCGTTTGGCAAGAATCTTCATCGAGCAATGCTTCCATTTCTTCGTCTTTGAAAATGTTTTCCCTCCCACCACCATGCTTGTCCTCGACATTGAAATCGCCACTTTTACAACGCTGAAACCACTCACGACATGTTCTGTAACTCAGAGCAACCTCACCGTAAGTATCTGAGAGCATTCGATGAACCTCAGCTGCAGTTTTTTTCAAATGGAAGCAGAAGATCCAAACTTCCCGCAAACGACGAGAACTTGGCTCAAAAACAGACATTTTGAATCGCGAATCTTATTAAAAATGCGAACAACTTTCACTAATGCGGGGATGTCGATACGTTCACAGACGTCTTAAGTCACTTTGTGACACTTTTGAACTACGTATTTTGACCAGCCCTCACCGATGCAGCCGTCTGTCGGGAAACGGCGGAAGCAAAGTTAATAGATATTAATTTATTAATAGATATCTCGCTCGGTGGCCGTGGTCGTTCGGTCACCGCTCTACAATACTAATCTAGAGCTCGAAGTTCAAATCTCGGACCGATCAAAAACTGCCTGTGAGTACTAATACAACTCTCACAGTGCTCCGAGCTTGTCAGCATAAAGACGGCGTGGATAGGAGATGCATGCTAACAACTGCATTTCTAAAAAAGTAGATATGCTATCGAAACGTCAACAAGGCATAGAAATGCTAGAGATGTTGACGCGCCCATGTGCATGAAGGAGTTAAGGTAATTAACACAGACGTTACTGCCTCGCAGAGGAAGCGGCACTGTTATTTGTGCGCCATAACATGAATAAGTGTGACGTCGTGCCGGAGTCGTTGCTGTAATGTCGGTATTTCCCCTTAGAGAATTTTTCCGCACATTCGACCTTAAGGCAAGTGAAACTAATCACCAGAACTCAATGAGAAAAATAGGGATTTTTTTTAATAATTAATTAATAAATAAATGTAGTCCGGATGGCGCAACGGTTAGCACGTTCGCCTTCTAAGCACTGGGCCCCGGTTCGATTCCTACTGAATGTGGTAGTTTTCGATTAAAAAGGGGATTTACGTGTCGGACTATGAGCCCACTCAGCTGTTAAATAAGTACCCATTTATGGGGTAAATAACTCGGTTGAGCGTGTTGCTGATCACACATCCTGCACAAGACCGTCACGATCTAGAAAATGAGATGATGCTAACTCATCTCGAGGCCATGGTTCAAATTGGACTGTTCCGCCGGTTATTTATTTTAAATACAAATATTTGATGCATAAATTTGTAATTTCGTCAAGTTACAAAATAGAGGCAGTTGAAAAGTAGGGGTTGTTTCCAAGTATATGTTATATTCGATGCACAATTTCACAAAAATCAGTAGATTTTTTTGGTGACAAATGTTTTTAAAACCATAATAAATTCACTAAAAAGAAACTGATGTAGACATTTATCTGTATCTCGGCTATCAGAAGCCAAATTCTGCAGAAGACATGCAGCCTGATAAGTAAATAAGTAAGTCTCTCGAAAGAAAGGTGTACAGTCGTGGCCACAATTATTTACACAAAGTAAATGGAATGAAATCAAAATAACTCCATAAATTTTACAAATTTTATAACCAAATGAAATTTTACTCAGGTGTTGGGAAGTTCATGATAAGTTAACAAAAGAAAAATTAAAATAAAATACCACAGAGCAAAGAAAAAATTGAAAACGAAGTGGCGGCAACCTTTTAGTTCCGGGGCCCCGGCTGGGGAAATCACTTTTCACTCAGATTTTTGTCACTTTTCACTCGCGTCACTCTAAAAGTCAACAATTTGCAAAAAAAAAATATTAATTTTTATTTTTAATTTTTGTTTTGTTTTAATTTTTTTTTAATTTTTTTTTTTCATAATTTATACTGACTGTTTGGAATATTGGAGGCATGGAAAATAGAAATATTCGCAAATCCCCTTGCGTGGGTTCCGCTCGCTCCGCGCTTAAGGGATCGCAACCCTCAGTATCGCACAAACATGAACGCTCGCTTCGCTCGCTCTACGTGCAACAGCGTTTTAATCAATTTTAAACACACCAAACACGCAGTATAAATCATTAGAACAAGAAAATAAAGAAAAAATTAAAAAATTAAGATTAAAAATAAAAAAATTAGAAATTAAAAAAAAATTTTTTCTTTGAAAATTTGAGTCTTAGGGTGACGCGAGTGATAAGTGACAAAAAATCCGAGTGAAAAAAGAATTTTTCACCCCGGGCCCGGAAACTAAAAATATCCCCAACGTGCTAACCGTTACGCCATCCGGACTACAACGACGATACTGCTTAATCGAAAATCTTCTTGGGGCAGTACATTGGACGCAGAATCTAACGCTCTTTAGTTTACATACTGACAAATTTTTCAATCCGAGGCACCGTTTAGGAGTTATAAGAAAAATATGTAAAAAGAGGTTCAAATTTCTCAGATTTTCATCTGTCAAAAGTTTAGCTCCGACTGTGCAAACAAAGTTTACATGTGTTCAGAGTCTATAGAAGGAATTCCATTTATTTTCAGATATTTCCCAATTATTTCCAAGAAAACCCCACTGGTTTGCAACGGATAAGTGAAAAAAAAACGTATAAGTGTAATCAATTTCATTACCAGAGGCGATTGCACTTATCCGTTTCGACTGTATTAGGTAACGGTCCAAAGGAACGTTTTATTCAGATAAATAGCCAATTTTCTTTTTCCCAGATTTTGTGGAAAGACGAGTGCAAGTCATCACTGTGCAAATAATTTTGGTCATAAAAATTTATGTGCAAATAATTGCGGCCATTTCATTTTTCAAAAGTGCCGACGGCCCATCCCCCTCCTCGACGCCACTGTTGTCCCTTTTTAGTATATTTCAAGTGCGAATATCTCGAAACCCATTGAAGTTACGGAAAAAGTTGCGTTAACCTTTGCTATTCATCATCATCGTGGCGCGACAGCCCGACGTCGGGCCTTGGCCGCCTTGATCATTGTCCTCCAATTATCTCGGTCAAGTGACCGCGTCCTCCAATTTTGGGAGCCCAGCAGCTGCGCGGCGTCCACACCTACTGAGCTCTCCCAACGAGATCTCGGTCGTCCTCGCAGTCTCGCTCCGTCGACTCGTTCTGCATTCATTACTCTCTTAGGCATGCGATCATCGTCCATTCTTTGTACATGCCCTGCCCATTGGAGTCGTTGTAGTTTGACGATTTTCGAGACTTGCAGCTCATCGTAAATTTCATACAACTCATGGTTGTACCGGATGCGCCATCCATCTCGATCGCAAACAGCCCCGAAAATTCGCCGTAGAACCTTACGTTCAAAAGTGTCTAGCATGTTTTCGGAGGCTTGAGTTAGGGTCCATGCTTCGCAGCCATAGCATAGCACTGGTCGTATAATGGTTTTGTACACGCGGAGCTGCGTGTTTCTGTGCACATGTTTCGATTTCATTATGGGGAGAACCGAGAAAAAAAGTCTCATTAGCTAACTGTATCCGTCGCTTGATTTCGTCAGTTTCCTTGGCGTCCCTTGACAAGTTGCAACCCAGGTAGATGAAGTTGTTCACGAACTCGATGTTGAGGTCCCCCACGTTGATGCTCGGTTGTGCAGGTGTCCTTGTCACCGATTGCATCATTATTTTAGTTTTACCCTCGTTAATACGTCATCCAACTTCCTTTGCAGCGGTATCGAGCGTATGTAGAAGTTCTTCTGCGTCAGCCAATCTTCGGGACATGATGTTGATGTCGTCGGCGTACGCTGCTAATTGTGTCGACTTGATGAGTAGCGTCTTGCTGTTGTCCATATTCATGGACCGAATAACGTATTCCAGTGCTAGGTTGAAGAGCGTCGGTGCCAGTCCATCGCCCTGTTTCAAACCAGTGCGTGTTTCAAATAGATCAGTAAGTCTATTCTGGATCCTGACTTGTGAAACGGAGTTGGTCATCGTCATCTTTGTCAGTCGCACTAATTTTACCGGTATCCCAAATTGCAGCATGATGTTGTACAGTACTCCACGATCGATACTGTCGTATGCCTGCTTGAAGTCGACAAAGATTTGGTATACGTTTACGTTGTATTCCCAGCACCTCTGGAGTATCAGTTTGACTGAGAAGAGCTGATCGATTGTGGAGCGGCCAGGTCTGAAACCGCTTTGATATTCGCCAATGACTCGTTCTGCGTACGGTTTTATTCTATTTTCCACAATTTTCGTCAAAATTTTATAGGACGTACAAACTAGTGAGATGCCCCTGTAATTCTCACACCGCAGTTTATCTCCCTTTTTATAAATTGGACAGATGATGCTTCTGCGCCAATCGTCTGGGATCTCCTCGTTCTCCCATACTCGCAGGAGTAATTGATGTATGGCATCAACTAGACTCGTTCCACCGAATTTTAGCAGTTCAGCTGGAATCTCGTCAGCGCCAGGCGCTTTATTTCGTTTTAGTGACCGCAAGGCGAGATCATCTTCCTCTACTGTCGGGGGTTGAATGGGTGGGCCTAGATCAACAATATCGTCGAGAGCTTCCTGTGTGGGGATGTTAGATGGTCGGTTTAGAAGCTCTTCAAAATAAGAGGCCCATCGTTTGTTAATACCATCGGTGTCGCTGATGATGTTTCCATCCTTGTCCTTACAAAGGCTAGTCCTGGGTTGGTAGCCGTTCTTAATTGTATTTACTAGTTTGTACTTGTCTGGTGTTCCTATTAGCTAAGTTCTCGTTTATGTTCAGTAACTGCTCGTCAAAGTATTTACGTTTCTTACGTCTAATTATTCTATTCGATATTCGCCGTAGCACGTCATATTTTTCTCTTCTGGCTCTGGTTCCTCGTTGAATCCATTGTCTGTAGGCCTCGTTTTTCGCGTCAAGTGAATTTTTGCATTCTTCGTCGAACCAGTCATTTCGCGCTCGCCGGGCTTTATATCCCACGACCTTCTCTGCGACATCCCTGATGGTACCCTTGAGTTCTTCCCAGAACCCATGGACGCCTGTGTTGCTGATGTTGTGTAGCATAGGTGATAGTTTTTCCTCAAGGGCGGTGGTATTCGCCACCGCTGTAGCATCACTCAGAAGCTTATCAACCGCAAAGATTTTGGGAGGGCTGATTCTTGATTGGTGCACTGAGGAAATTCTATATCTGTAGGTCGTCTTCACCAAGTGATGATCTGAGTCGCAGTTTGCTCCTCGATAGGAGCGGACATCCATGACACTAGACGCCCATCTCCTGCAAATGAGGACGTGGTCAATTTGGTTGACGGTATGTGCGACTGGAGACTTCCAGGTCTGCTTGTGATGCGTCGATGCGGGAAACACGTAGAGCTTACGACTAGATTCCTGCTGCAAGCGAAGTCGATAAGTCGCTGCCCGTTATCGTTACATTCTTCATGGAGGCTGTGGCCTCCAGTGGTCTCCCGGTGCCATTTCCGACTTTCGCGTTAAAGTCTCCCAGTAGCACTTTGACGTCGTTTGTTGGAAGCGAGTCGAAGAGAGTTTCATGGCGGGCGTAGAACTCGTCTTTTACTGCGTCTTCTTTAACTTCAGTGGGGGCGTGCACATTGATGAGCCAGAGATTGAAGAATCGAGTCTTGATGCGAATCGCACACAGCCGTTCATTTATGGGTTTGAAGTCAGTAATATGCGGTTTGAGGTGATTGTTCACTGTAAATGCTACTCCAAACTCCTTGCGGCCCGATTGTGTGCGATTTCTTGTCATTAATCTCGCTGCCAAGCCAATTTGTTTCCTGGACTGCAGTTATGCTCAGTTTGTACTTTTCGACCTGTTGAAGGAGGGCCTTCTCGGCCCCCGGTTTGTTCAGGGAGCGTACATTCCAGGATCCGAAAGAATAATCATTTAGTCGTTTGCGTGGTCGTCGTTGTTGATCCGTCCAATCCGAGGCTTTTGTTCCAGGTTTCTTGACATGGAGTGGTTTTTGCAAGGACGAGTTGTCAGCACGTCGCTTAACCCCATTCAGGGGATGGCCTCGGAGATAGCTGCTTCAGATGGTTTAATAAACGTGCTGGAGCCCACACAACTATGTAGCAGGTCCAACTACGCAAGTCATTCCATCCTACTAAACCTGAGACGCTTAGGTGTTCGTCAGCCATTCAGGCTACAGCTATCTGCCTTTTCCAAACTGTCTTATCGCTAAGACATTGGCCGTCAGCGAATTAATACGCTGCCGTTACCAGGGGGCGCCCACGCGGAGGACTATGGAACTATGACTATGCTTCCCAACCTTTGCTATTGAACTGTTCGAAATTTTTTGAGTCAGAAAGTTTTTCGCTAAATTTAAGATTTTTCAAAAAACCAAAAGTCTTTTTTTTTTGGCTATAACTCAAATTCCACATAAAAATGCTAAGGGAAACTTTCAGATTCGTAATCAGCACAAAAAAAAACTTAAATGAAAAAAAAGTCAAAAGTACACCACAACTTGCTTTAGGGAGACTACCTCTGCTACCTTCAGCTTATTAACTGAAACCCTTTCTTGGAACCTTTGCGTGCACTGGCCTCGTCTGCACCAAATGGCAATAGTGTACATCTTTTTATAACCTCTACACGCTTCCCCAATCCTTACCTTATCACGTGAATAAATCTGGGATAGCTGCGCTCGTGTACTGCTCTAACTTAATCCACTAATCCAACAGTTCGTTACGGCTGCAAGCGAGTAGAAGCAGAAACGACGAACTGAACAATACAAAACAGCAAATACCGGTTGCCAACACGCTTGGCTCTTTTATTATTTTTATTTTTTTTTTTAGTGAAAACTACAAAACACCGTCACGGAACTGAGCCACCTGCACGACACTCCAACAACAAATCGCCACTGCAAACCGAAAACTCAAAGTTGTTGCCTTTCACCTTGACTTGGCAAGCGATGCACCCACGGATGCATCAAAGTGTTTAACAGCTCGAGGCAAGGATCAATGAAAATGAAAAAAATCCACCCACTGCACCTAACGAACGGTGGATCCTCGAGCACTTTTCACAATTTCCGGTGAAAGACTTTTTACCAAGTAACCCGGACGACACACAACACACTACAGTGGGATTGCTCCGCGGTCCACTGACTACGTCCGAACGAAAAGAAACACCTGTTTTCTGCTGAGCAGTTCTTTTTATTATTATTTCTTTTTACTACTATTCACACCAAACACGAAAATGCACTTTTGGGCCCAAACATGCTCCCCCGGGGGAAAAACCGTTTCAAAACGGAAAATCTTTTCAGGTGCCACAAATTAGCGATTTGGCACTAGGACTCGCACTGCACTTGTAACAAGAGAACGGTAAAAGCGGAACAGGTGACAGGACACCACTTTAATATGTACATCAAAACGTAAACAAACGCGTCACGAACTCGGAAGAACAGAAATCGACTGCCGGAAAAGTTTCGTTCCTCGACTTGGACAAGATGTTTTGAACGCACAGCGACACACACCCACCTCGGATCACGGTTAAAAACAGACTGTCGCTGGCCGAATGGTTTTGTCTGCACAATGCACGCTGGCTGGGCTGCAAAGCCGGCACTCGCATGCGATATGCGAGAACGTGTTGCTTGAGACTCATCGCATCTGCAAAGTTGCGAGAGTGACGAGAAAAACGAATAATCAACATTTGATAGAAATTGAACGCACGGAGCCACAGAAGAAATTGGTGTTGTCAGAGAAGTGTGAATTTGTCCCGCGAGAAAGTTTGAGCTAGGTTTGATGTTTGATGCAAAGTTTGTTTTAGCGTTGCCAAGATACTGTTATTTGTTTGACATACCATTACTACAAAAATTGAGCAGGACAACTTCTAATTGGGGCCACACCAATTTCGATCAGTTTTGTTGTTCATAAAAATAAAATAGGTGTTTGAGAAATTAGGAGCTAAATCCGCAGGCGAGAATTAGGCTGCGCGCAAGTTGGCACACGTTCGCGTGTCGCGGTCACGTGTCTTATGTGAAACGGTTTGATTCTATGGTTTGCAACCAAAGATGCGAATCTATCAATTTGGCAAATGCTCGGCTGATGTCGTATCACCAAATTGGGTTAAATATTGTGTGCTAACGCCGATAATTTAGTATGAAATAAGTGCTTATGTATGTACATCCTTATACTCTCCAGTCTGTTGTTTTGCCACTCAATTCTTACCTAATTAGCCGTTTTAAAGCACAATAATGAACCCAATTTATTGATACGATAATAGCCAAGCATTCGTCATATTGACAGATTCGCGTCTTTGGTTGGAAACCATAGACTCAAACCGTTTGACAAGAAACACGTGAACGCGAGCGTGTGCCAACGTGCGCGTAGCCTTAAGCTGAACTGCTAAAACTCGGTGGAACGCGTCTATAAAGTGCCATACAACTACTTCTGCGAATTTGGGAGGACGAAGTGATCTCAAAAGATTTGTCATTTGTCCCATTCACAAAAAATGGAGATAAATTGCGGTCTGCGAATTACAAAAGCATCTCAGTAGTCTGTAAGTTGTAATGAACCATATTCTGGTTTAGGTCGGCCTGCTTCCACCAACAGATCGAAAGCAGCGCCTGATAAGTAGTGATCTGTCGGTGGTACCAAACCAGAGGTCGACGGCAGGGCCGTGCCGTGCAAAGAAGGCGACCGCCCCGGGCGCCGCCAGCAAGGAGCGCCGAAAGCGATAGCTCAAACATGGAAATTTAATATTAATACAGTAAAACCTGTCCAAGCCGGAATCCCATGGGACCCCGAAAATTTTTCCGCCTTGGCAGGTTTCCGGCTTATAGAGGGTTGTATAATAAAAAACGATCTCCATACGCTGATTATGGTTTAAAAAAAATGAAACAGAAAGAAATCTTATTCAAAGTTTTAAACACAAATATGACATGTTTATCAAAACACATTATGTATAACATAATCAAATTATTGATGGAAAAAGTTCGGGATGGTGGTCTGTTTTTTCTTCGTTTGCAACAGATCGCATTCGATTTGGCTTCTAACAGCATAAATGTTGGTTAGGATTGCAGTATTCCCAGCTTCCGCAGCATAATCCTCAACAGTCCGCAGTGCTTCTAATGCTTGAGCGGCTGAAGTTTCCGTTCTGGCAGGTTGACTTTCATCCTCCGAAGAATCATCCGCATTTAATTCCAAATCATCAAAGTCTTCGATTACCTCTGATTCAGTTAATGTCGATTCTATATTAACATATTCAATCGGTGACACATCTTGGACATCAGCACTTATAAGTAGAGGCAGAATCTCAGTAACATTAAATTCATCGCCAGCGACGTCGGTATTGAATCCACACTTTTTGAAGCATTTTTGGACACAATCTGCTGAAATGTTAGCAACAGCTGCCTGGCTCCAGTATATCGCATCCAGGCAGTTTATGGATTTTGCCAAATTGTGAACACTGTTGCAGGAGTCCATTTTCGAAATAAGATGCCTAAGAATTTGCTTCCGGTATAAAATCTTAAAATTTTGAATTACTCCTGCATCCAATGGCTGGCAAACGCTGTTCATATTTGGTGGAAAGAATATCAGCTTTATGTTTGACAGCTCCATCCTTGGATGGGAAGTGGCATTGTCAAGAAAAAGACAGATTTTGCGGCCTTGTTTTTTCATTTTATCGTTCAGTTCGAGTAGCTATTCCTCCATTATCGAAGTCGTCATCCACGCCTTATTATGCTTCCATATTATTCGCAAATTTCTCATATCTATATGGCGAAAAGCACGAGGTTTGTGGGCTTTGCCAATAATCACAGGTTTTTCAAAAGAGCCATCAGCGAAGGCACACAAAAGCAGGGTAAGTCTTTCCTTGGAATGTTTTCCGCCGAAACATTTGTCGCCTTTGAAGTGAAGTGTTTTGTCCGGTAATGCGCGGAAAAATAACGAAGTTTCATCTGCATTTGCAATGTCTTTAATTTCGTAGCCCTTAACCATCTCGCTGATTCTTGACTTCCAGTTATCTGCATCGACTTGTGATACGTCTTTCGACTCTCCGCAAATCTTAGTGAAAGTTATCGAATGTCGCTTCCGGAAACTCTCAAGCCAACCGTTCGATGCTTTGAACGTAGGTAGATTTAACGAATTTGCAATGTCTTTTGCTTTCTGTTGAAGAATCGGACCGGAAATAAGCAAATTTTTCGACCTGGCTCCAACAAACCATCTGTACACTCGCGCATTTGCGTCCTCATACCCCGTCTCTTTTAGTCGCCGTTTAATGTGCGTACTAGCACCCGCCAACCATTCAGCCTTAATTTTAAGGATTTGGTAGATCTGCGTCTTCCCGCACTGGTTCTTTACTTGCAAATTCTTTGTCGAAACACCCTTATCATGGTCTTCAATGAGCGTCATCTTCTCTATCAGCGTTAACGTCTCCATGACCTGCATGAATTTCAAACAATTAAAATTACAAAAAACAGTAAAAAAAAAATGCGCGTACTGAAACCTAAAACAATACATGATTCGAACCGATTTGAACAACTTTTCGAATATGCATACACTAATTTACCGTTTTCCCAGAACATGCAAAGAGGGACTGTTGATAAAGGCTATTGAATTATTGGCCGTCTCATTGTGGTTGTGTTTTGTTTTTCATGAAAAAATTTTAGATTGCTTTCATGAAAATTATTTAGACGACGGTAAATTCCGCGTTATACAGGTTCTACATGACCAAAATATCGCCAGTTTTGAAGTACGGGTTCGCGTTAGACAGGTTCCGGCTTATACAGGTTCAATTTATATGAAAACGATGAAAAAATTCACGGTACCAACGATTTTTTTCCGGGTAGCCAGGTTTCCGCCTTATCCAGGTTCCGGCTTGAACAGGTTTTACTGTAGTAAACTAAATAATGTAAAATATTTCATTGAATTTTTTTTTGGGGGGGGGGGCAAAATTCCTCTTCCCTAGTCCTCCGCGTGGGCGCCCCCTAGAACGGCAGTGGTCACTCACCATTGCTTACCAATGGTGATGGCGGTGCGATCCGTGGTATCCTTTACCTTTGAGGAGCTGTCGTTAAAACCGACAAACAAAGGACAGGATGTGTATACTAGCAACTTGCCCTATCCGAAACCTTTGTATGCTAACGAAACGTCAACTCAGATAAGGACTGACTCAACGGTGACGACTTTTGGCTATCGTACTATGACAAAGATTGGATTCTGAAATGTGCGTACTCTCCTGGACAATGGATCAGAATGTCCCCAGAACGCACGATTTCTTCAATTAGAGAGTGAATTTCTGAGGTATAACTTAAATATCTTAGGAGTTAGTGAGATAAGATGGTGGAACAGCGGAGCACTTATCACTCTAACGGGCAGCACTGTAATGTTGTACTCCGGTAAAGCTACCGGTAGTGGTCGTGAGTCAAGTGTGGGGCTCCTTTTAACCAGAGCCGCACGAAACTGCCTCTTATCCTGGGATCCGGTCTCCGGCCGAATCATGACCGCCAGGTTACGGTCCAAAATCAGAAACATCTCAATAATGCATTGCTTTAAATGCAATGAAATGGAACCCAATTTCCAACCAAGGCCGACCAAGAGGGGGTCCTAAAATCACATGGCGTCGATATGTGGCAAAGGAGTGTCAGGCACTGGGCAAGTCTTTTGGGGAGTTGCGCCCCATTGCCCAGAAGAGAGTACGATGGCGCGCAGGAGTAGTTGACGCGCTATGCCCCACTAGGGGTTAAGGCAAAATAATACATATTTTTTTTTAACTGGCGAACAATCAACCTTGATGATAAATGCATTGACTTTTCAAGCAACAGACTTATACACACACTCTCGGCTTGAATAGAAACAACAACAAAAAGACAAATTTTACTCAAAATCTCCAGTGCTTTAATTCAGAAAGTAATACTAAGTTTCCACTATGAAAGATTATCTTGTTGCTCATTCCCTTTGGGCAATATGAGAGAGATTTTGTTAACAACAGTCATATTTCATTAACTTTAAGTAGAGTTGATGCATCGATAAATTGCACGTTCAAAATTGGGCTACTTGAATAGGACTACTAGTAAATTTCCTCACCATAAAAAGGATGCATATAGTATACAATATTTTCGTTATAATTGGTCCTTGGTCCTTTACTGAAAACGGCTTCAAAAATTTCATTCGACTTGGTTACTTTACGGATTAAACATAATTTAGTGAAAGTTCACCTTAAGCACCATGGCCTCAATTAGCTGTTTTTCGAACTCGAACTGCATGCTTCCTTCATCCTTTTTTCGATAAAATCATCCTCAAAAATTTTGCTGAATACCTAAGTCTGGGTCATCAGTTGGACTGTATAAATGGGAGCATGACCCTGCTGCTGTGTCCATCTAATAGGCACCTGACACATGTAATATTTTCTTTAACATATTGAACAAAAATTTGAAGACCAAATTACTGTTCAGCAAATTGCGAGTGTGGGGATGAATATTATTTCATAAAAGGGGTATTCAAAATATTTAATGTTTGACCAAAATTTTCAAGTAGCTTTGAAAATTATGGCGAACCATTCCGTATTCTGCCACTGAAATTTTCGAGTGATACTGGGTGGGCGAGTTCATACTCCATTGTATCGCTGCGAGTATGACATCGGTTGTGTATGTTATTTGAGGTTTTTGGCGCATTCATTTGAACAAAATATTGATCATAATTGAGGGCTAAACTGGTGTTCAAATTTTTGAACAATAGTTTGATCTTAAATTTTTTGTTCAATATCAAAAAGATTGCTAAAGTGACCGGCTTCGAAATTCATCGTTACTACAAAGATACAACTGTTCAAACTATAATATCAAAATCGATTTTTCATCGGAAATTCAAATGACATCTTTACAACGGTACTTTGAGCTGACAAATCTGCAAATTTAACAAAAGGCCCTAATGTGTCGGCTTTCCAACGGTATATTTCTTTGATATGTTTGGATTTGAAAATTTTCGAATTATGCGCATTAAAGGAAAAGAACATGGCCTGGAGAAACCGACCCGATATATTCAAGAAAGCCTGTAGAAAAAGACCAATGTCCCCCTTTCCCCTAGACTTCCGGACCCACTAGCGATAGAGACTTTGGAGCATATATCCAGAGGAGTCTCCATATTAATTGTGCCAAATTTCAAAAGTATAGGTTCTTTTTTTTCCATTCTTCGTTGGTAGCATGGACTACCTGTTAAGTCAAGGTTGAAGTCGATTTGTTTCATCTCCAAGCCATGTTTTTTCCTTTAATGCGTATTATTCGAAATTGTGCAATGTGGCGGTCGAAGCGGAATATGTCGATCTAGAGGTTCGATCGACATATTCCGCTTCGACAGGAAACGCATCCATAGGGACAAAAGAAATAAAAGGTTTTTCGGGCTCGTCCACAGAAAAAGCACTGCAGTCAATGTATTATCAAAACGGAAAACTTCTGAGTTTTCTCGCAGTAGGACGAAGTGAGTCGATTAAGTTTTGTACGTCTGTCCGTCTGTTTCTATGCAAACTAGTCTCTCAGTTTTAAAACGATCAAGCTGAAATTGTACACAGCCTTCTTTCTATTGCACGCTTTATACCTATATACTCGTATGTCAGAATGAACAGAATCAAAGGGCGAAAACACCTTTTCCATAGTCCCCCACGTGGGCGCACCCTGGTAACGGCAGTGTTTCAAACCGCTGAAGGCCAAGCCTTAGCGATAGAACAGTTTGGAAAAAGGCAGATAGATAGCTGTAGCCTGAATGACTGACCAATAACTAAGCATTTCAGGTTTAGTAGAATGGAATGACTTGCGTAGTTGGACCTGCAACATAGTTGTGTGAACTCCAGCACGTTTATTAAACCATCTGAAGCAGCTATATTCCGAGGCCATCCCCTGAATGGGGTTAAGCGCTGTGCTGACAAGTCGTCCTTGTAAAAACCACTCCACGTCAAAATAAAATAAAATAAATAACTGGCGCAACAGTCCAATTTGAACCACGGCCTCGAGATGAGTTAGCATCATCTCATTTTCTAGATCGTGACGGTTTTTGTGCAGAGGTATGTGATCAGCAACACACTCAACCGAGTTATTTACCCCATAATGGGTACTCATTGAACAGCTGAGTGGGCTCATAGTCCGACACGTAAATCCCCGGAATCGAACCGGGGCCCAGTGCGTTGAAGGCGAACGTGCTAACCGTTGCGCCATCCGGACTACGTCAAAAAAAACCTGGAACAAAATCCTCGGATTGGACGGATTAACAACGACGACCACGCAAACGACTAAAGGATTATTCTTTCGGATCCTGGAATGTACGCTCCCTGAACAAACCGGGGGCCGAGAAGGCCCTCCTTCAACGGTCGAAAAGTACAAACTGAGCATAACTGCAGTCCAGGAAACAAATTGGCTTGGCAGCCAGATCATTGACAAGAAATCGCACAATTTTTACAAGTGGCAAACCATCGAGCCGCAAGTAGTTTGGAGTAGCATTTAAAGTAAACAATCACATCAAACCGCACATTACTGACTTCAAACCCAGAAATGAACGGCTGTGTGCGATTCGCATTAAGACTCGATTCTTCAATCTCTGGCTCATCAATGTGCACGCCACCACTGAAGTTAAAGAAGACGTAGTAAAAGACGAGTTCTACGCACTCCTTGAGACTCTCTTCGACTCACTTCCAACAAACGACGTCAAATTGCTGCTGGGGGACTTTAACGCGAAAGTCGGAAATGAAAGTTGGCACCGGGGGACCACTAGAGGCCACAGTTTCCATGAAAAATGTAACGACAACGGCCAGCACCTTATCGGCTTCGCCTGCAGCAGGAATCTAGTCGTAAGCTCTACGTGTTTCCCGCATCGACGCATTCACAAGCAGACCTGGAAGTCTCCAGACGCACATACCGTCAACCAAATTGACCACGTCCTCATTTGTAGGAGATGGGCGTCTAGTGTGATGGATGTCCGCTCTTATCGAGGAGCAAACTCCGACTCAGATCATCACTTGGTGAAAACGACCTACAGATATAGAATTTCCTCAGTGCACCAATCGAGAATCAGCCCTCCCAAAATCTTTGCGGTTGATAAGCTTCTGAGCGATGCTACGGCGGTGGCTTATACTACCGCCCTTGAGGAAAGACTATCGCCTATGCTACACAACATCAGCAACACAGGCGTCCATGGTTTCAGGGAAGAGCTCAAGGGTACCATCAGGGATGTCGCACAGAAGGTCGTGGGATTTAAAGCCCGGCGAACGCGAAATGACTGGTTCGACGAAGAATGCAAAAATTCACTTTATGCGAAAAACGAGGCATGTGAGGTTCTACGGCGAATTTTCGAGGCTGTTTGCGATCGAGATGGATAGCGCATCCGGTACAACCATGAGTTGTATGAACGGTACGATGAGTTGGAAGTTTCGAAAATCGTCAAACTACAACGACTTCAATGCGCAGGGTATGTACAACGAATGGACGATGATCGCATGCCAAAGATAGTAATGAATGCAAAACGAGTCGACGGAGCGAGACTACCTAGACGACCGAGATCTCGTTGGGAAAGCTCAGTATATGTGGACGCCGAACAGCTAGTGGGCTTCCAAGATTGGAGGATGCGGTCACGTGACAGATGTAATTGGAGGACAACGATCCAGGCGGCCAAGGCCCGACATCGGGCTGTCCCGCCACGATGATGATGATGAACTAAATCAGACCACTGCGTCATATAACACTCATTGGAACGACCTGTCCAAAAGTCTGTATTTGTGAGAAAAACTTTTTTGTTTCTAAAGATATCGTAACCAAATTTCATATTTTCCAATGGTGTCTACTAATTCCCGAAATTGGTTGAAACTGGACTACTACATCATATAGTCATAGGAACGACCGTTCCAAAAGTAAGTTTTCATTAGAAAAACTTTTTTACGTCTAAAGATATCTTTACAAAATTTCTCACTAATTGATCATATTTACCGCCGAACCACATTCCCAAATTTGGGTGAAATCGGCCCACTATTCCATATAACTTTCATAGGAACAATGGAATCAGAACAAGTTTTACTGCTAATTAATGGTAAATGCAGAATGAATACTAATAGCAACCCAAACCATTGAAGGTATGATACCCTTCACGCTTCAAAGGCTAGCTTGTTACAATATTATTTTTATGATGGGAAAACTAGAAGACTAGGCGAAATTCGAAATCAAATAAAGATGAAATAAAGGAAATATAAATTCAAATAATGTGGCGTCACACTATTTGTAGATGCAATGAACCATATTCTGGTCTGGTAGTGCTGCTTCCACCGGCAGATCTATGGCAGCACCTGATGAGTAAGGATCTGTCGGTGGTATGAGACCAGAGGCCGAGGGTCCCATTACGCCTGGACCCTGATGCGAACACAAGGAAATCCGCGCCAACCATTCCATCCTTATTGCCTCATTTTTTATCATTCCTCATTTTTACCTCCCCTGTTTGTGTTGTTTTCCCCAGGCCTATGAATTTTTGTTAATACGTAAAGGACAGGGACAACGAGCGGCGAAAACCTCGCCCACGTCTCCCGAACTGAGCTACATCAAGCATAGGCCGCTGCTTAGCTCGTTGAGGAGCCCTTTTCTTCGCCAGATAGCACAGCCCGACCTTCACGGTCAATTAAGCTACCTTAGGCTTAGAGACGTTCCGATACCATTTAAGTATCGATACCCGCTCAAATGAGTAGTATTTAAGTCATTTATTCGATACTACTCATATAAGTAGCTTGAAAGTATCGATACTTATAAAGTACTCGTATCGATAGTTTTTTTTATGAATTTGAGATCGCGGGTGATTTGGTAACTTAGGAGCACTGTTGTTAATAATTATTATCAAAAGATTATTTTAGATTACTAGAAAACGTTTATTCATTTTTAGGTTTAACAACAAAATTGATTTTTTTAGATAAACATAATAATAAAAATAAAAGGAAAAAGGGCTATAAGTATTCCATATGCTTATATATGCACATAGATACAAAGAGTTTTACTTAATCCAGATTATGTTTCCAAGGCTATTTCCAAGTGGATAGTATATCATAGAATTTATATATAGAGAACATATATATTCTGATTTAAGAAATAAAAAGTTATTTTAGAAAAAGGAGAACTTAAACATTTAGGCTTGGCAAGATGCACGCGGATGTGAAAAAAGTGCAAGAAGTAATTATTATTAAAATGCTTAAAATTTAAGTGAAGAACTCTTTATTATCGAGACTGCCCAAGAAGAGCAATTTTTCCAAGTACTTCGGAGACAATCTGTTGACCGTTTCTAGCTGGTAACGTTAGTACTGTCTCTCTTTCTCTTATTTCGATTTTAATGATGGGTACTCGGTAGGTACTTGGATGGAAATGTTATCGATACCCGAGTAAGTATCGCAAGAATTATTCGATGCTAAATGTACTTGGTATCGAAACAAAAGTATCGATTTTTTACTTGTATTTACTTGTATCGGAACGTCCCTACTTAAGGTCGATTCAGACACATCAGTCACGTCACAGTTCAGTCAACCTTCCGAATCCTAACCATCGCCGTCAAGTCACAGTCAAAGTTGCGGCTGTATTCACATATATCCGTAGCCGTCAGTAGTCAGTCATTTTTTGCGTGTACTCTCGAGTGTACCTCGATTTAAATATTAAACTATTTCAACTCAGAGGAAGGGAGTGTACCGTGGCAACATACTACTTTGCCTTAACCCCTAGCGGGGCATAGCGCGTCAACTACTCCTGCGCGCCATCGTACTCTGTTCTGGGCAATGGGGCGCAACTCCCCAAAAGACTTACCCAGTACCTGACACTCCTTTGCCACAGATCGACGCCATGTGATTCGAGGACCCCCTCTTGGTCGGCCTTGGTTGGAAATGGGGTTCCATTTCATGGCATGCAATGCAATGCAGTTATCACTCTTCCGCAATGTGTGACCTATCCACTGCCATTTTCGCCTGCGTATCAATTCGTCGATTGGCATCTGACCCGTACGCCGACTTAGCTCTTCATTTGATATTGTTTTGGGCCAGAAAATTCTTAAAATTCGACGAAGACATGAGTTGACGAAAACTTGCAGCTTTCTGGTAACTCCTACGGAAACTTTCCATGTACTGCTCCCATACAAAAGCACTGATAGTACCAGGGAGCGAAACAGGCCCAGCTTGGTCTTGATGCTGAGATAACTGCCCTGCCAGATTTTTGACAGCATGCCGTATGCGCGTTTAGCCTGGTTGATACGACGAGCGATGTCCTGCTCCGTATCACCATTTTCGGCAACAATGCTACCCAGGTAGACGAAGTTTCCCACCTTCTCCACAGGCTGCCCATTAATATAGATGGCAATAGGTGTCCGATTTCTTTTTCGCAACGGTGGGCTAAGAACCTTGGTCTTGTTGGTATTAATCTTTAGCCCAACCTTGCTTGCCTCCCTCTCGAGATCTAACGCCATTGCGGACAGATCCATGATTTTGTGGGAGAGTAGGCATATGTCGTCAGCGTAGTCAAGATGTTGTAGATAAGATGTCAAAGTCCATTGAATTCCTCTGTCGAGTCCGGATAGGGCTGCGTGCAACACATCGCCGATCACTATGAGCAATAGGATCGGTGAGAGGATGCACCCCTGCCGAACTCCACTGCGAATCTCAAAGTCCCCCGACACCTTACCTTTATGCAGAACGCGACATTTCGCGCCGTCATAGGTTGCCTTAATAATAGCCACAAGCTTCTCAGGGATGCCTCTCCTGCGCAAGGCCGCCCATATAGAATCCCGGTTCACACTATCGAAAGCCTTTTCGAAATCGATGAAAAGCAAGTGAAGCGGAGAATCGTATTCAGCGCCTTGCTCGATGATGATTCGCAAGGTGTTAATGTGATCGACACAGGAGAATCCGGATCGAAAGCCAGCCTGCTCTTCATCAATTGTGCTTTCTAAGTGGGCCTTTAGTCTTTCCAGGACGATTTTGGCTATTATCTTGGCAACGGCAGGAAGCACACAAATGCCTCTCCAATTATTACAGTCTGTGAGGCTACCCTTCTTTGGAAGTTTGATGATCAAACCTTCCTTCCACTCAGTGGGAAAGGTCTCTGTATTCCACGCTTTATCAACAAGTGGATGCAGCAAATCGGCAGTTACGCTTGGCGCTGCTTGATAAAGTTCGGCAGGGATGCCGTCAAGTCCGGCGGCCTTTCCTCGTTTTAGTGCAGTAATTGCAGTGACTATTTCCTCTTTAGTCGGGGCAGTGGACCGTATACGCACATTTTGATGGTTGGCTAAATTATCTATATGAGGGGGAACTTCACCAGAGGTTACACGGTTCAAGACCGCGGCGAAGTGTTCTTTCCACCGCCTCATTTGATCTTCTTCCAAGATAAGTAGCTTTCCATCACTATCTTTCACCGGATGTTGGCAGGAGTTACGACAACCTGTAAACTCCTTGATGACACCGTATACGGCGTTTAAGTTGTTACTTCTAGCGGCTTCTTCTGCTGACGCTAAAAGAGAATTGGCATAAACTCTTTTATCGCGTCGCACACTACGCTGAACTTCTCGAGCTTTCTGACGGTAAAGGAGTTCGATGCTGCTTCGATTGTCGTCTGATGCTGCAGCCAAACGAACTTTCAGCTCCTTTCTTTCAACAATCCGCTGCCATGAAGCGTCGGACATCTAGGGCTTATTCCGGCAATCCGGGTTTGGGCCAAGGATGGTATTTGCGCTATCAATGTACGCATTTTTTATGGCATCCCAGTTTTCGTTTATGTCACTATCTGGGTGACTAGTTATCTCAGCCGCTTTTTGCGCAAGATGGTCATTATATTGTTGTAAGACAGCTGGATTTTTTAGTCGAGCGGTGTTGAATTTGCGGGGCCTGGATCTTTCGTCTCTGGGGCGGCGCACGGCTGCAATACGCAATCGAACATTAGCGATCATAAGATAATGGTCTCTTCCCATCCCAATATCGGCACCCTTCTTGTTTCGCACGTCCAGGAGGCAACTCTTGAATCTTTTACTAATGGCAAAATGGTCGATCTGATTTTGTGTTCTGCGCCGATCAACAGAGGACCAACTGATTTTGTGGTGGTCCTTATGCTCAAACATAGTACCACCGATGAAGAGACTGTGAAAGTTGCAGAACTCTACAAATCTTTCACCGTTGTCATTACGATCACCAAGACCGTGTCTCCCCATCACATGTCTGAGCCCATAGTTATCAGCGCCAACTTTCGCATTCAAATCACCCATAACCATTACAATGTCACCTTTAGGTGTTCTGCTCTGAACGGCGTTTAGTTCTTCGTAGAAGGAGTCTTTTGCCAAGACATTGTCGGGTTCAGTAGGGGCATAACATTGTATTATTGAGAGGTTCCTCATTTTGGTCCGGAACCTGGCGGTCAAGACCCTGTCAGAGACCGGTTCCCAGGATAAGAGACAGTTTCGCGCGGCTCTGGTTAAAAGGAGCCCCACACCTGGCTCACGGCGACTACCGGTAGCTTTACCGGAGTACAACATTACAGTGCTGCCAGTTGGAGAGATGAATTCTCCGCTGTTCCACCATCTTATCTCACTAACTCCTAAGATATTTAATTTGTACCTCAGAAATTCACTCTCTAATTGAAGAAATCGTGCGTTCTGGGGACCTTCTGATCCATTGTCCAGGAGAGTACGCACATTCCAGAATCCAATCTTTGTCATTGTACGATTGCTAAAAGTCGTAACCGTTGAGTCAGTCCTTATCCGAGGCATAGTTGACGTTTCGTTAGCATATAAAGATTTCGGATAGTGCAAGTTGCTGGCATACACATCCTGTCCTTTGATTGTCGGTTTTAACGACAGGCCCTCAAAGGGAAAGGCCGTGGTATTTTTTTTCACACCCCACACCACAGGGGTACCTCAACCAAATCATCGCACCGCCATCACTGGCGGCTTGACGTTGGTTGGCAATGGTCAGTGACCACTGCCGTTCCAGGGGGCGCCCACGCGGAGGACTATGGAAGAGGAATTTTTGCCCCCAATTTGCTTCCATATCCTGTTTTTATATGCTATATCCATATATTTATTATGCGATAAACCGTACAGAACGGGGTAATTTCGAACCAACTCGATTAATTTTTCGTCGTCGCCCATGTTCACTTTCTAAACTGACGTCCGTCAAACACAAAAAATATCGTTGGGAAGAAATGTGAATTTGACTGTTCGGTGACGGAAGCGCGACTGACGGTACGGATTCGTGACTGCGCCGGCTCAGTGTAGACAGCGCCACTTGACTTTCAAGAAACTATATTTTTTGTGACTGATACCGGACGGTTCTGACGGAACTGTGACGTGACGTGACTGATGTGTGTGAATCGACCTTAAGGCTCCGTCCCCACGGGCATCTTCGGATGCCCACCAAACCGTCCGTTACATAGACCCCCCCCCCCCCTCGTCCTCCACGTAACACTTGGCCATAAATCGTAGAAACCCCTCCCACCCCCAGGCGCGTATTATGCCCACGGCCCCTAAACAAAATAATCCATTATCGTATCCCCAAATGCATTTCATTTTGGAATAACGAGAATGTCCTTTCATCCAAAACTACAAGAAATATGCATTCATACTTCAGGTAGCTTGTGGGTTTCATTATGATTTGTACAATTTTCAAAAATAAAAATATTTTACAATAACATGCATGACGGAACACTGATTTCGCAAACCAATTCTGAAAAGTAAAAAAAAAGAATATGATAAAAGACTTCCGTCTGGGGTCAATCCAACAAAAAAGAAGAAAACACTGTATTTCATATTTCGCTTGATTTTCCTGCGTTGAAAATCCTTTTCTTATCCCTTTGCGAAACATTTCTCAAAGCATTACTGTCTCCAGAGTACTCCTTTGATTCTAAAAGGCAAAATGTGTCTTTCTTTTACTTATCTTTGAAAAAAAATATTTGTTTGTTCTTTTTTTTGTGTAATCCCAAAATGAACATTTTTTATGGGATAATTTGTGGGTCAGGCTAAGAGGTTTTCTGTTTTCATTTCAGCCACGTAGGGGTTGCCGGTTGTCGGTCCATGTTGGCTTAAAGAATATTGTTAGAAGAAAAGAGTACAAAAAAAACCACCAGGTAAGTGCATTACTTCTGTGTTTACTTGGGACAATGACATATTGTAAAAGAACGAGAAGCAAATGGGAGTAGAGAAGGTCATCTGAGCGCCTTTTATTATTCACCTGTCTAGCTAGTCGTTGTTGTTACTGGGAGATTCTTTTGTATTCGATTGACCCATGAAGGGATTAGCGCAAGATGATCATTTTTGTAATTAGGTTTTATGGTATGTACAAGCAGCAATACAATTCGGTTTGTTACTTACGCAATCAGGTAGGTTGGGTTAAGTGCTTCGGAAAACAAGCAAAAGGAGCTTGTTTTTATTATAATCGGATTTCCAGTAAGAAAGGGTTACGTAATACCTTAAATGTACAATTAACTTCCAGGTACTATTTTTCTTTTCTGTTGTTGTGATAAATTGATGGTAGAGGTACAAGGCTCTAATATTTTATTTTTTTTTTTTTTGTTAATGAGAAAATGGTGAAAGTTTGCGCTTCAGTTAAATGTATGTATGTATTTGGCACTTTTAATATGATCATCTGCTTTCGCTTTTAGTGTACTGAATCAGTGCCAAAAATGAGAGATTCGGTTTCTCAATTGGCTGGGTTCAGCTTAAATTTTTCAAACAAAAAAGCAAAGCCATTCGGCAATATTTGTGTAAACACCAATTATTTTGAAATATGTGTATGCGAACTGTTATATTACATTGCCTTAACTCCTAATGGGACATAGCGCGTCAGCTACTCCTGCGCACCATCGTACTCTGTTCTGGGCAATGGGTCGCAACTCCCCAAACGACTTGCCCAGCGCCTTACACTCTTTCGCCACAGCCCACAGATCGACGCCATTGTGATTTCAGGACCCCCTCTTGGTCGGCCTTGGTTGGAAACGGGGCTCCATTTCATGGCATGTAACTGTCACCATACACTGTCGAACTCGAGCTCGAACTCGAACCTGGTACAAGTGGACCAGTTTTCTTCACATCTATGTGAAGTGTGTGTGTCAGAGGACATTTGTACCAGGTTCGTGCTCGAGTTCGAGTTCGACAGCGTATGGTGACACTAAAGCAATGCAGTTATCGTTCTTCCGCACTGTGTGACCTATCCACTGCCATTTTCGCCTGCGTATCAATTCGTCGATTGGCATCAGGCCCGCGCGCCGACTTAGCTTGGCATTACATTTTGCGTTTTTCTGCAGGAAGAGCAATCCCGCAAAAAACGCATTGTCGTACAAGAAGATGACCCTATGATTACACATTGCGTTTTTCTGCGGAAAAACCTTGTGAAAGAAATAAATATATCCCAGTGAGGATATCGATGGTTTTATTTTTGTGGCAATATAGTAGGTAGAGGTCGGGAGGCCGATACAATTTCAGCCAGTCCTCAATGGATGCACTGCATGAATTTCGTCACTTGCGTTTCTATTATATCGTTGAACCAAAAAACGGAAGGTGTGATGCGTTTCATATACCACCGTGTGTTCATCTTCTCACTGCGTTTTTTTGCGGGAGAACTCTTCCCGCTGTCGTTGGACTTGCTGCTGCAAAACAATTCCTCCAAACTGCAGCGTTGTCTTAACGCATAATGCCGGGGACACACCTATCCGATCATACTCCGATACAGTCGGACGAGTATATGAGAGGGAAATTATATGGGATTTCGGACGCGTTGTGGCCCGGGCTTTAGTTCACACTTTTCTGATACGCGTCCAATCATACTCCGTTCGAAACCCAATACCATTTCCTTCTCATACACTAATTCGACTGCATGATCGGAGTATGATCGGAGTTTGATCGGATAGATGTGGCCCGGGCTTAAGTCATAAGTGTAAAGCACTCCATTTAAATGTACGCGTTCCTCTTCTTCTCCGACAATGCGTTTTTTTGCGGGATTGCTCTTCCTGCAGAAAAACGCAAAGTGTAATGCCAGACTTAGCTTTTCATTTGATATTGTTTCGCGCCAGACATTTTTTAGAATTCGAAGAAGACGAAAGAGTTGACGAAAACTTGCAGCTTTCTGGTAACTCTTACGGAAACTTTCCATGTCATCATCATCATCGTGGCGCGACAGCCCGACGTCGGGCCTTGGCCGCCTGGATCGTTATCCTCCAATTATCTCGGTCACGTGACCACGTTCTCTAATCTAGGAAGCCCAGTAGCTGCTCGGCGTCCATATATACTGAGCTCTCCCAACGAGATCTCGGTCGTCTAGGCAGTCTCGCTCGGTCGACTCGTTCTGCATTTATTACTCTCTTTGGCATGCGATCATCGTCCATCCGTTGGACATGCCCTGCCCATTGAAGTCGTTGTAGTTTGACGATTTTCGAAACTTCCAGCTCATCGTACAGTTCATACAAGTCATGGTTGTACCGGATGCGCCATCCATCTCGATCGCAAACAGCCCCAAAAATTCGCTGTCGAACCTTACGTTCAAATGTGTCCAGCATGTTTCCGGAGGCTTGAGTTAGGGTCCAAGCTTCGCAGCCATAGCATAGCACTGGTCGTATAATGGTTATGTACACGCAGAGCTGCGTGTTTTTGTGCACATGCTTCGATTTCATTATGGGGAGAACCGAGAAAAAAGTCTTATTAGCTAACTGTATCCGTCGCTTGATTTCGTCAGTTTCGTTGGCGTCCCTTGACAAGTTGCAATCCAGGTAAATGAAGTCGTTCAGGAACTCGATGTTGAGGTCCCGCACATTGATGTTCGGCTGTGCAGGTGTTCTTGTCGTTGATTGCATCATTATTTTAGTTTTACCCTCGTTGATACGTAGTCCAACTTCTTTTGCAGCGGTATCGGGCGTATGCAGAAGTTCTTCTGCGTCGGCCAGTCTTCGGGACATGATGTTGATATCGTCGGCGTACGCTGCTAATTGTGTCGACTTGATGAGTAAGTAGCGTATTGCTGTTGTCCATATTCATGGCCCGAATAGCGTATTCCAGTGCTAGGTTGAAGAGCGTCGGTGCCAGTCCATCGCCCTGTTTCAGACCATTGCGTGTTTCAAATAGATCAGTAAGTCTATTATGGATCCTGACTTGTGAGACGGAGTTGGTCATCGTCATCTTTGTCAGTCGCACTAATCTGGCCGGTATACCAAATTGTAGCATGATGTTGTACAGTACTCCACGATCGATACTGTCGTATGCCTGCTTGAAGTCGACAGAGATTTGGTATACGAGTACGTTTACGTTGTATTCCCAGCACTTCTGGAGTATCAGTTTGAGCGTAAACAGCTGATCGATTGTGGAGCGACCAGGTCTGAAACCGATTTGATATTCGCCAATTATTCGTTCTGCGTACGGTTCTATTCTATTTTCCAGAATTTCCATCAAAATTTTATAGGACGTACAAACTAGTGATATGCCCCTGTAATTCTCACACCGCAGTTTACCTCCCTTTTTGTGAATTGGACAGATGGCGTAGAAGCCAATCGCCTGGGATCACTTTGTATTCCCATACTCGCAGGAGTAATTGATGTATGTATGTATGGCATCAACTAGACTCGTTCCACCGAATTTTATTTTATCAGTTCAGCTGGAATCTCGTCAGCGCTCTGCGCTTTATTTCGTGTTAGTGACCGCAACGCGAGATCAACTTCCTCTACTGTCGGGGGTTGTACGGGTGGGCCTAGATCAACAATATCGTCGAGAGCTTCTTGTGTGGGGATGTTAGATGGTCGGTTTAGAAGCTCTTCAAAATAAGAGGCCCATCGTTTGTTAATACCATCGGTGTCGCTGATGATGTTTCCATCCTTGTCCTTACAAAGGCTAGTTGGTAGCCGTTCTTAATTATATTTACTAGTTTGTACGCTTGTCTGGTGTTCCTATTAGCTTCTAGTCTTCGTTTATACTCAGCAACTGCTCGTCAAAATATTTACGTTTCTTACGTCTAATTATTCTATTCGATATTCGCCGTAGCTCGTCATATTTTTCTCTTCTGGCTTTGGTTCCTGGTTGAATCCATTGTCTGTAGGCCTCGTTTTTCGCGTCAAGTGAATTTTTTCAGTAGCCTGTTAGTCCGGTCACACTTCTACACGAACATGGTACAAGTGGAACATTTTCTGCAGATTTGTGTGAAGTTCTCTTCAGCCATTCGCAGGGCACTTCCCTGCTAGCCAAGTCATGGTGAAGACATCAATGACCTCATTACCCAGGCCTGGATGAAAGACATCTTGACCATAGCTCTACCCGCGGGAACAAAGTCACTTATGTTTAGGGTTTTTCAATAGGGACGACGTATTTGTTTTTGACATTTCTCAAATAGGGGTAAGTTGACTTCGCAATTCTTTCACATTTTGAAACGTCAGTCTATGCCATTTAATCATCATTATCATCAAAACTATTCAACTTTTTTTTATCAAAGTCCACGTTCTATCGCGACTAAGTTGCGCGCGGTTATGCCAATTTTCGGTTGACGAAACCGTCCAACAAGACGGACTATTGAACGTTTGGTGCAAAAATTTTAAACAACTTATGCATTGCGTAATGTCCCAGCTCCTGTGAGACAACTTAATGCTCGAAGTGAAAAAAATATCGTGAGAGTGTGATTGAGAAGTCAAGAATGTCGATTCCACGCCGATCGCAGGCGTTGAACATCAGTGTGACCAGTTTGTGGCGAATTTGGCGGAAGGATTTGGCTCTCCGCCCGTATAAGATTGCGTTGAACTGAACTGAAGTCAACTGGCCATTTTAAGCGTCGCACATTCGCTAGTTGGGCTCCGGACCATATGCAAGCTGACGACGCCTTTCACAAGAAAATCATCTTTTCAGATGAAGCTCACTTCTGGCTCGATGGTTTTGCCAACAAGCAACATTCCCGCATTTAGTCGAGTGGGCAGCCTGAAGTGATGCACGAGGCACACCTTTATCTGAAAAAAATTAACTGTTTGGTGCGGTTTTCATGCCGGGGCGGCGCCATCGGTCCATTTTTCGTTTTTGATGAAAACGGCGCGCCAACAACCATCAACGGTGATCGCTTCAGGGCCATGATATTAGAGTATTTTTGGGACCAGCTCGACGCTATGGACTTGGACGATATGTGGACGGCGCAACGTGCCATACAGCGTACGACACGATCGAATTATTGAAGACCAAGTTCGGCGAACGAGTTATCTCACGTAACGGTCCTTAAGACTTAGACTTAACTGGGGTCGTAATGTCGAGGAACGAAGCAGGAAAGCCAGCATCGCCTTTTACACCTGCATAAGCATGCTTGGTAAAAAGTGGGGTCTCAAACCAAGAATAACTCACTGGATATACAAGGCTGTCGTAAGACCGATACTAACATACGGAGCTGTGGTCTGGTGGACAGCACTCAACACGAAAAGAATCCTACAGAAAATGGAGAGGGTATAGATACTATGTTGCTTAGGGATCACTGGTGCCTTAAGAACAGTATCTTCGCTCTCTCTGAACACCCTTCTAAACCTGCCTCCGATCGGCCTATATCTGAAAAATGAGGCAGCTAAATGTGCCCTAAGGCTTAGAGAGGCAGGGCACTTCAAAGAGAGGTCATATGGCCACCGTAGTATTAGGCTGCCATCTATTAATACTGACTATATGAAACCACAAGTAGGTTTCAACACAAACTTCGTGGTCAATATACCCGATAGGGAGCAGATCCCGGTAGTTGATCATGGACGCAGGAAGGCGCTGAACTTCTACACGGATGGCTCCAAGATGGAAGCCGGAGTCGGAGCAGCAGTCTACTCGTCGGAAATTCCATGCAACCTTTCCTACAGACTGCCGAATGAGTGCAGCATTTTCCAGGTGGAGGTGCTTGCGATTCAAAAGGCAGCTGAGGTGATGATTTCATCCCGGAAAAAGGGAGGAATCGTCATACACTCGGACAGTCAAGCAGCACTAAAGGCGCTACAGTCCGCCACAATCAAGTCGAAGACAGTGCATAACTGCCTAATAGCTCTACAAGCTCTGGGATCAGCTAGGACCCTGGAAATCTGGTGGGTTCCGGGCCATAGCGGAGTTCTAGGAAACGAAATAGCGGATGGACTAGCCAAACGGGGGGCTATCCTCGAACGAGAGGCAGCTCTAGAGCTGCCGACGCCAATACAAACATGCAAGAAAATAATGGACGACAGTATGCGTCAAAAGGCCACATCTAACTGGCTCAACACAAACGACTCCAGAGTAACGAAAATATTCTGGAGTTCTTATGACAAAAAGAAAACTGAAAGCCTCTTGGGGCTGCCCAGAAGTCAGTGTGCACTATTAGTGGGCATACTAACGGGCCACTGCCTGATAGGGGAACATGCCCACAGATTAAAGCTAATAACTAGCGATGGCTGCAGGAATTGCTAAATACCAAACACGAAAGAAACTCTAAAGCACATCCTATGCGATTGTCCTGCACTCGCTAGAAGGAGATTAAAGTGCCTAGGAGCTCACTTCTTCAACGATCTTGAAGAAGTCGCAGGACTCAGCTGGAGAAGCCTCTTGAGCTTCGCCAGCGAGTCGGGTTCCTTCAAGCTCAACGACGATCTTCTGGTAGGGGCCAGCAACGACACGGCATGAGTACCTGTTATATGTGGTATCGCTATGGACCTCAGCGGTCTATGCGGAGTCGTCTAGGCTGCCACCCTACCTAACCTAACCTAACGGTCCTCGCGAATGACGCTTTGTTCGTGCGATTTAATCCCTTTGGACTTTTTTCTTTGGAGTTACATCAAATCGCTGGTCTATGCCAATAAGCCAGCAACGTTAGAAGAGCTGCAGGCCAACATCGAACCCGAAATTCCTGGTATTTCGGCTGGTTTGTATGCTCGAGTCATGGAAAATTGGGTCCAGCGTATTTACTTATGCCAGCGCTTCCGCGGCGGACATCTGAACGATATCGTATTCCATAATTAATGACATCGATCGTACTTTCATTTGAAATAAAAATCATTTCCATAACGTACCCACAAGTCTTTTAATTTAAAAAATAAAATGCATCGCTCTTAATGAAAAACCCTATATTTCTTATGCATATGACGAAAACATGCATGACCACCTACGAGTCCCTAGATGAGTATCACTGACGAATTTTTCAAGCCGGCTTGATGAATTCGTCAGTGGTACTCATGTACGGACTCATAGGTGGTCATGTATGGTTTCATCGAGGGGTACGAAGGTGCGAAAAAAATATTTGCTCGTCGCAAAAGCTTGAACCCAGACCGAACGAGTTACGAAATCAAATCTCTACCCACTGAGCCACCATAGCTGTTTCCCTCTCAATATTGTAATAACTTAAAATGAAAATATTTAAATGAATAAAAATAGCGGCTGCTACTTTCACACACAGATGGCTCTGTGAAAACGGCAGTGATTCGTACTAAAGAAAGACGTGCCCAGAGCTGTCTTTGCGGAGGTGTCGAGAGTGGCAGGTCGCGTGAACGTGAACTCGTGTTTTCATTTTAAAATCCTAAGATATTCTAACAATCAGAAGTGGGATAAGCCCAAGCTTTTCTTAAATCTCGAATCATGACTGATAGTGATAAAATCAGTAGTGATAAAATCAATCCGATTTATCCGGAAAAAAGAAATTTAAATTACGACAACGTGTTGCCGGAATTCAATCCCGTGAGCGGTGGTGACATTGCACTTTGGATTTCAAAAATTGAAACGTATGGAACACTGTACGATTGGGACGAGGTAATGATAATTCATTATGCTCTTAGTGTGCTGGATGGAGTTGCCTGTAAATGGAGGGACTCCTTGTGCAATGAGGAAAGGAGCTGGGACCAATGGAAAGCTTTGTTTCTGGAAACGTTTCCGACTGTGGAATCTATCGTGGAGTGCCGACTTCGGGCAGAAAGATACGTAAAGGGGCCAAACCAGGACGTTGTGGAATATTATTTCGAGAAGCTCGCGCTTTGCAACAAAGCCCAAATGTCAGAAGCTGAAAAAACTGAGTGGATTGTTCGAGGACTTCGTAGTCAGAGGATACGCGATTTTTTGGGTCCACTCAGCAAGTACACGAAAACAGCGGATCTTCTACGACACCTGAAAGAAGGTAGCACCTTATTGAGCGACAATGCAACGACCGCCAGCAAAAACGACACAAAAATCTTAGGCATAAATCGACCAAGCAGGGATAGTAAGTGCTTCAAATGCGGCACACCAGGTCATTTCGCGCGACAGTGCCCAAAAGCAAATACTAGCCGTAAACCAGCCAGCATGGGAAACAACGTTCTTCAAATAAATGATGGCCATCAAAAATATTTCAAGCAAATCAAGGTAAACGGAGCGCCTACAGAATGCTACGTTGATTTGGGGAGTAGCTGTGTCACCATGAAAAAAACCGTAGCCGATCTCCTTCATCTGACATTTTACGAAGATGACAACATTACTCCACTTATTGGTTATGGCCACGGTGAAATCAATCCAATTGGTTTGCTAACAGCAATTCTGGAAATCGATGGGGTGACGGCGAAAAGCAAAATCCACGTAGTGCCCGACAGCGCTCAACATGTTCCTTTTATTGTTGGGCACCCGTACACCGAGCAAACACACATCAAGATCGTTAGTGACGTCAATGGACTTCAAGTTCAAAATGCCGAAGAATGCGTAAATACTACTCCAGGGAAACAAAAACTGTTCGCTACAGAAAGTATGACCGTCCCATCCAACTTCGTGGGGCACATTCGAGTATCAACATCAATAAGTGCCGTAAATCTCTATGTCGATGGAGCTATACGGGAAAATGGGCCAACTATCCCTCGTTGTATCATCTCTACCGACGAAGCGGGCGGCAGGGTTGTGCCGATCATGAATCTGTCAGGCGAAAGTTTCGAAGTGCAGCAGGGAAAGGTTATAGCTCGTGCAGAGCCCTGTGATGAAAAACTCTGCGAAACCGACGACCCAGCTGGGGAGGATTATAGTTTGGATCCGAGGCAAATCATTACGGGACTTGAAGGGGACGATAAAGTTAAGTTAATTGCATTATTAAATAAGTTCAAGAAATTGTTTCCAGAAAATATTTTAGGTGTTGGATGTACTAACAAAGCCGAAATGACCATCGAACTTTCGACTGACAAGCCCGTGTTTTATCGACCATATCGACTAGCGTATAGCGAAAGGCAACAAGTAAAGGACCTCATCGGGACCTTGAAAGAAGCTGGAGTTGTTGAAAAGAGTAATTCCCCTTATGCGAGCCCTATTCTTCTTGTTAGGAAAAAAAACAGGTGAGGTTAGGTTATGCGTAGACTATAGGAGTCTGAACAAAATTACAATTAAAGATAAATTTCCGTTGCCTAGAATTGACGACCAAATCGACAGCTTACATGGAAAAATAAAATTTACAGCATTAGATCTATTTAGTGGATATTATCAAAATCCCATGAGTGAGAAAAGTAAACAAAAAACAGCTTTTGTGACGCCAGATGGTCACTATCAATTTAAGCGCATGCCATTTGGCCTGTGCAATGCGCCTGCAGTGTTCCAGCGGCTGATAAATGCTGTTATAAAAGGCATTTCAGATGTTACAGTGATGGCGTATCTAGATGATTTACTTATTCCGACCGAAACAGTTGAAGAAGGGTTAATCAACTTAGAAATAGTTCTGACAGCATTGCAGAACGCAGGTCTTAAACTGAATTTAGCGAAATGTCGATTTTTGATGAGCGAAACGGAATATTTAGGTTTTCAGATTTCTGCGGGGAATATTTCTCCAGGAAGAAATAAACTTAAAGCTGTGGAGATGTTTCCAATCCCTACGGATATAAGGTCGGTAAGAAGTTTTGTCGGGTTAGCAAGCTACTTTCGTAGATTTGTCAAAAATTTTGCGATACTGATCAGGCCTCAAACAGATTTATTAAAATCAGGCGGAAAATTCATTTGGGGTGAAGAGCAAAGCCGTGCCTTCGAAATAGTTAAAAACGCACTTGTAACAGCACCGGTACTGTGTACATTCAATCCACATGCTCGAACTGAATTACATACGGATCCTAGTTCGTTAGGATTGGGAGCAGTTTTATTACAAGAGCAACCCGATTTGAAATTGCATCCTGTAAGCTATTATAGTAGGAAAACTACCCCAGAGGAGGCGGTATATCCTTCTATAGAGCTCGAAGCGTTGGCTGTAGTGGCAGCAGTTGAAAAATTTAGGGTGTATTTGTACGGTAAACCATTTACTATAAGAACAGATTGCAATAGTCTGAGACTAATTTCCGATAAAAAGGAACAGTGTCCAAGAATTGCACGGTGGCTCATGAAACTTTCGGAATATGACTACAATATCGACTATATAAGGGGAGATAGAAATTTAGTAGCAGATGCTCTTAGCCGCAACCCTGTAGACAAACCAAAAGATACGGAAATTGCCGGAATTCCTGTTTTAGGTATTAAAATTAATACTGATTGGGTGGCTGCAATGCAGCGTACAAGTCAAGAAATAATTGGAGTTAGAACCAAACTCGAAGCAGGTGATGCCAATACTCATGATAAATTCACACTTTACAATGGGAGGGTTTATAGGACAACAAAAGGTAGATGGCGACTTTATGCGCCAGAAGAAATTAGAGGAGAGCTAATAGCAGAAGCACATAAAGGCTTAGCTCACTTAGGAATCGACAAGACAGTCGCTAAGCTTAAGGCTAACTACTATTTTCCAAATTTGAGACAATCTGTAACAGAGTATGTTAACCGTTTCATAAATTGTTTGTACTACAAGACACCTTGTGGTAGGCAACCAGGTTTTCTTCATCCTTTGGAAAAAGGATGTGAACCGTTCGTGACATTGCACGTAGATCATTTGGGCCCATTTGTTAAAACTAAGTCGAACAAAAAGTACGTGTTAGGAATTATTGATGGATATTCGAAGTACAGTGTACTTAAAGCAGTTACTAATGTGGACGCTGAAGAGACTGTGATCTGTATGTTTGAATTTATTGCACATTATGGGAGGCCGTATAGAATCATAAGTGATAGGGGTACTGCCTTCACATCGCGCTTATTTGAAAAGTTTTGTAAGGAATATCAGATCCAGCATATATGCGTGGCAACAGCGACGCCAAGAGCAAATGGTCAGGTCGAGCGGCGAAACAAAACTATAAAGTCATCCCTTAGTTGCATATCAACTGGACTTGACTGTTTAGACGGGGATCGACATTTGTGTTCCGTACAGTGGGCTATTAATAATTCGGTTCACAAAGTCACAAAAGTATCACCATCTCAATTAATTTTTAAATATAATAGCCGGGGTCTTTTAGATAACCCTTTGACTGCAGAAATAGAAGAATTAAATAAAACTCAGGGCTGCGACGCTTCACCGGATGTGCAAGAATTGTTAAAGATTAATATGACAAAACAGAAATCTGCCTTTGATAAGAAACGTCGACCGGCTCCGATTTTCAATATAGATGATTTAGTACTTGTCAGGGCTGACACTCCATCTACCGGAGAGAGTAGGAAACTTCGTCCAAGGTACCGTGGTCCCTACGCGATAACAAAAGTTCTTGGAAACGACCGTTACGAAGTCAAAGATATCGAAGGTGAGCAACAATCAGGACGAAAGTTCGTTGGAGTATTTGCGGTCGATAGGATACAATTAGTTTCCAAAAATAGTTCTAGGGATTAAATTGCAAATTAATATAGTATTATGAATTAAATACTTAATCATTTGATTTGTTCGAATAGGAACTCCAAGATATTGTAAATGCTTTAAACCAACGGTTTATATTGTAATATGCTAAAATACTGTATTGAATTTATGAATGAATTATGAATTTATTATTGTTACAAAAAAAAATTGAAAATGTAATTTTTGGACGATCTCGATGTACACAAGCCATGAAAATTTTATATAAAGTTATGTGACGAGGACGTCACCATTGTAGCGTGGCCGAATGTAATAACATAAAATGAAAATATTTAAATGAATAAAAATAGCGGCTGCTACTTTCACACACAGATGGCTCTGTGAAAAACGGCAGTGATTCGTACTAAAGAAAGACGTGTTCAGAGCTGTCTTTGCGGAGGTGTCGAGAGTGGCAGGTCGCGTGAGCGTGAACTCGTGTTTTCATTTTAAAATCCTAAGATATTCTAACAATATAATTAAGCAAATAGCAAAGCCCTCTATAGCAACTTTTGTCAATTAATTGCAGCATCTAGGCCGAAACCAAATAAATCGTGTGCGTGAGCAATTTATAAAGGTACATACGCATATCTTTGCATGATTTTCTTCCCCCGCTGCTTCACCGCATAAAAAAGTTGTCGACTGGTGAACGAGGATTTGCAGGGTTGTACCATTGTCTTCGACAGTGTGTAGGAGCTTATAGAGTGTGTGTTACCGTACAGGCTATAAAACTAATACATACTATAGTCTTAGAGCCGAACAGAACCAACTGGGTATTAGTCCCACGCATATTTGAAATTCAGAAAAGTAGTCCCTACAAAAATATACTGGCATGTTTCCTACGATAACATACTCGTACATGTGATTCCTCCAGTACTAATGAAAATAGACCATCCATTCTCATGTTGAATACACAAGATTCTTCTGTCAACATAAACCGAACAAAGGGAAGTGTGAACCAATAAATGAGACCCTCGAATTAGGTTAAATAAACAGACCTCAATTAGTAGCAACATGTCTAAATTTAACAACAAATAGTATAGACATCAAAATCATCAACTGGAAAGCGTATCATTTTATCTATTCCTGTGAGTTCGGATAAATACTCGTACTGCATACTCGTATACGAAAAACGCGCATTAAATTAACTTCCGAGAGTTTATTTTCATTCGAAAGGACGAAAACAAAACAGTACACGCCCGCGCTCATTTCCAATGCTGTATCGTCCCAAATTTATTGTAGCAGTGGACCGCGCGTGAGGGTGGAATGTCTTCGCTCTTCAACCCTTTCATTCTAAGATAAATAATAGGGTGACCTGATAAATTTCTGTAGAAACGAGTACAATTTGTAGACGCCACCAGCGCTTGTACCTTTAAAAGATTTTTTTTGTTGAAACTTAATAATATCCTTTTACAGAGTCTGAGTAGTCCCGTGCTCGTAAACACCACATAAGCCACTGACAATCTACGAGAATGTGCTCTTGCAAAACGCCCGTTAGCTCCAGATATACAGTGCTGGAAGAAAAAAGTTGCTCAAACTACTATTTTATTCACTTTTTCGCAAAAATTCTTCGAAGTTGTTAGAGTTACGGTGTTTTATTGGCTCAGGTTATAACAAATTATGTGTATCCTGTCTAGAAATAGTGAAAAGTTCTGAAGGAAGTTCACTTAGTTGGTGATAATAGCGGAAAGTGAAGTTTGGGTGAAAAAATAGGAAAAAGTTAGTGCGACATGCAAAACCAATATTTTGGATTTGGCGCGAGACAATCGAACTATTGGCGAAAGAAGTGAAAGACTGGATGTTCCTCAGTGTGCAATAATATTCGAAGAAGTTTCGGGAATGGGTCCCACGGAGCGTAAGAAAGGCTTTAAACGATCAGGAAAAAACTAACCTCTTTGTAGATCGCTTTTTACCATTACAAAGCCAACCGAACTGATTGAAATTTCATCTTACTTTAGAAACGATCTAGTTCTAGCAACGTGTTGTAAATGTCATCAACTTTGTTGAGAAGAAAGCTTGTAAAACTGGCTTACGTGCATTGGAACCAGTCCTTAAGCCAGACTTTCCGTTAAAATCATCATCATCATCGTGGCGCGACAGCCCGACGTCGGGCCTTGGCCGCCTGGATCATTGTCCTCCAATTATCTCGGTCACGTGACCGCGTCCTCCAATTTTGGGAGCCCAGCAGCTGCGCGGCGTCCACACCTACTGAGCTCTCCCAACGAGATCTCGGTCGTCCTCGCAGTCTCGCTCCGTCGACCCGTTCTGCATTCATTACTCTCTTAGGCATGCGATCATCGTCCATTCTTTGTACATGCCCTGCCCATTGAAGTCGTTGTAGTTTGACGATTTTCGAGACTTGCAGCTCATCGTACATTTCATACAACTCATGGTTGTACCGGATGCGCCATCCATCTCGATCACAAACAGCCCCGAAAATTCGCCGTAGAACCTTACGTTCGAAAGTGTCTAGCATGTTTTCGGAGGCTTGAGTTAGGGTCCATGCTTCGCAGCCATAGCATAGCACTGGTCGTATAATGGTTTTGTACACGCGGAGCTTCGTGTTTCTGTGCACATGTTTCGATTTCATTATGGGGAGAACCGAGAAAAAAGTCTTATTAGCTAACTGTATCCGTCGCTTGATTTCGTCAGTTTCGTTGGCGTCCCTTGACAGGTTGCAACCCAGGTAAATGAAGTTGTTCACGAACTCGATGTTGAGGTCCCCCACATTGATGCTCGGTTGTGCAGGTGTCCTTGTCACCGATTGCATCATTATTTTAGTTTTACCCTCGTTAATACGTAATCCAACTTCCTTTGCAGCGGTATCGAGCGTATGCAGAAGTTCTTCTGCGTCAGCCAATTTTCGGGACATGATGTTGATGTCGTCGGCGTACGCTGCTAATTGTGTCGACTTGATGAGTAGCGTCTTGCTGTTGTCCATATTCATGGCCCGAATAACGTATTCCAGTGCTAGGTTGAAGAGCGTCGGTGCCAGTCCATCGCCCTGTTTCAAACCAGTGCGTGTTTCAAATAGATCAGTAAGTCTGTTCTGGATCCTGACTTGTGAGACGGAGTTGGTCATCGTCATCTTTGTCAGTCGCACTAATTTTGCTGGTATACCAAATTGCAGCATGATGTTGTACAGTACTCCACGATCGATACTGTCGTATGCCTGCTTGAAGTCGACAAAGATTTGGTATACGTTTACGTTGTATTCCCAGCACCTCTGGAGTATCAGTTTGATTGAGAAGAGCTGATCGGTTGTGGAGCGACCAGGTCTGAAACCGCTTTGATATTCGCCAATGACTCGTTCTGCGTACGGTTTTATTCTATTTTCCAGAATTTTCGTCAAAATTTTATAGGACGTACAAACTAGTGAGATGCCCCTGTAATTCTCATACCGCAGTTTATCTCCCTTTTCATGAATTGGACAGATGATGCTTCTGCGCCAATCGTCTGGGATCTCCTCGTTCTCCCATACTCGCAGGAGTAATTGATGTATGGCATCGACTAGACTCGTTCCACCGAATCTTAGCAGTTCAGCTGGAATCTCGTCAGCGCCAGGCGCTTTATTTCGTTTTAGTGACCGCAACGCGAGATCAACTTCCTCTACTGTCGGGGGTTGAATGGGTGGGCCTAGATCAACAATATCGTCGAGAGCCTCCCGTGTGGGGATGTTAGATGGTCGGTTTAGAAGCTCTTCAAAATAAGAGGCCCATCGTTTGTTAATACCATCGGTGTCGCTGATGATGTTTCCATCCTTGTCCTTACAGAGGCTAGTCCTGGGTTGGTAGCCGTTCTTAATTGTATTTACTGGTTTGTACGCTTGTCTGGTGTTCCTATTAGCTAAGTTTTCGTTTATGTTCAGCAACTGCTCGTCAAAGTATTTACGTTTCTTACGTCTAATTATTCTATTCGATATTCGCCGTAGCTCGTCATATTTTTCTCTTCTGGCTCTGGTTCCTCGTTGAATCCATTGTCTGTAGGCCTCGTTTTTCGCGTCAAGTGAGTTTTTGCATTCTTCGTCGAACCAGTCATTTCGCGCTCGCCGGGCTTTATATCCCACGACCTTCTCTGCGACATCCTTGATGGTACCCTTGAGCTCTTCCCAGAACCCATGGACGCCTGTGTTGCTGATGTTGTGTAGCATAGGTGATAGTTTTTCCTCAAGGGCGGTAGTATACGCCACCGCTGTAGCATCACTCAAGAGCTTATCAACCGTAAAGATTTTGGGAGGGCTGATTCTTGACTGGTGCACTGAGGAAATTCTACATCTGTAGGTCGTCTTCACCAAGTGATGATCTGAGTCGCAGTTTGCTCCTCGATAGGAGCGGACATCCATGACACTAGACGCCCATCTCCTGCAAATGAGGACGTGGTCAATTTGGTTGACGGTATGTGCGTCTGGAGACTTCCAGGTCTGCTTGTGAATGCGTCGATGCGGGAAACACGTAGAGCTTACGACTAGATTCCTGCTGCAGGCGAAGTCGATAAGCCGCTGGCCGTTATCGTTACATTCTTCATGGAGGCTGTGGCCTCCAGTGGTCCCCCGATGCCAACTTTCATTTCCGACTTTCGCGTTAAAGTCTCCCAGCAGCAATTTGACGTCGTTTGTTGGAAGTGAGTCGAAGAGAGTTTCAAGGCGGGCATAGAACTCGTCTTTTACTGCGTCTTCTTTAACTTCCGTGGTGGCATGCACATTGATGAGCCAGAGATTGAAGAATCGAGTCTTGATGCGAATCGCACACAGCCGTTCATTTATGGGTTTGAAGTCAGTAATATGCGGTTTGAGGTGATTGTTCACTATAAATGCTACTCCAAACTCCTTGCGGCCCGATGGTTTGCCACTTGTAAAAATAGTGTGCGATTTCTTGTCATTAATCTCGCTGCCAAGCCAATTTGTTTCCTGGACTGCAGTAATGCTCAGTTTGTACTTTTCGACCTGTTGAAGGAGGGCCTTCTCGGCCCCCGGTTTGTTCAGGGAGCGTACATTCCAGGATCCGAAAGAATAATCCTTTATTCGTTTGCGTGGTCGTCGTTGTTGATCCATCCAATCCGAGGCTTTTGTTCCAGGTTTCTTGACATGGAGTGGTTTTTGCAAGGACGAGTTGTCAGCACGTCGCTTAACCCCATTCAGGGGATGGCCTCGGAGATAGCTGCTTCAGATGGTTAAATAAACGTGCTGGAGCCCACACAACTATGTAGCAGGTCCAACTACGCAAGTCATTCTATCCTACTAAACCTGAGACGCTTAGGTGTTCGTCAGCCATTCAGGCTACAGCTATCTGCCTTTTCCAAACTGTCTTATCGCTAAGACATTGGCCGTCAGCGAATTGATACACTGCCGTTACCAGGGGGCGCCCACGCGGAGGACTATGGAAAAGGTTAAAAAATCAGGCTAAATTGTTTGAAATGGGCCCAGGAGCATGTGATATGAACTCGGAAGATTTGGAACATTGCCATCTTCTTTTGTGTGTCCATATTTAAGCAACATGTTGGCGACCGATGAATATACGTGCGGCGGAAACCTCGAGAAACGTTCAGCGGTGAATGCCTTCGAAGGCTCCCTCCGAAATCTGAAGGTTTGAAGGTGTGGAGATTTTTTCCCGAGCACGACGGTGGTGGAATATGCTTTCCTAGCTCAAAAGTAACAGCAGCAGTTCGCTTTCAAATACTGGAAAATAAGTTGGAGCTTTGTGCGTTAGGCAGTGTTCCCCATCTTCCAAATCTATGCGACATGCTCCTGAGCCCATTTCAAACGTTTTAGCCCAATGTTTTAACGGAAAGTCTGACTTAGGCGGCTATTACACTATAAAAGTTCTTTTACAAATATATTTGACGAACGATATTTCAAAAGAACTTTTATGAATGATATTAGCCGCTAAAGGGGGAAGGTGTGCAAGCATATTAGAAAAGTAGTTGAAACAAGCAACGTCCATGTCGCAAATCTTTTCTTAGGCGGCTATTACACTTTAAAAGTTCTTTGAAAATAGCTTTTATAAAAGATATTTGTAAAAGAACTTTTATAGTGTAATAGCCGCCTTACCGACTGGCTTCCACGTACGTAAGCCAGGTTTCGCAAGCCTTTTTCTCATCAAACTTGCTGAGATTTGCATAAACTAGATCGTTCCTAAGGCCAGATGAAGCTTTGAATCAGTTCGGATGGCTTTGTAACGGTAAGAATGGGGTCAACTAGGATCGTTTTTTTCTTGATCGTCCAAAGCCATTCTACCGCTCGGTGGGGCCCATTTTCCGGAACTTCTTCGAGTATCATTTAATAGTACACTACGCAACCATCCATTCCTTCAATTATTTTACAAATATTTCTATTTTCTCGCACTAAAATCAAAAATCAAAATATTGCTTTTGTTTTCCACACTAGTTTGTTCCTATTTTCCACCCAAACTGCACTTTTCTGTTTATTACGCTATTATCACCAAATGAGTGAACTTCTTTCAAAACTTTTCACATTTTCTAGACATGATACACTTACTTTGTTATAACCTAAGTCAATAAAACAACATCACTTTAACTAGTTCGAAGAATTTTTACGAAAAATTGAATAAAATAGTTTGAGCAACTTTTTTCTTCCAGCACTGTATGCTCGGAAAACTCGCAATGTGAGGGTGAAATGTTAAAAGGTAATGTGGACAACAGATGGTCAGACAGGACAACAGCTTCTGGGTGGAGACAATAAAATTTGTTCTTTTGTTCTTTTGTGATGTGATAATTTCTAAGGCTACACAATGTGTTCGATTGTTTACAATAAGGAGTTAATCGTTGCAAGAGAGATGGCTTTCGTTAAGCTGGTCGGTGAATTGATTTTAGTGAGTCAATAACTTAAAAAATAATCATGCATCTTCGGTAAGCTATAATCTCTTATATAGTATATGAACACGTATGCTTGGAAAGAATTTGCTGAATTACTCGTGTAAAAATTGAGAGAAAAATTCGGGGAGTTTTAAAACTTAGCGCGATTTGTTGGTTGGCACTCTCTCCGGATCCTGTCAACCCCTTGTGGGGCATAGGGCATTAACCACGCCGACTTTCCACCTCGTCCTGTTTGCCGCCATCGCCTTCAGTTGTCTCCACGATTTACCTAATGACTTACCCTCGATTTCAACTGATCTTCTCCAGGTGTTTCTAAGTCGTTCAACGCGGCGACTTGCATCGGTTCCCTGTGGGTTCCAATCGAGGGCTTGTTTAGTAATGTTTCTCGGCCCTTTTCGAAGTGAGTGACCTATCCATTGCCACTTTCGCCTTTTTATGGAGGTGTCTATCCTGTCCTGGCCAGTAATGAACAGTAGGTCGTCGCTAGAAAGGACCCCCGGCCAGCGTATATGTGGGATGCGCCGTAAACACTGGTTCACGAAAGTTTGCAATTTAGTTGTTATCGCCCTGATCACCTTCCAAGTTGAACAGCCATAAAGAAGCACAGATTTTACATTGGTTTCGAAAATCCTGAGTTTGGTACTTCTGGAGATGTTGGTGCTTTGCCATAAAGGAGTCAAACTGAAAAAAGCTGCCCGAGCCTTATTGATGCGAGATAGTACATCAGCATCCGCTCCACCATGCAACTACGCTTCCGAGGTAGCAAAAATTGTCCACTTTTTCTACTGTCTGCCCGAAACACAAATTTCGCTGTCTTCCTGGATCCAAGCTAAAGTACTTAGTTTTGGCAGCGTTTGATCTTAAGCCCAGCATTGCCACTTTCGCGGTGCAGGGCATCCGTCATTTGAACTAGATGAACCGGTCCTTTTGAAAAAAGACAAATATCGTCAGCGTAACCAGGTGTTGAAGGTATTCAAACAGGTTCCATCTGATACCTTTGCTCTGGTGCTCATGAATCGCCCTGCAGCGTACGTCGCTAATGGCAATCAAAAACAATATAGGTGACAAAATGCAGCCTTGTCTCACTCCGCTATGCACCTCGAAGGGATCTGAAAGCTTACCCTTGTGTAAAACGTGACATTGGGCTCCCTGGTAGGACACCTTGATGATGGATATGATTTTATCTGGTACACCTTCCCACGGAAAGCCTCCCAGATCTATTCCCGGTCAACGCTGGTAAACGCCTTCTCGAAATCGATGAACATGAGATGTAATGGAGATCTCCACTCTGCGGATTCTTCAATAATAATTCGGAGAGTGTTGATGTGGTCTCTACATGAAAAGCCGTCGCGAAAACCAACCGTTTCATCGTTCAGTGTGCGGTCAACTGTTTGCTTGATCCGATTTAAGACTATTTTTGCCATCAGTTTGGAGACTGCGGGGGGAGGCAAATTCCACGCCAATTATTACAATCCTTCAGGTTAATTTTCTTCGGGATCTTAATAATGACGCCCTTCTTCCATTCTTTAGATAGAATTTCGGTTTCCCAACACTCTTGGATAAGGGGGAGAAGAGTATCCGCATCCGCAGTAGCGTTAATAGCCTCCTTAAAGAGTTCCAACGGAAGATGGAAATCTATCCTCGGGGCTTTACCCGCTTCCATCGATTTAATAGCCACAGTTAATTCCTGTTTAGATGGTGGGCTGGTATCAACTCTTGCTATTTGCGGAATATTTTCTGCTTCAAGTGTAGATGAGTTCAAATGTCCAAAGGTGTTGTTGAGGACCTCAATGAAGTGCTCTCTCCACCGTCGCAGTTGGTCTTCATCAGTGACCAGTAGGGACTCGTCTTTATCTCTCACTAGATGTTCTGTTGCAAAAGATTTGCCAGTTAATGGCTTGATAAGTTTGTTAAGGGTCCACTGTCACCACGGTAAGCCGCTTCCTCTGCCTTCTCCGCTAATGCGTTGATGTAATTTCACTTGTCCAGTGCTTCTTTGTACGCCTTTCGGAAGAGAATGGTATTCAGCTCTAAGTTGATTTTCGACTACGTCGTCAGCAGCTGAATTAATTTGTTCTTTAACTCTCTTGCGTGTCGAGATTAGAGACCATGTAGAGTCACTATTGAATGGCCTTCTACCGCGCTCCAATCTGCCCGCAAAAGTTTCACCGCACGAAATAAATGAGTCCTTAGCGACTTTCCATCTATCATCAATTGTAGGAGTCTCATAAGGTGGTGGTGCATTAGCTCTTTCGTGCAAGGCGGTGGCGGTCTTATAGATGGATCTTTAAGCTTTTGCACATTAAAACGTGGCAAGATTCTTGCATTTTGATTGCAATGGATCGCTACCGTTCGTAAGCGCACTTTTGCGACAACAAGTTGGTGATTGCTGCCAACATCAGTACCCCGCTTCGACCTGACGTCTAAGAGACAGTTCCTCCATGTCTTGGAAATGGCTATTTCTCTGTTCTGCCATCCGGAGAAACCCAGGTTGTTAAATGGCATCGTTTGTGCTTGAACCAGGCTCCGCCGATGTCGAGAGTTGCAAAACTCCACGAACATCTTGCCATTTTCGTTCCTGGTACCTAGACCATGATTACCCATTAGGTGTTCCAAACCAAGGTTGTCAGACCCGACTTTGGCATTGAAATCCTCCATAATAATTTTTATGTGACTTTTGGGAGCCTTGTCGTGTCGTCGAGTCGGTGATAGAAGGCGTCCTTAGCTGATTGATCCGCTGGTTCATTCGGGAATTTGTATCTGGGCTGTGACGAGACGGTCGGAGATGGGCTTCCAATCAATTAGAGATAGGCGTGCATCCCTAATCAACAGGATTCCGACGCCTGCCATTCGAGGTGAGGTATCGTCTCCACTTCCAGAGTACAGCAACACTGTTTGGGAGGTTGGCGATAAAGTCGATCCCGATCCAACCCATCTTGTTTAGCTTAGTCCTAATATAGAGATGTTATGTATATGCAGTCATTTCCTGTTGGACTTCAGTCAGCCTTGCACCACTTCACTCGCCCCACATCGTTCGAACGTTCCAAAAACCGATCGTAGTCCGTTGTTTGTAGCCGAAAGTCGTTGCCGGTGAATCAGTCCGTGGTATCCGAGGCTCCTTTAATGTTTCGAGTGTAAATTTATTTCAGGTACACAGATTACAAGCCCACATACCCAATTTTAGGGGAAGGGTTGCTTCCTTAGGTGTTCTAAGAGTCGCCGGGAGCTATTTTTTATATAGCGCAGAGGTAGCTCTCCAATGGTGTTTTTAATTGCACGTTCTTTTGATGACCTTTCAGCTGGGTGTGACGTGTTGGCGCTCTCACAACCATATTGCAACTCCACCGTTCGCCTATTTCCTGAGACGCACTGGTGTTATTGGCCATTCAGGAAGATCATCGTTATGTGCCTCTACCAAATGTTTTGCAGTGCAAGCCTCGGTTGGCTTGGTTAGCCATTCCAGAGGGCGCCCACGAGGAGGATTATGAAGAGGTCTTTTGCCCTCCAATTTATCGCTTATCGCTTGCACATTCGTTATGCCGCGGGGTACAAGATATCCCCATATAAGTACCGAACGGCATCTCTCTATCATATTTGCAGGGCTGCCTCAATATTTTCCGCTTAGCGTCCACTCCCCACTGAAACAAACCTCGCTAAGTCGACTTTGAAGGTGACCACCATAATTTTCATATTTTATGTACTCGTTACATTGTCATATCCCCAGACGCAGACACCCGCATTAACTCGCTGGGGAAGGCATTGAATTACTAGGCGATTGGTCGCAGGATTAATTCCTGTCACGAACATGACCGACTCAGCTGTGAATGAGTACATTGATGTGACAAAAAATTAATGTAGTGCAGGTGACACCTTGGTTATACTGACAACCTCACTTTCCAATTACCGTCTTCCAGTGAAAGTAGTCGCGCAGTGCTCTGCTTGACTTTGCTTCCACTCCAACTGCCAATTTGCAATGGAAAGGAAACCATTAGGTGTTACATTTTTCCTAGTGATAAAAATAATAACATTTAAAGGTTTAGTGCAGTGTATAAAAACCTTTAATCTAAAACTTCCTCTTGGGATAAAAAAGTTCAAGTCGGTTTAAACAATTATTTTATACAATTAATTTAGTCATTTTGGATTTATTGCAATTACTAGTCTGTCGGGGAAACTCACTTTTCACCTGACTAATTTGCATTCAGTCCACAAACAACCATTCTTTAAGTATCATACATATGTATACTCGTATGTATGATATAATCGAAGAACATTCGGAAGTCTGCTACATAAGGGCAATACACATTATTCATTCAAGACCTCGGATTTGATGAATTTCGGTAGATGCATACCGCACTTTAATTGATTATTAAAATATTACGTTGAAAGTCTAAAGTTGGATTATTCCAGAAAATTTAATCAAATGGAAGTATCTTGATGTTAAAATTGATAGGTATACCAACGGAATTACGTAATCAAAGTACAAAATCGTTCCATTCTTTCTCAACAATGACGACATCCTCGCAAAGCGTCAAGGCCACTCCATCGACAATTATTATATTTTAACTGGAGTCTCCGCTTATCGCCGTTAAATCTAGTTTTAAAAATGTTGATTTTAGAACTAGATGTCATGTCACAACTAGCAAAATATCGATTCGTGTACAAAGATAGTCGTAGCCGTATACGAGTACAGTATAAATTAACGCACCATTGGTTCTGTCTATCTGGTATTTAAGACTGGATTTTGTCTATCAACATCTGACCTTATGTCAGATTGTTTATCAATTGGCCAACCAAACGTTGACAATTTTGTTTTCATTTAAGCAAGTTTTATACTATCAACATCAACTAGATAGTTGGTCCATAACACATTCATCAGCAACCCAACAAGTGCAAGACGTCAACAGAAGACAACAGGTGTAACAAGTTCTATCTGTTGCTGTAGTAGTAGCCCTCTTACCTGCAACCTGAATACGATACGAGTACTTCGTCCGAACCCCGACGGATTCTGTCTTTCAATGTCTCCCCTCACACTGTTCCACCGTATGATAAATACTTTTATCGAAAAAATATTCAGAGGCGCCACTATATGTCACAGCGTCTATTAATTATTATTTTACTGAAATCAAGTAAAGGTTGAAAATAGCACTATATACAAATATGGGGCTGATAATCAGTTGGCCTGTGTTCTCTGTTCGATTTATTGCTCAAGGTCTTCGAGGTTGAGAATCCATGGTATTGCATTCACCTCATCTCCTTCACAAGTTCTTAAGCTTGGAATACGAGAGGTAGATCAGGTATCGTACATATAGGCAGTATTGATAAAAAGTTGTGACAGGCGAGTGCTAAATTTGCTTACGCTTTGTCAGATTACAAACGAGAAGTTGCCATAATTCTAGTAATGTCTGAAACAAATATCCCATTGACAGGGTGAAAGGTTCAAGGACGAATAACCACCGTCAGCAACTTTGTATGATGATAAAATAGTATAGACAAGCGATTACCAAATAAGGACAGAGCTTTGCCCAACTAACATTTTTTTTCTCGTAAAGCCCTTCACCGGTTTTATAAAAAGATTTAGTTTAAGCTAAGAATTATAGGCTCCCAAATTTTCCTCTTACAATTCTTGAAGAACTACTACTAGTAGCCACAAAGTGGTATATGAAATTAGGCGTATAAGGCTTTTCAAGAATTCTTGAAGGGTTCTTTAAAATTGGAACGAGAGCAAAAATATACAACAATGTAATTCTACGTATGTACATTTGCACAAATATGTTGAAAAAGAACCTAACTTTTAATATATCAAACGCACTTAGATGCACACTAAATAAATGACGTTCAATCGAAATTTCCGCATATGCACTTTTGTGCTCACAGAGAACGACGACGCGTACGACGACCTAGAGACATGGAGAAGATCAGTTGAAGTCGAGGGCAATTCAATAGGCAAATCGTGGAGTTAGTTAAAGGCGATGGCGGTGAACAGGACGAAGTGGAAAGTCAGTGTGGCTAATGCCCTATGCCCCACAAGGGGTTAACAGGAACCATCGCAGGGCCGTCGAGAGAAAATTCGGGCTCAACTTCTATGGGGCCCCATAATATGACGTAATTATGATGGAACTTATTGAAAACATTTTTTCGTGTTTGAAAGAATTTGGAAGGTTCAAGCAATTTTCAATAAATATTTTTGCATTAAACATTCAACTTAAAAAATTTAGAGCATCACTTTTCCAACACATAGTTGGCGATGAGGTTTACAAAATTAATCTTACCCTTTATTTGCATTTATTCAGGTATATCAAAAAATTTGCACCATTTAAAAGGTTTGAAAGACATTATTTTAGCTTTTATTGAGTCTTCCGGGAAAACTGTCACTTTCTCGCAAATATTATACAAGGTAAAGCCAAAGAGGATTAATATTCTACAAGAGTGATCACTCCATAAAACTTTCGCCTCTGCCAGTAGATTTGTATGTATATAGCATCGTTTCCCAAACTGGGGGTCGCGACCCCCATGGGGGGGGCACGTTCTTAATTTTGTAAATTGAAGAAACAGTGTCGTATCAGATAAAAATTGTATCTATTAAAATAAATATTTTCCATATTACATATTATAACAAACAAAAACATAACGAATTCTTCACTTCATTGTACATGGATTATAATTAAAAACAAAATGCATGGTAACATAAATAGTACATAGATTCATAGAAACTCTTCTAAGCTTAGCAATCAAATGCAAAAAATAGCAAGTACACAAATTCAATGCGATGCTTGCTTGCTTTTCTTTGCATAACAAATCAATATTTGGCGTTTTATCGGTAATGTATAAAAGCAAATTGTCTTCTAATGATAGCAATTTTTTCCTGTATTTCGTCTTTATAGCCACCATGCTAGAAAATCCTTTCTCGCATAGATACGAAGTCGGGAAAGGAATAAGGATTCACAATGCTTCTGTAACTAAACTCCTGTATTCGCTGCGACGTGTGAGCCAAAAGTCTACCAAATCGTTCGAAGAAAATTGCAATCCCAAAGTTTTTTCCTCGGACAGCTCTATCAGCTCAATGAGAGTGTTAATAGGCTAGGATGCTGCGGCGATCACATTTTTATCGAAAGGGTTCGAAACCTATCTTTTAGAGAGGTCATTTTGATCTTCCGAAAAATACTGTTTGAGCTGTAGCTTCAAGGCGGACAAATGGTTGTTTACAACTTGTAAAAATGAGTTTATAACTGCATTTGTACATTCGATTTCGTCTTCGATACATTTTGAAGCTAGCGGAAATGCATCAAAATTCTTAGCATTTACCCTTGTACTCCATATGTCCAATTTTTGGATGAAAGCACATACGTTATCCTTGATGTTGATTATTGTTTTGCCATAGCCTCGCAAACTCAAATTTAAATTATTAAACTGGGCAAATATATCTGCCAAGTAGGCAAGTGAGATACAATGTTATGCCCCTACTGAACCCGACAATGTCTTGGCAAAAGACTCCTTCTACGAAGAACTAAACGCCGTTCAGAGCAGAACACCTAAAGGTGACATTATAATGGTTATGGGTGATTTGAATGCGAAAGTTGGCGCTGATAACTATGGGCTCAGACATGTGATGGGGAGACACGGTCTTGGTGATCGCAATGACAACGGTGAAAGATTTGTAGAGTTCTGCAACTTTCACAGTCTCTTCATCGGTGGTACTATGTTTGAGCATAAGGACCACCACAAAATCAGTTGGTCCTCTGTTGATCGGCGCAGAACACAAAATCAGATCGACCATTTTGCCATTAGTAAAAGATTCAAGAGTTGCCTCCTGGACGTGCGAAACAAGAAGGGTGCCGATATTGGGATGGGAAGAGACCATTATCTTATGATCGCTAATGTTCGATTGCGTATTGCAGCCGTGCGCCGCCCCAGCGACGAAAGATCCAGGCTCCGCAAATTCAACACCGCTCGACTAAAAAATCCAGCTGTCTTACAACAATATAATGACCATCTTGCGCAAAAAGCGGCTGAGATAACTAGTCACCCAGATAGTGACATAAACGAAAACAGGGATGCCATAAAAAATGCGTACATTGATAGCGCAAATACCATCCTTGGCCCAAACCCGGATTGCCGGAATAAGCCCTGGATGTCCGACGCTTCATGGCTGCGGATTGTTGAAAGAAAGGAGCTGAAAGTTCGTTTGGCTGCAGCATCAGACGACAATCGAAGCAGCATCGAACTCCTTTACCGTCAGAAAGCTCGAGAAGTTCAGCGTAGTGTGCGACGCGATAAAAGAGTTTATGCCAATTCTCTTTTAGCGTCAGCAGAAGAAGCCGCTAGAAGTAACAACTTAAACGCCGTATACGGTGTCATCAAGGAGTTTACAGATGGTCGTAACTCCTGCCAACATCCGGTGAAAGATAGTGATGGAAAGCTACTTATCTTGGAGGAAGATCAAATGAGGCGGTGGAAAGAACACTTCGCCGCGGTCTTGAACCGTGTAACCTCTGGTGAAGTTCCCCCTCATATAGATAATTTAGCTAACCATCAAAATGTGCGTATACGGTCCACTGCCCCGAATAAAGAGGAAATAGTCACTGCAATTATTGCACTAAAACGAGGAAAGGCCGCCGGACTTTACGGCATCCCTGCCGAACTTTATCAAGCAGCCCCAAGCGTAACTGCCGATTTGCTGCACCCACTTGTTGATAAAGCGTGGAATACAGAGACCTTTCCCACTGAGTGGAAGGAAGGTTTGATCATCAAACTTCCAAAGAAGGGTAGCCTCACAGACTGTAATAATTGGAGAGGCATATGTGTGCTTCCTGCCGTTGCCAAGATAATAGCTAAAATCGTCCTGGAAAGACTAAAGGCCCACTTAGAAAGCACAATTGATGAAGAGCAGGCTGGCTTTCGATCCGGATTCTCCTGTGTCGATCACATTAACACCTTGCGAATCATCATCGAGCAATGCGCTGAATACGATTCTCCGCTTCACTTGATTTTCATCGATTTCGAAAAGGCTTTCGATAGTGTGAACCGGGATTCTATATGGTCGGCCTTGCGGAGGAGAGGCATCCCTGAGAAGCTTGTGGCTATCATTAAGGCAACCTATGACGGCGCGAAATGTCGTGTTCTGCATAAAGGTAAGGTGTCGGGAGACTTTGAGATTCGCAGTGGAGTTCGGCAGGGGTGCATCCTCTCACCGATCCTATTCCTCATTGTGATCGGCGATGTGTTGCATGCAGCCCTATCCGGACTCGACAGAGGAATTCAATGGACTTTGACATCTTATCTACAACATCTTGACTACGCTGACGACATATGCCTACTCTCCCACAAAATCATGGAACTGTCCGCAATGGCGTTAGATCTCGAGAGGGAGGCAAGCAAGGTTGGGCTAAAGATTAATACCAACAAGACCAAGGTTCTTAGCCCGCCGTTGCGAAAAAGAAATCCGAACCCATTGCCATCAATATTAATGGGCAGCCTGTGTTGCCGAAAATGGTGGTACGGAGCAGGACATCGCTCGTCGTATCAACCAGGCTAAACGCGCATACGGCATGCTGTCCAAAATCTGGCAGAGCAGTTATCTCAGCATCAAGACCAAGCTGGGCCTGTTTCGCTCCCTGGTACTATCAGTGCTTTTGTATGGGAGCAGTACATGGAAAATTTCCGTAGGAGTTACCAGAAAGCTGCAAGTTTTCGTCAACTCATGTCTTCGTCGAATTTTAAGAATTTTCTGGCCCGAAACAATATCAAATGAAGAGCTAAGTCGGCGTACGGATCAGATGCCAATCGACGAATTGATACGCAGGCGAAAATGGCAGTGGATAGGTCACACATTGCGGAAGAGTGATAACTGCATTGCTTTGCATGCCATGAAGTGGAACCCCATTTCCAACCAAGGCCGACCAAGAGGGGGTCCTCGAATCACATGGCGTCGATCTGTGGCAAAGGAGTGTCAGGTACTGGGTAAGTCTTTTGGGGAGTTGCGCCCCATTGCCCAGAACAGAGTACGATGGCGCGCAGGTGTAGTTGACGCGCTATGCCCCGCTAGGGGTTAAGGCAAAGTAGTAGTAGTAGGCAAGTGAGATCATGAAATAGTGGTCTTGGAAGAAGTTATTAAAAGTTGGATGGTCTTTAAAATATACCTTTAATTCTTCCCGTAATTCGAATAGCCTTGTTAAGACTTTTCCGCGGGATAACCATCTTACCTCAGTGTGAAAAAGAAGCGTATCATAGTCTGCTCCCATTTCATTACACAATACTGCAAATATTCGGGACTGCAATGGTCGGCCTTTTATGTAATTTACCATTCTTACAGCATCACTCAGTACATTTTGGAGATCCTCCGGCATTTTTTTTGTTGCTAGTGCGTGGCGATGAAGAAAGCAATGGATCCAGCTTACATTCGGCATAATAGTTTTCAACTTTGATATTAAACCGCTATTTTTTCCAGTTAGTGATCTTGCCCCATCGCTGCATATAGCGATGCATTTTGCCCAATCCAAACCGTTATTTTTAACAGCATCATTGAAAACCTCAAACAGTCCTTGCCTTGTTGCATATTCCGGTATTCGTTTACAAAAAAGCATATCCTCTTTTACTGAGCCATTGTTTTCATATCTTACGAAGCATAAAAAATGGGCCATGTTTGCAATGTCTGTCGATTCATCGAATTGTATACTGAAAAATTCACTCGATCGTACAGCATCTAAAATAATATTTGTTCCTTAACATCTTTAGCCATTTCTGTTATCCTTCTGCCTACCGTGTTGTTCGAAAGAGGTATCGCTTAAGGTTTATTCGCCTCTTCAGGTCCTACTAAAATATGGTAAGCATTTTAGTAGGACCTGAAGAAGGTAATATAAGGTTTTCTGTGATAGTATGAGCTTTGCCCGCTTCTGCAATCCTCAGTGACACCAGATAGGATGCTCGAAGTGCAGCAACATTGGTCTGATTGGGTTTCGATAAATTGTTTTGCTGTTCTAGCAGGCATTCGGCTTTTCTTTGGAAAAACTCCAGGGGTTTCCCTATTAAGGAAGGATGCTTGGTTTCTACGTGTCGAATAAGTTTTGATGGCTTCTTGCTCTCAGAGCTTAAAACTTGGCAACAGATGACACACTGTGGTTTTCCATCCAGCGATATAAATCTGTACTTTAAATATTCTTCGTTGTACGATCTGATTTACTTTTTCGCACCGCCATCAGATGTTAATGCAATGTTACGTTTAGTTATAAACTTATCCATTTCTTTCAAGCTGTGAAAACCAGAACCGAAACTTAATGTGACGAAGTTACTAACTTCTATTAGTAGAGAAAACGCTCACAACTGTACTTACGTCTATTATTTTCGACACTAGCACTAGAACTCACTTTAAAATAGGATCTAGATAAACTTTTAATCAAAATGAATCCAGGAGACTTGTTTTAATTAATGCAAGATTATCCCCTAATATGCACAACTTATTCAGTGCGCGGCTAATCGCTTACTACCAGACACAATGCATTGTCTTACCGAATGAAGAAATTATGAATAGAGAAAAACATTGTGTCAATAGGAAAAACAAATGAATCGCATGTGGTATAACGGTAAAATGGCAGCCTATATTTTTTTTGGGTTTTGTTAGCTATTATTTATTATACAGGGATTACCGTTCATGATGGTAAATACTTTAATAGTAGGTAGATAGAACGGTCCATTTGGGGAAAAATAATATCTGACGTCAACCCTCAAAGAAATTTCAAAATCGATCTTTAATCTAAAATTCGAACGAAATTTTTACAACGGTACGTTGAACTGACAAACTTGCGAATTTGACAAAAGTTGCCCCAATATGTTGACTTTCGAACGGTATCTAAATTACAAGGACTTAGATTTCAAAATTTGCGAATATTACGTATTAAAAGGGAAAAACGTAGCCTTGATATGGAACAAATTGACGTAAACATGGTAGTTATAGTTGTTAATAGAGGGAGACTAATGTGCATTCGCCCGGTGCATAGTATTTAATTCGCCCAACACTCTTGTTTGGGCTCAGGAAATCCCTCACACAGTTTGCCCTTCTCGATACCAGCATGAGTTCAGCGTGAGTATCTTGGTAGGTGTCATTGTCGACCAGATGATTCTTCCTCAACTTGTTAATTTATCCGCCTTTTATCGCATGCGGCAAAATTAAGTTGAACCCAAAATATTGGAGGATATACCTATTTCCTAACGAAGGGACATTCGGCGAGAAATGGACGTATATCCGGCCCACAACCAAAGAATTGTCAAAGAATTAATGAATAGTGAATTCCGAGAAATTGGACGATATGGACCGGCCGGATTGCCGGCTTGAAATCCCGATTTAACACCTCTTGACTTCTTCGTTTTGGGAAATCTAAAAAACGAGGCTTACATTGAACATACTGTCTTTCGGAACATCAATTGCAAAAAATTGAAGCAACTTGTAACAATTTGAGAGAAAAGAGGGAAGATGCCCTTTCAAGCTATTTCATCTGTTGGTAGACGTCGGGTTTGTATCCAACATGGAGGGGGATATTTCGAGCAGTGAAGTTTATGTGTTTAGTTTTTAAGGCGACTTAAAGATTTTTGAAATAGTTGCTAATCTCGCTTTTTTTTATATCTGTTCAATAGTTTTTCTCAAATAAAAAGGGTCAGAAAGACCATTGATTTGTTCCACATCAAGCCCACTTTTGTTCCCTTTAAAAACGTAATATTTGCAAATTTTCAAACCTAAGGACATGATTTTTTATGTCATTCGAAAGCTTACATAATGGAGCAACTTTTGTCAACTTTGTAGATTTGTCAGTTAAAAGTACCGTACAATATTGTACATATTTTGAATTTTAAATGAAAAATCGATTTTGAAATTTCATTAAAGTTTGAACCGTTATATCTCCGAAGTACCGGTGCTCTTTGAAACCGGGAAAATGCGTTGACGTCAGATATTAAAATACTTTTCCCCAAATGAACAGTACTATCTACCATTAAATTAAAGTATTTACCATCATGAACGGTTCACTCTGTATTGATAAAATCAATTTTATGGAAAATTTACCCAAGAAAATCAGTGGGGGTCGCGACAGTAGAATTTATTTTTGTTTTTCCTCAAAAGGGGTCGCGGCTAGAAAAAGTTTGGGAAACGATGGTATATAGTATAGACTACACAAGAAAGCAAACTCCATACAACTTTAGCCTCCGCCGGTAGATTTGTATATATTGATTCTCTTGTGTATCTATACTGTGTAGTCTATACTATTTGTCAACACATACAAATCTACTGGCAGGGGGGAAAGTTCTATGGAGTGATCACTCTTGTAGAATATTAATCCTCTTTGGTAAAGCTTTCTACGATGATGGTTTCTCAAGTATCGATTGATTCCCTTCTCGTGTCGGACCACCCAGTCTCACCCAGCCTCCTACACATACATAGCCTGAAGATGGATCAAAAGAAAAACCGCGTTTGGCGACATACTCTAGTTTTCATGCATCTTTGCCTATAGGATTGTGAGGCTATTTTAGAGTGTTAGTAAATATTTTTCAGATTTAATAGAAGTTTCCGGGCAAACCATCACTTTTTCGCAAATATGTCTATTAAGCAAAACTGTATAAAGGAGTAAGACCTGAAGAATTTGAGAGTAAGTAAACCTTCTATGATTACCAGTTGTCCAGCTCCGAGCGATTTTCGTAACCCGTATACAGCTTAACCGCTTGTTGTACTTACCACCTTCTTCCAGGATAACGACCACAATTTTCAGCCGGCACCCTGCACTTTCCTAGTCTCCTAGAACTCTAAAAAAAGAATTCACTAAGAAACCGCGGTCGCTAATTTTTCATACTCAACTAGCGTCAGCTCCCAGTCTAATAGACTGTATACTCGTATGTAGACTATACTCGTACGACTATCAGGAACAATGGCAACGCCAAATGAAATTTCTTTGAAAACATCTTTCTTTGTATTATCGCCCCAGTCATGTTCGTCTCTGGAGCGCCAGGATGATTTTGATTTCATAAATTCCATATTGTAAAATAGTATTGTAGTTAATATATGAAATGTGTTTTGATAGAATTTTTTTTTATTTTCAATTTTTCTCATTTTATTAGCCACGTTAGGCTTACTTACAATCAAATTATCCTCAACTTTTACAGATAAGCTTTTCCATTTGAGGTATCCGTTGCAAATATCGGTGAGCTTGAAAAGTAATAAAGTGTAATTTTTCTCCGAAGCCTCGAAAATTATCGTCTTCGACGATCGATTTTAACTATGCTACTGAACCGAATTTCAATTATGAGTAGTGCATTGAACGCAGGATTCAACGGTCTTTAATTTACTCCTGCAAGTTTTTTCGTTTCGAGGCACTGTTTAGGAGTTATAAGGATAATATTAAAAAAAAGGGCTCAAATTTCTCGGATCTTCGCCCACCAAAAGTCAAGCTCGCCTCCTACGACCGTGCAAACTCAGTTTCCATGTATTCAGTATCTTTAGAAGGGATTAAAATTATTTCCAGATTGTAATGAACCACAAGCACATTAAGGCTACTTGCTCTAAGTCTTAGGACTTAGCCATTTTTACTTCACGTATTTTAAGTAGTTGTGCTTTCCTCTTTAGCACCCCAATCCTTCCTATAGAGTAGATTATCCTTTTAGAATTAGTTCAACAAGGCAATCCTGGTGTTGTGTTTGTCCCCCCATAAATGCTTTGAATTGTCGGCATTTGGAGCATCTTCGGTGACCGGACAAAGCGCGGAGGAGCCTTGGATACTTTTTTGTTTGCCAGGATTGTCCTTCCAAGTAACTTAAAAAAATTTCTTTACACAGTATTGCATTTTTCTGTTATTCATGTGCTCAGCAGCTTACAGAGTTTATGAGTGAATTACGGCAAGGAATGCAGTGTTGCGCCTCTGATAGCCTCAGAATTCTTTTTAGCCTGTTGATCATCTGAATGATTAGCACACTTTGTCCTCAGCTTCTTCTTCTTGGCAGGGCTCGAAGTAGAAGCTGCCCTGTAATGAACTACCTGTAATGAACCATATTATGGTCTGGTAGTGCTGCTTCCACCGGCAGATCTATAGCAGCACCTGATGAGTAGTGATCTGTTGGTGGTACGAGACCAGAGGCCGAGGGTCCCATTACACCCAGGTGAAACCGCGTGTCCGTCCCCACAGGCATCTCCGGGTGCCCACCAATCCATCCGTTACAAGATCATACCCCTAATTAGTATTAATAAAATTTAATTTTACTGGCCTATATATTAATTCTCCACGCACATAACAAAAACTGTCCTGGCTATTTAAGTCCTTTCGTGGCATATTTACAACTTAACCAACGTAAATAAAATTAAATTAGTCGAATAAGATAGTTATCTAGTCGCCGAAATTAAGTTATTCAAACAAAAGCACGTAAATGAGTGATTCTTTTCTTTCCGATACTTTTAGTGGTTTTAATAAAAACACGTAGCCGAGAGCAGCTTCCTTAGTACCTTTTATAAAATAAGTAACCATAAATGAACCTTTTTTTTTATAAAAGTGACAAACAGGTATATAGCTTTTATAAAATTGGAACCTACCTGGATATTTAATTAAGAATATACATGAAGATAAGTTTTAGTCCTATGTATTTAAGCGAATGTAAAACAACGTAAAGTTCGCCACACATGAATGAGCACAACCACGACCGAACTTCCATTGAACCAACAATTTCATAGGACCAGTACAAATAAAAATCATCACTAATTTGCCACAATGTGCCAAAAACTGTGTTTAGTGTTATCTTTTGAAATTTTGATGAAAAACCGATTTTGAAATTTCTTCAAATTTGGATAGTTGTATATTTAAAGTAACGGTGTAAGTATCTAGTTTGAAAAAGTGGTGTCAAATCCCAGATTTGATGACTGGGGAAGTGGAAAATTTTGATTTTGTTTGGCAGGTCACGATTTTTGATAGCAATCACAAAAACAGTTATATCTTGGTAACGGTTAAAGATATGTCAATTCTATTGGTACCATTTTCCTCAAACAAACTGTGGAATAACCTCTATCAGTATTGCCCACCCAGCGCGGGACACCCTGTATAATTCATACAAATATACGCCAATTAATAAGGGACGGATCAACAACGACGACCACGCAAACGAATAAAGGATTATTCTTTCGGATCCTGGAATGTACGCTCCCTGAACAAACCGGGGGCCGAGAAGGCCCTCCTTCAACAGGTCGAAAAGTACAAACTGAGCATTACTGCAGTCCAGGAAACAAATTGGCTTGGCAGCGAGATTAATGACAAGAAATCGCACACAATTTTTACAAGTGGCAAACCATCGGGCCGCAAGGAGTTTGGAGTAGCATTTATAGTGGACAATCACCTCAAACCGCATATTACTGACTTCAAACCCATAAATGAACGGCTGTGTGCGATTCGCATCAAGACTCGATTCTTCAATCTCTGGCTCATCAATGTGCATGCCCCCACTGAAGTTAAAGAAGACGCAGTAAAAGACGAGTTCTACGCCCGCCTTGAAACTCTCTTCGACTCACTTCCAACAAACGACGTCAAATTGCTGCTGGGAGACTTTAACGCGAAAGTCGGGAATGAAAGTTGGCATCGGGGGACCTCTGGAGGCCACAGCCTCCATGAAGAATGTAACGATAACGGCCAGCGACTTATCGACTTCGCCTGCAGCAGGAATCTAGTCGTAAGCTCTACGTGTTTCCCGCATCGACGCATTCACAAGCAGACCTGGAAGTCTCCAGACGCACATACCGTCAACCAAATTGACCACGTCCTCATTTGCAGGAGATGGGCGTCTAGTGTCATGGATGTCCGCTCCTATCGAGGAGCAAACTGCGACTCAGATCATCACTTGGTGAAGACGACCTACAGATGTAGAATTTCCTCAGTGCACCAGTCAAGAATCAGCCCTCCCAAAATCTTTGCGGTTGATAAGCTCTTGAGTGATGCTACAGCGGTGGCGTATACTACCGCCCTTGAGGAAAAACTATCACCTATCCTACACAACATCAGCAACACAGGCGTCCATGGGTTCTGGGAAGAACTCAAGGGTACCATCAAGGATGTCGCAGAGAAGGTCGTGGGATATAAAGCCCGGCGAGCGCGAAATGACTGGTTCGACGAAGAATGCAAAAATTCACTTGACGCGAAAAACGAGGCCTACAGACAATGGATTCAACGAGGAACCAGAGCCAGAAGAGAAAAATATGACGAGCTACGGCGAATATCGAATAGAATAATTAGACGTAAGAAACGTAAATACTTTGACGAGCAGTTGCTGAACATAAACGAACACTTAGCTAATAGGAACACCAGACAAGCGTACAAACTAGTAAATACAATTAAGAACGGCTACCAACCCAGGACTAGCCTTTGTAAGGACAAGGATGGAAACATCATCAGCGACACCGATGGTATTAACAAACGATGGGCCTCTTATTTTGAAGAGCTTCTAAACCGACCATCTAACATCCCCACACAGGAAGCTCTCGATGATATTGTTGATCTAGGCCCACCCATTCAACCCCCGACAGTAGAGGAAGTTGATCTCGCGTTGCGGTCACTAAAACGAAATAAAGCGCCGGGCGCTGACGAGATTCCAGCTGAACTGCTAAGATTCGGTGGAACGAGTCTAGTTGATGCCATACATCAATTACTCCTGCGAGTATGGGAGAACGAGGAGATCCCAGACGATTGGCGCAGAAGCATCATCTGTCCAATCCATAAAAAGGGAGATAAATTGCGGTGTGAGAATTACAGGGGCATCTCACTAGTTTGTACGTCCTATAAAATTTTGACGAAAATTCTGGAAAATAGAATAAAACCGTACGCAGAACGAGTCATTGGCGAATATCAAAGCGGTTTCAGACCTGGTCGCTCCACAACCGATCAGCTCTTCTCAGTCAAACTGATACTCCGGAGGTGCTGGGAATACAACGTAAACGTATACCAAATATTTGTCGACTTCAAGCAGGCATACGACAGTATCGACCGTGGAGTACTGTACAACATCATGCTGCAATTTGGTATACCAGCAAAATTAGTGCGACTGACAAAGATGACGATGACCAACTCCGTCTCACAAGTCAGGATCCAGAATAGACTTACTGATCTATTTGAAACACGCACTGGTTTGAAACAGGGCGATGGACTGGCACCGACGCTCTTCAACCTAGCACTGGAATACGTTATTCGGGCCATGAATATGGACAACAGCAAGACGCTACTCATCAAGTCGACACAATTAGCAGCGTACGCCGACGACATCAACATCATGTCCCGAAGATTGGATGACGCAGAAGAACTTCTGCATACGCTCGATACCGCTGCAAAGGAAGTTGGATTACGTATTAACGAGGGTAAAACTAAAATAATGATGCAATCGGTGACAAGGACACCTGCACAACCGAGCATCAACGTGGGGGACCTCAACATCGAGTTCGTGAACAACTTCATCTACCTGGGTTGCAACCTGTCAAGAGACGCCAACGAAACTGACGAAATCAAGCGACGGATACAGTTAGCTAATAAGACTTTTTTCTCGGTTCTCCCCATAATGAAATCGAAACATGTGCACAGAAACACGAAGCTCCGCGTGTACAAAACCATTATACGACCAGTGCTATGCTATGGCTGCGAAGCATGGACCCTAACTCAAGCCTCCGAAAACATGCTAGACACTTTCGAACGTAAGGTTCTACGGCGAATTTTCGGGGCTGTTTGCGATCGAGATGGATGGCGCATCCGGTACAACCATGAGTATGAAATGTACGATGAGCTGCAAGTCTCGAAAATCGTCAAACTACAACGACTTCAATGGGCAGGGCATGTACAAAGAATGGACGATGATCGCATGCCTAAGAGAGTAATGAATGCAGAACGAGTCGACGGAGCGAGACTGCGAGGACGACCGAGATCTCGTTGGGAGAGCTCAGTAGGTGTGGACGCCGCGCAGCTGCTGGGCTCCCAAAATTGGAGGACGCGGTCACGTGACCGAGATAATTGGAGGACAATGATCCAGGCGGCCAAGGCCCGGCGTCGGGCCGTTGCGCCACGATGATGATGAATAAGGTATATTTACACTTTTAAACATAATTTCCAAACAAATTGACTAGCGAGGATTTACTTCCGATCACTATACGCACTGTGACGCCAAAAAAAAGGGTTGTTTACGTATGGAGTGACACAACTTGTCAAGAGTGAACTGTCAAAACTCTAGGAATCATTGAAGGAGTAATTTGATCGGAAAAATCGAGATACAATACTTTTACCCTTCTCAAAGATTCAGGTACATAACGGTATCTGAAACGTAAGCGTTCTCGCAAAGTATCTATAAAACAGTGTCGACACAGTGTTGCCACGGTCCAAAACGAAAACGCACCCATTGTTATTGTTTTATGAGTTAGAACACACAATTTCACCCTATTTGTAACTTGATAAAGTGATCTAGTTCCCAAGAAGATGGATGTACAAATGACAGCCTTTTTTGTTGAATGATTCTTCAAAAGTATCTAAATATGTTTGTATGTACGTAATTGCATACGACTGTAATACTATTGATGCATACTCGTATACTAGAAAAGTCACGTTTCATCTTAAGATGTGCTACTCAAATTCAAAGATGTGCTTCTTTTGGAGGTGTAATTTGAGATGTTATTACAACGATTATGGCCAGGTAGTGCAGGTTCTGTTTATGTTTCTAAAGATGCAAATGTATCAAATAGATATAGTGAAGGTTGTCCATTAAGTCGCTGATTTATAATCTAGAATGAATGATGCTTTACGGTTGAAATGCTCAAATTAGAATTTGATATAATCTTAATATCAAGGTTGAGTACAAAATGAAAAGAGCACAGAGCCTGAACTGAAGCGTGTTTTTGAAGCAGTTGCCTTCAAATGGACTCTTAGTTATCGGCATCTTTTCTAGATTGTAGTCATGATACTTACGATCGCCATTATTGTTAAGCACAAAGGCGATCATATGAGAACTATTCCGGTAAAATTCAATTCAAAATTCAATACTCGAGTTGTCGTAGTTTTCGAGTTATAGCCATTTTGAAAAGTGTCAAATTCGACCCCCAGCTGCCCCAGTTTCCGAGTTATAGCGGTTTTAGTAAAATGGAGTCGACGGCTCGCTTTGCCTTGAAATTTTTAAGGTTTTTTTTTCAGTTGTTCGAAATCGTTACTAACTTTGGGGTAAAGTACGAGTATAAGCATCATTTGAACACAAAGTTCACGTCCGTTACAGTAGCATAGTCATAGCCCAGGGCAAATATTTGAAAAGGAGTTGGCAAGGCGAAGTCAGTTGCAAGATCACTTACATAAAAGGATCATAATGCAGACGAAATTAAAAACATACGTACATGTAACAGGGAAAATGATTATTCTTCTGCACTGTCGGAACATCTTCAGTTATTCCTGTGTTTTGTCGTGAAAGTTAATGGACGATATTGTGCTCGTATATCGGGGAAAAGCAAATTTCCCGATTCCAATCACTAAAAAGTTTTGCAACTTTTCTCTGCATTCGGTCAATAGTCTGGACTTTGAAGATGTTCCGACAGTGCAGAAGAATAATAATTTTCCCTGTTACATGGACGTATGTTTTTAATTTCGTCTGCATTATGATCCCCTTATGCAAATGATGTTGCAACAGACTTCACCTTGCCAACTCCTTTTCAAATATTTGCCCTTTGCTATGAGGTGTTTTGACTCTTATTCAGTTTAATGATTTGAGTCTTAGCAAATAGGGTCTGAGTAAAATTTATTATTCGGACGTCATATCATATGCATCATCAAGGAGTCTTATAGCTGAGCCCAATGTCACGTGGGTAACCTTTCAGATCCCTTCGAGGTACATAGCGGAGTGAGACAAGGCTGCCCCAACCAGTACAGGGCTTCTGTAATCGCCGTAATCTCTGCCTGAAAAACACTACAGTAATTGGGGAGATTGAAAGAGAGGCATAAGTTCAGCCCATCACAAAAAATTCCAGCGCCTACTCCCTCGTCCGTTTTAGATGCATCTGTGTATATTTCTAATGACTTATGTAGTGGAAGCACGTTCCCTTCCCATTGACTGCGTGATGTTATCAGACTGATAAAGTTCTTATCAAGGGCATATTTTGGAGCCGTATAGTCAGTCGTGGCCGGAATAATTGGGTTATTGAGAACAGCAGCGTGCCCAGAGTTTGAAGCAAGCCAATGACCACTATCGCGTAGTCGAATGGCCGTACATGCGGCCATCTGTTCTCCAAACGTGTCAAGAGGGAGTAGGTTGAGCAGCATGTTCAGGGCCGCACAAGGAGTAGTCCTAAGAGCCCCAGTAATAGCGATGCTGGCCAATCTTTGCACCTTTCCCAGCAAACTACGATTAGCCTCTATACTCAAAGCAGTTCACCAAACCACAACCCCAACCGTAAGTATGGGGCGCAAAACAGCTACATGGAGCCAGTGCAATATTTTAGGTTGAAGGCCCCAGCTTTTACCTATAGCCCTCTTACAAGAGTAGAGTGCAATAGTAGCGTTGTCCACCCTCTCCTGTATATTCGGCCTCCATGATAATTTTTTGTCCAGAATGTGTCCTAGAAATTTTGCCTTATCCGCAACAACGAGGCTCGTCCCCTTCAACACAAGAGACTCAAACCGAGGTATAATATGCTTCCTTGTAAAGAGGATAAGCTCAGTTTTGTCCGGATTAATATTTAAACCACAGTTGTCAGCCCAAGTGGTTAGAAATGAGAGGGCATTCTGCAGTACCTCACTAAGAATACAAGGAAATTTTCCCGATATTGCGATGGCAATGTCATCCGCATAAGCACACACCATGCAACCCAGACCTTCCAGGTCTAAAAGCAGTCTATTGACAGCTAACTTCCAGAGAAGGGAGAGAGCACTCCACCTTGCGGAGTACCTCTTCGCACTAGTCTACGTTCGGACGACGCTCCTACGCACGTGTGTATAACCCTAGATGTTAACATCAGGTTAATGAGCGTGCAAAGGGAATCTCCAACTCCAAGACTAGAGAGTGCATCAGTGATAGCTCTGTGTTTAACATTGTTGAAAGCCCCTCCGATATCAAGGAAAATAACCATGGTGTGTTCTTTATTGCCCAAAGATTTCTCGATTTCTCACAATAGAGTGTAAAGCTGAATCTACTGATTTGCCCTTGAGGTAGGCATGTTGAGAGGTTTGCGTGGTTTACTCCCGTTCCTATGTGACAACTACGAGGTCGAAAGGGTTAAGTGCTAATTTGGTGCTCTATTCCCGAATTAAGTGCTCTTTCAGAATTGCCGAAAATGGAAATTTGTATTTGATGTGCTAGCTTAACTTCACGCCTGCACCCCACTTTCTTCAACTGCATATGTCCTCTTAATAAGCTTATAAAAAAGTGTTAATTAACTTCTAATTTGGTGCTCTATTTCCGAATTCAGTTCGGTTGCAGAAGTGGCTGCGGATGAACTCGCTAGACAAGGATCATCCAGTCGTTTTCATGGACCTGAGCCTGGATTTGGACTGTCTTTGGCCAAGCTGCGGATCACAGATTGGTTTGCACTATTGCGTCATAAGTACTGGAATAACCTTCCAGGGCTACGTCAATCAAAGGAGCTTATATTGCCCTTCAGTCACAAGGGTACTACTCAAATCAGTAGAACCCACCTAAGACTCCTAGTGGGGCGCTTATCTGGCCATCACCTGGTCAGATATCACCTGAACAAGATGAGTCTGTCCAGCGAGACTGAATGCCGTCTCTGTCTGCAGGACATGGAAACCACCAAACACATGTTGTGCGAATGTCCCGCCATCGCGCGTTTTAGGATGTCACTCCTCGGGCAGGCTACTATCAGCACTGCAGACTTCAAGTTGATTTCTGCAAAAGACTTACTGCCCTTTATTAGAAAGGTGGACGGTCTTTTGGATTAATGGGCTACGGCACAATAGATCTTTTATGGTCGCAGTGCCTTCCTGCTGGGACAGTAGCTCGTATATTTTTATCTATCTATCTGCCTGCAGAAGTGGCAGGATTTCGGTTTTTATTTGGGTATCACCCCAAATTATACTACTATTTGCCCTAACACCTAATGAGCCATAACGCGTCAACTATTCCTGCTTAGTTGACGTGTCGTTAGCATAAAGTGATTTCGGACGAAGGATGTTGCTAGCATGTACCTCCTGCCCATCTAGTCGCATGCTTGCGACAAGTCAAGAAAGTTTGTGGCTTATTATTACACCCAACACCACAAGGAAAGACAACAGAAACATCCATGGACACGACGTGGACGGGACTCGAACCCGTAGTGGCCAGTAGCATGAAACATCAGACTGCCGCCGCAACGCACTGAGCTACAGACTGCCCAGGAGTGACAGAAATAATAGTTTTAACATGAGGGTTTTAACTTGTTGTTACGCTAGCACCCCCATACAAAATCTATTATTTCTGCTACTCTTGGAGGAGCACTTCATTCGGGAATAGAGCACCAAATTTACACTTAGTTACCAGTTTTAATGTACGCCTATTTAAAATCTGATATAAATAACGGTAGGGATAATTATGTGGCGTCATTGTTTTGGGAGTGATCTTCATATACAAATTGAAATGCTTCCACTCTTGCTGGAGCCCTTAATTCGGGAAGTTGATATATGCGGCTTAAAAAATTGGGGGTGCTAGCGTAAGGTCAAGCTAGCACCCACATAATCAATTGTGACGACTCGACCGGAGCACTAAATTTTTAAGTTGATCATCTAATTAGCATCAAATTATGCGATATGAATCAAATCGATTTTTTGTTGTGGGGGTGCCAGCTTAACGGACGTAACCATTTATGGAAGACATCCTTTCATACAGCTTCGTCAGTGTAGTCACCTAGTCATTCTATTGGTGTCAATTGTAAAACATTCACGGACCTTGCATCGTACTATCATACCGACTATCTTTATTTATTGCAGATTGTCCATCTGAACTTGTTTCCGAACGAAAGTGTCGCTCTACCCTACTTAAGATACAATATTTTCCACGTTTCCAATGATGATTGTTTCTCGCGAAGTGAGTGTGCTATTGAAAGGAACATGTTTGGATTCCTCGTGGGAAATGTTTTGCTTTCGAGATCACGCAACAGCATTCAGCACAATTATTGCGGATCTTAAAGTGCATAAAGAACCCAAGTGATCTGTTCTCGTACCACCATTACGTCGTCGTTGTAGCGATTTTGTGACGACAGATATAGCTCTGGTCACACATCTTTTGTCCAATTATGGAGTTTGTGGACAAGAAAAGATTGAGAGTTTTATACGAGAGTTTCAAACTTTAAAGGAAACGCAGTGATCATAATGGTAGTCATGTACGAGTTTCAGGCTTACTTTAAGCCGAACAATATTGAAGCAACATTATTATTTAATATCTTGTTACATTAATTATTATTTGAGTGATTCGGTCGCAAGACTAGAAATTGAGACTACTCAACTATTTTATGATACAAGTATGAGCTCCATTTTATTCCTAAAAAAACTTTCCAGATGATTTCCTAACTGATGCATAGTCAGTACTTAATTAGCATTGACCGATCTCAAACGACGGATTTATCATTATTTTATCCCGCCCTCCGAATGAAAGCCAATTTCGAAGGACCAGACTACATTTATTATGAAACCACTTCATTGCACCCTTCATCAACAATTCACCACTCGATGCTATCAGGTCGATCTGTATACGTTTGTAAGATTTATCACCTCTGAGATTCATATGTCTGGACTCTTAGTGAAAAATTATTTACAACAAACGACATCAATATTCCATCGAAACGATGTCATCGAAAACGTCTTTTCAATGTAATCTATGAAATTTAAAACTACTCGAAGAAAAATGCAAAACTGCCGCCAGCCTCCATATTTATCCATTCCATCTACATCTATACATACTGTATGAGCTCGTACATCTTGTCTGCGAGGATATCTTCTCAACAAGCCAACAAATCTCCTGGAAGGGTTGTCCGTTGACTCGTTGAAGTGGGTGAGGACGAGGCAAAGAGCTACGTATCTCCGTTTTCAAATTTATTTGGGAACATTGAATGGGATGAACTTTAACTTTTCCTTTTAATAAATCTCGACCGAGTCCCAACACACATATCCTGAGGTTATCTATTCTGGCCGGGACCTCGTTTCGCAGCGCTCCTTCAACGTTGTCGTTTACTTTGCAATTTGAATATTTGGCCGTTTTGTTGTTATATGTATTTTGTCTGTTCTGGTGAATTGCGATGAATATTAAAAGTGATTTCGGTTTTCGGAGGAAGAAGTACTTTGTATCTGTTGTTTTTATTTATTTGTCAAATAAATAAATTTTGAGTTGAGCAAATGATGGAATTATCAAAAGTTCCGGATCAACTTGGTCCTAAGCATACCGGATGAAGAATATTCTTATTTTTTACTGTTGTAAATATAAATTTATATTGATTAATTCGGGTGTTACAAAATATTAATTAGTCGAATTTTTTAAGTGAAATGAGAAAGGATTTTTCGATTTCTCAACTCTTCAATTTATTGTTACAGGCATTTTAAGCAATTAAGTGAAGCCGGAATATAGAGCGATGCGCCCGCAACCCGAGTGTTTTGTAGTGAGCGATTGTTTTGGGCTGTAGATATCGATTCCACACTCCTCTTGGTATCATTCAGATGGATACAAAAATTTAGCTCGAGATAATACATAAGTGCGGCTGTCCACTGGAAGCGGATTTGAGCGGCAACGCACTCCGCAGCACAAGTGTCAATAAGCTTCAATACGCGATAGATCCAAAGTTGAGAATTTGCACGAACATGCGTCCACTAAAAGCGTGTTTGAGCGAAACGGCTACCATCATATACGTGCACCAGATCCAAAAAAAAAAATGGATTTGCCTCTTGTAGCAGCGTGTTGCCGATTGATTTTATGTGCAATGGATTAATTTGTGGTTTCGGAGCATATATTTACACGATTTTTATGTCGGAGGGCAGGTTTGTTGATTATTCGTTTCATTCTTAAGTGGAACGAACCAGCAGCTCTTTCGCTCATTTTATTGAGTCGTTCATAAAGAAGCACTCATACACGTGTTACACATCACTAGTTTGTGATGTACATACTCGTCGAATTTACGCTAAAATAGAATTGGTTTATGATTTTCCCGTTTTGGGAATCGTTGTCAAAATATCAGCGTTTTTGACAAGGAGAGTGTCGTTAATCTCCATAGTTAAAGTTATTTAAAATATCACAAATTAAATTTAGATAATTTGCGTGAAAATCGACCTTTGAAATTATCAATGAAAAATGTTATGATATCTCCCAAGAACAACCCTGTTGTAAAAGATTCCCTGCCAAGCAAACTTCTCAGCCGCAAAAATGATTCATATGTATAGTATAGAATCCCGCCAAAACAGAATGTTCCTGCTTGAAATCGTTAATTTCATTAAACTCCGTTTGGTGGGGAGCTTTGTGAGCTGATGCCAAGTGATTTTGCCTCTCTGCCTCTAATCCAGTTTTAAACGCAACCCGCTAAGCAGAGTTTATTGAAATTAAAGATTTTAAGCAGGGTTCAATATGTGCATCCATCCACCTTTTTTACGAGACCATGCACATAGCAATCCTTTCTGCGGCTGACAAGTTTCTCTTGGCGGAGAATTTTGGCATGGATGTGTCTTATGGCTGCGGGGTCATCCTGAAAATTTGTCCGTCACGCCAGATGTAAAGCCTGCTACAGACAATTGCCCATCCTCGGCCATTTGAAGCCATCTCCATTGTGTGGACGGGCGGGTTGGCGTTCAGCCAATGGCGCGTAACCGTCATTACAGTCAACAGCGATGGGCCATGGGATGGCCACAAATGGCTTCGACAGCCATTATCCTCCACGTGATGGCTCATTGCGTACGCAACTTTGAACAGCTGATTTACATTCTGTCAAAAAAGTATCGGGAATCAATCATTAAAAAAGCCTGCCCTTTTTGTCGCTCAGTTGCACAACTGTCCTCTATACTGTCACGGAGTTTGATAGTCATCTGTCATTTAGTTTGTTTACAGTACTCGATATTGTCAGTTCATCTCAAGTGTGTTGGCGATTTTTGCAATGGACGACATTATCGAACAAAGAATTTGTCTCAAATTAAATTTGTCAACTCCGACCCCATATTCATAAAACGCATTGTAACTGGTGATGAGACATGGGTTTACGAGTTTGACATGCAAACCAGTCAAGAAACTTCTTTGATTATCGTGGTGTCGTGCACTCAGAATTCTTGCCCGAAGGTCAGACGGTTAATAAAGAAGAATATTATTTGGCGATTGAGAGAGCAAATTCGTCGAAAAAGGCCAGATTTGTGGAAAGAAAACTCTTGGATTTTGCATCACGGCAACGCACCATCACATAAGGCTATCATTGTGAAGGAATTTCTGACCAAAAACTCAACAAATGCCATTGAACAATCACCGTATTCACCTGACATGGCTCCGTCCGACTTTTTTCTCATCCCGAAACTGATATTACAACTTCGAGACACCCGCTTTCAGTCGATAGAAGACATAAAACAGAATTCGCCAACACACTTGAGATGAACTGACAATATCGAGTACTGTAAACAAACTAAATGACGGATGACTGTCAAACTCCGTGACAGTATGGAGGACAGTTGTGCCAACTTAGCGACAAAAAGAATATTGACAATCCTGTCGGGCAGGCTTTTTTAATGATTGATTCCCGATACTGTTTTGAAAGAATGTAAGTTGGCAGGCTACTACACAATTATCGCAATGCTACTATCACCATCTGTCAGCTTTCAATTTCAATTGCCCACTATGCACCATTTCCTGGCCCATCGAAGACCATTGTGTGGACGAACAATATTTGAATTGACATTTGGTGTGTGGTGGCAGCCATCAAAGTCACCATCGCGATGAGCCATTGTCTGTAGCAGCCCTAACGATTTTTATCCGGCTAGCAGAAGTGGAAACAAACCAATTTAAAATGTTTCCAAGTGCCATGAATGTGGTGGCTGAGTGGTGTATAGAAGGCGCGTTCTTTTGCGTATCTATCGAGTGTGGTGTGGGATAGTAAGCACGCATAAAGGTCGACATACACAACAAGCATTTTGGTCGCGAGCATGCAGCGAACCACGTCAAAATCAATAGAAAAAAATCTCCTCATTTCCACCGGTCTTTGATATTTTATGCTTCAATGGAAGTTCGGTCGTGGTTCTGCGCGATCTTGTATGGCGACTTTTACTCAAACTACAAGAGACTTGTCGTTTGTGTAAAGCGTGTTCGCTACCTTACCCCACACTCGATAGCTACGCAAAAGAAAAACCATGCGTCTAGAGTATTCTAATATTTCCAACCAGGCTCGCTGAATTGTCAGCCGGTTTAATTTAAACCAGTGTAATGAGTAAATTCCCATTCGCAGCACGACGTTTGAACTTTTTCTCAAATTGTGCAAACTATTTCCCCCCATCTCCTTTGTAACCATGGTCGGATTGATCCGGCTAATGCGTATGCAAACTTTTTAGTTCGCAGAAAAACTAAATAGTTTAGTCAGGAAAATAGAACACACGGCGGTTTATGAGACCGCGCACACAGCAAACTAAACTATTTAGTAATCACTGTGTGCGCGGACTCATATGGTACAATAAAACACCATGTGTTCTATTTTTCTGACTAAACTATTTAGCTTTTTTGCAAACTAAAAAGTTTGCCGTCTGCGCGGGCTCTTATGCGGAGCGGGTGACAGCGGAGCAAATCCAATTCAGCGGACTAGTATGTGCGTCCATAATATAGCGAATTATTTTATAATATTTGTATTGTAAATATTCCTACGAAAATTCTGGTACATACCTTCAGCTGTTCGTGAGATATTCTATGGACAGACGGACGGACATGTGGTCGATTTTAGGTTAGGTTAACTTAGGTGCAGGGGCTGCCGTGATGTATCACAGCACACTTAGACCAGCATTGGGTCCGTTGTGGTACCACCAAAAAATCGCCTTCAAACGAACCTATATATCAAACCAGCCTGTGCTAGCAATGTAACTGTTGAGCCTTGTGGCTGTTATATTCCTAAGGTCATCCATATCATAGAAGACCCAAGAACCCAAAAATTTTCTTCTCCTGCCGGCCAAGGCCGGACAGTGACAAAGAAGGTGGAGAACACTCTCCTCCTCATCTACATCTCCACAAGTCCTGCAGAAGTCGTGATGAGGAATCCGGAGCCTCCTGGCGAGCTCCCCGATTGGGCAGTGCCCCGTGATAACCCCCACTTACCCTGCTAATGTGCTTTCTGTTCAGCGACAGCAGTGTGGCAGAACGACTGGGATCAAATATCGGCCAAATCATCCTCGTTATTTGGCAGGTGTTGCCGCTGAGCCCTCTTGTATTAGCCCTGTTCACAGCAGCTGTCTTAATCGACAATTTGCACATGCTAAGTGGCGTTTTAATGTTTCTGCGTCTTTCGTCAACCACCCCAGTTGTACCCTTCCGCCTTGCAGTTACCCACAAAACCACTATGGCTCGGGATCCAACAAAGAGTGATATTGAAGAAGCCGCCCATCTCTGCTAGAGCTGAGCCTTGGCCGGCAGGAGAAGAAAATTTTTGGGTTCTTGGGTCTTCTATGATCTGGATGACCTTAGGAATATAACAGCCACAAGGCTCAACAGTTACATTGCCAGCACAGGCTGGTTTGATATATAGGTTCGTTTGAAGGCGATTTTTTGGTGGTACCACAACGAGTTTTAGATGTCGTGACGACAGATTCGAGTGAGCGAATCGCTGCCTGACTATCTGTGTAAATAGTGATGTCCTTCACATTAATGACATGATTGCCCAGCCAAGACAGGACTTCCGAGATCGCCGAAACCTCCGCCTGTAGGACACTGCAATAGTCGGGAAGACGGAGTGAGAGGTTAATCCCCAGTCCTTCCGAGTAAATGCCCACCCCGACCCCCTCGTCGGTTCTAGAGCCATCTGTATAGATGATCATGGTGTTGGCCGTTAAGGGCACATCCCCTGTCCAAAGACTCCTCGACGGAATCAGGCTGAAAAAGTTTCTGCCAAAATGATGTTTTGGAGAAATGTAGTCCGTCTCCCTGGGGAGATCCAGGTTGTTGAGTATAGTAGAGTGTCCCACACCAAGCGCACGCCACTGGCCCGCTTCGCGAAGGCGCAAAGCCGTGTTTGCCGCCAGTTGTTCGCCAAGAATATCCCGTGGTCGATTTTACAAGGGTTCTACTTTTACTGCAAAAGACCCTAATGACAAATATCCGTTAAAATGTTATTTTTGTGTGATTTTGCAAATTACAAATCTCGTGAAATTTTTCCAAAAATCCAATATTTAGTTTTTTATTATGGCAAAAAAAAACATAGATTTGGCTGATATTTCCCCACGTTTCGAGGGATATTTAAAACAAAACACTTTTAAAGATACTCGAGTTGTGTATTTCTAATGTACAGTGATCGCTGGTTCGGCTATTAGTTGTGATTAATTTATGTATTGTACATAGCTTTTATATTTTATGATACAATTTCTATTATTACCCGATTGGCTATTTTATTTATTAATAAGAGTGTTCTTTTTAAATTTTCCCAAAAGTATCTTCAATCAATTTCCAGAGTTCTAAACGATCCATCCATCCCGAACAAGTTTGCTGCCGTTTTTGGGGTACCTCGTCTTTTGCTTTCATCGCTTCGGTATTTCGAGTCCTCAATAAACCATTTCGTGTCCGACAAATATTGTTCCATGTAATTACCTACAAAAAAGCCGTGATATTCACTTCAGTGTCTCTAAATTAAATAGATCTAATTCCAACTTGTAATTTCAGCCATAGTTCCGGCATCACCACCATATTCGGCCGGAAGACAACCTTTAGGTATATACTTGTAAACTGAATCTAAATTTGAATGGAAATGTATCTGGAAATAGGAAGAATACACACGATAAATAATAAAAACATATTTGAAAATTGTTTCGCAGTATACTCACACGCTCCGCTATTTTCGCAGGAAGGAAACCCTTGACTATACCGATAAGTGCATCTAGACCAGATGGAAAATTTATAAAATGAATTCCTCTATGACGAACTGGATAGCATCCTTTGAACATTTCCGCCACTTTTCTGTAAGATAAATACAAACACTACAATGTCTATCATTTTTACACAGCCAAGAAAGTATAGGATGTGAAACTTACTTGAGAAGCGGCACAGTTACTTGGGCAATATGTTTCCTTGTGAATCCTTTCATGTCCAAAAGTAGACAATATCCACATACTGTGAAATAGTCATCCTCTACAAAGTTTCTATCGATTACCATCAGCGAAAATCGCATGCAGCCTATAAAACCGTGGCGATCCACATCATAGACGCCGGGACGGCATAATAGCGGCCGAGGTCCTTTAGGGTGTGGTATAGGAAGTGGACATGTCATGCTAAAAAATCAAATACTGTAGGTTACAATGCAAATTCAATAGAACTAGTCACATCGTGCCACGAAGCTCAGTTGTTAAAGTGATTAAAGGATTCCGATCTCGGTCGCATAGTAACAACACATAGTTTAGTTTTCAAAAACTCACCCTTTGCTAATTAAATCAATAAAATCGCTATTAGTTGGATCCCTGTTTGTGAAAAACTCTGGAAGTGCTGTCCTCAGAGTATAATATGAGTCAATTTTCTCCTTGCTTCGCTCTAGACTATGTTTACATCCTCTCATAAACGCGATGAGAAATTGATCGTCTGTAGATAGTATAATACGGATTAACGACTATCATAAAGGATTGTAACGTATATCATAGTTACCTATTTTAGCTATTAGATGAGGTTGTTTCTTCAGCCAATCCTTTAATGATTGTAAATCACTTGGTATCCTTTTTGGAACTTCATTGATTTCTTTCGTCGCCAAATCACTAAGGGATTTCGACAGGGGTCGGATTGCGATTAGGTCCATTTTTATAATCGATCTATCTATGCATTAGACTGAAATATTATAAATGTAGTGTTAATAAAAATCCATGATCTGACTAAGGTTTTCTTTTATTTTCAATTTTCACAGATCGATCCGTTTACTATTAAAACAATTAAAACTTTAGAGATATTCGTGTTTCACCGGACCAAGCACAGTGGCTTATGAGCGAAAAAAAACCTAAAAACAAGCTTGCCGAAGGTATGATACCCTTCACGCGAAGCTATGTTATGACTTATGATAGATTTGCCACTTTTAAATTAGTAGTAAAACTTGTTCCGATTTCACTGTTCCTAAGAGTGGTATATGAAATAGTGGGCCGATTTCAACCAAATAGGAGTGTGGTTTCGCAGCCCATATGATTGAATAAAATGAAATTTGGTACAGATGTCTTCAGAAATAAAAAAGTTTTTCTAACAAAAATTTGCTTGTGGAACGGTCGTTCCTATGACAGCTATATGATAGAGTAGTCCGATTTCACCCAAATTCATGAATATAATTTAGCTAAAGATAATATATATTAGTGTGAAATTTGAAAAAGAAATCTTTAGAAATAAAACAAATTAATTTACCTATCACATCCGTGTAGGGCATAAAAATCTTGCTGCAATCTTTCTTTTTCTTATTAGTAAGTCTTCATAACTAGTTTACTAATACCTTTCTAACCGAAAAATAGCAAATTTCTAAACACACAATTTATAAACAGGGTTTGAACATGAACGGTCAGGTCAATATATTGTTTTTACCTTAAAATGAACGATGACCTTGCCACCTCACCAAAACAGTATAAAACCTAACAAAACCCCGAAATTTACTAGAATTATAAATTTAGTATAACATACACCATCCGGAATTCCTGTCCGGAAAAACTGATCAGCACGGCCTTGAGGAATTCCGGATCGTGTATGGTCGTTTCAGGCCGCCTTCAGGCCGCCTTCAGGCAGCCGGATTGGCCTTTCAGGCGGCCGCATGGAAAATCGTTCCCGCCAGGCCTCCACCATTGGATTGAATTGTACGGCATTTTACTTTCCATAGCCAAGCTTCAGATATATTCGTCTGATGAAATAAACTATATGTAAAGTAAAATACCGTACAATTCAATCCAATAGATAGATTCTTTCATTCTATGGCGTGGCGATGAAATCGATTTCCACTTATCCATCCGGCCGCCTCAATGGCCTGTCCGGCGGCCCCAAGGCGGACTGGCCGGCCACGTGACTAGAATGCATTTTCACTGCAGTCTATTTCAATAGACAAATGTATCTGAAGCTTGGCTATGGAAACGGACTTTTGGACTGGTCGTTCCTATGGCAGCTATATGACGTAGTGGTCCGTTGGTTCCAACATATGTATATACAGCGTGTAATAGAAACAAGGCTTACTGCAAAAGCCAGTGTTGCCAGATTGCGGGATTTATCCCAAAACGAGGGATATTTGGCCAACATGAGGGACAAAGGGATTTTTCCCAATTTTGAGGGACATTTTACGTTTTCGGGGGATTCACACATTTGCTCATAATAGCTGCATTCGATTCGTTTTGGTCTGACCCATGAATGAATAAAACAGCCTGGATCTCAAAATCTAACAGTTGGTAGTACTTACTAAAATAAGAAGAAGACAACGTCAAAGTGATGCGAGTTGCCAGATGGGAAATTGGTAACATAAAGGATTTCACTGACGAGTCTATATACAAGCAACTAGCAGTTCTCGCTCAGGCTGTTTTGATCCTTCCCCACGCAAATGCTGACTGTGAGCGCGTCTTCACTGTCGTCACGGACACCAAAACCAAAAAAAGAAACCGAATTGGCAACAATCTCCTCAATTCCATCTGCGTGTCAAGAGCTGCTTTTAAAAGCAAGGCTATTGATTGCCGAACATTCGATGTAACAAAACAACATCTGCAAAAACATAATGCTCACATGTATGATTAAGTTGCTCCAATATTTAATTGCTAATAAAATTCATAATTTTGTAAGTATGGACTCTTATTTATTCTAAATACATATTAATATTATATGCCTTTCTTTCTCTGGATATCGAAAATGGTCCAAACGAGGTTTCATGGATATAAGAAATTCATCCTTAATGCTGTTGTGAGTTTTTATATTTGCTTTTTATTTATTTTTGCAATATTATCAACGTTTTCCCTGCAAAATGTTAAAAAAAACTAGAGTTGAGGGATTTTTCATGTTATTGTGGGATTTTTGGCCAGCCTGCGAGGGACAAACGTTTGAAATCATCTGGCAACACTGGATAGCTTCAAAACTGAGATACTGGTTTGCATAGCACCAGACAGACAGACGGACAAAGTTTAATAGACTCATCTTGACACACTGACCAAAAATATATATAGTTTATATGGTCGGAGATGCTTCCTTCTGTGTGTTGCAAACTTCATGACAAAGTTAATACTCGTATACCCTATCACATTCGTGAGGGGTATAAAAAACATCTGCGTCAAAAAATCTAAGATCGAAGTTTCATCTCTCGTCGTCGTCTGTCTGCCGTTCGAACGATAACTTTTCATAGAATGAATTTAGCGACTTGAAATTTTGATCAAATGTTTGTAGTAGGATCTAGTTGGTTAGTATTGGAAATAGGAAAGATCCAACCCAAGGAACTCCTACCTCCTCTACAAATGAAGCTTCAAATATGCGATTATTTTCAATAGAATGAAGCTAGCGACTTGGAATTTTGGCCAAATATTTGTAGTAGGATCTACTCGTAGTTGGATGGTATTGAAAGTGAGCAAGATCCGACCCAAGGAACCCCTTCCTCCCCTACAAATGAGACTTCAGTTAAGCGATAACTTTCAATAGAATAAAGCTAACGACTTGAAATGTTGGTCAAATGTTTGAAGTTGGATCCAGTTAGTTACTATTGAAATTCGCCAGATCCGACCAAAAGTACCCCATCTCCCTTACGAATAAAACTTAAAATAAGCGATAACTTTCGACAAAATGAAGCTAGTGACTTGAAATTTTGGCCAAATGCTTGTAGTTGAATTTTAGAGTGGGTAAGATCCTACTGAACGAATGTCAATATCCCCTATAAAGGTTAGTTCAAATATACATGCATATAACAACATCCCAATGGATGAACGCTGAAACTATTGGATCCAAACAAACAGTTTAAACTGACCATAAAGGAAAGCATATGGTCGTTGCCAATTGGTTCTTTTGGTATCACCCCTAGGTCTGTGCAGATCTAGGGTATATAAGATTTGGTCTGGTTTTTATTGAAACAGCAGCTAAAACGGCAAGAAATTGGCAAAACAATCCACATATTTTTGTTGTTTAGAATACTTTCACAAGTTATCGCTTGGGGAAGATTAATGAGTTTTTCCGGTCATTTTGGAGCACCCTATATAAGGCGCTAGAACATTTAGCTTAACATTTTTGGTGACGCACTACGGCACTCACTTCACTATAGAAGACAGCGATTTGCCGCCAAAAATAAGATCTATCGTCGGCCAAGATAGAACGAAAGTCTTTAGAAAGGCCGAACCTATAAAAAAAACAATTTAGCCTTCGGCTAGCTTGCCGAAGGTATGATACCCTTCACGCGAAGTTATAACTTATGATGCTTTTGCCACTTTGAAATTAGTAGTAAAACTTATTCCGATTTCACTGTTCCTATGAGAGGTATATGAAATAGTAGGCCGTATTCAACCAAATTTAGGAACGTGGTTTGGCAGTCAATGTGATTGAACAATATGAAATTTGAAAGAAATATCTTCAGAAATAAAAACGTTTTTCTAACAAACACTTGCTTTTGGAACGGTCGTTCCTATGACAGCTATACGATAGAGTAGTGGAATTTCAACCGAATTTGGGAATATGATTTAAATAAAGATATTATTGACTAGTGCGAAATTTGAAAATGATATCTTCAGAAATAAAAAAGTTTTTCTCACAAAGACGAATTTTTGAACCTGTCGTTCCTATGGCAGCTATGTGACGTAGTGGTCCGATTCCGTTGGTTCCGATATATATACAGCGTGCAATAGAAAAAAGGCTTTGTACAAAATTTCAGGTTGATAGCTTTAAAATTGAAGGACTAGTTTACATAGAAACAGGCGGACAGACGGACAAATCTTAATCGACTCGTCTCATCATACTGACCAAGAATATATATTTGGCCTACAACTTAATAATGAGACTTTTTTTAGAGATGGCAACACCGATAAACCAATGGTAGTCCATCTTTGACATACATACCATTTGAAGTTTGTATTCATAAGCTGTCAATGTCAGTATAAACATTTCGTGTTGATTGTTGACAACGTATTTTACCGGACCATGGAAAGTTTCGAAAATTCACGAAAAAAACAACATTTGCGGGAAGTTTTACTTGGACATTATTTTGCTAAGAAGACTGCAGCTCAGAGTCATAAATTGCTCGTGGAAGTTTACGGTGACGATGCTTTTTCGCGTGCACAGTGTTTTCGGTGGTTTCATCGGTTCAAAAATGATAATTTCGACATTACCGACGAAGAGCGACCTGGCCAGCCAAAAAAGTTTGAAGACGAAGAATTGACGAAATTACTCGAAGAAGATTCGTGCCAAACTCAAAAAGAGTTGGCAATTTCGTTGGAAGTGACTCAGCAAGCCATATCGAAGCGGTTAAAATCACTGGGAATGATCCAAAAGCAAGGCCACTGGGTTCCGTACGAGTTGAAGCCAAGAGATGTTGAGAGGCGCTTTTGCATGTGCGAACAACTGCTTCAAAGGCAAAGACGGAAGGGTTTTTTGCATCGTATTGTGACCGGCGATGAAAAGTGGATTCATTATGATAACCCAAAGCGAAAGAAATCATGGGGACCGCCCGGGCACCAATCAACATCGACCGCGAAGCCAAATATTCATGGTTCCAAGCTTATGCTCTGCATTTGGTGGGACCAGATCGGTGTTCTTTATTATGAGCTGCTAAAACCGAATGAAACCATTGACGGGCAGCGCTATCGACTGCAATTGATGCGTTTGAGTCGAGCATTGCGTGAAAAACGGCAACAATTTGCTGAAAGGCACGACAAAATAATTCTTCAGCATGACAATGCTCGCCCTCATGTTGCGCAAGTCGTGAAAACGTACCTGGAAACAACCAAATGGGAAGTGCTACCCCACCCGCCGTATAGCCCTGACATTGCTCCATCCGATTACTATTCGTTCGCTTCGATGACTCATGCGTTGGCTGATCAGCACTTCACTTCATATGAGGATACTAAGAACTGGCTCGATTCATGGATAGCCTCGAAACCCCAAGATTTTTTTCGCGACGGAATTCGTAGACTTCCCGAAAGATGGGAGAAAGTTATCGCTGCTGATGGCCAATATTTTGAATAATTTAGTTATATGAATAAATCTATGAATAAATGCCCAAAATTCCAAAAAAAGTCTCATTATTAAGTTGTAGACTAAATATATATATTTTATATGGTCGGAGATGCTTCCTTTTCCTTCTGTGCGTTGCAAACTTCATGACAAAGTTAATATACCCTATCACATCCGTGAAGGGTATAAAAATAACTTTTGGCATTTCATAACAATGATTATAATACTTCACACACGCACAACATAGATAGTACTATCCGTGATTGTTATTAATTTGATTTCGAATAGATAATTTTACGTGAATATTATCTTGAATTCTCAACAATAGTTCGCGTTTGTCATAACTTGCGCTGTGCTGTACAACGAAATATTTTATTTAATGAAAATTATTTTTTCACGAAAACAAAGCAATTATGTTAGTTAACTTATTTGAATTATAGTCTTCAGAATTAAGTGAATTAAGAAAAACAAATTTCAATAAATCGCACAATGAGCACCACCAACAACTTACTATCTTTTCTGAGTTATGTATATTACAGATTCTTTACAAGAACTGTGTGCTGTTTTTAAATAAATTTATACACTTAATTCCGCGGTATCCGAAAACGACTTCAACTACTCGTATTAGACGTTTGTACAGTTGACTGTCTACTAATATGAGATGCAACCACTGAATTAATACTTACTTTTCTTCATTCATCGTTCAGAACGAAATCCACTCCGAATGATGATAAGGAATGCGAACTTTGAATTGGTACGAGTATAATGAACAGAATTAACCTTACAGCAAAGTAGAGTTGTATTACAAATTAAGAAACAGCTGAAAATATTAAAAATTACCATACACAAAAGAGTAATTAGGAATACCATTATGTATATACGGAAAACTGAATGTGTCATCTATGCAGGGTGTTTCACTCCGACCGGAGAAGCTATTCAACACGTGTTTCACAGTGCAATTCCAATTCCAATTATTATATGTTTATACACTAGACCTTATAAGGTATAGGGTATAATAGGCGCGTTCTTTTATACTGCGGTGCAGCTTAATAAGTGCCTTTTTTGTGGAGTCATTGCTGACATTTGATAGTTAGAACAAGCCGCAGTTTAGGAAACAAACATATGAAGCTCTGTAACTACCACAAATTGTATAAGGCCGGTTTCACACGGAACGCACGATACACGAGATTCTAGCAGAAAACACCAGTGGCGAGCGAGCTTTGTATGTGCGATGATTAGTTTTAAATTGCACTCGTATGAAAGCTCGCTCGCCACTGGAGCTTTCTACTAGAATCTCGTGTATCGTGCGTTCCATGTGAAACCGGCCTAAGTAGGACCAAATGATGTTAACACTCTTTGATCACAATGGGCGAGTTCCTATAAACAACCGGCTCCTGATGTAGACCGAAATCGAAAACTTTCCCTTAGATTTTTTTTTGCTTAGAACTGCATAAGGAATCACGTGGCGAAGAGCTAGTCAAGCTCGAATAGGACACCCTGTATTCAAATCACAAAATATGTTCAAATTCAAATTAAACACCACGGTTCAACGTTATAAAACGTATATTTAATTCAATAATTCCGACTTCAACAATTCAAATTACGAGGGTTTCATCATCATCATCATCGTGGCGCGACAGCCCGACGTCGGGCCTTGGCCGCCTGGATCTTTGTCCTCCAATTATCTCGGTCACGTGACCACGTCCTCCAATTTTGGGAGCCCAGCAGCTGCGCGGCGTCCACACCTACTGAGCTCTCCCAACGAGATCTCGGTCGTCCTCGCAGTCTCGCTCCGTCGACTCGTTCTGCATTCATTACTCTCTTAGGCATGCGATCATCGTCCATTCTTTGTACATGCCCTGCCCATTGAAGTCGTTGTAGTTTGACGATTTTCGAGACTTGCAACTCATCGTACATTTCATACAACTCATGGTTGTACCGGATGCGCCATCCATCTCGATCGCAAACAGCCCCGAAAATTCGCCGTAGAACCTTACCTTCAAAAGTGTCTAGCATGTTTTCGGAGGCTTGAGTTAGGGTCCATGCTTCGCAGCCATAGCATAGCACTGGTCGTATAATGGTTTTGTACACGCGGAGCTTCGTGTTTCTGTGCACATGCTTCGATTTCATTATGGGGAGAACCGAGAAAAAAGTCTTATTAGCAAACTGTATCCGTCGCTTGAATTCGTCAGTTTCGTTGGCGTCCCTTGACAAGTTGCAACCCAGGTAAATGAAGTTGTTCACGAACTCGATGTTGAGGTCCCCCACATTGATGCTTGGTTGTGCAGGTGTCCTTGTCACCGATTGCATCATTATTTTAGTTTTACCCTCGTTAATACGTAATCCAACTTCCTTAGCGGTATCGAGCGTATGCAGAAGTTCTTCTGCGTCAGCCAATCTTCGGGACATGATGTTGATGTCGTCGGCGTACGCTGCTAATTGTGTCGACTTGATGAGTAGCGTCTTGCTGTTGTCCATATTCATGGCCCGAATAACGTATTCCAGTGCTAGGTTGAAGAGCGTCAGTGCCAGTCCATCGCCCTGTTTCAAACCAGTGCGTGTTTCAAATAGATCAGTAAGTCTATTCTGGATCCTGACTTGTGAGACGGAGTTGGTCATCGTCATCTTTGTCAGTCGCACTAATTTTGCCGGTATACCAAATTGCAGCATGATGTTGTACAGTACTTCACGATCAATACTGTCGTATGCCTGCTTGAAGTCGACAAAGATTTGGTATACGTTTACGTTGTATTCCCAGCACCTCTGGAGTATCAGTTTGACTGAGAAGAGCTGATCGGTTGTGGAGCGACCAGGTCTGAAACCGCTTTGATATTCGCCAATGACTCGTTCTGCGTACGGTTTTATTCTATTTTCCAGAATTTTCGTCAAAATTTTAAAGGACGTACAAACTAGTGAGATGCCCCTGTAGTTCTCACACCGCAGTTTATCTCCCTTTTTATAAATTGGACAGATGATGCTTCTGCGCCAATCGTCTGGAATCTCCTCGTTCTCCCATACTCGCAGGAGTAATTGATGTATGGCATCAACTAGACTCGTTCCACCAAATTTTAGCAGTTCAGCTGGAATCTCGTCAGCGCCCGGCGCTTTATTTCGTTTTAGTGACCGTAAGGCGAGATCAACTTCCTCTACTGTCGGGGATTGAATGGGTGGGCCTAGATCAACAATATCGTCGAGAGCTTCCAGTGTGGGGATGTTAGATGGTCGGTTTAGAAGCTCTTCAAAATAAGAGGCCCATCGCTTGTTAATACCATCGGTGTCGCTGATGATGTTTCCATCCTTGTCCTTACAAAGGCTAGTCCTGGGTTGGTAGCCGTTCTTAATTGTATTTACCAGTTTGTACGCTTGTCTGGTGTTCCTATTAGCTAAGTTTTCGTTTATGTTCAGCAACTGCTCGTCAAAGTATTTACGTTTCTTACGTCTAATTATTCTATTCGATATTCGCCGTAGCTCGTCATATTTTTCTCTTCTGGCCCTGGTTCCTCGTTGAATCCTCGTTGTAGGCCTCGTTTTTCGCGTCAAGTGAGTCTTTGCATTCTTCGTCGAACCAGTCATTTCGCGCTCGCCGGGCTTTATATCCCACGACCTTCTCTGCGACATCCTTGATGGTACCCTTGAGTTCTTCCCAGAACCCATGGACGCCTGTGTTGCTGATGTTGTGTAGCATAGGTGATAGTTTTTCCTCAAGGGCGGTAGTATACGCCACCGCTGTAGCATCACTCAAAAGCTTATCAACCGCAAAGATTTTGGGAGGGCTGATTCTTGCTTGGTGCACTGAGGAAATTCTACATCTGTAGGTCGTCTTTACCAAGTGATGATCTGAGTCGCAGTTTGCTCCTCGATAGGAGCGGACATCCATGACACTAGACGCACATCTCCTGCAAATGAGGACGTGGTCAATTTGGTTGACGGTATGTGCGTCTGGAGACTTCCAGGTCTGCTTGTGAATGCGTCGATGCGGGAAGCACGTAGAGCTTACGACTAGATTCCTGCTGCAGGCAAAGTCGATAAGTCGCTGGCCGTTATTGTTACATTCTTCATGGAGGCTGTGGCCTCCAGTGGTCCCCCGGTGCCAACTTTCATTTCCGACTTTCGCGTTAAAGTCTCCCAGCAGCAATTTGACGTCGTTTGTTGGAAGTGAGTCGAAGAGAGTTTCAAGGCGGGCGTAGAACTCGTCTTTTACTGCGTCTTCTTTAACTTCAGTGGGGGCATGCACATTGATGAACCAGAGATTGAAGAATCGACTCTTGATGCGAATCGCACACAGCCGTTCATTTATGGGTTTGAAGTCAGTAATATGCGGTTTGAGGTGATTGTTCACTATAAATGCTACTCCAAACTCCTTGCGGCCCGATGGTTTGCCACTTGTAAAAATTGTGTGCGATTTCTTGTCACGAGGGTTTCAAGTATTAAAAATAATATGCGCTACTAAGTTTCGACTACGAGTTTAAAATATACTGCGAGTATGCGCTACAAAGTTCGACTAAGAGTGATCCAAGAACAGAGGAACGCGAATAACCCCCCGGGAGAAAATACAGGAATTTTCCAATATTGAAAATCCCGGTATTGTTCCCAGTGAATTATTCGCACCTTACAAATACTACAGAATATATTGTAGTATAACAATTTAAGTACAGATTAAAACCGATCGGCACAACACAACAATCAGCTGTTAATCTATTACGATTTAATTGAGCTATTACAATTCTAAATGTAGGTCAAATTGTATTTGACACTTGAATTTGACCTACATTTAATAACTAAATACATATAAACAATGTACAGTGAGGTTAAGTCTGGTGTAAATAAACGAATTGTTGACAGAGTCTCGATGTTGTTCTGTCGTCGTGTGTTCCAGGAAGTGGTCGCAGCCGCACCGTCGGGAATTGCGCCTATTTAAGCGCCAAGTCAGATAAGTATTCGTCTAATTTTGTACTTTGTGATACTTTGTGATGTCTTCTATTTTGCAGATTGGTACACCGACGACGAGTTGCGACAACTGGACGTTTCATAGTCGCCAACTCTAAACACCCTGTATACGTATTTTTAATTATATTAATTTAACGGTAACAATAAATTTTTTTTATCAATGTGGTAACGTAAGTGTTAAATCGTCATCTGCTTTGGGAGTTTTAATTTTGAGAATACGACCTTGCTAACAAATAAGGAAGCATTTAAAAATCTTGGCTACATGTTACAACACAATTCATGAGTTGGAAAAAGAAAAATCACAAAAACATTCCTGTTTTAAAGTCAACTTGCCGCAAAGTCCAAATCACTTTCATTGAATTGAACATTAAAGATATTTTCCTTCTATTTTTTTCTTTTTATACCCTAGACTTTTAGTATAGGGTATATTGTTTTTGTCACGACGGAAATATGTAACACCTTAAAGGAGGCTCCGGAGGTATGGCAATGTATATATATAAATGATCAGGGTCACCTACTGATTCGATTAAGCCATGTCTGTCTGTCTGTCTGTCCGTCTGTCCGTCTGTCTGTCCGTTCGCACGATAACTTCCGAAAGAATGAAGCTAGAGCCTTGAAATATTGGAAGTATGATCTAGTTGGTTGGTATTGCAAATGGGCGTGATCAGGCCAAGAGAACGCCTACCTCCCCTACATATGTAAAATAATTGAATGTATCTATAACTCCTGATTAAATAAACATGAAAAACTCTAGCTTCTGTAAATTGCTCGTGAGGATAATCTTTTACTCTCCTGGAAAAATAAAATCGATCAGTTGAAAACTAACGGTAATTTTCTTACAAAGAGCCCCGTACTACCCTACTTTTCAGGTTTTTTGTCTATAACTCTTGAACGAATTGATGTAGACACTTGGTTTTTTGCATGTAACCCTGGGTTGAGAAGCTGCTTGAGCTCTAGTAAGTTGGGCATAATCAGATTAAAGGAACGCCTACCTCCCCTACAAATTTCAAAAAATTAAATATTATTTCAATTACGATAACTTTCGATAGAATGACACTAGCGAGTTGAAAATTTGCCAGAATGTTGTTAGTAAGATTTACTAGGTTGGTCTTGAAAATGGGCAAGATCATAATCAAGCAACCCCTACCTCCCCTACAAACGCATCTTCAAATAAGCGATAACTTTTGACACAATCAAGCCAGCGACTTGAAGTTTTGGTCAAATATTTGAAGTGACATTGGGTTAGTTGGTATTCAAGATGGGTTAGATCCGACCTAAGGAACCCCTACCTCCCCTAGAAATGAAACTTAAAATAAGCGATAACTTACGTCAAAATAATGCTAGCGTCTTAAAATTTTGGTCAAATGTTTGCAATAGGATCCTGTTGGCTCATATTGAAAATATGTAAAATCCGACCAACGGAACCCCTACTTCCCCTACAAATGAAACTTCTAATAAGCGATAACTTTCGATAGAGTGAAGCTAGAGACTTGAAATTTTGTTTAAATGTTTGAAGCATGATCTTATTTGTTGGTGGCAATGATGAGCAAGATCCGACCCAAGGAACCCCTACCTCCCCTGCAAGTGAAACTTCAAATAAGCAATAACTTTCGATAGAATGAAGCTAGCTAGCGAAGCTTCGGCCTGGTTTTTTATTGTTGGACTTACGACATCTTAAACGTATCTAACATTAGAGAAATTTTGTATAAATGTTTGGACCAAATTTCTTTAAGGACTAAATTTTAATTAGTAAACGTTAGTTCACACGTCGCAAATATTCGTCCAATTTTTTTTTGAGGAAAAATTTGTCCAAAGGAAGCAATTTGGTAAATATTTCCGACATGTGAAATTACCTTAAACTTCATTAATTGGAAATTATTCAGAATTTTTATTCAAAAACTACATACCACGTCAACTAGGCCTCTTCTCTTAACAGTAGTTGACATATAGTACAATACCCCACAAGGGGTTAGGAAAAATATTAGTTTAAACTATAATGTCCCTCAATTAAATTCATTTTATGAAATACAAATTGTAGAAATGTACTCCCATAGGGTTAAGAATTTCAATTCATTATAGGCTCGAAAGGTTGTCAAACTCCTATCAAAATAATGATCTGCTCTTGATATTTTAATAGTAGACTAACTTGTGACAAGTTAGTTTAACGTTAGTAATCTAAAAGAAAATGATGAAGCAATAATATTGTAAAGAAGTGTGTGTGCAATAAATGTTTTTACTAGTAAATATTTCTATAGATTTGATAGACAGATCGTGCAATTAATGAAAAAAAGAATACTAAAGAAACATTGCCGTGCTTCATGCAAATCCATAGCAGGAGAAATGATGAGAAATTAAATCTATTTTCCTCTTCCATAGTCCTCCGCATGGGCGCTCCCTGGAACGGATGTGGTCACTGACAGGATGTGTATGCCAGCAACTATCCCAAATCTTCTATAATATATGCTAACGGCCTCGGATTAGGACTGACTCAACGGTTACGACTTTTTGCTATCGTACAATGACGAAGATTGGATTCTATGTTGTACTCCGGTAGAGCTACCGGTGGTCGTCGTGAGTCAGGTGTGGGGCTCCTTTTAACCAGAGCCGCACGAAACTGTCTCTTATCCTGGGAGCCGGTCTCTGACAGAATCTTGACCGCCAGGTTCCGGACCAAAATGAGGAATATCTCAATAATACAATGCTATGCCCCTACTGAACCCGACAATGTCTTGGTAAAAAACTCCTTCTACGAAGAACTAAACGCCGTTCAGAGCACCTAAAGGTGACATTATAATGGTTATGGGTGGTTTGAATGCTAAAGTTGGCGCTGATAACTATGGGCTCAGATATGCGATGGGGAGACATGGTCTTGGTAATCGTAATGACAACGGTGAAAGATTTGTAGAGTACTGCAACTTTCACAGTCTTTTCATCGGTGGTACAATGTTTGAGCATAAGCACCACCACAAAATCAGTTGGTCCTCTGTTGATCGGCGCAGAACACAAAATCAGATCAACCATTTTGCCATTAGTAAAAGATTCAAGAGTTGCCTCCTGGACGTGCGAGATAAGAAAGGTGCCAATATTGGCATGGGAAGAGATCATTATCTTATGATCGCTAATATTCGATTGCATATTGCAGCCGTGCGCCTTCCTATTGATGAAAGACCCAGGCCCCGCAAATTCAACACTAAATAAATAAATAACTGGCGCAACAGTCCAATTTGAACCACGGCCTCGAGATGAGTTAGCATCATCTCATTTTCTAGATCGTGACGGTTTTTTGTGCAAAGGTATGTGATCAGCAACACGCTCAACCGAGTTATTTACCCCATAATGGGTACTCATTTAACAGCTGAGTGGGCTCATAGTCCGACACGTAAATCCCCGGAATCGAACCGGGGCCCAGTGCGTAGAAGGCGAACGTGCTAACCGTTGCGCCATCCGGACTACCAAATTCAACACTTCTCGATTAAAAAATTCAGTTGTCTTGCAACAATATAATGACCATCTTGCGCAAAAAGCGGCTGAGATAACTAGTCACCCAAATAGTGACATAAACGAAAACTGGGATGCCATAAAAAATGCGTACATTGATAGCGCAAATACCATCCTTGGCCCAAACCCGGATTGCCGGAATAAGCCCTGGATGTCCGACGCTTCATGGCAGCGGATTGTGGAAAGAAAGGAACTGAAGTTTCGTTTGGCTGCAGCATCAGACGACAATCGAAGCAGCATCGAACTCCTTTACCGTCAGAAAGCTCAAGAAGTTCAGGGTAGTGTGCGGCGTGTTAAAAGAGTTTATGCGAATTCTCTTTTAGCCTCAGCAGAAGAAGCCGCAAGAAGTAACAACTTAAACGCCGTATACGGTGTCATCAAGGAGTTTACAGGTGGTCGTAACTCCTGCCAACACCCGGTGAAGGATAATGATGGAAAGCTACTTATCTTGGAAGAAGATCAAATGAGGCGGTTGAAAGAACACTTCGCCGCGGTCTTGAACCGTGTAACCGCTTTTGAAGTTCGCCCTCTTATACGAGTACATAATTTAGCTGACCATCAAAATGTGCGTATACGGTCCACTGCCCCGAATAAAGAGGAAATAGTCACTGCAATTATTGCACTAAAACGAGGAAAGGCCGGTGGACTCGACGGTATCCCTGCCGAACTTTATCAAGCCGCGCCAAGCGTAAGTGCCGATTTGCTGCACCCACTTGTTGATAAAGCGTGGAATACAGAGACCTTTCCCATTGAGTGGAAGGAAGGTTTGATCATGAAACTTCCGAAGAAGGGTAGCCTCACAGACAGTAATAATTGGAGAGGAATTTTTGTGCTTTCTGCTGTTGCCAAGATAATAGCTAAAATCGTCCTGGAAAGACTAAAGGCCCACGTAGAAAGCACAATTGACGAAGAGCAGGCTGGTTTTCTATCCGGATTCTCCTGTGTCAATCACATTAACACCTTGCGAATCATCATTGAGCAATGCGCTGAGTACGATCCTCCGCTTTGGCGATTATCAAGGCAACATATTACAATGAGAAATGTCGCGTTCTGCATAAAGGTAAGGTGTCGGAGGGCTTTGAGATTCGCAGTAGAGTTCGGCAGGAGTGCATCCTCTCACCGATCTTATTCCTCATAGCGATGTGTTGCATGCAGCCCCATCCGGACTCGACAGAGGAATTCAATGGACTTTGACATCTTATCTACAACATCTTGACTACGCTGACGACATACGCCTACTCTCCCACAAAAATCATGGATTTGTCTACAATGGCGTTAGATCTCGAGAGGGAGGCAAGCAAGGTCGGGGTAAATATTAATACCAACAAGATCAAGGTTCTTAGCCCGCTATTGCGAAAAAGAAATCCGACACCTATTGCCATCAATATTAATGGGCAGCCTGTGGAGAAGGTGAAGAACTTCGTCTACCTGGGTAGCATTGTTGCCGAAAATGGTGGTACGGACCAGGACATCGCTCGTCAACCAGGCTAAATGCGCATACGGCATGCTGTCCAAAATCTGGCAAAGCAGTTATCTCAGCATCAAGACCAAGCTGGGCCTGTTTCGCTCCCTGGTACTGTCAGTGCTTTTGTATGGGAGCAGCATATGGAAAGTTTCCGTTACCAGAAAGCCGCAAGTTTTCGCAAACTCATGTCTTCGTCGAATATTAAGAATTTTCTGGCCCAAAACAATATCAAATAAAAAGAGATGTCAATCGACGAATTGATACGCAGGCGAAAATGGCAGTGGATAGGTCACACATTGCGGAAGAGTGATAACTGCATTGCCCATAACCCCATTTCCAACCAAGGCTAACCACGAGGGGATCCTAGAATCACATGACGTCGAAGTGTGGGCAAAGGAGTGTGAAGCGCTGGATAAGTCTTTTGGGGAGTTGCGCCCCATCGCCCAGAACAGATTACGATGGCGCGCAGGAGTAGTGGACGCGCTATGCCCCGCTAGGGGTTAAGGCAAAGTAGTAAGTGACCGCGTCCTCCAATTTTGGACGCCCAGCGGTTGTTCGGCATCCTCACCCGCTGAGGCTTTCCAATGAGCTATCGGTCTTCCTCGCAGTCTCACTCCATCGACTCTTCGTCCATTGAATATTCTCTTAGGCATGCGGTCATCATCCATTCATTTTAAATGTCCTACCCATTGTAGACGTTGTAGTTTGACGATTCTCGAAACTTTCAGCTCATCGTAAAGTTCGTACAGCTCATGGTTGTACCGCATGCGCCATCCATTTCGGTCGCAGAGTGCTCCGAAAATTCGCCGAAGGGTATTCCGTTCTAATATGTTTAACATGTTTTCGGACGCTTAAGTTAGGGTTCAAGTTTCACAGCCTTAGCCTAGAACAGGCCGTATGATGGTTTTGTGTATGCGGAGCTACGTATTGTATTTCTGTGCCCATGATTAGATTTTAGTATTGGGAGGACCGAGAAGAATGTCTTATTTGCTAGCTGGGTCCATAGCTTGATTTCGTCAGCAAAAAAACCGTACGCCCGGATAACGCGTACTACCTACAATAGCTATGCTAACTAGCCATCCTGGCGTACCAACCATTTTCACTCAGCCCATAGGATTTCCAAGACATCTATGACTTTTGAGCTATAACCATGGCACGGGGGCTACGATTTTCATGATTCCAGGTACTTACCCAGCTACGATGTTCATGATTTAGGTAGCCCAGGTACGTACTCAACTTAGTTTACCACTTTTTATGCTGAGACAGTTTTGCTTATAAAGAATTATTTGGAAGCAATTTTATATTATATTCTATATCCCGTCCCCGACGACGTTCGTGGCCATGAATGTGCAGGAGGTGCATGCTTGCAACTGCATTCTCCGAAATCAGTTTATGAAGTCGAAACGTAAACTGGGCCACATGGAACAGTTGACGCGCTATGCCCCACAAGGGGTTAGGGAAATTGAGAGAGAATTCTATATTAGTATCGATGGCGTACGTGGTAGCGCGATGGGTTCTGAAGCACAACGACCTGAGTTCGAACCCAGGTTGGACATGCAAACACAAAAATTTGATTTAAAGGTTGGAAGAATTGTAAAAAAAAAATCCGCAAAATCAAATATTAACCGGATGTTGCCGATTTTTTAAATTTTTTTACTTACGGTGGGTATTTAGGGAACTAACTTAGGAAAGGTAAGTACAGTAGTAGCCTACGTTAATAACAATGGAGGGGGGGCACCGTTGGTTGATTATTACCCCATCCTTAACATTTCGTAACACCCATGCGGGGGCTACGATTTTCATGTTTTGGCTAACCAGGTACCTATCCTACTTGGTTAGCCACACTTTTTGCTGGGTTGCTATCCAGGTACATATGTGAAGTGATCTGTAGATTATTTAGAAGCTCTTCTGCGGGAGGAAGGTGTCGGAACATGATTTTTATGTCGTCAGCGGACGTTATCAACTGCGTTGACTAGAAGAGCAGTGCGACGCCGTGGACCACATTCATTACCCGAAAGGCGTGTTCAAGTGCCAGGTTGAAGAGCCAGTCCATCGCCTTGCTTCTGTCCAGTACGTGTTTGAAAGAGTTCAGTCAACCTGTTTTGGATCCTGACCTGTGAGACGGAGATGGTCATCGTCATATTTGTTAATCATACTAATTCTACTGCAATACCAAATTGCAGCAGTATCTTATACAGTACTCCACGATCGATACTGCCGAAGTATTGCTTAAAATTAGTAAAGATTTGGTACACGTCAAAGTTGTATTCGCAGCACTTTTTCATCTGTTTGACCGCCGCGCCGATCAGTTGTAGATCAGTCAGGTCTGAAACCGCCTTGATACTCGCCAATGATTCATTCAGCGTACGGCTTTATTCTATTTTCCGGAATTTTCGACAATATTTTGTAGGACGTACAGACTAGTAGGATGCTTCTGTAAGTTTCACACCGCAATTTATTTCCCTTTTTATGGATGGGACAGATGATGCTCCTGCGCCAATTACATTTCTGGGATCGCATCATCCTCCCAGATTCGCAGAAGTTGATGTATGGCATTTCACCAGATTTTAGCATTTCAGCTGGAATCTCGTCTACACCGGCGCTTTATTTCGTTTGGCTGACTGCAAGGCGAGATCAACTTCTTCACTATGGGGGTTGTGTATTGGGGCCATGATCGATCATATCATCAACGATTGGGGCTTCTTGTATGAGAACGCGGGATGCGGGATTAATATTAGTTCTTCTCAAAATCCATATATACCTAAGTCGCCGATGTTCTGTAGCGTAAGTGTCAGTTTATCTTCAAGGGCGGCTGTATATGCCTGCGCCGTACCATCGTTTAAGAGATTGTCAGCCGCAAAGATTTTGATAGGGTTGATTCTCGATAGGTGCACTGAAGAGACCCTACACCAATAGGTTGTCTTTACCAAGTGATGGAAGCGAAACGAATAATGTCTCCAGGCGATCATACCACTCGACTTTCACTGCTTCCTCCTTCACTTCAGTCGGGGCGTGCACGTTGATGAGCCAGATGTTGAAAAATCGAGTCTTAATGCGAATCGCACACAACCTTTAGTTGATGGGTTTGAAGTCAATAACGCGCGGTTTGAGGTGCTTGTTCACGATGAATTGGTCCTTCAACCCAAGTTGCGTGTCACCCGCCATCATAATCAGGGGTGTTGGGATATTTGTACGCTAAAAAGCGCGATCTTCTTGATTGAGCGTAATTCGACATTTTTTATGTATGCATAGGACCATTGGACCATGGTGCTTGTCGTATGGTTAGCTGTGGGAACGTTTGATCATCACCCCATTTTTGACGAGTTGGAGATCTTATAAATACTCACAACGCTCGGTTGATATGACGTATTTGCGGAGAGTCCGCTACGCCGATACTTGTGTTTGTGGTGCAAACATTAGCACGGTAGCTCAGAGGAATCCAAAGAAGTGACAGACAGCCAGTTCTCCAGTACCTAGAATAGCCAATGCGGAATGTCAGATACTGAGAATTATTGTTCTTGAAGGATGCCACGAAGCCATTTCTGTTGTAATAGAGAAGCCGCATGACGTACATCTTTTTTATGCAAGCAGTTAGTGCATTATTTTTGGATTGTGCCTTGATTAGTGTTTCACCTCAAAATACGTTAATAAAATTTTTTTATATTGTGTTTATACGAGTATACTAACGACTTCAAACTGCTGCTCCGAGCGAGCTTCAAAACCCCATACCCATTTACCGAGTCTGAGCTGTAGCAACCACCTTGTGCCGCCGCTTAGCTCGCCGAGGAGCCTCTACCTTGACAGGTGTCAGTATTGGACCTTCACGGTCACTTGTGCTTCATCCCCATCGACACATTTGGGTGTCGTCATCGTTCTTTGCACGCTTTTGAAGCACTGTGCGGCGTGCTAAGAACCTTGGTCTTGTTGATGTTAATCTTTAGCCCAATCGTCCTCGTCTCCCTCTCAAGATCTAGAGCCATTCCGCTTAGACCCGTGATTTTGTGAGAGAGTCGGCATATGAAGTCTACGGCGGCATATGTCGTCGTTTTGCATTCTCAAAAATTGTCTAAATAAAATACACATTTTCGAAAACAAAATGCTCATATATTCTAAAATAAATTTTCTTTACAACTTACATATCTAGAAAGGAAGAATTTGTGTTATTCCATAATCCATCATCGTCATCATCAATGTCATGAGTAAAACTAAATGCTATTAGTAAATATATTTATTTATATATTTGTTAATGTATTGTATATAATATATATTAGAATATGTATATGTTGTATGTTCCATATCATTTTCATATCTTTAAATCACTTGTAAATGCTTTAGCTATTTTTTATTTATTTATTCCCTTTATCAGTTTTCCCTTTCGTTCTTCTTTCTTTTGTATTTCTTTTGTTATTGTTACTTACAAAATATGAATACAATTCTTCAAAAAAGGGCAAAAAAGATATTACAACCTTTCAACTAAAATTCACTTGATCATCATCATATTCTACTTTTGTAATAGTCATTGATTTTTTCATTTAGTATATCTGCTCTTTTTCTCCAATTAACAATAAGTAGTATGTGTTTGAGTTTTCCATCTCAATTGTGGTAAATTGTATTGTATTCAGTTAGTTCATAGTGATTAATTTAAAAATGTCATTTAAATTTATTTATAAGTGTCATTAAGCCTATACAAGTATGTTTTGGTGTATAAAATTGATGAAATTTGAGTTCTGTTTATATTTTTGGTTTTTAATTTACAAATTCGCTCTCGATAACGCCTTTTGTATCTTTCGTACATTTTAGATTACGCTCATTGTTGCAACGCATATATTTTCTCACATTTTAATGCCATTTTTTCAGTATTATTACTTTTAGATTATTATTTTTAAATTCTTAAATTAGTTTGTTCCATTCCGATCCTGTTTTATGTTTCATCTAATCAAATATTGTGAAGATGCATGCAAAGATTATACAAATAAATTCTTTTCAAAAGTTATTTATTTAATTTAACTAATGTACTTCTGTTGCCTTTTCTCCGAAATTAATTATAAAAGAAATTTAATCACTACATAGTAATTAATCGTAATTGATTCAACATTAATGGACAAACATTTTCACTTGTTTTTTTTTCTGTGTGTTTTAGTTGACACTCTTAATGGACTTTGTTTGGACGAAGTCGATTTATTTCATGATTATAATTTTTTTTGTTCATATCGGATGGCCAATTTGTTTTGTGGGTAGTTATCTCTTATCTGTTCTGGAAAGACGACGGAATTTATGAGGAGTCTGAATCTAAGATAGTTCAATTATATTGCACTGTCATTTATTTAAGAACTTATGTTATTAGTGTTGGTTAATTATAATTAGTATTAAGAAATAAATAAAACATATAACGCTGGACGTTTTTAGTTAATTTTTATTGGCAATTGAAACTTATTTAATTGATAATGTTTCTCTAACATGTACATAGTCAATAACTGACCTAATAGACATTTAATTGTTTAGCGTCAAATACATCGGAAAATGCAACTGTGATAAGAAGTGCTATGTCAGCCTTCACATTAGTATTAGTAATCACTTTAGGGCTGCTGTTTTACTAAAACTTTTCTGTTTTAACTAAATTTAAGGTTTACTAAAGATTGGCTCTTGTAATGAACCACATTCTGGTCGTGCTTATTAATACGTAAAGGGCAGGGGCAACGAGCCGCGATAACCCCGCCCACGTCTCCCGAACTGGGCTACAGCAAGCATAGGTCGCTACTTAGCTTGCTGATGGGCCTTTTTCTTCACCTGATGGCACAACACAACCTTAGGCTCCGTCCCCACGGGCATCTTTGAATGCCCACCAACCCATCCGGTAGATATACGGCGCCCAACGTGGGGCCAACTTCTGATAAAGAACAGGACTAAAAAGGACTTCATGTTGCTCTAAGTCTTAGGAGACAGCCACTTTTCTTCGAATATTTTCCCTTCAAGTAGCTGTGCTTTCCTCTGTAGCATCCGCATTCGTAACATAAAGTAGATTATCCTGTTAGAGTCAGTTCAACAAGGCAATCCTAGTGTTTTTGTTGTCTTTTGTAGCTTAGCCTCGTACCTTTGAACGACCAGCATTCGGAGCTCCATCGGTTTCCGGACAAAGCGCGGGGCAGGGGAGGAGCCCTGGTAATTCTGTTTCTCAGGATTGTCTTTTGAAGTCATTTAAAACTTTTGGTCAAGCATTATTGCATTTTTTTTCTTTTATTGGGATGCTTAACAGTTTTCAGAGATATTATTAAATTATTGCAAGTAATACAATGTTGCGCCTCTGCTATCATCGTGATTCTCCGAACTCTGCCGATCATCTGAATAATGGGAGGATGTAATATTTTTTTTCTTTTTGCTATATTTCTCCTCTACAATGGTTGCCGGCTAGCCCCGTTCGCATTTTTCTTGCAGCACACTCTGTCCTCAGCTTCTTCTGCTTGTCAGACCTCGTAGTAGAAGCTGCTCTGAAATGAACCACATTCTGGTCGTGCTGCTTTCACCGACAGATCGATAGCAGCACCTGACGACTAGTGATCTGTCGGTGGTCCCATTACACCCGGACCCTGAGGGGAGACGTCCGAGGCATCCGAGGTGTCCGCCAACAATTCCATCCTTATCGCCCCATTTTTGTTTTCTTTTTTTTTTATTATTCCCCATTTTTGCCTCCCCTGTTTGTGTTGTCTTAACCATGCATGGACCATATCGGTTTCAAGTCGAAATAAAATAAACAAAAAGTCGAAATAACGCATACAAAAAAAAAACAAAATAGCCATGCAGTGTCCATGGTAGAAATGCTAAACTGACAATTGTCTGGATTGCCTCCCATGCATCCAGAGCAAGCAAACCGACTGTTCATGTTTGGGCGATACTGAGGGTTCTGATCCTTAAGCGCGGAGCGAGTGTAGCGAGCGGAACCCAAACAAAAGCGAGCGTTCATGTTTGTGTGATACTGTGGATTGTGATCCTTTAAGCGCGGAGCGAGCGTAACGAGCGGAGTTTACACAAGGGACTGTTGATTCGTAACCCTCAGTAACGCACAAAGTGCGCATGGACAATTTCGGTTTGGAACTGGCTGCGCTCGCTCCGCACCTGATGGGTGTGAGCCCCCAATATATAGCCCCCAATATATAGCCTAACTCACTCAATATACAGGCGCGCATCCAGAGTGTAAAATTATTATTATTACATAAGACGAGACTTTGGGGGAACTGTTAATCTTGATATATCCCTCCAAAATGACAAAACACCCCAAGGTACAAAGGCTAGCGGCGCTGGCTATAACGGGGACTTAGAACAACTCCGTCAGCCGGATTTCACATGGTGCTCGGCTTGCTACCTCTGGATATTTGCAGTGAACAGCTGGCGGCTAACATGGCTTCACGCCTTCGCGAAACTGGCCAGTGGCACACGTTGAGTTGTGGACACTCGACTATACTGAGCAACTTAGATCTCCCTACGGAGACTGATTATACTTGCGCAAAATACGTTTTTTGCCGGAACCATACCAGCTTGATTCCGTCGAGGGATCTATGGAGTGTTAACACGCTCATCATCATCATCACAGGGCACTGCCCAATAGGGGAGCATGCCAGGAGACAACATCTTCCTCATCACGACTTCTGTAGGAGTTGCGGCGATGTGGAAGAGGAGGAGACCGTTCTACATCTTCTCTGTCATTGTCCGGCCTTGGCTGGTAGGAGAAGAATGTTTCTGGGCTCATGGGTTTTCTACGATCTGGATGACCTTAAGGATATGACCGCCACACGGCTCAATCGTTACATCGCCAGCACAGGCTGGTTTGATACGTAGGTTCGAGTGAAGGTAATAGCGGTGGTACCACAATGGACCCTATGTTGGTCTAAGTGTGCTGTGACACATCATGGCAGCCCCTGTACCTAACCTAACCTAACACGCTCATGCCTACCGACTCCATGGTCATCTACACGGATGGCTCTAGGACCGACGGTGGAGTTGAGGCTGGTATCTATTCGGAGGGATTAGGAATTAACTTGTCATTCCGTCTTCCCGACTTCTGTAGTGTCCTACAGGCGGAGGTTTCGGCAATCCTGGAAGCTCTGACCTGGCTGGGAAACCATGTTGTGACCACGAGGGACGTTACTATTTACACGGACAATCAGGCTGCAACTCGATCACTTGAATCCGTCCTGACCACATCGAAAACCATCGCAAACTGTCGTTTAGCCGTCAGGGAGATGGGTGGTTTCTTCAACATTACGCTCTGCTGGATACCGAGCCATTGTGGCCTCGCAGGCAACCGCGAGGCGGATGAGCTGGTTCGGGAGGGGACAACCGGAGTTATTGAGGGGGACCGTGTAAACATAAAAATGCCTGCGTCATCGTGCAAACTTGTCATCAAGGCCACCGCAGTTGACAGGGAGAACATGAGATGGTTAAACGGCGATACGTGCCAAACAACGAAGTCGATTTGGCCGAAACTTGACCCTGGTCGCTCCACCACACTGCTTTCACTGAACAGGAAACACATTGGCAGAGTCGAGGGGGCTATTACGGGGCACTGTCCTATAGGAGAGCTTGCTTGGAGGCTTCGTATTCCTCACAATGACTCTTGCAGGAGCTGTGATGACGAGAGCGTTCTCCATCTTCTTTGTCACTGTCCGGCCCTGGCCGCGAGGCGGAGGAAATTTCTGGGTTCCAGGTTTTTTCGGGAACTGGAAGACTTAAAAGATACAAGTGTAATGCAGCTCAAACGCTATATTCGTATTGCTAACACAGCATGCCAACTGACTACCTTGTTAAAACCACTCGATTTCACCACTCGTCATATGGGACAAAGAAAGGTGGGCGGATGGCTACAACTCTTTCCGACCCAACACAATCAAATGGTTCACAGACGGCTCCAAAACGGAAGAAGGTTCCGGTGCAGGCATTGTTGGTCCTGAACACCGAGTCTTCATTCCGATGGGCAAAACGCCGTCCGTATTCCAAGCAGAAATACATGCCATCGAGGTCTGCGCAAGGCTGTGCCTAACCGCTGGCTATTTAAACAGGGACATTGCAATATTTACCGACAGCCAGGCTGCCATCAAAGCACTTACCAGCTTTACTTTAAATTCTAAGTTGGTGCTATCCTGTCAGGAAGTCCTCCATACTGTGGGTTCAACAAACAAACTCACTCTTTACTGGGTCCCTGGTCACTCGGGAGTCGTAGGCAATGAGCTAGCAGATACGCTAGCAAACCGAGCCTCCAAAGCCCCCTTCCATGGCCCAGAACCTTTCTGTGGAATTCCACTGTGCTACTACAGAAACCAAATAAGAGACTGGGAAAGTGCCCTTGCCACATCCCAATGAGAGGCCCTTTCAGGCCTGAGACAGGCCAGGCTGTTCATCTCGGGCTACTCGCGTACTCGTACCTTAGAATTGCTACGGCTGAGCAAAAACAGAGTCAGAATGATTTGTAGAATTTTAACGGGGCACTCGTGTCTGAGGGGTCACCTTAAAACCATCCGTATTGTACAAGATGCTAGCTGCCGTTTCTGCGAGGCTGATGATGAGACTTCGAAGCACATCCTTTGTGAGTGCGAAGGGCTTGCGGAACGACGCACGGACTGCTTCGGCATAACATTTCCTTTGGCCGAGGACATCCCCTCTATCAAACCTGGCCAGATCAGTCAATTTATCGAGAAAAGTCGGCGAAATCATATGATCTAGTCTTCTCGATAAAATTGGCTTCAGCACAATAGACCCATGGTCGCAGTGCTTGTGGTTTCAACATGATCCACGGCCCTCCCTCCCAATCTAATCTAATTGCTAGCACAGGCTGGTTTGTTGCCTAGGTTTAATTAGGTGACTTTGGCGGTATCCCAACGGACCCAGAGGTGGTCCAAGTATGCTGTGCGGTAGCATGGAAGCCCCTTTACCTAACCTAACCTGGTTATTGGAAGCGGCGAGTTCTAATAAACCGAAAGTTCAGTATAAGGAGGTTCAAGAACTGCCACAGAACGCGTGTTATAGGGTGGAGTACGAAAAACAATTTCCACAAAGAGTGATGAATTCAGAAACCCCTCATTGTAAATGTTGCCACGCGAATTGCCTTGGTGATGCTTTTCTCGACCCGAATAAGATAGCTTCGACACGCTGGGGCGACCGGTAGCGCAGTGTGTTGAGGCATCAGTCTCATGTTTGACTACCGGCGTTTCGGGTTCGAATCCCGTCCACGACGACGTTCGTGGCCATGGATGTGCAGGAGGTGTATGCTGACAACTGCATTCTCCGAAACCAGACTATGCCAACGAAACGTCAACTGGGCCACATGGAACAGTTGACGCGCTATGCCCCACAAGGGGTTAGGGCAATTGAGTAAATTAATTGTGATATACAATAGACCACACGGTTTCATTGCTTGTGAGCCTTAATTGCTCAGCACCCTATTTCTCCTACTTCCTATCTAGTTCAATTAGCACGCATCTTCGAGTCGAATAGTATATTATTTAAATATTCCAAAACCTTTCTGCAAAAAATGGAACATTTTAACAATTTATTCGGAGGTTCAATAAAAAAAACTATTTTTTTTCCTGGATCCGAGCCTGTTATATATAAAAGTATTCTTTTCGTCCTAGCATATCTGCATGCACAATTTTTTGTTTTTGTGTTTTTTTTTTGTCTATGCACAATTTCGGTTTTAAATAACGTATACGAAGGAAAGCGAAAATAGCCATGTACTCAGTATCGTTTTTAAATGAAATGGAACATTGAGTGTAAAACGAAAGTGTCGAAAGTATTCATGCATGGCCACTTTCGGTATTAGCCGAAATTGTCCATTAATGACTAATTTCCAAATGGCTAGTTTTCAAATGGCTAATTTCCAAATGGCTAATATCCAAATGGCTAATTTCAGGATGCCATATCCGATCGTTTTGCTGATTGGGTCCAGGAAGTCGAGGCGTTAACACCGATTAGTCGCAATTACGGTAGTCGCTATATTCATTCAAAAACACATTTCAAGAGCTTCATGAATGCCCTGACCTGATATTTTCGTCGTAATAGCTGAAATGTCGTTATAACCGATGTCGTTATAAACGATATCCAGTGTATTCAAAGTCTTTTATTGTGTCTCAGAAAGTTTTCTGCTGGGGCTAACCGTTTTAAAATATGTTTTTTTTTCTGGCTATAATTTAAAAAAAAAGTCAATACTACACAATTTGCTTTAGGCAAACTATCTAATGACTGGACTATTCTAACCAAACAACGATAGACTAATTTTAGAAGCTGCTAATTGGTATGACTCACAATTGAATGTCCCCAATTTGATACTTAAAAGTTGTCAAAGTAATCATCCATCAATTTCTTTAAGCACAATATGGTTGGTCTTTCGTATCTTATTCTAATACAAAAATAGCAAATTATGTATTTGTAAAAATATTAGTGCACTTAATTTAGTTTCGTTACAAAATTATATTTTTCATTTTCTCTTTATTTTCTTGTATTTAATTATTTGCATGCATCTTCTGATTGATTCAGTTTAATATTGTATTGTAATTATTATCAATTGCTTTAAATTAACCGCTTTTGCGATTAAAGAAAAACTCAACGTAGTATTTTTTTAAACAAATATTTCTTAACGTGAACTTGTGGATTTGAATTATTATTTTCGATGAAATGTACGAAGAAATTGTTCTAGTATGATTATCATATACATATATCATGTATGTACAAAATAATTCATCCGTCAGAGATGAATATTTTTGATTTTTCACAGTGAAGTGTATGTAATCGTATAGTAGATAGTATTTATATAGGTATATGTACATATACAATTTTATTAATCGGACGTTGAATCCCGGCGAAAACAAAATTAAAATATACAAATTTTAAATTTAAAGCCCAAATAATAACCATACTTCCCTAGATACACGTATACTGTGTATATAGGTACAGAATGGAAAATTCATTTTGATCTCCCTTTTGACAATGGTAGCTTTAATGATAGCAGTAATAATCTGTCGTTTTTAATGAATGCAAGCAGATAAGATAGGGTAGGTACAAGTAGCTTGTACTCGGGCATTAAGACAACTGCACAAAAGCCAAATCATTTTATTGATTTTCTTTTGATGTTCATGTTATGATTGCTATTTTGTATTTATATTCATTGTTTCAATTTTCAACGTACGGGTTTGAAGTTCCATTCGCTTTGTGTTTTTATTCATTATTTTGCGATTATTGCTGGGAATATCATGCTAATTTACACACATGAAGGCATTTAAATATTTTGAATTAAATTCTTACACATAAAGGCATTAGATTGTTAGACATTAACTACAATGGCCACTTAATTTCGTATTTTTTTGTTTTGTTTTTTTTTTTTGTTATTTGGTAAGAATGGCTTTTAGAATATTATGTATTTATTATTATTATGTATATACAATTATATTATTTGAAATATTAACATACAAGCAAATAATTTGTTGCAAGTAATATTTTATTGCAAGCGCGTTGACTTTGTGTTATATTATTTCGTAAATGCATTAATAAAATAAAATAGTTATTAAATTTTTTTTTAATAAATTATATAATACTGTAAATTAACTAATTAAATATTCGTTGTCAATTTTATTAGAATCTTGCGAAAAATATCATGGAAGCACAGTTATTGAAACAATAAGTTATTAAAGTACAACCGCAGGTTTTGTTTGTGAATATGAACCTTTGTACATATATCACAAAATAATAATATCACGGGGGAACAGCATTTTGTTTATTTCGATTTGATATTCATTTCTAGCTAATTTTTGGTCGTAGAATCCGGAAATGCTAACCGTTTTTCTCCTATACGTCCAGTTTTTGAGATACAGGGGGCTCAAATTTTGGCCCCCATACAAACCTTCCCTTTATTGAAATCAAAACAAACGAAACTCGTTACAATTTTTTTATTTATAAATTTTGATTTTACATCTTAACAATATTACCTAAGAACTAAAAAAAAATTATGGCAAAAATTTTCGTTTGTAGCTTTTCCTGGAGTGTTCAATTTCAGGACAATCCCGTTTTATGCTCCAACAATAGTCCGCCATCATATTCGCATCCCATCTGCCTTGATATCGAGTTTCCATGATACTTAAATTTTGATGAAATCGCTCTCCCTGCTCATCACTCACAGCTCCAAAATTTTCCGGAAATTCATCTAGATGACTGTGTAAAAGTGGACTTTGATGCACATATTGCAGCCAAGCCTTTGAAAACTGTCCAATAGTTGCTCGACTACTATCGCATAATTCGATGCACGTATATTGCCTAGAAAGTTGTTCACTATATTCTTAAATGCCAGCCATGCTGTCTTTTCATTTTCTTCCATTGATTCAATAAAATTTGTATCTCTAAGAATCTGTAGAATTTGTGGACCGTCAAATACACCAGCCTTTATTTTTTCGTATGATAGCGCAGGAAGTGCCAACAGAATATACTTAAAACAATTGCCTTCTGTTGGTAAGGCTTTCACAAATTGTTTCATCAGGCCTAGTTTTATATGCAACGGCGGGAAAATGATTTTTTGTCGATCCACAAGTGGTTCATGAAAAATATTCGGATCACCAGCCTTCAGATCAGATCTCGGGGGCCAATTCCTTTGTGTCCAGTGTTTATCACGAGCTCTGCTATCCCATTATTGTATACAGGTACTAGAAGGTCCTGCACAAGGATGCAGCCCCGTAGCTTTTAAAAAAAGTTGTTTTTTAAGGGGGCCTTTTGTAATTTTCCGTAAAATTAAAAAACAAACGATATCTCGAAAACCTGACGTATAGGGGAAAAACGGACAGCATTTTTGGAATCAGCGAGGCCGTTTTACTATATTAATTAGGTGCAAAATTAAAAAAAAAAACAGAAAAAAGTGTCAAAATTGTTCTCCCGTGAATTAGTGTAATTAAAAAAAATAGCTAACTGTTCCCCATACCGTGAAATTTAAGCCATATTTCACATCGCCGGCCAAAATAAACAACAACTTGACCGAAGCTACATGAGTAACCCCAGGCCCCTTGTTGTTAGGGGCCCCAATCGGGCGGATATACATTTTTAAAAATTCGTAAAGGTTTTATTAACTTTGCATTCTTTCTCTTATTATGAACAGTGATGTACAGTCTTGTATAATTTTCAGTAAAAAATATTTAAATATTTGATTTATGCGATTTCCTGCATCGGACATAACCAAGCCCTGCAAATCCACCTATGTGTCCATATAATTGACCGAAGCGCGAATTAAAGAATTTAATCCACTTGCATGTTACGAGTATGTGCCTTGTGTAGGACACTCACTAAATTTAGTGGGCGAATGCAATGTACTATACTATATAGGTAGATCAGGGGTCGGCAAACTCCGGTCCGCGGGCCAAATCCGGCCCGCCTATGGTTTTTATCCGGCCCGCCAAATAATGTGGTTTCTGGTATGGAACAATTGAAAAAACCTAAAATTTAAGTAAATAGTTAGAAACGAGGGTTTCGCCAAAACTTCATATCACTGTGCATAAATTTCACGCAGCAGTGCTACGACACTACTCGCGACTCGACAAGTAACGAACACATAATGAAATTTCGAAGACTATACCAAACCACACTAATTACCACGCGGCAAGTACAAAGCAAATGTTCGTCAAGTGGCGTGCATTTTGCAACAGGCGTATGCTTCTCCCGTCATTCGAGTCATCGAGCGGACATCACCTTATGCCCGGTTCACATTATTCCAGTCCAGTAATCCAGTCCAGCAATCCAGTCCAGTGCTGGACTGGATCATATCGTCTACATGATTCCAGTCCAGTAGTCCGGCGAGTGTGTTGTTGATTCGGTAACTGTAGTGACAATGATTTCTGTACGAGCTGGAATGAAAAAGTAGACCGACAATCCAGTCACTGGACTGGATTACTGGACTGGATTGCTGGATTGGATTGCTGTCCAGTGCCGGTTCACATTATTCCAGTAGCAATCCAGCGCTGGACTGGAATACTGGACTGGATTGGTTACTGGAATAATGTGAACCGGGCATTAGTTAAAAATATTGGTATTTATCCAATTAATGCTTATCGAAGCCAATCACTGCGGAAATAGCGGCAATCATCGGTCGGTAATTGTTTGGCTTTGGCGATTTTTCGCCATTAGCGGCTGCGTCTTATAAAAAATTGGATCGGAAATCGGCGAACTCTTTTTTTTCACCCGTTGTGTCTATGCACGGGAAAATGTCACACGTCTAGTGCAAATTTGCTCAGTACTCTCCAAGTCGTGAGTAGTGAGGTAACACCATAAGACTCCCCTCACCATACCCACTTCTAAATATTGAATTACACATGCAATTTGTATCATTAATCACATTCCTTTTGAGACACGAATCGCATTGTGTAATTCGATGTTTATCAGCATCCGATTATTGCAGAACAAATGCAATCCGATATCGGCAAAGAGGAGACTCAATCGAAATAATCATGCCCAGTAAGTAATCGGCAAGGCGACACGGATTATTTGAATCAGGAAGATTCTAAAAATTACTAAGAGGTCGTAACTGATGCTGATACAACTAGCTATGGCATATACTGACTTGTATAGAGGCTCAAAATCCAATACCAAACCGATTTTCAACAAATTACAAACGTCATGTTTTATGAAACATGACTGATAGTTATACCCCAATGGATCACAGGATTGGACGGGGAGTTAGTGTTGGAGTCGCTGGACTGAATAACCAGTATCTGAGTCACTGGCCCAGCGTATTTCAAGCCGAGATCCATGTCATTGAGCTTTGCGACAGAGAATTTCTAATTCAGAGGCTTCGTGGATCTTGCACTGATATCTACGGGAAGCCATTAGTTCACTCTCTCACGGGTCACCGCAACATTGATTAAAAAAAAGACTACGGATGCTTTAGATGGTTTTCAGACAGGACGTTGGTTATGGAATATTCTACCACGAAAGTCAATTATACCGGACACGACTGCGGCAATCAAAGATATTAGTTTGTTCTTGTCATATTAGCGTCGTTACTAGTATGAATAGAGCTGACTGGAGGCTACCAGTAGGATACCTATCCGGACACCGCTCGATACCACCTCCAAATGAGTCTGTCCAACGAAACGGAATATGGTTACTGCTTCGAAGAATTAACAGTGGGTTGCCGGTGCGGCCAGGTAAACTCTTTACTCTTCGAGCCTCTTATCCGGCCCGCTGAGCCCAAAATTTCTATAATGTGGCCCTTTTCAGAAAAAGTTTGCCGACCCCTGCTATAGATCAATGTATTGATTCGTTGAGTTTTTTCGGGCTTGTACAGCGCCATGCTTTCTTTTCCACTTCTATGCATCGTTGGAGTATATTGCGAAGACTTGTGAGCATAACTGTCAAATCTTTATCTTCCAAAATCATGCCGCGATGATGCCACTACTGCTTTAGGCGAAATTCACACACACGACACCGCGCTGCACGACTGCTTGAAATTTCACTCGAGATACACAGCATCAAATGGGCGGATTCACACTCATCGCCAAGCATACGATACGATCGACTATGCTTGGCTATTGTGTTTCAAGCAGTCGTGCAGCGCGGTGTCGTGTGTGTGAATTTCGCTTAAAGCAGTAGTGGCTCCTGACTTAGGAAGAATCTATCTACGAATTCAACCATGCCTAGTTATTTGCTGAAGGACGATGGAACATGAACATCATCGAGGTTGGGTTGCAAAGTTATCGCTTATGCGGGCGATATTGATATTGCAATCTCAGAAAAATTTCGCTGTGTCCTGAGCGATATAATGCAGAATGCGAATGGCGAGGTTAGTGTAAGTCCGCAAAAAACAGAGCTTGTTCTCTATACCTGGGGACACACTATATAGCATTTAGCTTGTTTCTGACTATACCTATTACTAATTATGAGGCCGAGCGTTCTTTTTCAAAACTGACAATAATAAAAAATAAATATCGGCCAACAATGGCCGACTTTAGACTATCATCGTTGGCCTTATTATTAATAGAAAGCGAACTGATGACAAATTTAAATTTACACGTTAATAATACATGTTAGCACCCACAGGCAGTTTTTGGTCGCGCCGAGATTTGAACTCCGAGCTCTAGATTAGTATCGTAGAGCGGTGACCGCACGACCACGGCCACCGAACGCGACAAATCAAGGAAATTTACGTCGCAAAAAGAAAATACACCACGTTTAGTCTCCCAGACACCGATAATGGAGACTTGCTGATGTAGGAAGCGACATGCAGCCCACTCCCAAGTAGCTTCCCCCTTCATAAACTATTCGCCTAGAAGCCTTGTTAATTGAATGACTATTCTTATGTGAAATAGTTATATGGTAGACATGTATCCTTAATCACTTTTCGAAAAATACATTTGTAATTTGTTGCTCAAAGAATTTGTCAGCCTCGCTTGTGATATCCAACAGGGTGGACTTGTTTATGATCACGTTCGCCAGTAGGGTGCTTGCTCGCTTTACGATCCAGTAGTCGTTCAGAGTTTCTTCGTATTTTCAATTCATGTCCTTCATTTCCTCGTACAGGCCAGCTATTGGGTTGGAGACAACAAGTGGAAAAGCGGGTGGTCATGATTGGTGCCCGTAAACAGATACTTCGGAGCTGCAGCGTCCGGTTCGGCAGGTATAGAACTATTTCCCATGGGTTTGGCTAAGACTTTGCCGATTTTTTATTGACAAGTTCGAAATTTGAGGTCCCAGAAAAGAGTGGGTATGTGGGCTAGTAACTTGCGTACCTGAAATAAATTTACACTCGAAACATTAAACGAGCCTCGGATACCACGGACTGATTCACCGGCAACGACTTTTGGTTACAAATAACGGATCACGATCGGTTTTTGGAACGTTCGAACTATATGGGGCGAGTGCAATAGTGCGAGGCTCACTGAAGTCGAACGGGAAATAACCGCATATAATATCGATAAACTAGGACTGAGCGAAACAAGATGGGCTGGATCGGGAACGATTTTATCACCAAGCTCCCAAACAGTACTGCTCTACTCTGAAAGTGAAGACGATACCTCACCTCGAATGGCAGGTGTCGGAATCCTGTTGACTAGGGAGGCACGCCTATCTCTAATTGACTGGAAGCCAATCTCCGACCGTATCATTAAAGCCAGATTTAAATCCAGGGTAAGAAACCTCACAATAAATCAGTGCTACGCCCCGACTGAACCAGCGGATCAATCAGCTAAAGACGCATTCTATCACCGACTCGGCGACACCTTCGACAAGGCTCCCAAAGGTGACATAAAAATTATTATGGGGGATCTCAATGAAAAAGTCGGGTCTGATAATCTTGGTTTGGAACACCTAATGGGCAATCATGGTCTAGACAACAGGAACCAAAATGGCGAGATGTTCGTGGAGTTTTGCAACTCTCGTCAGCTCGTCAGCACAACGATGCCATTTAACAAGCTGGGTTTCTCCGGATGGCAGAACAGAGAACCAGATTGACCATATAGCAATTTCCAAGACATGGAGGAACTGTCTCTTAGACGTCAGGTCGAAGCGGTGTGCTGATATTGGCAGCGATCACCAACTTGTTGTCGCAAAAGTAGGCTTACGAACGTCAGCGATCCATCGCCCTCAAAATGCAAGAATCTTGCCACGTTTTAATGTGCAAAACCTTAAAGATCCATCTATAAGACGTGCTTATTCCACCGCCCTGCACGAAAGAGCTAATGCACCACCATCTGATGGGACTCCTACAATTGATGATAGATGGAACGTCGCTAAGGACTCATTTATTTCGTGCGGTGAAACTTTTGCGGACAGATTGGAGCGCGGTAGAAGGCTATTCATTAGCGACTCTACATGGTCTCTAATCACGGCACGCAAGAGAATTAAAGAACAAATCAACTCAGCCACTGATGACGCAGTCAAAGACCAACTTAGAGCTGATAGCTGAATACCGTTATCTTCCGAAAGGCGTGCAAAGAAGCGTAAGATGAGATAAACAAAACAACATCAATGCATTTGCGGAGAAGGCAGAGGAAGCGGCTTACCGTGGTGACAGTGGAACCCTTTACAAACTTATCAAGCCATTAATTGGCAAATCTTTTACAGCTGAATATCCCGTGAAAGATAAAGACGGGTCTCTACTGGTCACTGATGAAGACCAACTGCGACGGTGTAGAGAGCACTTCATTGAGGTCCTCAACAATACCTTTCGACATTCGAACTCATCTTCACTAGAAAGAAGTAGAAAATATTCCGCAAATAGCCAGAGTTGATACCAATCCACCATCTAAACAGGAATTAACTGTGGCTATTAAATCGATGGAAGCGGATAAAGCCCCGGGGATAGATGAAATTCCGGTGGAATTCTTTAAGGCGGATATCAACGCTACTGCGAATATTCTTCTCCCCCTTATCCAAGAGGGTTGGGAAACCGAAACTCTCCCTAAAGAATGGAAGAAGGGCGTCATTATTAAGATCCCCAAGAAAGGTAACCTGAAGGATTGTAATAGTCGGCGTGGAATTTGCCTCCTCCCCGCAATCTCCAAACTGATGGCAAAAATAGTCTTAAACCGGATCAAGCAAACAGTTGACCGCACACTGAACGATGAACAGGCTGGTTTTCGCTAGGGCTTTTCATGTAGCGACCACATCAACACCCTCCGAATTATTATTGAACAATCCGCAGAGTGGAAATCCCCATTACATCTCATGTTCATCGATTTCGATAAGGCGTTTGACAGCGTTGACCGGGAATACATCTGGAAGGCTTTACATAGGAGAGGTATACCAGATAAAATCATATCCATCATCAAGGAGTCCTACCAGGGAGCCCAATGTCACGTCTTACACAAGGGTAAGCTTTCAGATCCCTTCCAGGTACATAGCGGAGTGAGACAAGGCTGAATTTGGCACCTTTACTGTTTTTGATTGCCATTAACGACATACTCATGAACACCAAGGCAAAGGTATCAGATGGAACCTGTTTTAATACCTTCAACACCTGGATTACAATGACGATATTTGTCTTCTCTCAAATATATCGGATCATCTAGTTAAAATGACGGATGCCCTGCACCGCGAAAGTGGCAATGCTGGGCTTAAAATCAATGCTGCCAAAACTAAATACTTGAGCTTGGATCCAGGAAGACAGGGTGAAATTTGTGTTTCGTGGCAGACGGTGGATAAAGTGGACAATTTGTGCTACCTTGGAAGCGTAGTAACAGCGGATGGTGGAGCGGATGCTGATGTACTGTCTCGCATCAATAAGGCTCGGGCAGCTTTTTTTCAGTTTGACTCCTTTCCGGCTAAACAACAACATCTCCAGAAGTACCAAACTCAGGATCTTCGAAACCAATGTAAAATCTGTGCTTCTTTATGGCTGTTCAACTTGGAAGGGGACCATGGCGATAACAAGTAAATTGCAAACTTTCGTCAACCAGTGTCTACGGCGCATCCTACACACACGCTGGCCGAAAGTTATTTCTAAGGACGACCTCCTGTTCATTACTGGCCAGGACAGGATAGAGGCCTCCATAAAAAGGCGAAAGTGGCAATGGATAGGTCACACACTTCGAAAAAGGGCCGGAAAACATTGCTAAACAGGTCCTCGATTGGAACCCACAGGGCACCGATGCAAGTCGCCGCGTTGGACGACCTAGAAACACCTGGAGAAGATCAGTTGAGGTTGAGGGTAAGTCATTAGGCAAATCGTGGAGACAGCTGAAGGCGATGGCGACGAACAGGACGAGGTGGAAAGTTAGCGTGGTTGGTGTTGACAGGATCCAGAGAGTGATGAAAGAGTGCAGCTCGCCGTAAAAGTCTTCCGTGCCAATCGAATCAGCTAAGATGGAGAAGAAAATTGTTGGAAGTCCTCCAAACCAATTGAAATTAATAGTACAATTTACCAGATACGAGAAAACAAATTGTAGCAGTAAGACCGCGATACACTACCATTTGGTAACTCCGCCTCTTCTTGTCGTCATCTACAAAAACTCTTCCAGAAAAACTTTTGACGCTTTTGTTTGATCGCCCCGGCCGGCAATGAACGATAACGATCCATAGTGCGGACCATCGATCCCGCCATCGGTAAGACATCGCAAATTCCAACTTCTACTTGTCAAAATTGCGCTGAGCCAGAAAAGCGGAGTAGGATACAATTTAGAAAACTCTTCTTCTTCCTTGCCCTTTCATACCACTCTGCGGCCTCGCGTTGCTCTGCCTGTGGTGTTGGCAACAAGCTCAACATCTGAACAATTTAGAAAACTCGAACATTGAAAATAGCTCAATATGCCAAAAATTATGAAAAGCTCGATCATATGATTCTGACGTCGGTAACCTCCTTCGAAATGCAGTGTGTCATGGCTTGGAGGTTTTGAAAGCACAAAGCTCTTTAGGAGTTTACGGAACGAGGTTATCTATAATGTGTCTTCAGTATCTCCTAAAAACAACTCTGTTGTAAAAAATTCCCCGCCAAGAAAAACCTCTCAACCGCAAAAAGGATTGATGTGAATACAATACCGCCAAAGTGCTCATAGCTTCGCGCCCCAGTCTAGGGTTGGCATATTGAACGCTGATTGAATTAGTAAATTTCTTTCAAAGCTGATTGGCGGGGAGCTTCCATTAAACAAAATAAGTTGAACAATCTGAAGAAAAACGGGGTAGAAAACGGTCTATTAATCACTTCTGGCCTGAAGTACATTTTTAGTCTTTTGTAAGGCGGAAGCTTTATAACGAGATCCGAGCGAGAAGCCAATAATACTTGGCATAAGAGCCTACAGGATGATCCGCACGCAGCTACATAACCATCAATTTATCAGAACGACATCGTTGTCATTATCACTGTCATTTTGTCTATGGCTATGAAGCTTCCCGCCAATCAGCTTTGAAAGAAATTTACTAATTCAATTAGCGTTCAATATGCCAACCCTAGAGTGGGGCGCGAAGCTACGACTACTTTGGCGGTATTGTAGTCATATCAATCCTTTTTGCGGTTGAGAGGTTTTTCTTGGCGGGGAATTTTTTACAACAGAGTTGTTTTTGGGAGATATATCTTTTTGCTTAGTAGTAGTAGTAATACAGATGGCGCAACGGTAAGCACGTTCGCCTTCTATACATTGGGCTCCGGTTTGATTCGTACTGAATGCGGTAGTCTTCGATAAAAAGGGGATTTACGTGCCGGACTATGAGTCCACTCAGGTTACCCATTTCGGGTAAATAGTTTTCTTGCCAAGAATATCATTTTTCTAGTTCAAAGGATTCAAAGTGCCTTTAACAGTAGTTTAGTGCATTCGCCTCATCACCCCCAATCGTATAATACTCATCTTCCCTAGAGATCGCTTCCTTGCCAAGAACATCCTTTTCCTGCCCAAAGGACTCAAAATACCTTTAACAGTCTACTGCATTCGCCTCATCACCTCCAGTCATGTGATACCCATCTTGCCGAGACATCGCTTCCCATCTTCCACACATTGGAAAAAATCGTCTTATATCATAATTCATATCTCATATGCCATAAATGAAACTTCCTAAATCATATACCACACAGCATGTTTTTTTTTCATTCCGGACATCCTAAGATGCAGCCATAAACATTCAGTTTCAATTTTTTCATCACACACTTTTCATTCATACACTTGCCACAAGCCACGCCCACAGCCATTACCTCGTATGGTTCTCCTCACCCGACGAGCGCACGAACTTTTACACATCCGTCGTCGTCACTACGCACATAATCAAGTGTTTGCGTCTCTCCCCGTCGGCATGCGATCTCAGTGAGTGATTTCCTGTGTCGCATTCAAATTATCAAAAAGCCAGAAACTCTACTATAAAATTCCACATTTTTGGATGTATCTTTTTATCTACTGCACGGATCAGAGCAAATGATAGCCTATGCACACCCTTGGGACACAGGCAATCCGTGAGAAAAGAAAGCAGACCTCGATACGCTCCCTACGAAGCTGTAGCCCTGTCAAAGAACAACGAGAACAAGAAAAATTTGAAAAATAACCATTTTCAAATATCATATCTCGGGTGTTTTCCCTTGTATCGGAATCAAATTTGCAGCACTTCGTAGGATGACCAGAGACAATGACCATACCAAATTTGAGCCCGAACTAGCATCCGGGGCCGGAGCTATAGAGGTCCGAAAATCCGTACTTGTTGTGTCGCGTAAACATAGTCTTGGTCACTTTTCCATTTATTTTCTTTTTTCGATTTTTTCGTTTTTCTTTGGCGGGGCGGGACGCTCCCGCGTCCCAAGATAAGTTGGATTGCAAGACAAAGCAATTTTCAAGACAAAATATGGAGAAAGTTTGCGATTTGGCATTATGTAACACTAAAAAATAATGACAACAAAATTTATAGTAAAACCGTTGGAACAAAAGGAATCATCAAATTAAAATTCAAAGCGACCTAAAATACAAAAAAAAAACAGAAGATCAACAAACCAAAAATAAAATCATGATTTTTTTTTTCTGAAAATTACATCATATATTTTTTGCTTGTTTGCTTTTTAATGTTTACCTAATATCATAAAACGTATAATAATAATCATTAACTAGGTTCTGTTTTTGTTGTTTTTTTCTTCATTATATTTATATATATATATATTTAATATTTACTCATTTACGATTTTTCGTCGTGTTTAAGATAATATTTATAATCCTTCTATTTCCCAATAATAAAAAAATTATCTGTTTTTTAAGTGGTCTAAAGAAATGAAAATAATAAAGAAAACATTTCAATGAGGGGGAATTTCTGTCTGTATTTCTCTCTCTCTCTCTCTTTCTTTCTCTCTCGCTCGCGTTCTCTCACACTCTTTTATACATATTACTTTAGACCAATTGATTTTTTGTGTGTTTTATGTTCATTTTTTTTCGTTTATTTATTTGTTTCCATTTCAGTGATTTTTATTTTCTTGTTTTTCTATTTAATAGTTATCTCGCATATTTGCAAATAATTATTTATATATTTATATGTATACACTGAATTCAACAACGAAGGCCTCCAACAAAGGGTGTGTCTGTGTATGGAAACTCTGTCTGCTCGTCACAATTCGATAATATTTATAGTAAATTCTTTTAAATTAATAACTAAATAAAAAAAAAATACAATAAAATATTTATAAAAAAAAGATTAATGGGGTTAACCGAAATATATATAATAAGGAAAAAGTAAAAACATAACAAACTGCATTAGTTTTCGAGGAATCAATATAACGACGACTAAATCAATTAATTGTCTCGAGCAGTGAAATTTCGGTATGGTGAAATTTTCGAGTTTAATTTTGTTTTAATACAAAGACGAAAAATATCAACAAAGTTCATATCATTCAAAATGATATAAATGGTTTAATTGCGTTCCATTTTGTTTCTGGTCGCAAGAATTTATTTTTTATTGGCAATCATCATTTCTCTTTTTCCGCCACCGAATTTTTTATCCACCAACGGGATTTATTTAATTTTCTGCGTTTCGAAATGATTATTCAGGGCATTAGATTAGAACCACGAAGAATATTGGAAAAAGCAGAAGATTACAATAAAAGTAATCAATTTGAAGTATGTAGTTTGTATCTCACTCTCAAAAAACACGTATATGTAGATATACTAAATTAAAAAAAAATAATCTTGGAACTCTTGTGCTCTCTGTCATTTTCCTTATTCCTTCTTTTACGTTCTATGTTCTGTATCTCGTTTTCTTTTTTCTATTTAATAATATATGTACGATTTCGCAATTTGTTTCATTCTAATTGTGTTGGTTTCAATTTCGAATAAAAAAAATAAAACGAAGAAACGCAATAATGCAGTCAGTTTCATTACACAATATACAATACATAACAAGAAAATCTTCGTCATTTTTGCTTCCAATAACTTTCTTATGTTTTCTCTTTCGCTCACGTTATTTTCATTATTTTTATTTTTTTCGTATTTTTTTGTATGTTTCCTTTTTCTAAGGATTGCGTCAAAATTAAAAACATAACTAAGAAAAGTTGAATAATAAAAGTAAGTTTTCTGTTTGCTCTAGAAATTAGCCTAATATACATATAATATTAATAATTAATTAAAATTATAAAAAAAAAAATAAACATGACAATAAAGTTCTTTTTGTTGTTTTTGTTTCTCCAGTTTTTTTTTCGCTTATGTACAAACATAAAATACAAATTCTAAAACAAAAGTTTTCTTTCTTTTGTGGGGGTTTAGGTTTATTCTTGTCGTATATACTCGCGGTCACAGTTAATATATTTTCATACATTTTTCACTTTTAATTTTTCTTCGCTACCAGTTTAATAAATAAGTAAAATTAGATAGAGAAAGTATTAGATAAATAAAGAGGCAACATTTAGGCATTTTTCGTAATCACGAATTTAATAGTATATTTGTACATATAAGTCTAATTGTCACTTGCCTTGACCCCTACAGAACCATGGGCGCGTCATCATCTCTTGCATAACTATGCCTTGTTGACATTTCAATAGCTTATAAACTTCGGACGATGCAGTTGCAAGCATGCACCTCCTATCCGAGCTGTCTTTTATTGAGCTTGAAATGTAGTTTTTTTTTAACTCGCCGAGGATTGAGCCCCTGATTCTCTCGAGACCTGACGCCTATCGTAAGTCTGATTAATTCTTCGAAAAACACTTCTAATGTTCAAACTTTCGTGAAACGTTAACGGTTATTTGAAAATCATTCAAAATACCTCGGTCGTCCAGAGAGAACTGGTGTATTCCAGACGGAACTACTGTACTACCGGTGGCATGCAGTTGAAGTTACTGATTTCTGGCTATTTCACTGACAGTCAGACCGCGATAAACGCTTTAGATGCTGTGTGCAGTAATTACCAGAATCTTCTTCTCGTGTCAACATTCTCAACTTGAAATTTTGCTTCTACTCTGTCGGCAGCCTAAGGCGGTTTCACATGGAACGCACTATATACGAGATTCTGCCAGAACTATACTATTTGCCCTAATCACTATTGGGGCATGGCGCATCAACTGTTTCAGGTGGCTCAGTTGATGTTAGCAAGTGATTTCGGACGATATATGTTGCTAGCATGTCAGCTTTCCTCCAGCTTTCTATACGAGTGCATTTTTAAATTATTAAGCTCGCTCGCAACTGGTGATTTTTGCTAGAATCTCGTTTATCGTGCGTGGCGTGTGAAAGACGCCTAAGCCCCGGTGCCAATGCGCGTCCAAATGACGCTGGACGCCGCGTCATTTAAGCTCCTCCCTCATTGATACCTATCTGCGTTTCAATTCACATAATGTGATAGGACGCAGCGTCACTCTGTATTATATAAGCCGGGCCACATAATGTCGAGCACGAACTTGAAATTTATATGAAGTATCATGAATCATTCGGAGGAAATTTCAAAGCATCGCTTGAGTAAAAGTGATCCTCAAGCGAATGGTTTAAGAAACTCCACACAAATCACACATTGTGACCGTGTTACGGGTTCGAGTGTATGTGGTCCGACTTAATCAAAATTGATCCGAGGACGCGTGAACTGCCGCAGATAGGAGCAGAAACCAGCGGCATCCCAGATAGATATCGCAACGACCAAACGATGCACAAGGGACGCCGATAGCTATCGGATAGTTTGTGCATCGCTCCAACATGTTTCCAACATGTTTCTTCCCATCCGGTTAAAAGTGACGCGGCGTTCGGCATCGGCTCTAAGGCTGCGGCCTAAAATGAAAATGACATCGTACAGTGCTGTGCCGAAAAAAAAGTTGTTCAAACCATTTTATTCCCTTTTCTGCAAAAAATCATTGAAAGTAGTGAGCAAATGTTTCATTCACTTAGGAAATAGCAAATTATGTGTACTCTACCTAGAAATACGAAAACTTTTTTAAATAAATTAATTTAGTTGCTGATACTGATAATACCGTTATAAGCAACAAACTGCAATTGAGCGAAAAAACATGGAAAAATTAGTGTGGGCACCAAAAGCAATATTTTGGTTTTGACGCGAGAAAATCTATTGTAAGTACTCGCGAAAGACTCGATACGAGTATTCCTCAATGTACTGTTAAATGGTACTCGAATAAATTTCGGGAAATAGGCACCACCTAGCGAAAGAAAGGATCTTGATGGTCAAGTCAACACCACAGGCAGAGCAACGCGAAGCCGCAGAGTGGTATGAAAGGGTAAGGAAGAAGAAGATGGTCAAGTCAAGTGGTAGATGGCTTCTTACCACATTACAAAGTCGTCAGAAACACTTTAAAGCTTCATCTGACTTCAGGAACGATATAGCAACGGGTAAGCAATCGAATTTGGTGAGAAAAAGGCTTGTGAAAGCTCGCTTACATACATTTAAACCAGTCCATAAGACATTCCGTTCAAAAGTCAGGCAAAAACGTTTGCAATGGGCTCAAGAGCATGTCACATTGACTCAGGAGATGTGGAACACTGTGATCTTTTCGGACGAGTCGAAATTTAAACCACATGTTGACGGCGGAAGAATTTGCGTGCGATGGGAACCTCGAGAAAGGCTCAGCGATGAATGCATTCGAAGATTCCCTCCGAAATTTGAAGGAGTTATGATGTGGAAATATTTTTTCGGTCATGAAAGTAGTCGAATATGCTTCCTTAGTTAAAAAATAACAGCATCAGTTTACTTGCAAGTTTTGGAAAATGAATTGGAGCCTTGTGCGTTAGACATTAATAGCCTTTAGCCTTTCTCGGGGTTCCCGCCGCACACACACATTCTTCCGTTGCCAACAATATAGTATAATTTTCGACTCGTCCGAAAAGATGACGGGGTTCCACATCTACCCAGTCCATGTGACAAACGCCTAAGCCCGTTGCAATCGTTTTAGCCTGACTATCCAACGAAAAGTCTGTCAATGATGCCAGTAAGCACGCTTTCACAAGGCTTTTCCTCACCAAACTTAGATGAGATTTGCTTACCCTACCCGTTGCTAGAACTATATCGTGCCCATTTCCCCGAAACGTCTTCAAGTACCATGGCACCGTACGCTGAGGAATATCCAGTGTTTCACCTATTTCGCGAGTAGTTAAATTTTCTCGCGCTTTCGTTTTCCGCACTAGCTTTTTCCGTTTTTTGACTCTGTTGCTTGTTACGGTATTAACACCAACTGAATGGAATTTTTCAAAAGGTTTTCATTATTTATAGGCAAGATACACATAATTTATTATTATGTGAACTAATAAGAGCTTGGTACTCTAACTACTTCCAAGAATTTTTGCGAAAAAGGGAATGGAAAATCGTTTGAACAACTTTTTTGGTAACGTAATGTATAATTCAAAAATTCAAAAAATTCAAATTTTCCCAAGCCAAGCCCTAAACTGAGAATGCTGACACAAGAAGAAGTTTCTGGTAACTACTGCCACACTACATTAGAGACTGATTTCGTCATGCTGCTGCGATGTATTGTTAAATACGACAGCGCTGAGTCGTGGTTGTTCAAAAAGCCGGCGGCTTGTTGCGATTGTAACTGAAACTCGTGGAACGAACCGAATTGACTGATTAAACGTTATTAATAATTTGTTGACTTGGCGAACACGAACCTAAAGCTCTGATGCACGGAACGCAATTACTCTTTCCACGTAAGTCGGGTAAGTGCATTTATGTGTCGGTTCTCGTCGTCTAAAATGTTACAAGCCGTCGAGTATCCGCTTGCTGGGTTTGCTGTTTACACGGGATGGATACTCGTATCGCGATTTTATCACGCGCGACGCCTTTACCGTCTCGTGTATCAGAAGCTTTAAGCTCATTGCCGGCACAATTGGGATTATCACCAGTACGCATGGCATGACACACGTGTTTTGCGGTTTAGGGCGACTGAAATTTTTGAAAATTAATTGCGTCCGTCTCACATTCATCGTCTCCACATCACCAATTTCAGCTACTCCCAACTACTCGTCGCTTGATGATCAGAGTGAAGCTGAGCGAGAAGCGAAACCGTTTTCAGTTTCAACTCCAACTCTGTGGTCGTCCGTAGTTGGGTTTGACTTGTATAAACTGCATGTATATTCTCTACAACTACAACTATAATGGCAATTTTTAACAATGTCATTTTAGGTTCTATGCACGGTGCTTTAGCCCTGACAATGTAGCTAGTTCAATCCTCCATTTCAATGCAATGTATTTTACACCAGGAATGTAACAAAATATGTGGTATCAAATAATTGTCATCATCGCTGATACGGAATCATCGTTAGATGGAATTAATTTCGAGACTTTTGAACATTCGTCATTTTAATTGTCGCACATATAATATGCTCTAAGCGCCTGCGGTTTTGAGATGGAAATTTCTGAAATATTTTTGTATTTTGTGTACCTTTATGTATTTTGGGGCGCTGAACACGAATCCAGGGTTTGTCAACAAAAATTCGGCTGGGGGGTTTTTTTATTAGCCAAAATATCACCCCTTTTTTGGGTTTTTGACTCACATTTCCAAAAGTATACGAGTACATCCTACATGAAAAGTCGATGGCTAAGTTCATAAAACAAAACAGAATAGCAAAACGCTGTCAGTACTATCGAAGCAGCATTGCAGCGGCTTGTTGCATTATGAACAACAGTTGCATCAATTGTCAAATTTCACAGCTTAAATTGACTACCGCCAAAAATCGTATGAATACGACAGCACGAGTGTCTTTTCTAAACTGTCAGCATATGCTGATCCCAGCCAGTGGAGAAATTTTAATGATGGAGAAAATAGCATTTGGCACAGCATGTTGTGTACATCAGAAACTCAGTGGAGATAGTTCATAAAACAAATTGGCAACAGTATGTTATTCGCTGTGTGTTATGAACTTAGCCAATAACTAATTTTTTAAGTACACTATTTGATACCAGCTCAGTATGTCGAGAACTTACCGAGTATCAGCAATTTGTTAAAAAGTCGACAATGTTCTTCACGTCAACAATGTTCCCAAATATCGAGAAAAGTACTCATTCTAGGAGGAAACTTATATAGTTGCCTAGAAAATTGCAAAAACGTGGAAAACGAATAGTCCACTCGCGGATAGCAAATAAAAATTTAAGCGTATTTTGCCATACATACATTTCTTTCTTTTTTGTGGCGAAAACCGTAAATTTATGAACTATCAATCTTTCTCCTATTATACTCTTTACTTTATGACTGTTAAGTTATTTGCAAGAAAAATACAAATGAGTTTAAAGTTACAAAAAGTTCATTTGTTGTATTGGGTATATCCACCACTAATGACATTAGGATTCTTTCATGCTCGATTTCTTAATTGCCTGGGTTCAGTTTAAAATTTTGCGAAAAAATCGGAGGATATTTCCAAACAGCTGATACGGGCTGCTGAGATTTTGAAAGCTAGAACTGCTTACATTTGCACGTTTAAATGATACAATTAAACTGGTCATAAAGAATAGAGTTCTGGAAATTCATTCAATGTAAGAGGATTTGAAACCAACTCAGCCGCAAATTAATGCTGAGAGACGGTACACATGTAGAATAGAACAAGCAGAAGAATTCCGCTAAGAAAATCAGCAGATTTTCCTACTGCATTATCATATTTTGAGCGGTACATACGCTTAGCTTTAGTTTAGTCGCTCAGATGGCTAACTGTTTAACCAGACATTGAGAAAACGACCCATACTGAGCAATGTCTACGTTAAATTAATTAAAGGTAATGAATATATCTACAATCTCAATTCCCATGACTTTCTTTTTGGCATTAGTACATTTTCTTTAATTTAATATACTTAAAAAAGACACAGGTAACTTTTTCTGTTACGCTTAGTTGACGAAATATTGTGCATTAAGGCCCGTTTTCTTAATATCCTGTTAAACTGCTTGCTAACTGTCCGTTAAACATTTTCTCATACGTCGGATAATTACTAATCCAAATGTGTGGAACGCATTCAAAATACAAATTATGACAAAATCATCTGATTTTCTTGGCGGAGTTCTACCGTCCATAATTGTATTATATATCAGTACGGTTTCTCAGCATATTCATTTTCGGCTGAGTTTGTTCCAAATTCTCTTCTATCGAAAGAATTTCCGGGAACTTTGTTCTTTATGGCCAGTTTCAGTGTTTTCATTTGAATTTGTAAAAGTGAACAGTTCTAGCTGTCAAAATCTCAGCATCCGATATTAGGGGTGCGTTCCATAACGTAACTATAGTCAACTATCACTGACTATTGCCGTTCCGTAACTCCGATAGTCAGCTGTTGTAGTTGACTATCGTCGTTCCATAACACACAATAGTCAGCTCTGTAGTCAAGTATTTTAGCTCGTGCTCATGAGGGGAAGCTATCGATAGCTATCGTAGCTATCACACACACACGTATACACGAAGTCAAACTGACAGTAAACAGTCAATGTTGTGCAAAATTACTTGGTTACTGCTTTAATTTTGAATTGTTTTATGCAGTTTAGAGCACGTTAAATTTAATTTGAGTAAAATTGGTGCGAAAGAGTGTTTGTGTGTTAAAAATTATTGCATGGAGAGTGAAATGCCGAAGCAAATGTAAGTGTAGTGAAAAAGATGGCGGTGTTTTTGTGCTACTCTACGACTATTGTCGTTCCATAACACCCATAGCTATAGCTGACTATGACAGTAGTCAGAGTTGACTACAGCTCTGACTATAGTTACGTTATGGAACGCACTCCAGGTGTTGGTTTTTTGTTTTGGATAAACTTTCAACCGGAAACCAGAGGTTGGGTTGTGTTTTGGATAAAAAATTAATCGGAGGAAAAGGGACGGGTTAACGTTTATCCAATTAATAATGCTAATTAGACATTGAGAAAATTAAATTGTGCTAAATGGCAGTTTATTGTTAAGATAAAATTTAATTAATTGAAAAAGCGGCGCTAAGTCAGATTCTTGTACGATAATTTTTACAAAATCTTTTTTTTTATTTATTTTTCTTTGTATCGAATGGGGCTGTGTGACTCATACTTATATGAAATTAAAGGTAATAAAATTTACTATCAATGCAATATTTTAACAAATTTAATATACTTTCAAAAAGATAATAGCAACTTTTCTCCAGGACACATACATACTTAAGGGGATATTTAGTGATGTTCACATTTGTTTTCCACAAAGTCCATTTTTTGGTCAATTTTGCATTGCAATTTTCTAAGTTACCAACAAACTCAGGGGCATCCCACTTATCTCAAAGTATACACTGCTCCACAAAAAAAGAGACGCACCCAATATTCTTCCTGCCGAAGAAAACAAGAAACGCGAAATTGCAGTTTTCGTTACTAGAACAGAAAGAATAAAAAGAAGTAAACATAAACGTAAATTTCAAATATAACGGTAAATTTGAGTCGATTTTATTACACACGGCAAAAACAAGTCGAATTTTCGTTTTTTTTTTCCGTGTGTAATAAAATTGACTCGAATTTACCGTTATATTGGAAATTCACTTCCTTAAATGTTTGCTCTTTTCACTATTCCTGTACTAGTAACAAAAACTGTAATCTTGCCTTTCTTCAGTCAATCAAAAAACCGCCTTCAGTGGTATTGTCTGTTCGTTTTTTTTTTTCAAGGTTTGCTATCATGTTATGACTCAAGGACCTACCGTATGGCAATGGGCTGCGTTTCCCGACTTTAACCATTGTTCCTTGCTATCGTAGATGGTTCAGGTTAGGTGGGTTATTTTCCAGATGTCCAATAAAAAAAATAGCTATTTATCACAAGGCACCAAATCACCAGAGAGCACAAACATTAAGAAATGGACGAGAGATTAAGATTAAAAAACTGGACAAGGTTCTTTACCTTTATTAACTAATTAATCTAATATGGCAGATTAGTGCAATGGATTTAAGCTTAAGCCAATGGATCCAACCTAGCAATGTAAACTAATGATGTTCTTCTGGGAGTAAAAGTCGAGTGTACCATTGCTAAACAATCAACAAGACCATTTAGCAATGGTCCTCACACAAAAATTATCAGCATAAAGATAACACACAAAAGTAATTGAGCTGGTTTCATCACCCGATAGACTGTACTCTTCAGGAGCTACCTTAAGTCTATCGAGGAGGCAGCTCAACGTAGCCCAAAGTGTGTGTTCCAACTCTCGTCAGAATTTGCCACTTCGCACAATGCTCACGTACACCGTGTGTATACAATGTGCATTATACGACACGAGTTTTCATGCATAAGCGCATGTTTCTAATAATTTCCTCTTTTTTTTTTGGCTTGGTCGAGCTACCTCCCCGATAGACTTCAAGCTCCTGAAGAGTGAGTACATGATGGGTGATGAAACCAGCTCAAGCACTTTTGTGTTTTCGCTTTATCCTGATAATTTTCTGGGTGAGGATCATTGTTGCCCGTCTTGTCGACTGTTTAGCCATAGTACACTGGACTTTTTCTCTTAAAAAAAAAGTTATTAGAAACATGCGCTTATGCGTGAAAAATGGAAATTGGGTTTCACAAAATGATGTTCTGTTTGAAGTGTATAGAAATCGAACGGTTTCAACACTGTGCACTTCGACCAGCATCTTATTTGGCGGTAGATCAATCATGGCTTGGGAAGCAATTTCCTTGTAAACTGTTGTCGGGCGATTTGTTGCCTTGTGCTCAATAGCGGGAATTTTATCATCTAGAAAGTTGGCGACCTTATCGCAACCATTTACGAATAGTTTGAGAAGAATTTACAGTCCCTGCGGTACGTCACAATTCATTTTTAATAACAAAGGACGTGTTTTCACGATATTTCAGGATTTGTAGACGAATAAATCGATTCCGACCTATTGATATTGCTCTTGATAGAAATTTCGTGTCTGCTACATATCCCATACATCCTGGATTACAAAATGTCATCCAAAAATCGTCGACTGGCTCAACTATTGAACGGGACTCCTCTACTAAGTTGACATGACAACCCTACATTGGTTAAATTCGGCAAACCGCAGCCTAATGCCTTGCGGAAGGTCCTTGAGTAACTAAAAGCCAACTTAACAAACAACACAGTTAAAGACGTTTTTGGATCGACAGTAATAAGTCGAAGGCCGTGTGTAATAAAATTGACTCAAATTTACCGTTATATTGGAAATTTACTTTTCAAAGTGTTTGCTCCTTTTCACTCCTCTTTAGTTAGTAACACACACTGCAATTTTGCCCTGTCTTGTTCTCTTCAGCAAGAAGACTACTGGGTCCGTAACTTTTTTTTGTGGAGCAGTGTAGTTAATTGAATTATCAACAAATTTGATACTTTTGACTTTATTCGTGGGATGACCACTTTTCACGATAGTGGCAAAAACACCACTCAAAACGAACATTTTTCACACATTGCGCAGAAAATATTTTCCATTTTTGAAGAGCTTTTTTTTCGTGAAAACTTCTGCACATACATTTCCTCATACCAGCGTTCCTACACTGTCTGGGAGGCAAAACAAGTGTTGAATTTAACTTAAATGTTTTAATGTTTTTTTTTTTAATTTTTTTTTGTTTTTTGTCTGTGTCTTTGACGCCTACTAATGTTTTTCCTAAATAATATGAATGGGGTGCAGGGGCCCAAGTTCAGCTAACGCTAACGCTAAAACTCTATCGCAATAAATCACTAAAAGCCATTTGGCATGAAATACATCGCTAGCGTTGATTCATTGGGTGGTATGCATAATAATGAGGATATACTCAAGAGTGAAGTCTATTGAGGACATTCCTGAGTCTGCTATGTTCGGTGAAACGAGTGAAAAATTTGTATGCATAAAACTACTTTCCGCTCCATAGTGAAAATTGAGTGGAATTCTGTCAACTCAGCTTTACTCCACTCGACTCACTTTATGTATACCACCCATTGAGACGCCAAATTATAGCCTTAGAACATAGAGGCATGGAATGAGCTTGTCCTGTATGTCTCCATAGAAACAGTGGCTCCAAAATGTGGGTACTAAGTCGACAGTCAGCTAACTCAGTAGACTTACGAAATTCAAATATTGACAATAATTGACGTTTGTTTATGCACAATTCGACATTGTGGTCAACATTATGTCAATATCGAAACGCCAATTGAGTAGGCTGATTGTCGATAATTTGACAAAAATTGACATTTGTTTATGCACTATTCTACAGACAGTCAACATTTGTCAGTATTAAACGCCAACTGAGTAGGCTGACTGTCGACTTATTCACCAGATATTGGAGCCAGTGATAAACGGGATATGCTCATTCCATGTACTGTATGTTCTAAGGTCGACATGTGGTCGACAGTCAGCTAACTCAGTAGACCGTTTAGTAATTATGAAATTTAAATATTGACAAGAATTGACATTTATTTATGCACAATTCGACAGAACAGTCAACATATGTCAATATCAAACATCAACCGAGTAGGCTGGCTGTCGACTTATTCGCCAAATGTTGGAGCCAGAGACATACAATACAAGCTCATTCCATGACTCTATGTTCTACGATTATAGCGCTGAATAAATTGAACCATATGAATTAATCAAATTAGCGATGTGCTTCAGGCCAAAAAGGATTTAAAGAATTTTAGTGATAGAATTTTAGCTGGTATCTGTTAAAAAATCCTAAAATCAAATCGTTGTTGCATTTGTTGTATCTTGAATTTAGTTTTGATTTGTATGCATAAAGTTTACCTAACCCTCTTCTTTTTCCCCTAAAGTGAAATTATGATAACAGCTTTGGAGTTCACTGACATTTTGAAGAAGAAGAAGAAGAATTTATTTTGATATGCAACTTTAGCAAATTTAATGGGCTTTAAACAAGGTAAGAGTGGCTTTTTACGACGTATGCTTTGGGAGATATTAAGCAAAAATCGAAAAAAGTTCAAATAAAACCCGGACAAAACAAAACCGGAAAAATGTCATTTCATTATTATTGATCTTAAAAGGTTTCCTTACGTGGTCAAAATTTTTGTTGTTAAGTTCATATTCGTATTTAGCACACAAAATACCATTAGAGTAAAAAAAAAATTGTTGTATTTTTCAAAATAATAAAAAAAAAATTGTTGTATTTTTAAAACAATAAAAACAATTGTTTGGTGCATGATGCAAGCAATTGCATCATCCGAAATTGATATGCTATCGAAACGTCAACAAAGCATAACTATGCAAATAAAATTTACGCGCCCATGCCCTATTAGAAGTGGGAAAAATAGTTCATTCTGGTGAACTAGTTCACTAGTTCTAGTTCACCAAAAGGAATAGTTCTTTATTATAGTTCGTTTAGTGCACCCTCGTAGTCGATTGTGGATTTAATGGTAAAATTACTCTTTTAACGCGTAACTAATGAAATAGTAAAACATAAAGAAATTATTCTAATATACAAAACATAAGTTTTATTATTTCAAATAACAAAAACAAAAATAAAGATTTGCAAAAGCGAGCTCACAGCATATGTATATGCATTGAAAAAAACCAAAATGAACAATTTCATGTCCGCAAAGAAGTGCTCTATATTAAACTTTATTTGATTAGCACCTACATAGATATGTCGAATCAAAACGTTTCAGTTTCAAAAGTAATATCATTCGCGAATAAACATAAACACTAACGTCTCTTCTCGCGACATCGAATCGAATTGTAGCTCGCTCTTGTTCTATACACAGTACACACTGCCGTTGCCATCGAATGCCGGTTGCACATGTACAATATGTATGTACATTACATTCGGCATCGACATCATCATACAACGAACACGACTGTATCCGTTATTGCGAACTCGCAATTCGTTCGTAGGCAGCAAAAACACCACACATTCGAACTACGTGCACTCTTGCTCCGGTGCTCTTGCTGATCTGATATGATTGCCGAACGCATCGTTCGAAGTTTCGCCTGCATGAGAATGTGACTGAATTGAATTGTGAGCCGCAGCGGAAACTTTGCAATCGGTCAGCTGACTACGAGTTCGAATCGAACTAAATGTGAATATATTAGTGAACAGTTCGTTCGGATCATTGAAGTGAATAGTTCGAATGTACTAGTTAGTTCGTGAACTACACATCTACACATCATTGCCTTTGGTGGGGTTAAGGCCATTAACAACAAGTTAAAATAACCGCCCAAAGATTATAAAAATAGAATATTATTTTTACCAATAAAGAAGTTTCCCAGCCGAATTTTCGTGGCAAGCCCTGAATTCGTGTTCAGCACCCCAAAATACATAAAGGTACGCAAAAAAAAAGTACTGCAAAACTTTCCACCTCGGCCGCTTATGGGCTCATAGAAAGTGTATTTAAAATTTTAAGTTAGACGCATTAGAACAATAGAGCAATATTAATAAAAGAGTTTAAAATATTAAAATAGGATTTAAAATCATTTTTACAATTAACGACGTCTCTTGATTTAAACAAAAACAAAAAACTGTTACTCTGCCGATACAGTTTATTTGCTTTTCTTTCCTAGTAAATCGAAAACACTCTATAAAAACGTTTGTAACGCAAATTTTACTACTTAAAAAACGTATTTTGCCTCTTGTTGAATGATATTAATAACAGGGAGAGTTAGGCGCAAAAGGCAGCTTAATATACTATCATTAAAGTTACCATTTGTGCATTCCTTTTCAAATAGTTTAGCGCAACAAATACAAAATTCGGACATTTTTCGTTATCGATCTACAACAACGGATATTATTTTCCTTTCGTTTTCTTCCATTGTTGTGCTGTTTTTTTCTTTCAGTTTGTTTCAAATTTAGAATATTTGTAATCAGATCAACTTCAATTTCATTTATTGGAACACTAACGTTTAAGAAAATCACCTTAATTCATTGTTTAAAATTTCATATCGTGTCTTCATCATTGTCTTTGAGTTTGTTGTTTTTTGTTTTGGGTGTTTGATTTTCCTCTTTTTCGCTTGTTTTTTGTTGTTATGGAATTACTAATTATAACTATTTGCTTGGTGTTTTAATTATGTGTGTGTGTTTATTTTTTAACAATTTGTGTTTTCTTAAAATATGAACAGAGAAGAATAAACATAATAACATCAATAATTTTAACATTAAATAAAAAACTTTTGCCCATGGTTTATTATTGTATCTCAATGTTTGTTTTGTAAATATAAATACAATTATTGTATATTTGTTTTCAGCATTGTCATTCTCTTGTTACTTGAAAAAAAAAATGCCGAATTTAGCCGAACAAGATTTTGTTCGTACATACAATTTCCACATTATCCTTTAGAGTTTAGAGCGTCTGCTTTAGATTTTCTAAATTTTTATTTTATTTCGCTGTTTCGACGAAATTGACACTAGGTTCTGACAGGGATTGAGTATGCAAGATTAGCGGACCTCGTTTTCTCTATGGATTCTTGGCTAGGGAGTGTAGGACACTAGGATAGCGCAGAGGGTCGGCCGGAAATCGCGGTCGTTATCCTGGGAGGAAAGATTTAAAGGAGAACAGGCGTTTAAAGTCAGGTTCCGCTCGTAGCTGAACTGCCGTTAGGCGAAATTCACACACACGACACCGCGCTGCACGACTGCTTGAAATTTCAGTCGAGATACACAGCATCAAATGGGCGAATTCACACTCATCGCTCAGCATGCGATACGATCGACTATGCTTGGCTATTGTGCGTGGCTGCGTCGGAGCTGAAAATGTAGCTAATCTGAATATCGCCTTAATCGTAGAAAAATCCAATTACTCTCAAATTCTTCTTTTGCTTATTAGACATATTTGTGAAAAAGTGATGGTTTCCACGGAAAATTCGAATAGTTGAAAATTATTTCCTAATGCACTAAAAATAGATTCACAATCCCACAACGCATAGACAAAGATGTAAAGTAAGGTGGAGTATGCAAAATTCGTGAGCTGCAGTTTTTCTTTTCATCCCTGTTCAGGAGATATACGAGAGTAGGAAAAGGCTAGGTTCTGAGGAAGCTTTATAAAGTAAAAATCCACTTCCACCCGAAACTATTCAGGCATACCAGGGTTTTAGAGGCTTTTAAAAGGGATTCACAAGCATTTTTCAAATTTTATAAAGTTTAACGTTTACTTGATTTTCGATGGTTTGTAGTTTCGCTATAATAAAACAAATGAATGGCTCGGGCTCAGTACAGTACTGAAGAAGGGAGCAAGTTGCTCCCGAAATACTAGTATCTACACGAAATAAATATCTTTGTAGTTGGAACCCGAGCTATTCATTTGTTTTATTATCAAGTTTTCCAGAAAAACTAGAACCTTTTCGCCACATTGTCTTATATGGAATTATAAAGGATTAATATCTGAACAATTTAAGATCAAAACGAGTTTTCTACAACGAGTGGTTGTTGATTTAGTGTTTGCTCACACGGGTCGTCTTGCAATCGGCTCGCAATCGGTTCGTCTGCGATTTGAACTCTAATTCCCAAGCAAATGCATGGAGATGCTCACACTGGTCGTCCATTGGTCGGCACGTAAGCGAATCGATTTGCTTGGCAAGTGGAGTTCGAATCGCAGACGAGCCGATTACGAGACGACCCGTGTGAGCAAACACTTACAGTTGGTTTTCCAACATGCAAATATTCCTCTACTTTTGTCCCCCCCTCCACTACTAGCGCACTGCCTTTTCAACTACTAAGATGTACTTGCCATAATCTCACGCAACTTTCGATGAGGTTTAAAAAATGAAATCATTCTTTTATCCAGTTATATCAACGATTTTGAGGCCTTTTAAATGGTTTGGCGGACATTTTTCAACTTTGATTTAGTTTCCTCTTTTTCGCAAATATGCCTCGAAGTAAAATTATAAAGCATTAAGAACTAAACGATTTGATACTAACTAGAACTTTCTGCAATGAGCCATTGTCTAGTTACAATTGATTTCCTGCTCGTGTCCAGTGGCCGCCCATCGTTCCTTTCATCTCCCTCCTGAACTTCCCAAAAACACTTTTCTACCCATCATCCGGCCTTTTCCCCTGTAGGAACCAAAAGAAAAACCGCGGTTCGCGAGTTCGTATATTCAACTTTACATACATCTTTGCCTATGGGATTGTGAGGCTATTTCAGTGGGTTGTGAATTAATTCCCGCTTTAATCGAATTTTCCGGGGGAAATAATCACACTATTAAGCAAAATTGTAGAGGACTAAGTTCTGAAGAATTTGAAAGCAAATAGATCCTGCTACGATTAACGATAGTGCAGCTACCTGTTCAGCTTAAACACCTGTTATCCTTTTAATCTTCCCTACTAGGATAACGACCACAATTTCCAGGCGGAAACCCTGCACTTTCCTGGTCTCCTACGCCTAAATAAGAATCCATAGAGAACGCGAGGTCCGCTGATTTTGCATACTCAATCCCTGTTAGCGCCTAGTCTAAAATTATTACATATTTCAAATGTTCCAGCTGAAATGCATTTTTCGAAAATTTCGGAAAGTTTTTAATTTATTGTACATGATGTATATTAAATCAATTCTATTGTATAGAAAGTTGCTTTTTTTTTTCAGGAATAATTATTTCTTAAGGGATTCCTTTTGATTTGTTTTTGTATTAATTCTTTATGCTAACTTCAACATATTTCGTTTTTCATTTGATATTCGCCTTTTTTTAATTTTTTTTTTTATTTACGATGAAAATTAATACACATATAGGTATAAGATTTGATTTTTTTATTTAAAATATGTTTTGTTTGCATCTCAAATATATTACACAAGAAGAAACTTCGATAAGCATTCTTATCTTGCCGACATTTAATCTGATTTTTAGTTTTAATTAATGTTTTGATATTATGGTATCCAAAAATCTATTTATAAATACAATTTCTCTGTTTTATATGCATGCCATTTTGAAATATAACCAAAAAACGGGAGAAAATCGCAATCAGTCTCTAAATATAGCATCACAAAAGCCAAAATTGTATCCTGGAATCGGATCTATTGGCAATGTGACACACACAAATACCATTTTGGTGTTTCCAAAATGTTTTTTTTTATTTGTATCTCCTTACTTTTGCTTGTAATTTTATTTACTGTGTGATCCTTTTGATTTCATTTAATAAATTCGTTTCTATGCGAAAACAACCTGTGGTAACGATTAATTAAAAAAAAAAAATATACGAAATAAATTGAACAAACAAAATATGCGCTAATTCTCGATATTAGGGATAAAATATACATATATTACATAAAAATTGAAAAAAGAGAAGTAAAAGTTGAAATAACAATCACCAAGGGGTAAAAAAATGCTATCTAGTTGGGTGTAGAGTAGACGAAGAAAAAATCAAAGTGAAATAAAAAAATACAACTCTCCTCAGAGTTATTGTTTTCTTTTACATAAAAATTCATTACATAATCTCTTTTCTGCCCCCTTCTCTCTGTCTCTCTTCTCTCGCACGTTGTCTCGTCTCTACGCCGTTTATTCTGCCGTTCTGTGTTTTTGCATTTTTTCTATTTGTTTATTTTTTTTTAATGTTTATTTTCTTCCTTTTTGTTGTTTGTAGTAGTAGTAGCTGTTGTTGTTGTTGTTTTTGTTGATTTTGTTTCACTTGTGATTATGTAGTTAAATCTAAAATGTAATAAAGTGCTTTGTTGTCACCGTAATTATCAATAATCGTCAGTAGTTCTCTGATAGATGCTGATGTAAACCGGGCGGTGAATTGCCCAAGCTGCCGTTCATGATTGGCGACGAAATCGATTGACGACGACCACCACTGCCACCAACACCACCGCCGCCACCGCCACTACCACCACGCCTACTTAAGCCGGGACTACTATTTATATTGCCGAAATTATCGTTAGCTAAAGCATCGTTCCCGATATTTTGTTGTAGTGGTGATTGTGTGGGCGCGCCGTTGCCGCCTGAGGACGTTAGAGTTTTGTCAAATTCGTGTACAAGAGCCTTGATATGAGCTAGTTTAGCGTGCAAGTAGTTGAACCTGCAGAAATATATGAAGTATAGTAAATTTAGAAGTACAGTGGATCGATTTGATTGCGATCTTGTGGCAAAAACCGGATAACTTACCGTGCTTTACATTTTTGATGATGCGAATCACGATTTGTCTTTTCGTATTCACTTAGAATCGTACGCCGAATATCCTGAAAATAGAATAGCACATTTAAATTGAAGCTTAAAACTGCAAATTAATTTAAAAGTGGCAAGCATAAGGAACTCTTAGCTGAAACTCTCCAGATAAAGTATTTGAAGTTGAACTAATTCGCATAATTAAGCATTGGATTTTTTAAGAATGTACCAAAATAATTGCTCTATCTTCAAGCGTTAGTGTCACCATACACTGTCGAACTCGAGCTCGAACACGAACCAAGTACAACTAGTGATGGGCACTATCGAATAACTCTCGATACTATCGATAGTAAAAACTATCGGTCGATAGTCCCGATAGTTATTCGATAGTTTTTACTATCGATAGCTATTCGAATAACTATCGGGACTATCGATGGAAAGTTATTAGAATAACTATCGGGACTATCGGTCGATTGTTATTCGAATAACTATCGGGACTATCGGTGGATATTTTCGATAGCCCGATAGTATACTCTGAATGAAAAGTTTATTTGACAGCCCAATAATTTGCTAGGTAGGAAAAGTTTAGTCGAATGAATGTGTACTTTGGCATGTTGGCTGGCTCAGTATCTTGTGCATGTCATTTTAGATTTATAAGTCAATACAGGTTATGTGTATGATTGGTTACAAACTTGAACTAGAATTTAGATATTTTCCTGAACGGAACCCCTTTTTTTCAAAAACATGGCCTATATTGCTGGAAAAAGCTGGCAGGGTTTTTTTGGGTCGCTCATTGCGAATCTGAAGTCCAAATGGCAAAAAACCAAATGGAGGATCCAGAATGGCAACACTTTTTTTATAAACACGGCCAAACTGGCTGGAAAAATCGGATAGGAGGTCGATTCTGTCGCTGATTTCGAATCTGAAGTCAGAATTGTAAATAATCAAAAAAGAAGAGTTTCTGAGCGGCAACCCTTTCTTTTCTCAAAAATATGGGCAATTTTGCTGGAAAAAGCGGGTAGGGTTTTTTTTGGGTCGTTGATTGCGAATCTGAAGTCCAAATGAATCTTGCTGGAAAAAACTAGTAGGGGCCTAGGGGGTTGATTGGGTCGCTGATTGCGAATCTGAAGTCAGAATTTCCAAAATTCAAAAAATGAAGAAGTTTCTGAGCGGCAACGCTTTTTTCCTCAAAAAGCCAATCTTGCTGGAAAAAACAGGCAGGGGTTTTTTTTGTGCCGGACTCACAATGCCATCAACGGTAGTCTAGTACATGCGCCTCATTACTCCTACCAGTCCTTATGATACCTTAATCGCCAAGAGTGTCGTTATACCCTAGTTTTTTTCTGAACATCATATCATCACACAATGTATATGCAATCATATTCATTCATTCATGCAAGAAATGTATCCGTCGTCAGTCGAAATTTCCTTGAATTCATTCGAAAAAGTTATTCGATAGCAAACTATCGGCCTATCGGAATTTTCGTCAGTTATTCGATAGTTTTCTACTAGTTACTAGTTTTTAAAGCTATCGATAGTTTTTACTAGTTACTATTTTTTCAAACTATCGATAGTTTTTACTAGTTTTTAAAACTATCGATAGTTTTTTACTAGTTACTAGTTTTTTAAGCTATCGAATAACTAAAAACTATCGATAGTGCCCATCACTAAGTACAAGTGGACCGGTTTTCTTCACACCTATGTGAAGTGTATGTGTGTGTCAGAGGACATTTGTACCAGGCTCGTGCTTGAGTTCGAGTTCGGCAGTGTATGATGACACTTAGGTAGTTATCGTACCTTTTGCTGTTGTCATCAAAAAGCTTGACTTTTCAACAAAAACTAAAATTTGCCACTGTCTCAATCTTTTAATCCAAGATATGAACACAATTTTTGAAAGTACACAAAATTCCAGACCTGTGTAGAACTAGTGGTAACACTAAAACTTCAAATGGGCAACATCGATATGCATTAAAAGCGTGTCCGTTTGAACAGAAACTAGCCGATGAAGCTACGATGAAGGAACCTTTGTAGGGGAAGTATGTGCCAGCTAAGTGCTAAGGCTACTCCTTTAAGACTTTATCTTTATCCACTATCACTTTCACAACACTTTTTTGGGCAATAATCGACGTACAATCGGAAAGTGTACAACGCCACTGGAATGACAGTAAAACAAACCCACAGAGACCATAGTAGATCCAAATCAAATTGGACACAAATCGCAAATATATCTGAAGTCGAAAGCTCATCGAAAGGTCTTTGGAATTGGACTGGAAGCGAGTGAAAAGCACTTTAAGAAAAAAAAAGAAAGAAATTCGCTTGGAATTGCATACAGAATTGTGTACAGAGTTTACCTGGCAATTTTGGAACACCCAGTATTGACCCATCGATAAAAATGTATATTTAGTTATGGCCCTAGTAAGTTAGCATTTAAACACATGTGCCATAGCATGTGAATGCTCATATGGCGTTCCACTTTGCCGGTCTTAACTATTGTATATTAGCGCCCTATTCAACTAATAGAAAATGGCTCGTGACATTTTAGCATAGTCCTCAAAAATGAATATTAAACATGTGCACTTCTTTTAGTCGGCCCTTTCCTACCGAATGCGTAAAAGTACAGATTCATTCCTTCTCGATGAACTACCTTGTTTCTAGGTTTATGGGAAGTCATTTGACATCCCTTGACCGTCAAAACAAGATAAGCAGGGGAAAGGCACGTCATGAAAACAGGCTTGTTAAAAGGAAGGCCAATGTTTGCCCCAGAAAAATGAACCCGGATCAGATATTGGGAGTAAACTCCCGACATCGCTAGTTCCATGTCGAAACTGTTGTTGCCTACGATGCAAAACCATCTGAAGGCAAAACAATATATGCACTAGTTGTTAGGGGATAGGTGTCGGAAAGAAAGGGCATCTATGTACCCAATATAAGGATTAAAAGAAAGAAACTAAAAATTGGCCGGAGGGTGTAAGGTTCGATAGGGTTGATAGGGTCAGTCTCATGTCTGATTACTGGCGTTTCGGGTTCGAATCCCATCCACGACGACGTGGCCATGGATGTTTGTGTTGTCTGTCCCTGTGGTGCGGGGCATAATAATAAGCCACAGCATCTCCCGACTTGTCGCAGATAGGCGGCTAAATGGGGGAGCATGAGGTACATGCTGGCAACTGCATTCTTCGAAATTAGTTTATGCCAACGGAACGTCAACTGGGCCACATGGAACAGTTGAGGCGCTATGCCCCACAAGGGGTTAGGGCAGTTAAATAAGGGTAACCGAAATCAACCCCAACAAGTTCGGTCACCGGGAACCATGACGGTAAATTATTGGGCCCCACGTTGGGCGTCATTTAATAACTTTTGAGATTCAGTCCTAATATTTGTACTTCACGCATACAAGGCCTTACAGACTCAGGCATTTTTTTTAATCCATATCCCATCCATGCGCCATTTTCATATAATAGGATTTTCCCTAGTGTCGTGTCACCTTGAAGTCGTATGTTAGGCTCCGGTGCTGATGTTTGCCTTTATCGGGTTAGGCTCCGGGGTGGGAGTGTGCGATGTCCCAAAGATCATCAGTTGTAGGGACGAAGATCGATTCTCAATGGCCAGTTTCTTCGATTCTGTTAGGGAAATTTCTCATTCGGATACTGCAATCGGGCGGACGCGCGGATACCTTTTTTTTTGTAGCACAAGCGAATCGGGAAGTATTCTTTGAAGTTCTTTTACCCAGCCTCTCTTTACCGATAGCCGAGCTAGCATCGCGTATCAATCTTGTCACTTACTGAGGAGGTTTGCACTTTGGTGTCCGGGACATCCGCACGACCACAGCTTCAGCCTCAGACCTCACTGAGGTCGCTCTGAAAAGCTTATTTTCAAAAGTCAATCAAGTGGATGAGCATCTGCCATCTATCAACATTAAGAAAATCCACTGATTCATTCATTGTTGAATATTCAGATACGAGTATCTTATATCTGAAATTAAGTACCTATCTTGTATATGAAATTACGTACGTGCACACATCTGTAAGTGCGTCTAGTTAATTGAGTTTTATTTTATTGTGCATCCGGCCGCCTGAAGGCCGCCTGAACCGGCCAAATTTCGACATACACGATCTGGAATTCGTCAGGGCCAGGCCTGTTCCCGCAGAGGAATTCCGAATCGTCGGTGGTAGAGACCATATTCAGGCAATCCGAAAGGTTACGCCTGATCAGTTTTTGCGGAGAAGAATTCCGGAAGTCCGCCATGTAGGATGGCGGACTTCCGGGGTAATTTTTAGATTTATGCTGCCTCGAGAGTAACGATGCGACCAACGGATTTCCAGCGATTCTGAGGCTCCTGCACGCTTTCGGAGAGACCGTTTAAATGTTGCTTTTCCTGAAACGGATTAAATTGCATCGAGCTCGTCTAATTGGCTAATCGGCATAACAGTTCCTTGACTGCTAAGATTATAACATAACAGGTCAATGCCACCACGATCCACTTCAGGTTGATTTGTGGTCAACTTTGTAATTTTCTACACTAACAGGACCTTGTGACCATCACTTGATCTGCGCCAGAGCAGGATGTTGCAAAAATCCAAAAGAAATAGGCTGACAGCGACGGTAGGTTTACTCACAGGACACTGCCTTACTGCATCTCACGCGAAAAAATTGGGACTGACGTACAGTAATTTATGCAGAAGATGCAAGATGGAAGAGGACACCTGTTACACTGGAAGTGACTCAGCAAGCCATCTCGAAACGCCTCAAGGCCATGGGCATGATTCAGAAACAAGGAAATTGGGTTCCGTATGAGTTAAAACCGAGAGATATTGAACGGCGATTATTTGCATGCGAACAACTGCTTCAAAGGCAGAATCGGAAGGGATTTCTACATCGCATCGTAACCGGCGACGAAAAATGGGTGCGTTACTATAATTCCAGAAATTCATGGTGAATGCCCGGACATGCCTCAACGTCGACGGCAAAACCGAATATTCACGGCGCCAAGGTTATGCTTTGCATTTGGTTGGACCAGCTCAGTGTGATATACTACGAGCTACTGAAACCGAATGAAACTATCACAGGAGATCGGTACCGAACGCAATTGATGCATTTAAGTCGAGCATTAAAGGAAAAACGATCACAGTACCAAGAGAGACACGATAAAGTCATCCTCTAGCATGCCAATGCTCGGCCACACGTCGCAAAAGTGGTCAAGACATACTTGAAAACCCTGAAATGGGAAATCTTGCCCCACTCGCCGTACTTCCCAGACATCGCTCCTTCCGACTACCATCTATTTCGTTCCATGGCGCACGACCTGCCTGATCAGAACTTTCGTTCGTACGAGGAAGTCGAAAAATGGATCCAATCATTGATCGCGTCGAAAGACGCCTCCTTTTTCCGAGATGGATTCCGAAAATTGCCGGAGAGATGGGCGAAAGTTGTCGCTAGCGATGGACAGTACTTTCAATAATACATCTGTAAGTACTTTTTGACAATTAAGCTTTTAATTCCACGAAAAAACGGCGGAAGCAAAGTGGTACACCCACTAAGAAAGAACAATACGTTCCAGAACCTTGTGGCAGGAAGATAACAAGGAAATAGGACGATAACTAGTGGCAACATTAGGGTCACCTTTTTTAAGAATCGAGACAGTAGGATAATTTCCATTTGGACGGAAAACACATGCATCAATGCTCTTATTAAAAATCATACCCAGAGGGACGGAAATAGAACTATGGGATTTTTTTTAAAAGTGATCAGGTATCCCATCAGGATCGGCTATGAAGGTTGAATGAGCGGTACAGAAGAGATTCCACTTGGATGGCATAAATTTGAGGTAGATAAACCCAGAGAATGACGGAAGATTACTGGCAAAATATATGGCGAACAACTCGCATACAACCTCGGGCGTATTTGCAGTCAAATTTTCGCGAGAAAGAGACGAAGGATTAGAAGAATATTTCTGACATAGGCCTAAAAAAGTTTGTTCTCGTTGTTATTGACGCTGCTTTCAATATACTGACAAGATAAGCAGAACGCGCAGCTTTAATCATTTCTTGGACCTAGATCTGATTCTACGAAAGGCCAAGAGGTCAGAATGACACCTAAATCGTTTGTATTTAGAGCAAATATTGTTCTTTTTCTTGATCAGTCTAAATATGAACGCGTGAACCAAACAAGACCATTTCGGGGTTTTGAGAAATAAAGTGGGACATATTCGTAAATATTGTTGAACAGAAGGTTATAGAAAATGTCAACAGCAGATTCACAGTTAGTGTCAGTAAGAATACGATTCCAGTTAATCTCGATCAGTTTATTGTTTTGAAGAAGAAGATTCTATGGAATTGGGCACGCATGGGAGTTTTTGTTTACAGTTTTAGTTATAAAAAAAAATAACGGGCGCAACAGTCCAATTTGAACCATGGCCTCGATATGAGTTAGCATCATCTCATTTTCTAGATCGTGACGGTCTTGTGCAGAGGTGTCTGATCAGCAACACGCCTAACCGAGTTATTTACCCCATAAATGGATACTCATTTAACAGCTGAGTGGACTCTTAGTCCGACACGTAAATCCCCTTTTTTATCGAAAACTACCACATTCAGTAGGAATCGAACCGGGGCCCAGTGGGTAGAAGGCGAACGTGCTAACCGTTGCGCCATCCGGACTACTAGTTTTAGTTATGAGAAAGTTTTTTTAAAATATTTTCTGTTTCGATAAGGATAAAATGGTTTGTTAGGGGATATTTTTCCAACTGCTTGGGTTTCGGGAAATCGGTCCTTCAGAGAATGATTCTTCTGAATGTTTCTATTGCGAAAAACCCCTTCTAAGTTTAATTGTTTCTTTTGGTTACAATAAAGCATTATTTATGACTTTCAAGTGTATTTCGGTTGCAGCAGTTTTATTTATGCAACTAAATGGTAGGAAAATAGATAGACAGATGAAACAATTATGCATTGTTGTCTGAATCAGCCTCAACGAACCCGTAACAGTGGGTTCGTTGAGGCTATATTATCTATATTATCTTATTATCTGTATAAAAATAATTGTACTCACCCGATAAACCCGTGGATTATCCCGATTCTCTTCCAATTGTGCGGCAAGCGTTTTGAATTTTTTCGATACATTTTCAATCATTTGCAGTAAATTTCGATATTCAGCATAATTCTTTTCAAATTCAGCCTTATACATTCGTCGTTGCTCCACCGAATTGATCATTGTGAATCCACTAAAATCATATTGTTTACCCGAGTTCGATACAATTGGTCCATCCGTATATGGTGCGTTCAACGCATTGCCACTAGCACTTCGGCTCACTTTACTGCTACTACTGCTACTACTACTACTACTACTGCTTATGCTGCTGCTATTGCGGCTGCCTTGGCTACTACCAGTCAAATTGTCATTAGTATGATGATCAGTTATTGCTGAGTTGCGCGTTCCAGCACCTGGTGATACAGCATCAACTCCATGATTCCCTAAAATTCCACCCCGACTATCATCAATCATATCGCTTCCGCTGCAACCAATCATCATATTGCCGCCGCTACTACTACTGCTAGTACCCATACGGGGCGATAATACAGACGATGAAACGTTGTTGCTGGATCCGCCCTTTTGCCGACTATCAATAAGCCTATTGCCGTTTTTCCCGCTATTGCCGTTTGAACTTGAATAGTTTGGCGATGAGTTGTGTACACCGCCTCCGCCACCACCACCACCGCCTCCACTATCCGCTGTGCCGCTACTCCGAAATATTGAATTGGTACTATTGTTTTTGTTGCTACTATTGGTATTGTTGTTATTGTTGTTGGTGTTGTTGTTGATGTGGTGATGGCTATTTGGAATAATGCTACTATGATGGTGACTCGTACTCGTATTCATACTACTATTGCTATGGCCGTTCAAATTCGTTGCGTCCTCACGTGACGAAATACGTCGCGCCGCCTCACTTCCCAGCACCCCATAACTTAAACTCATGGCATTGTCTTCGGGTTCATGATGCTTACTTAAATTTGAACTGTGAACGAAAATTGAAAAAAAAAAATTGAAAAATTAGTTGCAATATAAGCTGATGAGTCTAAACAAAAATTAAACCATGTGCAACCAGTAATAAATGAATCAAATACCAGTAACCAATGTAAGCCCTAAATGGAAAATTGTTTACGAAGAGCAGTCTTTCTCTAGCGGAATAATTACAATAAAATCCCGGAACAAAAGTTTGAATTTAATTTCGCGACAGTATAAAAATAGGAATCCTTTCAGCATTTTTTTCTTTTCATTTATCTTCTTAAGTCTTGAGCAAGTAAACTAATACTCGTATGCCGTCTTATTAGAATTTCTTCAGAATAGCCCACCGCGAGGACTACGCTAGTAAGAAAAAAAAATCATCCTTCACGATCTCTGGGATAAAACTGCTGAAACAATTTTTTATCACAAATACGACACTAATTAAAAATAATGAATGACAAAAACAGGGACAGGATCCCAGGAAGATTAGTAATAAAAAGCGTTACTGTATACCCACTGAAAGTCTTTGTGTGCGTGTGTGTGTTTACCGTGTGTATGTATGTTTGTAAAAAGTATAGTTAGATCGTTATATATGTTGTCTGTTCGGCGGTGAACGAATAAACGTTACACCCCCTGCAATGAATAAACTCATGAAGACTACAGAAGGTCCTTTACAGACAAATATGCGACACCAAAAACCGCTTAAATAAGATTATTATCCAAACAAATGTATGTAATTAAATTAATGTCAATCAATAGTTATGAAATGACTAACACCAAAAGCATGTTTCCATCTCAATTCATATTTGTATATAACTACCATCATCAGATCAATAAAAACGGACTCACAAAAAGGAGTCCACGTATGCCAAATGATTAATTTAATTAGATCGTGTATAGAGAGAGGGTAAAAAAATGACTAAATAATATTACGAGAACGTAGAATTAGAAAGAACGTAGTAATAGTATCGTGGAGATTACAAACCCGTAGTAACTATTGGAAGAGCGCATTTCATGGCTATCCCTAGAAGGTCTAGAATTCATACTTGGCAAATCACGTGTATCCGGCATACCACTTCGCCTGCTCCACCAATTTATTTGAAAGGAAACAGAAATAGAAAATTACGAATACACAAAATAAACGAGGTGTATTAGGAGAGCGATTAATTTTCACTTCTCTGCTTTTTTCGTAGACCTTCCATGATTTCATTTTAACTTATCGAGAACGCATTTTTTTCTCTTGACAAATTCGACTGCACATGAATGCACGCAGTTTCAATTTCTTAATTTTTTTTTCAAACAATTCACAAAACATTAGCTCATGCTCACACGAACAAAATGTTATTATCAGACAATTTCGAATTTGAATATTATTTTAATTGCATACAACCTACCTATTAATTTCACTGTTATCCTTCCTAAAATGACTAATTCTTTGTTTTTTCGCAATGGGCTCATCAAAATATCGATCCCGATCTAGACTAGGCCTTTTAACAGCTGGTGGCGGACTACCATTATGCGTACTTGTCGGACTTTGTCCAGATGTCGAACTACCGCCATCCGAACTAATCGGTGGCGTTAGATTTTGTGGTTTTCGTCTAAAAAGAAAGCATGATGGCAACAGGTTAAATACGTTATAATTTGCGAGCAATTGATAGTGAATAAACACATACCTTTTGAGCATTTGCAATTCCTGTTCAGTATAAAAAGGCCAGTCTTCGTTCACATCATTCCAGATTTGTCGTTTTAAATTGTACGTATTGTCCCGTATTGTTGATATTTCCTTTAAGATAACACTTATCGACTGCTTCTCTCTTTCTCGAATACCCTCTGAAAGAAGACAATGGATATAATTTCATTAGAAGGATATTTTATGATTTGGAAACCAGAAGTAATATCAAAAGAATATTTTATGATTTAGAGCAGGGCTCGGCAAACTCCGGCCAGCGGGCCAGATTCAGCCGGCCTCTGATTTTTATCCGACCCGCGAGTTATATTAATTCTCATTTAAATAAAAAAAAAAAAATTTTAACACAAAATAACTTGCCACCTCCACACTTTGGCTGCAGCATCAGATGTCAATCGAAGCAGCATCGAACTCCTTTACCGTCAGAAAGCTCGAGAGGTTCAGCGTAGTGTGCGGCGCGATAACGACGACGTTCCTACGGCAGCCGGTTCTGCGCACCGGAGCGACCCGTGTTACCTAAATAAACCTCGTCACACGGCCAAGAGCTGCCACAACCCCATCGATGCAAGAAGGAAGATCTATGTGTGTGTCACACAATTTGACTGTTCACTTTTTCTGGAAATTGGGAGCAACACATATCGGCGCTATTGCTCTCAATACATAAACATTGAAGAAAACATGGACAACCAAGCTTTATGACACACACATTCATCATTCATCGGATATCAGCGCATCGCTACTACAACAACAACGTTATAGAAGAGTTCATGCGGATTCTCTGCTAGCCTCAGCAGAAGAAGGAACAACTTAAACGCCACATACGGCGCCATCAAGGAGTTCACAGGTGGTCGTAACACCTGCCAACATCCGGTGAAGGATATAATAATAATACAGGCTAAGATACCCAAGGGTGGAAACTGCGACCATGAAATCTATCGTGCCATTAATTCAAAAGACCCTCAAGCAGCCTAATGAACGCTAGTAGATCCTTTGTAGGGGTGCTCCTTACGACCACTGAGCTTACGATGGAATCTCCAAGAAACAAGAACCTGGAGTGGGCTACCGCCGGACATTTGCAGAGACGGTGTTTAGTGGACTCTGTGTCCTCCAGGCAAAACCGGTACTCCGTATCAGTGGATAGACCCATTTTGTTGAGGTGATATCTCACCCAGTGGTGCCCCATGAGGTAACCCACGATTAATCTCAGGTCCGCTCTGCCCAGGCGGCTGGTTTCTTTGAGACAGTAGGGTTTTATAAGATCTTTGGACTGCCGCAGTCCTGGAAGACAATCCCAGTGACGCAATCTTTCATTGGCAGACCACTCCCTCACTAGTGATCTTGTTTTAGCCCAACTCAGCCCAACAGTAAGGATCAGGCCCGAAAAATTTATCCAAAGATCCTTGTCTAGCAAATTCATCGGCAGCTTCGTTACCCTGATGGCCAGGTGCCCAACATAAAGTAACCCGATTGGTGTTTGTGAGACACTGAAGCGTATAAAATACTCTCTTTCACTAATTTCGATGAGAAACTATTGTATGTGAAGAATGAGCCTTAATGGCTGCCTGACTATCAGTGCAGATAGCGATATTAGCGCCCTTGAGTTTCTTGTCCAGAATGTCTCTGGCACAGGCGTCAATGACATGGTCTCGAGGAGATCTACATGCCAGGGATACGCTCCAGAATGCTCATGTGTCTCCGACTGAACACATGACCATCGTATGTTAGACGCATTCGAAGAGCGCTCAGAGCCGCAGACTCTTGTATGAAAATATGCAGCGGAGTAAGAGCAACAATCGCCTCAATAGGCGATGTCGGACAAGTACGGATGGATCCTGCCATACCAAGGCATGCAAGACGCTGTAACTTACTAAAAACCTGTAAGAGATGCAACGCTGATTCGTTTTGGCCACCAAACTAGCGCCACGTAAGTCACAACTGGACGTACGACCATCAAATATAGCCACTCGATTATTTTCGGGGTGAGTCCCCAAGTTTTGCCAAACAGACCTGCAACCTCACATGATGCGAGTGGCCTTACTGATTGTGATAACAGCCTCAAAGTTATTGCTCCAATTAAGCCGCCGCCAGTCCAACAAAATGCCTAAGCATTTGACTTCAGTGGAGAACTGAAATACCGTACCGCAAAGACTGACAGAGCTTAAGCTTAAATTTTTCTTCGAGTGAAGGGAACTAAGACGGGTTTTTGATAGTGATGGAAACCTACTTATCTTGAAGGAAGATGTTGTTATTGTAGCAATGCAGAAGTTAAGTTTGAGTGTGTGTGTTTCGTAAAATTAGCGCGTCCGAATCAGTTTCCTCCGTAGGAAGTTGCACGAACGAGGCCACTTCAATGGGGTTATACTAAAGCGCTATAAGTGTCAGGTGCGTAGGTGTTGAGGGCAATCGAAGATGTGCTCAACGTCGTGGGGAGAACTGTTGCATGCCGGACAAGTGTTTTGGATGCTGTGGTCGATTCGGGACAAGTACGAGTTGAGGCGCGAGCACCAGCCTGAACGGAACTATGAAAGCGTAGTCTTGGTCGCTCTAGGCAGGTTTCGTTCTTCGGGTGGTTGAGCGTCAAGTACTTTGTTGCTAAGGTCCACTATCGCCCTATGTACCTCCTCCATGTGCAGCATATTATTATTATTATTATATTCTGGGGGATAGCCGAAGCAGACCACTAACGTTTGGGTCCCTTTTCGCCCCCTCCCGGTCATCAGTGGCTTTCAGATGGCGAATGATAGTTGTCGACCTCTTTCTTCATCACTGAGTCCCGTGTTATTGCTAGCATTTGTTTAAGGCTGAGTTCACTCATGGCTTCCACACTTATCGTGTGCTTGCCTGTGATCCTCAACCTCGTGCTAGCCGGTGCTGGACATTCGCACACAATGTGTGCTGCCGTCTCGGCCTCCTCCAGGCATAGCCTGCAAACGTCATCTTCCCCGATTTTCATCTTGGCCAGATGAGCCTTAAAATTACCATGCCCTGTGACCAAGGCAGTTATCCAGCTTAGGGTACTCCGTTTATAACTGAGTACCTTTCTCGCTTCCCTACCTAAAGGGCTGGTCATTGCATTCCGAGCTTGTTTGCAAGTGACTAGCTCCTGCCATCTTTGTTGATGCATATCCACTACCCAACCTTCGCTCCAATCATGCCGTTCCCCAGAGCAACTCTGGGTTCTGGGCCAATGAAAGTTGCTGCAGATCCCTGTTTTGCTAGGGCATCCGCCGCCTCATTTCCTGTTGTACCTATGTGTCCTTTTACCCACATCAGCGTAACCTCATTTTCAGAGGCACACGTGTTGAGCTTCCGGACACACTCTAGTACCAGTTTAGAGTTTATGTTCGTCTGCTGCATGCGTTTGATCACCGATTGGTTGTCCAGTGCAATAAGGATTTTCTTCCCTCGCACCTGACCTTCAAGCAGGTGGTCCAAAGCATGCAACAAGCCAAGCATCTCTGCCTGGTATACGGACACATACTCTCCTAGACTAAGCGCACATGCTAGGTTTAGCCCCCGCTTTACCGTCCATTAAAGAGCCATCAGTAAAAATGCTGATGTCATTGTATTGTACATACACTCATTGTGTATGTTTCCATCTGCAATGTGAGTCTTGTGTAGTCTTTCAACTACCCTACGTCTACTCATGCCTTTTACCGGCATTAGAGTCTCCCTGACCTCATCATGAATAATGTCTATGATGCTCTTATGACCGCTGCTAGTTCCAAAGCGATGCCACATGGCATCCCTTTCCATGCGTATTGCCGAAAGCAGCATAACGATAGCAGTTTTATAACTGCCGTTATCGAAGGGGACCCTGTTAAATTGTTGATCCCTTAGGTTCTGCCTGATGTGTCGTGGCGGTGGAGTTCTATCCATTCGATCAAAGTTCGGGTGATTAGTTTGATAGCATCTAACTAGTTACTGCTTTGAAGGCAACATATAGTGGTTTCTTATAGGCAGTGTTTTAGTCTCTTGGTGGAGGTGATCTTGACGAGACATCAATAGATAGCCTGTGATGATGCGTAGGGCTGCATTTTGTAAGGTCTGAATGTGTTTCCCGTTTGTGCCACTTAGATTTAGCGTCCACACTGGTGCCGTTAGCTACAAATCTACCGATCGGTGGTTAGATGGGTCTCTTTGACTTTACTCCAGGAACTTCCAGCTAAAGCCTTAAGGACCTTGTTCCTGCTTCTCATCTTGTTAGTTACTGTTGACGCGTGGGCTGATGATGTTACCATGCTGTTAAGAGTAACGCCGAGGATTTTTGAGTGGTTAGTGGTGGGTATTAAAAAACCATCTACTGAGATGTTTAGCTGCATCTTTACTTCTTTAGTCCAGGATGTGAATAGTGTTGCGGTGGACTTTAGAACTGATAACTTCAAGTTCTTGCTGACGAAGAAGGTGTTAAGGTCGTGAATATAGTTGTCTATCCTGGCACACATTTGGGTGATGTTGTTCCCTGCGGCCAGGATAGTACGGCCGTCGGCATAGCTCACAATATGGATTCCTGTTGGAGGTGTGGAAATTTCAACGAGGTAACAAGACTCGGTGACAAAACTCCTCCTTTAGCGACACCTTGTTTAACCCTTCTGAGCTTTGACTTGCTTCCCCTGAATTCGGTGTAAGATTGCCGACTAGCAAGGTACCTAGCGATCCATTTCACAATTACATAGTACCGAGAGCGACGTGTTGTTGATGTCAGACAGAAGTAGGGAGTGGTTGGGCATATCGAGTGCCTTCGATAGGACAAATGTTACCATAATGGTTCTATCAGATGGACGGGCCTCGTTAATACCGTTGTGGATGCTAGATGTTATGACATCCAAGGCCGTTGTGCTGCGCATTTTTCGAAAACCATGTTGGCGGTCAGCCAGCTGATTATGAGTCACTAAAACAGCTTCAAGTGTTTTTGCAACTGGAGACAATATGGTGATGGGACGGTATGGTTCTCCTGTGCTTTTAAAATTAGAATTACGCTACCTTTCTTCCATATTTCATACGATGGACGATGAAACGGAGAGGTTGCAGGCTGCCGTAATGTAGTCAATTTCAGACATGTCAAGGTGCTTCAGCATGACCATCGATATGATGCCATCCGGTCTTAGAGCTTTGGAGTTCTTAGCATTTTTTATGGCTGAAGCAACTTCGTTCGAAGAGATTTGAAGCGTACGGTCGTTAATACGGTTGCGAATGGTTCTGTATATTTTATGCTTTAGCCTGTCAGGTGGCGCATGTTCAAGAAATTGTCATTTAAATAGGCTAGTGCACTGTACAGAGTTATTAGTTGTAGTACCACCAAATTGAATGGCAACCAACCTTCTCTGCCTTGTTGGATTTGTAAGGGATCTTACAGTGGGCCATAGCTTGCCAACGCCAGCTATTAGATTGCAATTCCTTATGTGTGCTTTCCATTTTTGTCTCTTATGTTCCGCTACATGGTGTTGAATTTCAAGGTTTAGATCTTTGATCCTGAGGTAGTCAGGGTTAGTACTGCGAATTCTATCGCGGTCATACGCCAATCTTGCTGCTGAGGTGGGAAAATTAAGCTGTACAGTTAGAATACGTCCAGCCGGACGCTTTCACGATGATACGCCTTAAGTTAGCCTCAGCTACTCGAACATCATTAAGCGCACGAACGCTGAGCGCGCACGAATGCTCATATGTGTACGGTAGGAGCATGCGTGCGCGCACAATTTTATCCGCACGAACACGATCCATCGCTAGTGGATCTCCGTGCGCGCACAAATGCTCATGTGTATACGAAGCTTTAGGTGTTGGTAAGGCCAGAAAAGCCGCGTTCGACTATTCTTTGTAGCCATCCCAGTTGGCTTTATTATGATTTATGAAGGTGCGATGGTCAGCATGAAGCACATCGGATGGTTTGTTAATTGGTAGATGGTGAGATGAAAGCGTGAGAGTCGGTTTCCATTGAGCAATGACGTTGAGGCCCGCACATGCAATCGATATCGGGGGATTCCTGTCAAGCAAGTGGGAATGTCGTCGTTCAGAGGACAGAAATTTGATGCATCCACTTATTTCTTCTCTCGCGTCTTTAGTTTGGTCTCCTGGATAGCGCCAATTAGGATGCGATGCCTATCCACGAACGCGGTGAGTTCTGCTATTTTACGCTGCAACCCATTGAGCTGGACAATCGATAGGCTGGTCAAGTTAGCAACGGTTGGAGCAGGAGTCAAATTGTGTTGATTCGGAATAAGTCGTGCGGGATTGGTGTTCGCAGGTGTAATCGGAGACAGTTGGGAGCTTGATTGCGCACTCGCCGGAACTGAAGGGGAGTTATTCGAGGTAGATGTTTGTTGTCCCCTATTTCTGCAGAGACCAGCTGTAAATGTTGAATTCCACTATTTACGACGACATAAACCGGAGCAGCCCGTCAAATGGCACCACTCGTCGCAGCAGTTGCATCTTAATGAGGTTGCATTTGGGTGTAGCGTTCTGTTGCAGACGCAGCAAATCCATGGACCAGGATTGAATTCGATGTCGGCGCGGTGAAAGAGGATTGAGGGCAGCTTCGCCGAAATGTTAAGCACCCGAATTCCGTAAAAAACGGACACGCTGAAAATACACACACACACACATATACTTTCCTTCTGCATTGAAGGAGTTTGGCATCTCTTGGCCGTTGTAAAAACAGGTCTGTTAAGGTACATAGACCCGGCTGCCGCAGGAACGGATTCCCGACTTGTCGTGAAATGCGGATAAATGGATAAGAGATGTATTACTACGCAATTGCCCTAACCCCTTGTGCGCATCAACTGTTCCATGTAGCCCAGTTGACGTTTCGTTGGCATAAACTAGTTTCGGAGAATGCATTTGACAGCATGTACCTCCTGCTCCCCATTTAGTCGCTGGCTGCGACAAGTCGGGAGATGTTGTGGCTTATTATTACACTCCGCCCTACAGGGGGAATACAACCCAAACATTCATGGCCACGATCATCGTCGTGGACGGGATTCGAACCCGAAACGCCGGTAGTCAGACACGAGACTGATGCCTCTACGCACTGAGGTACCGGTCGCCGTCGTCGTCCGTAATAGTAAGATGCAAGTCCGACAACAAATAGATAAATTGCCGATTCAGGTACTTTTATTTAAACAAAAAAATCGTTTTTACTCACCATTTTGCAGCCTTACATACAGTTCGGGTTTTTTGTACGGTTTAAGTGCTAGTAGGTGTATCAATCGGTCTCTATAATAAATGAAAAGGGCAAATCATGAATCCGAGGTCTTCCATCCCTACAAAACACACGCAACACAAACCTTAATTTCCTCTTGGTAATATCAGGCATATGTCGACTACCGTTCCGTTGATTTCTCTGATTCATGCCAACTACACCCGTTACGCTCCGCCTACTCGAACTACTACTAGTCAACGAAGCGGCCGTCATACTCATACCGCTTGATCCTCTACTATTGTTACTATTGCCATAATATGAGCTTGAAATTCCGCTCGTTCCCGATCCGGCAGCGGACGACAGAGCGGACGATAAGGATGACGCTGACGTCACATTGTTAGTACTATGATAACTTGAATGCAATTTTGCAGATGAACTATTATTAAGACTACTATTTGACATATTAGAATTAGACGACTTCAGGCTTGAACTATGTAGTGGGGAGATGGATGACGTTGAATAGCCCGATGTGCCGGACGACGTCGATAGCGGTGACATTGTTGTTGCACTATTGCCTGTACTATATTGTTGTTGTTGGTGCGTTAATGATGCTGGATTTATTAGGCTTGTTGTCGACACGCCGGACGACAAGGACGACGACGTTGTTGACGAACTTAATGGCGACGATTGAGATAATGTGTTTCCTAGCGATAATGACGAGGAGCTGTTGGATAACGTCAATGGATCACGTTTTGGCGGAATGTTTGCATGCCGGCTTTTCAGTTTCACCTTACGGCCGATATCTGTTTGATTTGGTTTAATCTCTCGTGTGCTAAAATGAGAAGAGAAAGACAAAAAACATATTAGATTAGATGATAACGGATGAAATAAACTAAATTATATCCTATATAATACCCAAGATAACATGGACAAGATAAACACCATAGTTAATTTGTACATATACATATACTCATTTGCCCTAACTCCTAGTGGGGCACAGTGCGTCAACTATTGCATGTAATTTAGCTGACGTGTCGTTGGCATAATTCAGTTTCGGACGATGCACGTTGCCAGCATGCACCTCCTGCTCACATTTAGCCGCCTACCTGCGACAAGTAGGGAGATATTGTGGCTTATTATTACGCCCCGCATCACAGAGGGGAATTAAATATTAAACTGACAACAACTGCCGCTGCACATTTTTTTTTCTGTTACGACAAAACAATATTATCTGCATTAGCGCAGATAAACTGAACATACGTTCTATACAATAGATAATTTTTCATTTTCTGTGGAATCAGATACCACACTCAGTATATCGTTTTAAATATATGTGTATATGGTTTATGAAATGTGTAATGAAAAATTACGACGTTTATTCGTTCAATTGCCGAGTCGATAGTTATGACACGTGATCATTAGTTCGCACTGGCTAATTTTCATCCGGCTGAAAACCGGAAAAAATGTTTAGTGAAACAAAGGGGGCGACCGGTAGCACAGTGTGTTGAGGCATCAGTCTCATGTTTGACTACCGGCGTTTCGGGTTCGAGTCCCGTCCACGACGACGTTCGTGGCCATAGATATGCAGGAGGTGCATGCTGGCAACTGCATTCTCCGAAACCAGTTTATGCCGTGGAAACGTCAACTGGGCCACATGGCGATTACTTGCCACTTGCAGTAAAATAGCCGTGTTCTCGTGTTGATTGCACAGGCGATTAATTGGCATTTGCAGTGGAATAGTCACACAACACTCAACAAAAGATTGATCTGAACCGACTTGGAAAAAAAATATGTTCGCTTTGTCCACGCCCGTTTCACATTGTCCGGTTTCCCCCGGACTGGCTAAATTTCATCCGGCTAGAAACCGGAAGATGGATGTTTTCACATGATTCGGCTAAAACCGGACCGGACAAAGCGAAAGATAGAGATACGACCGAACTTATGTAACAATCAACACGAGAACACGACTATTCTATTCTGCAAATGGCAATTAATCGCCTAGTTTACGACCGGACAATATGAAGGCGCTCATCTAAACACATTCACGACTGTTCTCCCGGTCGCTATTCGGCCGCTGGATAAATAGTCGAAATGTCCGGCTGCTATCTGGAGAGTTCTCGGTTTTTAGCTAGACCGGAACAATGTGAAGCGCGCTTTGCTATTCTTTGTTCCACTAAAAGTTTCCAGCCGGATGAAAATAAGACGGTCCGGGGGAAGCCAAACAATTGTGATACGGGCGAAACGGGCAATAGGAACATTTTGGGGGTAAAACGCTATAGAGTATATTTTATTAGCCGCTTTCGATTCACGGGATCTCAGACCATTTTACAAAACGACAGACCAGTTTTAATCCTGGTCTAGTATTGGATCTCGTCGTTGCGCTCGGTGGCCGTGGTCGTTCGGTTACCGTTCTACGATACTAATCTAGAGCTCGGAGTTCAAATCTCGGCGCGACCAAAAACTGCCTGTGGATACTAATAGAACTCTCTCCGAGCTTGTCAGCATAGAGACGGTGCGGATAGGAGGTGCATGCAAGCAACTGCACTTCCGAAAAGTATGTAGATATGCTATCGAAACGTCAACAAGGCATAGAAATGCTAGAGATGTTGACGCGCTCATACCCCTGGAGGGGTTAAGGCAATTAACATGGGATCTCATCGGATCAAAGTTGAACGGCGACGGCTATTGTCAAATTAGCAAGTCATTGGTCAGGGTTTGAATTGTATTCTGCCTGCACAACTTGCTGTACAAAGGGAATTTCTCCTATCATATCGAACTATTGTACATGCCGAACAGTGAATACTGACAATTATGGTCTGATGGCCACATGGTATTGGCACAGTTTTCTTTTAACGACTACACAACATAAATCAAGTAATGTATCAAAACTAGTGTCTTTTTAAGAATGCAACTATAAATCAGCACTCTTCCAGTTCCAAATAAATCACTTGCAACATATACCCGTACATAATTTGGAAAAATTCCAAGTGAATATTTCTATATATTCCACACTATGAGAGCCTCGATGCATCAAGGAAAAACCTTACCTAACACTTAATTCCCATTAAATCAACCGACAAACAAACATTTTAATTCAGTGTTATATCCCACGCATTCAGAATTTGTCGGGCCAAATATGCAGACGGCAACAGCCAACAATCAGACAACCACAATGCATACGCATGGTCTTAGTAACAATGTACGAGAATATCAGTACTCGTCTATAGACTATATTTATAGACATTGTATTGTATTGTATTGTATGTATCTTTATAGGTTAATCTTAATTCGCGTCTATTTTTAACACACTTTAGGAGGAAAAATGATTCAGAATACTCGTACATATTATAATTTGGTTTTCGCCTCAGATGCGGTTCGTTGTGCAGTTTTATTTTTCGTGGCCTTTACACACCAGCAGCATGCTGGGGAAATAGGCTGCAGTTTTTGTCTTGTCAGTGAGTACGACAAAAATGGCGAAATAATAAACAATTTCTGTTTTGTACGAGTACATCAGCCAAAAATGTCAAGGTGCCATTTGTAGATGTTTTATTTCGTCGGCTCTGTCGAACACGTAATAGATGAATTTTTGAAATTATTTAGGTGCAGTGAAATTGTGGGCTGCAGTTAGGTGTGATAAGGCAGTGGAAGGAAGTTGTGGGACTGTAGGCATCAGCAAATATCTGAAAATCGAATGAAAAGTTCTTAGCCTATGATCGGAAACATACATTTCTTAAGTGGTTTCTACATACATACGATGCCAAGCATGCTTTATGACACGCCGCGACACATACACACTTCCTTCTTGCATCGAAGGGGGTTTGACAGCTCTTGGCCGTTCTGCTGAACGGGTCGCTCCGGTACGTAGAACCGGCTGTCTTGTGGTCTCAGAATCTATGTGACACACAGTCGAAGCACATTCAAACTCTCCGCGCTACAACTGGTTGTCCGCTGATGTCTCCCCAAGACCATCTACACCAGGAAACAAAGAGACCACAACAAGCTCCCTGCGAAGCAATATTTAGAAGGCTGCTATCGGAGAGAACATCCTAACTTCCATCTAATGGACAACAATGTTCGGCGTAAGGGGACCTTGAACGCGATGTCCAGCATATAAAAGGAATCCTTTTTTTTTTTGATGATGCCGCCTATAAATCTGCCATTGCATTACTCCATCAGCAAGAGGTACATTCATCAATTACGGGATTAAAACCAAATCCGGTACTTTTGGCGCAACCACCAGCCATAGCACCTGAAGAGAAGAGGCTTCCTAGAGCCGCCTGGATGACACTTGCTCAACTTCGATCAGGCTGGTGTTCACGCCTCAGCTCATATCTATCCCGTATTAATGAAAACGTTGAAAACATCTGTTCAGCCTGCAACGGAACACCTCACGACGTAGACCACATTTTCACGTGCCCAGCTTCACCCACACAGCTTACTCCTAGGTCGTTGTTGGAAAACCCCATTGAAGTAGCTACATTCCTTAGCCTTGACACCGAGGAGCCGAAACGGAATTGAACATACGTATAACACACACTGCAAGTTTGAAAATCGCTACAACAACAACAACTCGCCGCGACCGTGAGGCATGCTGTGTGATCACAAGGCAAAAAAACAAACAACTTGTCTGAAACAATAGTTTTATTGCGGCCATGGGGACCGGGTTTATTTTTCTGGAGAATAGAAAACGCACATTAGCATTAGACATGATTTTTTTCGTTATCATTCCATTTTTTTTATTCCCCATTTCTACTATCCTCTGCTGTGATCACTATTTACTTTAGGTCTATGAGTTTCTCTCATGGTTGCTCAAACCCGGACCTACTCTTTTAGACCTAGTCCAACACCCAGACCTAGGTAGGTCTGCAGGTCTGGGTAGGTATCCAGGACTGGGTAGGTATCCAGGACTGGGTAGGTATCCAGGACTGGCTAGGTGTAGGTGTCTGGGTAGATCCGCAGGTTTTGAAAGAACAGAAAATTGGTGATGGGTAGGTATGTATGCAGGTCTAGGTAGATCTGTAGGTCTGGCTAGGTATACAAATCTGGGTAGATCCCCAAGTTTTAAAGGAAGATCAGTGCTGGGTACATACGCAGACCTACTCTTTCCTTATCAATGGAGTAGGTCCGGTTAGATACACACACAGGTTTTGAAAGAACAGAACAACAGGAGTAGGTATACTACTCAATTGGCCCAGCCCCTTGTGGGGCATAACGCGTCGGCTGTTCCATGTGGCCCAGTTGACGTTTCATTGGCATAGGCTAGTTTCGGAGAATGCAGCTTCGAGCATGCAGTTGCCAGCATACACCTGCTCCCCCATCTAGCAGCCTTTTTTAGAAAATTGACGTTCAATTTTGCTGGAAAAAACTGGTGGGGGTTGTTTAGGTCGCTGATTGCGAATCTGAAGTCAAAATTGCAAAAAATAAAATGGGGAAGCCAGAATGGCAATCCTTTTTTTTTATAAATACGGCCAATCTTGCTGGAAAAGAAACTGATAAAGGGTTGTTGAAGGTCGCTGATTGCGAATTTGAAGTCAAAATTGGCAAAAATTAAAAACAGAGATCCTGAACGGCAACTCTTAAAAAAAAACACAAACACGGTTAATCTTGCTAAAAAAAAACTGATCAGAGGTATTTTGGGGCGCTGATCACGAATCTGAAGTCAAAATTGCAAAAAAAAACAAATTGGCAGATCCAGATTGGTACCACTTTTTGTTAGCATAAATATTAGATAAAGCAATGCTTTTCTCGAGTAAATATATCTGAATCGGACTCATCCGTTTGCCAATCATGGGGTCCGCCGAGCTAGGATTTCGGACCTAGGTCAAGTACCGTACCGGATCAGTTCCGATCCGATCATACCATAATATGTGTAAGGACAGGAGAAACGAATGGCGAGAACCTCGACCCACTTCTCTCGAACTGAACTACAGCAAGAACCGGCTACTACTTAGCTGTAATATCTGCCAGAAAGGCCATAGTTACATACATTTTGTTGTATGTAGCTCTGAACCTCACCCTGTGGCTAAAATTGGCACACCAAAAGTTTTTTCAGACGGCAGCAGGTTGTTGTTGTTGTAGCGATGGTCAGAATTGCTGTGTGCGTGTGTGTCAAATACCCAACAACTTTGATATGTTTTTGACTGACTGTCGGTAGCCAGGATTTTCTGTGAAGACCTCCAGGATTCCTTCCTCCCTTGTAACTCTGATACCCCGATTACGTTCTGAGGCATTACGGTTTTGACTTCCTCCAGTGTCCCTAAAGACACAATACGTTGTTTCGAACGTATGCCTGTCAGGAAGCCTTCTTTCTGGAAAGCGTCGACGACACTCTCGAACTGCCTCGTGATTAACAATAAACAAATAATTACAACAATTAATGACAGAGATAAGTTTATCTGCTACACTCGGAAAATTCGACACGCTAATACTAGACTTTTTCAACAATGGCGACCCGCAATTTTTTTCCTAGCTAACGGATACAAATCCCGTTACATTAAGTTTGATCATTCGAAATTACCAGAATTATTACGGAATCATACAGCGGCACTACAAAAATGTTTTCCATAAAATAGATGCCAAAACGAAATTCACAAAATAACTTTGGTTTGATTTATACATAGGTATTGGGTCAAAATCGAATCGCTTTGTTCGATTTTCAGACCATGTTTTTCTTCTTTTAAAATCTAATATTCGAAAATTTTAAAATCTATATTGTAGAGATTTATATGTAATTTGAAAGGTAAAAAAATGGGCCATCTTTTCGAGATTTTGTAGAGCTCTTAGTGCAAAGCCCCGTTATAAAATGTGGGTTCAAATTTTCCATCAAAAGTTGATAACGATTTTTTTTCTAAAATTCGAACCTTTGTATCTCGAGCGTTGGAATGAATTCTGAAACCGTTGAGGTATCATTCTAACGGATATTTTGTGTAGTTTCTGAATCAATATTGTTTTTATGGATTCAATTAGCCATAGGCCGGTAAATCGGAGTTTTCTCAAGAAGGTCCGATTTTTGTACAAGAATTGAGAAAAATGTAATAGCTCTGTAACGGTAAAAGATAGAGGGTTCATTTGGGCGGTATTTTTCCACAAACAGAGTGTGGGATATGCCCTAGTCCTATGGCGATCTTAAAGTGGGACACCCTGTATATAAAATATGTATATTGAAGTAAATTTGTTTTTTTTTTCTCCAAACTATGTTTTTTTCTTTTACTGCGTATTATCCGAAAACTTTCAAATACAAGTCAAAGAAATATACCATTGGAAAGATAACACATTGTGGCAACTTTTGTCAAATTGGCAGATATTTCAGTTCAAAGTACCGTTTTAGAATATTTACTTGGATTTTCGATAGAAAAATCGATTTTGAAATTTCTTTTGAGTTTCAACAGTTCTATCTTTAAAGTAACGGTAAATTTTGCAACCGGGAAAAAGTCTTATATGAAATTTTATGTTGTTTCAGAAAGTTATGATCATATCTGAGAGTGGCAAATTTTGATTTTGTTTGGCAGGTCAAGCTTTTTGATGGCTATCACACAAAGAGCAATAACTCCGGAACGGTTAAAGATAATGCCGATTCTTCTGGTACAATTTTTCCACAAACAAACTGTACCACCATCTCAGTAATGTCCACCCAAACAGGGATACCCTATACCTAGTCTAGCCATAAATATTGTTACAAGGTTTGGCAACCCTGCAGAAAGGAACCGTTATATTGCATTTCTTAAAAATTGAGCTAATCGCTATAGTACGCTTGTGCTTGATGCATTTGTCATCATTTGAGTTTAATTTTTAGTGTAGTGAACATGGATTGGGGTGACAAAGAAAATAGAATTGCTGTGATTGCACTTCTTATAGTAGGAATGCAACCAAGTGATATTTTTAAGACTCTGCATACCCTTGGTATAAGCCGAATGTTTGTATATCGGGCTATTGAAAGATTTAATGATACGTCTGGAGTAAGTGACCGTGAAAGAAGTGGCCGTCCGCGAACTACTCGAACACCTCAAGCGGTTAAAGCCGTGCGCGAGAGAATTCGCCGTAATCCTCTTCGGAAACAAAAAAAATTATCGCGTGAGATGAAAATACCCCAAAGAACAATTTCACGTATCGTCAAAAGTGACTTCGGGTTGGGTGCTTATCGTAGATCTACCGGGCATTTACTAACAGATTCGTTAAAAAAAATAGAGTGGAAAAATCAAAACGATTACTTTGCCGGTACGCAAACCAAGAACACCGTAAAATTTTGTTTACGGACGAAAAAATTTTTACTGTCGAAGAAACATTTAATAAACAAAACAATAGGGTTTATGCTCGCAGTGCCAGAGAAGCTTCTCAAGTTGCCCAAAAGGTTCAAAGAGGTCATCATCCAGCCTCAGTAATGGTTTGGTGGGGTGTTAGCTACAACGGGGTGACAAAGTTGCATTTTTGTGAGAAGGGCGTCAAAACGTTTGCCAAAATTTATCAAGAAAGTGTCCTTGAAAGTGTAGTGAAACCTCTCAACACGTCATTATTCAAAAATCAGCCTTGGAGTTTCCAGCAAGATTCTGCACCAGGTCATAAGGCGAAGTCAACCCAAAAATGGCTTGAAGAAAATGTTCCAGATTTTATTAAAGCTGAAGATTGGCCTTCCTCTAGCCCAGACCTGAATCCGCTGGATTACGAATTATGGTCTGTCTTAGAGCAAATTACGTGCTCTAAAAGACATTCTAATATCGAATCCTTAAAGAAGTCTCTTACGCATGCAGTCGCCAACTTTCCGATTGAAGTCGTGTGTGCTTCCATAGATAGATGGCCAGCTCGATTAAAGGCTTGTGTAAAAGCAAAAGGCAATCACTTCGAATAACTTGTTGCAATTTCCGTTGTTGACAATGCATTTAATAAATAAACAATGATTTCTTAACATATAACACCTCTTTTATTGAACAGTGCTTCAAAAAGTTTGTAACAGTATTTATGGCTAGACTAGGTATATTGTATTACACAGATCAGACTACAACTGGTGATGTGCTAAAACTCTCAAGTCCACTAAGCTTATCATTACCAACACGTTCGCCCTTATTCTAGAATCCTTTTCAAATGTAAAAATCAAATATGTAGCTGCCAAGAATGCTAGTTTCGCGTTTCACTTTCAATGAATAAAAGATTAATAATAATACTTCCAAAAAGGCATACAACCACACAAACCAGGTCATTATACAATGTCTACGAAAAATTGTAGTTCCTACTTTCAAATCTGTGTTATTTATTCCAAATCATACCACACTTTTACCGAGCGTATATCACACAAAAATGTTAATACATAGAGTAATCGATTATAAAGTGCATGAGCGCAACACGATCCATGATCGCTATACGAGTATATAGAACACGTTACTCTGGTACAATCGCAAAACCATGACGACTGGCGCGACGCGACGTAGTCGAGCCTTAATAAATTGTATAATAGTTTATCGACTTTCAAAAAAAATTCCACCAATTCCTATTTTCTTCTACATTTGCCATTGTGTACTGTCCACCCTCTATGAGGGCAAAACCACGTTGACGTTCTCCAACGAATTACATCGCCATAACAGTCGATGAATGTCGATTTGTCGATATATCCCCCCCGCACACTCTTATGCTTTTTTTCTACTCGATTACATTATCAGAGCTATAGACTTTGCCATACGTCGTGTGTGCAAATATTAGCTGCAACTTTTCTCGATATCTATTCGCGTTCCTAAAATATGAATCTTTTATTGAATAGATACACAACACACAATATGGCTATTGTTTATGCAAAATGTTTGCTAATATACCGACGACTATAGATGGATGTAGAGATGGCCTTTCTCTTTAAATAAAAACGTTATATGTATATGAACCCGGTTTCATTGTTGAAATTGAAAGTAATTAAGGCGGCGATGAGTCGACTGAGAGTGTAGAATGGTCGAGGAGAACCATGGGCACAGTAGTTATGAAAGAGAGATTCGGAGCCCAAAAAAAATATAGAATATGTTTAAATTGCAACGAGCATACACAATCAACAGCAACAATAGCGACGTTGAGTGGTTTATTAAAAAGCATGCAACGAGCAAGTTGGCCACCACGCAGTTAATTTCTAAATTTATATCTGCAATAGTCGGAGCACCATCACCGCCAAGCTAGCTAGCTGCTTCAGTAACAACCTTGCCCCGACCTTTTTCATTCGAACGTTTAACCATTTTATATAATAGTCTGGTAGAGCGTTGAGATGTTAAGATGAACGCCACCATGCTACCGTTACCATCATCATTAGTCGAATGTACCTGGATCAAATTGATAGCGTAACTACTTGACAGAAGTGAGCTATTAAGATCGATCTATCAGAAGTGCATTAAAATCTCGAAACAGAAAAAAAATTATCAAATCGGAGCTTAATGATACCAGAAAAATGACTCAATCCGTAATAGGATTAGCAAAGATTTAATTCTTAAGCCATGATTCTTTCGCTGACCATTAACAATAATCTCCGCAACAGTCTACCGTTCATAATTTATACCTCCGTTCCTATCCAACTGAGGAGCTCAAGGCTCAAGCGTTTTGCGAATACATTCGCTGTATTCACTGCCCAGTTTTTCCCCAATTTTATTATATTTTTCGTTAAACATTTTTTCTATCTATCTCAATATCAATAATAAAATATCCAAAAAGTTCGGAACGTGTTCACGACACGATCAAAACCAAATTATTGATGGTAGCATTTTAAGATCAAATTTTGAATTACTACGAATGCAGTATAGTTGTATATTGCGTTCAATAGTTATCTATGTCAATGACATGTTTGGAATTAATAATCAGGCTTAATAGCGCAAGTCTGACGAACTCACTATACAGAAACGACTGCAGCTCTAGCTGTTGCTCGGCTGTTTGGTAACCGGGGCCATGGCAGGCACGTTTCACTGTCTGTCTGCTATCCATCAATTGGCAAATACAATAAAAATACCAACTAGACAACAACAACCTTCTCTTGCGCTAATCTACTAATTAAAGGTAGTTACCAATTTGCACTGCTTGGATCTTATTTTCGGAGGGCAATGAGAAGTAGCGGCAGGCGGTGTTACACTGTTGATCGAAAGTGGTTAACACCGAAGAAGTTCGGTTGTTTAAAGAGTTTTTTTTTGTCCATGCATATGTAGCCGTTAGGGACTTACGGAGCATGCATATCAAGGGTCGTGGTAGGTCGATGGATAGAGAATGGAAAGTTCGAATTGGGGGGGGGGGAATGGGGGGCAAAAATTCCTCTTCCACAGTCCTCCGCATGGGCGCCCCTAGGGAACAGCAGTGGTCACTGACCATTGCTAACCAATGTCAAGCCGCCAGTGATGGCGGTGCGATGATTTGGTTGAGGTAAACCTTCCCCCTGTGGTGTGGGGTGTAAAAATAATACCACGGCCTTTCCCTTTGAGGGCCTGTTGTTAAAACCGACAATCAAAGGACAGGATGTGTATGCCAGCAACTTGCACTATCCGAAATCTTTTTATGCTAACGAAACGTCAACTATGCCTCGGATAAGGACTGACTCAACGGTTACGACTTTTGGCTATCGTACAATGACAAAGATTGGATTTTGGAACGTTCGTACTCTCCTGGACAATGGATTTCGATTTCTTCAATTAGAGAGTGAATTTCTGAGGTACAAATTAAATATCGTAGGAGTTAGTGAGATAAGATGGTGGAACAGCGGAGAATTTATCTCTCCAACGGGCAGCACTGTAATGTTGTACTCCGGTAAAGCTACCGGTAGTCGTCGTGAGTCAGGTGTGGGGCTCCTTTTAACCAGAGCCGCGCGAAACTGTCTCTTATCCTGGGAGCCGGTCTCTGACATAATCTTGACCGCCAGGTTCCGGACCAAAATGTGGAACATCTCAATAATACAATGTTATCCCCCTACTGAGCCCGACAATGTCTTGGCAAAAGACTCCTTCTACGAACAACTAAACGCCGTTCAGAGCAGAACACCGAAAGGTGACATTATAGTGGTTATGGGTGATTTGAATGCGAAAGTTGGCGCTGATAACTGAGGGCTCAGACATGTGATGGGGAGACACGGTCTTGGTGATCGTAATGACAACGGTGAAAGATTTGTAGAGTTCTGCAACTTTCACAGTCTCTTCATCAGTGGTACTATGTTTGAGCATAAGCACCACCACAAAATCTGTTGATCGGCGCAGAACACAAAATCAGATCAACCATTTTGCCATTAGTAAAAGATTCAAGAGTTGCTTCCTGGACGTGCGAAACAGGAAGGCTATACCCCACTAGGGGTTAAGGCAAAGTAGTAAGGAGTTTAAGTTACCTCTGGACATATCGGCAGGAAACCAAACTACCCCCATAGTGAATGACCCGAAAATTATTTGTGTGACCTTGGATAGCATGCCATCATCATCTGCTCATGGCAAAACGATCTGCAACACCATGAGAGCTCGTAACAAGGTTCCCAAGACGCTTGTCGGCAGTACTTGGAGAAAGGACAAAGAAACCCTACGGGTTACTTACAAAGCTATTGGAAGATCGGTGGCTAATTATGCGGCACTTACGTGGACCCTGAACCTGAGCGACACACACTGGAGAAGTATCCAGTCATGTTAAAATGCTGCTCTCCGCACCGGACAGGCTGTCATCTGATGTCATCTCAAAATCACCTCCACCAAGAAGCGAAGCAGTATCGTGTAGGATGCTACCGCCATGATCACGCAGCAGTAATTTTATGGATAAGACACCGCCATATCGTAACATCAGACATGGCCCGAGGGACCTCGAACGAGAAGTCCAAAAATAAAAAAAGGATCCATTCGACGACGCAATTCACAAGGCAGCCATTGCTTCTTTACACACGGAGGAGGTTCAAAGATCGATTGCGGAACTAAGGAACAATCCAGTACTCCAAGCACGACCACCAACCCTCTCACCTAGTGAGGATAGTTTGCCCAGACCAACAACAACCACACGGGCGCAACTCCGTTGGTTGGTGCTCCCGGCTAAACTCGTACCTGCCCCGGATTGATAGCCACGTTCCAAATCCGTGTCCAGCTTGTAATGGTACCCTCATGATGTCTACCACATCTTTACCTGCCCTGCAGCTCCCATCCCCGAAGTCTAAGTTTCGCTTCGTGCCCAAAAATGTCCTGACCAAAGGACTTGAAATATTTTCAACAGTACCCCAATGCATTAGCCCCATCACCCCATTCAGAAATAGAGCGTGACGATCGTTACGGTACGCAAAATTTATTCAGTCCCCAACCAAAAGACATATGTATGTCAAAAAACCGAATCATTTGCACATAAACTCATATTACCCAGTGTAATTGTCTGACTGAAACTGTTTCACCATCTATTTCCAATCATAGTTTCCAGCATTGCTCTGACTCCAAGCACGTACTAATATCATGAGAAGCAACAGTAGCTTCATGTAGTTATCATCATTTCGTTCCATTATACAATTTAGGAAAACATGTGAAGCGAACGGAACAGTGTTTGGTCTCTTCAGTTACCATTTTTGTATCTTGGAATTTCCCATCATAGGTCTTGGTCTCGTCACCTATTTTTTCCACCTTTTTTAACTATTTTTTCTTCGGAACCCAACGGCAATAACTGACTTTTTAAAATGGCGGATATAGGCAGCCACTTGAACAAAAGTGTTATTCATGTCAGGGTTACGATTGTTGAATATGTACTTACGAAATTTTTTGTAATAGCATCTAGACATGAAACTATTTCGTTGAATCAATTTTTCGTGATTACTTGGGCATGTTACGAGTACTTACTTTTTTATTTCGATGGGTTTATTGATTTGTTTTATTTTTTTACTTTTATTAGTAATTTACATCTAAGAATTCGACTCGAACTTCTCAAACTGAATTGCGTAGCGGAAATCATCAAATTATTGTACATATGTACATATTAGATATGCAAAACATAAGGGAAAACACACGGTCAGTTCTTATCAAAGATACTTTCTCTGTGGGAAATCTTTTAAAACTTAAAAAAAAAAAACTTTTCCATAGAGCACTTAATTAAGAGTAAAGCTGTTCCAACAACAACAACGTGCCCCTATCAATTGCTGCTTCGATTTAAAAGTGAAAACTTTTCTCTTTTACCATTTGAGCATTTGCGGCAAAATGAATGCGGAAATTTGAACGTGGTGGCGGCGAAAAAAAAAATTGTGACGAAGAAATGTTAACTTTTAACTGTCCGTATTTGATTTTCAACTGTCGTGTATTCATTGAATTTAGTAATGAGATTCTGAGATTTCTTTAAGAAATTTCACGGCGTATGAATACGCAATAGATTTTTTCTTCGTAGACGAACAAGGAGTAGCATTATTGAATAGATTTATAGATACGGTCGGCTATGTTCATTATTCACCGCTACATAATGATGATATGTTACAAATATGTAGAGAACTGGGTTATTTCTGAAATATGTGCAGTTTAAGTTCTAATTTAGAATAGATAGCTTGATGATTAGACGAAATTAGATAGACCATTTGAACTGAGTTTTTCAGTTTTTTTTTATATTTAGTTTTTCTGGCGATGAATCGCGCCCTTAGGCTGCTTCCACACGACGCCGTTCGATACGATATTTTCCCGGCTGAGCTTTCCTCGAAATTGAAACAGACACGGCGACATTGGATTTTCCATATAAATGGTTTTATTGAATAGTCTCCGTTGTGAAATGATGATGCGTGTGCCTAAAATGCTTTCTAGCTTTTGAGATACCACACAACAGGCTCACGCACATCATGTGTGCCTGGAATGCATGGGAGCTTTACCGAATCGCAGTGGCAAGAGTCGTATGTGCACGGGAAACCATATTTCACGATTTTCTCGCACTAGCTCCGTGTGAACATCTTCATACATTGTACACTCCCACTGTTTCATTCGATAAAAGCTTCGGTCAAATAACGTGTCTCGTACACCTCGTGTGAAAGCAGCCTTAGGCTCAAACTTTACCAACCAAAGCTATTACTATTACTATGACGCCCACACTAGAGCGCATCTCTTCGACCTTTGACATTGATCTGCATCTACTAATGGATTCCGTATAAAGACTCACTGATCTCTAGACGGCTTATCAATGCCAAAATATAAGGCTTTCCAATAGGAGTGCTTATTATCTTTGACAGTGTATAACGGCTATGTTGTTGAAGCAACAGCTGTCACGTTTTGAGATTATTGTAATTAATTTTGGGCAAATTATCATAAGAAACGTCGAGCATACGCTGATTGGGCTCTGAAGCAGTTGGACTCCAATTTCGGACGGAATACAACCTTCAGCGACAAGGCCTATCTATGTCTACGCCAACAAGCAACATTTTCGCATTTGAGAAGATAACAATCCACACGAGACACAACAGTTACAAATGCATCCAGAAAAATTCACTGGTCCGATCATTGGCCTGTATTTATACCAAAATGAAGCTGGAGCCGCGATAACGCTCATCGGCAACAGATAAAGGTCGATGATAACCAATTTGTTTGTGGCCTAATTTGGAAGATATGGATCTCAACTCCATGTGGTTTCAACAACACGGCGCCACATACCACACAGCACATGCAAAAATGAATCTTCTGCACGACAAATTCAACGACAGGCGCCCTTAATGGATAACACCTATATAAAAAGCAGGTTTTTATGTCTGGATCGAACGGTGCTGACGTAATCCAGCCATGTCCACGCGGGAAATTTAATTCTATTTACCAGTCAGCTCGAGCAGATCGGCTGCCAA